>JBAMCD010000221.1:15746000-17182500 GCA_037075365.1 Drosophila emarginata | reverse complement strand
ACGAAAACTACAAAAAAAAAGAAGAGAAAAACAAAACATAAAAAAGAGTATGCATTTTTTATTATAATTATTAAACAACCTTATTAAAAAGTTATTTTGAAGGTCATCTGTATTATCAAGTCGTAAAAAGAACTACAATGTTGAGATTTCTTTACCCAAACTCGTCAAAATGGCTGTGATATGATAGAGGCAACATAAAGTCACAAACATTTTAACGACATGGTATAAGAAAGTTGCAGTTAATTTTATTTTTTTCACGCACTTGTAAGTATATGTATAAGTATATATAATTATATATAGCATCCATTATACACTCCTAATCGTATACATTTTTGAGCTTTTGCAGGAATCCACACGAAACTCATCAAAATGGCTGTGATATGAGTTGGACAAATGCAACATTTCACAACCCCCTTGAAGAGTTACGTAAGAATTGTAGCTCTTGACGGATTTTGTTTTCGACACACAGAAACACTTGTTGGCTCATACTAGGAGAGTGCAATAACTCCGCCCCTCCTCCATCCATAAGTTGTACACAAATGCAGTTATGTGTGTGTATGTGCAAAATGCTCATTGGTTCTATTTCTCTCAACGGCAGCTCTGACTGGCAAAGGATGCTCATTGCAATGCCCATCAAAGCTGGCTGTGATACGCTTCAAATGCAAAAATATCCTTCTACAGCCCTTTTTGATGACATTGAAAGTAAGACACAATATAACTACACGGACACAAACTCACACAGACACACCACATTGCATATAATTTATCCTGGAAAACGAACTCCAATACAATTCACGTAACGAATGCGATGGCGACGACGTAAAGTAACTGACGTACAACATAAGCGGCTTTCGTTTTAGTATAGCTGTGTTTCTGTGAGTGTGTGTGTTTTTGTGTATGCTTGCGTATTTGTGTGAGTGTGTGCGTATCCTGTAGTTTTTCTATTTCCGGCATTTCTAATAATTCAATTGTTGGAGCTGGAACTTGACTAGAGAGGATTAGATTAGTCTGTATATTGTACAATCATTTGTACAGTATATATATATGCGCGGATCCTATTGCCCGCCTTGCGCAGGGTATGTGAACTGTGAACAACGTTATCCTTGCTTACGTTTTATTTTTTCTGTATCCTTCTTTGTTCTGTAGGTTAAGTAGCCGAAAACGTTGCAAGCTGCATATATACATACTTATGTATGTATGTATGTGCATCGTAGATTGCGACCACCGCCCTCTGCTGCAGCTAAAGTGTCTGCCAGCCAGTCTAACTGTCTTGCCTACTCCGCTTTCAGCCACTGCTTCTGTCTGTGCGTCTCTCCGCTGTCTGGGCATATTCTCTATGCGCGAATATGAGTGAGTTTTTGTATATATATATATCTCCGTATTTTCACCCTTAACGTGCCCTTCCCAACAGCAGTAGCAAGAGCCGGCGGCACAGCCATAACAGCAACAATAACCACCACTCGCATCCTCGTTCTCAAAAAGTGTACTACCAAATATAATACAGCACTTTTAAATATAACTTTTCTTTTTTTTTGTGGTAGATAAATAATGCGTTTTTTGGAAAATTTTATCCATTTTGGTATATGGTATATGAATCGTTAATGTTTGTATGTCTAAGTAGGGTGTTGCCCAGTCGGCTGATTGATTCGTTAACGGGCACTGGCTGCTCCTACTGCAGTTTATGCATTCGAATAGTGGATATATATATATATGTTTATATGTATATATAGATGTAGGTATGTATGCATGAATTGTTAGTGGGAAACCATCCCTTATGCGTTCCGGCATAGCTCGACAATACCACGTCCCTCTTTATAATATCCTTCTTCTCTCTACCTCTCTCTCTCTCTCTCACAGACTAACCATCCATCTCTCTTCCTAGCTCTCTTCCTTCTTCCTGTTGGCACTCTTTCTGTACATCGACATCTGCTGTGTGTGGCTTATGTTTGTATGTGTATTACTACAAACGCAGACGGACTTGGGTTTTGCCACCCACCCTTTTCCAACAAAGGCAACCTCATCATTGCCATCGTCCTGGTCTTGGTTCTGGTCGGCGTTTGTCGTGTGTATACCGAAATACGTAAAATTCATTTATAGCTGTTGTTGTTGGTGCTGTTTCTGTTTCTGCTTCTGCTGCTGCCGCTGCTTTGTTCCTGTTTCAGGGCGACGGCCGCCGACGCCGTTGTCTTCACCTTGGTTGCTACTGTTCTTTTTTTTTTCCTTTTTGGTGGTCCACCCAATACAGCTAAGATGGAGTAAATGCGTCTTTAATTCTTTGATTCAATGATCTTTATATGCATGTCCTGGGTAAGGAGGGCATCTCATCCACTATTCCATTTACAATGAACGATGTTATCCAGTATCTGTGCATCTTCTGTATCCTGCGGATGCCACACATATGTATTGTTATCCAAACTGAAAGTATACCAAACTTTTCGCATCCGCTTCATGTATCTTAGATATGTCCCTGTCCCTGCTAGCCTTGGTGTTCCTTCTCGGCCCGGTGCTGTGCCTATGTCTGTGACATGGCTTGCCTTTTGCGCAGTTTCTAAATTTCCCAAGCGAAAGAAACGCCTGTGTTCTGTATAAATTTTCACTATACGCTTACACTTGAGTTTTACACTGATTAATCCATAGTAATGCACTTAATGCAGTTCATTCTATTTTTTGAATATTTCTTTATTTATTTATTGTGAATTTAGCCACTCAATTGCCAATAATTTATTAACCGGTTTTCCTTGTAACGTTTTTCGCCTTTTTACAACCACACACACAGAGAACAGGACGAACAACTGGCGTAGCGGCGGCTGTCATTCGCTTCTTTTCGTCCTTGTGTGTGTATTCGGGTTTGGCTTAATAGCACTTCGGTTCTGGTTCGGCTTCTCGGTTTAATTCGTATTGCGATATAGTTTTCAATTACAACGCCATCGGATGGGTGCGCGCGCTAAAAATGGGCAAAAAAGTCGCGCCCCCATCCGCCAACCACCGTAATACACACAAAATGTATTCGGTTTTTGTTGCTTCCATTTCACTTTCGACAGCATTGCGCCGTTGCAATGAGAGCAAGGACTCTCTTCCATAAAAGGGAGTCGCACCGCTCTCTCTCTCTCTATCTATCTCATTCACTCTCTTTCTCTCTCATATATCCTTGTTACCTTCTAACTGAAAAATCGAATAGTTTGTATCGATAATACAATATTTTTACATTGGCGCCCTCCATTGAACTATTTTCACAAAATCCCTAGACAATTGAGCTTTTCTAGGACTAAGTACGAGTTCTACCAACAATTACATCTATTAATGGCCTCCAGAGGGCGCTAGATAGAAGCGAAGCTTAGATTTCATCATTTTGGTAACGAAAATTTACCAGAAAATAAAAGTTTTTGAATTTATTCAACAAATTTTATATCAAAATGCATTCAAATGTGTTGGGTTCTTTATTTTTCATTCATAATTGTACAATTTAAAATACATAAAATTGTTCAACAGCAATTAAAAAGTATTACATGAAAATATAATTATAAAATTTTATGAAAACAATGTTGAATAAATATTGTATAAACACTGGGCATATTTCAGCTAGATCGGATTGAAAGTGCAATTTCATTAATTTTTATTCAAATATATATATATACATACATATATATTTATATAGTATATATTGGATATGCAGGTAGATGAGCGCATCCAGCCGGATCGTTATGTAAACAATAAACAAAGATCCGAAACCGTTCATGGAAAGGATTGAGGGGGGGGATTAACGATAATCGCGAAAGGTCTGGCAAGTTACTATACTAAAAAAACGAGATACATATATATGTATATTGTATATTTTTTGTTTGTCGTTTCCTTAATTTTTCTTGTTGTAGATGGAATGGCATACTGAAATGCCAATGCGAATGTATTTATGTATGTGATATGCGTGATTGGTGTTGAGATACATTTGTAGTACAATTTATATATAGGTATACATATAAATATATATGTTATGTGAATATGGTTAGTAATAATCATTCGGAAAAACCAAAGTGTCGGGTTTTATATAATCTACAACATACATAAGTACAGCTCTACGCATATGTGTAAGTAAACGATATTAATAAGTATGTTTAACATGAGCTTAAAACGTATTGCAACAGGGCCATTTTCCAAAAGTGCTAATATTCAATTTAAAATTCATTTAGCTTTTGTTTTCTTTTTTGTTTAGTTTACGTTTACAATACGTTAATTATATGTCGTGAGTCTTACTAACTAAGGGAAATTTTCTTTTGTTTTTATTCTGTTTTTTTTTTTGTCAATTTTTTTTCTGATTTCTTGTATACCAAACTAACCAAAGAAGTATGTGTGTGTGTGTATGTATGCGTGTGTGTGTGTGTATATGTGTTTGTGTGTGGATCAGGTAATTAAAATTACATTAACGATATTAAATGATATAATAAATAACTAAAAGTAGCATACATTCAATCTATGTATGTATTTATTCTCTCACATTAAATTTTATGTTTTATCAAATGCATATCATAAATCCCGTTTCCCGGTGTCTCCCATTGTCATTCTGCGTTCTTGATTTCGCTTAAATTGCGACAAGCTTCCCTTTCCCTCTCCCTTTCTCGTTCCCTCTCCCGTTCACGTTGCTCTTCCTCCATTTTGAGGACCTTACTCTTCAGACCACATAATATCTCCGCTGTAGCTATATTCTTAATGGTGCTCAAATCCAGATGTTCGCTGTGATTGTTGTTGTCATCGTTGTCGTGGTGTTCGCCATGGCTGTTGCTCTTGTCAACTGGCTCAACGCTTAATTCATGATCCTGTTGTGGTTGCTGCTGCTGTTGCTGTTGCTGCTGCTGCTGCTCCAATTCTAGGCTACGATTGATTGCATTTAGCAGCTTGTGTTTGCCCAATGCCAATGCTATGCCATTGCTGTTGCTGTCGTTGATGTTTGGCTTGCTGCTGCTGTTGTTGTTATTCGAATCGGTTTCCATATCCAGGCCACGATTGTTGTTGTTGTCATCGTATTTACGTTCATAATCAGTGGGTTCCTCATCGTGACCATTGCTGGCAGTGGCAGAGTCTCCCGATTGTTCGGCTTCAATTTCCCGTTTAATCAGTTGAATGTCAGGCGTGGATGTGGGCGTTGTCGGAATGGGTGTGGGTGTCTGCGGCCTTGCTCGGTTACCATTCGCATTGGGTGTTTGTACAAGATTTAAGGCTTCCTCATCATCATTTTGGCAATTATCGTTCTTATTGCTAACATTGCTATTGGTCAGATGGTGATTCTCCACTAGACGTATCTTGAAACTATTATTGTGCGATGCTGGTGGCGGTGTCTGTGGCACAATTGTCATAATGGGTTCCAATAGATTATCCTGACCATGATGATTATTATTGATCGCATCATCGTGCTGCTCAGCACTGGAATAACGCTCCCTCTCCATCTCCTTCAATCTCTTCTCGCCACCCAATTCCGAATTGTAATGCATAAGGATCTTACGTTTGGCCAGATATTTGTGTTGTTTACGTGCCGTGTCCAGCATTTTCTTACTGTTAGCCTGAAGGATGGCGAACGAATTGTTCTCGGCCTCTGGTTGATTGTTACTGATGCTGCCATTGCTGTTGCTGGCCAGATGATTGTAGTTGTTGCTGCTGCTATTATTGTTGTTATTGCGATTGAGATTCTTCATAAAAGACTCGGTGAGTGCGGCCTTCGACTTGATGTGATCACGGAAACCACCATAGCTGGATACACCGCCACTTGACAGTGGTGTGGGACATCTATTGGGGCCATTGGGCTCAAGTGTGCCACCTCCACCGTAACCAGCAGCGGCATGGCCACTAGTAATATTAACAGTGTGTGTTCCACGCTCGTAACGGCATTCGGTGCCATCGCTTTCATGTGGTGAACTAATGTCACTGGCATCACTGTCCAGGTTTTTCTGTAAGTGAAAGTTACCGTTACATATATCTGAAAGATATGTGACATTAAGTATTATAATATCCAACCCACCTCTGTGTGCAGCCCCTTGATCTTCATTGCTTCGGCCACCTTCAAAAAGACGGGCAAATCCTCATACTTTACATTCACCTGTCCACTGTACATAAAGTCAAGCAGACCCGCCATGTGGCTGGCCTCAACATCTGCCATCAGGAGAATGGGATGACTCGATGGATTCTCCAAAAATATCTGCTGGAAATAGGGACTACAAACAGACAAAACCTGCAACGATAATTAAAGGAAAAGGCAAAAAAGCCAAGCATGAGTATAACAGTTCCGATAAGTAAGCCGCCAGTTTACCAGTTTGTGGGCCTTGAATATTTTTCCGCCGGCTGCAATTGTCACGTCCACCATCTTCTCATCCTTTTGTAGAGAGTGAAAGCCACGACACATGTTACCGTGAAAATTGTTCCACGATAGTAGATACTGATCTATAGTATTCGGATCTGTGTAAGGCTGTTGTTGCTGTTGTTTCTGTTGATGTTGCTGTTGTTGTTGGTGGAGCTGTTGCTGAGCGGCCTGATGCTGAGTGGCCGTGATGTGAATCTGTTGAGCTGTTGTGGGTGGTGAACTGGGACGTGGTGTGGGTGGCTGGTGAGGATGAGCGTGATGATGCTGCTGCTGTTGCTGTTGTTGTTGTTGAAGTTGCTGATGCAGGTGTTGCTGTTGCTGCTGCAGCAAGTGTTGCTGCTGCTGTTGCAGGGCATGCTGCAGTCCTGGCGGAGTCGACGCTGACTGCAGGCGATGTGGATGTGGCGATAGAGATGGTTGATGACTCATAAATCGCTGTTGCTGCTGCTGCTGTGCCTGAAGATGTTGCTGCTGTTGCTGCTGTTGTTGTTGCTGCTGTTGCTGGCGTGCATGCTGTTTGATTTTGACCAAATTCTCCTGCTGTTCCTGTTCACGCTGTCGCATTAACTCATGCTTGATCTTATATTGCTGCATTGAGAGATCGTCGACGCTCTTGGACAATTTGACCATGTCACTGTTGCTATTAAACTTGTTACTATTGCTGTTGGCCAACATTGGCTTTAGCTCGTATTTATAATCGCCGCCAGCACCACTGGCAGCAGCGGCCAATTTACGCTCAGCAGCCAATGCGGCACGTTCTTTTTGCCGCCTGATTAGCTCATCAATGTCCATATAGGCGCCACTTGTTGCAGCTGCAATGGCTGAAGCAATAATTGGATCATCCTCAAAAACACTGTCATCCAGAGTCTCCTTTAAAGTCTTTGTGGACGAGAATAGACGCAGCGATGGATCGTTCACCTGGTCGCTAAAATACACATCCATCAATGTGAAAAATGGCCACTCTCGTCGTTTGGGCTCCTCAGACATTTTGATTGCCTTGTATTCCTGCAGCAGATTGTTCCATTTTTTGATAATCTTGGAAAGTGGCAGTGGCACATTAAGTTCGCGCTCCACCAC
Source organism: Drosophila emarginata (assembly GCA_037075365.1). Taxonomy (NCBI): domain Eukaryota; kingdom Metazoa; phylum Arthropoda; class Insecta; order Diptera; family Drosophilidae; genus Drosophila; species Drosophila emarginata. Next base: position 17,175,080 of record JBAMCD010000221.1, on the reverse strand, counting down.
ACTGATAGAGATTGGGATATTAGGGTTAACTAATTGAATAATCTTAAATTATATATGTATATATATTTCTACTTACGCCCAAGCATATTTAGATGCATTACGTTTGCCCGTGAAAAGTGGCGACAATTCCGCCCTTAATCTGATCAAAGATTTGACTTTTTCCGCTTCCCCTAAAAATAGATGGAAAAAAAAATGTGGAATAAGTCAGTGATGGATCGAATAACAGTAAATGAAGCTCAGTTTTGAGGAGTGAGTGATCTTTGGGGCATTGCTCTGGCAGAGTGGAGCTTTCCACCTGCCAAATGCAATGCAATTCAAGTTTCCGATAAAGACCTCTGGCTATAGCGGCAGCAACAAATTATAGAAAACTGCACAAAGATTCATTGAACCCGACACAGTCGGATTCGAGCAAACACTACAATCATCTGACAACGGATTGGCATCGCTAGCTCCATCGACGCGAGCCTTGTCCATTTACGACTCTAACTCTATATTGTATGTATGTATGTATGTATGTATATATATGCCTTGTGGTTAATTGCTATAACGAATCTAGCAACTTTTACCTAACTGAAAGACTATAACCAAAATCGAAACCGAAAACCGAAACCAAAGAGTTAAAACCTAAGCTATAGGAAGAGTCCGAGATCGGAGATGGAGGCTTCAATGGCATTAGTTGTCAGTTGTTGATGCGCGATGAGCATTAGCATTAGCACTGGTTATGTATATACATAAGTATATATAAATGTGTGTGAGTGTGTATGTGTGTGTGTGTGTGTATGTACCCCCAACTCCACTCCATGCTCTCCATAATGACTGAAAACTATTCAACGTTGAAGAATTCATTAGCAGATTTCACTTTCGCTCATGACGACGACGACGACGGCAACGCCAGCAACGACGTTGGCGTTCGCTTATTTCTTTTTGCCGTCTTTCTTTATTTATTTATTTATTTACCGTAATTTCTACTCGTTTACTTTTTTTTTCTTTCTTTTTGAATCTCGCCTCTTCAGGCTCTTTTCTTGTTTTGACTTTACTTTTTCTTAAGAGAAAATTTTGTCGAAGCCGGATCTATGTAAGTTTAGTGAGCGGCGGGCGGCGACAACGAAGAAGAAGTCGACGACGACGATGGCGGCGGCGGCCACTTTGATTGGAAAGATTTGGACTGCATTTCGATTCTAAGCAGGTTTTCTGGCCGATACGATGCATTTACTTTCTAAAATGTTCAAATTTTTTAAGAGTCTGTGTCAAGGCAAGGGCCATAGATTTGGCTTGGGACTGCCATCAATCTGACAGCGATGAAGCAATGTTCCCCTTAGCCCCTATACCATTTTTGTTGATACCCTTGCAAAAGTGTCCATTAGTTTTGTAAAACCAGCAAAGGAGAGATAGTAACCTGATTTTCTTAGATTTTGTTTTGGAAAAGTATTACATGTCCTACCTGTCATATATTTATATAAGATTCCAAGCCAAGCTTAATACACACATTTAAATGTAAATAAATACATAATGTACATGTAAATTTGTACAATTTTATTAATTCACAATTAAAGAAAAAGATTGTTTTTGTGGCATAGAAAAAATAGCCTAAGCATTCAGAAAATTATTCTTATTTAAATAGTATAATAAAGATCTATATAATTATGTTTGTATATGTATATTTAGGATGTTCTTAATCACTGCGAGTTATATTTAATTAATTTACAAGAGTATACAAATAACGGTGCCTCAGAAATTTAACCTAACTCTATAAGTTTCAAGTTGTTTTTGTATTAATGTTTCAGTTGGAGCATTATAACCTAGACCAACCCAAAAAGATTGGCTGGAGCGCGTTAAATAACATCTCAGACTTGGCAAAAAAAAATTTGCCAAGCAGCCAAATACGTACATATGTATGTGTGTACATACAAACAAACATATATATATAAATGAATAAGCAAAACAAGGCAACGCTTGCCAAACAACCTCAACCTTCTGCGTCGATCTACGCGCTTGATCGTGACATATGTACACAGATACATACATACATACATATATACAAACAGATATACAAGTTCCACGTTCCCCTTTCGCGTCAAATCGGGAAAGGGGGGATGTGGAGAAGGGAGCCACTTTTGGCCAGCACTCACAAAAGTTTCACTTTCTTTGCAACAAGTTTTGTGTGCGTCTCACACATATACATACATACATGACACACACAAATTCAGATACACACACACACATACAGCGTCACCGATGGCCTCTGAAGTTGTCTTCTGGCACTCTGGTGCTGCTCTTGGTTTCTACTTTCCGTTTGCACCCTTTTATGTAACCCAAATCCTCGACTCGACATCTTGTGATGCTGATGCTGCTGCTGCTGCTCCGACAGCTTCTTTTGCAGACAATCCACTTTGTCTGTCTTGGCAGCAGCGTTTACCGTTAGTTTCTCTTTTGGCCTATATTTGGCCCAAACCGATATTAAAGCCAAAGCCAAAAGCCAAAACTGAAGTTGTTCTTTATCTGCCTCTCTCCATCTTGCATCTCCATCTCAGCATTTTCATTTCCATGACCATCTCCAGCTAACTTCCGTTTGGAGCACTTTCTTGGGCCGAGAACCAAACCGGTTCCTATCCCTCTCCCTCGGAACTGCATAAAGAAAATGTTTATGTTTGGCGCTATATGTATATACATACATATATACATATATCACACGATTTGTTGGTGTTCCAATCACGTTGGCTTTAACAATTGGCTTTTGTATTTAGAATTCGAATTCATTTTGGGGATTGGCTCTTTACATAGAATATGGCTTTTTGTTATTACATATATGTACATACATACATATGTACATATAGACATATAGATTTTTTGTTTTTGGTAAGCTTCTTTTGGCCGGTTTCGATAGTTTGGGTTTCTTCGTTTCGTTTCGCTTGCTTTCTTTTTGCCACGCTTATTTGGCTTCTTGCACTTTTCTTTTTCTTTCACTAATCAAAGTACATACATACATACATATAAATGATATCTATATTCTATACATATATATATATATATATATAAGTTTTCTTCTTGCTTAATACTTTGTTTAATTTAACATGGAATTGTTTACCGTGACGTTTCGTTTTTTTTCTTTCTCTCTTCTTTGTTTCGATTGTTTTTTTTTTCTTTCTTTCTTTCTACTTCTTTTGATTCTTCGCGTGAGAATTTCTAATTGGGTCAGGAGATTTTTTGTCTTTGGCTCTCTGTGTATCTGCCACACGATGCAAGCTCAAATTAATGAAGCATTTGACGTGCCCTACTCTCGATAATCACACTGAAAGTGATAGGGAGAATAGATATAGAATAGATTTAAAGCCACTCTAGATCGATGTACAGATAGAACATTTCAGTGTACCATAATTGATGACAGATAAAACCTAAAACGACGCTAACAAGACTGCTAGAGTTATGCGACAGAATATTAATTAATTTTCAACCAAAAACTATTTAAATTGAACATAAAAATAAATCACTTAGTTCCTTATCTTATGAAATTTGAAACATTTTGAAAATACCATAATGATTCATCATGATACACTTTAGTTTTAAGAATGAAATGATTTATTGATATCGACATTAGAAAATGGAAACTTCAAAAGCTTTTCTTAAGTACCGATTAAATACATTATTTCTCTATATACACTTTTGCAGTTAAACATTTTTTTAACTTCTGATATCAATTTTAAAATCAATTATGTATCAACATTTTTGTAATGAAAAACGTATACTTCTGTAAGAAGTTCTATGACTTAATCTATTGGAATTTTTAAAGAATTAGAAAGATTTAAAAATTAAACAAGTTTACTACCACCTATTAAGAATCATCTTCTAGGGGGCAAAGTGATTTCAATAAATATTTTGGACTTTATATAAAAATTGAATACTTCCATAAAACTAACAGCAACAGCATTAATTAAATCGGTATAAGAAAATCGTCAACAATATGGTGAAAATCATTCACAAATAGAGTCCTAACGAAGAGCGGCTGATGCGGCTTTCCAAAACGGCGACAACAACAAAAACAGCAACAGACCCAAAGCAGGCAAAGTTGCAGTTGCAGTGGCAGTGGCAGTTTTCTACTTCTGTTGCATTTCTGTGGCGTTTTCTCTCGTCAGGTAAAGACCAGGCTACTGAAAATCACCAGCAGCAACATTAACAAACCCAACACTAGCAACAACAACAACAACAGCAGCAACATGCATCATCAGCAACAACAACGCCAGCATCCTCAGTCAGTGCGCATACGCCCCATGCTCTTTCGGTTTAAGTCATCGACCAGACCAGCAGCAACAACAGCAACAACAGCAGCAACAGCATTTAATTCTCGGCTTTTACTTTCTCCCAAATGATGCACAAATGAGTCAAGCGAATGGCAAAAGAAATACTTGCTGTTGTAGTTGTTATTGTTGCTATAAATTTTTTCCAACGAATAGTTAGAAGAAGAAAGCCAACAAAGACAAAAGTCAAAGTTGCTAATAAGCTGGAAAAGCGAAAGATGAAATAAACTGAAACTGAGCAACTTGTTGCACGTTGTTTTCTCTTTGTGTGCAGTGTGTGTGTGTGTGTGTATGTGTGCATTTTCCGTTGTTTTTGCAGTTGAATGTACGTCAGCCAACTGTGGAAATTCCGAACTACATATAATCATGACCAACACCAGCATTATCATCATCATCATCATCATGGACATCGTCAGAAGTAATTTAGGAAAAATATTTTTTATGTGCTCACTTTGTGCATTTCTCTTTGGGAAAATGTTCATGGTGGCTGCAATTGTTGTTAGTAGAAGCCAAAACATTTGCTGTAGTTAAAGTTGTTGTAATCTCATTGTTAACGAGAAGGTTTATGAACTTTTACAAAAGATTTTCTTTCATTTCTTTTTCCAATCCACTGTTTGCCATGCACTTGAAGTCCAGCAAAAGCTTTTATTTTTTCGAAAGTGCAACACGGCGTATGGCTAACTTCTGGGCGTGTGTGTGTGTGTGTGAGAGAGTGTGTATGTGTTTAGTTTGTCTTAACTACAAATATTAAACATTTGAATATTTGCATTTTCTAATTGTTGTTGCTATGATTTAACGCCTTGCCAATGAACCGCAAGAAACGACAATTTAATGATAAAGAAAAACACTTTTGATTTCGAAATGTATTGAACGGAAAAGAGAGAAGCTACAGGTAAAGGTGTAATTTGGATAGGGGAAGTTGAGGCCTATTAATATTCTTATCAAGACTGGCAAGCACTGCCTATATATATATATAAATATATATATGTATTTTTATATCTATATCTATAGACACACACACATACAATTGTATATGCTCACAACTTTCACTTTGGGCTGTGAGAAGCAGCAACGGCAGCAGCAACATGGCTCTAATGTTAATGTAAATAGCGGTAAGAGCCAAAACACAGATACTTATACTCTCACACATACACAAACATACATACATCTGTATATACAAGATACACATACACGCATAGTATTACGTGCCTTAGATACCTCCGTGTAGATATTGAAACAAAGTCTTTTGATGAGACTTTGGCGAGGCTTGCAAAAAAAAAAAAAAAAAAACAGAAGATATAATAATAATAAAAAAAAAGTGCAAAAAAACCAAAAATCCCCAAATCATTGAAACTATTGTAGATTTTGAGGTTTTGTTTTTCAAGATACAAAATCAAATTAAATTTTGGCATCTTACATAAAAAAAAAAAAATAACTTAACCTTCCTTCCCCACGCGAAACTCTTTTACTTTTTATTTATTGTTTCTATTGCTTTTGTTGTAGCAATTATGCACTTAACAAATTAAAATTTGATGACTTGTATTTTAAAGAAAACTTAAAATATAAAAAATAAATTAGTGGCTTTCTCTGAAAAAAACAAAAACCTATACTAATTAAATTAAAACATAAATATAAATTTAATCAGGGACGATTTAAATTATGTTGGCCCTGCCAAAAAAAGTTCTGTTTTACTATATCAAAATTTTCATATTTATGAATACGAGTTTCTACCTTATTCGATTAGATAATTGGCCTAATTAATTATCGTTTTTATTATATTTTTACACCCCCGCATCGCCTTCAAATCCTGCCCTGTATCGTGCTTTATATCAGTGATCAAATTAAAACTCTGTCTCAACATCTTCACTTTCTGGGTCATTTCTTTCGGCTATTATTCAACTTTAACAAAACGAAACTAAAATAGCAACCAAACAAAGGTGCAAAATAAAGAAGAAGCCGATAAAGCCACAACGTAAATTTCGTGTGAGTAGCAATTGAAGCGAACCTAAAGTGAAAGTTCTAATAAAGCAGCGAACCCAAGCAAAAGAAGCCCAATCAAAATATGCAACCATGCGGGCCACCAAAAGGAAAGAAAGAAAGAGCAAAAAGAAAAATGAGTGTTCGCAAGCAGTGAAGTGGGGGCGAGTCACTACCTCCCCTCACCCTCTGCTGTGGCAGAGTCACTGTTGCGGTAGTCCAACATGGGGTGCGAAAGAAAGGCAAACAGTAAGGTAAATTAAACAAAAATTAAACATTTCTTTTGCTGACTCTCGCACAAAAGGTTCATTTCAGATTTCTTTTCTGTTTCAGACAATCAACTCTGTTGGTGATTTAAAAAACAAATAAATAAAGAAAGGGTATATTAAACTTACATATATGCAGGAATCTGTTACATGGAAAATAAAAGAAAATAAATAGATCATCGAAATAACAGAATCAGGTGAACTAAAAACTATTATTAAAAATGTTTAATCAATAATAAGATGTTCTGAACAAAGTTTCAGTCAAATATTCTAATTTTTTAATTAGATTATTATTAATAATACGTATATGTATGCATTATCAAACTTAATTGTAAACCAATGACTGTCTATCACATATAAGTTTTATCTCTTTTTACAATATATATTACATTACTATTATTTGGTAATTTAGTTTTAATTGCCAATTCAATTGTTAAATGTATATATTCATAAATACAAATATGCATATATAAGCGTTGGGGAAGAGGGGGGGGGGAGGGTGATGCTTAACAACACGTTTAAGCCTCAATTCATGGCCGCCAGTTGAAATCTTCTCTACTTCTCAAGCACTCTCTCTTTCTCTCTCTATCTTTCTTGCCTCTCTCTGTCTATGCTATTGCATAAAATAATTTTTTGGCTAAGCAATTTATATGGTCCAAAACTTCCCTATTCAGTCTTCTTTTGGATCACGTTTGATGGCCAATTAAATGTAAGTAAGTGTTAAGAAAGAGCAAACTGCCAGCATTATAAAAGAATTAATAAGTGCTTGCATAATGTAATTTACGGTACATACTTTATGTACATATATTGTACAATTTCTTTTCTTGCATTTTTATATAGTTTTTTATTTTTTTTTTTTGGACAAGGAAGCGAATGAGTAAATAAGAAATACACGCAAACTAACTAGATGATGGCAGGGATTAACCAAGTTAGAAAGCAAAACAACTATTTTATGAAAGATGGCAACTGATGAGTGATGAATGATAATTATAATGATGATCAGCTTTTTTATATGTATGTATATTGATTGTCAACTTATGTTTCTAATTTCCACTGAATGTAGATGGCATGACATTGGACTTGTTGGTTGTTGGTTGCTGTTTTCTGGCTTGTTGATGCTGCGGCCACAACAAAGCAATAAAATTGCGTGTAACTTTCCTAACAAGCCCCAAGCCAAAAGACAAGCAACCTTAAGCGAATGTTGCATAACTGCCATACCTACATATACATACATACCTACACACAGAAGGAGAGGGGGGGAACCAAAAAAAAAAAAAACACAAATAGAAAACCGAAATAACACTAAAGAAATTGATGTATGTATGTTTATATGTATATCTGTGAGTAATATAATTTGTAGCGGTTTATCAGCTAACGGTATTGTTGAGCAACCTCCACTCAAAAGAAAAAAAATATACAACTCCAACACTGCGTACATTCGCATACAATATATATTTATATATCTGTACATATAGACTCTCTCGCCAACGCCAACTATTAAATTATTTGGCATCAATGTTTTGGCCACAACAGAAATAGAAAACCCGATGAGTCATTCTAGATAATTGCCCATGCCAAATGGAGTTCAGTCTCCAGTTATGAAACTAAATATATAAAACTATTTAATCAAATCGATCCAACCAGAAAGTAACCGAACAAACATATTGCGTATACGACATGTGGAACATTTGTATTCGATTATCATTTCGAGAGAGATCCACACGCGTCGCACAGGAACTGTTGCAATCTCAGGGCATCGAGTTGGATCTCTGCCAGTTGGGACATTGAACTCGAAATGTCGAACCTAAACAAAACAATATTATGCAATAGAGAGGCTAATTATAATGGAAATGGACAAAACAATATGAGCACACTCAGATGATGATGGCTGCATATTTGTTTTTTTTGTTTTCTGTCGTTTTTGAGAATTGTTTTGCAACATTGATTTTGGCAATGAAACAATTGTGAAAAGTGGGTCGCATATTTGCATCAGGACGACAATCGAGAGGAACTGATATTGGAAAAACAGCAGCGAGTGGGCATGCAACAAATAAGAAAGACACTGCAACTGGATACTTGTTGCCGTAATTGTTGCTGCTTTAGAAGCCAATGGTGAACAGCGAGAAGAGACAGCCTTAACGATAAAGAAAAAGAAAAAGAAAGAAAAAGAAAAAAACGAAGCAACAACTTTCACCTATTAATATTCGTGTCGTACAAGCAGCAAAAGCCTGAGACTGAGGCAGAGACGAAGACGAAGTCTCAGCGGATACAACAACTACAACTACAGCGACTACAGCGAATACAACGACGACAACGACGACGTCAACGTCGAATGTTTTGTAGAAGCAAAAGAAGAAACAACAAATGCCTGGATTTTCTACCAGTCGCTGGCGATGCTTAACAAAAGCAACATCAAGCCAAGAAGAGGTGATTCCGCTTGCAACAATTTAAATGGATTTGTCGCTAGGAACTTTCTATATGATGTATATTAATAGTTTACTTTGAAAGGATTCATTTTTTTAACAAGAATGAAATAATTAGTTTACTATAATATTTAATTCAAAGTCTTTAAATGACGTATAATTTATATAAAATTTGTCTTCAATATATTGAATTGGAAATAGAAAAACATTTCTTTTATTCAATATTTTAACTTACAACAATATCTAGTCGAGTATTGACAATTTGCATTGACAGTGGGTGCCATTATCTCGTTGGCAGCCATATCCAATATGAGTTCCGATTTATTTGTTGTATATATGTATATATATATATATATCCTTGATATGGGCGTGTTATCCAATGGTTATAGAATTTCTCTTTCTAATGATTTAGAGTTTATTTTCACTTGCTCCTTATTTGATTATTGTTTTTTGTCTAATTTAACGATTTTCATTATACTATACATATATTGTATATATTGCAGTATGTATTTATAATTCAAGGCACTCGAAAAACACTTTCACTTTTAACTTTTTGAAATGCAGAGAACACACTAAATCAGATTCAGTTCATGAAATTTATATGTAGTTAATTTGATAGACGAAAACGGCGGGTCAATTTAGTGGGAGGCGACAGAGGAGGAGAAGGAGCATTCAATATCAAATTCCAGTCGCGTTTAAGTCCAAAGAAGTCAACATTTTGATTGATTGAATGATTTGTAATCAAAAGGAGGTTGTCGATATAATAAACAAGATCATTTTGTCAATTTTTTTGTTATTTTTTTTAACTTCTATGGTTGCACTTGCTGCACTCAGTTTTTATTTTTCTTTTTTTAGTTAAGTTTTACCACCGCCTGGGCGGAATGGCTTTCTATGAAAGTTGCGTGTGTTTTTGTTGTGTTGTTTTGGTGTACGTTGCTGCTGGATTGGAGTTGGTTATTACTACAATGGTGATTCTTGCGCGCCGACCGTTTGAACGTAACGTCTGCCTCGGACCACTGTAGACGTCTGTGCGGCAGCTCACTAAGAAATTTCAGACCAATCCATTTTGTTTCACTGCGACGCTTTCGCTTACCACACACACACACACACATATAAACACATGCACGAAGACTGAGACAGAGTTACAAGCCAAGGTGGAAGCTCTGCCTCAGCTTAGTCAGTTGATGTTGTGGTTCTGCTCCGGGTTTTGTGCTTTTACCATTTCTTTCTTTCTCTCTCCATCGCCATCGACATCACCATCGCTATCACCATTTCCATTTCCACACATATACATTCATATCCAAACACATACACATGCATAGATACTGCCTTGGCGACTTGCGCTCAGTTCGAGTTTGGTTCTTCGTTAAAGTCTTTTGTTTTGGTCCGTTGTTTGTTTGCCATGTGCTCGAGCCTCTGATTTCAGAGTCTGAATCTTTGCGCGTGAATGTGTATGTTTGGGTGTGTGTATATATGTACATATGTGTATGTATGTATGTGGCTGTGTTTGTCTGATTGTGAGTTTCGCCTTTGGGAGCTCTGCTTAATTATTTTACAGTTTCAATTCCAAGACGTTCCCAACAACTTGACTTTTATAACTTTAAACTTTCATCGCTGTCGTTTCGTAGTTTTCTTCTAAGCACACTCCGTTTCATCATTTTTTCTTCTTCTACTCTTTGACTGCAAATTACAACTTTCATCTATTTTTGTCAAGATTTTTTTTTTAATTATATAATTTAAACTTTTGTTGCTGTTGGTCTTTCTTTTTTTGGGCTTTTTGTGTTTTAATTTTCTGTTTCTTTTCTTTGTTTAGCTGTAATTTTGTTTCAGTTTTTACTTTTCTTTTGCATAAACCGCACGGCTAATTACGCACAAGGAGAGTGAAACTCAATTAGATTCTTAATTATACTTTAATGGCCGTGGCAGGCCAGACAGAAATTATCTGCAAGTAAGCATCTTGAATGCAGTATCTGACTGCAGACGGTTGCATTTGGAAATCTTTCGCTGTTCATTCAGCGTTGCAAGCTCTGCCTTTGGGCAGGCTCCATTTGAAGTATATACACATCCATACATATATATATATATATATAAATACATATGTGTATGTATAGTTTATATATCTTTCCTTGGCTATGGCACTTACAGTTGTTTCTTTTGTGTTACTCTGGTTGTTGTAGAAAACTTTCTAATGTAGAAGCCGTACACAATTTTCCCTCCCGCTCAATTCAATTGCTCACAGGTCGGAGTAGACAGTAGGCCTACGTTTAAGTCTTCTGTAAGCTCTTTGTCAAGCTCCGAATTTCAAGCCATGTTGTAAATGTTTAGTTTCAACGGCATTAATCAAATGTATGTATATACATGGAAAGTTCTGTTTATATTATGCTGAGATGCATTTTCTATACCATTCAGGATTAATTTTTCAAATATTTATTTTAAATTTTCCATAGATGTGTCGGTATCAGTCTAAATTTGTATTGCTTTCTCATTAAAAATTGGAATTTACATGCTAATGGGAAACGGAATATTTTGATTGTTTCTGTTCGATGAAATGGAAACGCAAATGATGCCAAATGATATGAATTTGAACAATACAACTAATACATGTTTAATTGGTTGGCCGGTTCGTTATATAAACCTAAGCAGAAGACCAAGAAGAACCCGTCCGCAACAGACTTGGGCAACAAATCGCTCAATAAAGAAAGAAAGAAGATCGTTTTGAAGGGGCAAAGGCAAATGATTAATGCAACCAAACAAAAAAAAAAAAAAGAAGAGACCCCAAAAACTGTATTTTCACTTTTTAATAATTAACATATTATTAACCAAAAGAAAGAGTAACGATGATGCTAAGAGGCACCTATAAAGAAAGACAGAAAAAAAGACAAAACTGTGCCAATGCTACTACGATCACCGAGCACAAACGAAAAGAATAAACCATGAAAGTTGTAAAATCAAAGAAGTGAGATTTCAAAGATTTCATCAAGTCTCGTAAAGAACGTTCGGCCCACGTTAGTCGTATGACTAACAACCAGCCGTGAAGAGAGGTCTAAATAAGCTAAAAGAATTTTAAGTGAAATGAGTTAAAAAAATTTTTCCTAAATGGGGCCTGGTCTGGCCTGACCCAATTACCCATTTAAGCTTGAGCAAAAATAAAAAAATGACCAAAAGAACGGCAAGATGACGATGTGAATGCAGATGTGGATGATTATGGAGATGGGGGAACTGAGATCTTGTACAACAAGAGTAACAGTTATGTGACGGTCAGACAATCGAAAGTTTATGTCATGCTGTCGGCTGCGACGCTACGGCAGCGGAATTATACACATACAGACACATACATAAGACAGAAATCCGACAGGCATGGAGAAGCAGCTGCTGGCCAATTCTTTCAATTGAATAGTGTTAAAGGTAGAGTGATTTGGGAGAGTCAAGCAAACTAAAGAAAACTCTGAAAGTAACTGATACCGATATCAGATAGTTGTGCGATCAGCATGAATGTTTCACTCCCAGAAACAGAAACAGACGAAACCATTTTCGAAAGTCATGCCACGAAATTGTTCTCATATCTTTCTTTTCATAGGCCTAACAATCCCCCGCTTCTGCCCCAGAAACAGTCCACAACTCCAGCCAGCATGAACAATTGAGAGCAGTAAAGCCGCAAGAAAAGAAAAAGTAACTTCACACCAATACATACATACATACGTAAAACACATACAGTGACCAACGTCCAGCGCAAATCGAAAAGATACACGAAAAAAGAAACAGAAAATAAAATAATAAAATCGAAACATGAAACATTCTGATTGTATGAGGATTGGAAGTAGGTCAAGCAGCGACGCCGATGCCAGCAACGACGCCAACGCGCTCTTGGACTTGGCTTTAGTTTTCGGCTGTGGGTCTCGGTCTCTGTTAGACTGCCTTCCGCAATATGAAACCAACACATACAAACACACGCACAACCCAAGAAGCAACACAGCTCCATCGCTGACGGAATACTTAAGCATCTACGTCCACTTGCACTTTCTTTTTCAAGCTCTGCTGCTTCACACACATTCTACTTCTGCTCCCAGTTCCGAAGCTCACAAGTTCGGGTCTTAAGTCTTTCGTTTGCCTCTGCTTGGCTTTCGCTTTGCGTGCTGGGAACGTGTTCTGTTGAACGCCCGTTTACTGTCCGCACTTAAATTGCATGAAATAATTTATTTAATTTCTATATACATATATAATTGTATATATGTATGTATATACTTACCCTTGTTTACTTTTTTCTCAGTTGGGATTCCTATATACAATAGATAAACACATTTATACATAGACTTATATATGAATTTATAAATAAACAATAAAGCGATATTTCCCAAAATTCATTGTTTGGATTCTTCTATTAAATAGTAAATATACTTTTACTTATTTAATAGCTTGTAATAGTTTTCAATGCGTTCTCTCTGAAAGCGACTTAATGATAAGAAAGATTGTTAGTTTTATGCATGCTGACATAAAGTATGCTACCCTTGAAAATTTTCAGGCATTAAAGAAACGCCTAAAAGTATAACCACTATATTTAAAATCGACGAAAATCTCTGTATTAAAATCCAGAATTATCTAAAAGCCAGGTTCATGACAAAGCTTGAGTCCAATTATTTTTGTCAGCTAAAGTTATAAATATAGCCAAAATATAAGAACATGTAAACTGATCTTAATGACAAAATTCAAAAGTCGATTTGTTGCTCCTTAAAATATCATATAATATTTAGCTCAAGACAATCTTGAGTGTTCTCGAAGCCTTTTGGTTTAATATCTTATCTTATCTAATCTCAACAAATTTTAATAGGAAATACTAATTGGATCGTTCAATCAAAGATTATAAGTTTCTTAGGTTAAAAATCCACTTTAAAATTACAAAACTAATGCTGAGATTTTTTTATATAAATGTACGAGTATTATACATATTATGTGACTGATTAGTTTACATTTAAATATTTAAAATATTTATGTGTATATGAAATGTCTACTTAAGGAAATGAACTGGATAGCGCAAATAGGAGCTGAATTAGAAAAAGCGATCCCCACCAGCGCCATTGTGTTGTTGTGGCCTTAGCTCCATTGCGTAAATTATTATAGTTGTCTATGATATGTATTTTCCAGCCCATATTCCCATGTGTGAATGAATTATAGTAAACCGTATCCGGCCACGTTATATTGGGAGTAATCTCCAGCAACGCAGGTGCCTCATCGCTGCATTCTGTCACCAGAGACCGATTGAATTTCTTGAATGTGGGAAAGTTATCATCCAAGCGACGATCATAGTTCAATGGATAGCGGGAAAGACACAGAGGACCAGCAGCCGCTGGCTTAGGCCGACCACGTCGCGTGAACTCAACACCAGCCAATACACGAATTTCACTCTGCTTGGCATCCGAGAGGCGGTCGTAGCCACCTTGTGGTTCATCCGTAATTACCAATGGATGATAGTGTTCTGGTGAGTGAGGATTATTACCGCCACGAACCTTAAAAAAATAGGTGAGTCCTCGCTTTAAATACAGCTCTGGTATCATATAGCCATTAATGTACCAGGCCAAGCCACTGGATACATGGCCCGTCAGACCCTGATAACCTCGCAAGCCTCCGGATGGACCCAGGTATGCATTAAACGTGCGAACAGTGCTATAAAAAAGAAAAGTCGAAGGATCTCAGACAACATCGAAAAAAACATATAAACAAAGTAATTTCTTACGGATCCATAATCCGAGTCCGCTCCCAAAGCTGCACTGGCGTCTCAATACGTTTGGTAAAACTGAAGCAATCATTGATAGGCTCTGTGGTATTAAAGTCAATCACTATATCACTTTTAGGGTAATGAGTGTGGAAAGCTGGTTCATTGTTTGAGTCAAGCTGTCCAAAGGCCCAGACCACAAAGTTGCTTCGGTCTAAGAAGATCTCTTTGTCACCATCATCCGCTGCAAAGAAAGAATAGTTTATAAATTTCTTATGTAATTAAAATTTAAGATCACAAGTACTAACATGACTTGAGGAGTCGCCTGAAACTAATCGTATTGATGCCATCCTTACGAGCGTACGTATTCAATTGGAAGCTATCAAGGCCTCCAACAACATCATCTCGACAGACACCCTTATTTTGGCCAAGAACTTGGACACAAGGTGCCAACGAAGTAATGTTATAGTCCACTGAATAGCCTCTAATTTCATCTATATAGGCGACCACAACATCTGAGCCAATCATTTGACTGGAAACATCAGATCCGGAAATCCCAAAAGACATGTAATCTGTCTTAGCTACCTGTCCGGACAGCTGTAGCGTTATTTGGGGACCAAACACTTCCCACGAGATTTGCAAGTCCTTGTGCAGTTGTCGGCAATTGGGCAAAGAGAATTCATACGGAGTGATCTTTACCAACGAGGGGGGTACATTCAGAGCATCCGGAATAAGCACATGTCCATAGTTCTCATTGTCAGCCACATCATAGACACTAATCCAATCAATATCGAAAATGGTTTTATCTCCAGGCAGTTCTAGCTCAATTGTCTCCTTGTTGTATCTACGAATGGGATCCAGGCTGTAAAATTAGACGCATAAGGAATCAATATTCAATGAATAACTATAAAATGCATTCTCTCTGACTCACTAGCCGAGTTCATCTGGCATTTTGCTGCCACGACTCGAGGGCTGTGCTCCCACTCCTGTCCAAAAGAACGTCCTTTTGCCCAGTCCATCGTAAGTGAAGTCTTTTATCTGTATGGTCTTCGAATCCAGAATCTCAATGCTACTGCTGCTTACATTGTGACTGCGTTTGGAGAAAGTGCCACCTGACTGGGCTTTGGGAGGTTCAAAATCTTCGGGAATGTACACATCACCAAAGTTATTTTGATTATTCAGATCATAGACAGCCAACCATTTGATCTCAGACATCTTCTTGCGATCGGGGAGGGTTAAGGTAAAGTCTTTGTTGTGATATCTATCCAAGATATTGGTTCTATAAAAAAGAAACAATTATATTTTACGTTTAATCAATAGGACACAAATAATATGGTACTCACTTGCCAAACTCATCGGGTACTATGAATCCCTGTGGACCAGGACGATTGCTTGCTCCTGACCAAAAGAACGTATCCGCCCCATTGCCATCGTAATTGAATCCCACAATCAGAAATGTATACTCATTAACGGCATAAACATCGCCCGAGACCTGGTGATGATATGAGTTGAGCTTTCCCAGAAATTTTCCTTGATAAGGTCCCTCTTCGTCGTCATCTTCGGCATCTGTAGACAAAATTATGAAAAGGAATTCCGTTAATATACGACGATCAAAACAACAAACATGTTATTTTTATTGTATGTATGTGACTCATAAGCTGAAGCTGATTTACGATTGGTGGCGCCCCCTGGCAGCACAAGATCCCAGCTGGAGCTGCAGACAGAGACACGGCGGCATAGACGTAGACCAGTTTCACTAGCTTAATCAAAAATTCGTTTTCGTTTGCTCAAACGGAACGATTCGAATTTCTCTTTCTTTTTTTTGCATGCATTTTATAAAATGCCCCAAAGCAAATCTGAATCCATATTACGTGTAACCATTAAAAGCTTACATGCTCTGGGTAGGGCCAGAAAAAACAGGAAAACGGTAACCAGACAAAGAACGTTTCCAGCTCGAAAGCCTTGATTTCGATGTGTCAATGTCATTTTCGATTGCACTCAGTTGCCTCTCTCCTACGCTTCCGCCACGTACTTCAATATTTTAATTGTTATTTATATGTAAATATTTTTGGTTTTTCAGCTTGAATTGTTTTCACTCCGCTATCAAACTTTTTACATTGAAAGACTTTTTTTGTCTCAATGCAGTGGGAAATTCTGCAAATTGGTTTATCTATCTTAAGGCCGTTTCGTCACTCGAATGCGTTTGTTGTTGTTGTGATTGAATATACTAAGACTTATAAACAGGTTTAAGACGCAGTCGCAGTTGTTCCGGCGTTTTTTGCCATTGCGTTCACGCGACACACAGATACACACGCATACATGAACACAGACAAAGAAATCAAACACGAACCGTGTGGCTTTGCTGCTCAAACGAAACTGAGACAACTTGTTGGCCATTAACTCGGTCTTAATTTCTTGCAGAGTCAGAGTTGGAGCTCAGCTTGGCTCTCTTTCGATTCTCTTTCTCTCACATTATCATGTGCGCACTGGGCATGCGTGCCTTGCCTTTAGTGGAAACACTATACTATATACATATGTATATAACGGTATGTTTTGTAGCCAATTGAAATGTTTATATATACAGTAGATTAAGAATGTCTACACACACCTATTGTTTACAATTTTACGAAAATAAAGTTTCTTTACTATACAAACACATTATCGATTAGCTATAAATGAGATTATATTCTAACCTTTACTTTAAATATAAAAGAAACAATTTTATTTTTTATTAAATTTTTGTTGCTTGCAAAACTAAATTTTTTGTATACTTAATTTTGCGTTTCTTTGTTTTATTTGGATTTGTATCATTTAATAATAATAGCAATTCAATTAATATTTGTTTTTAAAACTAATCAATTGCATTTTCTTGCTTTTTTTTTCTTATTTGACTGCAGCTGCAACAACAGTTTCCTTTCACTTTCTTTTATGACGTTGACTCTTCCCGTCCGGGATTTGATTTCATTTTATGAATGAGTTTGAAGTTTTGTGATCTTATTTACAAAAATTCCGTACAATAAAGTCGATTTGCCGACTTCTGCATATCCTGTACCATAAAAATATAGTTTTTAACATGAATCTGCTATCCAGTCATGTTGCAAATCAGCAGTTTTATTGTTGGAACATTTGTTTCAGTTCTATTTTCCCTGACAAAAAGGGAATTTGGTCGACACATAAATAGTGGATTATATAAAGTCGTGTATAAAATTGGAAACCTTTGGCTCTATTATTGTAAGAGTTGCTCAAATATAGTTAATTTTGATTGTGGAATGGAGGCATGGGAAGAATTTGAGAAATACTTTATTTAACTACAAACTAGACTCGAATCTTCTAGTCCAAAATCAGACAGACAGACACACGAATATATATGTACAACATACCATATGTGGTATATTTTATAAAGTTAAGGGTACAGGGTATGAAAAGGCTTGTTTGAAGAATTATTTATGTTTGTATATGTATATGTATGGGATAAAAATGTGCGTTGCATTAAAGAAAGACCCGATTAAACGTTGTTTTAGCTGCTGCTATTAGGCATCATATTAAGGTTTCTGTGTCTGAAACAATAAATACACATGTCGTAAAAAATAGAAAATATACTTAAGTTTTAAACGAATTTTCTCACGACTTTTTCCGATTTTTTTTTTTATTATAAACAATTCTTCTTTATCATTATTATCATCGTAGGGCTTACTCTATGTACTATAACTGCGATTTATTCTTCATATTCTTTTTTTGCTCATTTTTTTCTTTTGCCTGTCAATGTGTGTGTATGTGTGTGTGTGTGTGTGTGTAGTGTTTGTGTGTATGTATAACTAGTTCATTGAAAGTACATATTATTTAATACAATACACTAGTTGTTTTCATAAGAAGCACATTTTTTTTCTTGTTTCACTTTTGCTTTTATATTATTTTTTATGCGTTTACATTTCATTTATAGTTTTTCTTTTTCAATTTTTTGAACTTGCTGCCATTGATTTCGTACGTAATTTTCAAAATTCTGTTAACTAGACACTAGAGGTAACAACCAAAGAGAAAAAAGGAAATTAAGGAAAAAAAGACTTTTGGGGGCACAGTGTTTTGAACCGGTAAAAGGTTTCAAAAATTATGAAAAAGTATTAGTAAAATAATAGATTTTGGATGAAATAATTATTAATTGGTCTTGGACGCACGCACACAAAAAGTCAAAGGTCAAACTAAACATATCAATACTTAGCTTAAAATTTAGCGTATAAAAATAGTTTTTTTTTTAGTTAAGATATTAAATTAAACGAATTGAGAACACTAAATATTATCGATTTTTGTTGAACACTAATCGAATTTTGTTTAACTTAAACTGATATATATATATATTTTTTTTTCACTTTACATATGATGTTGATAATGCTTTAAATTTATTTTTTTTTTTTCGTTTTTATAATGTTTACTTTTTATTTTAAAGATTCTTAATGAATTTAAAGGATTTAAAATGAGCATTTTTTATTTGTTGTTTTTTATACGTTTTTATTTCTCATGAGCGGCATTATCGTTTGTCGTTAATGAGATTTAATAAAATTATATATTTTTGTAGATGTATATGTGTAAGGTAAGAGCTAGATGTTTCAATTGTTATTCTCGTTTATAACAGCATGGAATGAACTTTAATCGAACTTTAAACGATGAAACAATTGTACAAAATGAGAAGAAAACAATTAAAAAAGTTTAAGAGAATTAACAAAGGCTCAAAATTGTGTGTGTTTTGTGTTTGTGATAACCCTTCTGAGTTTTCCCCTCCTTTTCATTTTAGTTTTCCTTTTTAAACTTAACAAGCAAACAAAAACCAACATGGCTGGTAGAAATATTACAATATGCATTTTATGTTTGTTTTTTTTTTTCTTTAAATAATATTTTTTTTTTTTTTTATTACAAATACTTCTGCGCAAGCGCTTGAATTATACAAAAAGTGATCGGAAATCGATTTAGTAATCATTTAATTGCTCTAAATCAAATTTTCGCTTTACTATTTATAAATGTTATGTATAAAAATTGGTTTGTTTTTTTGCTTCTCTTTTGTATTGTTTGTGGGTTACACCTCTTTTATATTCTTTTCTCATTATTTTTTGCTTTCTTTTGTTACTTTTCCCCACGAACTTTTGCTATGGCATTTGTTTAAAGTATTCTTATTTTTTTTAGTAAAGAAGGCTATTTGTGGGGGTGTGGAGAAGGACATATGGAAGAATAGAAAGGGTAAAAAGGATGTAAGGGGCGAAGATGTGTGGTTATTGAGGTAAGTGAGTGTTATGCAAACAATTGTAGTGAAATTTGAAAGCGCCTTTTGAGCAGCAACTGAACTGAATTAACAATAGAATAACGGAACGAAATCGGTGCCTTCTTCCGTGTTGTGTTGTGGGGAGTGTTGGCTAAAATTTATCCTGAAATATAAACAGATTATTGGTGGCGGCAACGGCAATGATATTCTCCTCCGGATGCCAAGCGGTGTGTAGAATTTTCTTATTAAAGTCGAGGCAATCAACACTAATTTCGTCCTTCTTCCGTTTGCCGCCAGTGCAAACTTTTCGTGGCTTTAGCACCGTCTTGGGCTTAATAATGTCTCTGGAGGCCTCCAGGGTGACATCCTTTTTCGAGTTGCGATCAAAGACGCGGAAAAAGTTATTGTAGCTGCCGGTCATTATTGAGCTATCCTTGCCATTCCAACAGCACTCAAACTTATCGAAGATGCAGTCATTTTCATATAAGGAGCACAATTTGGCGCGCAGATATTCGTGAACCTTTTTATAATTATGGAAAAAATGTTCATATTAGACTATATCCCCAGCGGCTTAGAAAATATACATTATACACTTACTGGATAGGTCTCAATGGGCTTTGCTTCCATGTGTAAGTCCCAGACCTTGATACTCAGGTAATCCCTGGAGATCATATAGCGACCCGAATTGCTCAATTTTACATCACTTATGGAGCTGATTATCTCACTGAAGAAGCTGCGATTCGTTGGATTTTCGGGTTCCTCGAATTGCTTACTGTGCCGATCGCATAACGCCGCCGATCGCATATCACATAGTCTGATTGTGCCCTTTGAGCTGGAGTACACAAACACATTGCATTCGGTCGGATGGAATTCCGCTGCCGTTATGACCTCTGTCAGCTCCTCCATATTAGTTGGTTTAATGTCCACAATATTGTAGCTTTGATCGACCACCTCAAGATGCCAGAGATTTATGCGCAAATCATCGGCGGATAGGAAGGTCTCTTGGTCCGAATTAACGCTAATTGAATTGATGTGATAGGTGTGTGCATTGGCAAAGGTACGGCGTGGCGAGGCCTCCACCATTAGGGGTACTTGCTTCACAGAGGGAACTCGTAGTGCAGTTACATTTTGTGGATCGCGTATCAGGCCATTCTCTTCTTTTGTGTTGTAACCTTCGAACGACTTGTCGCGCTCACTGACCTTCCACAATTTAACGGTCTTATCGTTGGTGGATAGCAGAAAGTGTACGGGATTCTTCTGTTGCAGCCATCGAATTTTATTGATTTTCTCTTCGATTTCCAGCGACTTGAGATAATCGAATTCGGGTTCATGCGATTGGAATGTCGAATAGACATTATATTCACCCCGTCGCGGATTGGCGGCTTTCGAGGCAGGATCACGCTGTAAATTTAATTTAAATTATAGTTTAAACCAAATTATGGATTAATTAAAGATGAATTTATTCACCTGGAAGATGACGACACGACCACCTTTATCGCCAGTGGCCAATAGCTCGCCATCATGATTGAATTCCACACAGGATATGATATCCGCATCAGTGACATCATCGTCTAAGGCGCCTTTAATCTGTGAGAAGCACCACGATGCCTCTCCATTACCTGTAGAAACAAAAAATAGAGATTGTGTAAGAAAGGGAGAGAAGTACACCAAAAGATAAGTATAACTAGTGACACTTTGAGATTGCTCTCATCTTTATTTATATATATGTATGTATATTCTACATATACATATTCCAAAATGCCAAAGCCTTAACTTGTTACATATAATCAATAGAAGACGACGTCGTCATCTTCATTGTCGCTGTCCTGCCTTGTCCTGCTTAAATATTTACTAGTGACGCCATGCTATTTTCGTCAAGGATTTTGCCTTAGGCTTTGACTTGTTCCTTATTAAACTCTTTAAGCCATTTGGCAAACATTCTTTCAGCTTTTTTAGCCCTCCCTTTTTAGTTTTTTTGTGTGTCTTTTTGCCAGCCACTTTTCCCGATTGCCACACGTTGTGCAAAACGATGACGTTTTTGTAGTTGGCCACAAAAGAACATTAATTTTGAAAATGTTTCTCAGGTTGTATTACAGTTGTCCATCAAGAAGAAGACAATTTAAGGTAATTCACATACTATGAGGAAGCCATATTCCACTCTGCTATGCTAATCAATATAACCTGAAATATAATTATGTAAATTTGAATCGAATTATCGAGTTTTCACTGTACCAGGTTATTATACCCTGTACTGATATTGGTAACAATGGGTATATTAAAGACAAATACTTCTCTTGGCTAATTACATTAATATAATGGCATATTTCAACTCAAACCATGAAATACGAAAGATTTAACTTTAATTTTGATAAATAACAAATTAATATTTCCAAATCTTGTTTCATAATGGGTATCAAAATGACGACGCCCTCACCATATGAGCATTCGTTTCTTTTTGGCTCGGTTGGTTATTTTTTCTCTTTTTTGCCTTTTATCTCTGCTATGTCTATCTCTATTCGTTCTTTTATTTTGTCCTTTTTTTCATCATTCCGAAATAGTCATTTGTGTGTGTTTGAGTGTGTGTCTGTGAGTGTGTTTCTTTGCCATCTGCAAAAGCCCTTGCAGCCAGGCAGGCACAGCCCCATGTGGTCTGACCTCATTGGCTACGTCATGATGTGATTGACGAGGCAAATCAATTGTTTTATTTACCATATCCGTTTATATTCATATAATGGGATCAAACATTTTTGTCAGTTAGTTATAATTTTAAACTATTGCTAACTCCCGTTGTCCCCTATCCAAACTTCTAATAGTTTTAAAGTCATTGAACTCCAAATGTGAGAAAACGAAAGTGCAAAACAAATTATGAAACCACAAAAAGGAGCCAATGCAAAGCCCAAATACCAGTCATCCGGGTCAAGGCAAACGTTTACATTTTCAGCTAAATTACCTAAAACAAGTTTTAGTTGATATAATTACGTTTTAAATGCTGTTGCTGTACGTCACATTAGAACAACAAAAACTTAAAAATAATAAGTTAAAAAAAAGATCTCGAAATTCTCTCTCTCTTTCACGGTTGTTTATTGTGTTTAAGAGATAAGTAGAATTTCATGAGCCGCACAACAAAAAATGGAGCAATAATGAAATTCAAATATTGACACAATTATTTAACACAACCACGCGATGTCGCTGCAAACAGGCATCCATCTAACCAACATTATTCCACCTATCTACCCACTGCCCCTCCTTTCATATAATGTGAAATGTCGAAAATGGTAACACGGATTCGAGCTAAGGACAGACACAACGTACAATATACATATATTTGTATATGTATAAATATAATGCACAACCGACCTAGAGAATGGCGGACGCGCTTGACTGATTGACTACCTTCTCAATACTGGAAATTCTTTTGCCGGTTTCGGTAAATGTTAGAATCGCTATTTTGGTATAAGCAATGTTGGTAGCTATGTATCTTTGATAAGAGTAAGAATTTAATTCCATAGATAGCCTCATTAACAGTTTAAATTAGCCAAAATGTTATCACGAAAATCTATTTTTAAACTAACAACCACAAAATGCAAATGGATCGAAAAGAAATGAAAATTGTTCTGTGACATGGCAACATAGCATCTAGATTAGGAGTTATCTATTGTTTAACCATGTAAAAAGTGTAAAATTATGCCATCGAATTGTTTTAGATTCCGAATAAGAAATCGCTACAACTTTATGAGATCAGCAGAATATTTCTGTGTATCTGTATTACATTATCAAATAATAACAAAAGGTTAAGCAATCTTATCTTGAAAATTTCTGAAAACCAAAATTTATGATTGGCCAGTTAGTTTCACTATTATTTGATATGTGCGATTTAAGAAAGTATCAAAATCTTATATTTAAATATATCTTTTAATAAGGAAGTTCTTAAATGGAAGTTCTTTATTCTTTTATTTTTAATTTTCTAACTTTTTAAAAATATTAAAGTGTATATTTCTGAATAATATACAAAATTTTCTTAATAGTTTTCACTAATAATGTAAGCAAACCAGAGTGGACACTCATTATAAAGGGTCACTCACTTTTGCATTAAAAAAGTTTGATTTGGTGACAATTTACAAGGGTTAACAAACTTGGGCACGACATGAAAGTTAAACTAGATGGAGGGTTACCATTTTATTTTAACCTTAACATGCATTGTCCATTAAAAACTATTCAAGTCCCAAACGCCATCCCTACAATTCCCTCTCACTCTCCATCCCGTTGCTATCGCATTGTGTCCGTCTTTGAGATACATTATTTAAAAGTTACACAAATGTCTTAAAACAACACAGAGCACAAATGTTGTACGTACATTTGTAAATAAAATTGACAAATAATTTTGCATACATCACACATGCAGTGGGGGGGTAGAGCAGGGAGCAAAAAGCACGTTGTCACATTGTCGATACAAGGGCAAAAGAGGAGATTGAAGAGTAGGAGAATCAATGGACGGACGGACAACCGAACATTGCCTTTGGCACGTTGCGGCAAATGGCTAACTTTAACTCAATTTACACACAAGGCAAGACACGATCAGCCAGAGCGATATATACACCAGATACATATGTATGTACCTACTTTTGTACTCTCGTGTATCTTGGAGCAAGTATCTATTGACCGTTCTTATTTGTATGCCAGTAGATGTACGTGTGTGTGTGCGACTATTTATTATTTAATTATAGTTGGGACTTATACCAGGGATGCAACGAAAATTTCAATTGCAAATCAAACCTACTTGTATTTTATATGTATAACAGATTAAAAGCAAAATCCGAATTTCAAAGTAGCATCCTGAACCCAAATTTGCAAATACATCTATACCTCTTATTCTTCTTCAGGAATACAGAAAAAAAAATTAATCTAAGTCATAACGATCGCGGTATGCCTTATCTTAACGCAGGAATCTGATTCCGCCATTTTAAAATTCTCATTTTGGATACTCCTTTCCTAATATTTTTCACTAAATGTCGATGAACAATTTAACGATCTTCGATCCAACGAATTGTGGGCGACTTATTGTTTATAGATGTTCAAAATACTCTAAAAACAGCAATTGTTTAAATTTTTACACAATGTTTTTTTGTTTACAATTGGATGAAATTTATTTTCCAGGAAGAGCTTCTTAAGCAAACAGCAGTGCATAAAGTTGGCAGGTCCAAAAAATTTCACTTACCGGCCATGACAGTTGATCAGTTTGCGTTGAGACACTCAGGCAGCAGCTGAAACAACAACAACAACAGCAGTGGCAGAAGCGAAGGCAGCAGCAACAAAGCTTTGCAGTTTGAGTGGAGTTGTTGTTGTGTGGAGGAGTAAAGCGCGGTCTTTGTTTTTTTTCTTTTAATTTGGAGTTAAGTTCAGCTTTGCTTTTGTGATATTTTTTATTCTTTGATTTCTATGTTTTATTGTTGCTGTTGTTGTTGGGCTGCCTTAAAACACACAACTTAAGCACGTAGAATCGACGACAACGACATATGCGGGGGAAGAAGAAAACTGCAAAAGTAGGGGAACAATTTAGGGGGAGCAACAACGACAATAACGACGTCAACAGCGGCAGCAGCAGCGACGTGCGTGTGCTTTGTATTTCGCGTGTGTGTCTGTGTGTGCGTGTGAGTGCAGCCGGTGGTTGAGATTTGCAAAAAAACAAAAGAAAATTTTTTTTGCACAGATTAATATTATTTATTTTATTTTATATCATAACAAAACAACAACACATCACCTCACTCACACCCCCTCTCTTCGTTGACCGTGTTCATTCCTTGCGTTTCTTTGTGGCCGCAAAAATCTAACCTTCAAAATGTTTATACATATGCACAAACACATAGACAAGACACATATAAGTATGTGTATGTGTATATATTCTGATTTTGTTTCAACACATTTTGCTTATGCACGAACTATTGTTAATTGCAAGTGAATATTTGTAAACTATTTTGAACTAAAAAAGACCGCGTGACTATTTCTGGAAGACGCTCTCACACACACACAATCAATATTCGATTAAATGCACAAAAATTCTCCTAAATCCCGTCTGGCAAAAATCTTCCACACTTTTTGCCGCCTCTTTGCTGCACTGCTTCGCTATGTCGTTGCAAAAAAAAAAGAAAGATGCGGACATTACGAGTTAAAGATCGACGTAATTTACACACTTTTAAACTATATACATAGTGGCTGCAACACTTATACGCGCCGTTAACAATTTGGGTTTAGTTATGACTAATATTTTACGATAAATTCAACGCAAAATGGAAGTGGAAAGTCAAATATTTTATATTTATTGCAAATATAATGTCGGTGTGACCGTATATGAAAATACTAAATACAACTATTCCCACAGAGCAACATTTGGTTAATATTTGTTATCACGGCTTCTATAAAAGCAGCTTTAAATTAATCAACATGATATTAAATGAAATATGAAAATTCCTATAGCACAACATAGGGTGTAATTCGATGATTCATTGCGTAGTATTAACAGAATTAAAAAAATAAAATAGTATTTAATTGAAACATCTTCGATATATTGCTGAATTTAGCCTTTTACAGCTAAAAGTAGTGTAGTAAAATTTTAGATAACGGTTGGAAGTATATTATAGGATAAGTGTTGGAAAATTTCCAATGGAAATACATATATCGAATTATTATCGATACTGACTCGTCTATTGGGCGGGTGTTTAAACACTTACTTTGCGGTTTCTTGGCTCCATTCATATTAATGGCTGTGTTGAGCATATTACCGATTTTCGTTATACTCGATTGTCGCATAAAGGTGCGCGGTGGTATGGGAGGTGGCGGTTGTGGCTCTGGCGGCTCCAGCACCGGACTTTGTCGGCCCCAGCGACCCATTATCTTGCTAATGCTGTTTTGAGCTAAAACAAAACCAAATTATAAAATTTAATAATCGAATATACTAAGAATCGTATATTGTGCAAGCCTTAGCACATGTACATATTATATATTGTATAATGAAAAATATTTGTTCAAGAGTTTGGTCTCTGCGGTCGGAGCACATGAGCGGGTTGCGTGTTGCTTTTATTTTATATTTCTCAGATTTGACAGGCAATTAACACCTGTAGCGCTCTCTTAATGCTCTTCCCCCTTCTCTTGCAATATTGTAGGATTTCTTCCAGCAAAAAGCTTAAATAAAAATGAATTGTGCAAATGTGGTTGTCTATCTGTCTGACTGTCGTTTGTTTGTATTAGAAATTACGTGCAAACGCTGCACAGCATCTGTACAAAGAGAAAAATAACCCGCTAAAAGAAAAAAAATTAATAAGTAGATACATATATGTATCATAGATTGTATAAATTTGTTGATTATCGTGTTTCATAAATTAATAAATATATTTCACTTAAGAGAGAGGTGTGTCTATTTCGGTCGAATGAAATGCATACATATTTAATTCGCTAGCCGCTTCAAAGCACAATAAGTCCGACAGTCATTAGTTTTAAAATGCAAAATGGCGGATTCCTAATATCAATATGGCGAACCAAAATGTCTGAAAAGTCATGTTTTAAAACTAGATTAGATTGTGACATGTTAACTAATGTCACAAGTCAATTAAAATACATTTAATCGCTTGTTGAAAAAGTTACCTTAGTAACTTAAACAAGCGAGTCTTTAATCGAAATTAAACCTGACTTTTCGTATGACTATATCCGACATCCACTGTGCAAATGAAAACACTTCTAAACTTTGTTTCTTTGCCAATAACAGGCGCCTGGCATTCCAATTATCAATTACACATAAAGGTAATTTTGCTAATCTCAAACTCAAATATAGAGAGTTTTTTCGTTGAACTGTAATCAAAAAGTCAGAGTGGAAATTTTTTAGTATTGTTACCCTATATCTAGAAAGTTAAAGGTATGTTTTGATTTCTATACTGTGTATAAATAAAAAGCGAAAAATATATATTTATTTTTTTTAGTTTGTTTAAATTACAAATAAAAGAACATACTTAGATCCAAAAGATCAAGTTTGTTTGGAGTTTGCCAGGGTTTTGAAATAAGATAAATTTAATTTGAAACACCTTGTAAATTCAAGAAGGTTTAAGTTAATGAATTTGAGCTATGGTATTTACTTATAAATGTATGTATATATCTATTTGATACAGGGTAATTTAAAGCCGGATCCGACTTAACAGGTATACTTTTTGCCAAAGCTTTAATACGAGAGATTCATACATATACATATATATTTATATGCACATATACGGAGATATTACAAAAGTCATTATGTCTATATCACGAATATACAGTTACAAAAATTCCCCCACGTACCGAACTTCAAGTACCTCATTGCAGGAGCAAGGGAGGAGTGGGGCAGTCTACGCAACAAGTTGAAGACGCAGTCCATATGACTAATGGGCCAAGAGAGCAGAAAACAACGTGCAACACAAAAACAAATCGGGAGAGAGAGAAGAAAAGAATAACAGATTGTAATCCAATTAGAATGGGGCGTGGTGGCGGGGTTGGAGGTGTATGTGCGTGTCTTCAATGTCTCTCAAAAACGTGAGCAAGAGAAAAACAGAAATTTTTCGTTCTATTGTACCCTATTCTCAATGAGAATATAAGGATATGCATATCCACTGAAACTTAAAAAGGACTTATTAGTTTGAACTCATCTATGTTAGTTTAATTAGGAATGAGTAATTTAGGGTATTTCGTAGTCAGCGTAAGCAATTTGTGTTCTGTTTTCGTCAAATAGGAAATGACATTGAAGCTAAACAAAAAGAAAAACTCTCAATGAAGAAAGGTGAAAAAATTGTAAACTTTTATTTTCTATTCGAATCAGAGCAAAACAAGAAAAAAATAACTAGAAAAATGCCAGGCGAAAGAAAATTTGTTTTCATTAAAGCAACGGAAGCGGAAAAGCGCTAATAAAATATATATTTATGCATGCAGATACATACATATACTGTATTGTATTTATTTATATAAAATACAATGGCATATTCTTTTTTTTTCATAGGTGAAGGTGGAATGTTGGGGAAAAATTCTTTAAAACAATTCGTACAAACGCACAAACAAACCGCCACATGGACGAGTGGTGGTTAAACAGTTTCTAAGCTTATATTATGAAACGTGGTAAAATGTTCTTTTTGATACTGCAATGAAATATTGTAATTTAAATGATAGTATTTCTCCATATCTATTTAAACGAAAAATTCAAATACATAATCCAAAAGATACATAAACTCGTATATGTATGTATGTATATGATGAGTTTACGTCACATTCAAGGGAAATTCTGTTATGAGCATGTAAACGTTTCAACATACTCATAGGAGATAATAATATTTTATTACACACATACTTAATTCCCATTGTGTTTTGTCTTCTTTTGTTACCCAAAATAGGATATAATATGTTTACAAAAGAATTAATACAACTTTTTTCTTGTTGCTGGTGAGTTGAACTTCAGTTTAAAAAGCGATAATCTCATTGGTCATATCGCTGAAATTATTGGTATACATACACTTTTAGTTGCATTGGTTTAGGAATCTTTTAGCTCCCCTCGATGTAGACATCTCTATGTATAAATAATCTAAAAATAGTAACTCAACAGTTTGATAGGCACACGACCTGCACGTGCCACACGAGACCCATGGCCATTTTTATCCATATCGCCATCCACTTGCTTAGACAGGTGTAGATACATATATAGATATATATATATGTATGTATATATAGATGTTTTACCATGCCCAGAATTATTTCTGCCACTGAATTATTTTTGGTTTTTCTACTAAAAAATAAAAGTGAATAAGCTGCTGCTAGTGGCAAAACTAAAATATACCCTGTATTAAGTCAAATCTATTATATCTAATGAAAATGGATAAAAACTTGCCTATTTAATATTTTCAAGAAAGGTAAATTAGACAGTTGCTTTTAGGGAAAGGAACACTTTCACTTCTTCTGATTGTTTTTCTTCATTCTAAACAAAACGGATGCATTATAGATTGCACTAAGATTTAGAAAGTCGTCTTGCCGGTTGCTGCTTCCTAAAATTTTGCATTTCACTGACTATTAAAGCACCTAATTTCCCTCAAGGGTATCAAATTGTCAGTCTCACTTGAGATTTAGACCGGCTTAATTTGCTTTTAAAGCGTGTAACATTAAGGGAATCGGACCATTTTTGTTTTTATGTATATTTAGAATATAACGTTGGGTAGAACTGTCTATAATATGCCCATCATTGTGTCCCTTGCTTCTCAATTGGCGTTGACAGTTTGACAGTCATTGGCAGACAACAGATTTTTGGTTTGAGGTTTTGGGCTTTCGGTTGTTCTCCGTCTGAATAAGATAAACAAAAGGCATTTGATGGACGTGGACATGATTGCAACCATATGTCGAATCCCCCACCTCCCGCTAAATGTCCCTCACACACACACACACACATTGAGTTAGTATCAATCGATGCTTATCAAACTTAGTGTACTGCCAATTAATGATATATTTCCCTTCCTCCGTACTACCATCCCGGCAACCCATACGAAATGATAAAGCGAAACTAATTAGCATTTGACAAAAAAATATATAAAATTTATGTCTGTGCGTGTGGAATTTAGCATTATATTGGACAGGCTTTAATCTGATATGTATATAACTTGACATCAGGTAGAATCGTGTTTGATTTGTTAGGCAAATAATTTTTAGCTGTTGGCCTAAAAGTCAGCAAGTGACAAAATAGTTGCCATTAATTGTCGTCTATATGGCAAATACAACTTAAGCTCAATAGTTTTATATAGATGTATATATTTGTTGCATTTGTTGTTGCTATTGCTGCTGTTAATGTTGTTTTGTTTAAAACAATGCCGCTCTCAATGTTGTTAACCTCAAAAACCGCCAAGAACATCGACAAATGAGAATTAGACTTGCCTGGCCAAAAGGGGGTGTTAGTCGGGGGGACGGGTTGCGTAGCCTAGCTGTATACATAAGAGTTCATTTGTGGAGATCAGGGATCAGGTGTTGCGGCTCTAACGTAAGCAGCTGTATTAATAATACAGTTTTAAAGCCATTGACAGAACCGCCCACACATCAGCAGGTTGACGTAAGTTTCTTTAATCATATAGAGATGATTTTAAATTCTTTTATTGCGAATATTTAAACAGCTGTCTTTTGGACCATGGACGCACCGCACATGCACACACTCACCAGTTTATGTTCTAGAACTGCACTCAAATTTAGATATGATGTATGTGTATAGATTATATATCTATTGTCTTGTTGATATCTAGTTGAATTAGTCTTTGTCAACCTCTGACTTCAGCATCATTTAATTGTTTTCATTTGTATTAAATTAAAATCATATTTTATATTTGTTACAGTTGCTATCCTCTTCTAGTGCCCTTGCACTTTTCGTTTACTGTTTTTGATTTTTTAGTTGACTTGTTTCTTCTTTTTATAACGGTTAAATTTATGTTTCGATTACAATTCGATTAGTTTAAGGCACTCATCATTATAGAGCAAGGCATGTACATATATTGTACATGAATGAATATATATGCGTAATTTAAATTGAATTTAAATCATAGAAAATAGAATACGGCAAGAGAAGCAGACGAAATACTGTCAACGCGGCAACGTTTAAATTAGCACTGGACTTGCTTGCGAATGCGCAGCTATGATTTTTTATAAATTACATTAACTAGACTCTCTCACTCTCACACACTTATTCTCCCTCTCTCACTGTGCCTGTTGCTCTCTTTTGTAAACAAATGAGCTGTGGCTTTTGTTGATGTTAATATTGTTGTTGTCGCCTCTGATAAACGCTAATTTGCATGTTGATATTGATGTTGCTCAATCTGCATACATACCTACATAGTATATGAGTATATGTATATATATATATATATGTATGTACCTGCATGTCTTGCTTATTCTTATGGTTGACCAAATAACAAAATCATTAAAATAAATTTTAAATATATAGTTAATGTAATTGCATAAACATAGTTATGTTTTGATCAACCGGAACTTCAAATGTGGTCGCATCTATGCGGAATTCCTTAACTAAGCTATAAACAGGTTAATAAATTTATTATACTTAATTAAAAGACTTGCCAAATCAGAATTTCGGGAATTAGTTGTTATACAGGTGCAATGCAGAAAGTTGATCTGCTATACAGATACTGAAACCCAAAACTGTTATGACATAATTTATTTATTTTTTTAATGGGACGATACGTGGGCGATTTGGCAACATCTGTTTTACACTACGCTCCATCTGTATTGTGTTTCAAAATTATAATAAATCTTAGATTTTAATAATATTAATTGAGTTGGACTTGGTAGGTTGACTTAATTCATGCACTGGTATGTTTTTCCTACCACATATCTCTAAATGTTTTAGTTATTAAATTTAAATCCTTGTTCAGTGAATTGTACTTTAAACGTAAATGGCTTTTGTAATTATTTAAATCTTCGATACCGTAATGAAACATTACCTCCAGGACCAGCAATTGCTCGTACACGATATCCCAGGGTACACCAATGGTAGCCGCACAAATGTCAAGTAGCCAGCGGAAGGAGCAGGGGAATAGGACGCGCAATTCCCGTTTATCTGAGTCGCGTATCTTAGACATGTAGCCATGCAGAAGCCAACAATCAAAGTTGGAAATATTTAAAACCAACTCCTGCTTCATGGTCTCCTCATTCTCTTCACAGTCCTTCTCAACTTTTGGCTGCTGAGGCAGCTCGACTTGTACGTCCACTTCTTCTGACAAACGCTCCAAATGGCGTCGTGGCTGTGCCAATGGTACCTTTAACGGGTCCATATTTGTTTCGTCAAAGGTTTGTATCGAACTCAAATCATTAAGACAGATTTTTTCATTCCCCATGGTCAGAATATATTTTGGTGTGGGCTGGACTTTCCAAAATGGGTTATTTGACTCCAATCTTTCACGACGAATGGCCCGTTCGTGGACTTTATTTACATACTGAGAATTATACGTCGCTGTAGGCTGGCGGAACTTAAAATCGGGGCGTTTTTCTTTTTTGCTTAACTCCTCAAGCCATTGCTTCATTTTGATTTCGCAATTTGCTTGACTTTCTTGTGGCTTGCGTCGTTTGTTATGTAACGTTTGAAATATACCCACTTTTTGGTAATCTTGCTGACAAGCTAACTCTTCTACGCGCAGGTTAATTCCTTCGGCAGCCAATTTTTGTGCGAGATCTTCTGTTTGATTCTTAAATGGTGCCAACTGGCGCCCGTAGTGCTCCACATACATATAATTGGGGATCTTTACACTCATTCGTTCGCTCTCTTCCACTCGCGAGGCATAAAGCAGCAATCTCTTGAAGTAACTATGAGCTGGCGTTAGGGTAGGCTGAAATTCGATGTGATCTTTGGCGGCACTCTCTGTACTTGATTCGCCGTAAAGCTGACTGAGTAGGGTCTCAAAAATATGACAAATATTCTCTTGGGTTCTTTGCATGGCTGGTGTTAGATTCATATCATTGTAGTTGTGCTCTTGCTCCTTTTGCTTGCGCTCCTTGTTGATGAAATCATTTACCTGGCGTTCTATTTGAGTGGGTACACCAAAACGGTGAGCAAAACTCTCATTGTAATAAGAGACTAAAACCTTGCGTAACTCCACAAACTGCATCCATTCCGTGTAAACAAAAAGAAGGCTGTCAGGTTTATCCTTATCTGTAGCCGACTGCATTATATGTTCATTAATCGACTGGGCGGACTTTGATATATTTCGTTCTTTTACATCATCCAGTCCAAACAATAATTTAAGCACATAAATTATATAAGCCATGATACGGGCCTCATAGCGTGGGTAGGTTTGTAGTCCAAAAATCGGCTCAAAGGCTGGCGGCAGAATATCCATTAGACTGGTCACATAACTGGCCACCAAGGGCGGCAGGCTCAGCTCGAGAACGTAACGTTGGGCCAGAGCTGTTAGATTTGGCGTTTGAAATCCATTGAGGTCTATGAAACGTGACATCTGAGCTATGTTCATACGAACAAACTATAAAGGAGAATGGGATAAATTAAATATACATGAAAATCAGATTACCTGCATTTGTTTACCTTATATCGACATTTGTCCATTTGATGACCAAATTCAAAATCTTTGAGCAAGGTCTTGCTATGAACTGACACATGCTCAGGCAGATAGCTTAGTATATTGCGGCCGGTTAAATGTTCCTCATCGATGAACCGAAGGAGATCGGTCAATTGTATATCATCTTCAACCATATTTAATGCTATTCCCAAAATAACATAGAGTTTAGTTATATTTAAACAATAAATGTTTCTATCAAAGTGACTCAGTGTTTTGGCTTTGGGACGGAGACCATGGCATTGCATGCTGCCTGAACTATCCAGACTGTGCTTATCTAGATGCTTAAGTGGCATTTGGCATTTAAGAGATTTTCGAGCGTTTCTTGACCACTGCAATCTGATGCTTTGGGATGCATCCAAAGTTGATTCGGAGGGAGTATTCCTTCTGCTGTACCCAGAGGCATCTAGTTTGCGCTGTTTGACAAAATAACAAGTACACATGATAACAAAAAGGTAATTGATGACCAGGTTTTTGGGTCACTGCTCAGTTTCCTAATGGCTTTGGTAATTTGTTATGTAATTATTGTTATAATTTATGCAAAGTTGTACTAGATCTTTGTGGGTATATATATGCGTTCATCTCCAATAGACATCAGTTCAACAGTTCCACTTACTAACGAATATCCTACAATCATGTCTGCTGTACGTATGGTTCTAATTAGCTTGGCCATCTTTGTGATGATGGCATATGCCCAGCCTGCACCAGGAGCTCCAGCTATTGATCGTATGTAAAACATCCGTTTGAATGAATGAAACTCCTAAAAATTTACTTTTCACAGCTTCACTGCCTGGAAGTGATATTGCAGTACGGCCATCTGAAATAGTAGGCGAACCAAAGCCGCGTACTCTGGTCTTGTTATTGCCGTTGTTATTCCCTTCTCAATTCTACTTTAGTTAACTTAAGCAATAAAGTTGATTAATTATGACAGCATAGATTACCTTTGTTTTCCTCCAATGTCGCCAATTGGCACGTTCATCTGTATTGGTTTCTTTTTTATGTTGCCGTTCCCGCTTACGCTTAGCCAGCTTGTGATTGTAGATGATCCGGGCATCCCTGTAACAAAACTCCGATTAAATACTTGTATCACCCCTTTTCACTTTAGAGAACTTACCTAGCCAATACCCTCACATTTAATTTGGGCAGGCCTAATTCATTGTTTTTACAAAACGCCACTTCCATGCGGCCCATGTAGGCAGCCCATACTTGTAGGGTCATTAGCTTCAGTTCTTGTTTGGCGCCCATATTTAGTAGTTCTTGCAAAAAGCCTCGTAATACATAATTGTAAAACTCCCAAGATGTTATATCTGTATCATTGACTTCAGACTTGGCTTTAGGCTTCTTTATTGCACGGCTGGAGGTGTGTTTCGTAGTGTCATTAAAAGTGTCTTCAGCACTGATCTCCACCGCCAGTGCCAATTGCTCCTTTTTTGTCCCACATTCTATGCAGAAGTAGTAGCCGGCGCGCTCTTGAAATGTTTTTTCCCCACAAATATCACATTCCATGTGCTCTACTTCCATTACTTCAACAGCCTCATCCATTTTATTTTTTGTTTAACTTTCGATTTTTGATAATAAACACACTTTACATGTGCGCGCTTTTGAAAACAGTCAGGCACCGCCATTTTCTGTCAGCTGTGATTAATGCTCGCAATTAGCAGACTGAAATCGATAACGCCTGTTAGTTAACATATGCTGTCATACGGTCACACTAGTTTTCCCCATATATCGATAACTTATTTAGTTAACAGCTGATACCATACGGTCACACTAGCCTTTTCATATTCATGTACGGTCACTTTAGACACTCAGGTTAATAATAAATACAAAAGAGATAAAAAAAGTGAAAGAAAACGCGAATAGATGTGCGATTGCATTGCCAATCCAATATCAAGATAAAAATGGATTTAAGCGAAAATCTAGAGGATCAGCACTTGATATATAAACATGAGCAGTTATTTGGGGATAGTTTTCCTCTCTTCAAGGAAATTCGACGGATGGGCAAGCTCTGTGACGTCACTTTGAAGGTAGAGGATCAAAGTTTTTCCGCCCATCGTATTGTTCTAGCAGCGACTATTCCTTATTTCTATGCCATGTTCACCAACAACATGGCCGAAAGTCGTATTAAGGAGATCACTATGAAGGAGAGTGCTATAGAACCTAGTGCATTGGAAACACTTATCAATTATGCTTATAGTGGCCAAATACGAATTGACAATCAAAATGTGCAAAGTTTAATGGTTGGGGCATCTTTTCTGCAGCTGTCTCATGTGAGGGACGCCTGTGCCAGCTTTTTGATCTCAAGATTTCATCCACATAATGTTTTGGGCATCCGTTCCTTTGCCGATGCCATGATCTGTCGCCAATTAATCGATGCTGCTGACAAGTATATCGATCAAAATTTTGCCAAAGTCTCCCAGTCGGAGGAATTCCTCACCCTGGAGTGTGAACAACTTCTTGAACTCATGCGTCGCGATGAACTGAATGTCCGCACTGAAGAGGTGATGTTTGAAGCCTGCATGAAATGGGTTAAATATGCAGAAGAGAAACGAGCAAAGCTGTTCCCTCAGGTATTAGCTGCCGTGCGTCTGCCGTTGTTGTCACCTCAATTCTTGGCCGATCGTGTGGCACGTGAGGAACTGATTCGCTCTTCACACCAATGCCGTGATTTATTGGATGAGGCGAAGGACTTTCATTTAATGCCGGAGAGAAGGGGATTACTGCAGAGTTTTCGTACACGCCAACGTTGCGGTGAATTCTTTACTGGCCAAATTTATGCAGTAGGTGGACTGGCCAGCACTGGTGAATCGGTGAGCACTGTGGAGATCTATGATCCAATTTCCAAGAAATGGAAAATGGGCGAGCAAATGTCCATGATGAGGTAAGTTTCTCACTAACAGTTTGTCAATTAATTTCATTTGAATTTTTCTATTGACAGATCTCGTGTGGGCGTGGCCGTCTTAGATGGAAAACTGTATGCTTTTGGTGGCTTCAATGGTACTGAGCGTTTGTCCACTGTAGAAGTTTATGATCCACGCAAAAACAAATGGTCACAAGGCTGCGCGATGTTATGCAAACGTAGTGCAGTGGGCGTTGCCGCCTTAGATGATTGTATTTATGTTTGCGGTGGATACGATGGTGTAACTTCTTTAAATACAGTGGAGGTATACTATCCGAAGACGAACAACTGGAAAACGGTGAGTGTAAATAAAAAAATCGAGTAATATAAATAGAAATTTACATTTGCTTATATTTATAGGTGGCGCAAATGATGAAATATCGTTCCGCTGGCGGTGTTACCCAATTAAATGGTTATGTCTATGCTTTAGGAGGTCATGATGGTCTTTCCATATTTGACTCGGTAGAACGTTATGATCAAAACGAAGATGTCTGGGTAAAGATGGCACCAATGTTGAACAGACGCTGTCGTTTGGGCGTGGCAACATTAAATGGCAAAATTTATGTGTGCGGCGGTTACTGCGGCAACTCATTTCTACGCTCTGTGGAGTGCTATGATCCATTGACAGATACTTGGAAACTGGTTACTCCCATGAACTGTAAAAGATCGCGTGTAGCCTTGGCAGCAAATATGGGGAAACTTTGGGCTATTGGTGGTTACGATGGTGAATCGAATCTGTCTACCGTTGAAGTTTATGATCCCGAGACAGACAAATGGACATTCATGCCGCCGATGTGCGCGCATAGTGGTGGAGTCGGTGCCGGTGTCATTCGTATAGAATGAATTAGTCTGCCTAGCCAAAATTAAATGTACTTTATTTCGTTTTTAGGTAATTTATGCTGTATACTATTAAATTGTTTTAGGGTCTAAGCTTTATCTAACCATATCTGGCTCATTAATTATTTAGGATATACGTATATATAGCACGACATATATATATATCATTCCAGTTGTTTATTTGTTAGTTTCTATTATTAGCCTAGTCTTCGCAATACTCAATTAAAAAACTTTTAAGAAATTTAATTTAAAATACATTTATTTCTGGGTGTTGTTTGGATGAATTCTTTGTATGCATGCACTATAATCGAATATATCACGCATATCGTACGAGAATAACTCAATTGTTTGGTCCTGCCATATGTTCGACATGTGCGCGATGCAACAAACTCCATATATTTGCACAAAAATAAATTGCTTGACAAATACAGAGCGAATAAAAAACGTATGTGTAAAAGTAGGGCGATTGAATAGTTATTCATCTATTATCTCTGTACAATAATAGAGTCTTATCAAGTCACAAATCTACATATATTGCAAATATATGTATTTCTCCATATTCAACTTTATCTATTTATCGTTATAAATTGTATGCTGATTTTATATAGCTGACGCATTTCGATGAGCTTTTCAAGCTACCCTCGTTTGTTCATTCAATTGATTTCCCTGTGTTTTCTACCATTTTGCTTTTGATTTACTGTCCACTCTCTCTCTTTCTCTTTGTGTAATGCAGTTTTAAATTGAATTTATGCCACCTGCTGCTATTTCTGCAGCATTTGTGCATCAAACAGAACATTTTTTAACAGTCAACAGGTGGGAAACCACAAATAAAAGATGGACTGCCTCCCACCCAAATAGACATTGAAATTACACGCAACCAACTCCCACACCCACTCAAATATAGCTGTGACCCATAAAAGTGGCATTTTGCCAAGCTCGACTATAATCTAATTAATCGCATAAATTCCATTTATGGTGACAGTCAGAGCAATGTTGATAAGCTAGTGGAACAACTTATCTAATTCATCCAACGATTCACGCAATTGCG
The DNA here is from genome assembly GCA_037075365.1 of Drosophila emarginata. Lineage (NCBI taxonomy): Eukaryota > Metazoa > Arthropoda > Insecta > Diptera > Drosophilidae > Drosophila > Drosophila emarginata. The sequence continues at coordinate 17,136,269 of JBAMCD010000221.1, read as the reverse complement.
GAATTTGCAGACAGAAATTGTGTTGCGGCAAAAATTATTTGATTTTTGTTGATAATGAAATCAGAAAATTGCTTGTCAATCGATGGGCCCAATATTATTTTAATTAAATGCTAATTATGTTTACCAAATGGTTGAAGTAAATATTTGATTTGACTTCGTCATAGAATGAATGGGGTAAATTAGGCTTGCTCGAGTTTTGCTAATTGAAACAGTAAAAAACATTGAATTTGGACAAAAACTATTTGCAATTTAAATGCAAATTTTATAGCAATGCAAATTTTTCAGATTTTATGGCGCAAAATGTCTTTAGTGTAAAAGGAGATATGTTAAAGGGCGCGTTTAAGAAGGAGGATGCGGATATGGAAGATAAGACACTGCAGGAAGTTGCAACCATGAAATGCAGCATTTCAGTGTTTAATTTTAGACCAAAATGTGATAGACGGGGACATTGTTATGGCCACAATAACAACAGCATAAACATCTACTTACCCCAGCAATGTTGTTGTATACTTGTACCCATTTTGGTCTTTATGACTTTATTAAATGGCACAATTTCAGTACAAAGTTCTATTGAATCGATAATTGAATTCTTTAAATCTGTTGAATGTATATGTATATAAATTAATTAATGTATTATCTATATCTAACTAAAGGTGTAACAGCAATATAAGGAATCATCTTTCTTTCAATAAAATAAATATACCACTTTTGAATTTTATGACCTTATTGTCATTATTCGTCCATTGTAGTTCGCTTAATTGACATTCTCCATAAACAACAATATTAAATATTGTTTGCTCTTTTTGTGTGAAGTCGATTGTTTGTTTAATGAGTCGTTGGAAAATTATTTTTTGATTAACTGAAAACCAATTCGGAAAATTTAAAACAAACAGCAACTCATATTTTTGACGAAAAATTTAAATTAATTTTCATTGCTTACGCGTCTCCGTGTCTCACTCTTTCTTTTTTATTTTTTTTCTGCCTCTTTTTGCATGTTGTTGTAGGTTTTTAATGTTTTATTCACATATGCAAACTGAATTTCCCGTTGAAACGGAATTATTTCACACAGCCAAATGCACACACAGACACACCAACAAAGCGTCACACATACATATAAGCGAAACGCCCACACACGGATAGTTGAATTCTATTCGACCAATTGTTGATATGCACGAACTCACACAGACACTCAGACACTCACAGACACAGACGCACAGACACGAACATCAGACGAAATGGCGCTTCGTGTTTGCCATTTCCTGTTTTGCGTGGCCGCAAAAACTGAAGCATATCTTTTGGCCCTCATCGTGGCGTATTCTTCGTTCGAGCCATTATAAAAGCCTGTGCACGCTTTGATCTGTCGCTCAGTTCTCGAATACTGCCCGGCCGTGTTCATTCGGTGTGGAAGTCAAAAATCAGAATTTAATTCAGTGAAATACATAAGTGCAACAATATCGAACTAAAACAACTTCTAACAAATTGTAAGTGACAATAAAATGATAAAACTTTGTTGAACCATTTTAAAAAATTTAATTTTCATTACATTTTGGATTAATATTTTTACTATTCCTTTTCAACTGTAATCATAGAGAGTAGTGCTTTCGATTTAGTTTTTCTTTTTTTATCTTATCTAACTTTCGTATAATTAATTAATGTTTCTTATAATCTCAGCCAATATTATTTGAAACAGTAAAACAGATATTTGATTGAAAATCAAAAGGAAATATCCAAAATGTAACTATTATTAACTAAACAAATAAACTTCTAGACTAGTTATTAAGCATTAAAAGTTTACTGAAAATAATGGATTGTACTAACAAACCATGAAGAAACTTAAGTCAAACTAAACTGTGAGATTCTTTTGATTTTTTTTATATTTTTTCTAAATAATTTATATTTTTAAACGGATGTCTGTTGGAGTAATTTACACAATTGGAATTTACACAGCTTTATATCTATTTTATTTGACATGAAATTAAGATCCCTCGACGACTTTAAAGTAATTCCTTTTCTTTATTTTTTTGGGGACAGTTTAAGTTTGTGAACCAAGCTGACCATTAAAATTCTACTCGTAATCTGTAAACACATTTAAAGATCATAAAAAATTAAATCAAAACAAGAAATAAAAAATGAGAAGGAAAACAAAAACTTCCCAAATCTTATTTAAAAAAGCATCAAAAGTTAAGGTCTTAATGCAGTTCCTTTTGGCTGTGAAAAATCCAGTTAACAGCAAGTGGCTGACGGTAAGTAAGGCGAGAAATCTTTGTTTCATATATTTATTTAAAAAGATATATAAAAATGAGAAGACTGCTCAAAAAAACAATAAAAAAATGCTCTTTAAAATAAAATTGAAAAAAAAAAGAATATATAAGAAAACAAAAACGAAATGTCTCAATTGCAACAATGTTTATTAGCTGGACCCATCAATTGCCAGGCACCCGGCGGCAAAAGCTAATAAAAACGGCAACATCAATGCCACGCCTACCACCGCCCTACCTCCTTCTTGTTGGACCGTATATCCGGTGTTGTAGTTATACCACACGCAGCAGTCCATTAGGGGACATGGCCAAAAACAAAAAGAGACAAGAGAAGGAACTACACTACATGAACTGACATTCTGAGGTGAAGCTTTAAAACTGCCCTTGGGCCTTAACTTGTTTTATGTCAACTTGGACTTGGCCAACAAAAACAACAACAAAAGCAACAACTATGGCAATTATTACATGTGTAGGCCAGGGCAAATACTTGAGCTGCAGCTGCGCCTAAAAGATGCTTTAAAAGTTCGCGTCTTGCGTTTTTGTCTGTATATGTGACGGAGATAGATAGACAGAGACAAAAGGGAGAGAGAGAGAGAGAGAGAGAATTTAAGTGTGCGTTCACTAATTACCTGGACAACTAGAACTACATTCTTACCTATGTTCAACTATATAGTACAAGCAGTAGCTGTAGGGCTTATTAACAACTACACCGACAACAACAATAAGAACAAGATGAGATGGCCAAGTGGGGAGCCATTTAACACTGAGTATCCTTCTAATGAGGTCAGGCAATTCCAAATCTGGACATTTTGGGGAAACAATTTTATATTTTAACAACTGAATGAGTGAATTTAAAAATAGAAATAGTACCCATTAAAAGAGAAAGTCAGAGTCGCCCTGCAAGACTCACAAAAGTGAATTTTTTAACGGCTTGATAATTAAAAGAAATTAACGAAAGTATTTGAAAATTGGGATAAAGTTTGAGACTGGTTTCATTATTAAACTAACCTTCAATTTTAATGTAATTAGAATCTTTATATTTATTGACTCTGATGCAAGACAAAATTTCATTAATTCAAATGACTTTCAAATGCGTGTATTATGGTATTATAATCTGGCAATACAATTTAATAACACTTACTATACTATAAAAGAACATTTCGTTGACTTAAATATTTAAAAAAAAATAAAAAAAATCAAGTCATTTGTCTTTAACAGAAAACCGTTTTTAAAGGGACATTTTTTTACTTTTGTTTATTTTTAGAAAATTCCCAATTTAAGAATTTCAAATCGACCCAACATTGATGCAATTACCCAGCTAGATCCTTTCATTATATATTAAATATTACGCACAGATACACATGAAATAGAGACAAACACGGGTGACGAGAAGAGCCATAAAAAACTCCGTTTTAAGTGGAATGAGCTGCTAAAAATCAACGAGGCAAGACGCAACAAACGTCTTTGGTGTGTCTTTTTACTTGTGACTTCATCAGCGTGATTTCAATTTCAATCATTTGGGATTAATTTGGCCAAGCCACACACAAAGGTCACACACTCACACACACACACACATGAGGCCCACCTCTAATGAGTCTTTTCACATACAAATATGTTGTTTGCTTTAATGCTTAACACAAAGACCTTAAACCGCGTTAGATTTACGTTACAGAGAAGGGACTAACACATATTTAATTTAAATTCTAATAAGATCTGGCATTTAGGATAGGTGTGTCCCGGAAAATCAGTTCCAAAGATCTGGGAACCTGTTGCAGTTCGACCAAAAATATGCTATTTTTTCCAACTTTGAGAACTGGAGCCGGAACATAGAGCGTGACCTGAGGTCCAACCAGTGGCCAATAACGTCCCAAATTCTCACCGTTAATAAAGAGAATACCTTTGCCCCAACCTGACATATCGACATATGTGTCAGCCAATTGATTAGCCTTTTCTATGATCAGAGAGCCATGATAAATCGACGGGCCAGACCGAAGCATTCGACGTGGGCTTCGAAACTCTGGTGTGATGACCACATTCGATTGGTTGATTAACTTCTCCATGTCGTCAATAGATTCCAATGGATATTGTGTCATGTTCCAATTGTTCAATGTACGCTTATCCAAAAGAACATCTTTTGTCAGACCCTTAAAATCATTGATTTGTCGTCCATAATTGATGCGTCCTTGATTCTCCACAATAATTTGTAGACGACGCCCAGCACTTGCACTAATCGGTAATTGGAATATGGGTATTTCTCTGGCCAAAATTCCAACAAATTCATCATCCACATAGATATAACCGCGATCGGCAAGTCCTGTCAATTTTAGTAGGCTAGGATCACGCTTGAAACCAGGTAACCAAGTCTCATATAATACAAGGCCTGAGTATTGATCTAAAGCCTCAAATGTTTTGGGCTTGTTCGACTGGACCACACCAGTGGCCAATCCCTCTCGAGCCTCCTGAGAGAGTAGGGAGAAGCTTTGCAAAAGTTTTACACTTCCGTAGGCTCGCTTGGGAACTGGTTCTGGTACAGGCAAATTGGGTAGAGGTAAATAGCGTCCTATTATACGTCGGAGTGCATGATATTTGGATGTGGGATCACCGGCCTCAGTCATGGGTGCATTATAGTCATAGCTTGTTATATCTGCCAGATAATTACCCGGTCCATTCTCATTGGCTCCAGCCGTAAAGCCGAAGTTGGTACCGCCATAGAACATATAGAAATTGACACTGGCTCCGCTGTCTAACATGTCTCTGAAAACAAAAACAAATCAGATTACATTCTGGGAATTTTAATTAAATTTTTCCATTATTATACTCACATGAAGGTTCCTGTTATATCTGATGTATTGACATTTGCCATTGGCTCTGTCCAGTGGGTCAACCATCCGGGATAATATTCTGCATTCACGAGTGGTCCTTTGGGTTCGAAACGTCTTAACTTGGCCCAAATTGCCTTCAAATCATTGGTAGCACCAAAGTCCATTGTGGCCAAAACCCCTTGAATTTTACCGCAACGAAGGACACTTGGTCCATCGTTGGTAAAGAGCACAGCATGGTTTTTGACATGGCTTTCCGTCTCATCACGCAACCAATTTCGATAATTGAGATCGCAGGCAAAATAGGAACCATATTCATTCTCCACTTGGACCATAATGATGGGACCACCATTGCCATACAGATAAGGAACAATGCGTGACATCAACTGGCCATACCAAATACGGACTTCGCTTAGATAATCTAATGGATGAATTAATTTAGGATTTATATTTTATTCCATATTAAAAATTATCATTACTCACTTATATCGGCTGTTCTTAATTGTATGTTGGGATATTTATTCAATAACCAATAGGGAAAACCACCCATATCGCGTTCAGCGCATATATATGGACCTGGCCGAAGTATCACCAACAAATCCTCATCAACAGCCAGGCGGATAAAGTGTTCCAAATCGGCTATGCCGCTCCAAGCATAAACACCATCATGCGGATTATGCAACGACCATTCTACATATCTAAGAATAAAAGAATTTTAATATTATTTCCATTATATATTTTACTAATTTTATCCAACTTACGTGGTAACTGCATTCAATCCTGCTGCTCGCATTGTACGCAAATGTCTTTTCCATGTTGCCGGATGGGCACGAAAATAATGAAATGATCCAGCTATAAACCGAAAAGGTTCTCCATCCTTCAAGAAACGATTATTCTCATAGTCTACCATAAATGATCGTTGAGCACTGACGGAGCTTCCATTAACAGAAAAAAGAACGAGCAAGGCAATTACCGTCGCTCCCGAAATGGCAAACTTCATAATTTTCCAAAATCAGACTGAAAAGAAAACAAAGGACATTTGATTATAAAGATTGTATAGAAAGAAGATAATTAAATGGTATAGGCAGAACACAAATTAAATTAAAGATATTTCGTATTAGTTCGTTCTTAGAATACATTTTCTTGGCTATATTTGATCATTTGCATAGCAACAACAAATGTGGTATTACCAGACAATTGATACAATATTGGCATTTCGATTATTTATTTTAATATCCAATATGACTCTTCTCATAATTGGGTTATTTCGTAGTTTGTTCAGCTTTTTTAATGCCCTACTTTCATTTTTTTAACTACTTAATATTACAAGGCAAAAATATATAATTCATTATTTAATATAATTAGCAAAACAATACTACAAGTATAATTTAATCTTAAGGCAAATGCCTAACCCTTTCAATTTTATAATACCTAGTACTTTGAGTAAGAAAATAAGTTTACAATATTTTCATAATTTTGTTTTGTTCACATATTTAATTTAAAAACAGCAATTAAAATACAGCTTGCAGTTCAGTTAAACCTCTCACATTAATTAACGGATTGCAGGGAATTGAACAAAAAAAAAACAAAATGCAATAATGAAATTCAATAATTTTGCAAAAATGTATGTAAGATGAATTAACATAAATTAAATACTTAATGTACAACATGTGTGACAATTAACTTGATAAAAGTCTCAACTCTTGAAATTATATATATGTATATATACATATATATTTACATATATTTATAACTGAGAAAGATCTTTGAATTAGACCACTTAATAAGTGACAATACATTGAACTAATGTATTTTGTATTGTATATTTTTTAGTTCCTTGTACTAAAATAAAGGCGGAACTGTCATCACGTTGACTTCCTAGTAATGTAACAAATTGTTTAGTTCGAAATCTTTGTAAATCCCATCAGTTTTTCCGTTGAGAATGTTTTCTTTTCTCAATTTAAGTTCATGGTTCAATTAGTTGTCATCGTCTTTTCCCATTGTGTTGTTATTGTTATCATTGTTGTTGTTATTGCTGGTGAGATATAATCTCAGTTTATATTGCTTATGAAATCGGTTAATTGAATCCCATGCCAGGCCTTCTTCTGTTTCATATTCAGCTTAGCCTGCATAAATCAATTAAAATGCCAAATTTTTGATGAATTGTTTGTTTTGCTTTTACATTTTGACAAGCTCAGCTTATTGCACAAAATAAAATTATATTGATATAGAATTATCATTCAAGTATATACATTTTATATATATAGAATTGTTTTCGCTTTTATCAGTAGTTTGTTTTGTTTTGGTAACTTAAGTAAGCAATAATTGAATTATAATTATTTATACAAAAAATATTTATGATGAGCAAACTGCCTTTGTGTCCATATAAACAATTAATTGTAATTAATTTAATAGACATGGGCACAAATATGATTCATACCATAATTTAAACAAATGAATTTGTACTACATAAGGAAATTAAAACCGAAATGACGACAATAGATTACATTTCTTAAATGTAGTCTATTTTTCATTCCACTTATTTATTTAATTATTTTTACCATTTTTTTTTATTATTTACCAGGAATTCTTCAATGAAACATTTGTGAAGCAGCTGTTGTCAGTTTGATTTATTTTATCAATCATCAATCTGATTCATTTTAAATAAAACAATATTAAATGATCTGTGAAATCACGACCCTGAACTTTAATGAACCTCCAGCACCAAAAAATGAAAAATTCCCCTTTAAAGACTATTATTCGTATGTACATATTTAACGTTAAACGAAGGCAGCAACATACATTGATTTAGTGTTTAATGTTAATGTTATACGGAATTATTTTAAAAGAAAAAAAAAAGACCAAACAGCATGAGTCCAGCATTTAAATCATTTGACCCAATTCAATTATTTTGCATGCCCATTACCTCCTAGCTTGACTTCTAACTGCCCCCCGATGTGTTCCCGAGAATTTTTGGCATTTGGTTGCTTTCTTTGATTTGCTGTTATTCCTTTGTTTTGGCATACCTCATTACCTGAGGATCGGCACTATTCAGGCAGAATTCGAATTTCACAATGGGACTCACCTTTAAGAAAAATAAGGCGAATTTCTGTAGGATCTGACAAATATTATTTGTTGGTTTATATTTCGTATATTGGGCTGCACTTTCAATACAAGTTATACTTTATTTATTTCTCGACTTATTTGCTTTGGTTTAAGGCAAAACGTTCCGCTTCGGAGCTAAACTGAGCTCAAACTGATCGCATTTGAATACAACGGTTTTGCTTCTAGCTGCAAACTCAGAGACCGCAACATGAGGCGGACAATTGCAAATGTTGGCAACATGTTCCCAAGATTAACTTTGCATATAAATAGTAAAGTACTATATACATTTGTATATATACATATGTACATACATACATACAAACTGAAATGTGAAAATGAAAATATATTGATGTTTTCTTAAAATCGATTCATGTTAATCAAGTGGGATTCCCGCTTACTCTGACTTTTGAATTAAATAATATGAAAATATAAAAGACAGATTAATAGTAAATATTTGATAATACTTGACCTAATGACCAAGAGTTTCTAGAACAGATTGCATTTAAAAAGAAAATGAAGGCATACTAAAATAAGCCATAGATTGTCTTCTTAGAGAGCGAGTAAGAACAGATTGTATCAATATTGGAATAAAGCTATAGTAAATCTTTTTTTAGCAGATAAAAGCAAATAATAGTATTAATGAATGAAACCACATGCATACAAACATTATAAAAAAACGTGTTTGAGTCGAACTTATGTATGTACATATATTTGCAAATGCATCATAATTGTCTGCACATGTTCACAAACATGTACGTGCATACACTTATCTCCATACATACATACATACATACGATTTCACTCACCGATTTTCTAAAATTTCGCTGATTTTACTTGTTAACCTTTACAAGTATTTACTTGTTTTACCAAGTAATGCAATATGGAATTTTGAAGAAAATAAATGTTAAGTTATCAATTAATAGCAAATATTTTAACATTCTACAAATCAAATATAAAACTTTTTTGACCTCATTTTGATCTTTAGACTTATGTAGTATGTATGTACATATGTATATATGCTTTTAGGATACACATATCGTGACCTTTAGCATGAAAAAGAACCTCAAAGTTGGTCTAAAAATTAATGTAAATTTATTGAAAATACTCACGCCAGTTCTGATATGTGTGTAAGTATGTATGTATGTATGTACTACATATGTATAAATATTTCTCGATATAGGCTGCAGCTGTTGGGCACCAAACAAACGAAAAAGTACAGTTATGCCTCATATATTATGCATTAACTGTAGTCGTTGTTCTTTCTCTCTGTCTCTGTCTCTCTCCCATATCTGTGCGTGTGTTTGTGTGTCTGTTTATTTTGGACTGTGATGATATGCAAAAAAAAGGGTGACGAGAATGCAGCCGCAGGCAAATTGGGCCAAAAAAGTGAATTTTCTATGCATGTATTGTTGTTTTATTATTAATTTCGTTTCGTTCGTTTCGTTTGTTCTTGGAGTTTCCTTTCGGGCTGGGGCTCAGCTGAGTTAATGGGCCTTTATTACCATCACACACAAACACACACATACTTGTGTATACATACATATATACACACAGATAGGACACGTTCGGCTAGGCTAAAATGTAAATCCCAATTCCTTTTTCCTACTCATCTTCCTTTTCTTTGTTTTCCCCTCGCCTTTTGGCCATCTTTAATGCCTACATGACTATGTTGGCATTTTAAAGTGTCCGCTGGGATTGTGCCCCGGCCAAAAGCAAACAGAAAGGCCCACACATCCATAGACAATTAGATGTCACACATATGTATGTATGTATGGAAGTTAACAGCTTAGCACCAGAATATTACACATACGCCTAGTGTATGCCATATGCGTTGCTATATGTGTATAACTCTGAGACACGTTAAAGTACACAGAACACGGAACACAATCATGGCAGGAGTTAAGGAGTCCATTGTTTAACTGCCTGTCTGCCTAGCTGTCACTTTCATGTCACCAGCAAGACTAACTAGGACACAGGCTAGGCTCAAAAACCGGAAGCTTTATACATTTTCCATTTGTTAATTTTATGCCAGAAACTTTCGGGCAGTCTTACTTGCTGCAATACAATGATACACAGTGGTATAATAAGTAAAAATTATGACTTTAAATAATAAATTAAAATGGAAACCAAAACAAAAAGAACAAATGTAAACTAAATTAAATTTTTTTTTTGTCTTTTGTAAATGACAAGCAAACTCTTTAACCTTTCACATTTGGGTAAGTTTTTTTTACTCTACCCAAATAGGTTTATTATCTTTAGACACCTGTTCTTGGATTATTACAAAAACTTTTTTAGTAACTTGCCACTTAAGCTTAAATCTAAAAGCAAAAAACCAAATGACGTCACTTGGTTATATTCATTGGGGTTTGGGGTACAGTGTTCCATCGCTCAACCTGTTGATTGTTGCAAATTCAACATCAATTCAAATTCAAGTTCAATTGAATTGTTGGGGAGAAACTGTTGATGCGCTGTCAACTTCTGGGTTACACCTCCTCCTCTCGTTTTCTTTTGGGCGGGGTGGCAAGTTGTTAGCTCTTGACGCCGCCGGTGGCAATCAATTGAATTACATGTTTGTCCCATGCTTCCTGTGCATCGTTAGACCTTGCGGTTGTTGCTTGTTGCTATTCTGACACCATTTGGTTTATCAAAGCAAGCAGAGAGATGCAACCAAACTCCATCTCTAGCACCATCTCCATCTCTTCTCTCCAGGCATTTGCATAGCAATTTTACTTAACAAGGGTGTGGTAGAACGACAATAAAGACAACTTGCCGCTTCAACAGCAGCATAATCATGTGGAACGGCGGCGAATCGACGATGCAATTCAAGGCTCTTTTCTCATTGAAGCAAATGTTTGCATTTGGGACTAGTTTAAGCCGTTAGCTGTTGAACGTTAGCCCCCGTCCCAACAAATTTATACATATGCAATTTGAAGTACCCCGTTCCAGACCCAGTTTCAGTCCTTTTCTGTGGCCGTCGCCACTTTGTGGCCCAGTAAGCACCATCACCACCGCATCCGCAACCACTAGAAACTAGACCACAAAAAGGTCAAGTAGTTGCCACGAGGCATTTGTTTTCTTTTTTCTCCTTTCAATGTAAATGTGAGTGCACTAAAATAAATATAAACAAACAAAACAGCAAGAAAACCAGCTGAAAAAAATGTTTGGAAAAGTTTTGAATATGTATATATAAATGATTTTCTTCTAACTTCATAAGCATTGATTAAATCGGAGGAAAGAATATATTTCAGAGCCCAGAAATATATTTCAGTCTGCCAAAATTTGTTAATTTGGTAATTGGTAATCTGCCAAAATTTGTTAATTTGTTAATTGGTAATCTGTTTTTGGTTTTACTAATGGAATATTAAATATTAGTTTAAATATGTTCTGTAAAGTTTTAAAGATCTATTTCGATATTTAGCCGTTATTTAGGCTGTGTTGTCAAATGATATATTTACTACACAACAAATAGCATACTTTTTGATAAATATTTTGAATAATAATTACTTACACTTTCTACTTGTAGATTTTCTTGTTTTGACAGATAAAGATCCGTCTATACGTACAGAACTACATACGCCCGCCTAAAAGTACACAACGTTTTTTTTTTCAATGCCCAATCATTCAGCCTCGATCGTCATGCTCTTGTCGCTGTTTCTGTTGAGTGTGGCAACTATTGTCAATAGTGATGAGAATAATCTCAGCAATACTAGCACCATATCGCCATCATCATTGCAGCAGCAACCCAGAAAACTTGTCAAGCGAGCTCCAGCCTCTGGATTTATAGGAATGCGGGGCAAGAAGGAGCTGGAAACGGACACGATGACAGATAGGGATAGAACAGAGAGTAATGGCAATTGGTTAGGTCCTGATCCATTGGACTATGGAGAGGATAATGAGGATTACTATGAGAATGGGAGGCGATTTAAAAAGGCCCCAACTGCGTTCGTAGGCATGAGGGGCAAGAAGTACATTCCGACAAGCAGTCGCCTTGGAGATTTACTGCGGCAGATCGAGGAACAGAGATTACGTGAGAACGTATTGCAGGATTTCTTTGATCACCTAACAGAACAGAACAACGCTGGCGACACGGAGGTACCCAACAAGAGAGCACCTACTGGATTCACGGGAATGCGAGGCAAGCGACCAACATTACAATCTGCAGAAGATGGTGATGATGACGAAGCCCTTGAATTGTTCGAGAAACGTGCTCCAGTTAATGCATTTGTGGGTGTACGCGGCAAGAAAGATGTGTCCCATCAAAATTATAAACGATCTGCTGTCCTGTCCGAGGTAAGAATACAGACAAATTGTAAAGTTATCAGAGAAATGGGAACTGACGTCCAGAATTCCCATTACTTAAATTTATCAATTTACTGTCAAACATATCCCTGAGAAACTAACCATTCAGTTCTGGCGCAATCTCTTTAAAAAGGCATACGATGTGCGCGGCAAGAAACATCGTTTTGTTGACTTTAATAACAAATTTGTGGCTGTACGCGGCAAGAAGAATAACATGGATCTCGACGATGAAGGTAGCGAGGATCAATACTTGGTCCGTCCTTGGACTTATCTAATAAATGAGAAGCGAGCACCCAATGGTTTTGTGGGTATGCGAGGCAAGCGTCCAGGTAAAATTTTATCGCTTATTTTGTTTGTTTATATTTTTTAATTATACTTATATGCTTAGTTTTGGCATTGGAGTAAATCCGTAAGTAGTAAATGGCGTTCCTCATTTTTGGATGACACAGATGGAAGTTCCTCAACTAGGCCAAGAATACAAACACAAAAACACACACAAATATACTAAATGTAATATTGTGTTTCAAATAATCACTGGGCTGGAGATTATTTCAAATACAAATTATTAATCAACACAAAACACATACAGAATTCTGTTATCTTAACATAAGCTTAATTAATATTTAACACCTCCGAGACTATGTAATATAACTGTAATTGTAATCAAAAGCTTTTAAAGCTTTTGAATAAATTTACATAAATTGAATTATTTGCATATCTAAGTGTAAAACTATTAATCAAAATTAAATCTAAATAGAACAAATATTCAAAACAAAACAAAACAAATGCATTTTTAAGCACACACAAAGATTTATTTACATATTTTCCAAATATCGCGTATACGTGTATGTACGAATTGTATTAAAAAAAAAACAACTTAACTTATATCTAGCACCAAATGGCTAATTAAATATTGTAAATATTGTATCTATGGGTAATGAAAAGAATAAAAATTATTATTACAAAAAGGAAAAACGTCAACAACATACAAACAAGTAAAGACACTGACGGTCAAGATACTATATTAAGTGTTGAAGGTTCTATACCCTATAATAGACAACGAAAGGTTTATATGGTAAGCTGTCTATATTGGTAAAGAGAACATCTTGATTTTAGATAACTATTAATTAGAAAATGTTATGAACAAGCAGCGGGATTTAGTTAATCGAATAAATCTTCAGAGTGAAATGCTGTTGATTACTAAATCGAATGATTTTATAAAGGCATTTGGAAATACGTTTCCTATTATTACAGGGTATAAAACACCATTAAGATGCTTCACGATTCCTAGAAAAATCTCTTCAAATTACACATTTTGTACATTGGCGTAGGTACATGTGTACATACAAAACAATTAGCACACAACAAAACACTTTCAAAATATGAACAGACTCTTAATAAGGCACCCAGACACAAACAAGACAGAATCGGTCGAAGAACAAAAAACATGGTGAGTGATTAATGAGTTGTGGGTGACTCCATATGTACATATTGTTAGGGATAACCCAAAAGTAAATTGCGTTGAACTCAACAGGTAGGACACTTTTATAGATGACAACTACCTGTGATAATTTCAATGGAAATTTACAGTTTTACTAACATTTGTTGACCAGTGTAGGCACTTATCAGTATTGCTTCTACTTTCACAATTTACACACCAATAAAATTGAACGAAAAAGCACATTCCACCTTTTTTTGATTCGAGCTTAAAGTTATATGGAAAGCTTTTTCTCAAGTGAGATCGCTACGTTAGCTATGTATGTGTGTGTGTGTGAGGTATGAGCAGCTTATAAGTAGCAGCTGCGACGTTCTAGTACGGTTAGTTTCAAACTGCGATTCATAACGGGCAATACAGCAACAAAATAGTTTTTCAAATCTTTAACGTGAGTGAACTAAAAAACCTAATAAAAAATGAAAATTAGGCGCACATATTTCGAAAAAATATAAAAAGAAAAATCCACATTAACAAGCGATTGACAATAATTTTAAGAAATTTGCAATTAATGGAATGAAGACAGTGGAAAATTTGTAGTTTGATTATTTCTTCTTCTTTGGTCGAGTGCAACTTGGCGTGGAAAACCAGTCTTGTAGCAATCCCTCTTGATTGTTGCTCCTCCTCTCAGCTGTTTTAGAGTGAAATTTCTTCAAGTCAACCATCCAGTTCATTATTTTTTGTTGTTTTGTCGCATATACCTTCATCTGATTACAGCAACTTTCTTGTTTTAGTGGATTTTTTTGGGTGATATTTAACGACAAGATGTTAAAACTTTGGGCATGCCTTTTGCTCTTGGGCTGCCTGTGCCAAGCGGTGCCATACTATGGAGGAGAGTAAGTAGAACACAAAGATAAAAGAAATATATAAAAATATAAAAAAAACCTGAAAAACAAATTCAGTTTCTTGTTGGTGTTTGTTTCATGCACATTTCATATATATGTATGTATGTATGTTTTCGAATTCATTTACAAGTAATCCAAAGTAATTAAAAATACTGCAATTATTTGTAATATTAAAATAAACTTTGGTTGTGGTATGCTCAATGCCTTTAAGATCATTGGAAATGTCCTGCAGTAGAATTATGTAGACATATTTTAACCGAAATCCCACACCTTAAAATTTATTAGTTCCCCCTTTACACGATGTCAATAATAATAAATGCTTCAATAAATTTGACTTTATAATATTTTAGCTAGTCCTTTACGAATAGTTAAGTGAATTTATGGCTTATAATTGCTTACAGTGAATATAGTCATGTGGATTCAAAATTTCAGGATTCGGGAGAGGATTCATCATCAGAATCCTTAAAATCCAGGTGAACTGTGGCAGTTTCCATATTTATATATATTTATATACAAAATCTATGCCTACATATATCAGTCGTATCAGCCATAAGAGTCAATCACCTTTACGAACTTTACACAAACTCTAACCAAGTATCAACTCAAATACTGAACGATTTTTAGTAAATATTTGTCAGAAACTTCTTTTATGATTCTGTTCCCATTGGCTTCCACCATCGTAAACTTTAAAGTAAATGTTGAAATTTGTAGAGTTCTTTTATTTGTGCTGGGTGAAATTTTGCTGCGCTAAACGAAATGACAAATAAAGTTGACCGAAATGAAATGCAAAAACTGACAAAATAAATTACAAAAAACATACAAAAAAATTAAAAAGAAAAAACCCCCAACTCAGAAAGAAAGTCAAATTTTCAGTATACAATATATATAGTGTATATATATGTATGTATATAGTTTAATAGTGACCTCAATTGATAAACTCAAAAGAGATTGGTTTCAACAGAATAAAGTATGCCTGATCGGTAGGGTTAATTCAGATAAGTTCAATTCGGTTCAGTCAAGATCCGTTCAAATCTCTTTTTTTTTGTTTGCAGAGAAAAAGAAAAAAGACAATTGCAATGAAGAATAATGTTTAACTAAAGTGGGGCATCCGTTTGCAGTTGGAGCTGAAGTTGAGGTTGCCGCCGCGGGACAACTTGGGCAACCTTTTTTTTACATTCTGTTTTTGAACTGCTCTTCCTCTCTTCACTTGGCTGACTTTGTTGCTTGGCAACCTTTCAGTTTCCTCCCACAACTTACAGTAGTAGTTCATCATTTTGACACCATTTTTTTTTTTTTCTTCTTTTTTGTTATTGCCTGTGGTTTGGTTTGATCATGAACATTTGTTTGCCCAACAACCATGAAACTAATTGACATTTGACACGTCATTAAGTGCAATTTTTGGGTACTTTTCGGTGCAAATGAAAATTGTATGTCTCGCTCTCTAAGTGGGTCACCCAGTATTGACATTAGTTTTTCTATTTATGTATATAGTAGTTTTGCTTTCCACAGTTGGAACTTAATTAAATCAACCAACCATCTAATTCCCCCTCTTTCCATCTCTTTTCTTTCACCATTATCACCTTTTGCCTCTGTGGCCAATAACTTTCGCTTTGCTCTCTCATTTGCGTGCAACAAATTTGTTTATATTTTTGTTTTAGATATTTAAAAACCTTTTTTTTTTATTCTAATGACTTTGAAGTTTAAACAAATAAATGGAAAATTGATCATTTCAATTAAAAAACAATATCTTCGATAGAAGTAACTAATGTTCGATATTCTCGTAGCATTATTAATATAATCAATCAAAGTAAAAAGAATAAATATTTGGGTTTTTAACAACATTATTTTTGTTTAAAAGCTTATAAAATCATGAAGTTTAGGATTTTAAATCAAAAACAGTTTAGGAGTATAAAATTTGTCAGAAATACTCTAAATAAAGCCAATTTACCCTTCTTGCTTGAACTTTTAAACTTTTAACCATTCATATGAATAATATATTCATTAAATTATTAAGCATTTTAACTATAATGAGTCTATTATTAT
Organism: Drosophila emarginata; assembly: GCA_037075365.1. Classification (NCBI taxonomy): domain Eukaryota; kingdom Metazoa; phylum Arthropoda; class Insecta; order Diptera; family Drosophilidae; genus Drosophila; species Drosophila emarginata. The sequence continues at coordinate 17,119,408 of JBAMCD010000221.1, read as the reverse complement.
GTATTTATTAACTATATTTATTATAGTTATAGTTTTCACTCTGTAAGTGTTAACGACATTTGTGTTGTTTTCAATTTGCAGTTAACTTCTCCGAAGTCAAATTTTTTAGCAATACCAAACTCAGTCTCAGTTCCATTTGTCAGTTCATTTAACTCTCAGATTGAAGACAATAAATACTTCGTGACAGGTTCGACACATATCACGAAGTCACCTTTTTGTTGGATCTGTCTTTAGCCCTTGTTGCTCACGTCTTAACGAATGACTCATGCCCGCAGCTTATGGAAAGGAGAGTTTTAAAAGTCAGCCAACTGTGGACCACCGATATATATATATATGTATATATATATGTATACATACATGCTTTTTCAAAAAGATATAAAAATTTGTTTACGTTTCCAAATTATTTTGTTAGCGCTTAGTTATTATGAGTTTTTTTTTAATTAGCTTCCGTATGGCGAATTTTAATGAGCCGGCGCATCCCATAAAGAAGAAAAAAAAAAAATAAACAAAAAGCAGAAAAATCTTTGTTATACAAAGTCAACTTGACTCACATGTGAGTTATTATTAAGTCAAAAAAATTGGGTGTATATAGTAGATTTTGGTTTTGAATGACAATAAATCCCATTTGATTGATGAAATAAATGCAACTTGAAGATTTCTTTAAATCTATTTTTTTTTTGTATTTTTAATTCTATTTATTTTGGGCACTTAAAAAGCTAATTTTATTTGATTTGTCTATATCGAGTTGAGGGGAAAACCACTTAATATGCGAATCAGACAAATGCTGCGCAAAAACTCTAAACAATGAGCACGATCAGCATTTACTATATAGCATATATTTATATATTTAGGGGACGAGAGAAACAGAGGGGAGTACTGTGCGGGCTTCTTCTTTAATGTGAGGGAACCAACAGGGCATATGAATTATGGTGTTCCGTTTCGTTCTATGCCAATGGAATTTTGCATGAAACACACTTGGCACATACATATACAAAAAAAAATTTACATAAATACGCACACAACAACAACACTAACAATCCAACACCCCCACTCACTCTTCCCCAAACAAATTTGGTCAGCTTTATGCAACATTTAACACGCCCATTGCCGCTGCTTCATCAACGCACTTCGCTCTTCCCGCCCATGCCATTTGCACCGCTAGAACCACTGCATGCCCATGCCTCTCAACGCATGTCCAGCATTTGGCCGGCGGCTGCTCCCGTTCCATTGGCACCACAACGTATGCCTTTAACTAATGCGGCATTGTTGCCACCACTCTATAGTAGTAGCTTTGGCAGCGATAGCACCGACACCGAATTCATTCCTCTGGAACAACAACAGCACCAAGGACGACAAGTTCCAGCTACAGTTGCCGTGGCACAATCAGGACAACCTTTGGCTGGCCCTGGTATTGAACAAAAACCATTCAGTAAGTCATTTAAAGAAACATTCATTCCCGAACTCTAGAATATCTTGTTCGAAATTCCTTACAGATGTGGATGCCATTACAACCGATATTAATTCTCCAAATCCAGCTGTATTCTTTCAACAATCATTCCCATTCTTTGACAATGAGTTTTTGAATTCATTTGGCGGTTTTGGTATCGGTAATGCTCAGGAACCTTGGTGGAAGGGGTAAGTAACCAATTAAACTATAAATACCAGTAAAACTATCTCTATATAGAAACAAGATCCATTAATATTTAAAAATTAAATACCAAATTAAGAAAATAATTGAATTATTTTTTGATCAGATGTAGGTTATACTTATTTCAAACCTTACTTAATGCCTCTTCTTTAAATTCCTCTTTGAAACAATTTTTTCATTCACTGGTCATTGCAATATTATTATTTAAATTTGTTCATTGTATTCGTATTGATATGGTCACTAAGTTTGTTTAATTTTTCCTAATCACCGCACACGACTGATTCGTCTCTAAGTCTTTGCCTAGATTTAAGTTGGTTGTTCTTGGCATTTGGACAATTAACCGCACACAATGTCAAGTTCATTTAAGACTATTAAATATGTTTTTTTTTTCTTTCATAGTATATATTTTTTTATTACTAGCTTATCTCCCAAGGGGAAGGGGGCATTCATTCGAGCATTAACAATTAAATTATAAAAATAATTTTCCATAGTTTGAATAAAGATTGATTCATGATCGTCAGCAGCTGGCTTATTTAATTGTATTGCATTCACTCAGCACTATGGCCAAGTTAGTTGAATGAATATATAATGTTATAGTGTATAAGTGCATATACATAATATACATAAATATATATATATATACAGTGTACCAAAGCTTGCACTTTTCTAAATTGTCATTAGAGCAAAAAAGCAAAAATATAAAAAAAAAACAGGGTGAAATCAACTTGTTTACGTTTGCGTTTAGAGAATGAAAGTCCAACGTTAAGGCAATTGAAAAATTAGCACTATATATAGTCACATACATACATACATATGTATATATACACAGATACATAAATATCTACTTTTTATGGAGGGCTGTGAAATTAAAAAAAAAAAAAATAATACTCTACGCACACAATGAATACGATTCAGTAGCCATAATTGAATTGAAGCCAGGCAAAGCGGTTAAGCTTATATACATTTTCAGTATATAGGTATATATGTATATAGTTATAATATATAAGTCTCTGGTGGATCTATGTGCAAATTCATTAAGCAAACAATATTCAGTAGCTAGTCTGATCTGATGTTAACCAAGTGGGGCCTATGACTAAGTTATTTAATTGAATTTATATTGTTGGCAATTTTGCACAATGGTTGGATTGGGGCATTGACTTTTCCGATTTACAGATCGTATATGTATTATTCAAATTAGCAATTAGTTTTATTAATAAACCAAAGCTATTCGAGAAATATTTCATTAATACTAAAGTGTTCTTTTAAGAAAATTTTTTTGTTCAAAATATAGATTAACTTAGTATCCAAAGCAAGTAGTAAAATTCAAACATTGATGTTAATGAAATATATTGATCAAATAAAATTTTAATTATTATTAAAAATTAGATAAATATCTTCAAGCTAAAATATTATTTTTAACAGCATCTTGAACTAAACATTGGTAATTAAATTAAGGGTATTAATAAATAATAGTTAATTAAATAGTAATAAAAATTCAATTCGAAAAATGAGAGATAGATGATAAATTGCAATGCAAATTATTGCATTTTAAGCATTTTTTGTTTGTTTCAAGATAATTACAATAAACTCTTTTTATTTTGCTTTTATTTAGACCAAATGTTTGCACCGAAAAAGAGGAAAATGAAAGCGCATCCCCAGACACTGATGCTGATGAAACAGTCGACACCTTTGGCCAAGAACGTGATGGTGCTGGCAGCGTGGTCCGCTCACCCCTGTTTGGCCAATTCCAGTTCAGTGTGAACTCTTGCGTGGAGAAACCAAATAAGCATATCTGTACCAAGATGTGAGTATGGAATGGAAATCTGTAAATTATGCATAATTCATTTGAATATTTCCTAATCTTCAACATATTGTGTAGCGTCAATCAAAATGGCAAAAAGAAGACGCTGACGTTAACAAGACAATGTTGCCATGGCTATGGACGTCCCAGAAATGCCGATTTTGCCACACCCTGTGAAAAGATTGAAATTAAGGATATTGAGGCAACAGCAGCTGATATGGGTGCCAAGCAATTTATTGAGAGTGCACGCAGTGCTGGTCAATTGTCTCAGATGCTGGGTAATGGCCAAAAAGTGACCCTCTTTGTACCCAATGATGCCGCATTTGTGGAGTATCGTGGCAGACAACAGCAGCAAGAGAATAATGTTGAGGATTCCAAAGCGGAAGCATCCTCCGCATCATCGTCATCATCATCAAGTACACCATCAACTATTTACAAACTTCATGCGGTTCTTGGTGATGTTCAATTGGAAGATCTGCCGAATGAGAAACTATTGCAAACGGAATTGCCCGATCAAAAGATACGCATTAATAGCTATCAATTGCCCCCGGCATTGGGATTGGAACCATATCGTTATTCCGCCAATTGTATACCCATTGAGAAGTATGATAAGTTATCCGAACAGGCTTTAGTACATACTCTCGGCGGTGTGTTGAAACCCCTTACCAAAAATGTAATGGATATAATTAGGGAACGAGCTGATTTGTCCATAATGCGTACTGTCTTGGAGAAGACCAATATCAGTGCAATTCTCGAGGCAGCTGACAAACCGGTAACCATCTTTGTACCCACTGATAATGCATTCGATAAACTGGAACCACATCTCCGTCGGGCATTGAAAGAAGGACGTGGTTGTGCGTCGAGTGAGTAGCAAAATAAAAAACAATTAAATATTCTTGTAATTAACAATTATATCAATCAATCTTTTAGATATTCTCAAGAATCATATGCTGGACTTGACATTCTGTTCAGTGGCCACTGTTCCCGGTGCTAAGACGACTGCATATAATTTATTGGGTGAACCGCTGCTTCTCAATCGAACTCAATCTCCCGAAAATCAGACTGCAATCTATATAAATAATGCAGCAAAAATTTTGGATGTCGATATTATGGGTACCAATGGAGTTATCCATGTCATTGATACCATTTTGCCAACAGAATCCGCTCTGCCAATGACAACTCTAATGTCCCAAAAAAATTTAACAATATTTAAACAATTACTTGAGGCTTCCGGCTATGACAATCAATTCGATGATCTGGATAATGTAACAATATTTGCACCCACAGACAAAAGCCTACAGAATACGGAATGGGCACGACTCCTGAAGGAGCAGCCGGATAAATTGCATAATAATTTAGATTTATTGCAATTCCTTAACTATCATGTGATTAAGCCAATGATCAAGACCTGTGATCTATCGGAACAGTCTCTGCCAACTGTGGAGGGCAGTAAAGTGCGTTTGAATCTTTATTCCACCCATGCTCTATTCTCGGATGTGATGAACCGAGCCACCGTTAATTGTGCTCGTCTGGTCCATTTTGATGATGAGAGTTGCGGTTCTGTGTTACATCAACTCGATCGTCCCCTCAGTCCACCAAAAAATGTAAGAACTTTACATAGACAATTATCTAATAACAATTAATAATTTTTTGTATGGTTTTTTTTTTACTAGAATATTCTGAAAATGCTGGAGGCCAATCCCAACTATAGCAAATTCCTTGATTTGGTACGTCAAGCTAACTTGACTCAATTACTTTCAAACGATTCGCATAGCTATACCCTTTTGGTACCGAAGAACGATGTCTTCGAGGAGTTCACTGAGTCCACTGAATCATCCAAGAATTCCGCTCAGAGTCAAGCAGATAATTTGGCTCTCGTGAAGACACACATTGTTGAGGATGTTGTCTGCTGTGCTGGCATTATTCCCACCAATTGGCCATTTGTACGCTCCATCGAAGCCATTTCGGGTCAACATTTGCGCATTACTCGTGACCGTCGCCCAAAGATTGAGAACGCTGGTGTTACCAAATGCGATGTGGTAGCCACCAATGGTATTCTGCATGAGGTCAATGATATCATTGTGCCACGGCAGAGGACTGTCCAGCGTCAACACCAATTGTTTCCACCAGTTGGTGGAAACTATCAGCCACAAGGTGATTTTGATGTCTTTTTCTAAAGGATTGCTATATGATTCTTTTTCTCACTGATTGTCAATATATATATACATATATTTATAATAATTTAAAACACAAATTTGTCAATGATTGGTACCCAATATGCATCTCTGATAAATACAATAAATAAGTATTTATTAAATAACTAATATTAAAGCAATCGAATGTTCCAGAAGATGGAAAGCCGAATTTCAATATAAATGGAAATACAAAGGAAAATTTTTTAGCCGATTAGATAAAAACTGTTAGTCTACAGTGAATCAAAAATGTATACTTTCAGCATAGTTTTTGCCTCTTTTTGGATTACAGAGGTTTTCAAAATACATCTTAAGCAAAATTTTAAAAAAATTATTAAGAGAAATAATGATCAATTATTTAATTAAATATTGTAGTCGATGTTCTAAAATTTCCTTCATATGTAGTTGCTTTTTAATTGTAAAAAGCTTTATAAATATGTTTTGCACCTTTTTTGTATATATATTTATACGGTAGCACTTGATATTTCTATATATAATAACTGGTCTATGACGAATCTAGAAACAATGATATGGCATAAAAAAATGAGTACCTATCAATTACTTCAAATCTCTACAAACTTTTATTTCACAAAATTGATTATAAAACGTTGATTTTTTTTCCCTGTAATTATTTAGTCTCAGTTTCGGAATAGGAGAACCCTATCTTTTGTATACTATAATTTCTAATAACGAGAGCATTGTAAATATACTCTCTCTCTCTCTCTCTCTTCCTCTCTCTTAATTATCTAGCTATCTATACACACTTATAAGCCCATTATCTCCGCCATATTAAGGCACTCAGTTTTCATCACATTTTAGTATAAAAACACTGCTCCCAGCAAACACTCAATCATTTGTTTAAGAACGTTCAATAGAAACAATGTCGGGACAATTACCAGCTACATTTGTCAAAGGTTTCCATAATGAGGAGCTAGTACGTCGCATGGAATATCGTCCACTGGGCAATACTGGATTAAAGGTTTCGAAAATCGCTTTTGGTGGAGCCACATTGAGTGGTCTGTTTAATAGCAAAAACTTTCAATTTGAACGTGAGGAGGGCATTAAAGCTGTACAGGAGGCAATCAAATCGGGAATCAACTATATAGACACGGCTCCTTTTTATGGACAGGGCAAATCGGAGGAGATACTTGGTGAAGCTTTAAAGGGTATTCCACGGGAGGCTTATTATTTGGCTACTAAAGTGGGTCGATATGAACTGGTTGCTGAACGAATGTTCGATTTTACTGCCAAAAAAACTCGAGAAAGTCTTGAGAAAAGTTTTAAACTTTTGGGATTAGATCGTGTGGATGTCCTGCAAGTGCACGATGTGGATGCAGCTCCCAGTTTAGATATGGTTTTAAATGAAACCATTCCAGTTTTAGAAGAGTATGTAAAAGCAGGCAAAGCTCGATTTATAGGTATCACCGGTTATGATTTGGATATTCTTAAAGAGTGTGCCGAGCGTGGCAAAGGACGAATTCATTCGGTTCTCAACTATAGCCGATACACTTTATTGGATAACACACTTCAGCGCTTCATGAAGGATTTCGAAAAGTTAAATGTGGGCGTCATTTGTGCTTCTGCCCATGCTTTGGGTTTGCTTAGCAATGCTGGTTCTCAGATCAAACATCCCGGCAGTAAGGAACTTCAGGATGTGGCAGTTCGTGGTGCAGAGATTTGCAAGCAGCGCGGAGTGGAATTGGGCAAACTGGCCATGTACCACACCATGCAACTGGATGGAGCAGCCACCTTCCTCATTGGTATTCCCAATCGACGAATGCTCCAGATTAATTTGGATGCGATCTTCGATGGACTCACATCGAACGAGCAGGAAGTGTTACAATATTTACGTGAAAAGTGAGTAAATTCCGAATACAAGTCGGATTTGGTGTTGCCAATTCCATCATCCAACTTGAACATGTTTTTAACTATTTTTTTTGTTTTCCATCTCTTTGTCTTTTAGTGTCTTCACAAAATCCTACAGTTGGGGTTCCACTTTATCTTATATTAATGACTTTAAGTGAATGTCAACCATTTGAATGTCTAATGAATAATTTAGTAATTACATAAGTAATAAATAAAAACTTGTTAAACAATAAAACATAAACATTGGAATTTATTAAGTTTTTTGAATCAGTTTTAAGTTTATGGAGTACGAGTAATAAACGTTGCCGTGCCAATTAATAATGGTAATTGAAATAAATTTATTCAGTATTTTTATTTGAAACATTTAAATGTTTTGATATCAGATTAAAGGTTATTGAATAACCTTTCCAAAAAATATAATTTCGTATAATACGTTTTTAGAAATGTATAAGAACAAGTCGTTGAAAGTTTTATTATTAAAAAATGTTGCAGTGCCAATTAATAGTGGTTAGGGCTATAGTGGTTAGTGGCTATATATATTCACGTACCTGTAACTTAATGAAAAATAGATAGTTGAAATACAATTTCAAGTGGGCATAATTGGCAATAATGTTTTAGATTAATTTTTGAATTATTATTAATCGATCGATGGAAGAGATTTTCGCAACTCGAGCTCTTCTGCATTTGATTATCTTTAAATAGTTCTCAAGTGCTTCTCTTCGTTAAGAGTTTATTTGTGGATTTTAAGAGCACTGTAACGGTTCGCTTACTTAAAGTATATAAACATATAAATAGACACACACTGTGACATTTGTTATCGCTGTTGCTTTGATTAAATAATTTGCCTCCTGCTTGGTTATAAATAACCAGAACACAGCAAAGAGAGGCTCAGTTGCATTTGAAAATTTTCCACGAGATCATGTCTGGCCAATTACCCGCAACGTTTGTGAAAGGTTTTCACAATGAGGAGCTAGTCCGTCGCATGGAATACCGTCCACTGGGCAATACTGGATTAAGGGTATCAAAAATTGCCTTGGGTGGAGCCACATTGAGTGCCTTGTTTGATAGCAAATTTGATCGCGAGGAGGGTATCAAAACTGTGCATGAGGCAATCAAATCAGGAATTAACTATGTCGATACTGCTCCCTTCTATGGACAGGGCAAGTCAGAGGAACTCCTTGGTGAAGCATTGAAGGATGTACCACGGGAGGCTTATTACATAGCCACCAAGGTGGGTCGTTATGAACTGGATCCCGAACTAATGTTCGATTATACAGCTACGAAGGCACGTCAGAGTGTGGAAAAGAGCCTTAAACTCTTGGGATTAGATCGTGTGGATGTCCTGCAAGTGCACGATGTGGATGCAGCACCCAGTTTAGATATTGTGTTAAATGAAACCATTCCAGTCTTGGAAGAATATGTAAAGGCTGGCAAAGCTCGATTCATAGGCATCACCGGTTACGATGTGGATGTCCTTAAAGAGTGTGCCGAGCGTGGAAAAGGACGTATTCAATTGGTACTCAACTATGCCCGTTATACTTTACTGGATAACACACTCCTGCGTCACATGAAGGCTTTTAAGGAGCTCCATGTCGGAGTCATATGCGCCGCTGCCCATGCTTTGGGTTTGCTAAGCAATGCTGGTCCTCAGGCCTGGCATCCCGGTAATAAGGAACTACAAGCTGTGGGTCTTCGTGGAGCTGAGATTTGCAAGCAACGTGGAGTGGAATTGGGCAAACTGGCCATGTACCATACCATGCAACTGGATGGAGCAGCCACCTTCCTCATTGGCATTCCCAATCGTCGTCTGCTCCAGATTAATCTGGATGCCATTTTCAATGGCCTCACGTCAAACGAGCAGGAAGTGTTACAATATCTACGTGAAAAGTGAGTACAAGTCGAGTACAAGTTTGATTTGGTGTTGGCAATTGCATCACAGACAACTAATTCGAACTTGGCCTCCCCATTAACCAGTTTCTAACCAACATTTTCCTCTTTCTATTTCTGTCTTTTAGTGTCTTCACACAATCCTACAGTTGGGGCTCAACATTATCCACTGTGAATATGTTTAAGTAATTTGGATTAGCAACTAAATATGTAATAATTTACGGTTATGCTTTACCATGCCCAATTAAATTGAAAAATAATTAAATAAAGAAATTATTATTTGCCATATCAGCTCAAGTTCATTCCTAAGATCAATTTTCATTACCCGGTGATTTTATATACATAAATAGCAGTAAATTGATATATGTACATACAAAAATTTAAAACCGGCGTCGTCTTTGTTTACTTTGCAATAGTATATATGTATACTTATACATACACATGTATATACTTATAATATGCACATACATAAGTATGTAGATTTCCAATGCACTGAAAGAGAGAAAGAAAGAAAGAGAAACTAAGAGAATGCCCTCAGCTAAATTACAAAGGCGGATTACAGATATTTAAAGCAAATTGTTGGGTCTTAATAAATGTAATAAATGTATTATAAAACTGTATAGTTTTTTGTCATTTTGTTAGCATTATATTTGCAAAAATCTTACCATTCGCCATTTGATATATTCTTTTTATTGATGAGCTTTTATATTCTATATAAAATAAATTATTTTCTCTCAGTTAATACAACTTTCAATTGAATTTCTAGGATTTTAGCTAAATTTAATAACATGACTTACACATGATAAAATAAATGGCCAATAAATGCAAAGTCTTTTGGACTTTAATGGCTTTATAATTTAATTAATAAAACAATCGGATATACATTATTTTTAATACCAAAGCCAATAACAAATTTAGAGTTTAATTACCATATTCATTAACATGAATTTATGAGTTGTTTTTTTTTTGCATTTGAATATTATTTAGGGAACCTTCAAATGCGCTAAACCATCCCTGTACTCAACCACACTCATATCAATTCCAGAAATCTGTTTATTGTGCCCGACTCGCTCTTTATTTATGCCCGCAAACAATTCAGAGTCAAGTGCCTCTTCCATATCAAGAGAATCGCATCTCATCCCACTCACTCACACGCACACGTGTGTGGCTTAAACATTGATTGCAAAAAGGGAATACCAGAATAAATATATCACCAAATAGCTATAGAAACCGATATTGTGCTATCAGTATGCTCTGTAACTGCTACGGACTAAGTTGAATTTCAACAGAGTGTGAAATAAATTTCCTAAGTTTTATATTTAATTATATTTTATAATGTCTGGAACATTACCGGCTACTTACGTCAATGGGTTTCACAATGAAGAGCAAGTCAAGAGGATGGAATATCGTAAACTTGGCAAAACTGGATTGGAAATCTCAAAAATTTCATTCGGTGGGGGAACGCTGTCCCAGTCCTATGGGTAAATTTAATGCTATAAATAAATTCTAAAGAGATTTAAAATCATTTGCTAAGAGACTTGAGTAAATTTAATAAACAAAAATTATTATCTGTTTTTCTTTGTCCAACAGTTTTGAACTCGAAGAAGGCATTAAGACAGTGCACGAGGCCTTGAAATCGGGTATCAATTATATAGATACAGCGCCATTCTACGGTCAAGGTCGATCCGAAGAGGTACTAGGATTGGCACTTAAGAATGTGCCACGTGAATCCTATTACATTGCCACGAAAGTGGGTCGTTATGAACTTGACTATGAAAATATGTTTGACTTTAGTGCCAAAAAGACACGGGAAAGTGTCGATAAGAGCCTAAAGTTGTTAGGTCTTGACTATGTGGATGTAATACAGATACATGATATTGAATTTGTAAAGGATTTGGATATTATTCTAAATGAAACATTGCCCACATTGGAGCAGATTGTAAAAGAGGGCAAGGCCAGATTTATTGGTGTCTCGGCTTATCCTGTTTCTGCGCTTAAGGAATGCATCTCAAGGGCTTCTGGAAGATTTGATGTAGGTATTATATATAGTTCACTATTTAATTTATATTTTATTTTTGTAAACATTTCTCCTTTCTCTACAAATTTCAATCTTCTTTTCTTTCATAAGAACATTGTTTCCATATCTTTTGTACACTTTTAGACGGTTCTATGTTATGCCAGATATACCTTGGTCGATGATACCCTCCTGGAATATTTGGACTTTTTTAAATCACAAAATGTTGGAGTTATATGTGCTGCTGCCCATGCATTGGGTTTGCTCACCAATAACGGCCCTCAACCCTGGCATCCTGCTAGTGATGAGCAGAAACAATTTGCACGCAAAGCCTCCAATTATTGCATTGAACGTGGTGTGGAACTGGGCAAATTGGCCATGTATTATACCCTGAAGCTGGAAGATGTGGCAACATTCCTTATTGGGATGCAGACAACTCAATTGCTCCAAGTGAATTTGGATGCCTTTTACCAGGGACTCAATGCCAAGGAGCAGGAAGTGTTAGACTATTTGGTTAAAAAGTGAGTGGAAATAGTATCCGAGTCGGAAGTTGACCAAAAACTAAAGACAACAAAAAAAAAAAGAAAACCGGCCAAAATTGTGCAACTCGGATAAAATGTTACTATTACATCATATCCACTTAGCAGATAAGATGGAGTGGGGTGGGGTTAGGTGGTGTCCAGTTTTTTATGTGCATGATCATTGTCAATCTTGGCCATCGGTTTAGTAGGCAGCCCCAGCAGACACTCTGTCCTTCTTCGACAATCGTTGGCTATCTCTTTTTTCATTTTCCTCTATTGGCATTGCATGTTGAACTTGTTTTTCTTTTCGTGGCTCGTGTGCTATAATTTTCCCATAAACTATTTTTCTTCATTCCTTCAATATCACAATTTACTTGTTGTCCAATTTTTATTTTACTCCTTTCAAACTAATGTGCATTATGTAAATATTTTCAGCATTTTGACCAAGCCTTTCAACTGGGAAGGCAATGAACTGAAAGTCTACTGGGCCGCAATGAAAAAGAAGTAAAAAGAAATAATCAGAAAAATAAAAAGAAGTAAATCTTTTAGATATGTATTTCATGGAATATTTTAGAAATCAGTGTGGTAAATTAACCAATCCGATTCTATCGGATTTATTTTGACCTATAAATGAACTTAAATGATTTTAAACAAAAAAAAACCAAATCTAATCAATAGGCAAACTCAATAATATCAAAATAAAATAATGTTCAAACCAATTGATAACTGATGAGTACTAGAAACTGAAATTAAAATTGATTAGAAAGCTCTTACTCAACTTAATATGTATATACATATGTATATACATACATATAAAATCTATGGACACAAAGTATTATAGATAGATAAACAACTAAAATTACTTTATGCATGATTACCTAAAATCAACAACTTCATTACATTTTTGGCCAAACCGAAGGTAATAAACTTTTGTGTGTTAAAACAGGAAGGCGACTTGAAAGTTACCCTGTACTGTTAACTGATTTCAATCTTATTGATCATCAGTTTTGAAATATTATAGAGTTGAATTTTTATGCTCATTTCTTATGATCCCTTTTATTTTTTGGATACAGGTTGAAGACTTGACCAAAACCCTATTGTCTTTTACCTTTATACCCTTTCAGATTATAGTTGCAGGGTATAAATACACAATGCAACTTCCACCTTTCGCTGCCATGGTCAATCATTAACTAATTAAGCCTTAATTAACGCAATATAAAAAAAGCAAAACCGCAACACGAACCAAGTTATGTTTTCTTTGCTTATTTTTGGAGAATCGTCGAAGCGCAGACTAAAACGGGGAAGTTTTTGTTATTATTTTGAATAATGCAATCCAAAGAAAATGGAAAAAATGTGAAACGAATGCACAGCAGATATCTTACATGAAAAGCGGAAATGTCTTTGCCGCATTTTGTTTTCCTTAAACTGCCGTTTTAAATGTTTTTTTCTTCTCTCTCCCATTGCAATAGCCAGAAACAACTGCCAATAAATTTTCGGCCTAATCAAAAAAGCCTTCTCAACTAAATTACAATCGATGAGATTCTCTTGCTCACTTGCAAAAGCTCTCTCTCTCTCTCTAAGCTGGCTTTCCACTGCGCTCTAGCTTACTCTTTGAAGTCGAGCTTTCTTTCAGTTGCTTATATGAACTGCGCGCAATCGCAGCTAAAACGACAGTTTTGCTTTCATCTCGCAGTCTTTGAGACGTCTCGGTATAATCGATTGCAGTTTTTATATTACTTAATAATATATTACAAAGTGCATTATGTTAAAACTCCAAAATGGAATTTTGCTTTTACTGAGCTGCAACATCCTACTAATGGTTCATGTCTCTGGCAATAAAAATTACCAGCAACAGCAACAACAACAGAACCAAGGTAAGGTTATCGACATGGAAGGTACGGCCAGAAATGGAGAAATTCTCCATGCAATGAGTTGCTGCTATTCTAGCCAGACCAAAACAAAGAAACCAAAAACCGGTTCGTTACCGGCATATATCAAATTGGTAAAAAGAAGATGAATTTTGTAGTTGTTGTGGTTCGATGGATAAACTATTTACAAAATTTTAACGGTTTTTATTTTATTATTTGAGGCAACAAAAGGTCATAGAAAGCGAGTTCTTAGCTACACTATCGTTTTTATGGAAATTTTACTTTGATCTTTTTTAAATCTACTTTTTTTTAGTATTACATAGATTTCCAGAATTTACAAAATATAAAACATTAAAAAAAAAACGAATGCCTTTTTAAATACTTTCCACAATTATTAGTTAATGTAATCTTATTTTATACAAGAGGTGGCTTGGCATTTAATTTAAAAAAAAAAACACTGAAATGATTTACGTAGCGTTGTCACATTGGGGGAAATAATAGCGAAATGTTGTAACAACCGTAAATGTCAACCGTAACCATTACAGAAATTTGGGAACAAGACCTTTCGGACACTTTCAAAATCGAGGGCAGTGATCAGGGCATACAAAAGGTCAATCTAAAATGTGGAGCCAACTCAATGAATGTGATGCTGGAAACGGAGAAGCCCTTCACAGGTGTTATGTATACCCGTGGAAGTTTTTATAAGCAGACGCCACCTTGTTTTATGAAACCAACGGCACAACAGGGAGCTCGTTCACTTGAAATGAACTTTGAATTGGATCAATGCCAGACCCTTAAGGAGGGTGAACTCTATACAAATATTGTGGTTATCCAAAATGATCCGGAATTGATAACTCCTGGAGATTCGGCATTCTCGTTGGAATGTGATTTCCGTCAGCCGCGTAGCTTGGATGTCGAGGCCAGCATGCAGACCAGGGATAGGTAAGTTAAATCGTTCTACCAAAATGTGCACAAATATACATCCTGTATGTATGCATACATTATAAAAGATGTCTTATGATCTCAAATTGCAATAAATAGAAATCCACAAAAATTGCGCGGAGCACGCAGTGGAGCACGTCAGCGTCAATAAAGTTTCATAAAAACCACCATCTCTACTCCTAAGTTCTACTTCCTCTACTTCTGTACATAAGGTACAATCAAAACTCTAGTTTTTCTCTCCTTGTAAACTAAAAAAAAAACACTTCTAGAGCTTTACTAATACAAAACAAAAGACACTAATTCGATATCCTAAACATATGTACATACATACATACATACATACTAAATAAATTTTCACAGAATTGCCACAGGTTCAAAAATCACACTCACTAGTCCCGATCCAGCAGCACCAACGGAACACTTACACAATTCGGTATTTAGTCCAAGTGATACAGTTGAATATATACCAAAGTTTAGTAAACCAAATGAAACCATACGCCTTGGTTCTGTGGAGCAAGTCGAGCTCCATGAAAGAGACGAACTGTAACAAAAATACAACAAAAAGAAAAACACTTGCACTTTCAATTAGTCCTTTCTTATCAACACAATAAACACAACAAAAAAAAACACAAAAACACACCAAACAACAGGTGAGGACACGCTTTAGTAGACAATAATCTGTTTGTTAAATTAAGAATTATTTTTATCTAGACAATTCTAACTTATGTACATCTTCGTCGTTAACAGGAATAACGTTACAGTACTAGCACAGAATGCAACGCATACGGAAAACCCAGGCGAATCGAAGACAAATTAACACTTTTAAAGGCACAACATCCATCGTGTATTCATTTTCATTCTAAAATGGTTTCTTTCATATCCTGTGATAATTTTTTAAGTTTGGTTTTAAATAAAAATGCACAAAATAAAAATATATTTCTTTAATTTCTCTTAAGCTTAAGGGATTAAATTGAATTAAAAATTCAAGAAATTCCTAAAATCCGTTAAATTAAATCCGAGGTAAGTCACAAAAAACCTTTGTAATGAGACACTTTACCCCAGTATTTTACAGTGTTAGCTAACGCCCAATTTCGCGGTAACAATATTTTCCCAGAGTGGTGAAATACCGTACGTGCAACGCAAAAATTAATTATATGAATTTTTATACACAAATTGGATTTTAAAAATGAATCACGGCGTTTTTCTTTCGCTGCTTTTTGTTCTAAGCGGCACCTTTAATGTAGTAGTAGTGAAGTAAGTAAAGCCAAATCAAAAAACAAAGAAAGAACGCAATAAAAATGTTATATGTATGTATGTACAAAAATTTTTAATAAAAACAGATGGGCCTACAACTTAAAGCTAGAGGGCAGCGATGGTGAAAAATATGGCTTCCAGCATCCTGTATTATTTACACTTTTGATGTTTTTGGGCGAATTGCTATGTTTCGTTATCTACAAGGTGGCCCATTTTGTTCTACAAAGACGTGGGGTAAGCTGGATAAAAACTCCCAAGTCCCACACATTTATCCAAACCCGAACTCTCCCTTTAGCGCTCAGATGAACTGGAACATATCTTGACTCGTGGCGAAGAGTTTAAACCCTTGAGGATGCTCCTACCTAGTTTGCTGGATACCGTAGCTTCCATTTTATTATTCTCTGGCTTGTACTTGACTTACGCCAGCAGTTTTCAGATGATAAGAGGTTTGTTTTTTATTTTTTCTTTTTCAAATTGCTTACATTGCACTTTCTTATCTCCTGCTCTTTCTGTCTTCCCTCTCCACTAAAGGTTCTGCGATGATCTTTGTGGGCTTTTTTAGCACAATATTTTTAAATCAAACCTTAAGCTGTCGGCATTGGTTAGCCATAGTTAGCATTTCATGTGGAATATTGGACATCATCTGCATGGATGTCCAGCGTGTAGACTATGATCAATCAAGTTTACCACACTGGGACCATAATACTATCTTGACCGGAGATTTGCTTATTATAATAGCAGAAATACTGAATGCCATGCAATATGTATACGAAGAGAAGTTTCTAAAGACCACAGATGTAAATCCAATGCAGGCAACTGGTTGGAAGGGCATATTTGGTTTGATCATAACTGGTTTGCTTGCCGTCTGCTTAAATTTTCTTCCCACTTCAATCCCATTCAACGATAGTACACATGGAGTTTTTGACGACTGGATGGATATATGGTATCAATTGAAGCAAAATGTTTGGTTGCCTATAGCCTTGGGGGTGTTCACTATAAGCTGTGCCGCTTACAATTATATGGGAATGGCCATTGTGAAATTCTCATCCACCGGCAATCGTATGTTGGCTGATTACTTGCGTGTCTATTTTATCTGGGTTTTTGTTATTCTACAAGAATGGGAAATTTTCAATTTAATAACATTGATGGGCCTATGTATACTTCAAGCGGGCATTGTCCTTTACCGTCATGCTATATTTGTCGATTTGTATAGGACAACTTTGGCTCGCTGGCAACGAAGCCGTTATATGGACCTAAGCGAGGAACAAAGAGAATCAGCTGGTGCAGGTGTACCCCAAAGCAGGCCAGCAGACTTGATCTGAAGAAATATTGAAAAGAAATCTGGGTTGCAGTTGCTGATTGTGATAACGAGAGATGGGCTGAAATGTATATCAAATATTCAATGTTAGTTTTAAGCACAGAATAAAATTTATTGTTACACAGATTTTGTTTGCCGCATACCCAACAAGCGTTCACCCACACCTAAAAAGTATACTGTTTGAGCTATGCCATATAGTGGTGCTATCACCATTATCCGACAAAGGCCACCTTTAAAGAATGCTGGAATTCCCTCATATTTCAAAGTTTTTTTAAAGCAATCGATTATACCATCGAATTGCTTTTCGCCCTGTGCCGTTTTCATGGCCTGCAAACGAGTCTTTATCACATCCAAAGGAGTGACTGCGATTGCTGAGACCATGCCACCCGTTAGGCCAGACAGCATTGTCCAGTAGAATATAGCTTCACCTGAATCATCTGGTTTCCTAGGTCCCTCATTGTTAAGTGTGGCAAATAGTGGAAAATATATCACCGAAAACAATATATCTCTGGCAGCAGTGGCACCCACTCCTTTATACAAACCTAAAACACCTTTTTCCTTTAGCAATCGCTTGATTAAATGGCTGGTTGTCTCCCTCTTCATTGCTTTACTATTTATATGAAATGATCTTTCGACGCGACCAGCATCTTGCAATTGAATTTTCAACAGTTCCATAGGTGTGGACAACAAACATTGTAAGGCTCCCGCCAAACCACCAGCTAAACCCTGTCTGGGAATCGTGATTTTACCATCGTCTGAAGACAAATGGTATCGAAAATAATCATTTGACGCTAATTTGATTCCCTTCTCGGGTGTAACTAGTAAAATGTTTATAGCCGAGCCCCGATACATGCCAAGCAATCCCTCCGATGCGATTGTCTTGCGAAAGCAATCAACACTATATAGGCCGAAAAAATTATTGATTGAACGAACTATTAAATGAAATCCAGATATTACATGCTATTGTACATCCGCTCGCCATTTGGACCGATTTGTTGATTCTGTAAACGTGTTTTGACCAAATCCAAAGGAAACACAACAGATGTGCCAATAATGCCCGCTGTACTTCCATTTATGAGCTTGGGTAGAATACTATGTGGAGGATTAGAAAAATCAATTGAAATGGCAACCGAACAGAGGTCTTACTAACTTAAAACTTGTGTGTTTTTTATGGCCCATTTCAAAATAGGTAAGAAAAATAACAACTTAAGAATTAATACGAAAGATGAACAACACTTGAAATTTAATATGTATATACATATATATATTTTATTTGTTCATTATGTATATGTATCTATTTATATGTAAAGTTAAATTTTGTCATGTTGACAACAAAAAAAAAGGAAATGCAGAAACTTTTTTTGACTAAAATTAGAAGCATAGAAGACCGTTGGATATAGAGAGACCTAAATTATACTAAATAAACGCAAACACAAAACATTTACATACATTCTAATAGCTTCGACTTGTTTGCATTATCTTATTGTCATTGTAAATTGAAATTTTCATTCTGCCTGTATATAGATAATAGGTATGTTTATGTATTTATATATGTATATGCATATATCTCATATATATTCGCTGGAAATCAACAAACATTAACAATTGTCTTATAGAACTTTTTCACTTAAATTTGAGACTTTACAATGGACACCTTTAACAACAATATTATTTGTAACTTTCAAAACAAACGGAAAACACACGAACTACATTATAGAAATACACATTCAACATTCAATATGGAGTAAATGTTAAATGCTTATTCTTCTCCTGCACTCATATTTTGGACATAATTTCGTTGGACTTATTTCTTTTCCACACCCAACAAACCTTCGGCTACGCCCAAAAAGTATACGGTTTGAGCTATACCAAACAATGGAGCAATCACAATCATACGGCAAAGTCCGCCCTTAAAGAAGGCTGTCGGTCCTTCGTGCTTCAAAGTTTTACTAAAAATAAAGAGAAGATTAACACATATTGGCAATATTCTCTACTTATTATTCATGCTTACGTAATGCAATCGGTAATGCCCTTAAACTCTTTCTCACCATCGGCCTTCTTTATGGCTTGCAAACGGGTCTTGACCACATCAAAAGGATTGACAGCCAAAGCAGCTGTTGAACCAGCAGCCAAGCCAGCCAAGAAGGAACA
Source organism: Drosophila emarginata (assembly GCA_037075365.1). Classification (NCBI taxonomy): domain Eukaryota; kingdom Metazoa; phylum Arthropoda; class Insecta; order Diptera; family Drosophilidae; genus Drosophila; species Drosophila emarginata. The sequence goes on along the minus strand of JBAMCD010000221.1, from coordinate 17,099,946 downwards.
CCAGAAAACAGCTTCACCGGAACCATCCTTGCGTTTTGGACCCAAATCGTTCAGTGTGGCAAACAATGGGAAATAAATAATCGAAAAGGTGACATCCCTTAGACCAGTTGCTCCAATGCCCTTGTACAAGCCAAAAATGCCTTTGTCTTTGATAAGTTGAGAAGCCAATTGGGTGGCCGATACCTTCTCAACGGTTTTGCCAGCCAATTTGGCAGCCGCAGCCACACGACCAGCATCCTGCATTTGAATCTTCAGCAGTTCCATGGGAGTTGTGACAATAATTTGAAAAGCACCAGCCAAACCGCCGGCTACCATTTGACTTGATATGGGCAATTTTCCATCCTTAGTTGTCAATTTATGCCGAAAATAATCGTTCGCTGTCAACTTGATTGCCTTCTCCGGAGTAATTAAAAGGATATTGACACCAGATCCTCTATACATTCCAAAATAACCTTCGGCTGCATATGTCTTCCGAAAGCAATCGAACCTGATTGAGATATATTATATTAATTAATCAATATAAGCATATTTAGATCATTACTTACATGCTGTTGTACATTCGTTCGCCATTTGGACCGACTTGCTGATTCTGCAGACGGGTCTTGACCAAATCTAATGGGAACACACATGTCACGCCAATGATGCCGGCTATGCCACCATTAATGATCTTCGGCAAGAGACTGTAATTGAAAATCAAGGAAGAAGTAAATTATCTAGTGACTGTGCTCTACATTTTCATAGATTGTGTCTTAATTTTCTTGGCCAATTGACAAATATTTGCACTGCGTTAACTTTTACATTCACTTTGTTTTTGCTTGTAACTGTAAATGCCAACCTTGAACTTGGGAACTGTCAGGCATTTCCCCTAATTGCCTATGCTAATGTGACACTAAACCATTTTTTCAAATCAGTGATAAAAAAAATAAATAATGATTAAATCTTTATATTTCTGCAAGCTGACCTAAACTCTTTTACAATATTGATTTACTTTCCGTTTATACAAATTTCCCATAACTTTTAAGAATAAAGGAATAAAGGTCAAAGCAAAGAGTTTTTGCAAATTCAAAATATAAAAATTATTTGGTTGCTTGCCAGCATATCATACATATGTACATATATTCGCACATATGTCTGTGTATATATGTACGGCTATATACACGTATAGCCGACCAGTCTTAGGAGCTATTTTAAGGCAACAAAAAACAATCAAACAATGTGCAATACACTTTTAGAAAATTCTATAGAGTTAAAATCAATAGTATTCTCGAAACGAAGTCCAAAACCTAGTATATAAAATGCATTTGCAACTAAATTAATTCTCTTTCTGACAGTGTAGAACTATCTAACCCAAATAATTACAAGCGAAAAGAATATTACAAATGCATGAGCATACTATGTATGTATGTACTTATTATTATTATGGCATATAAAGAAAAATTTTATTACAATATAAACAAAAGAAAATGAAAGGGGAAGCCAGATCCAATCATTCAAATCGAGTTTCGTTTGCATTATACTCTTGCGAATTTTTATATATTCACTTTAACTAAGAGTTTGTTAATATATACATATGTATGTATTATAAATATATTTTTTCATCACCATATCTGGATTATCGCAAACTAGTCATGTATGTACATATGTCTATACCATTTTGTAAATATATAACAAACATTTTGACAGTTATTAATTTCTTACATATTAACTGATTTGTCACTTATTTATGCGCGTGCAATTTATATATATTTATATATATAATTTTGTTATTGTTCTTTACATTGCTTATTTGTTTTTTAATAATAACTTACGCAAATTGTTGTTGTTTGGGTTGTTGTAGTGGCTGCTGAGATTGTTGTATTGAGGCCATGCTGATGAAATAAATACATACATAAATAATTTATATAGATATAAGAAAATCGGTTCAAACTGGTTCGATTTAGGGATGAGTTTACATTTATGACAATAAATATGTTTGTAGACATTATTATGCTTAACTAACTTTTTAACCAATTATTGATAATTAACGAAATGCCGTTCTTATCATCCATTGCCTGCTGCAAAGTTTATTGACTTGCCCCATTTGATTGATCAAGTGAATTTTTGTATATGGATGTGTGATTATGTATGTATGTATGTATGTATGTATGTACATCTGAACATTATATTATTTGCATGTGCTAAATAAATAAATGGCTTAAAATGTTTCATTAGCATACTAACGCCTAACTGTTAATTAGAAGAAGCTAAATACAAATATTATGTACTCTGGCATAGGGAAACCTGATATTTAATTATTATATGCACTTAATATATAAACATTAATGATATAGATTGCACATTTGACGCAATAAAATAGAATACACTAAAACAGCAAGATTTGGACAACTGTATTGATAGATCTGTGAGTGCATATAAACGTCGGCGTCGACAAATTGGATTTTTGTATTAAATTTTGGACTATTTTTCTTCAATGCTAAACTAGATAAGCCAACTTCTTTATCTGCCACGACTATAATTTAAGCATAAAGATATCAAGAAAGGAAAATGGTGTTCAACTCGGAAGACCAAAAAGAACCAATAGAATTGCTATAAACTTTGCACGCGGAAATTTCAAAATAAGGTGCATGATAAAACAAATTGATTTGGACTTATTTTAGATAACGCTTGTTGCTTTTGTTGTTGTTGCAGTTGCCGTGTTTGTCCACTCAGAATTATCGATTATTGCTTATGGGCCAAAGTAGAGAAAGAATGTTTATAGAAATTGAGAATTTTACGACATTTAATTATCACACTTCACATGTCACCTGTGCCAGCAGGAAGGTGAGGTGAACTATATGAGGACACTTGCAAAATGAATTGACAAATAATATACAATAATTTTAAACTGAAACCACTTGTAAGCGCGTATCATTTTACGTAATTTTCTCTTGTTTAGGCTCTATCACAAGACTCAAACACCTTTAATAAATTAATGAATTTATAGCCACACGCATATAGTATGTTTGCTTATGTATTTGTTTGCTTGTATATGACGCTCTTTCGATTTAAAATGTTTAAATAAATTGGCGCAGCACCTCCCCCTTCTCCCACTCAGCTGTTTTTGTTGACAACTCACATTGCTTTGGTTGGTTTTGCCTGAGACTAAATTTAATTGACTCTGTTTCACTTTCAACTTAATTATTGTATATAAATATATATATATTCTTTTAACAAATGTTTTTTGTAAATTTTGTGTTCCTTCGCTTTCGCGGTTCGTTCGTTCTCGTAGTCCGGCGTGCGCCACACACACACACAGCACGAACACACACACGAAAATGTTTTAAAATTTTTACTCGTTTTAAGTGTTGAGAACTGTAAGTAGAATAGTGGGGGTATTTACCCTAGGGCTGCTAAACATAAAATTTTATGAGACCGTAGGATCTATGTAAAACCACGCTGTTCAACACTGGCCTATTGTTTTTGTTAAAAAATAAATCATACGCCGTTCCATTTTTCTTTTTTTTACTTAAGTTCTGATCAAATTGCCAATTCAGCAAATAAGTGTTTAACAATCTGATATAATGAATCTTACGGAGCAGAATCCGTATGGGAATGGCTTGTTATTTGCAGGCTTTAATCAGGATCAAGGTATATTGCCATACATACATATAGGTGTTGTTTACATATTCACACACACAGTAATGCTTTTCTATATTCATTTGTACTAAGTGCATACATATATGAGAAAAATAATCTTTAATGGATATTGCGTTGCAGGTTGCTTTGCTTGCGCCACAGATACAGGATTTCGTGTATATAATTGTGATCCCCTAAAGGAGAAAGAAAGGCAATATTTTGCCGAAGGTTTGTTCATATTTATGATTCCCACTACTTTGCATTTAACAAGCCCATTCTCTATTGTCTTTTATGTAGGCGGCCTTAGCCATGTGGAAATGCTATTTCGCTGCAATTATTTGGCCTTAGTGGGAGGCGGCATACGGCCCTTGTATCCCCCGAATAAAGTCATTGTTTGGGATGATTTAAAAAAGTCTCCAGCGATTTCATTGGACTTTAATCAGCCGGTGCGTGCAGTGCGCCTGCGTCGAGATCGAATTGTTGTGGTCCTGGAGGGTGTGATCAAGGTCTACACTTTTACCCAACAACCGCAGCAATTGCATGTCTTTGAGACCAGCTCCAATCCCAATGGCCTATGTGTCTTGTGTCCTCATAGCAATAAAAGTTTACTGGCATTCCCCGGCCGACGTACTGGCCATGTCCAAATCGTCGATCTTGCCAACACAGAACGAGCACCCTTGGAGGTGGTTGCTCATGAAGCAGCCATTAGTTGTATTGCCCTGAATCTGCAGGGCACACGTCTGGCCACAGCTGGTGAAAAGGGCACACTTATAAGAATTTTTGACACCGAAAATGGCAAAATGGTTTCGGAACTGCGACGGGGCAGCAATCATGCCAATATCTATTGTATCAATTTTAATCATCAGTCCAGCATGTTAGTAGTAGCTTCCGACCATGGCACTATACATGTCTTTAATTTGTTGGACAATAAGCAAAAGGAATCATCATTGCCCATTATACCCAAGTATTTCTCAAGTCAGTGGAGTTTTGTTAAGTTTTCCATACCCCAGGGACCAAGATGTGTTTGTGCCTTTGGTGCCGAACCCAATTCGGTTGTAGGTAAGACCATTTGCTAGGATTTGTTACCTGTAACCTGCTTTGAAAATGTTTTTTTTTTTCTTTTTTTAATTTTTAGCAATTTGTGCCGATGGTCATTACTATAAATTCCTATTTAACAACAAAGGCGAATGCAGTCGCGATACTTGCACGCAATTCCTGGAGCTCCAAGATGATGAGACATAAACCTCCATTAGCCTGATCAATTGTTCTTTATCCTTATACACTGTACCCGTTACCCATTATATATCTATATGGAAATGTGTTATACAATATTATAATTAAGCATGCTTTAATCATACGTTAAACAAACTCCGAGTTCACATATAAAAAATAGATGTAGTTAATCCGTTTGGAGATTTACGTTTTCTTTTTTACAATGTGTATATGAAAAACTATTATTGCATTGTCATTCAAAAATAACTAAATCATTTATTTAATTCATTTTTTAAACTTGATTCGCCAAACCAAAACGAAATATCTTGTCTAGCTGTAGTATCGTTAAGAGATGTATAATCCATTTGGCATTCGTTGAGTTGATATAACTGCTGGCTAAAGCTTACAATATTTGGACCTGCCCAGACCATGACCACTGAGGGAAAGTTTGGCAAACTATTTTGCTGCTTTAACTTGTTGGCTTCCGATGCAGATACAACTTTCAAAGCTAACATTTTGTAGCCCTTTTGTTCAAACCGCGTTATCAAAGAGCCCAAATGCCCATTCGATTTGGTAAGGACCAGAGTTCTCTCCATATTGGAAGGAACTTACAAGAAAATTTTGTAGATATATTTATGTAAGTAGAAACACAAAAATTTGAGTAAACATTTCTGGCTTTCTTATTGATGTATAACTTATTATTTAAGTTTATTGCTCGCAAATATCACTGGAATGAGGATTACAACATCGTGGCGTTACAGGTGTGTCGTATTACTCTCTTCAAATGCCAAATTGGTGGCTCCTCCTGCTCCAGCTCCAGTTCTTAATCCAGTCTGACCATGTGAATTTGGCGCAAAATCACTTTGCTGCAGATGAATGATCTTTGCCTGCTGTTGCGAGCTAATGGGCACATGGAGATTCTGCAAATTATCCATGTTGATTACATTGGCTGGCGTTTGATTCTGTTCTGATGATTTCGGAGTACCCGATTTCAAAGTTGACTGCTTGTGAAAGAGATTCATATCGGACTTTTTGGAGAAGTGAGCTTCAATTTCCTATAATAGAAATTAACACATAAATAAATTGAGCGAACACGTCGAATTATAGAATTACTTACCCCTAAAGTGCGACCTTCGGTTTCGGGAAGCGTAAAGTATAGAACTATAGTGCCAAAAAACGCAACACTAGCGTAAAAGGCAAAGGTACCCGGCAAAGTTAAAGCGCCTACCATAAAAAGAAAGAGTTTATTGGCCAGGAAACCAAATATATAGCCCACTCCGCCAGCAAATCCCGAAGCGCTGTTACGTATCTCTGCGGGAAAAACTTCACCAATCAATATCCAAGGAATCATACGAATACCCAGATGGGAAAAGAAGGCAGAAAGCAGCAGAAGAATAAGTGGTACCCACACCAAATAATTGTGCTCCTGCTTAGGGACTGTAAGCAACAACTCTTGTACTATTGGTGGTTTATCAGAGGTTGGAGACAAGTTGGGCAACGGCTTTTGAGTTGTACTGCTAATGCTTGGTATCATAGTTGTGATTTCCTCCACCAGTTCAGTTGATGTGTCATCTATATCTCGCTTTATACGTTCTAAATCAAACAAAGTAGTTGTCTCCATATCGTCAGGTATCATGGTGGTCTCCATTCTCTCCGCTTGCTCCTTTCTGATGGCCTGTTGTTCATTTTCAAATATTTTCGATATATTTGCCTGAGAGAGGACACTCTCTTTGGGCAATACGGATGAGGCATTTACAACAACATTATTGACCGTAAAGCCGGGAACTTCATTCAGGAACTGCGCATAGGTAGCTGTGCCGAAAATGCATAATCCTGTACCAACTGTAGAAATTAAAACCAATGGCCTTTTACCCGTAAAATGTATAAGTATTACACCCAATATGGTTGCCAACATTTCGGCCACTCCTAACAGAATAGTCGCATGATATTTGTTCATTGGAGCCTTCAGTGTATGAAAGATCTGTACGGCATAAGTCTGTAACGGAGTCTTTCCAGAAAAGTGTCCAGTAAAAAATGTAAAGGAGACTAATAGAAAAGGCACTAGAAAACTTCGTTTTCTCCACATGCGGAATCGGTTTTGAAGCGTACGACGTTGTCCTGGTGTGATGCCATCAGCAGCCTCTTCCGCCGCTTTTTTTGTAATTAATTCATCATAAAGCTGATTAAATTCCGCCTCAATCTTGTGTTCGGGAACCCAGCCTCTTAGCCATTGCAGCGATTTGACTGCCTCACGGAAACGTTGTTCCCTGATTAACCACACCGGGCTTTCGGGTACAAAGCACAGCAAAATGACAGAAATTACTGGAAAGGCAGCACTAACAGCAGCCACACTACGCCAATCCATTAGAGATCCTAGAATGAATTGCACAAAAACGCCCGTAATGACACATGTGGTACCCAAGGCCGATAAAATGCCACGATACTTCGGATCAGTGATCTCCGCCACATATGTAAGCACCTGCAAAACAAAATAGAAAAAATAAACGAATAAAAAGCTATGCCAAGAGAAGGCCGTTTTTAGTGTTAACCTAAAGGTCAAAAGCTTATAGCATGACCCAGTCCCAAAGTGAAGTAAAGTAGTTACGTGTACAGGGAGTTTGCCAAGGACAACAAAAAAAAAAACAGCACCGTAACGTATACTTAAAATGCAAACTAAGTTTGTACAAAGTTACTTATTAAGTGCATTGGGCTGAAAATAGGGCTTAAACGTAGTGGTGCTTAGTTACTGCACATATTAATTTATATATTCAAATATACACATACATATATTGGATTTATCTTATATACTATTCGGACCAATTAGATTTGGAACTAATTAAATTTTTCGCACTTCTAAGTTGTGCAAATTCTCCTATTTAAAATGAAATCTTTAACAATCTTTATATTGGACAATTTAATAATTGCAGTCAAGATGAGAATATTGTTAATCATTTTTTTATCAAGTGTATTTAATTTAGACACATTTAATGCAAAAATAAATATATATCACACAAGGTGGCCACGTTATAAAACACGCAAACCTTATAACCTTCCGGTAAGACCGATAAATCTCTGTCTTGCCAGTTTATGCCCTCGTGGAGTTGATCATTTAACCTGTAAAACCAATTTCGTAAGTGAATCTAATGAGAAATAAAATATATAAAAACAAATCGGTACAAATCAAGGAAAAATTTAATTCCAGTTTGGTCCGAACTGCAAGAAGCCACGTGTAGGGGTTAATATAAAACAATATAAAGAAACAATTGTTGGACTTCATAATCTATATCGTAAAGCTTTAATGGATGGTAGAGTCCGATGGGGACGACCCAAATTTCTACCTCCTATGCGTTGGGATAAACGTCTCAGCCTTATGGCCATGCGGATTACTAACTTGTGTAGTAAAAAAGTTACAAATCAATGTGTTAATTTACCAAATTATCGTAATATAGCCGAGAGCACTGACTACACGGTTAGCAAGAGTAAACCTCAAAATAGAACCGAAGTTGGAAACTTTATCGGTAAATGGTTTTCGTATACTCGAAATGGAGTTCACTTCTCTACAAATAGTTTTCCAGAAAATGCTACTTATCCTCAGCAATTGTTTGCAAATATTGTATACGAAAAGGCGAATAGAGTTGGTTGTGGACTGTTAATAAGTAATTCCACATGGTTTATGACTTGTCTCTATAATGAGAAAGTTAAGCCAGGACAGATTTTATACACATCAAGAGCATAATAATTGTAAAATAGTACAAACATATAAAAAACAGAAAACGTATCTTAATTAGATTTTGATTTATATTAAGATTTGTTTTTTGTTTTATTTAATTTTACAAAATATTCGGGCTTGGTGTTTTTTTTTTTTTTTTTTTCATTAAATTGTTAATTATCAGCGATTTCTTATCCAAACACTATAAAAAGCTAATCTCCGAAGCTGAGAAAAAGTTTTAAAAGCATCACAATTAGAAATGCAAATCTATCAGCTAAAGAAAAAGTGCAAAAATGACGTTAATCTTTGATTAAAGTGCTTTAAGGGGGAAACACCACCTTAGAATTTCCTGAAATATAAAAGTTTCAATAAATAGAAGGAAGCATCTCCGACTACATAAAGTATATACATACTTGATTAGCTTCTAATTCTAAAATTGGTATACAGTTTTTACTTTTTTATTACATATGCTAAATAACTTTAAAAAAAAATATAAGAGCCTTACAAGTAAGCGTCCATTCCCCAAATTGTTAAGTAAGATTTACTGTAACACTTAAAACGGCGAAGTGATATCCAATTCCATCATATGAGATCCATTAGAAAACTTTCAAAGTCATTTCTATATCAAGGTCACTTGTTGAATATATGTATGTAGATTCCCCCAATAATACCTTTAGATGTTAATTGATTTTTGATTCAAATTTACTTACCGGTGCCTCCATTAAACCGCCCCCGAGACCAGCCAAGCATAAAGCCGCATACAAATGCTCCGTTCGTGTTGAAAAGTGAAACATTAACCAGGCAGCCAACATGGGCAGGTTCACAAACTACAAAAGTCAGCAGCAGCCACAAATAAAAACAACAATATGATCAACATAATTGCATAATATAATCAACAAACAGACAAACGGAAAGGCATCAAAAAGAGAAAAATAAAAGGTAAAAGAGTCACGCGGATCATTTCCAGTTCAGTGTGTCAATGTTGCATGTGGCGGAGGAATGAAAGATGGATTACAGATGATTGCGGTTAAGTGCACACAAACACACATTCATATACACACCTGCATGGCCCTCCGTTTCCCCAGAGGCTGGGTAAGCACACCAGAGAAAAGGCAACCCAATGGCACGCAAATCAAATTGATCGAACCTAACAAAAACCAAATAATTACATAATACAATTGATAATGACATAAAGGTAATATTACTAGATGTATTGTATTATTAATGGAACTTACTGAACCAGGATATTTCATCTTTGTTAAGAACTATATCACTGTTGGGGTCACTGCGTCCCTCGCCGCCTTGAATGGCTGGTATCACAATTGTTGGAAAACCCAAAGTCATGCCATAGCCTTGATTTGTAAAAATGTTGAATTTAATATGCAAATATTTTTGATTGTTTAAATGAGATGAAAATTTACTTTAATGTCATTCATACCTTAGTAATGAAATTAATTTACACAGACGAATAATGCCTTTAAAATTTAATATAAAAATGAATACAAGTTGTTTGACACCTGTGTTTACAAATTAGTTTCAACTATTTTCATTAAATTTTTCTTCAAAAAAGTTTAAGCAATTGTATTTATTTTGAAAGTGAAATAAGGTACGTAGTTGTAAAATAATTTCATTCCAAGTTTAAATATTGTTGTATTTTTGATTAAATGTTACAAGTATTTACCGAATAGCAATATGTTTTTAATACTAACAGCCAAAAACTGTGGCAATGCCCTACGAAAATTGCTAACTTCCACATCATTCACATTCGCCGATGTACGTCTATTAATATTATTATTGTTATGGCCATTTAACATAAACAAAGGACGATCGTTCACAGATCTAAAAATAATATAATAAAATGTAATTTTGTTACTTACTAGTAAACCCAAGAGTTTTTATATATGCATATATTTTATTAATAGCCCATTGTTGATTTTTACCCATTTTTCTCAGTTGTTGCCATTTTTTGCTTGTCATTGCCTTTGCTATTAAACATTGTGGCACCACTTGATGCACTTCCACTCCGTGTTTAACACTATTTTTGTGTCAATGTGTTTATCCAAGTGTTTCTTAGAAACCTTTAAATTTTTTTAATGTTTTCACTTGTTACTGCTTCTGTCTTGTTTGAGTATCAATTCGATTTTCATTATAATTATTCATTTATAACACCTGATTTTAACTGCAGAAAGAATATAAACTTTGATTGAAGCAAATTCATTAAAATGGAATGACAATATTTAGACGTTAATAATTTCGACAAGCATTTGAATATAAAATTATAATTTTTAGTATCGCTAAATTTGTAACAAATTTGTTTTGGGTGTTAATAGAGTTTTAGTTGGGGACAAAATGTTTCTAAAGATTTTTGGGAAACTTTATTTTCCCCTGAGTTAAAAGTTGTAAGACTTTTTTAGTTTTAAAGGTCCCAATATGCTGTTGCAATCAATGACCAATGGGTATTATAAATTTTTGGTAAAATTGAAATTATGTAGAGTCTGGCCCTTTGGCTAATTGTTCAAAATTCATAACAACTCGTCATGCTGCTTTCTTTGAGTGTCTTCTACCATTATTCAAGCCTGTTTATTATTCGATTGGGAGAGTTAAGTTGAAGTTTTTTTCCATCATTATTTCTTGTGTGGTTGACACAAATTAATTTTACGTGTTATATACATATGTGCGAATTGTTTTTTTTATAAATTTATACCTATAAATTGTATATTTTTCATTTATCCAAATTTGAAAGGGTTCTAAAGTTATAAATTTAAATAGCGATGAATTTGCATTTATGTATGTATGTTAGTCAGCTGACTCTTTACAAAAATGAATTAATTTTTTCTTCTTAATACGTAGGGCAAATAAAAAGATATAATATTATAAACCAGTTTCAGTTGATTTTTAGCATTTCATTTGGATCAATTGGTTTATTTCCACACAATAATTCGCGAACCGTACGGAAAGACGCACTTCAGTTAACTGAAACCTTACTCTTACTCTTCGAACGGTGGGTTCACACATTTAACAACTTGTTCCGACTATAAATTTAAATTATGTTTATTTTGTTGAAATTTGTATATTTTTTGTTTTTTCTGTTGATCTTCTCTTGTTGATTTTATTTTGGTTTTTTTTTTTGTTGTTGCGTACCAGGTACCAGACAAACACTTTATTATTGAAAATGTCTTGTTGTTGATTTTTTCTCTCCCGAAAAATCGGCGATTTCCCTTTTTTTTTGCTTTATAGAAAATTGAAACTGGTTTTTGACTTTCTTATAAAATGAGGCACAGAAATTCTAGGAAAACACAATTGCTTTACACTTCCAGTAAAAGATTAATATATTAGTGGATAGAGAGGGGTAAGTCCATCTACAGGTACCCCCTAACTACATTCCTAGTCCTACCCGAAAGTGGGTTAAAAGATTGCCATCAGTAACGGTAGATTGCGTGCTGCGGCCGCCAGTCAGTTAGTTGGCGGAAATAATAACTTGAATGTTCTTAAAGTTGTATGGTTGAGTCATTGAACAAATTTCACAGAAAGAAGTATTTTCGATTACTAGTGAAGCAGCAACAATTGTGCATTATTAGTTTTCCAATTTTCCGTTAAGTTGAACAATTTTGTTATACGCTTATTTTACGTTAATGCGTTTCCTGGTTTACCAGTTACTTTTTTTTATTAATTTGTTTAGCGTTGCGCTTTAAATTAAAATCATCTATGCCTGTTGCATGTTAGAGGCGAACTGAAACAGAAATATATAAAGCTTGAAGCTTCTTGGTAAGCTTGGCTTACAAAAAAAGCGTCGCTGTCAACGCTGACGTTAGCGTTGGCAGAACCAGAAACAAAAACAAAACAGTTGCAGTCAATACAATACAAAACGCTCATTAGACCAAAGCTTATTGCAGTATATGAGCGTTGTTGTTACAAATGTCAAATGTGGCAGCAACAATGGCAACACATTTGGCCATTACAATGCTTAGCCCAATTCATTTTTGCAGCTATTATATAAATTCTTTTTCCAATAACAATTAATAAAGCAATTTCAAAAAAATATATAAGTGGAGATTTAAAAATCTGTTTTTAGTATAACTCGACTAAAACTTCCAATGAGAACATTTTGACCGATTTGAATTTAACAATTTGGCAAATCGTAATTGAGAACGTCTTCAACAGCAATAAACATTTGTTAATAAAACGAAAAAATAAAATATTAAACCGGTTATTTGTTCTTTGTGTCGCTATAGTATACCCTTGCGAAAGCAGTATAAACATTGTATCCAGATTTGCATATATTTTCCTGATCAGTAAGATGAGCTGTATTCATGTAGGTATATCTATAGATTTGAAGATTGGTTAGACCTAAAAATCACTGACCCTAAATACAAACAAAAACCTTGAATCCTCCTTGTTCTTTTGACCCTGGAAGCAAATATACTATAAAAACAACTATTTATAGAGTGTTAGCTTAACACTATTAACACTAGTGTGTTGCTAGAGTTGGCGTTAAACAGAAAAGTATTATCTTACATTTATATACATTTCAGTTACTCGCAAACCAAATTTTGACACTTATTTTATTTAAGAATGAAGTTAATTCTCGTAGTGTATGGTAACCGTTGAAGCGAGACTAGTCGGTTAATTTTTATTTGTTTTTTTTTTCGTTTCTTTGCAAAGTAAAATAAAATCAATTAGATTCAAGAGCGGATATTACATTGTGAATTCTAAATTTTTGTATGTTTTTGTATTCAAATTGTTTAACAAAGCTGGGACTACTGACATCACAAAATAAATCAAGCAAAACGGCAGACAGAGGCAACTCGAGTTCAAAATGGAAATGATAAAGAAAAACAGATAGACTAACTGGCTTGTGCAGAAGATTATAAACAAATTAATCCAATTAGAAATTCTAAAAAAGGAACTGCGTAAAGTACAAATTTGCCAACATTATTGAAATTGAATCTAATTTTACCAATTTTAGTTCAACTATTTGAAATATTTTTAATTGTATTTTTCTATAATTATCCAAAATTAAACAAAAATTGCTACATAACTTGATAAAATCAGTGGTAATACTCCATATAATTGCCAACAACATAGCTTTTATACTCATTTTCAAATATTTGTAGTAAAAATTACGATAATTAAGCAATTTGTGTGTCTAAAATTAACGACAAAATAAATAATTACTTCTCGTCACTCAGATAACGAGTCGAAAAGATATGATAAGTATTGGGTGCGAAATACTAATTGCAAATGTAATTAAAGAATTATATGTACATATATTCCGAGAGATGAGGAGCAATTACAGATCAATGAACTTTTCTCAAAATGATAAGATTTACAAAATGCCCAACAATGCCTTATCGCCTTCTTTCTTACCATTTCGACTGATATACATATTTTTTACGGCTGTAAATCGGTAATAAGGTGTTTAATATGACAAGTTTCCATTACATAGTAAATAAAATATTTCCGCTCGTCTCTCGCATTCCAATCGAAGGTCATGGGATACAGAATGCATTTTTGTATTGAAATTAAACGTTTTTGTTACTGTTGCTGGTTTTTGATCACACGTGATCATTGTTGTCGGCAGTGATTTATGTTTGCTGTTTTTTTTTTTTTCTTAATTGCAGCCAGTGTCAGTCATTTTTCACTTTACAAACATTTTCTCAGTGTTACCCACAATTAACGGAAACTCAAAATTTAAATCATTTAAATCATCAGGCGATTATATAAGTAGAAAACTAATGCAAAAAACACATACACAGAGAGATGACTTGTTAGTTTGTTTAACCTTTATATTAATTCTCTTACATTGCTGGAACTTGGCGACTTATGTTGCGACGCAATCGAGCCTCGGCCATTTTTTCTCTATAATTATGATTTTTCCTGTTGAAACTAATCCACTTTATCCATGCATCGGTCTTGAGTTCTGACAGTTAACTGAAAATTGAAGCTGAACATTTTTTACTTGCCCTGAAAATAACTATGAATTTCTTATAAACAGTCCAAAAATCGTAAAATGTACCAATAAAACTTTGTTCAACAAATTAGCTTTCATCTGTTAATTGTGAAGATCAATATGAACGCAGACGTATGAAGTAGGATATGGCCTGTGCTTGGTACAATAAATTTTTCTTCCAAGAAACAATAACTTTTTTAACTGTTTGAAGACTTATTGAGTAAAATTAATTATAAGTAAACTAATCATAATTAAAGGAACAAATAATTAAATTAAAATAACCGCTAAAATAACCGATAACTTCAATATCGATAGCAGCAATTCTAGAGATGAGAACTGCTTTCGTTAACCTCAAATACTGGGATGTATTGGTGCTTTACGAACATACATATGTTGCAATTCCCGCGTTTTCTGAGTACGTACAGAAATTGTTTATCTACGAGTTTATAGCATGCAATAAATAAAACTATCCATTTTCAGACAATTTTGCTAGAAACTTAAGCAAGATGTCGACTGCACCAAAACGCATGACTCCCCCGCGAATTGGCACACACAACGGCACCTTCCATTGTGATGAAGTGGTGGCCTGCTTTATGCTGAAACAGTTGCCAGAATATGTGAATGCTGAAATCTTTCGAAGTCGCGATGATAAAGTTTTGAAGGAGACTTGCGATATAATTGTGGATGTAGGCGGAGAATATGATCATGATAGAAAGTGGTACGACCACCATCAGAAAACTTTTGAAGAATCCCTCCATACCCTACGTCCCGAAGTTAGTGAAGAATTTAACATCAGGTAATATCCGTTTTTGAAAATCCGATGTATAAACTAAATCCAATCCAATTTAAGACTCAGCAGCGCTGGCCTCATTTATAGCCACTATGGTAAACAAGTGATCCAAAGCATTTTGGAAAGGGAACATCAACCGCAATTATCGCAAAGTAACCTTCAATTGGCGTTTGTGCAAATTTACAAAAACTTCATATCCGAATTAGATGCCATAGACAATGGAGTACCTATGTTTGAAGGCGGTGAGCCCCGCTACAAGATCTCCACGCATCTCTCTGCACGAATTGGCCGTTTGAATCCATCGTGGAAAGAAAAAGATGTTGATGTGGAACAACGTTTTCAAGAAGCCATGGCAGCAGCTGGAAAAGAATTTGTGCAAAACGTTCTAGAAGTCAGTTGTTCCTGGTTGGCAGCCCGAGACCATGTGCGAGAAGCATTGGAGCAGGCGAAGACCATTTATCCAAGCGGAGAGATCCTTCTCCTAAAAGAATTTTGTCCCTGGAAGGCTCATTTGGCTGATCTGGAAAAGGAATATCATTTAGAGGGCGTGCCCAAATTGGTGATATTCAATGACGGCCAAAGTTGGCGCGTGGCTGGCGTTCCCATAAACCCTAGTAGCTTTTTGGGACGTAAATTTCTACCATCTGAATGGCGTGGATTGCGCGATGAAGCATTAAGCGAAGAAGCCGGCATTAAGGACTTAGTATTTGTCCATCATACTGGATTCATTGGTGGAGCCAAGACCAAAGAAGCAGCATTGGCCATGGCCAAGAAGAGCATTGAGTGGCCAGACAAAATACAGTAAACTAATAAACAGAGAAACATTTTTATAAATTACTACCCGTCCGTCAGTTGTTTTTAATCAATAAGGACTGATTTTCGGATACTTTATGAAATGTAAAACAGACGCTTTTATGTAAGACGCTTTTGATAAAGAAATGTAAAGTTTATAAAAGAATTTGTATGTCCTGGTACCTGAACAAATTTTATTTGTATTTTTTTTATTTATCTGTTTACAATAACACCGAAATGTGGCTTGGTTCCTTCTATCAATCATCGCCGCATTCAAACACATCTAATCCATACGGGTCTTGAGCGATCTTTCCGTAATCTTATCTTTCTCGATCACATAAATTGTCGCTCCCCAACCGCTCATTGCATCGCGATCGAAGGCATTTACCATTGATTGAGAAATCACCTCAAATAGCTCATTGGGTTCCAGGTTAGGACGCCACAATGTTTCGCACATACCATACAACTGTTCCGTGCATGTTCCAGCTACCACAAAGTCATCTGGTTCGTTGGGGCATCCAATTAAATCCATGTTACAAATGAAAGGTTTCAGAGTATTTGGATCGAGACCAGCTACCACTGGCTCAACAAAGTATGGTCCAAATCGATGCTCGTAAAGAAAACTGGAAAGCATTGATGAAAATGGACTTGGAGCCATTTCACGAACCTCCCGTGTCTCGTACAAATTTTTTCGGAACATTAAACGATCCCGGACTGTCAGTATGTCTGTCTGAAGTCCTGTCAAGCCTAAGAACATCCGAGGGGCAATGTGAAACACCTTCTTGAAGTCCGTGGAAATTGTCTGGGCCTGAACTCCAAAGCGATGGTCAGTGCCTATGGCTACACAATCCTTGCCAATCATGGCCACCACGCAGCCTCCATTATAGTCCAAAATCGACATCTTCGCTTCGTATTTATTTAATTTTTACTTTAAAAAATATGAAATTTTGTGAAACGCCGCTAGACAAGATGACTTTTTGTTTCTCTCCCAAGCCTTGCCAGATTGATTGTAACAATTTAAAACAAGGTGGCAACATTTGGAATAGCTGACAGCAGTGCTGCAAATGGTATAATTTATTTTTTTTTAAAGTTAGAGATGGAATAAAAATCAAACAACCAGAATTTTTCGTGTTCAAGAAAGTAAATTCTGATTAATACAATAGTAACCCATTAATTTCAACATTATTTATTTTCAGTTGCTGCCAAATCTCTTTGCTTTACTAATATGCAACAACAACGACGCATCCATAATACCACCCTATATTTTGTCCACCCCTGTCAAAAATACTAGTTGTCTTGATTAAGCTGGCCACACGGTCGGCCTTATTTTTAGAATCCCCACAAATTTTATTAAATTCTCGATATTTTTCCGTCAAAAAAACTTAATGTTTTACGTAGAGCCAGTCGTGCATTCAATTGTCCTTAATCTATTTGTGTAGGCGGCTGTCAGTCAACGTCGGCAGCAGCAACAACAACGAGGACAAAGTCAATCTACTAGAGCAGCGAAGCTTGCACAACAACAAGAACAAAAGTGAGACGAAACGAAAGGAGGGCATAAAAATGGCTGAGATGGTAGTAGAGGATCGCTCTAGCGAGCGCAAACGTTTCTTTTGCCACATGTGCAATGTGGAGATCAACATTCCAAATGCCGACTTCACGTGCCCCCTGTGCTCTAACGGATTTGTGGAGGAGCTGCCGGCAAATGCCGCTGCACCGGCACCGCCCGCAGAAGTTGCGTCGACGAGCAGCAGCAGCAGCTCGGGATCAGGCGGTTCATCTTCAACGCAAGCTAATATGGAATCTTTAAGGAATGACATTGTCTCGTTGTTAAATATGAGAAATGGACCCAATTTAGAGATAACCATTGAGCCAAACCGGCGGCATAGTAACGTGTTACATTTGGGTGGCTTCGGTGGACCATCGGGTAGCAATAGTCAAACTGGTGGCATAACAGCTGGCGGACGTGTGCGTCCTGCAAATCTGGATAGATTGGACAATGTATTGTTTGATTTTCTGCAGAGTTTGCCCTTGGCTGGGGCCACTGCAGAAATTGTGACTGGCGGCGGAAACGGTAGCAACTCGCACATGTTCTTCATGGGTAACCCTGGTGACTATGCCTGGGGCCGAGAAGGACTCGATACAATTGTTACGCAAATGCTCAACCAAATGGAGACATCTGGTCCGCCGCCACTATCCGCTCAGCGCATTCAAGAAATACCAAATGTCCAAATTAGCCGCGACGAAGTTGAGAAAAAAATGCATTGTTCCATCTGCTGGGATGATTTTAAACTAGACGAAACAGTTCGAAAATTGCCCTGCTCGCATCTATATCATGAGAATTGCATAGTTCCTTGGCTAAATTTGCACAGCACGTGCCCGATATGCCGGAAATCTTTAGCCACAGCTGACGGTAGCGATGGTAGCGCCAGCAACGATGAAAATGATGAAGAAAATGATTATATGGATGGGGGCAGTGGCAGTGGAAGCAACTCGACAACAGCAACTGAACCCACTGCCAACAATAGCAGCAATTCAAATCAAAGTCAAGCAGCTCCAGCAACCGCGAATCCTGCCCAGCAACAACAGCAGCCATCATCAAGAAATAATGTTTTCACCTTTGATGATGATAATATGGTTCTCGACTAGGAGTGCAGTGAACGATATTTTTCCCTTCAATACAACTTATGCAACATATATATATATATATGTATATTGTATGTATATTGTATATACATATATATGCATATGTATTAATATATATGTAGATCTATAATAGTTTCTCTCACGCTTAATTTTGTTAATGTTTCAAACAATATAAAATAATAATGACGGTGACTCGGCCGAAATTCCGTTAACCAAGTTGCGCGATTTTTACATACCTAAAATTGTATTTATTATAATAGATATTTATGCATACAACATATATTTGCATATATACATTGTATTGTACATAGGTACTATATAGTAAAGCTAATCCATTTAAAAATCGATAATATAAATTGCAACATTTATGAATATATATTATAGCTTAAGTAAAAACACATGTAATACTGTTGTCTGTGGCATAATTTGAAACCACAAGAATTCTTTAAATAAACGAATTGTAACGATTTTGCTTATTTCCTTATCGTAAAATAAAACTGATTTATTCGATGGAAACTTCCAGAAACATCTCTGGCGAAATGCCTATGCTCTGCAATCAGATGGAATATGTATGTACATATGTATAAGGATATCATTTTCAATTTAATTTAGAAAATGAATTTCCACTTCCGAGAAAATAAAGTTATAAAAAGAAATAATTATATACATAATTTATTTTTGGTTCATGTTAACTTGGACTACAATGATGTAAATTGTCAATCGTTACAAAGTTTACGATAAAGTAATGTACAATGTTAAAATAGGGCACATATGTATAAACCAACTGTTTCTGCCATCTCAAAGAAGCAGCAGCTGTCTGTCATTAGAGGTGGCAACGCCTAAGCTCAATTTAAATTGTTTATTTGAGGGGGAAAAAACAAACTTTTGGAGTTGAATGCTTAAGCGCCACTTTAGACTAATTATTTTAAGTCCTTTGATTTTCTCCCTCAATAATTATGTCCTTTGAAGATATAGATGAATTTGTGGTGCTCACTGAGGTGGTAAGTATGCTGAAAACTTATCAAAATGATTTTTCAAACTGAATTTTATTGGTTCCGCTAAGGTGCGTAATCAGTATGTCTGCTATTTGGAACGACAACTGCAGGAAAATGTATCTGCTTGGGCTAAAAAGTCAAGAAATCATCATAAGCCTACTGCTTGGTCCATTATAACACCCACTCTTGCGAAACTGGAGGATAGAGCAGCCAAAGGATGTATGTCAGCTCGAATTTATCAAAGGCACATGGTTAAAATGGTAAGTAACGTCTTTGTTTAGTATAATATTCTTAGAAAGATTCCATTAACTCGTCACTGCAGATAGCCATGGTGAGAAGAAACACACAGGAGTCGCGTCTGGCCAATGTTCTATTTGAGAATATGCAAGTCCTGCAGGATGATCCCAATCCCATCACAGAGCCGGAGGATACTACATATAGTAGGAACAATAATGGTGTTCAAGACAAATGTACACAGACTGAGCCCTATAATATAAACGGCAGCCATGACGACAATTTTACCAGCTATGAACTTTGGCAGAAAATCGATTCATTTCAGGCCAGTCTCGAAGCGTCTGAGAACCATCGTGATGACAGTCGCTGTCGTAGCAGGAGTAAGAGTCCCAATGGCGAGCAACAAATGCAGGAAGAGGAAGACGATATTGTTGCCTTGGAGTTGGCCATGTTGTTTGGTGATGAGCCTACAGATTTAAATGAAATTTTTGGCATTGAAACATCAGTTGTTACCGATGATCCGCAAGTATGTGCCCTTTTAAAGGAAATAAACCAGGCAGAACTTCCCCATGAGAACAAAAAGCACTCACCGACTCCAACTCCGCCACCTCTCCAAAAACTTCATCAAATAGATGATTTGCAAAACAGTCGTTGGCCATGTGAACTGTATGCCCAACGACGCCGTCTCAATGCCTGTCTTATACGACTTTTAGAGAAGGATTGGCGCATTGAGTCAACGCTAAGGGAGAAATTTCATTTACTCTTTGGTCAGGATAGTGATGATGAATTCGCCACACAAATCACAAGCCCTTCGATTGATCTTGTCGATGAAGTCCTACTAGCTAGCTGCATTTTACGGATTCGTCCATGGATTGTGCGCCATTTGATGTCTCCACTGCAAGACGGGTTAATTGGCAATCGATTTCTATTCAAGAAATTAGCTAAAAAGTTGGCACATCTAATTGTCATGGCTAATCCATATGCTTCGGAGGATCAAATCAGAGAAACTGTGGAAGATTTATTCTGCCTGAAACCTCAAGGCATACAGAACTCATACGATTTAGATCATTTACCGAATTTAAACGTTGAAAAAGACGTAAAATATGATGATGATTTTAAATTTTGACAAACACATTAGAGAATCGATATCACTAAATCAGTATTGGATTTAAGTGCGATCTCAGATGAAAAGTATAATTGTGGTTCATTCAATTATACTTATTAAGAATAGGTAGATGATATCGACAGTTAGCAACGATATGCTATATAAAAGAGTTTCACTGATATGCCATGACTATCAACCTAATTAAACGTAGGCCAATAATTTTGGTGCATAAATATATCAAAAATTGAATAAAATGAGAAGTTATAGAAAACTTTTGGAAAAACGTACAAAAACCGAGATTCAGGATCTTTACATCCTATATTCTAATTCCTAAGTAACACAAGAAACACTCGACAATTATTTTTCGATTTTGTGTGGTTTTCTTTTGTTTTTTTTTTTAATTATAATTAATTCAATGATTACAATAATTGTTTTCTCCTTTTTTTCTGCGCATCGCTCTCTTTCCCAAATTCTGTTGCTGTTGTTTTTTTTTATAATTATATAAATTTTAATATATTTAATAAACGATACATATAATATAGTTTTCTTTTTGTTGTTTTGTTTTTGACGAAATTGCTGCGGCGGCGGTGGCGGCGACATGAGAGCTAAGGCTATAGATGATCAGTCCCAAATCCTTGAATTCGAGATACGTTCTAGAGCCGAAGCTTTTTTCCTACTATGGTTGTTTGTTGGTGTTGTTGTTTGTTTGTTTGTTGGTTGGTTGTTGTTGCTGGTGGTGGTTGTGGGTGAATCTTGTTTGGGGCTGCTGCAGCTACATTTTATTCTCTTTTTTGAGAGGGGTATTATTAATCTGATCTCTCAACATTATCTGAGGCACTACCTAGTGTCGGGTATTTGATTTGTGTTTGCTGTTGCCGCATTTACATTTTGTTGTTTATATTTTTGCTGTGATGCCGATTGTTGCTGCTGTTGCTGTTGCAGCTGAGACCCACTGGCTGGCTGTTCAGCTGGTGGAGGGCGGCCGCGTCTTTCGATGCCTCTATCAGCTGTTGGCCTACTGCCAGCCAAACCAACCCCTCCTCCACTTGCTCCCGATGCCGTTCCCGTTTGTGGTGTTGCTGATGCCCCTCCACCACCACCACTTGTTTGTGTGGTGTTTGTTGAATTATTCGCCTTTTTGTTTTTATAGCGATACTCATCACAAACAAAATCCTCCGGCGAGGTCTGTTGCATTTGATTCACCTGTCGCACCATCGCTGGCTGCTGCTGCTGCTGTTGTTCAGGTTCGTTTGCATTATTGTTGAGCAGCGTATCCTCTTCCTCCTGCTGTTGCTTTTGCTGTTTTTGCTCTTTATTTACATTATCACTCTTGGCCAAATCACTACTATCATCATCTGAGTCCGCATTCAAGTCCAAAGCCTCTTCGCAGAGCATAGACAGCAGCAATGACTGCGCAAAAATGGAGCTAAAATAGAAGAACAATGAAATATAATATTGTATACAAATTTAATTTCAAAAATACATAGTGGAAACTTTTAGAAAGATCCTCCTATTTACATATAAATATACTAGATATACTAACCAGTCAGCCCTTTTGCGTTTCACATTCGCCCATTCGGCGTCCGTCAATGTGTGCTGCATGAATTGGGCCAACAGCAAAGCCTCGCCAGCTGCTGAAACCGGAACACCAACAGCACCAACTGCCTGGCCATTGACACCTGCAGCACCTACACCAACTGCTCCATTGACAGTTCCAGTACCAACACCAACGCCTACGCCCACACTAATGCCCAGGGCATTGTTTGAGCTACTACCAGAGCCGATTGCCTGTAAGGATTGAGACATTTTTTAGTAGGAGATTTGAGGTATGAAATGTTGGATTCAACTACTTCTCGTGCATTGAGGCTATTGGCGGCCAGACTCGACTGTGTCTGCTGATGATTAGTGGCCGATGTTGAGAAGCTTGCTGTCACTGGCCATTCGGTTGTGCGCAGATTGGGCGCTGCATTTATACCACCGCTTGCGCCTCCGCTACCGCTACCAACTGCGCCACTGCCACCGCCACTGCCGCCGCCACCATTACCGCTGATCACCTCGGACATGGCTGCATTCGAATTCGATGTTGAGACTATAGGATGCGCGCGTCTTGGCAAACGATCGATTTGGCGTGATGCCTAAAATAATGCAAGAGCCAAAACGTAGAAGAAATACACAAAAAACAAACACAAAATATAAAGACATTAAATTTTCCTTATATATACGTTATAAATGTATATAAATATATATCATCCTCCATCTCTCACTGTTTCTCTCTTTATTCTATCTCTTTTCGCAACCTTACCGTGGCCTGTTGTCTATCCAATTGCATTTGCATTTGCAGTTGCTGCAATTGCGATGTTGGTGGACCGCCACGTCTAACCCCAGACAGCTGTGAAAGTAATTCCGCAATGGGATCAACCGATTCTCGACCTGATGGCGATAGGGCCGATAGACCACTCGATGAGCTAAAGTGCATATTGGAGCGACGGGTACGTGGCCCCCCAAGGGTACGGCCAGGAATCCGACGCACTCCACCACCATGACGTATAGCAGATGGCTCGTCGTATTGTCTAAAGGTTAAGGTAAACCAAGATCAAAAAAGAATATGCATGTTTCAGATCATTTAAGATCTTTCATAAAAATAACTTTTAAAAAGTATTTTAGAAGGTAACTTAAAACTTGTAAAATATTAAATATTCAATTAAATATTTCAATATGAAATATGCATTTAAATTTATAGAATTATTGAATAAGGAAGTCTAACTAGGTTCAAAAATAGAAATCTCTTCTGACGCATTATAGATTTCAAAATTTTGTAAATAACTGAGCAATTCCACGAATTAACTAAAAAAATTTCACTAAATCAAGATAATTAGATTAGATTATCAAATAAATATACTTAAACTAATGTATTGTATTCTATTATTTTGTGTAGTGTTTGGGCAAAAGGATATCAAAAAGGATATTAACTCTCGTGGTCCTTGCCGATGCTCCAATGTTAGATGACCAGCAAAATCATCTGTGACTAGATTCGGCTCACCGCCTGGCAGACCAGCACACACCGGACAGACCACATCCAGACTGGTCTCCGTATGCTCTGCGGAAACATGCTCCAGCAGTGTTGTATCACTGAAGCCCATCTTTTTACAATAAGGACACGTGAAACTTTGCGGTTGATCCGATGTTAGCATCTCACCGCCAAAATATAATTCAATATCGGAACGGGTGAGAATGCACTGCATGGGATGCTCAACCAGATGGCGAGTGGAGGTGACACCATCCTCATAGCAATCGGCACATAGATCATAATCGTAGCAGATTAAACACTTGTAACGGCGTCCATTGAAATTACTTTTGAGACATGAATCGCAGCTGACACCTGTGTGGGAATAATCAAATATTCACATATAAATATAAAAATAGTCTAGAAATAATTTCCAATAGTGTTTGAGTGAGAAATGTGTTTTTTTTTTATATACAAATACTATATAAGAACACATAAGAACTATAGGCAACTGAAATTAAATTTAGTAGGTTAAATATCTATTTAAATAAATAAAAATTTACTGCATAGTCTTTAGAGTTAACTACATTTTATTGAGTACAGTTTTTAGTTTGTTGAAAATCGGGTTTCTATATAGATCAACTAAACAATTCAAAAGTAAATTAGTCATTAAATAATTTCTTGCTATTTAGTTTAATCAAATTTAATAAACTGCATAATAAATGGATCGGTAAAAAAGAGTATGTATGTATGTATGTATGTATATAAAAAGCTTAGTTTCATAGTTCCTTTTAGTCCTTTATTACCTTCATGACGACTCATTATTTAGCAGCGGCGGCGGCGGCAAGTTCTCCACGTCTTACTTTCGTTAAGGACCCGTTGCCGTTCCGTTCCGTCCTTTCCTCTTTCCCTTCCCGCTGACCCAAACTGTCAGGAGGCGACGACGATACGTTTTCGCTGAATTTGTTGCCGTTTCTCAATTATTCGTATTTTTCTGTCTATCTGTTTACGATGAGGTGAAGGAGGAGATTACGTTGGAGGTGGTTGGCCCAGTTTTCTTTTCTAATTTTCTTTTGTTTGTTATCTATTTTTGTCACAGGATAGCAGCTGGAAGAAGAATAAATATCACTTTTGATGGAATTCCGATGCGTACATTAGGAAAATCAAGGAAAATTTGTCTAGATGACGCCCGGGCACACGGGCTACCTAGACATTGTAAATCTCAATCTGTTTTTTTTTGGTTCTCCTCTTCTTTTTTCTTTTGCACACTCTCTTTTTATATTTTTTTCGTTCGTGCTCTTTCACTGACGATTCGCTTACGATTACGGTTCTTTTTACTTTTCGTTTACCGAAAAATCAACAGAAAACAGAAAATGCAAAAAAAAAAAATTGTCTTTCCTTCGCTACCCCGCACAGCTCACTTTCCCCTCTGCCATTTCCCCTCTGTCACCCACAAGCTACTTGAGCAAATGAAATGAAATTATTCAATACAATCGAGCGCGAGCTATCGAAAAAGCAAAGACAGACACATACATTCACACACAGCACACACACATTTGGGGTAATTGGAATTGCAATTGTTGCCTTTTCCTTTCAGCTTTTGTTGTCTGCCATTCTTTCAAGTTAAGTTCCACATTTATTTTTAACTTTTTTCGTTTCGCGAAAATTTTTCATCAACTCATTCGTCGATGTCGTGGGCTTTTTTTTTTTTACTATTGCCTCCCCCTGGACACCCCGCTGAAGAAGTGCCATTAGAGGCCTAGTGTGGCCATATCTGTCTTCTAAAGTATTTAAGGGTATTCAAGGCACGTTTATTTAACCTTTTGCAGCTGAACCATAACCGTGTAATTGTTTATAAACAATTGAATAAAATCTACACAACACAAGGACTTTTTTATTAATCATGCTTTCAGCATTTCTGCGAATTACGCTTTTTCACCGCGGCGGTCTGGCAACTCTGAAATCGTTTTACAGCGCCGTGTAAAAAGCTTTGGCATGAACTTTGAGCACCAGCAGCTGTGCGTAAAATAACAGTGGGCTTATTCACCGATTGGGAATGCTTTTGCTTTTTCATCTGAATGTTTATTTATTAGCGCGCAATCTAGTACATTCATCTTTCTATATATATTCACATCGTATATATCCATAATACGCAGTTAAAGATCACACTTAAATCTTTTGTTCACCGCGCATTTCCATTGTCTTCTTTTTCGCGATGCTATGATGCTGCCACTGCTAATATTGTTGTTATTGCACTTTTTGTTTTAGTCAATTTATTTGGTTTGGATAAATTTGTGGACACATACTTTGGTTTGTATTTACTATGAAATATTTCTTGTGTTCAACTTTAGTATTTCAATCAACTGTGGCACTGTAAATATGAATAAAACAGCAAATAACTTTGTTCCTAGAGAGTGCGAAAAGCTCGCTCCTGCTGGCACTGTCCACTAGCCGATATAATTTCTATGCCATCGACTGGCAAACTTTTATCGATAATTTCCTGCTAGCGATACCTTTTTTGGCAGCCCTAGTAAAAATATATATTGGTCTTTTTTGCATATTCTTTATTTCTTAATCTTCTAGTTTTTCTGGTGGCGGACCACACGGCTGCAGCATGCGTTCCATCAAATTAAAACGTACTCGAGCCTTTGACTCGTTCTCTGCTATGGCAAAGTAATTAAGGATGTCATAGTGGCCCATGTAGCTTGCAAGGGAGTCTCGGTGTTGATTGGTTAACCATTCGTATTTTGTCGTATCCGCATGCCCAGTTCCAATGTATTTGCTTTGCAGATGCTCCAATTGACTGTGAATATTGTAGCGTTCACCCATACTTTATTAATTAATTAAAATATTAATTATTTTTCAGCAAACAGAAATTGCGTGAGGCGGCGCCTTTTTTTTTTGTTTATGGTTCTTCAGGGTTGTCACAAATTGGAAAAGAAAAAATATCGATACTTCGGGGAAGCAACGAAAGGCAATTACACAAATTTTGGGCGGGTTAAAATATTTAAAAATCACATTTTTTAAATCAAACTTTTATTTCAAGTATTGGTCATTATTATTATTTGTCTTATTCTTTTTAATATTTCACTTTGTATTCTCTTTTTGTAAACTTTCCTCTTTTTCCCACAATTCAGAAATACTCACACCTTCCAAACATCCTGTCCAGGAGATTATTGTTCGATATGGTTGTCCGTTAAGTTGACGTATAATCCGAGCATTAATCGGCTTACCATGCAGGGCATCTTTATGGCGACCTCTCAAATGATCCAATACCATTTGTCCACGCGTATGTACTCCAAATAGTTCCACAGTCGCATAATAATCCCTCTGATCCGCTATCATTTGGTTGGGAAAGAGATAAGCAGCAGTAAGAAGAGCATCGGGCGAAATCCATTTATCAAAGCCACGAGGTATAAGCATTTTTTTTTCCGTTGCATTTAAAAGACGGATAAATGGAGAATCCACTGCCCCAAGGACATTAAAACGCCAATCCAGAGACAGACCAAACTGGCCATCAATACATGGTTCCCAGGGCAATATCAAAGCCGGCTTCTGGAGTCGTTCCAAAACTATGTGAGCCGCTTCAGGATCATACATAAAATTAAATTCAGCACTTTTGGTGATGTTGCCTTTGCCCCAAATATTGCCCCCCATGATGTGGACGCTTCGAAGTTTTTCCAAGAATTTTTCTCCATATAGATTAATACAGTTTGCAAAATTTGTTAAGGGTCCACAAAGAATGAAATCCACTATCCCTTCATGATCGCACGCCAGCCTGTACATGGCATTTACTGCATGTTCCTGTGACACTAATTCGCGTTCATTGACCGCAGGATAGTTTCCCACATCACACAACCCATCCTGACCATGAAAAAGAGACTTGGGCACAAAGTTTCGTGGAACTATTGGCAAAGCGCACCCCTTGAAAACAGGCACCTTTGTGGGGAATAACAAGATTAGCTTTGATATTAATATTCTGCATTACAGTCTCTTACATCTAAGCGATCTAACGTAGTCAGCACTCTCAATGCATTTAATGTGGCATTATCGACATCTGTATTGCCCTGGACACAAGTAACAGCTGCCACTTTAAAGCTTCTTTTTGATCCTCTTTGTTGACTGGACTCCTCTGCTTTTAGGAGCATGCCCAGGCCCCATGCATCATCGGTTCCTATATCGCAGTCGTAAACCACGTAGCTATTAACATCACAAGTGGACCCCATCACTATTTAAATTAAAACGATAATAATTCTAATTACTATAATCTGATGGCAAGATTAAGAAGATATGTACATACATACATATATAAAAAAAAGATAAGATTGGCAACTAGATCAATTGGATCGTCTATCGATATTTAAGGTTTTTAAACTTTTTATAATAAAATACCTTGGACAACTAGTGCGATAATTATTGCAATTGAAAAATTCCATCTCTAATAATAAAATAAACAAACCAGAAAGAAGACGAGAAAATGTGTGGACGGACTTGTTTGTAGTTATCTTTATATATATAAGAAATACACACTACTATTATTATATATAGTCTTGTTTTCTAATAGAACTTTAGATCCCGATGAAATACTATGTGCATGCAAATACCCCAAGCCCAGGACATTGAAAAATGGTAATGTCAAGAAAACGGAAACTACATTGAAGGAGGAGAAAAATCGTGGACTCGAGGATGCAGAATTAAATACACCCGAATGGAGGGCAGAATTTAATTTGGGACGACGGTATCAAGCTTCCTATAATATTGCCCCAACAGATATAACTCCCGTTGTGCTGTCGGGAGCGCATTTTTCCGATGATGAGGATCAGAAAAGCTCACGAATTGTAATGCCCATGATGTGGGGAATGGTTCCGTTTTGGCACAAAGGTGATTATCGCAAACATGGTCTGACCACCAACAATTGTCGCCTGGAACATTTGATGGATTCAAAACTGTATCGTGGTCCGTTTAAGCGGGGCCAACGTTGTGTGATTCTTTGTGAAGGATTCTATGAATGGCAAACGTCAGGACCAGCGAAAAAACCATCGGAGCGGGAGGCGTACTTAATCTATGTGCCACAAGACAGTGACACTGTTAAAATCTACGATAGGACTACTTGGAAGCCGGAGAATGTTAAATTGTTGCGCATGGCTGGACTTTTCGATGTTTGGGAAGATGAAAGCGGAGATAAAATATATAGCTATAGTATTATTACCTTTAGCTCGAGTAAGATAATGTCGTGGATGCATTATCGTATGCCAGCCATAATGGAGACGGAGCAGCAAATGAATGTAAGTAGCAAATGAGAGATAATATTGTTGATTAATATTGATTTTTTATTCAAGGATTGGCTGGACTTCAAGAGAGTCAGCGATGCAGAGGCTCTTGCTACCTTACGTCCAGCTTCTTCCTTAGTCTGGCATCGAGTGTCCAAATTGGTCAACAACTCTCGCAATAAAAGCGAAGAATGCAATAAGCCCATCGAGTTGGCAGCAAAACCGGCTAAGCCGACCATGAACAGAACCATGCAGGCGTGGTTAAATACGCGTAAAAAGCGCGAGGATCAAATCAAGGCAGAACAAAGTGAGAACAGCGATAATGAAGAGCCGGAGAATAAGGCTGAAAAACGTCGATCATCGCCCAGTCACAGTCTGCCAAATTCAGTCAAACGTCCTCGTTTCGGCGACTTGAAAAAGTCCAAAAAAAGTGGCGATAGCTGTGAAGTTAAATTTAACGAATGATGAATAAAGTTTCTGGACTATCAAATACATATTCGTTTGTAGCTGTAATAAACCTTGTAAAGTATAAGTAGTCTAACAATCATATCAAGTTACCTAAATCTCTCTATTGTAAACTGCAAGATTTTTCTTGAAGTGAATTGAACATTGGAATAGATGCACAAATAAATAGTATTCTGTATACATTTTAAAAATATTTACTAAGAATAAGAAAAGTTGGCGCACTAAAGATATATCTTCCGGTAAATACATTTTTTTTAAGTATTAAGTTTATTTTCAAAATTTGTTCTCATTTAACCAATTCTACAAAAAAGTTATCATTAGTTTTCTGGCTTACATTGTAAAAAAAGGCTTATGAGCTATGAAAATTGTTTTATTTCGTTTGCATTTTGTGCTTAATTAACTAATTTTTTATATTTGAACTTGAAAATTGTAAATTTATGCCTCAATAGTATACCATTTAATTTTGAGCTCTTTTTTTTTTTGTGTAAAAAGTAAAAAAAAGTGCTTATAAAGCTAAAAACAAAAAAGAACCAAATTTATGTATAAATTTTATTTTTTCTTTCAGCGCAAAATGTAAAAGAAATTTGTGTCAATGTTGTGGCCTTGGTGACTCAATTGTATGAGTGGTGCAAGAACGATTGGGAATTGGGGGAATAAGAGAGCGAATTAACATAAAGTTTCTAGTACCTTAAACTATACCTATTTATATATATATATATATATATATATATGTATATAATATTATATATATAAAAGTTGCAGTGAACTTTGTAATTTGCATAATGAGAAAGAATGTTGTAAAATTTTCTTCGTTATGAAAAAGAGCGAAGTTTAAACACTCTACATAAAACTGAAATTAAAATACCAATTGCTATTGCACAAAATATTTTCCTTAGTTAAGGCAAATAAAAACGATCTATTAATAGCAATCTTTTATTTGCTTAAATCAATACTGATTTAAGAATTTTTAAATATTTGTGCATATTTCTGTCTTATGTAGAGTATTTGATTTTAGTTACTAATTTTGTTTTTGTTCTTTTGTAGATTTGTTGTTTTTGCTTTTCTTTTCATTTTGCACTTTTGCGAATTAGCGGATTATGATGGAAAAATGAAATAAAAGATATCAGAGGCATGTACGTGACTACCGTTTATAAACTTAAATGGCTATTTTATGAGATTACATGTTGTTTTTCATTTCCACTTTGCAGTTTTTTTTTTGTTAGCTTTTTCTGAAATATTTCAACAATGTTCCAATAGATTGCACTTTGAGAATATAGAGAGAGAGAGAGGGGGAGAATATCGAAGAGAAGCGTGAGTTGAGAGATGACAGGGGCGGGAGATTGTGTAGAGAAGCGCGATGATTGAATAAATTTACTCGAATTGTGTATTGAACATATTGATATTTAGATCTTCGAATGTGGTTGGAGCACTGTGATCGAGCATTTGCAGCATATCCGAAAATTCTTGTCCCTGACCCTGCTGTGGCTGTTGGCCAGGTACACCGGGGGCCGGTGCCGCATGTGGATGTGCATGCGGATGCGGATGTGCTGATGTTGGATGAGCTGGATGTGGATGTGGATGGGGTGCACCCTGCCAATCCCACATACCAGGAGCATTCGATGGCGGTGGTGGTGGAGCTGATGTTGCCGCCTGATAGGGACCAGGCTGGCGTTGTTGCTGCTGCTGCTGTTGCGCATTGCCAGCACTTAGTTGGGTATATGTGGGTCCACTTGGTGAGCGATTTGGACTTGTTTGTTGTTGATACTGATAGGTGGCTTCTGTTACGGGCTGCTGTTGGGGACGCAAGGCAGCTGCCCAATTATTGGCTGGCACGGGCACAGGCGACGGAGATGATCCAGATTTGGGTATCTTGGCCAATGGTGAGGGTCCACCGGCACTGCTATATGGTGAATGAGTGGTATCATAGGAATAAACCACTGGCGGTTGTGCTGAGCTTGGTCTCTGCTGTTGTTGCTGCTGCTGTGGAGTTGGTGCCTGCATGGCCAACATTTGTGGATGATACATGGCCTCTTGGCTGGAACTCTCGCGACGGGTGTAATCCACACCAGGATTCTGTACATAAACATGTTCGGCACTCTGTACCGCTGCCTGCTGCTGCTCTGGTGTATGACCTGGACCGCCCTGCTCTAAAGGTTGGCCATGCATAGTCTTGCCGGAACTATTTGTACAGACAATGTACTCCACTTCATCGGTATAGGGATTAAGGAAGGCATATGCCTGGGTTCTAAGCCAAACATATTCCGCATTCTTAGCCCTAACCCTGTACAAAAGTGAGAACATTTGTCCCTTCTGTTTTAGGACCTGATCGAATGACTCTTTCATATGACTCTGATCTTCGGGGTGAAAGAAATCATAGCATATCTTTCCCAACAACTCAGTTGGACTATAGCCCAATATATTGACAACACGTTGATCCACAAAAGTGAATTTCCCATCGACAGCATGACGAGTGATGAACTCACTTTGATTATTCGAACCACTCATATCGTTGGCTGCAGTAGAAGTTACTTGCAATCTGCCAATGGCCACCAAACAGCAATGCGAGGTCATATCATCAACATCTCGCTCCATATGCATATTGGGGAACATATCGGTTGGAGGCCAGTTCTTAATATAACCAGTGCAATGGACGACTGCATAGTTGGAGCCATCACGCGAGGGTCCCAAAGAATTACGTTGCTTCAGCCGATTTAAGTGACCCGATACCATAGAATCGGGATTAACATTCCCCACTCGCATGCGGCAAATGAAACCGCGGCGAGCTCCCATACTCAAGCGCATCGACGATTGATGCCCTTCTTTTTTCACTGTACCCGATTTTAAATCCAATATTCTGCCAGCATTTTGTGATTCTTGGGTGGAGAGTTGTTCTCTTATCTTTTCGCGATCATCGGCATGGATGTGATCATAAAGACTTGTCCCGTACCACTCACTTTGCGTATAATTTAATACGGGAGTCACTGAATCAGATACATAGATTACTCGTCCCGAATCGCAGGAAACCACAAAGAGGAAGCCATCGGCTGCTTCCAGTATTAAATGTTTCAATTCCTGGTCAGTTAGGAAAGATGGCTTATAGGTGCCATCGCTGCTTGTATTTCCAGTGCCTCTTAGTGCCTTCATATGGGCCACTGCCATGCGTAAAATTGTCAACTTATCTGGTTTTCTGGCCAAAGCACTGCAAGTGGGCACCATATCGGACAGTTCTGTAATATAGGCCGTCATTTTGTTTCGTCGTCGTCGCTCGATCTCACAATGGTTCTCGCGACTAGCAAAACGCTCCTTGTCCTGTATGTTGGCATCGTCCATGTTCAGAATACTTAATTAGCTTTCGTTTCGTTTTGTGTATTTGGGTCGTCTCTGGAGAAAGAAAAAAAAGTGGTGTTGTGGGAGGGGTAGGTAGTGGGGGGATTAGTATTTCGTCTACGTTATGTGTGTATGTGAGCCCAAATATCAGGTTTAATAACTTATATTGTTTTTAACATACTTTGCCTATAAGTGGCCTTGGATTCCACACATTAATGCACTTTTTTTTTAATTGCTTATAGTTTTTCACCAATTGAAAATCTTTTTCTTCCGCGAATTTCACGATAAAATCAAAAACTCTGTTTACTGCAGTGTGACCGTCGCAGGTTTAATAAAAAATACCAAAGTCAGAGCTGTGGCCAGTGTTGCAAACACAAACTATCGATAAGTGTTCTATAAAAATCGAGTTCTTAAAAGTCTACAATTATCGATTAGGCGCCTTTTTTAAATTTCAAAAGTGTGAAAACTTTAAGACTAACAAAATTTGAGCATTTATTTTAAATATTCCCCTGCTCATCCTAGAAAAAAAATGGAAAACTTTTAAAAGTGATTATAAACATAAAATCAACTTTTTTTTATCTTAGATATACCAAATATAATTTCATAAAAAATAAAATATGTATGTTCCATTTTCTTTTATTCATTCATAACTTTATAAATAAGTTTCGTTAGATTGCCTACAAGCTATCCAGTAACTATTTCATTTCGCTTTTTATACAAAAATTTCAAAATGATTTCTCAGTTGTAGTGACATTAATAACATATATTAATTTCTTCATTTCCATCTTCATCACTTCATTCTTATAACAAAAATAGTTAGCTTGCGTTATCATATCGCATATGCCTATTACAATCTCTTTTATAAGCTTTTGTCTTGTAATACAAATCTTAGGTAAAGTTTGTTTGTTCTGTGTCTCGTTTTTTTTTTTTTTAATAATTATTGGCAATTTTCTAACTGCATGTTTTAGATGGTTATCCATTCTTTTTTAAATTTAATTCAATTCATTAATTGTTCATCCAAGCTGTTTAAACAACATACAAGTCTTTTGTTCTTTGATTATATATATATATATATATATATCTTTAAATCTTGTTTAAAATCTGTGCACTACGTAAGTATGTATTCTAAAATGCGGCTCGTTTGTATTGTTTTGTAGTTGTTTAAAATTTGCATATGTGCATACTTGATTTTATTTTTCATTATGTACTATAATTTTTGTAATGGTTTTTTTTTCTTATTATTTTTGGGTGAAACTTCAGCATTAATTCGTTGACTAGAAATTAACTTAAGTACTTACAGGCTAATTTATTACTAAAATATTTTAACATGCGCTTGCAGTTTTTCTTTTTTATAGTTTTTTTTTTTGTTTTTGTTAATTTAGTTTTGTTTGGTGTTTTCTTGTCTTTTGTTTTTTTTTTGTGGTTTAAGTGCAAAGTAATTATCTGATTCTTATATATTTTGTGCTTAGTATCTCAAATCTATAATTTGTTATTCTATTTTATTTATATTAAGGAGTTGCTGCAAAGCTTAAACATAACTTTTCCAATGTAATCCATTAACATTCTTATATTTTCTTTTTATCAATTAGCACCAAAATGATTAACAAGCCAAAATAGAAATAAACAAAAATTAAATTAATATATTCATTCCGTTTGCTAAATAATTTTGCACATTAAATTTGAATTTTGACATAGATAGGAGGGAATTAGAAAAACTAAGTCAATTTGCAACAACTTTCAATTTCATTAATTCATTCTTCAATACTTTGGTTTAAACTATATATATATATATATATATATATATATATACATATATAGAGTATAACATGCAAGTTTTAGAAAAAAATTAAACATTACTTTTTGCTTAAATACAACATATATATACATATATGTATGTACATGTATATATAAAAATAAATGTATGGATTAAAGTCAAGTAATCAATCAGTTAAACAAATTCTGGCTGTCTGGCCTACTTATTGGGTAAAATCACAAAAAAATTAAATATTTATATTAATAAAGTCAAAGTTGTCCATCAAAATACATATATATTGATATATATTTATATATATATATGTGTATTAAGTATAATCTAGGCTTTTCGTTTGCAAAAATATTGATATAGCTTTCCTTCTACTAATACTAAAGGGTGATGCAAAAGTTTATGCTCTTTCTTTTCTAATTAAAAAAGAAATGCAACAATTTGAGTGTTAGTTAGTTTGATTGCGAGTTTCAAAAGTATTTGTTTTTTTTTTTTTTGAGTTTCTTTTCGTAGCATAAGTAGGGAGTTAGGAAACTGAAACGCTTCCAAATTTGGTATTTTACGTTGTGTAGGTCCTAATAACATCACGTATTACAGCCCGGCATAATGGACACTGACCACCACCAACGCCACGCCACTGCTCGATCGCACAGTCATAGCACATGCACATATGTCCACACATATAGAGAACAGAATCGATGGGATTCTCGTAGCAAATTGTACATTCGGCACTCGAATCTGTGCTATTTTGATCGCTCAGGCTGTCCTTCCATTTGGTGGCATTGGCATTTGCATTGTTGGCAATGGGCTAAAAGGGAGAAAAAAGAAGGACATCTTTTAGTACACAATTTGAGTATTTTGGATCATCAACTGCTTACCTCAATATATTGACTGCTAGTAGTACTGATCAATGTGCCACTCGAACATGCTCCATTCAATATGCCACTGGCGGTTACTGTGGCCTGGGCTCTAGTTGTTGCTAACTGTGCATTCAAATCATGCGAACTTGTGGCAGGAGGTAGATTCACTACTAGGACAGTACCACCGCCATTTGGTTGTATTTGGAGGATATCACCATTGGAGGGCATGCTGATCATACGGCTACCGTTTGGCCCACCAGTGGCTGAGGCAAGTGTGCTAGAACTCTGTGCCACACTCAGTTGGGACGGATGATGGTGATTTAGTGACATTTTCGATGCCATCAATTGTCCTTGATTGGCAGCGTTTAGGCTAGTCAATGAATCAGTCATTGGTAGCATACGTGAGGTAGAGGCGGCATTGGATACACTTGGCACTGCCCCGGCATTCACTTGTGGCTGCGAAGGATATGCCACCATATTGGGCAATTGCTGACGGAACATTCTTAACGATTGTGTCGAACCATAGACATCGAGGAAGGCCCACAATTGAAGCGATTG
Source organism: Drosophila emarginata (assembly GCA_037075365.1). Taxonomy (NCBI): domain Eukaryota; kingdom Metazoa; phylum Arthropoda; class Insecta; order Diptera; family Drosophilidae; genus Drosophila; species Drosophila emarginata. The sequence goes on along the minus strand of JBAMCD010000221.1, from coordinate 17,063,655 downwards.
ATCCACATGCATAACAACCACGGCCGGACCATTATTCTTACTGATACTGACCTCGCCATTTGGGGCCACAAAGAAGGCAATTTCATCGCCACGTTGTGGGGCAGCGGCAATATCTTTGCTTACCACCCAATACTCTGGGCGATCCAATAAGAAATCTGAATCATTGGGCAAATCGTTTGGCTGCAAAACAGCTGGATTGCACGATGTTAGTCCCAGGGCCAAGGCTCCCACATACATTTGTTCAGTTTTCAATATTTGAACAATAAGTTTCTCCCCAATGCGTATGGGACGAGCTGTGAAGACATAACCCTGACAGAAGTCGGATTCAGTGCGAGAAGCCACAAATCGATCATGTGATAGTCGCACATTACGTCCTTTGGTTATGTGAAAGGGAACGGGTATTAGACGGCCATTGGCATTATAACGCAGAGGGGGCAAACCATTGGCCAGATCATGGGCTTCAACACTTGTTGGAACACCGCCGTTGCCACCAGCCAAATGGAGAGATTGCAACGAAGGCATCACATGACGTTCCAGATCATGTTCAATTAGGTTAGCGGCATTGCCACCTGGCAGGGAACGACGCGATTGCTGATGTGGATGATGAGGATTTAAGGCGGCGGATTGAGGCAGTTGCTGTTGTGGTTGTTGTACGGCAGAGGGTATAGTTATTTGTTGCTGCTGCTGTTGTTGTTGTTGATACATATAGAGTCTGGCATCTAAAAACTCAATGCCCGTGCAATTACCATAAATATCAATGACAGTCCATAGTAAACCACGTGTATCAATGCCCGATAATATAACACCCTTCTCTTCATTATTAATGCCATAGATAACATCACCGGCATTATTTACATAATAATACAAAATATTATCCTTTTCGCAATATTGCTCATGCAGAGCCTTAGCCCAAAATCCGGGACGATTCGTTAGATCGGGGCAAGCATATTTGGGTAATGATCCTTCCAACGAGACGGGATCATTACTGGTGAAACCGAAACGTATCCCCCCATTCCAATTATTTGAGATTTCAGCGAATTTAACGCAAATCCTTTCATTTATCCGTACTGGACGTGCAGAGAATGTAATCGCACGACAGAAACTCTCGAAACGACGTGCCAGCGTACCATCCCGAGAGATGCGTATATTATCACCATGAACGCTATGGAATTGCAATGGTGGCAGATTATTTGGACCAGGGCAGGATGATGGCGAGCGGCGAACTACAATTATAAATAATAAAACAAACAAAACAATTAATTGGAATTTTCAATGTATTTAAGTTTAAAAGGGTTTACGAATTAATCTATTTTATTTCTTTTTATTTATAATTCATACTTTCACTTTCCAGAAGTTAAGCAAATGGATTCCCATTTTGAATGTTTCTATATCAATTACGTTACCCCATTGGGAATCTGTATATAATCTCACACTATGTATATATCGAATTACTCTAACTCCAAATAGAAAGACATTTTGTTAGTCTCAAGAGTGGACCGCAGGTAGCTGCCTAACAACATTCTTTCAATCGATTCAAATTCTCATATTACACACGAAAAAGAAAGAAAACACACACACAAAAAAAAATTGAAGCAAAAAGTCTAAAAAAGGCAATAACCCAAATATTAGAAAAAAAAAACCCTTTCTCAAAATAGCACGTGACTTTGACGAAGATTATTGAACTGTCGTGTTCGAGTAAATATGTATATGGATTGGAAACTGTTGCAGGCGTTATTCTTAGAAGGTTTTCCATATAGAATATAGAGAGTATTTAGTTCTAAGAAATCTAATGCATTATTAAGAACTATAGAAAACTCTTCTTAATACATATGAAGTTCTTTTCTTTTTCCAACAGTCTTATACTTAATAATATTGGTTGAAATTTAAAAAATTTCTACGCAATTGACATAATTATTTGCACCTTGAAAGCTTATAAAAAGAAGACTCTAGATGGCACCTGCTGTGAGGCTGTGTGCCGCTTTATCCATAATTGCCAACAAAATGCAAAAAATTAAAGAGATTCCAGACAGACAGAGAGAGAGAGAGAGAAAACCTATAACCAATTCATATGGCAATATAAATAATTACCAAAAGTCACAAGAAACTGCGACAGGTTACTGCCTTGAAGGCATCACAGCAGTTGCCACAAAAACAAAGAAAAAAAAAACAAACTATTAAGTAAAAAAAAACGTGCGTAAGTCGACGATCAAAGCCGACAACAGCAGCCAGCAGGAGGATGGGACAGAACAGCAGACAACAAAAGCCTGTCTTGGGACAGACAGGACATAAGTTGATTACCATGTTGATATGCGGCGCGTGGCAGTCTTTAAGAGATCCTTTTTTTTTTCTTTGCTCTCTTTCTATGCGGCATGTGGCAGCTGCCTTATGTGGAACGAAAACGAAGGAGCTGTGGAAGAAAGCAGCTGTACGCATACTCCAAAGGGACAGGTAAAACAGCAAAATAACTAAATAAACCATCCCTCAATGTGCAAGCATTGCATGCATGTGTATATAGATTAAGGGTAGTTTTTAGTTTCGATCACTAGGGGTTGGAAATAAGCAATGGCAGCTGTTCGAATTTCCAGAAATGAAAAAATAAATATATATAAAAATTGGAACTGATAGAGAAAAACTACGTAGCCAAAAGACAAATGCAACAACTTTTCAAGTATCTTCTTTTTTTTCTTCTTACTTATAGAAAAGGGGATGAAATTCAATATCCATCCCCCATCCCGTACCATCCATCCTTAGGGCCAATGACTTGAAAAATCTGTCTCCTTGTCTCTTATAAGTGCTCTAAGTATGCTCGACACTGCTTCCGGAAGAGAGAACCACCGAACAGGAAGTTGCTTTGGTATATACATATAGTAAAGGAAATAATCGAAAAAAAAAGGGAGCACAGCTTCATCTTCATCATCTTCTTCTTCATCTTCAGCGGCGTCGGCTTGTTCTTGCTCTTCTTCCGGTTGGCTCCCATTTCATTGATCGCGGGAGCTGGTTTTCGATCTAGAATGTATGCACACAGTGCACCGTGAGTGCATTATCAATATTTATGAATTGACCGCATCGACTATGACGACGAGGAAGTAGGAAATCACGTTTTCTTTGGTCTGCTTTGCTTTACTAAAGGATGTCGCGGCTGGAATAGCGACGCCTACTTTTTCTGCCAGACGCGCCAGGTTGTCAATGAATACCAACAGTAGCCCAACTAACAATGAATGGCATGAATGAAATACTCGTAATATTATTGAAGAAATGTTTTTCATTTTAAATTAAAACGGTTTTACGCAACAACGCATTGATACTATCAATTAGGTAGGAAAATACAAAAAAAAAAAAGAAAAGGAGGCGACACAAACACGACTATGAAGTCTATCACGACAACGACATGGCAATTAATTAAGTGAAGAAGCCGCCGTGCGGAGAGTAGAGCCCAGGCAAGTCATCTTTAATGGTCTTTGATAGCCGCCAGTTAGATCTTATTAGCCATTGGTACAAATGTTAAAAATTTAAATTAAAACTAATGATTGGCTTTTACATTTCATTATTCTTAGCAATAAACAATGATCCTGTAAGATGTCTTAACCAATCAATTGATCAAATCTGCAATTTGCTACCGTTTTGGTATACACTATCCAATTTCGACAACTGAAAATCTTTGCATAAATTGGCTTTAATTTCAAAACATTCATTAGCAATGTTTGGGATGAAAAGTTCAAACTCTTTTCCCCAAATTTTTGGGGTCATGCGTTTGCCTCTCTTTGAAAACAAAAAAATTGGCAAACGTGCCGAACGATCTGCCAAACGATCGGCAGGCAAATTTTGTTTTTCTTTTTGTTGTTGTAGCGCAAAAAGGAAAAACCTGATTTACCGTTTGGCGCGTCGCAAAATAACAAAAAAAAAATCATTTCCCACGCTGGCCAAATACAAACAATTCCCACGGCTCCAAATTTGTATATATAGAGATATATATAGTGAAACCTGTAACAAGCTACAATAATTGCAACCGATGAAGTGGATGAATCTTCTTCCACAACACCCCTTCCTTGCGATGCTACCCGCTCCCTAACTTCTATAACGCGGGTGGAAGAAAATGTGAAAATCATGCAGGTGTCATAAAAATGCTGCAGCTTCAGCATTGGAAAAGTGAGGTAATCATAAGATTGCCTAGTTTGAACATTGTTTGAAATCGTTAAGGAAAACCAATTTAAAATAATGAAGATCGTCGGCGATCATTAAAGATCGATTTCAAGTCTATATACTATGTATGTATGTGAAGATCAATGTTGATCACAAGTCCGCTGGTGGCTGCGGAATTAATATTAAATTGCTTTCATTATTTTTTTTATAGTCTTTTGTGTATATTATTAATTAACATTAATTATTTGTCTGTCATTGTTCATCTGTTTGCATATGAAAACATATTTAACAAGAATTTATCATACGTGCGATATTATTTATTTATTTTTATTGCTGTGAGAATTGCTATACAAGTGCAACAACAGTTCAAAAAGCACACACACTTGTTCGGAAAACAACTTCATTCCTTAATTCATTGGAGCCAACGCCTAAAAGCTGAAAAAAAAACCCACAACAATCCGATCAATGAGACCGACCCACACAATGTTTCTACAACTAATTTCACTAAACATGCTAGTATAACTATATTTAAAGCGTAGGTTGTATCTTTCCATTCATTGACAAACCTATAAGATCTAAGCATGTGTCGTCGTATGGCACCCACTCATCATTATCATTGATTACTTCAAATGGTAATTTATGCAAATCGGTCAAATTGTGGGCGCTGATGACTCTTTGACCAATTGATACAATTTGGTAATCGATCTAGACAGTTGTATGTAACTCTCTCCCCTCTCAACTCGTCGTACACAATTTCCGGTATAATTACAATAAAAAGGCCTTCATTCTTAATTGTTCGCACACGTCTTTCATGACTCATGAACGTGGGCCAAAAACCAACAACAAAGACACGCGCCGAAATCACAAGCACGTGACCCATGACCTTAATCAACACGCACAACAACAGAAAGTAAGTGCGTAGGCATTAGGTGAGAGAGCACAACAACTTTCTATGAACAAATTCTTGGAGTATTAGGGAACTTGTTGCTCTTGTTCGTAAACTGGTAATACGTAAACTACAATTTACATATAAACATTATAAGAGGTGTAGAGTATTCATCAAAGTCGTCTATCAATTGAATGCAAACTTGTATTCGGGTGCATGCAAAAAACCTCACTTCCGTTCTGCATCAACCATCATCAATGGCAGCGGAAGCCACAAAACAAACTCTTTACTGCAGAATAAAGAAGCCAGAGAGTGTACGAGAGGGAGAGACAGACAGAGAGAGAAAGAGAGAGAGAGAGAGTTAGTGTGTTTGTGTAATCGTAGTTCCCCCTCCTATCACTACCCGTTTTTCCCCCTCAAAATGAATGTAACTCTAGAAGCAGATAAACAGAAAGCACAAAAGCATAGCAACAAATGAAAGAAGAAAATATGTATAATAAAAATAATTGCACAACTAAACGGCCGACCAACCGACCGACCGACTGACAACAACAACAACAATATAAACAACAACGTTGAAACCAGAGGTCAAACTATTGGATGTTGTCTTTCCCTCTATGCCAGTGTCTGGCAATGCTTCTTCTTCTACCATCAAGTACAATGCACTTTTTATGCGATTAAGCGAAATCTGATGCCCCTGGATGATGCATTGTAACAAAATGAGAACAAAAACGCAAAGTTTAAAATAAAACTGATTAAATAGTAAAAACTAAAAAAAACCCGTCAACAACAATTTCTGTGTAGGCCGCACTCATAAAATTGCTGTTAATAATAAAATTCGAGGGGAAAAAAAAGAAACTAGACAAACCTTTATTTTATTCTTTTTAAGGAATATTGATCGCACCTACAATATATGTACGTATGTATGTATGTATTGTAGGGTTCAATGACTTCTAATGTCATAACATTTTTTTCATTATTTTTCCCCTTCATTATAGGTCTATAGCGCTTTTCCACACACAAATTTGTAAATACTTGATGAAGCGCGTTCTGGCACCCAATCCCATCCATAAATTTATATATAATTAGCTGACTGCAGCTAAAGCAAGCGAGGGTGGCCAAATCAAATTAACATGGTGTATTTTTATAAGCCTAGAGACAAAAACAAACAACGAGAAAAGAAGAAGAGCTAGTCTCTAGTCTAGCTAGTAGCTGCTACTCCCTCAATAAAATTAACAAAAAAAAAAAAACAAGATACGTACATATATAACGCGCTGAAGCATGAGACCCCAGCCAAGAAGAACGTATGATGGGTCTCTCAAAATAGATATATATATACATATAGCCGATCCAAATATACCTTTTCCATCATACAGCCATGTAAAATACACATGTATGTATATGTTGTATATATGTTTAGATGAACTGAAAAAGTTGGGCTTTCTTCCGCTTGTTTATCGAAGCGTTGCAATTACTGCATGGCCCTTAAGAGAAGAGATACATATGTATCTATGTACATACATACATACATAGGTATGTATCTTATGTACAACTTGCATTTCCTTAGCACTTGACTGCGTCTCCGAGACCAACTTTTGTGTAATTAAATCACTCAAGCGTTGAGCCGGCAGCGGGTACCACAGTGTTGCCAGTTGTTGAATTATAGACAACATTATGGCCCATAGACATGAAGAGTCTCTTCGTTTGTGTCGTCTTTCAATATTTCCCCCTTTATCTTTCTTTATATGCTTTTGATAAAAACACATCATTATAACATTATTACAAAGTATAATAATGAAATATACTTATTTCAAGTGTTTGCCACTCATTTCCCCTATTGTTAAGCGTTAAAGGAATTTTTAAAGTGGTTATCCCACTTTAAGCTCTATTGTTTGACTTCTTACTAATTAAATATCTTGTAGAAAACCAGTAAACGACTAGACCATGCAAATTTCTAACACAGCTGCAAAAATAAAAATAAAAGAATCTAGTTCTTGTCCAGAAATAGGTGTACATATTAATTACTATATAATAAAAACCCGATTTGACCAAAATTCTTTCATTCGTTGGGCTTAGACAGATAGACAGACAGCTGCTTATGCCCGTAGGTGGTTCTCCATAAGAAAAAAAAAACAACGTTGATTTATGCATGGCAGAACAACTGACTTGTTGCTTAGGCCCAAACACCCCGTCGCCCGCCCGACCGCTCGCCTGCTGTCCAACCGTATATAATTGACCCGGCATCTATTCCGATATCTTTTGAGCTAACTCTACTCTCTCAATCTACAAACAGAATCTCTCTTTGCGTGAGTTAATTGCAGCTGCCTCTTTGCCCTACCCGCATATCTGAAATTTTAGTTTTTTTTTACCTGTTGCTACCTGAGTTCCTCATTACAGCTGTTGTTGCACCACCAACCTGCAGACATACAGCACATGGAGTTATCTATCTATGCTTGGATTTTATCGAAACAAAACTGTTTAAAACACATTTTTTCTCAAATTACATTGCTCAAACTCCTACCATGTGCTGCCAACTTTTCTTTAGTAACTGATAAACAAAAAATAAGATACATGGACAACACCTTTTCGAATATAGGTCGCTGGGTGTAATGATAACTTTGATAAAAAAAAGAGACAACCAAAAGATAAAACAATAAATAGATGGTTTGGAGAAAGAACTTTGTACCGAAAGTTGCTTGAAACAATAAAATTGTAAGGTACTTCACTTTTTAAAAAAAAATCCCAAATAGGGCAATTTACTTTGGCGAATAAAACTAGTAAAGTGTTCTGATATGTCTCAAGTCGTATTTTGAATTGATACAATTTGCACTAGTCTTATCAAGTATGAAAATAAATTGAACTGGCTTATCAAAAAGTTTCTTTTAGTGCACTGGACAAATGACGCATCAATCTAGATGAGCTCATTTCAAAGAAATAAATGGCGAAACAATATTGCGGTGTTCAAATACAAAGAATGTTGAAAATTGAAGCAATATTCACGACAGATGTGCTTATATTCTGTATACTCCTTCCATATGCGGGGGTGTGGGATAAAGGGAGTTGGGGTGTGTCTATGGATCTCTCTCTCTCTCTTCTGCTTATTTGCTTTGGGCAAATATGTATGTATGTATGTCTAGATGAATTGAAAGCCGACACAACAATATTGTGTGGATATACATAGATTTGAAATAGTAAAGACGAGTTGGCAGCCCCGCTGACAAAAAGTAAACCGTGAGAAGCTTAAACCAAAGAGATAAACCAAAGTAAACGTGGCATACCAACTACAAAAAGCTAAACAACAAAAAATTGTAATAGAAAAGAAAATGCAGGTAAAACAAATCACACAAAAAACAACAAGCCAAGGAGCCTAGTGGAACCGAGCCAGCCAGCCAGCTGATTTCCAGACTGCAACAACAAAACACAAAGTAATTTCATTGATTACCGATACGCAATGCGCACGTTCGGGAATGGAATGACAGCCATAAACCATCCCCGGCTCAAGCTCCGCGCCTCTTCCTTCAATCTCTTCCATTTCAACTTCAACGCCAGATATAACTACAACTACTAACTACCTTCAAAGCAATGGCGAGAGGTAAGAGGGGATTGTCTTTGGATATTCAGTTGATCGTTTTTCTTTTCTTTCTAGTACTCTGTAACCCATTGACTTAGCGGATATATTGAGACGTATAATAAAGGTGGAGAAACTATGTTTGATATAAGAATATTAAAGCTGAATATTTTGTGAATATTTTGATAAACAATGTATTGAAGATCATGTTGTAATACAAAAATGTATTTGTTGAACATGGATAAATAGGGAAAATTAACGAGTTGCTAAGGTACTGGGTATTTGTTAGTCGTTGCCGACACGATCAAAGTACGGAATTTTTTTTTCTTTTTTTTGCGTTTCTTCTTTGGCTTGCTTCTTTTGCCGACGGCGGCAACGGCGCTTCGCGTACAAATCTAACTTCAGCTGAATGGAGGCATATATACAGGCCTCCCATATATGTTTGTGTGTGCATATACATAGTTGAGGCCAAGAAGACTCTTTTGCCTATGCGTCATTGGCTTTGACTTGGTTTTTTTTCGTTGTTTTTGTTTTTTGTCAGAGAGTGTGAGAGAGAAGTTTTTCTTGGCTGCAATCAAAACAAAACACAACGAAAAGCCAAAAACAAAAGAAAAACAAAACCCCGAAACTGTGTAGGGAGGCCGAGAAGAAGATAATCGTTATGATAAAACATAATCGTCGTTTTCGGGAAGCCAAAATTGTAGTTTGGTTTTGTGGTTAAGAGAGAATGCAATTTGGTGAAGATCTGAATTTTACTTTAACCATTACTTTTCGATTTTTTTTAAATGAATTATTCGTATGTATTTACATATGTATGTAGGTATGTATGTACATACATATGTGCGTGCGAATAAATGCTTGTTTATATATGTACGCATACATATGTATGTATGTATGTGTGTGTGCTGTGCTAAAGTTTTCGGAGTTACCGAACTGAAATTCCAGCGAATTTGTCTCGCGCCATTCTGTTTACCTAGATTTCCGTTACTATTCAAACAATTTGTTTGTTTAAATTTTTATTAAAAAGCGAAGCCAAATATTCTTAAACAGTGATCAGTGATGTAATGGAGTTGATATTGGGAATGAATAGTCTCCCAAGACAAAATTTAGAATTTCTGCTAATTAGTTTCCATAACAATTTGTGTTTAGTATAATCTTTTTGCAAATTCTGTTTTATTTTGCCTCAATGCTTTTAATCTTAGGCTACTTGACTCATTGGGTGCATTTGTTGTTGGTATCAACAACTTTTGTTTAAACAATCTCAAGTTGTTCTGATTCTTTGTTTCTCCTTCTTTGCTTTTCTCATATTTTGCGATTATTCTTCTTAAAGCAAAATGCTAATGTACGCATTTAATAGTGATGTTTTATTTATTTCAAGTTTGCCGCATTAATTAAAACTGTGTGAATGAATGAATGATTGAAGAAACTAGAGACGGTCGGCCAAGTTATATGTTAATTTTATGTGGGAACTACATATCATTCTTTTGATATTAATCGAAATTTAAAATGAATAATACATTTTTCACACGCTGTAATTACAGAGAGATTGTTGATTATAATACTAATGATAATGTTCACTAACCTAAGCCAAAGCGTTTCTTGATCTTTTTCAGTAAATGCATTTTCTTTTTGCTCGACAATTTGTCCTTGGCGCTGCTCATCATCAGATCATTGCTTTCCATGGCTAAGACATGGGCGGCAGCTGCCGCAGCGGCTGTGGCAGCATTTTGGCGATGCTGTTGTTGGTGATGGTGATTCAGATTGAGATGAGGATAACTGCCTTGATGGGGCATATAGTTGGTTGGTATATCCGAAAGACCCATTATTAATATTTTTTGTTTTTAACTTTCAATTACTTTTTATATTTGATACAAAATGCAAAACTAGAAATTGCAAAATATCTTGGAAATGTTTGCAATTTCTGCCTTTTGGCATTAACAATTTAATTCATCAAGTTCGTTTTTTCTTTAATTCTATTAAAACATTTTGTTAAATGTTTGTGCTGGCCCGAAACACGAACATGAACTTCACTTAAAGGAGAGACGCAACGACGAACAAGACACGAGACGAGCGAACGACCTAAACGCTTCGATGTTCAAATTATAACTGAAAATGTATTTGCAGCGGCAGCGATTGCAAAGGCAAAACCGTTTTGTGGCTCAGCTGGGTAGAGATGGTACTAATGACTGTTTCGGGTTGGCACGACGCAGACACGAAGCAAGAAATCGACAACAGGATAACATATGAGCATGTTAACAGGGAAAGTAAATAAGCAAAAGAAGTGTAAAAGGTTCCTTTCAATAATTTTAAATAAAGAGTAAACTTTTTTAACAGCATTTTTGTTTTAAAACTTTAGTTTAACAATAAAAACAACTTACTTTTGTAATATATCCAACTAAATGCATATTTCTAAAATTTACACTGTGCATAAAATGGAATTTTATATAAATTAATATAAATTAAAGTAAGAATGTCAAATGAAAAATTTTAGATTTTTGATATATTCTCACGTTTGTCTGACACGCTCTCATTACTATTTTACTAACTCCCGAGAGGAAATGTGATAAAGAGCGAGAGAGCGCATAGAGAGTGAGCGAGCAGAAGACAAAATCTCACCCGCTAACAGGAAAAAGACAACAACAAACGGCACACCAACAACAATTCAATGCTTCGTCTTGCAGCTGTTTCTTATTTACTATGGTTTCGTTTCGATCCCTTTTTGTGCCTGCCTTTCGCGTATATTGAACCTCCCTTATAATTCTGCACCTTGATCAACAATTTTGTATTTTCTTCTCCTTCTGGTTCTTCTTCTAGGCCTTCATTTTGGCCCAGGCTGGTCAACTCTGATCGCTTGTAACTGTTTTCTTCATAGTTCAGCAAAGTTCAACCCATTTGTTTTATATTCGGCCATACTACTTTTATTTTTTGTTACAAAGATTTTTCAGCTTACTTATATGACGGTTAATAAAACTAGGAATAACTGGACAAGCGAATACATACAAACATACATACATATGTACATAAATTGCCCTTTCGGGCGAAACTTTGGGTTTAAGCCTCAAGTTTTAGCAGTTTTTTATATGACCTTTAGAAAGAAATAGTATACATGAAAAGAAATAAGAGTATAGTAAGATCTTCAAAATTTATGAACACTATACTAATGGGTGGGTTCTATTTATTTTGCTTAAAAGAATTTAGATAATTTCATTTTATCCAAATATGTTAGAAAAGCATTAAATCAATGGAAATTCATTGTTATGTATGTATCTATGTATGTATGTATATATGTATCTAAGTGAAAATACATAAGAGAACGTGTATAATTCTTTTTTGCAATAATTTTTAACAAGAATGATACATATTTGAAATTGTTACACACACAGCATATCTGCAAATGTACTATAGGAGTATAAAGAAAACTAAAATTTTTATATGGTTGTTTATCAAAAGAAATGATTATTTTGCGAATATGTATGAATGTATGTATGTATGTATGTATAAATACTTTTTACCGACCTCAACTAACTTTACCCCATAAAATTTCACTGCACAAACCTTAAACCAATATATTTTTGCGATATTTCAATAACTTAATTAAAACCTCATAAAATCAATTTACTCACTATTTTGTTAGTATGTGGCTTCTAAAAAAAAAAATTATTTTTGATAAGATTATCTTAACGTTTTTAGTCAGAGGTGGCATTTTTTACTATAATCTATTTTCGCAAGATAATGTTGTTCCAATTAAAAATTGAATATATAATTGTATAACAAAATTTCAGATTTACGATCCCACATATACATATGTACATACATACATACATACATACATACATACATACATACATACATAAAATATAAGTTTTTTTCTATTTCTACAGATAATTCTGGTGAGCATTGAAAATTCTCATTTGGCATTTTCATTAAATGCTTGCTTATGGAACAATTCCTTTTGAAGACATTGACATGGTTAGGCCAAAATTTGGACCGAAAGGTAAAAATTTCTCATCCCTGCGATACCTAAAGACAGACAATGGACAATGACAATGACAATGAGAATTGTCAAGGCAAAGTTGCTTGCATATTCTTTAGGTTGGTGGTGCTGGTTGTGGGATCTGCAAAAATGCAAGACAAATGGGCCTTAAGAAAAATATAATCACAGAACGAAAACCATGAAGATGAAGTTTCAAAGCAGATGTGGAAACTGAGTTCGTGGGAGACCAATAAGGCAAGCAAAGTGAAAAATGAAAATTTGCATTAAAATGGGGGGTGAAAGGCAAACATTTGCTAAATTTAACCATAAACTACTTAAAATTAAAGCGAATACAAACAGTAGGGAGATAGTCCCCAACATAATACGGCCAGACACCAAATGACAGCAGCTGCCTTTTTAGGGGGCCGTTAAGACAGGCCCTGGCGCTGACAAAATATGAATATATAGATACACATGTTTATATATAAAATTTATAAATAAATGTGTACAAAACAAAAAAATGACAAGAAAACCTTATCAGCTATCAGGAGCCAGCAGACAACTGGCGCACGTCTGTCGGCACGTGGTTTGTTGGTTGCCTAGACGCGACAGTGCAAACAAATATAAAAATTTACACCTGGAATTGGCAAACAACGGAGGATATATGTAGGAGATATAAGGTAAAGAGAGCAAGAGTAGAGTAACCCTTTATCCTTTACTTCAGGTCCCTACGACAAAATGCAACCACAGATGGATGACACCTTTTTGGGGTAGTTTTATTTCATTTATTTTTTTGTTGTATGGTTGGTTCCTGTTTCGGCAATTTTTTTTTTTTTTTGCACAGCAGCAATAGCAGCTGTATTTCCAGGACACACGTCTGCTGACATCAGTAAAAGTCCAGCGAAAAGTAGAGGATGCTGAATATGCATTTCCACTTTAATATCACAAAAATTTAAATGCTTCTTCGTCGCCTTCTTTGTGTTGATCCCTTCCGATCTTGAGAAATTGCATCTGCTGCCAGTTGGTTGTCTGCTCCAAGCAATTATTATACTTCATTTTCATAGAAAGGATCATCAGCGTCAGCAGCAGGAGCAGCAACAGACCACAACAGTTGTCCTTAATATTTGTTGGGATCTTACCTTAACCTAAACCTCTAACCAGTAGAGAGCTAATCGAACTTTGAAACTATTTTATATGAAATTATTTGCCATATGCCATTATTTTTACTCTGAAGCTAGCTAATTTTTCTTAGATCTTTTAACCATGGAATCTTTATTTTTTTAATTCTATATATAAACGTTTAAATAACCTTCATTTTTTTTTACGAAAAATAGTATTTTTAAGCTTACTTAAGTATTTAATGAAGGCTTACAGGCTCTAATAAAGAGCGATTATAGAAGATGTATGTATATGAACTGAATCTAGAAATATTGTTGTAAACCCACGATAAGTAAACTGTATCTTCAATTACTATCTTCAGCAGCGGCATAAGCAGCTTAGTAGATGCTTATAAAGTCAATTGAGAATGCCACGCCTCATTCGGGTCATAATAAAAAGAAGAGTGAAAAACCCTTAAAGGTCAATAAAAAACAGCTGAGTTAGATATTTTTAAAAGAAAAGGGCGCGAAATATAATAGAAGAATACACTTACAGGTGCAGAAGAGATGTCCTATGAATCGAGACTCCAAAATCTTTTTTTACCTGTTCCAATTCCCCTCTATACAGAAAATCAGTTTCTAGTTCTTTTATGCAGCTGTAGATAATAAATTATAGAATTTATAGCCATGATTTCTTACAACGCAATGTGAAGGACAAAGGATAGCAGAGAAAAACCAACCAATAAGTGAAAAAAGCAAAGGCTCATCAGGCACACATGCACACACAGCACACAGGTAGAAGACGAAATTTATTTCATTTCGTTGACCATGAAATAAAAGGACCCTGTGCGCTCCCTCTATGACTTGCCAAATGTAGATAGATATATTGAATGTCCTGACAGCAGCAGAACCATGAGGGAGTTTTTCCAACATTTTACAGGCGGGAAAAAACAGCAATGTGAAAAACTGAAAACTGAAACCCCCGCACTAAAGAAAAGCAAACATTTGGCAGAAAAACTTCATCTAACGGCAAATGCATCTCCTACTCCATATGTTTGGTATTGGCGGGTATTTCACCTCTGCTGATATTTGATTAAACGTATGCAGAGGATGCGACGATTTCGACGGCGGATATGGGAACTGGAAGTTGCCAACTTGCATCCCTTCCCATATAAAACGTTAGATTTCGATCGTGAAGAGACTGCGCCACGGAACAACTGCCATCGCGCAGGTATACGAAAGAGAGATGGTCCGCCCTCTACACATGTATTCCTTTATGTTTGGATAGAAAGAAAGGGAACTCAACTGCTGTCGCTTCTCAAGTGCTTGCGCAATTCTTTCTCTCTCATTTCATTTTGTCTTTATCCTGCTTTTGGATTAGTTTCGTTTATTTATACACACACACACACACACATAGCAACTGCCTTCCTTCCTTGGGCCGTCAGTTTGCATATGTCGTTTCGTTTTTCACTCTATTTTCTTTAATTAAACATTGGAAATATATCCTGGACATTTGCTACAGTTTTTAGTTGTGGTAGAATCGATCGGATCGATCGTTCGATAATTTATATTTACAGCTGCTTATAGATTACAAGAAACATCTGCCTTGAACTTGAAATTCAACATTCCACAACAAAAATGTAATTTTTCCTAAAGACATATAAAAGACAGTGGGTGGAATCAAAGTCGAAGTCATTACTAAGCGTGTACGTATGTACATATGTATGTATATATAATACATATGTATATACTACGTACGAAACAATTGGACGATGACCTTTTTGTCATTTTTCCATAAATCGCTGTTCCTTCAAAGAGTCGTCTTTATTGGCGAAAAACTTAAAAGGCCGCCAATTGACCTTATCATTTTACATTTGCTGGAGAAAGAAAATTAAAGTCCATTCTACTCAAATATGTATATGTATAAAAAAGTAAATTATAATTAGTGACGTGCTAAAGCCCTATCTAAACCACTTGAACTCGTTGCCATATAATTGAATATATAGATTTTCAATATTTAATTTAATTTAGATTCCCGGCAAATGATTGGAAACATTTTGATTATAAATCCCATCAACTGCCACAGACATGGATATTCATATCCAAATTCAAGGTGACAAGCCCAAGCCCAGAAACACTTGCTTACATCATGATAATGATTGAAGTTTTTTTAGTATTTGACTGATAAAAAATGAGTAATGTCAAATATGTTTGATAAAATTGTGAATAAAATAAGGTAGGGTAGTTTTATCAATAATTTGGAATATTGTTTATATTATGAACTATAAGTTTATAAGTATTTTATACGGTGGCAATTTGAATGTGCTTTAATATTTAATCAGAAAACAGAGTTTCTATATACCATAAATTAGTTATAAAGCATCTTATACTTTGTTCCACTCTTAATTTTAAATTATTAACTAATTCTTTATGGCTTTTATCACAGATTCTTCAATGGCCGATTCAACCAGGCGATCTACTTTTAGGCCAGCATCCATCATTGCCTTCTGTGTTTGACGACCAACAGCAATGAGTTTACGATCTTCAATTGAAAGTGCATATTTTTTAAAGAATCCTGCAGCACTTTCGACACTTGCCGGAGAAAAAAATACAATAGTTTCCAATTTCTTAAGTTTTAAGGAGCGTTTCATAGAATTCATAAACTTGGGATGACATTGACTTTCATAACATTCACAGGCATCAACACGGAAACCCTGAGCAACTAGACGTAAATGCAGCGTTTTACTAGCCAAATTACCGCACGGCAAGAGAAAAGGAAGATCTCGTTTCGAACCAAAAGTTTCTCTGATTAAATCGCAAAGATCATGTGCACTACAAGCACTAATGCCCATAGTGTTTAAATTTTGTAACGAACAGTAAGCTATATTACGTGTTCTCTTTCCTAATGCATAGTTATGCAAAGAACGCCAACAAGGGGACAGCGGCTCCATCTGTAGAGCTTCGGTCACAGCATGGACACAGCGTGGTGCACATAATATAATTCCAGCATATCTATGAGGATGCTTTAGCTTATCGCGCAGCTGGTTTAAATTCTTAAAGACATATTGGGCTGGATTTATATATATTACTTCCATATCCAAACCTTGATCATAAAAATCATCTTGAGTTTGAGGTTTCAATAGTACAACACTACGCTTAGCGCAATCCCCCATGTTTCTTTTTAAAATATAACAAATAATACGTTAAAAACAATATTTCAAGTTCACATATGGTATGTAATAACGAACTTTTGAAAATGAAAGAAGTTATTTTTAAAATGAAAAACTATCGCCTACTTTTTACAAAGTCCCATCACCAAAATACATATGAAGTTTGTTTGTTTATGGCTTTCCTTTTGGAATTTGAATTATATTATTTTAAGTAATTGATATCACTTACCTATTTTACCCGCTGACTGCCCCATTTCATTTGTATACCCTGTGTTTCTTCACACCGATTTCACTTTATTTTTCTATATTTTATCTCTTTGTCAGGAACAAGAACAACAATTCGTTTATACGCTGCATACTGACCATGATGCAAAAGTGATAAAAGCCATTTGCATATATATCTTCCATATATAAAGCTAAAATTTGTACAATGCCACTAACAATATATCAATTTCTCTCTGAGTATCTTGCCATTTTATTTTTTTTTTATTATATTTCATCAATATATGTACATAAGTAATCACAATCAGAGCTTTCGTATAAACGCAGTCGTAGTAGAATTCACAATTGAATTTTCACGTGGCCCCAATTTGGTTGCCATTTGTCGTCATCTCCATTTCAAAAGGTATTCGCATTTTTTGAAATATCACTTACACGGCCCGTATTCACCTGACTCATTTTGGCATTGATTTTTTAAATATTTTAAAGCTTTTGTTGTAGTAATTTTGTTTTTGGTTTCTTTTGTTTTTTGTCGCCGGTTTGGGTGGCTGCCACTGAGTGTGGCAACGCTGCAAAATTTAACAGTTGGTTAAAGTGTTAATTAACAGACTCAAAAACGTTCGATAACTTTTTATGTTAATTAGCAGACTTAAATATGTACAGGCACAAAATGTAAGTTAACATTACAGTGGTACTAGCAATTGTTTTCTTGAAATATTTAGCTAATTTATTCTAATATTGCTTTTGGACTTTGTTATTTTAAGTTGGTGCCTTTGTTAGCGGTCATGATAAGAGCGGCTAAGATGAGCGTCAATTCAAGAAACTCGAAACACAGTGCGTCTGTCATATTTTTCCACGGCTCCGGCGACACAGGCCCAAACGTGCTGGAGTGGGTGCGCTTTTTGCTTGGTCGAAATCTTGAGTATCCGCATATAAAGATCATTTATCCCACTGCCCCCTTGCAAAAGTATACGCCATTAAATGGAGAATTATCTACGGTGTGGTTTGACCGGAGGTCGGTTAATATTGCTGCTCAGGAAACTAAGAAAAGCATGTCCCAGTGTTATGAAATAGTCCACCAGCTTATCCAGGAGGAAGTGGATCAAGGTATTCCATTGAATCGGATCATCGTTGGCGGTTTTTCAATGGGTGGAGCCCTGGCTTTGCACACTGGATACCACTTAAAAACGTCCTTGGCAGGTGTATTTGCCCATTCAGCATTCCTGAATCGTCAATCTGTAGTTTATGAGTCTCTTCAATTAAGACAACCCAACAGCGATAAGCTTCCCGAATTGCGCATGTTTCATGGTGAACGCGATACGCTAGTGCCGCTAGAATGGGGGAAGGAGAGTTTTGATAGTCTTCAAAAGTTGGGAGTAACGGGAACTTTTAAGCCCTTGAAGAACACTTTGCATGAGTTAAAAAAATCATCTATAGTCGATCTAGAACAGTGGATACAGGAGAAGTTGCCTCCGCTTGAAAGCGATGTGCAAAATAAGCTCTGAGAGCTCCATAGATTTGTGTTTGTATATCTTAGATACATATAATAAAACTATTAAATATACTTTAATACAATTCATCCTTGTCTTACATTTCAGTATTTGGCATGAGACCTGCGCAATTACAACTACCGCACAAACAGGCTTTTCCGGCACCTGTTGCCTTCGCATCTTCTCCGCCATAGTGGAAGCATAGCTCCTCAAAAGCGGAAATATCCCGTGCAGCAAAGATTCCTACAATATAAATTACAATCAATATAGAAAAAAGTCCAATAGCAAAAGTTACATACCAATTTTTGGTATCGGGCAGTCTATTCTTACCGCCATAATTTTGCAGTTAGGCTGACAACTGTGGTTTAAGTAGCGCCCGATGTTTCCCCGCCTGTGTGGATCTACAATAGTGACTTGCAGTTCTTTCGAGTTTGCGATCGTAGTGAATTCCTTTAAGCACAGCACGTAGTTCATTTGCCCCAGACGCTCGTTTAGCTCCATCCGTCGTCGAGATTCGGTTCTAGTTACCAGCTCACCTGCATATTCACAGATGAAAGCTCCTCGAGGAATGTCTACAGTTGTGCGGACGCCTTTCGATTGATATACCAGGGAATGGAAAATCTCCAATTCTTTTCGTGGGCCATTCTGCACTAGTCTATTGCCACAGCAATTGATAGAACATTTACACAAATCATTGCACTCAAAAATAGGTAGATTGTTGCTTGATGTTAGAACCAATTCATCTTTATTCGGACTAGATTCATAAAAGCCTCCATGTAGACATTCTCCTTTGTTATTACAACTACCTTCTTCTAAACAATTGCATTTCTGGATGAGCTGGGAATTGTAATTATTTCGTAGCTCTTTAAATTCGTTGCTTTTATCATCTGGCATTAAAACACATTCTAATATATATTCCAAATCATATTCATCTTCATTATGTTCATAGTTGTCATCTATATCTCGAGCTGTTGGAAAACACTGTGTCATATTGGAATTCTTATTATGAAAAATAATTTGTAAATATGGTCTGCCGAGCATACAGCTGTTCATGTACCGTACCAGTGTTGTAAATTGCTTTAAAAATGGGCGCTACATTCAAATTGTTTATTAAATTATGTATTATAATTTCTTGATCTAAAGTTTTCTTTCGTTTCAGATAATTAGTCTTTTATTTCAGAAAGTAAATACTTTCAAGAAAATCCCTTTAAATTTTAAATTTCAATTTTATTTCATTTAAGAAAGGGCTATAATTACCAACAGTAAAATGACCTACTTGAGTATCTATTTAAAATATATGGCAGCATTGTAGATATGATTTCTTAGGTATCCTGATTTCAAGACTCCAACATGGAAAAGTTTGAGATGCTCCTACCAGGCGCTTAGAACATAAAGTATCGAAAGCAGGTACTTACATTTTCATTGGAATAGGCAAATCACTCTGTATTTTTGGCAGCCGGCGTTTAACCATAAATACATACATATGTATGTATGTGTGTATATATAAAGTTCTCTCTATGTTGCAGGTGCCAAGCGGATATGCTCTTTATCTTTTGCTCTCTCTATACAGAGAGAGTAGCACTCTCAAACGTCGCGCAGGGCGTGTATCTTTGTTTTCTATACATATATATATATGTACATACTAATCCTCTTAAGAGTACATGAAAATGGATAAACAATTTTGTTTATAATAATATCATATTGTATACATTGTTTTGTAAAGCAAATTTAATACTTCTTTGGCATTGCACGAAATGTATGAATTATTTATAAAAAGTTATTCTTTTTTGGTCCATAAACAAAAAATTGTTTTTATGCCTTCGTTTAGGTGTAACAGGTGTTTTTAGGTCGGACAGGTTCTATATCAGAGCACGACGTATCATAAGTGTTGAAAACATTACTCCGTTACTCAATGCGTTTGGGGGTCAGAAAACTGCGCACGTTCATGTTGCCAACATATAAACATATATATACATGTGTAACCCGAGAGTACATACATACATACTTATATATATATATATATATATACATATATACAATGGGCTCTAAATCGAAATCGTCGAACGATTGGCAGCAATCGGCAGCTCTTTTGCCGTTGATTGGGTGTTTTGATAGGCTGGCATGCTTTTTATGGGAGCCTGGTAGAAGTTCAACGAGTCGATGGCTTCAAAATGAATTTTATTTATCGATTTTATTGAGTATTGCCCTTGTAACGCACGGGAAATAAAGAAAAACGAAGCTTCCATAAAAAACTTGCCAATATTCAGACATAACAGAAAGTTAGGTTAATTTATGGCTTTAATGCGAATGTCGAATTTATGATTCACAGATGCTTTTCTTTTCGGATAATAGATAAAAAGCGTATTCAAGTTCCTTAGAATAGATTGAAATTGCAAAGATCCACAGCAAAGTGTCTTGAAATGTTTGTTTTTCCAATAAAATGATATCGAAGCTTATTAATTTAAGTATAAATTAACAACAAAGTTTTTACTTGCAATTTCCCTTGGTAAAGATAGACACTTATTAAGCAATATAAATACATAATTTTATTGTATAGATTCTCTGTTGACAAAAAGATTCACATGGATGTTTTTAAAAATTAGCTTATAAATAAATGTTTATAAAAACTGTATAATTTACGTTACATTTGTACTGAAGACTGAAATGCGTCAAACTTTAACCATTGAACAGTTTTCAAAAAGGCTTGCCATAATCGGTAGTTATTTAATTGTGTGATGCATGGTAGTATGTAGATATATCGGATGCATGTACAATATATATATGTTGAATAAATGTATATTCTCAGATAAATGACTCTGAAATGATAATTAGTTATTGACATAATGAATTTCTATGTTATCTGTAATAGCTACCGTAATTATTTTCATTTGCTCAAGGCATCTTTGACTTTGTCGTAAGCGTTCTTAAATCCCTCGTGCACATCGTTCTTAATTTTGGTTACATCATCCTCTTGTTCGTGGTAGTAAACAAAGTATACTAGAACTCCCACAATAATGAAGACCACAAAGAACGCACTTATAATTGACACTAGCATGCTAAGTGCACAATTAAAGCAGCTGAAAGATAAAAACAAAAGAGTGCATTGAATTTATTAGTTCATTTACATTAATATCTATCCTTACAAAAGTAAAATATTTTGTGACAAATAAAAATTGCGTCTTTATCCCCATATTTTTTTCTTTTTGTAGCTTAAAACAGCTTCCGTCATAGTGGCAACGGCGACATACCGGCGACTGCTTAATAACCAAGTGACTGAAGGGCAGTCAAGCGGATGGGGTAGGGGTTGGGCTTGGGTAAGCAGATAGTTATGTCGTCGTCTCGCCTGAGCGGAGCCAGGACTTTCTGGAGTCAGATAAATAACCGTCAAAAGGATATATGTATGTACATATGTATGTGTTGGTGCACCCTTAGCGTGCCAACTTGAATAATAAAGTGCGTATGTGAATTAATAACAAGCACCCTGTATATTTGTATATGTATATGTATGTACATATCTCTTATATCATGACATGGTCATATTATCCTTTGCTCTTACGTAAAGGCAGATATCTAGGCGAAGTATTTTAATTATGGCTTTATACATCTCAACTGAATACCCAACTGAATTAAATGTATTTTGTACATGATATGACTAAATGTAGGGGAGTGTCATTCCCTTTACAACTTCTTAGTTTGGAAATAGAATACTTTAATTTAATGCACTTGGCGTTTTGTTGACTAATAAAGGGTGGGGCTTTATCACAATTTAATCCCTAAATCTATAGAGCTTTGCCAATTTTAAGATTTCATCATTTCTTTCCCAAAAAACTTCCAAGATAAACTACGATAAGTTGGACAAAGGAAACATTTGTACAGTTGAAAAGAACGTGTTGTTTACCCGGCTTTTTCTCAGTTGGCTATTATTGTTTGTTCTGTAATTCAACCACAAACTACATACAACTTCACTATATACATATGTACAACAAAGCTACGTCACAAGGGCAACCTGTACCCATTTTCTTGTTAGTGGTTTTTGCATTTTCTTTTCTTAGCATTTTCTTCTATTTTAATAGTAATTTACTAACTTTAAATATGTATGCAATAGTTTTCCTGGTACATTTGTATGCAGCATCAACACTTTCTTGGTATTTATGTATAAACATAGTTTTATTTATTTTGATGACAAATTTATAATTATATATGTATGTATGCACATATGTACATATATAATCCTCTTTGTACTCTGTTCGAGTACATATGCGGAAGTGGTGTGCCAATTTTAATAAACTTACCAGCATGCTACATTCCCAGCTAGACATTTGCACATTTTGCGTTTAGTTTTTAAGCGTCGCCTGGAGACTAATTTAATAAAAATTAAGTAGTAATTGCGGATCACTAAATTACAATGCGTATAATTATTGCGACCAACGAGCAGCACACAACTTTTGCCGACTGAAGTTGAGAATATACTGAGAGTAAACAAATTTGAGTACCACTCTACTATCCATGCACAGTGGATGAAATAACGAAAAGGGCGGATAAATTTCACAATTGAATTAAAATTGTTAAGAAACATTTAAACATATATTTAAAAAATTTAAAAGGGAGCAAATAATCGCAAATTTATTTAAAGACATTATTTTATATGTCGAAAGAATCAATATTGCAGATAATTGTGGGGGGTTTTTTTACTTTCTATAATGCAAATTTTATACAATAATTTTATATAATAGGTTTCAATTGAATTTCTATAATCATTCCTTAAACAATTCCTTAGATGTTATTTATTTTTCATATATTCTGCGATTTTTCTAATATTTACATACTGTCTTTTCCATGCAAGAAGTTACGTTCCACAGTGCGTATTAAATGAATACATATGTATGTATGCGTGAATGTACATATTATTGTACGTGTGTATGAACGCATATACATACGTATATGAATTGTGGGAGAGAGAGCGCTAGTTGATACAAATGCTCCCTTGGTCTGAGTATCCGGTTCTGATGTATACACTTATGTATTTATTTCAATGCGTGCTCTTAGCTAAGATCTTCCCTTTCTTATTTCGTTCTCTCTTTTCTCTTGTTTTTCTTTTCTTTTTCATTCTTTTATTCGAATATGTACGTGTACATTTCTTTATTGTCCTGCGATTTCTTTGTATCTTCAATTCCAAGTAAGATGTGTAGGTACAGGTACTCAGATCGTCAAGGTATATAAACATAAGGACAAATTAAATACATATATACTTTTGATCGGCATATAAATACATATGTATGTATGTACATATGTGCTATTATCTTGATATAAGTCAATTGATTTAACTTTGTCAGATTTAGTTTAAAAATATCAAATCAAATATCGAAGAGTATATATTAGTCGTTAAAGGTATTTAAATAACATGAGCAAATAAAACAATAACAAAAGTTTGAGTATATGGTATATCAATATAAGGTTAGTTTTATTTTGTTGAATAAACTTATGTAAAAGTATTATTTACAGGAATTCTTATTTATAAATTATATAATATGGCAGTTAGGTATACAGTTTTATACATATTTAGGTAGGAGGGAGGTATACATGAGAAATTAATATTAATAAGTAAGTTTCTTAAATGTGACTTGAATGCAGCAGGAGATAATTATAAGTATTAGAACCTCCATCTATGCTAATGGGCCCAATTAAGTATACATACGAAAGCCAACTCAAGTAAATAGCCAATAATTGCACATTTATAGAGATATAAATGAACTCTAATCTACTTCAATGAATTTCGTTAAATCCTGTTTCGTTTCGATAAATAATCAAAAAAAAAAATATCTAACCAATAATTGTGATAGGAATAGCACATGAGAATGACTTCTGTGCATATATTGTTAAATTTACATATATGCATGTATGTATGTTTCTATGTACAAGGATAATTTTATCTCATTATTTATAACAATACATAATTGATTTTCTTTTAAAACTAGAGACATTGTCCTGGCTTAGAAGTTATAGGATAGATTCAAGTAAAAGCATGATATAAAATAAAGCTTAAGCTCGTTCCGACATAAAAAAATTTGTTTTAAATATTTGAAATACATTTTTTAAACTTTTATCCAATTTAAATGAGTTGAAATTATCCATATGAGCTTAATTTGCATGTCAATACGCTTTATATCTAACCTTATGTAATATACGGTAAATATATATACTTATATGTATATATACTGATTCATGAAGTGACAGATTTAACGAGACTTGCTTCAGTAAATAATGGTATTTAGTGCTTTGAAACAAGTTGCATGATTTGCAACATTTTACAAGTGTTGCTATTATTGTTTTTTTTTTTTTGTTATTTTTTTGTTTGTTGCTTCGTTGCTAGAGGGAGCCTTAGAGGCTATCACATGTAATTTTTATTTATTTGCGGGGTTATCATTGTGGTTTATGAGTATTGAGGCGATTCACCGCCTGATGGAATTTTTTTAACACGACTAACATCATCGTAAGCTATGGAAAACACGCTCTTTTTTTCGGCAATTGGATTACGTCGTCCCATGCTGTTCAATAAGGAGTTCATTGCAATCCCGGAGTCATGATCATCCTCCAGTGTGGAAGCATTTAACTGTTTTTGTGTTGTTCCGGAGGCACTTGGCTGTTGTGCGTTGGACTTTCGATCTTCTATATAAAGATTAATCTTTGAGTTGGTTACTTTAACTTCATTTTCTTTAATGGGCGACGGTTTTGGCTTTTGCCTTTTGGCTGAAAGCTCCTTATCAGCATTTGACGCATAAGGCGGAGTTTCCGGATACATATAATGTGGTAATTTGGTGGGTGGCGCTGGTACTTCTGGTGCATTTTCTCGCTCGAACCGATGCTCTGAGTGCTGTAATAATGGATGATTGGTATCAGTTTCTATTTTTGGTTTCTGTTGCTTGTTTAGGGCTCTGTCCTCTTTTAGGAGACGGGCTCCTTTTGGCGGTGATTTGCGTGGTGCTGGTTCCGGTTTATACTTGCCACCATCGTCATGCATCGCAAACTCATCGGGTTTAACATTCACACGCGTTTTCGATACTCTTTTTTCGGATGCTGTGAGCTTTTTCTTAGTTGATGGCTGAGATTTTAATGATTCCGTTGAGGTACGCCCGCTTACGGAAGACTTTTTCTTACTGTAATACCATTCCATATATTTAGGCACATTACGTGCACCTGAACTATCGCGATCGGCTAGTTCAGTTTCACTTTGATAAATGCGATCGTTTAATGAGCTTTTTGAGTCCCTTATTTCCGTAGTTGTAATTTTTCTGCCATTTTCACTAACCGTTGATTCATACTTTGTTACTGAAGTTCTATTATGAGGTGGTTCCGATGAAGTTTGTTTTCTGGAATTGCTCCTGCGCTTGGAACTATCACGACGCGATAATCTTGGCTGAGCTTCTGGTTGAAATTCTCTGGATCTTGACTCGGAAGGGGAACGAGAATGAGAGGTGTGTTTGGTTCTAGGTTCCCTAGTGTGCATCTCAACGTAGCGTTTGTCTAAAGCCTCCATTTTAAACTTTTCTTTGGGTGGATATCCATTAGTTCGAATAACTATTTCATCCGCATCAGAGTCGATGGAGTATTCAGTGTTGTCTTCTCCATCAGAATTATTGTAATACTGTTCAATGTGTAATTTTCGACTTCTGTGTTCTCCCGGACTGACAGGATCGTCCAATGAGTCTGATATTTCCATTAGTACTTCCCGACTCAGTGCCTCGGATTTGTGGTTTTCCGATTTGGATTCACGGTTTGACGTGGTATCGGCCTTACGACTTTCGTCACTCATTTGTTTTCGCAGGATACTCGTTTTGGTTTCGCGCAACGGCTTTTTCGGGGGCACTCTCTTTTTCTTCTCATACATCTCCTCTTCTTCTTTAATAGGAGTACGTATTTTCCGTTTCACCTCCTCGACCATTACAATTCTTTTGCGCGGATGCATCATACGTTGTCGTGATCGCTTCTTAGGACGTCGACGCTTTATCCAATATACACCCTCTGGACTATTGGGTGGACTAAATCGAACATATTCATATTCATCCTCGGACATTGAATCATCGTTCTCACTCCGTGCTCGACGACGAATGGCCTGAGCCTGTGAACTAACTGATGTCTTTTCTACAATATTATCAAATGGTTCAGTCTGAGTACCAGCATCGCAATCCGTCTGTGTCCCAATAGCCATTGATTGTCCTGGAAGACTTTGGGTTTCCAAAGCAACTTCATGTTGCGTATATCTTGTTTCCAGCTTTTCCTTTTCCATTAAAATCTGCCTTAATAAGGCGTTCTGTTGCTTCAGAGAATTCTCCAATTCATGTGTTATGGACTGATTTGATATGGCTGGCTGAATCTCTGAGACTATCTCGGCTCCCTGAACCGGCTGAGTGTGAATAACTTTCACTTCTGGTTCCATTTGCGAATAAACAATGCTATTTGGTCCCGATTTGCCCAATGGAAAGGTGTCGTCTTTTAGAGTTGATCCCTGTTGTACCTCATTTGGCATTGATTGCATATATGTTGCACCTGGCACAATTTGGTAATGCTCCCGAATTATCTGCTTACCATCTGGTTGCTCTTCAATAAATCGTCGCATTAGAATCTCTTTTCCCGTATTATCCACCATAAGTAATTGTGGATGAGACAGATTGGCCGATTGTTTTAGTGGCACATTTACATAGATATTATCATCGTCCAAACGGTCTCGTGATTTGTCTCTTGTCATCAATTGAAGAATTTCAACATTGCCATCTTTAATAAATAACTCCCGTTTACTTTTAAGACTATTTTGTGCGACATTAAAATCAATATCGCTGCCTCGATCAATCTCATGTCTTCGCATGGAATCGTCGTCAATGTGCCTGGATTCCGTATCATAACGTTTACGGCGTCCCTGTTCCAATTGTCTATTTCGTTTACTTTGAGCCACATGCTCTCCCTCCTCCATTACATCCTCAATGTAAATATCGCGATCATTTATTAAATTAGTTCTAGAGTTATGAAAACTAAGGTCGTCTTTGGCTGTATGGCTGTTCCTGAAATTATAAATTGTTTAAATAAAATTAAATTAAATTCCAAATAATAAAATCTTTTAAAACATACTTAATTCGAACACGCCTCTGATGCTCATTAGCTGATCGTATCTGGCGTCCCTCTTCGGTCTCTTGGTATACAGCATCGGGGATACCAGAAACGGAAAAGCCTACGTTTTCGTTAAGCTGATCACGCCCGTCGTGGAACTCCCAGCGGGTGGGTTTGGTTCGTGTATCTGGTGGCTTCTCCGCTGACCAGGCCTCGCGTCTTCCCATCCACTCGGCGACCTGTAATTATTATTATTGTAATTAAATATTTTATTACTAAATTCTAATAATTCTAATAAGCAAAAGAGTCTGGATTTTAATTGCGTCAACTAACTAAATAATTATTAGTAATAAAAGTTTCATGTCTAATATTGTGCACATTTTTTATTTTTATCGTGAAATATTTATAGTTTTTTTTTTTTTACTTTTCTTTTATGATAAGGAAATCAAAAATGAAAAACTCAAAATTGTGAGCTTTACGAATTTGCAATTTAGTAAGTGCATTGGCATTTGCAATGTTTTACTACTTTATTTTTAGCATAATCAATCGAATTCGAAAATGTTCAAAATCTACCTGAACAGATTTTGTATGTTTTCCATTTGCCATTTCCCTATGCACTAGATGTACATCGTCTTCAGTTTTACTGATATTAACTATTCTTTTGCTACAAGAGAAGAATAAAAGATTAAAGACAGAATGAATGATTTGATGTTGATTAAACAAAAACAAAAAAAAAAAGAAAGAAAAACGCATATTCCATTAAATTTTGCTTAAAGTATTAGTATTAATTTCCTTTTTTTTCTTTTTGATTGGAAAAAAGCGTTGAACTCATGACTTAGTCACCGGTAATGGAATTAATGGATTAATCCTGATAGATGTTTGAATTATGATTATATTAGTTCGGTTCCTAAACATTTGAAATCACAAAAATCACTTATTATTATTTTGATATTTCTATATATATAGTAACAAATCGAATATCATTTCGTATTTTCAATGATATTTTTACAGCGACTGTTTAAAAATTTGAGTATTTTGATTAATTCAATTTAAACAATATATTAAAAACACCAATTTTTAAAATTTTATGATATTAATAAAGCATTGTACTATAAAACCATATTTGTTATTTGGGGCCGGGACTAAGTTCCTGAGTCAACAAGCACTTGCACAAATATCTAGTAAAATTTAAGCAGCTTAAATTAATTTTAGTTACTTACGTGGCAGCACCATAAAGTGGACACCATGAGCATATGCAGCAGAGCAAAAGAATCAGAATGGTTAAGGCGACCAGTGTGGCTAGAAGTATTAGTACCCAGAAGAGTACCTTATTTTCAGCCTTATACTGGGTCTGCAAGGGAGTAAGATTCTGTTAACGTATGGATACAATTAGTGGTCGATTGTTATAAATATTAAACTTGGAAAACTTACATCCGTTTGTGCCGTATCTTGGGGCATAATCGCATAGGAGTTGTTATGCTGGGAGAGACGCTGTTGTATTTGGGATATGTCAACAAAAGAGGAACTGTCATAGAGGACGGTTGCTGTGACAACACTACGATCTGTAGTACCGCCGCTACTTGGTGGTATATCCTTTGCACCTGGCTCATCGGAACGCAGTGGTCGAATATCATGAATTATGACCTTACCACCAGTTATGGTTGACAAAGTTTCTTCGGTTTTTGCTTTATCAGGATTGTGTCCTGGCACCACAAAAGTGACCGTTCGCTTGCGACTCTCCGGTGGATAAATACGAATTGAAGTTGTAGAGGATCGGACAGGTACACCCAAGTCATAGGCACGGGCAGTTAAAATAAAAATACCGCTTTCATCCTCTGGCATCGATGTGGTCTGCGTTGCTCGACGAGTTCTGCTTTTACTGGCCCCTGCACTCGTGTGCTTCTTGGCGCGCAAGTGTATCTTTTCACGCACAGTCAACTCACCGGTCACCTTGTCCAATGCAAACTTGTTCTCATAGTTGCCGTTGATTAGCTCGTATCTTACTTCGTTGTTTGGCGCAGTGGCGTCATTGTCAACCGCATGGATAATTGCTGCAGTTGTGAAGCCTAATAAATCTGGCGCCAGAATAAATTCATACAGATCTTTTTCAAAAACTGGTGTCTCGTCGTTCACATCTATTAGCTTAATGATTAATGGCACTTGTGCCCGATTGCCCTCGCCGTCCATATCGCGAGCTTCTATATACAGGTGATACTCTGGCATGACCTCTCTGTCGAATCCATGATTATTTGTCGATACGGTGATCAAGCCACTTTCCGCATCCAAATTTAGTGATGTATTCAAGTATCCCAGGATGGCAGTGTAACGAACTTTTCCACCCAAACCCGAGTCCAAATCGGTGGCATGGACTTGCACAACCTTTGTACCAACTGTCATATTCTCAGGTAACTCTACAGAATATGATGGCTGATCGAATACTGGTGGATTATCGTTGACATCATTTATGTAGACAGTCACATTAACGGTGGCCGAAAGATTTGTAGCTGGTCCCAACTCTTGAGCCAATACGGAAAATTGCACTGAATGACGTTGTTCATAGTCTAACAATGCGTTGTCTCTCACACGTATGAGAAAGGATGCACTGCGTTCGGCTACATTTGGAGTGATCTCAAATGTACCATTATTGTTAAGTAGTGTTAATGAAAATACACCATTTTTGCCGGTGTCATCATCATAAACACGCGGCACATATGGATCGATGAATGTCAGTGCAGTGCCTTGCGGTGCATTCTCATCCACCCTTGAAACGTAACTATGGGTGGAAGAGCGGGGAAAAAAGAAAAAAAAAAAGCAAAGAAAATAGAAAATCGTGAGTTAAAGATTAGCATAGAGAGAAAAGAATTTCGTGAACGTTGTAGACCATTGTATAAGCGTGCGACAAGACTGTGGTTAGGTATTTCCAGTTTTGCGGGAATTTGATCGGAGGAACTTTGGTTGAAAGCTGCTTGGCATAAATGGATATTGCAGTTTTCTATTTTCAGTGTAGTTGCAGTTATCGTAGTCGTCGTCGTCGTTGTTGTTGTTGTTGTTAATGTTAAGAGTTTTAGGACTTTATGCTAATGGATGTGGTTAAATTTGTTGTTGTTGTCGTTCCTAGTTCTTAGTTTCCTGCCTTAAAGTCGTCTGTTTAAGTTCGTAGTAGTCGAATAGGCAAAAACACTCCTACTCCACTACACTGCACTGCACTGCTCCGCACTTCATGAAAATTGCATTTCAGTGGCAGTGGTTGGGTTGGATAGTGGTTAAGCAGGTTTTAGCATTTTTGCATTTATTCTCTTCCTTTTTTGTTTTTCGCTGTGAATCTTGCTTACTTACTGATCGTTTTCGAAGTAAGGCGCTGAATTAGTACGATCGGGCAGAAAGAACGCCAATTGCACTGTAGTAGCCATTGCAGGAGGTTCGTCACGACCAACCTTAACTTCTTCAGCGATTACAGTGAGGAGGACTGGATCGCCCACATGCGTGATGAAGGCAATATCCTCTAAAGGTCGCATTAAAAAGATTTCACCTGGAATTCAAATAAATTTTACTTATATATAATATACATACATATATACTTTATAATCAATTATTATTAGTATAGAGAAAAAGTTCATTAAGAGTAGAATTGAAGGCATTTATTGATCATCCATTGTCACATGGGAAAATTGACGATACTGTAATTACGACAGCAACGGATAAGCTAAAGAAAGAATAATTATGAGAGCCTGCAAAAACTGAGGCATCGTCAACCATGGGAACTATTTTAACTTTATTCATGTGATTTACGTATCAAACAAATAAGCAAAAACTTGTCGTTCTCATATAAACGATCGGAAGGGTCGCAATGTTTCTTGCCTCTTTACATTATTTCTGTGTTCTTTCTAATGGGTTTTGAAATAACAAATGAGTACCCATGGGAAAAAAGTTAATTTGGCAATGTACTATAAATAATAACAGTAGTCTTATGAAGTATTAATTTAAAATAAACCGATATTTTAACTATTGTCGTAAACCTGCCTTATGTATAAATATGCATATGTAGTTGTGTAACGGCATCATATTTTGCCAATTGTATATGTGTTGCCAGAAAACATGGTTGAAGAGCCTCCAGGGGGAAGGCAGGTAAAAGCAGATTCAAAAAAAAAAAAGAAAAAAAAAAAAAGAAAAACCAAAGCCATCAAACTGCCACTACTAACGAAAGAGATGAGACAAGCACGAAACAAGGAAGTTAAAGTGCATTCATTGCTCGTTTGTGGTTACGGCCAGTGAAAAGGGGTTAGAAAGAAGAAGAGGGTCTGGGCTTTGGGCTTTGTGGTCTGGGGTATGAGCCAAATTGCGTCCCAGAACTTGGCCGAGGCGAACGACTATTTTGTTAAGTCGCATCGTGGTCGGTCGGTTGCGGCAAGACGGTTATTGAGCTTGTGGTATCTAACGACAGAGTCGGAGCTGGTGCTGCCTGCCGCTGGGTTGGATTGCTCGGTTCCTGTTGAGGCCGTTTTTTTTTTTTTATTTTTCTTTTTGCTTTCTTGCTACTTGTAGTTATGTTAATGTTAGTGCTGCTATTTTTTTTTTTTTTATTCTTAGTTATTTCATTCGTTTGTGCTGGGCTGTTGCACATTCACTTGGTACTACTATTTTCTTTTCTGCACTCATATTTTTTCATTTTAACATTTTCAAATGAATAAATTTAAAGCATAATGTGTTAGCAGAAGAATGTTAATTATTTTAAATATTTTATTACCGCTTGTGTCATTGATGTCAAAGAATGATGTAAATGGATTGTTTTCGGAGACCAAACCATATCGCACCTCTCGAGGATTGCCTTTATCTCCATCTTCTGCATGCACTTGCAAAATCTAAAAACCGTATTGAAAATTATGCTAATAATAAAATTATTTAATTTTATGCAATTTACTTTATCTCCGGGAAGTATGCCGGGTGGCAGTTTGGTAACTGGCGGCGCCAAGGTAAATACTGGCGGTTGATCTTGAACATCTTGTACAATAACCACAATTTCCATTCCCGCAATATTGCGACTATCTTGGCCTGGTTCAGCATAGGCATCCTGTAATATAAAATATCTTTAGTTTCTATAAATTTATATTATTTATATATGGTACATACATTTGCTAATATTGTTAAATGATACATGGCTTGTTTCTCAAAATCTAATGGTCCTAAAAGAAAAACTGTTCCTTCTGTCGTATCAGTGGATACTATTTTCTGTCTTATGGCGAATAAGGGAGAGCCCTAATAAAAATAATTAAAAGTTATAAAATACTTATTATAAATATATAAAATTTAAAACTTACCCATAACTCGAGGTAGACTGGTTTTTGAAAAAGTGGATTCTTTCGTGCTATTACATAATCCAATTCTGTGCCACGTTTAGCATCCTTAAATGTTGATAAAATTATAGAATTATTGATTACATATTAGTGGTCAACAAATTGAAAAGGTTCATAACCTCATTTAATAAGAATTTAACTTATGTCTAGATAGTCGATCGATTGTATGGCTATTTTTCATTCCTTGTCTGCCGGTACAATTAAAGTAATTTGAAATTCCATTTGAAAGCGTTTTAGTTGAACGTATTCGTATTTATGATTTTTTAAGACACACGTACTCACCTCGGGTATCATTATGATGCCTGGTTTGTGTGGAAATATGAGGTCATGGGGCGTTGTAAAATTGGTTGCTGTAATTGAACACAATTGGGTAGCCATGCCACCTTTTGTGTCCTTCACAGAAACCTGGAAGTCATAATATCGGCCCGGCTCTAGGCGTCGTTGAAGCACAACATTTGCTTGGCATACCGAATTGTACTTGGTGCATGGAAGCGATTCCACCTTGACGGTGGATGAAGATGCATCACCTACAAACTCAAAGGTCAGAGGATAGTCGAATTCCTCATCAGTCGCACGCAATCTGTAGATTACCGAATTGACCTGTGCGTCTGCCGGTACAAGTACCAATCGCATGCGCGTTGTAGGATCAAATTTTGGATCCACACTGTGAACGTGATGTGGACACAGAATACCAATTAGAAGGCTGATTGTCAGCAATCGATAGGCGGTCATTGAGCTCTGCCATGAGCCAAACTGAAAAACTGGCCAACAGTGATGCTGATGCTGACGATGTTGATGCCGATGCCGATGCTGCTTGGAGAGGGAGGTAGCTGGAGTATAGTAGTAGCATTCTTTCTGTCGTCGATGGCCTCCATTCGCAGTTCTGTTAACTGAGGCTCTTGCTATTCCCAGGCGACATTGCTGGGCAGAGGATGTATCACTGTTCTCTCGTTGACTGCAGAAAGCTCTGCTACTGCTGGAAGCCATTTCTGCAATTAAAACAAGTTATTTTTGTAATTAAACTGTTTAAAACTAACTAACTAATTAATCGACTCTTTTGAATAAAAATATTAAAAAAAAAGAAAGACCACATAAAACGGCACATTATTTAGATAACCATTTCAAATTTATATAAAAAATATAAAAGAATATATCAATGGATCTTTATCTATCAACTATATGGCTTACAATTTAAGGTCTAAATAATGCTAAGAAATAGACAGACGGACAAACTCTTCTTGATGTTGTTCAAGAATTTATATTTTTTGTATAAAATCATTTTTGATTACATTTATTTTCAATATGCCCAGGAAATAGTAATTCTATCCATAAATTAAAATATGTCAGTCGTCGACTAATCCATCTTGTTAGACAACCATCTAAATAATTTTTAAGCCTATGCATGCAACATATTTAAGCCATAAAGTGCATGTTGTTGGGATAAAAAGTGATTGTGTAATTTACTCAATCACATGGACCAGTCTCATAGACCCAATCTCAAACTGCGCCGAATCATCGTCCAATTGTATAATTGTGTTAGCCCAAACAAATACATATACAAATATAAAACATCGGCCGCGGCTTCTGCTGGTTGCACCTGGGATTGCATCAAATGGAAAAAAAGAAAACAAAAAAAAAAAGAAAAAAAAAGCAAGTGTGAACCTCTGGAGTTTCTCAACAGCAGCTATTTCGATCGATCGCATACTATTTGCCTACTTTCATTTTCCGTTAAAGTCAAGTTTTTCAGTTTGCCCCGAAATCGAATTATATTTCATAATTAATACTAGCCACACCACTTTCATTTTTCCAGACATAACCATTACCAAAACACACCCAACCCCAACCCCAGCCCCAGCCCCAATTCCAACCACAACCCACCAACTCAGTTGGCTATGACTATGGCAAATGACCCACTGTTTGTCTTCGGGACGAAAAATTAGTGTGTTAACACAGCATTTAAAATGCTTTAGCAAATGTTTTAATGTTATGCTAAAGGCAACATAAACTTTTTAGTATGAAATTTAATATTACTTTCGTTAGGTCATTCGGTCACAATTGATGCACAATTCGGTATGCCTAAAATATATAAGTATTAATAGACATTAGCTGCACTAAGACTAATCGATTAGCCAAAGCTTACAATATATTTGTCAAATTACGTAAACTGGAAACATGGTTTCTTTTTAAAAGTTGGCTTAATAGTATTGGTAAACCGCCCATACAACAGATTAAGTTTATCAATGGGTAATTAATTCTCTGGCCCTGAAATTTAAACGTATGTGTTTTCAGTTCACTGATTGCGATCGACCAAAAATTTAATATGTATAGTAAAAATTTTTTTATTAAATTCGTAACTGATCATAAACGTTGATAGTAAAAGACAGAAAATTCTTGAAAAGAATCAATTTTATAGAGTTAATACATGTCAAATGAATTTTACCATCACAATCTTAACTGAAAAAGAAACATGGTAAAAGCATCGCTGTACACTATTGAAACGTTCGTTTCATCATTCCCATTCCGGCCATTGAGGCGGTCACGTCTTTGTCTGCCTAAATGCGACATAGTTTTATAACGTTTAATCATGTGCTACAATTACCAGCGGTTCTTTAGACACATTCTCCGAAACTCTTTTTCTTTTATTTATTTTTTTTTTTTTTTGTATTTAATAAATAATTGTAGCTGTTGTTGGTCTAGTTTTTGCTTCAGTGGCTTCTTAAAGTAGCCGTAACTTGAATGTAGCACAATTGGCGTTCTTTTGCCATTTAAAATTTTGAGGAATACGCGCAGCAAAAAAAAAAAAAAACGAAAGACAAATAAATGAAATACTATTTAAGTCATTTATATAATTAATATCATTAATTTTTTTTCTTAAACTAAACTATAGTTGAATTTGTAAAAGGCAACTTAACTTTCATTGTTACATTTCCGAAAATAATCCGAATTTTATGAAGGTTATAAAAATGATATTTGAAATATTTAAGATGTAAGCTGTTTTAAGCGGAATCATTAATTAAGTAGTAAAATAAATTATATCATTTCAATAAAGTATCTTAGTTACGGGCAATTAAAAACAAATTTTAAATTGAATTTGCATAAATATAAAACATATAGATATAGTTTGCCTTTTTTTTTTAATTTAAAACAGTAGCATTTTAGGGTAATCTTTATGTACATATATCCGACTAGTAATACTTGGGATCAGTAGCCATGGCGCCGCAAAGTAATTTTAAACTTTGCCCGCCAAATGCGGCTGTTGTCCCGGACTTAAAGTTTTGGATTTTTGCCTGTTTGGAGCTTAAATTGCGAACTCGAACTTAATGTGAACAGATCTCGTGAGCTATTGCCAATCCGGTTTTTATTTGTCCGTCCCAAATGATTGTCTGGTCGGTCTAGCTGTATTTGCCAATTTCCAGTTTATGCAGCTGCAGTTCGGCGGCATCGTTGAGTCCTAGTCCTTAGCTGCAGCGCAACAAGCCAATGACCAGTTATGTCAGTTGAATCACTTAGAGGCGAGTCGAGTCGAGTGGAGTCGACTCGAGGCGAGGCAAAGATAACTCTGGCCACCCGACACCCTCGCTTTTGGACGCTGCATCGTCTAAATTTACTGCCAAGTATGTTGCAATGTTGTGTGAGTTTGCCCGCATTTGGCTTAGACTGGCTTTAGATATATGTATGTATATACATACATACATATCGGTAAGTTTATATAGGTTGGCAAATGCATATAGTATATGTATGTATGTATGTAAGTGCTTGTGATGTATTTGCGAGTTAAAGCCAGACTCAGTCCCAGTCTCAATCCCAGACTCAGTTCCAGTCTCCGTCTCTGTCCGTTGTCATTTTCGCATTCGCTACTATTGCGCAACAATTGTAACACATTATATTTGTGCCATTTGACCGAATTTCTCTTCACAAATCCTATATATATATATACATATATATATATATATATACATAAAAACAAATTCAAGCCTGGCCGGGTGGCAAGGTAGTCAGTTAATTTGCTTGTCTTTCAGCCAAGAAAAATGAAGCTGACTGGCTGGCCAGCTGTGGTTCCATTTTCAAATATGGAAATGTGGTTTTGAATCTTTTTTTTTTGTTTTCTGTTTTATTTTGGTTTTTTGTTTTCTGTTTAACATGGGAGACTTTTCGGGAACTTTAAGGGTATATTTTCCAAAACAAGTTAGTTATTTTTGCTCATATGAAAAGTCTGTGTCTTCAAATAAATAATTATCCTTATTATTCCTATGTAATAATAAATAATAATTTTCTCTTCTGTTTGTTTTTTCTGTTCACGAACGGCCTTCACTTGTAATTTCAGGTTTTTTATTAATTTTGTAATTGTAAAAGAAAATTTTAGGTTAATTATATTTTACTGCATAGCCATTAAAGAATTGTAGTTTCCTGATTTTTAATGGAAATTATTGCAGTTAAACATTCTTCGATGGTAATAAAAATTTCTTATTAATTTTTTTTATTATTGAGTACAAATTATTTCAAAGAGTGGCCATTAATTGGGATTATTTTCAGGGTATATAAACTTCGATCCGTTAACCAATTTGTTGAGCTTTATAGAAACTCGTGAGTTCACTTTGAAGTAAAACAAGATTTTGGGCGTTGTTCAATTTTTGGCCTGAGTTCGGTTACGGCTATTGCTGTACGCGGAAATTGTTGCAGTTTCGTGAGCTGGGCTTTGTTATTTTCGGGCTCGGCTTTAACTGGCAACAGGCTGGGGCAGCTAAAACTGCAACTGGCACTAGTAGTGCTGGTATACAAGTAGAATGAAAATTTGTGTTGCAAATAAAGTTGAACCCGATGGCAAACTAATCTGCTTCACGACAATAGACCAGACAGCCAACCAACAAGCCAGCCAGCGGCATAGACTCGTAATCAACTTTTATTTGGCCCTAGTCGGCGTGCGACCGTCCTTCACTATGCTATAAGCCAGTCGATCCTTTCCTGGCTTTACTTGCTAAAGTTGCGGCTGGGACTGGGGTTTGTTGCCCGCTGGTCTTAGCTGTCTGTCTGTCTGTCTGACTGTCTTTGGTCGTCATGTCTGTCTGTTTCTTAGTGCGTCTGCCTCCTACTCCCGCCAGTATATTGCAAGTGTGTCTTTGTGTGTGTGTGTGTGTGTGTGTGTGTGTCTGTATGTATGTATGTCTGGTTGTCTGCTGAACTGTCTATGTACTTTTGCACTGCTCAGGTAAACATACCTACATACATATCTGCATATATAAACTTTTATTGCTGCAGCTGCGGGAGTGTTTTTGGGCGCGCCCCAGTGGGTAAAATAAATACATACATATATGCATAAATAACTTTTCAATATAAAATATAGGAACGTCATCTGACTTTTGGAGAACAACTTCAACATTAGTGCATCACAATATACATATAAATATTTATATATAATTAGAAATATAATTTTTATGTATACTAAAATATTACTCATACGACGAGTGTCCAAGTTTATGTAAGTAATATTGAACTAATTAAGAAATCATCTGAATTCTTCTTTTTATATAAATTACGTTTTTATTTCTCATTTATGTTAAATGCTTATTTGTTTTCTTCTTTCTGTATATACAAACACACTTATTTATTATCTGGCGCCATTTAAATTTTTTTATGTGCTAAGCTACAAAAGACTTTAAAAATGAAGCTCATATTTAAAAGAAATATGTATGTCATTCACAAAACCAAGCGACACTATAAAAAACAAGATAATAAAATTAAAACGCGTGCCCATCGCTTTAATAAAAATGATATCGTATGTGCGTTCTTTAGAGAGATGCACGTTTTCGTAGGCAGTGGGAAAACCTTCGAAATTCAGTAGTGAGTTTGCATGACTATTCAACTAATATACAATAGATATAGATGGTAGATACATGTATGACTCTTGGCTCCCACAAATTTACCAATAATGCTTTGAAATCGGGGAGATGTAATAATTTTCTTCTCCTTTTTCTTTTTTTTTACAAGAATTCCATGCGGCCGGCCTGTCAAAGATTTTATAATTAACAACATAAGACAAGGTTCAAGATTCAAGCTGAAAGCTGGCCTGCAATTCACAGTCGATTGTAAATGAAGAGCACAAACAATGTACATACTACATACATATATACAATGAATGCACGCCTTGGCTCAAGACCAGACCATGGGGGAAAAGGAAAAGCAATGGAGAGAGAGAGAGACGATGGCAGGGACAGGGATAGGGACAGGGACAGGAGATGGGGCGATTAGTTGCGGTGCCAATGCTGACGTCGACTTCAGCTTAGCTTCATCATCACCAACTGTCATGATAAACATTAACAAACCTCAACATCTACACCGTCATCGCCTTCGCCTTTGCTATCGCCAGTTTTAAGTTCGTGTCCACCCGTCGGCTTTGACTTTTTTTTATACCCATTACCCTTTTTTTTTAGAGAGGGTATACTAAAAGCATAAAAATATCTACTAATTATTTATTAAACAACATCAATATTGATTATAGTAGTATTTTAGTATCAATATAAACAATAATGTACTAAAGCTTAGTTAAGAATGTTTCAATTATAATTTTTTTCCTACTGTTTCAAGTTTAATTAGTCCTTCATAAAATCGAATTGTATTTCTGTTCTCTTTAAATTGATTTTTAAGATTTAAATTTTTATTATGCTAAACATTTTATTAAGATATACATTTGTAAGTCATATTTTAATTAAGATATACATATGTATGTCGTATTTTAATGAATTAAAAGAATTCTTCTTATTACAGGGTATCTCAAAGTAGTAATCCTAATTTAAAATTTTTTATTTTTAGCTTGTCATGATGCTGCTTTGTTTCGGTACCACAATTCGTTTCGTTTGCATTGGAGGTGGCATACATAACGACTGCGACTGGGCTGAGAGATCTTTGCCTGCGCCCAAACTATGGCCTAGCCATGGCTGCTGCCAGCGACGAGTTTAAATGAAATGCAGCAAAAATAAAAATGTAAATAAAAGACTCAATAACAGCAATAGTAACAAAAAGAGTTAAAAAGAAAAAGAAACGAACGAAAATGTGCGTGGGATTGACAGCGGAGACGACGACAGTCGGAATAAGAGCCACAGTCTGAGCTAGAGCTACAGGGCCAGCTGGTAACCAAGTGTCTGTGCAGCTTTAGAGTCGTCTCCTGGTGCAGAATACTCAAATTGAATCTCAAATTTATCGGCATACAGCTCTTGGCATATTGCTAGCGCAAAATTAATTGGCTTAATCTTGAAGGAAATGCACTTAAAGCATTGAAATACTGGCATTCCTTAGTCCAGAGAAGTATATTGAAAATAAACCGATGACTTGGATATATCCAAGAGAAAACAACTTCTTCTTTTCTTTTTTTTTTGCATATTGTTGAAAAGTTTTCTTTAACCAGCCAAGTTCAAGTTGAATTTTAAAATCACTGACATGCAAAAATTTACATTTATGTATATACATACATATATAAAGCCAAGAGTATATCCTGTTTATATATAAATATATTTCCATATACATAAGACATGACTTCCGCAGCTGCCTAAGGTTTATTAATATAATATGTACATATATGCATTTAATTATATTTATTTATATTTGCATTTAGGTTTCACCACACCCAATAATAGTGGCTACAATATTATTAGATTCATATGCAGATAAATAAACATAAATCAGTTCATTTTCAAATATATCTTATAGCAAGGAGACTGAACACAATGATCCATCTCTCTTAGTGGCCAACAGTGGATGACGATGAACGTGTAGATAAACCCTGACTGATAGAGTGCATTCCAAAGGCCTTGGGAATGGTTAAAGAGACGGGCACAAGTCGTATGCGTCTCCGATAGCTATATGCTTTGCCTGTGGTAATTACTCTCCCTAATAACGCAATAATTTATTTCCACTTTAGACATACATGGTCTATACATATATAAATATATATATATGTATATATGTATATATATGTATCTACATACATATGTGTAGATACTTTGGCGAATGGGACGTTCTGAGATTTGGCATGGCTAAGAGTAAAACTTTGCTAGGCTGCAGCAGCAATAATAACTGACAGACTGCGACACGACGATTGCTATGGCAATGGCTATGGCGATGGATATGACGATGGCGATGATTATTGTATGGTGGGCGTAAGGCATAAATAAATGTTTTATGTGCGCTTGCGCTGTTATTGTTCTTCATTTGCGAGTGGTTGTTATGGCGGCTTCAAAACTCTTTTGACTCCAAAATTAAATTTTGAGCTTCAGTTGAACGACACTTTTACGACCTAAAATTGTTGGGCAATATTGAGCTAAGAACAAGTTTTTATTTTATTGTGTCCGTCCATTGGTATCGTTGAGTCGGCATTGCCAGCACAACCGCAGCAAATCAAAAGACTTAGGTAGCGAACGTGGCTAGAGTCTCAACGCTCTCCAGGCCACAACACCGCCCAATGTAATTAAGTTCAAATGTCTCGGGGCATAGTTAATCTGAACGGGTCGATCAAAACGCTTTTCCAGTAGTCTAATTAGATGTCTTAGGCATAGACTCTTCTTATATATAAGTATATACTCATATATATATATATATTTTTTTTTTTCTACAAGTCTTTAAGCCGGTTCAAGACAAGCCGATAATTAACAAGTTAGACAGCTATACAGCCTTCTTTGCCGTCATCGTCCCATTAACTAATAAATAGGTTTTGCATGTTACTATAATATGTATCTACGATATATCCCTGTAAGCACTTCAATACCCATAAGGCTTATCACTGGCTTATGACAACGATTTGTTGCCTGAGTTTAATTTGATTTGAACGTTGCATAAATCATTATGAAGCCGGTGACTGCGCCCCTCCGCGCCGTGTCGGATTTTATAAATGAAACTCTCTCGCAAGAGAGGCCAAAGTATTGTGGCTAAATGCATAGGTATTAGTGTTGCCATTGCGTTGCTAACACGATTTTGTTGCCTTAACTTTTAAGTTGTTTTCGTTACCATTGCAAAAAATAAACGAAAAAGAAGAAAAAAAAGAAAAATAACAAAATAAAAATAACAAGTCAACTGTGAATTGGTTTTAAGGGGTGGACAGGAAAGGGGGACGAAACAAAAATATAAAATATCTGTAAAACTTGAAACACGCACAAGGCGCCACACAAAATACGCGCAATAAGTTTCATACATAAATTGTAAAATGCCGCACAGCTGTCAATTTTGGCACTGCGCCGACTAAAGTGGGTCAGACAAGGTCGAATCGGTGTTATTTTTGTTTACTTCAGTTAAATATACATACATACAAACCTATATGTGAAGTCATGTATCAACATATTTATCTATAAGAGTATACATATGTATATGTAAAGTGGGTATGTGGTAGGTAATATATGTATTTGTGTGGTCGGTTGTGGCTTGCGGCTAGATAACTCCTGAAACCATCTTGTCATTGCTGCAGTCTGAGTTCGAGACAAAATGCGTAAGTGCCATTACACAATTGACGTACTCTTTAGTTATTCGGTAATAATGATTGAAAACTGCCATATGGCTGGCTTTATTATTGTTTAATTGTGAGGATGTGTAGGTTTTTTTTTTCGTTTTTACGTTATTGAAGGCTTTAATTAATGGGTGCGGCTGTGGCTGCGGCTTCGTCTATGGCAATAGCTGTCTGAGACTTAATTGGCAAATTTCAAACATGTTCAACACAATCCAATCTATAATTTTTATAAGAAATCTATTAAAAAGTTTAAATAAAGTTGTCTCACTAATTAGCCTTCTGTATGCGAAAGTTCAAACTCTTTTCTTTTTTTTTTAAAACTTGGAAAAGTATTTGTGATTAACGTAACTTGATTATGGTGAATAAGAATTTTCTATTTTTTTTCATCCAAGTGCTCAATAAAATTTGAAAAATGGGGAAAAGAACTCTTCTTAATTCTTTAGCCAATTACTAAACGTTAACGAATTTGCTGTTAAATTTAGATACTTAATATTATTTCATTATTATTCTCCAATGATCAATTAAAAGAATGAATTACTTGTCGGTGAATTAATGCAAATAACAAAAAAAACCCAATCGTAGACTAAAATGCATATACAATAAAAATTGAATTTTTCTTATGTAAGAATGAGAAGAGAATTTTCATTATCCATTTGGCAAAAAAAAATATATATATCTGTATATGTATGTATGTATATATGTGGTACCTTTTAGAATGGTAAAAAAAGCTGAAAGCGACAGAATCCAAAGGCTCGCCCTCTTTGCTTCTCCGTTTACGTGGTCTGTCTTTGAAATTAATCGTTCCATGTGTATTCACTTTTGTCCACGAAACTAATCCGAAATTCAAGCAGTCTGTTGACTTTCCCGTTTGGGTTTGGATATCAAGTGTCTGACATTTTCAGACATGCACTGAATTTAAATAGTCAACCATCAATGGTTAGATATCTGTGTATATATCAACTCGTAGCACTGAACCTCATCATTTCCTGTAACACGTTTGATTTATGTATTTCTCGATCCAGTTATTTCTTCTTTTAAAGAATATTACTTGAAATTTGAAGTATTGTATTTGAATTCAGTACTGTTAAGTACCGAGAACA
Source organism: Drosophila emarginata (assembly GCA_037075365.1). Lineage (NCBI taxonomy): Eukaryota > Metazoa > Arthropoda > Insecta > Diptera > Drosophilidae > Drosophila > Drosophila emarginata. The sequence continues at coordinate 17,020,075 of JBAMCD010000221.1, read as the reverse complement.
AGACACATCTCTTGGCCAAATATTTAAACGTTGGCCATGCGGATGGACCGTGTTATCTAAGCACCGAATGACGTCTCAAATAGCCCATTAAACGTTTCAGTTGAGCGCACTGCAAACGACCTTGCCCGCGGATTAAATCAGATCAAAGTCTAATGCTCTTCACTGTGGCCGGATCGTTACCAATATTTAATAATAATTTTTAATGATTGAACGATCCTCCTACCAGGAAATATTATCAGTAACCTAATACTGCTTAAATAGTCAGCAAAAGCTGCTGTTTTTATTATTATTATTATTTTTTTTTCTTTTATGTTTCGGGCACTCTCTCTCTCTCTCTCTCTGTGTTTAGTAATTTATTCACAAAATAATCACATAAATTTCTTGTTTTCGTTTCACTGAGGATCACTGCAAAATGATTTCGATTTTAAATGCTACGGCGTGTTTGAGGTTTTAATCTCAACTTGCAAGCGAAGCACATATGTATGAATGTAGGTATGTATTTCATATAGGTATGTACGAGTACATAAATACATACATAATTATTTATAAGAAATTCCACACCAACACTCGTCTACATAAAATTACATTGGCAGGCCACCGAGCCTGTTTCTTGTTGTTGTTGTTGATGTTGTTGTTGTTGTTAATGTATACTCAAATGTGGTTCACTTTACATTTAACGGACAACGTTGCAGAGTTTGTTGTGTACCCCGCCGCTATTGAAATGGTACTGGCAACCAATCGTGCATAAAGACGTTGTTGGAGCTGAGTGGCGACTATTGGAGCGCTAGTGAAGCTGAACCGCAACAGCAACAGCCACTGTCAAGAGAACGCTCAATGATCGTACACAGAAAGCCGGTTTTGCACATATGCGAGAGATGGCAGAGAGGAGTCATGAACTCGACAAAATCTTCTCTTTCATTGACGTTTATCAACGGATAGCAAACAGTTTTCTGTTCTCTTAAAGAGATCCTCCAAAATGTTTTTTTTTTTTTATATAAGAAAAAGTAATTTAAAACTCAATGCAGAAATTCTTAAATTACACCATAAGAGAGGAATCTCTTTTGTATAAATTTGCAGATTTATTTTAACATTTATTTAATATTTTTATATTCTTTTGTTGTTATTTAATGATCCATGACACAAAATTAAACAGCAATTTAATGTAATTTGATAAATATTCCATTACAGTAATTCAATCATGTTTCCAGGTTGTTCAATAAAATGTCTATTCGTGTTCAGTGCTCTTTATCTTTTGACCTGCATCTAATAGAACAACAGACCAAACATACGAAATACAGATACGAATATTTAGGTTGCCATTGTCGTAGTGTCGTAGGATACGTTTACACAGGGAAAACACAGAATGGGGGCGGTACCTAAGAAAAACAAGTTTACAGAATCCCCCCACCCCGCCACTCTTCCTTACATCAAATGGCGCATACTGTACTCATTTCTTATGGACAGTTGCCATAAAGGTTTTTTTTTTTTCGTTTTCTGTACATACATACATATATAGGATAACATTTCATTCTGGGTTATTCCATTTTAATAATTCAGCCCCTAATTGTTATAGCAGTTAATTCAGAAAGCCCAATGGGAGTTTGGTGGACATTTTCATGATGTGCTTCATTTTATTGAATTGTTTAGTAACCTTGACTAACTGTAATATAGTTTAACCTTTGGGTCATATCGATATGGTTTTTTTTTATGTATTTCATTGTACAAGGTCAATCGTACAATCATGTTAAGCTGACCTTGAATTTGCAGAATAAAGGATACATTTATGACACTTTATTTAACTGTTTACTAAAACACGTAAAATATAGATTACAATTATCCAAATGACCTTTAATTGTAAGGGAATCAATGAGGTCTATTGAAAATGTAGTGAAGTGTTAGGGAAAAATGAACTTTTACATTTACTTTAAGCATCGTCAAGTCAAAGAACTTAATTTTAAATTAAATAAACTAAAGGCAAATAATATGCATATATTCACATATGTAAGTTTGTACACATGTATAACAAATAGTTTTCGTTCTAAATCGTTTTTAATATATAGCTAAATCAAATAATTGTGTGGTTCGCCAATATTTGTGTTGACTTTTGTCATGTAATATTTCATTGTAGACAAATCACGCGATGAGCTTCAAGTGCTAACCGTCATAATTCTTTCCCTAGCACTGCATACAAATACCTTTGAATTGGTACTTAGTAGATACTTTCGTGCATTCACAGACAAACACATACACACACACATATATATATATTTATATGTATATGTATGTACTCCATGGAGCTCCAAATATAACTGAGATATAGTACAAACAAAAAAAATAAAAAGAAACTCTGAGCCTGTTTTTTTATTTTTTGTAAGGCAAGAGGTAGATAAAAAACCACCGTCCAACACATATTCAAAGTTCTCTGGCATTTTCAATTTAGGTTAATTGTTGTAGCTCACTGTGCTTCTCCTTATATACATATGTATGTACATATATATCGGATGGTATAGGCCAACAGATTTTAATGTATATATTATCTACACTTACGGAAACTTAAATTGGGGAAACTCGAAAGTACATTAACCTCGACCAAACCTCTCGCAATTCACAAAAGTTACCGTACGCTCTTTTTCTTTTCTTTTTAAACTATTTTTAGTGTAATCAATAAAATTAAAATGTAGACCCGTTGTGAGTTAGCTTCCTCACAAAAATTTACTATTGTTATCTTGTTTTAACATCTGGTGATTTCTCGCTACTCAATTTGAGACAAATTTGTTTTGGTAGTTGATTGGATTTTCTGGTAGCAAAAGCATGTAACATGTCTAAAAAACACTTTAAAGATTCTTGACGAATAAAAATTTTGAACAATTTGACACACATTGATGGCACTTTTCCTGAATTGAAACTAGGCTCAGTAAAAATCGAATTAACTAGGCAAATTTTAAATTTATTTGCCATATTTAGAAATAATTAGTTTAGTCATCTTTTTTTAAATTTCTTATCTTGCTTTTTCTTATACTCTGATTGACAAGCAGTTAACTTAAAGCTCTGATTATTAAATTAATTTACAAAACAATTAATTTATTTATACTTATATTTACTTTACTTTTTTATCATTGATTTTCCGTTTAACTTGGTCAACTATTTAATTTATATTTAGTCTTTGAAACGAATTACATTGTCGTCAACCGTTTTTTCAATCGCGCCGCGCGACTACCGTTAAACTCAAAGTCTTGACCACGTCTAAAGGACTTTGTATTTGATTTGCATATAAAAAGCCCAAAACGGAAGGGACATTCAGTTAGTCATGTTGAATATTTTTAGGCTTGGAATAACAACACAAAACGGATTTAACTGGAAAGTGGAAGGTACCCTCTAAGATTTAAACTAACTCTTCATAGGAAAACCTATTGATGTCAGGGAAAATGTCAAGTTTATATTCAGTAAATGCACTCAATTTATGGTTTCTTTGTAATATCCTACAGTTTCCGAGTATAACATTTATATTTTTAGATAATTCGTTGAAATATTCTAAGCGAATTTGCATACTGACCGTTCGAGGATTCGCCGTAAAATCAAATACCATGGTTACCGACCATGGTCATAACAAGCGTTTGGACTGGACTTTCCATGAATTTACTTGGACTCTATATATGTGTATATACATATATACCAACTAGTAGTTTAACAATCCGAACTTGCTTATGTAAATATCCATGTATATGTGTATATAATACATGTATGTGAAGGCTAACTGGGGGAAATGTTTGGGTTTCCTGTATTTCTTTGCTGGAGTTTGGTTTGACTTGTTGAGGTTTCATTTGCATGCTAGATCCTGCTTTTGCCAAAAGGCAACAGGGGAGGGCTTACAAGTATGTATGTATGTACATATATACATATATTAGGAGTATAGTTAATTATTCCTTATTTGTATTCCTATACCTTTAGTCTGCTGTCCACGCCAACTAAACTGACCGCCAGCTAGAAAATGAAATTCAACTTTAATGACATTTACTTTCGCTTTGATTTGCGTGCATCCGAGGCCACTCAATTGATTGTAAGGAGGTGAGGAGAGGAGAGTAAAGGGAGTCATAAATTTGTTTAACGTTTTGAAATTTTTTTTTTTTATATTGGGGTCATCAACATGAAATACGCACATTTCTCAAATATTAATATGATTTATGTTCTAGCATAAACATTTAGAAGGTCATTTGTTAAGATTACCCAAAGAAAATTTTTATAATAAATTATATTTGTTTGTTACTTTATTTTTTTTTTTAGCTTGATGACTTTGGTTGACTTTACTTATTTCGAAAAATTTTTATAGTTAAAAAAGTAAGCTATTTGGCTAAATATAGTAGGAGTAAAGAGGTTAAGTTAAGGATTTCCTTTTAGTTTTATAGAGTAACTGTTTTTTATCTGATAATTGGATTTTCATAATAATAATAATATTTGATTGTTTAGATTTCTTAGCTTAATTGCTAAGTCCGTTTCTATAATTAATATATTTATATAATGAAACAGACGACAAACTCGAATTGATTTGAAGAGTCCTTTGGAAAATATCTATGTATTAACTATCACTTTTATAAGAAACCTGTTGCTGTCTGTATTTTAAATATGTACATATACATATAAATACATATAAATTGAAATATATATATGTGTATAATTATATATGCTAGAATTTTAAAATATCAATGTTGATTTTGCTACCAATAAAGTAGTTTTGCCATCAAAAAATCTGGTAGTATTAAATTTGTATAAAATGAATCGTATATAGATATGAATGTACGTGTGTATGTATATACGTTAGTATAAAATCCACACATATATGTACATATAGATGTATATAAGTATTAATACATATGTGTGTGTGTGTATATATTTCCTTGATATTGCGTGTTTCACGTGCGCTTCAGGGCGACGATAAGTGTTAGAAATAGTTTCCAAGTTGTTCAACTCACACACATACAACAACAGACACACACACACACATACAATAAAATACACACACACACAATAATAAAGGCGACAATTTAAGTCAGTCAGTCACACATCACCGATATATACTACGTATGTATGTATATACTAAGCATATAGTATGTATATAAGGATAAATATGATGCTAGTGATGCAGGTTTAATATATGCAATACATTTACTTACCACAGAACTTAAATTGTGTGTCCAGTGACTGATTGTTTCTTTGGATTTGTCCTGGAAACAACAATTACAAGTGCGTGCCTTGTTTTGCCATTTGTACACAGAAGCAAATAAGCGTTCGCATCCTGGCGAGAAGTTGTAATTGAAGTTTGTAAAAGTTCTCATCGCGTTTCAGTACTACTACGTTCGCCTTACAAGGACCTTTTTTGTCACATACATTTCTCACAATTTGGACTAATCAGCTATCAGCCCGTGGTGGTAAGAATGTTAAAAGTAATTGCGCCTTTTGCTCGATTTATTTTTTGCAGGATTGCGATAGTTGGATATTTATGAAGTATTCCGATTCCGCAGCGTTTGTGCTTTGTGCTTCACGTGCTGACTGTCAAAGCAAATAAAAATAACAAAATGGAAAGGTGCCTGTATCCTGGCAACATTCATTAAAACACCTTGGACGGCTTAGTAGTAGCAGCAGCAGCAGCAGGCGAAGGCGGCCACAGTCGTTGAACAGTGCCGAATTTGGCTATAAGGCACTTGGCCGGTTTTCTTTCGGCTCTTATTAATATCCATTTACATTCTCAGCTTAGCATTAGACAAATGCTATAGTTGGGAAGAGGGTTAAGAGAGAAACGTTTGCTTCAAAACGAGCGCAATATTTAATAATCCCGTTTGTTTATTGAATCGCAGTCAAAAACTTTTGGCACAGACGGAAACCCAGGGCCCCCCTTTAGACTTGTTCGCCGCAAGTTGGTACGCACGTGAATATGAATTTTGATGGTTCGAGACGGGGGTTTAAGGGTTTGGGTTTTTTTTCTTTTTTTTTTTTTTTGTTGCTGGGTTATTGGTTGCTGCTGTTTTGGTGCAACTGTAACGGCAACGGTAACACCGGCATGTCTGTCACACCCCGAAACGTGAAATAGCTTCTGTCAATATTCTGTCAATAGTCACATGTTTGACTATCGCTGCGAATTGACTGCCGAACTTACTCCACTAAATGTATATTTATTTATGCCATGGTTTGTTGTTGTTGTTGTTATTGGAATTTCTCTTTCATTTGATATTAAATCGATCCCTTAATCGATCCAACTCTTATCTGTTATAGAAAGCAAAATTGTATGAAATAAATTAATTAAGAAAAATGCCAAAATGCGGGCATTTTGAATTGATTGATATCAATGGAATTGGCTAGTTGCAGATAACTAACTTAGTACATACATACATAGTAACAATGGTTAAGGATTCTTTTACAATGTGAACCAAATTCATTTCCATACCCAAAGTTGATATATTATTGGGCCTTACCGTTAGGTAGTGGACTGGATTATGCTCAAAAGTATACACGTGTGCCTTTAACTAACACATACACTTGAAAAATGCATCCAGACAGTCCATGTAAGGTCAAGTATGTATATATGTATGTACATACATATGTATTTGTATGCATTATATGTGTATCTGTAGACAAAGATCTAAAATTGCAAATGCTCAACTTGTACTGCGGGCCGAAACTGACTCTAACTATGGAACTCGTTGGCTCTGGATCTGAGATCAAGCAGCCAACACTTTTCTTTAGCCGCTAGCCCATGTACCATAATTTTCAATAGCTATTCAAACTCTGTGAAGTTCTTGGGGTCACATAACGGATGCAAGGCATTGAAATTGATCCAGGCCATAAAAATCGCAGATGCAATTGCAATGCACTAAGGTTTTCTTTTTTTTTTTTTTTATGTTGTTTGGCAACCATTAAACCAGATAGTCAGCTGCATTCAAAAGAGCTGTGGAGCCCTACTCCTACCATAATCATTCGATCTAAGCCAAGTGACCAAAATAGACGGTAAACAAAAGTACAAGCACCATGTACTAGGGAAAGCTTTCATTAATTTTAGTATTTGCCAAAAACTAATTAAAAGTTGTAATCATTTATTATCCATAAAATATCAATCCAAAACAGAAACTACATTTTTATATATTTTGCTTTTTCAACTAATTATCAAAGACTAAATAATGGATACACAAAAGTTCGTTAATGAAAGGAAGAAAAAAAATTATTTTCTTTATAGTTTGGTTAAATTTAAATGATCAAATTTTATATTGACTGCGTCTAATTTATTTTGATTGTTTTCTGCCATAAAGCCTTTGTCTTCTTATGGAGTCATTCAGCTGGCTATAATTTTTAAGCTGGGAACTTTTCTTTTAAAGAGAAAAAAAGAATAATGAAGTTCCTGTTGCACATAAACAAAATTTTTGTAAAATATTAAAATTCCTTACGGTTACTGCTGCACAGATTAAATATAAAAAAGATCTCAGATTACTAAAGTTAATGTTTATGCTCTCAAGGCTGCTTTTTAACTTGGGAACATCAATCGGCAAAGTGTTAACAAGGACCAGGAAGTGCGAATACAAGAGAACAGGTGCAGGCTATTCGATATAGCCAAAGTACTACTTTGTATATATTTAGTAGGTATGCATAAAACTTGAACTAAACATAAAAAATGAGTTCTCGCATTTTGACAAAAAAAAAAGGGGGGGCAATTAAGTTTGGACTATGGAATACTAGAAGTGTTTGTAGTGTACATATAAGCTTCTACTTACATGGCTTGGAAATAAATTATGCTCCAGGTTTAACATAAGAGTGAAATTACGAAATTACGAAATTAAGAGCCACTGTATACGGCTACAACAGCTTCTGCTTGGAGCCATTTCCTTGGCCATTAACCGGTTATCTAAGTCAGTGGCAGGGGCAGCGGTTACAATTAGCGGCTATTTGAATTGCCACGCATGAGCCGCTATTAATTACTGAAATGATGGCACCGCAGCCAAAACGAAGAAGAAAAAGTTGTTTACAGCTAGTTCACACTTGCAAGTTTACTCTTAGACTAGTGAGAAGAACTTGAATTAGAACTAGATCGGTTTAACCGTTAAACGGAAGTGAAGATACGCCCAAAATGAAAGCAATAAATACAATAATTATTCAGTAAAAACTGAATAAAAGTCAATGATTAAATAGCAAACATTGTAAATAACTTTCAGCCTCACTTAATTTTGTGTGTGTGTGTGTGTGTATCATCTATTGGGGATTTCTTTGAATCGATCGACTGATCGAGAATTTCGCACTGCTCTTTATTTTCCCATGACACTGAACGGTGACGACGACGGCGACTGCCACGTTTATGGCCAGTGGTCACAATCACAACTAATGCACAATGTATGGAGCCTCTAAATATCGAATGAAGTCAACGATAAATTCAGCTTGTTGATTAGCTGTTGGGGCAATAAATCCATCGCTTCACACCGCCACAAGTAATTGCCGACAAAGCGTCTTTGCGTCCATTTGAACGCCACAGCGCAGGGGTTCGGTCTTGGGCTTGAAAGTTAGTCTGTCCGTCCAACTGTCCGTTCGTCTGTCTGACCATCTATCCATATCCATCTCTTCCATTCGGCGTTGAACTGTTCGCTTGGGTATCGACGTCTTCGGCTGAGTAAGAATGTTTGCTAGCCAATATTTTATCAAACCTGGCATTTCCTTGTATACCACCGATTATATTATGGGTCTTGAATGTGACGCGATTGCCTCTGATGCTGGCCATGTGTATTCATTTATTCGTTTATGTTTATGTTGCCATTGACATCAGTTAACAGTGAGTGTTCCATTGGCCATTTTCGTCTTTATTACAATCTGCAACTCTAATGTCATTAATAATGTGATCTAACTTTCCCAAAACTAATTTTTTAGAAATAGAAAAAGAAAATGAAGTCTTAATATTTGTTTCAAAGACACAAAAGGATCATATATCGGACTTTTCTTGATCATGCCTCTTTATCAATAATTGCATCAATAATTTCTTTCTGCAACTTTGTTTTTGTGGGTTTTTTAAAGTGTATACAACATTCGTTCTTTCAGCTCAAATTTTATATATTTTTAAAATGCCAACAATTTAAAACTTTGTTTAAACAATGGCAAGTCTTTCATTTGCCATTTTTAACTTTTGATCTATTAGAATACGTTTCCATTATTTAATATCTTATTACAGACACAACAAATGTTTTAGGAAAGGTTTAAATTTTTTACACCATATAATTATATTATACATATATAGATTTTCTTACCTTGACTTTTAATTTAAAAAAAACACATAACAAATAAACATAAATTTTTTTTGTTTATTTAAAATATGGTGATAATGTTTCTAAAAAAATACTATTTTTACATTTAAGCCATGAGGCATTTTTCCAATTATAAAATCTGTTTCTATGTGCACCAGGATCTATCGAATTGACATTTATTATAAAACCATCTGGTCAACCAGGCGTTCTTTTGCGTCATATTTTTAGTTTCGTCATTTAGATCGTAAGATGTAACATCATGCTAAAAATTGCGATTTAATTATTGGTATTAGGTATATAAATTATGTGTTTAATGTCTTACAATTGGCTGTGGAACGATCCGTTTCATGTCGACACGATGCAAGTGTTCGTGGTGGGCCTTCTGTAGTAGCTGGTATTCCGATCCGCTAAGGCATGGCAAACAAAGACTGCACTCCTCCTTGTTGCACGACTTGTCACAATCGTTTATGGCACATTGATTCAATTCAGTAGCCAAATTCTTATCAGTGGTTATTATTTCCGTGTCTTCAGTGAAACTAAAAAAAGAAAATAAAACGCTATTAAAATATCAAAGCTTACGGAATCCTGTTTTACACACATTGTTTCACCTGTGGCACTCCAAGGACGAATTCCCACCATATTGAATACACTATATAATAATTGTTTATACAGAAGTGAGTTTGGTTTGAAATGTGCTGATGAGAGATTTGGCGACATATTCGCCTCCATTAGCCTAACATTAAGATCCTCATCAATAAAAAGATCGAAACGCATCAAATCAAAAAAATTGTGCGTTTTGTAGGCTCTCAGTATATTAGAAATATCTTGTTCTTTAGCCAAAATTGTTGTGCGTATAATGTGTTCTACTTGTGGCCATATTATAGAAGGATCCAGGGATTGATCGCGGACATAAGCCTCAAATGCAGTTCGCATGCTGCCACCAAAACGATTGTAGAACTTCCTTAATGACGGCACTTCCCATGTTGGCAAATAATCATCGCCCACGATATACTTGTCCACATCCTCAGGATCAAACGGATAATATTTTGTTGGACAATAGCGAAACAGGACATCGCCTGTATATATGTATGCACGCACTGGATTTATCGAAGTGATGACCACATATACACCGATATCAAACTTATGTCCGTCAACAAGGAAAGGTCGTTGAATAAACTCCTGTACAAATGAATCATTTGGCCAATGGGCAATCTCGCTAGGTCCCCTAATTTTAATATGCCGATGTTGATTGTGCTTCTGGACATACAGTGTTTCGGGATGGCTATTGGAATATTCCAAAAAGGCTTCTCTTTCTTCTGGTAGTCGAAATGCACGCGGAAGAAACGGCAATTGCGTAGTGCATAGATCGACCTTATTTGTTAAGTATCCACAACCTGGAAAATGGTTGACCAGTTGATGGCTTCCAAGATTCTTTAGTTTCGGAATAGTTGTAAAAGGATAATCATGTGCCCACAGCAAATCCCAACTGTCATTAACTCCAACTCTTTTGTATCCCAATTGGTTTAAACCATTTATCACATGCTCCAAGTGATCCTCTTCAGAGTTAAATAAAAATATTGCGTATTTCGGTGGATGTGCTTCATGTGGAGATTCAATGGAATTTTTCGATTTTGACCAATCTAAAATAATGTTGCTAAGCAGGGCGGTAAATATTGTAATCACTAAACATTTCCACAATGATGGAATACTGGTGCTGACATTTGAGCCAGGCCCACACGCCGCAGATTTCACTAACTGAAAAAAAAAAACAATTATTAAGTGAAAGTTGTGGGGCTTGAATAATTTTTAAGACACAAGCTATTGCCAAGGCTTACCTTAGCTTCTACTTCCATTAATTTTGATCTAACTTCATCAGAATTTTGATCCATATCACATACAAGAATAATTAACAAAATGAAAATAAACTTAAATTAAATAATGGAAAAATTAAATTATACAAAACACAAGAACGCGATAGGTAGAAAAATAAATAAAACAAATGCCGTTCACACACTAACGTCAACAAGCCCCAAATCGAATCAGCTGTTGCCACTCTTCTTCTTTTTCAACTGTTTCGTATTTGTGGGCGCGCGTTTGAATATGTTCTACTCGTGTTCCACATTGACTATTATATTAATGAAACTTTTAAACGAATTTGTATAACAACTTTTAAATTTAACAAACTATTTTTATTTTTAGGATGCTTAAATGGAAATGAAAGATTCTTTAAATTTTGGTAGATGTTCATTAGAAATTTTGAAAAACAATTTCATTTTAATATATGTATAAGCTTACATTAGATATATAAATTTAAATGTCTCATAGATGCCATTTTTTAACCTTTCAAGAAATAATCATTACATTACACTAGACACATTTTGTTAGATGTTCACTTGATTTTATTTGTTTTTTTTTTTTTTTTGTTTGTCGTTTAATTTTTAAAGAGTTAATTTCGTTTCTGTTGACATTGCACAAATTGGTAATTAATATGTTAAGACGTGAACGTAGAATTGAAGAAATTATTAAGAAACGCACTTTGCTGTCTTCATTCAAAAGGGTAGTACGTTCAATAATCTATAATAGTGTTTGGTTAACTTTAGACGAGGAGGAACCATTGGCTAAAAAGAAGCACATATCCCTTATATTGCGTCGAAAGCGGAAAACTGGATCCCTAACTACATTAGTAATTGATTTTCAATCAATTCTGCTGTTATTCTTTTATAAATAATATATTTTGCTTCCAGGATAAAACTTTGATAAATAAGCGTCATCAGGAACGCACAGTTGATGAAAGAAAAAAATTATGCGCTTTATTCGCTGGACTAAGATGTTTTTCGCATTTTCCCCCCGTAAAATTATAATAAATTTTAAAATAATTAATATTAATTACTTTGATTTCAGAAAGTACGTGCGCGTTTAGTTCCAACAACAAAGTTTATGTCAATTAGCAGGGGACGTGTGATAATGTCAAAGAATGATCTACCATTTTCATTGTATTTTATTCTTTCAGGAGAAGTGGAAATGATTAAACGTTCATATAGTAAAGTAATTAATGGATAATTTCTTTTTAAAATATTTAAAATATTAATTCATAAACATTTATAGTTGTACGGAAGAAACATTGAAGAAGTAGAAAGCATCTTTGGACCAGGCGATTGTATTGGGGATGTGGCCATGTTGGAGAAATCTGTTCGTAGTCACACATTTCTAGCAGCATGTAAGTTTATATAGTTAGATATATATCAATATATATTAGCGTATTCCAACTTCGATATTATCAGATTGTTTTACTCCTTATAAATTTGTGTTGCTTAAATTTTATTTATTTAATGGGGTATCCTAAATGTATTGCACTTAAAACTGATAGGAAAATGAGTAAGTTATCTATCTATGTACATTGTTCGTTTTGTATGTATAGAAACATATATACTTAAATACAAATCTAAATAGGTAGCACGCGATGTGTACATACAAATACACAAATAGAAGTATTTTTCGTAAATATGTTTATTCCTCTTTTTATTTTTGGTTCGTTTGCAAATTGCTGTACCCGCCAATTTAATCAGCAATAAACAACGTTAAGTCCTAATTCGATTCAATCAAAATGAATAACAGACACTCCATTCCCATTCCACCAACCCGTGGCCTGTGCCTTATTCCTGCGTGGGCATTCCGTGCTGGAGCCAACTCTGAATGTATTCATTCAATCAAATATAGGTTGGCCCAAAACAACAGACTCAGACAGAGTCTCAACTTCGCTTTCACTTCGCCCAGTTGTCGTATATTTTAGTTTCTTTTTTTCTTATTTTTTGGTGCTTGGCTCTAGTTATTTCAGTTATTCCCTTCGCTATGTATACCTACATATATATATATATACATATATACTTATATACATATTGGTGCCAATTGAACGTATCCTTTTCGGCAACACTTTTGCAGCGCAGTGTGAGGTGCTGGTTGTGTTTGAAAATGCAATGCCGATTATTGAACCATTTATGAAAAAGCGTTTGCTTGAAAAGAAAAGAGCTCTAAAGGCATTGGATTACTTTGATTTTCTCAATGACGATCAGGCAAGTTGTTAATCATAATTTTATAATACTTAATAATAAAATTTCTATATACGTAGATTGCTAATGCATGTCGCTTTGGGACTATAAGACAATTCCATCCGTTAGATACTATTTATTCTCAGGATATGGGATCACTAACGGATGTTCATTTTGTTTTAAGTGGAGAATGCATTATCCTGCAGTGTCTCAATATGAAGGTAACTTTCCATATTAGGTAATTAGTAACTTTGAATTGAATAACTAGTGGAAATCTATAAAAGGTGACTATGAAAAATGGAAAAAAGGTTTTCACTCTACCCCAATGGAAATGCGATGATGCTACAATGAAATTCTCCAACACATCAAGTTTTTTTCTAAATCCTCATTCTATTGACAATGATACGGATGTAGAAATTCAAAGTTTAGTAAAAACCTCTGAATCCAGTGAAACAGAAAAATCAGAAAAAATTCGGGTGAGTGGTAAAACTTAAGAAATAATAAATGCTTTGGTTTTTTTTTTTTAATTTAAATTTTAAAATAAGTTATATTGTTGTGTAAAATAAGATAGTTCTTAATTGATTTAAAGTAACTTTACAAATAATTAAGTTAAGAGTGAAAAACATAATTCATTAGCTTCTCAAAATGGGGATCAAAGATATAAATCGTATATGCGGTCTAAGCAAAGTGCCATCGAAAATAAATCAACATCAAACAGAAAATGGAAAACATGGGCCAAACACATATTTTGATGAACAATATGATTATTTGAATTTTACGGATAATGATGAGTCAGCAGATATAGAAGAATCTTATAAGAAATATAAAATGGATAACATTTTGCCCAATGTCGAAGAAAATGGCGATACCATAACTGAATCAGAAGTGTTAACAATCACATCTTCACAGAGTGGTTCTAGCACTTCTGATGTAAGTTTTTAATTTTTATTAAATGAGATCGTTCTTATTAAATAACTTACTAATCTATATCTCAATCTTAATTCCAGTCAAAAAATTATGAAAGCTATAATATTAATATTTCACCAGAAGTCTCTAACGTAAGTGTTTGTTATTTGATTTAAACTTTTTTCTAATAATCAATCATTCCATTAGATTGATAAATATGAATCCCATTTTATTGACGTTGGTTCAGTTAGATTTGGTGGAATATTCGGATTGGGCGAAAAAATGCAAGATCGCGTTATATTGGCACGAACCATGGTACAATGTTTAATATTACCGAGATATTTTTTATTGGAAAAAAAACAAAATCCTGGTAATATTTGGCAACGTCGACTGTTTTATTTAGACTGCACCATACCATCTAGAGAAGCCTTATTTAAGGAGTTTCTGGATGCTCGAAATTGGAGGGAGTTCAAAAAAAATTATATTTATAAAAATGTAGAACCTAATGTAAAAGATGTATCCAAGACATATGATATACCTATTATTTGTCGTATTGTAGAAAACATTGATGATATGTAAAATGCAATGTCAAATTTATTAAAAGTATGGTTTTTAAATATAATATTGCATAAAAACAAACTGTTTTCGATTATTAATAAAAAACTACGCTTATTTTCATTACCATTTGTAAATTAAATAAAGATAAAGATATATTTTTGACGATGCTACCCCTTTCATAATTTTCAAAAATCGGGTCGAATCACGATTTTTAAATTTCTAAGAAACAGAGAAAGATATACTTTCTAAACATCGACTAAGATTTCAATTAACTAGAGACTTACAAAATTGAGGTGCCGTCGGGAAAAAAGATTGAAATGGCAATAATTTGGCCATCTTTTTACCGTTGTAGTCGCAATTTAGCCTAGATTTGGTAGATGTTTCCAAGGCGCTGTGGAAACACTTTTCACCAACATGGATAGCAGCCCTCGCATTCAGTGAATTGACTTTCTTTAGAATCAACAAGTAATCCTAGCGTCATAATGAAACTGTTGTGGTACCGTACACATGGCAACACTTGGTCTCAAATGTCTCCATGCCGAACAAGTTCAACTTTTCTTCCTCAGTATTGATCCAACGTTTAAGGTGAATGCTTCGTTATTGTGTAACATATTTAAAATGACAGGAACAAATTTACCAAGAGTACCCGAAGGATTAAGGGATTTAATGAAGGGCTTCACAAAGGATGTATTACGCGAAAAACCGGAAAATCTCTATGAGTACTCAGCGAACTATTTTGAAAGCATGGTATCTGAGAAAATAACTCAACCGATGCGTAAATATGAGCCAGCGCAAAATTATGAGGCCATATTGAAAAACCGAATTCGTCAGCAAGTGCCCTTGTCACTTGTCTTTAATATTATACCCGAAACTTTAACTGAATTAATCAAACAGTTTATTAAAGCCGTTCTTAAAGAAAATCCCGAAAATATATATATATTTGCCAAGGAATATTTTCATCAGCTTTCCATATCCAAGACAACCCAAAACAAGAGCACCAAATACTCGTCCTATGAAAAATATCTGGAGGATAAGGAGAATAGACGATATGCTCCAAAAGTGACTTGTGAATGTGGTCGTGTTTTAAGTGCTAGTACCCAAGAGGTATCGTTTAATCAAGAAAATGCAAAAACAAATGCATTAATTATTGATAGTGGAAATGAACGAAGTCATAATGCCAACTATATAAGGGCAGTTTGCATTATTCAAAGAAATGTTCGGCAATATCTTAAGCGAAAGAATGCAAATAAAATTTACAATAGTCATGAGTATATAAATGCGATTTATATAATCCAACGACAATTTCGGCGATATTTGAATAAAAAACGTATTGCTAAATCAAAATATGTTGAAAAACAAACGTCAAAGAACTTAAGTCATCATTACGATTCTGTAACATATATGAGAGCCGTCTATGTGATTCAAAGACATTATCGTCAATATAGAAAACGACAGCAAAGACAAAAACAATTGAAGAATAATGGAGTTTCCCTTTCGGCAGCTGCTTTTATTATACAAAGGACATTCAGAAGGTTAATAAGAGCACGAAGGGCTAAAAAACATACTCCTGCTGCATTGGATCAAGGCGATGAGGTTAACGATAATGCCTCTGAGGCAGGTTCATATACATCAGCATCTACGGCCCTTCTTTCAACCGAATCCGCCGGTGAACATATGGAATTTGGTGGCAATTATGAAGAATCTGTCCACCAGCAAACAATTAAAGAGGACGAAGAGGTTGAGAACAATTACGTCAATTTTGACGAAAAGCATTTTGAAGAACCTATTAAAAACGAAGGCCAATCGATAAATACTAAGATGTGGGGTAAGCATTATTCACCTATAATTGTCAAGGTAAAATTAGCAGTTTTTCTTTTGAAATTAATGACTCAAAATAGCACATAGTTTCAACTGAAATTAATTATATATTCCAAATATTTCCATAATTTTTTTTTACCAGATTCATCGATTGAATATACTGGGAATGATGAACAACCAGCAAAGGGTAATATCAAGGGGGAAAATGTAGAAACTAAAAAGAATGAAGCGGAGTTTGATCAATCCGACATTGAACTATATAAGAAGATTAGCTCTGGAAATGAAATCAAAACTAAGAGGATTTTCTCCGGAAAAGATGATGATGATGATGACTTAATATCGGCTTCAGCAAATTTACAAGATCACAAATTAATTGATAATGATTTAGATACACCAACTATTGTGTCTAACAATAATTTAAACAATAAACAATCTAATGAGGAAAAAACCAAACAATTTAGTGAGCAGGATGTACAGAAAACCCAAGACCCGAATGATCCAATGAACAGTGAAATTGGCGAACAAGTTGAAGGTTGCTTAGAGGACGTTAAAGAAGGTACGAGATTAAAATTAATAATTTGATATTAAAATGGATTTTTAAATTCTGCAACTTCTTAAATCCAGTTTCAGCAGAAACGCTACCTATGGAATCTGTTGAACATTCCGGAGAAAATAATATTAGTAAGTGTTGTTTATTTAAAGTCTAAATTTTTAAATTATAACAAGTGCTTTATATGCAAAATTTTAATTATTTTCACTCTTTTTTAGATGAACCCGGCACAGTGGTAATGCCTAAGGAAATTGTTGAGCCAAATATTGTGAAAATCGAAACTAAAGCCAATGAATCGACTAATCCTAAATGTGATAATGAAGACAAGAAAAAAGAAAATGAAGTTAAAGAATCTGCTGAGGAAATAGTAAATGAAGCCGGGATATTCAAAAACAAAGAGAAAAAAGAAATAGAAATCGAAAAGACTATCGATAAAAAAGCCGAGGAATTAGGAAATAATAACATCAAATTGGCAATAGAGAAAAAAGAAAATGAAGACAAGGAACATGAAATTGAAATTGAAACAATCGTTAGAGAAACTAACAATAAAGGTGAAAGATTCGAAAATAACGACGATGGAGAAATAGAAATGGAACAAACTATTGATGAAAAAGCCGAGGAATCAGAATTTAAAAACAAGAGTTTGGAAATCGAGAAAATAGAAAATGATGGCAAGAAAAACAAAGTTGAAATGGAAACAATCACTAGAGAAAGAATCAATAATATTGAAAGAGGCAAAAACACAGATGATGAAAAAATAGAAATCTTTTCGATTTCAACTATCAAGAAATCAGAAAAAAATAACAACCATTTAGCCATCGAGAAAATTGAAAATGAAATTGAGAAAAACGACAATTTATGTGAAGCGGGTGATGAAGAAATAATCAAAAGTATCGTGAAATCAGAAAGTAAAGACGATCAAAAAACCGACAAAAAAGTGGACAAATCATCTGACGTTGAAACAATAGAAGAGATGCCTAATAAAACAATTGCAAAACGTGAACTTAACAGCGCAGAATCAATCACCTGTCTAGAGGAAAAAGAAATTGATAAAGTTTTTACTCCTAAATTGGAAAGTGTGAAAATCGACATTAATGACATAATGGTAACTACAGACGTTCAACCGAAAATCGTAAAAAAAGAAAATGAAGAAACTGAAGGAACTGAACAGACTATTGCGGAAAAAGACATAAATGATGCAACTAATGCGAAAATTCCAATTGAAATCGATTCACCAACTGACAATATTGTTAAAAATAAAGTTGAAAACGAAAATATTCCGACATTGGAAAAAAAAGATATCATAATCGAAACTACAGACGTTCAACCGAAAATCGCAAAAATAAAAAATGAAGAGACTATTGCGGAAAAAGACATAAATGATGCAACTAATGCGAAAATTCCAATTGAAATCGATTCACCAACTGACGATATTGTTAAAAATAAAGTTGAAAACGAAAATATTCCGACATTGGAAAAAAAAGATATCATAATCGAAACTACAGACGTTCAACCGAAAATCGTAAAAATAAAAAATGAAGAGACTATTGCCGAAAAAGACATAAATGATGCAACTAATGCGAAAATTAAAATTGAAATCGATGCACCAACTGTTATTGTTAAAAATGAAGTTGAAGATCAAAATATTTCAACATTGGAAAAGAAAGATGTCATAATGGAAACTACAGAAGTTCAACCGGAAATCAAGAAAATAGAAACTAAAGTTAATGTACCGACTATAGCGGAAATGGAGAAGAAGAGCGAAGACCTGGTAGACAAAACTGTTGAACCTGAAATCGTTAAGGAGCAAAGGAACCAAAATGAAACTACAAAAGTTGAATTGGCAAATGAAATAAATGAATCAACAGAAGTGAAAACAGAAAATGAATTCGATGAATCAACTGCAGCAAAAATGGAAAATGTTGTAGAGGAAGCAATTCTAGCAAAAATGGCTATTAATAAAATGTCCAATAAAAATGAGAATATCCAAGGTAAAGTTGATGATATATTGAATATTGGAAACGAGGGCAATGAACCGACAACAGCAGAAATGGAAATAAAGGTCGATGAAAGGCCAATCGGAATTGTGGAAAACAATGATGGTGAATCAGCGGGTAAAAAAATGGAAATAGTAGTTGATCCGATACTTGAGGACGCAGAACCATTAAAATTAGAATTAGTAAATGAAATGGCTAAGGAAAAATTAAAAGCAAATGGAAAAAATTTAGCCACTGACAAATTGGAAAATGAATCGAATAAAAAAACGGATGAACCAATCAATGAATTGATCAATGTAAAACCAGAAAACGAATCTGATAACGATTCTAGAATTAAAAGCAAAGACGAAACCATTTATAATAATAGAAAAGAATCTGATGAACCAAGAAGCCATATAAAGGAAAACAAATCAGGAGAATTAACGACCATTGAGAAATTGAAAGATGACATTAAAACAACTATCATAAATATTGAAAACAATTTAAGCGAATCGACACACCAAATTGAAGTAACTACACAAAAATCTGAGAATATCAATAGTAAAGACAATGAACGTGTTATTTTAAAACTGCAAAATGAAGTCGATGAACCTATTATTAGTCTAAATGATGCTGTAACTATCGATGGAGTGAAAGGCACAGACAGTAAATCGACTATCATAGAATCAGAAAGTGTACATGAGCCTCTTATTAAGACAAAAGAACTTTTAATCTCAGAAGAGGATGCTCTAGGACAGGCAATAACATTATCAGATGAGGCAATCGAAATTGGTAAATCTACCACAATTCCATCAGACGGTGAAGCTAAAGAATTAATTAAATGTAAAACAGATAGCAATGAGGATGGCCACATAATCGAATTAGTAGCCGATTTAATCAATAAATTGCATATAAAAGAGATAGAAAATGAAATGGATGAACCCAGTACTAAAAAAAATGAAAACGAAGATGCTAATGAACCGATTATCGAGAAAATTACAAATAAAATGGATGAACTGGAAGTCGTAAAACTGGATGATAAAGACGCACAACAGACTTTGTCAAGAATTGAAAATAAAGAAATTCGAAAAGATGAACCAACAATTGTTCAACCTAACAGTAATGTCAATGAACCAACCAATGAACCTAGTAATGAACCCATTATAAAAAAAATCGAGCATAAAAACGATAAATCATCTACTGAAAAACTCGAAAACAATCCCGAGGAACAGACATCTAAAGGCGATAAAACATCTGTAGAAAAACCAGAAGACAGCGCCAAAAAACAGATATATGAAGACGAAGAGTCCAAAATTCTTAAAATTGAAGATAAGTCCGAGGAACTAGCAATAAATAAAATTGAAAATGAAGTTAAGGAAATTTTTGGCATAAACAGTAAGTTTAAAAAAAAATATCAAAATTATTTTAATAACAGAGTTTTATTATAAATCAAAAATATAGATTCTGTTATTACCACAACAGATTCTAAACCAATAACACAATCCGAGGATACTCAAATTTCCAGTGAAAGGTCAGATGTTCCTGATGGAGACAAACATGTGATTGGTAAGGGCTTTGATATTTTCCAAGACTATATACATACATACATATGTATTTATATTTTCACTATAAACAATACATACTATACTGATAGCTAGTTGCATGAATTTTTTTTTAGAAAACATTCTGCGTTAACATAAATATACAACAAATATAAATATCTTTATGTTCTTCAGATAAACGAAACACAGATATAGCTAGCAGTTCTGCAGAATCACAGGAACCTCAAAGTAAGTTTAATGCGAAATATTTTTTCGTTAAAATTTTAATGAATAAAATATATATTTTTTAATTTGTAGGTGCAGTTAAAGATTTGGATTCAAAACAAGAAGTAAATAGTGGTAAGAAACAAAACGGGTATTTTTTCTAAAAGTATTTTTTTTTTTTTTGTTGTTTTTAAATTAGCAAAAAGAATCTTCATTGCTTAAAAGTAATAAATTAATTGGCACCCAAAATTTTACTAACACTTCTACTAATGAAATTGATAACAACACAAAGAAATTGCCAAAAGATAAGCATATTGGCAGCAGTTTAGAATCGGGTCGATTAATGCCGACTCCAATTGCCGAGCTGCAACTTAAATCCTTTAAAACACCTGCCGATTCGGCTCCTTGGTACCAACCTGATTACAATATCTCCGATGAGGATGAAAATAATAAAGAGAATAATGACAAAGTTCAGGTCGATGGAAATGCTACTGAAGAAGTTAAAGATCCAAATAGACCTTCTAATACAGCTATTGAAAGAGTTCCAAAATATTTTACTGGCGATGAAAGGACACCAATTAAAGATCCGAAAACTAAAAACTCTATATCCTTTTTCATTTCCTTTGATTCGGATGATGAGAAAACAACATTTAAAGTGCCCAAAAAGTTTTTAAGAAACTCAAAAGAAGACAGCAAGAGAAAATCTGAAACTAAAATCACAAATGTCGATAAAGAAGAAGACCAACTTGAGGAAGAGAGTTATCCAGAGATGGAGGATGAGTTGGAAATAGAAATATCCGAGAACGATTTTCAACAATTTGCTGCATCGAAATTACAAACTATACATGAAGTGAACGAAAGTGATTCCAGTAATGATCTTAGATATGGAAGCCTAACTATAGACCAGAATATTGAAAAGTCTTCAATTGAGGCAACAGAAATGATTCATCCAAGTACTGGAGATTTTCCCAAAGAAAACACTGAAGAAATTATAGAGTCAACGCTAAGCGGTGATGATATAAATAATGATTATACCGATACTAATAAAACAGATAACCAGATGTCTAAACATAATGCAGCAGTGATAATACAAAACTGTGTAAGAGCGTTTCTTAAAAATAGATCGGCAAATAAAGCTTCAAAAGATGAAGTATCACAATTTAGTCAAAAAATTGCAGCAAAGAAGATACAAAGAGCTTATAGAGAATTTGCAAAACGCAATGTTCAAGAGCAACCTTCAAAAACAAGTTCAATAGAAGAAAACAAAGAAAAATCTGATAGGATTGAATATAAATTGGGTGCCGAGATGATGGCAGCACTCATAATACAAAAGGCATATAGAAGCTATTGTGAACGAAAGAAACGTGAGAACTATGAAGATAGCACCCAAGGATCAGTTACTAGTTCACCAATGACAGCGATACGAAATTTAAGTATTTCCAGTGAGTTAACAAGCTTAGAAAGTACATCAGTTCAGGATGCTGTAATGCAGTCATCAGAGAATTATGTTTCTAACAAAGATATTGACTCTGTTGATGGCACTACACCAATTGGACTAGATGAGGCAAAGATTGATGCTGGTATTGATACTGAAACGATTGCAACTGCACGTAATGCTGAATCCACCAATGACACGCCAGTAGATAGAAAGCATGGCTTGCTTGAATCAAAATTTTTTCCAGATACTAGCAATTCCATAATTGATCAAAATCAAAACCGTTCACTTGAACAAGATAATGCTGTTTCTAATGATTTAGCCGTTTCTACAGATGATCGTGTATTTGGCTTAGTAGAAGATCTTACCATTGTTCCGTTTGCACAATTAGCCAGTTCAATAAAGGGTAAGTTTTCAGTTAAATGTGAAAATATATAATTAATTTTGAAATTTCGTAGGAACTGCTGCAATCAGAGAAATAGTTAATGAATTTCTAAACAATGAAATACAATATTCTCGCCAAAATCATAATCTAATTGAAGTCCAGGAGGAGCCATGCATAAGGAAAACTGCCTCAGTTACTAGTCTATGCGAGGATCCGGATGGCAATAAAACTCCACAAACCGGAAATAGCACAAATGATTTGAAAGAAAATGAATCCTCTGACGGTGATGTTATAGAGAGACAGTTGACACCCGGAGAATCTGTAGAATTGGATACACTAGCCACAGATTCGTTAGATAAGGCAACATTGAAGCTATTAAAGCCAGAAAAAACAATTGAAAAAATGTCTCAGCGACAAGTTTCAGAGACATTAGATAAAGGTAATT
Source organism: Drosophila emarginata (assembly GCA_037075365.1). Taxonomy (NCBI): domain Eukaryota; kingdom Metazoa; phylum Arthropoda; class Insecta; order Diptera; family Drosophilidae; genus Drosophila; species Drosophila emarginata. Next base: position 16,996,924 of record JBAMCD010000221.1, on the reverse strand, counting down.
TGCCAAAAGAAGCTAGTTTTGAAGAGCCAATTATAAAGTCTATGGGTTCCCTACAAGAACAAACAAATACCGAAATTGAGGATGGCGATTTAATAATATATAATCGTCTTCAAAGAGAAGATACCCGAGAAAGTTCTGCCCAAAGCGATTCGGTTGTTTTTGGAGATGCTAATAATGAAGAAGCCGAAAGTCCAGAAAATACTAATAAGATCAATGGAGAAAACACTAGAGTACAGTTCACACGTCATTATACAATTGCTGGAGATGATCCAAGAAGAATGTTCAAGTCAGTGACCATTGATGATACCGTCAGATACGTTGAAGATGGAGATAATGAAGACGATGCTGTCCCACTACTTGATACCACCAATAGCTTCTGTTTAGATGATGAAACTTCGGAAACTATTAGGAAAAAAATAATGGCATATTCATTTTCCGAAACTGACTCTGACTACTTCGATCCCAATAAAGTGATTACAGATGAATCTTTCGTCGACACGGCAATGGCAGATGAGATGGGTACATCTACCGAAACAGAATCAACAATTGTATCGGCGGCCACTAAAATACAGGCTGGAGCCCGGGGATTTCTAACCAGACGTAGATTACGTCGTGCTAGTGCTGGCACTAAGTCATCCACTCAAGATACAAAGGCGTCCTTTGGTAATGATGCAATCAGCGAGTCCTTAGAACGATTTATTGAAGAGGAAGCCGCTAAAAAGATACAATCGGCTTATCGCTTTCATATCAGAAAACAAAAGCGTCGTAAAAACAAATTGGAGATGTCAAGTTTGGAAAGCAGTTTAGCCGCCAGGCGCCAAAAGTTACAGCGTGGTGATGCCCTTCGGAATGATTCAACGCCGGACGACGATAATAGTGCTAGGACCAGCATCACTACCACAAGCACTGGTCCTCCAATTGAGAAGCTTTCGAAAAAACATCGTTCCGAAACAGCAGGTAATTAGAATATGTTGTTTAAAATTAAAGTTAAGTCAGTGCTTTTGGTCCCAAAATTTCAAATCTTTTTCTGTTTAAATAAAAACCACAAATAAAAAGTTGGTTCCCATTAATAATTGTTTCTATAAACTTAGAATTAACTCGAAAGATTGAAATTCATTTAGTTTATTAAGCTTAAGTAAAGATACATTTTATAATGCTAAGATCGGTTGAATTTTCTATTAAATTTTATTGTTTGGCTGTCATAATTTATTAATATTTTCCTGACCTTAATGGTCTTTATTTCTTTCAGCAGGGGAACAGAGAAAGGGTAAAACTAGTATGGAGTTAAAGTGGCCTGTATTAAGGCAAAACTCGATGCCAGTTCAAATCGATTGTGAAGTTCTCCGTGTTATACCGAAACACATGCGAAAGCGAATAAAAAGTGCAGAAAATCAAAAGAAGAAACGCAAATAATTTATAAATTTATGTATAACTTTCACGTAAAAGGATTCAATTTTATTAACAACAATGGCGTTTAATTCTTTTATTAATAAGTTTATAATAGCATATTCTTTATACAATAAATGATTGCTTATTTAGAACAATTAATTATGTTTTTATTGGAAAAAACAATTCAAATTAGCATATAAAAGGGAAACTAAATCAAGAGATTTTCTTTTAATTGTAGTAGTTTTACGAATATATCTTGCTCAATTTTTTTTATATATATCAAATTCTGTTTGACTACCTTATTAGTACTACAATCTACAAATTGTGGGAACAAATTTAACAAAACTAAATATTTAAAGCAATAAAAACCATGTCTGACCCATCTGTGGTTCTAAACAATAAATGGGAATATACAATACGAGAATTTATGTGGTTAAGGATAATAAATAAGAACATAGTGAAGATAAGAAAGTATACACAACATAACAATTCAATTTTCTTATGTTCAAATAAAAAAACTTACTTTTTTTGCATCTGGCTCTTAACTAAACCATGTGCCTCAAAGCTAGGAAAATAGTTTAAATTGATGTTAAATTATCGCTACAACTAGAAAGAATGTGTATCTACAATTATTAGATGGAATCCCTCTCTATGTTGCAATATATCTAAATTAAATATCCACAGAATAACAAATTTGGATACGGTCTAGCAATTTATCATTTCTAATAATTATTCATACTCAAATGAGTTTGCCAGATCTATTGCATATGTATGTTTGGAATCTTAATTATCTAAATGCAATTGGTTTAAACAATATTAATCATTGGTGAACATGGTGTAACAGAATGTCGAAATGAATGTCCTAAATTCTATACTGATGCCCACTGTAGCGACTGTATAAGTCTGCTGTATGCTCATTATATAAATTGTAACTTATTAAGCCAAATATAGACCGCAATGTGTGTACATCTATCTATCTATCTATATATCTATCTATCTATCTATATATGTATGTACATAAAAGTACAATTGGGTGCATTCAACGGGCACAAGCACATTCATATTATAAAAGTTGTTCCTTTCCATCATTAGTCGGAATCTTGTAACGAAACATTGTTTACATTATGCAACTCGGCAAAAGTTCAATTTTAGTTGGTTGTGTTTTATTTCTCCGTCCACTATGATCTAAGTTTATATGTATATATATATGTATTTACATTTGTATAGGATATATCTATGTGCTTATGATTTAATTAGAAATATATGCATTGGCGACCTCAGGATTGTTTTAACTCTTTGCGAGCCTTAAAACCGCGAAAGCCTGCCTGTATTTTTACTGCAGCATCTGTAGCAATTTTTTGTTTCTTTCGTACAAGAAATCCACGGAATCCGGCCTGAATTTTTGTCGCACAACGATCTGCCTCTGACGTCGCAGCATCATCGACGTTGGCCACCCTTGGGGTCTGCTGATGATCTTCAGGGGCCGACGATTTCTGTTGATTCTCCATTAGGGTGTTACCGTGCAGACGTTGGTGTCGTCTGCTATGTTGATTTGAGTGACGGTGACTTAGATAACCGTTGCTATTGGGCTTTGTCTGACGATAGAGTTGCTTACGAACACGATATCCTCGAAAACCAGCTTGTATCTTAATGGCGGCGCTTTCTTCGGACTGTAAGGACGAGGCTGATTCCGGTGAGCTCGGGTAAATGTACATGATCTTTAAAAATGTGCGTTTATTAGATACAATTATGCACGTGTTACATCTGCCAAACGAACTAAATGCAATGTTTTGGGTTATGTTTTCTTTTTTCTCTATTTTCTTTTTTTATCACTCTTCTTCAATTATGATTATTAATTTAATTATTAATTATATTCGCCTTCAATGTGAACTTGCTCGCTCGACGTCTAGAAACGAACTGATGTGCAACAGGCTCGGACTTGCCAGCTGTGGACTGAACATTTTCATTTTATTTTCCATTCACAAAACAAAGACCCCCACTCAGCATCATTGTTCGCCCCACAGATACATTTGGTCCATGTATCGTACTCGTATATGAATATGTATCTATGTAGATCTGTGTATCTGTGTACATATGTGTATGAATGTATATATGGATTTTGTATCTTTTGTAAGTGTCTATGCCACAACGCCACACACATTTATACTGTGCATGTATTCGTATTCTACACATACATATATACCTATCATTGAAAATGGAAAATGGGCAGCGGATATTCATGACGTTAATGACGTTCAAATTGAAAAAAGGAACCACATTTCAAATGCCACAATCCGACTAAATAGCTACCCTATCATCAATGTGTTAAAATTAATTTGAAAAAAATTTATTTCACAAAGCTAAAATATTACTGCCTAAATTCATTATTTTAAAGAAAAGTAAACATATTTAGAAATGTGATTAATGATGCCGCATTAAACCCTTAAATAATTTTTGGTTTTTTACTAAAAAGTACTAATCGGTTTTTCTGTTCAATTAATCTTCTATCAGATTAAAGATCTAAGATAATTGTAAGATACACTAAGCTTTACATACTTATTTTAAATGACAAACAAAAAAAAAAAAAAAACTCTTACATAACGCTTCAATGTGTACGGTCAATTGCAAAAAGAGTATTATAAAAATACAAATGTATACTCTATACTCTTCTCTACACCATTGTATCAGTGTTTGAGTATTATTTCAATTATTCTCTTTTCCCCCACACAAGTTAAAATCATGTTTATAGATATTTACATATGTCTGTTTTGGGGCTTACGTTGTGGCCACCGGTCAGGTAATGGCGTAAATTGGTTTATGTGAAAGGATCATAAGCAAACATGGCTGGGGATGCATTTCTGCAATAAGGTACATACATACATACATGTAAATAAAACTTGGGTGCATCGTTCTTTTAATGGAATATTTATACATACATATGTATGTTTGTATGTATGTATGTAAACATAAGTTAATAGAAAAGTGTTTCAAAACATATTCGTTTTCTAGTGCAGTATAAATTTCAATTAAACTGTTATTGTTTTGGCTTTCAATTGAAATCAAACCGGTGGCATGTTACGACAACTGTGTGGAGAACGTTGCAATTGCATTTCGTCTATAGTATCAATGATAAATTAATTGAATTTGCTTTTTAAATGAAAATCGATTCAAACCCACACAATGACCTATGACTTTTGAAAAAGTCAGCATATATTTATAAACAAAATTAAGACAAAATGGACTGTTTCCTAATGCCAAGAAGTTTAAAAAAAATATATATATATTTTTGAGCAAAACTTTATACTGAAGTTCATTGAGTTCATATGAACACAGAGCAATAGGAATAATTATTTAAACTTTGGTATTTCTCAATTACGCAGATATTTATAAATATTTACTTAATCAAGAGCCTTATTCAACTCTTTCCTGTCGTTTGCTTTATTTGAAAGTAAATTAAAGCATTCTAAACAAGGCATATTTTTCAATTCATTCAACATTCGCCGACATTATTTGATTGATGCAATAAATTGTGGTACGCCTTGACGTCATTCGGCATATTAGACGTTAATAGACACGCACGTTTTGGTATGTTTTAACATAAATCTATCTATTTTTCATGGTAAACAACATTGCCAAATAACGCACACATTTTTTAAGCTCATCTCTACATTAGACAGCTCTGAAAGAATTCACTTTTATATGAATATCTTTGATATATGTATACTATAATATTGATAATTATAATAACTTATACAATTGACATTTTTAAGTAATAATTATTTGTCATTTATGAATGTTTTCAACCATGAGATATTTGAATATTTTCTTCCGCACGTACACAGTTTTTAAAAGATTTTTGCAAAAATACATACATACGTATATACAAACATGGAAATGGCAAGAACGTACGTAATTTGTGAAACATATGCATATGCATATACTAATTGTACAAAAGGAAGTAATAAACGTTCTCAAACAGAGAAGAAAAAATATTTAAAAAAGAATTTGGCAAGCAGCCAATGGGAATATGATTGGTTTTTGTGATCTGTTCGAATGACGTATACAAACATATATACCGCATGTACAGATGACGCCTGGGAACGTGCTAGTAGATTCGAGGATTGTCTACATTCGGATATATATTTTTTAAGACCCAGACTGAAGGGTAGTTGGTAATTGAAATAGTGGAGACCGTAAAATGAAGCAAATATGTATACATATTGTATACAAACATAATTAACTATCTCTAACTGGGCTAGTATATATTTCCTTTATTTAATGTAATAAACTATAAACTTAACGTGGTCAAAATAATTGTTCCTTTCACTTAAAATGGGATAAGACAAAATATAGCAACAATCAGTATGCATACGTATGTATATGCACATTTGATCGATTTTAAGATTTGTTGATTGAAAAGAAATATCGAATCGGAATGTTATATCTTTCTTTCATCACATTCCAAAATTTGTATATTAAATTCCTTTCTATTTTGGACTGAAAGCTAAATAATAATCGTTCGGCAAATAATTAGTATCAATAAGTGGTATTTTCAACACGTATACGGCATGGTGTACATTAGTTTCACGTAGTTTCAGATAGCGGTCTAATCTTGCTTCAGAAAGGACATAAATTTGAATTTTATAATTTATATTTATTACAATAAATGGTGTCTTTTTCAGAACTAAAATACAATATAAAAGAGCAAATTAACGAACAAATGATAATTCAAAGTTCAATGAAAGAAGCAAACATAATCTAACATGTTGAATGATTGTTGAATGAATAAACTGGACAATAATTAAAGGTGAATGATTTAGCAAATGCGATATAACATTTTTCGTTGCATCCTGTGCTGTAGCTCGCCTCGTCGGATCATAGTGTGAATGACCTTCATGACAGTCCGCTCCTCGTACTTTTGTCGTAAAAAGTCCTTAAAATAAAATAGAATAGAAATAATTCTTGGTTACCCTTACAGCAAATTAGTTGACTCACCTGTAATATGTTTTGTTCTGACACCTGAGAACCAATGGCAAAGCGACGCTTCAATTGTTTCTCTATACGATTTAAGGTTTCCTGATCCTCCTCTGTGGTGAAACCCTCGGCACCAGCCAAACTGCCTGTCATGGCGGCATCAAGTGTAGAAACTTGGAAAAGACGTAATGCCTCATTCACATGCTCATCGGTGGCAAATGGAAGCAAACGCATTTTTGCCAGAGATTCCGAAATACGAATTACAGCCTCTAGCTGACGAACAGTTATGGGAATGCTGAGACGCTTGTCCGAGTTTTTTTCCTGCTGACCGGCACCACTTCGCATTAGGACATAGCGACTCTTTAGCTTTTCACCGGCAGCTTCGCTTAGTCGTGGCCCACAATGAGTGCGACAATAATGGATATACTTTTTAAATGTGGCCAAGGAGATTTCACCTTCAGCTGGCTCTGTGGGAGCCGATTTGTTCGAACTGAGATGCACATTAATGATATGCTTGGCCAATGTAATGTCACGCGTCTCATCATGGACATCTTTTACGATGAAAATCATATCAAAACGTGACAAGATCGTTGGCATGAAGTCAATATTTTCCTCGCCCTTGGTATCGTCCCAGCGACCGAAAATGGAATTGGCTGCTGCCAAAACGGAACATCGTGAGTTTAAGGTGGTTGTAATGCCAGCTTTGGCGATTGATATAGTTTGCTGCTCCATGGCCTCATGTATGGCCACACGATCGTCTTCACGCATTTTATCGAACTCATCGATACAAACTACACCACCATCGGCCAACACCATGGCTCCTCCTTCCATGACAAAATTGCGCTATTTGATATACATTTTTTGATCAGATTTATGGAAATATTATATATGGCTATTTGTAATGCGGGTACTTACCGTGTGTGGATCCTTCATAACAGAAGCAGTAAGACCAGCAGCACTGGAACCTTTGCCAGATGTATAAACGCCGATTGGGGCCACTTTCTCCACGAACTTCAACAGTTGAGATTTAGCAGTACCTGGATCACCAAGCAGCAAAACGTTGATATCACCACGTCGGCACAGTCCGTCGGGTAGGCGTTTTCGTGAACCGCCAAACATCATGCAAGTGATAGCCTTCTTAATGTCATTGGAACCAAAAATGCTGGGAGCCAGAGACTTTGACAAGCGTTCGTATATGTCATTGGAAGCGGCCATACGTCTGAAACTATCCTCTTCATCGGAGGTTATGTTGCTGTAGCGGGATATTGCCCCAGCACCTTCCGTGTCTACAGTGATGCCCACTACACGCATGTATGGAGCTCTTACACCCACAACGGCTTTTTCTCGGCCATCTTGACGGGAGGGTTTTCCCACTTTGCGAATTGAGTAAATGCCTTGGATTAGCACACGATTTCCTGGCACTACACGCTCGCATAGTGAACGGTCGCAGAATAGCTGCAAATGCCGGGGAATCTCACCCTGTGGCACAAAGTCTGGTAGTTCCTGTAACTTGAGGGTTTGGAAGTCAACGCATTTGCATTTATCCGGCATAATGAAAAATGGATCCAACGGACATTTAGGACGACCAGCCTGCTCTGTGGTGCATTTTCGTGGAAGTGCATAGCCCTCAAGACCGGGATTTACCTTGAGATTTGGAATAACTGTGCTGCAGGAGCGACACATAATCGACATTCGGGTGGCCTTGGCCCGTATACCTGATGCCGCCACAATTATACCGGCAATTTTCACCAAGCGTGATACACTGTCAGATTTCAACTCCCGCACATTTGTTGGATTTGCGCTAGAAGAGAGGAGTATCTGTATATCGTGCATATGCTCCTCATGCTCGGGTCGAGGTGCTGTTATTTCATCAGCTACCTCGAGGGCTGCCTCTTCAAATATCTGCAAATGCTCTGTCGGCTGCTTGTTTAGCTTATCGGCCAAGGCCTCATCGAAGCCCACCAAGTCCTCCATCTCAATTTCGAGGAAGTAACGTCCATTGAGATAATTGCGCTTTAAAGTATCCCTGCAAGCATATATGCACATTAAAATGGAAAGGTCTAGTACTTCAACTCGAGTGTAGTTACCTGTATTTGTAATAGAAATTATCCTCGTTGAAAGTTCGCAGAAATTCCTTGTACTTCTTCTTTACGGCCTGCAAATTAATCTGGGCTCCATCGGGTTGATTGTCGTTTCCAAAGTTATCAGAGAAAAACACGCCAGCGTCGTCGAAGCCTTCCATTTTGTATCACTTTTTCTTAAATAATTCTCGTAAATCTACCAATTATAGACATTAAACGACTCTGTATGTGTAAATGTAAGCATATTTTGCCGCCAAAAATTTAAGTGTGACCGTTTAAGCATACCAAAAAAAACCAAGGAATGCCCGAGACTAGCCCTTAGGACTTTAATTATTTAAATTTTAAATAAAATTTATATGACATATACACACAGGTTTAAACGTTCGTTTTTTTAATTTTTATGATTATTATATAATTTCGAATCAACAAGAAGTTTTTTGCTAGTATATCGATACTTGCTACTATAAATATGCACTTTACAACACTGAACCACGTTTCGCGTGTTCATTGCATTTGGTATTTTTAATCGGTATATCCCTTGCTCGGTCACACTGTCCGCGTGTTTGGGAGGGAAAAGAAGGCAGACGCAGACCAAAAAATTCGACGTCTATTCGATCGCTGCCATATTTTTTCACCATCATACAGACAAAGCTAAAACTGAAATAATGGTAAGAAGATACTTTCAGCATGTGGCCAGTATAACCGCATATATTTTTGCAGTCTAATATAGATATATCAATGGAACCATGTACTGAGGATGCTTCCGGTGTCGCTGCCGGTCTCGGTCACCCACCCAACGCGAACAATGTGCTAAAGAAGTTAACGCACAGCAGCGGCGCCGGATCAGGATCTGCATCATCTCCGCGTGCCGACGGCGCAGGCTCCAATGCAGATGAGATGACGTCGAGAGATTATTACTTTGACTCTTACGCACATTTTGGTATTCACGAGGAGATGCTTAAGGACGAGGTGCGGACCGTCACTTACCGCAACGCCATGTATCACAATAAGCATTTGTTCCAGGGCAAGGTAAGACACTTTAGAGAAGTCCATTTTGAAATTTTGTTTTTTAAGTCTCATATATTTTAGACTGTCCTTGATGTTGGTTGTGGGACTGGAATACTTTCCATGTTTGCCGCCAAAGCCGGCGCAGCAAAGGTTTTTGCCGTCGATTGTTCAAACATTATTGAATTCGCGCGCCAAGTAGTGAAAGATAATAATTTGGAAAATGTGATTCAGGTCGTAAAGGGGAAGATTGAAGAAGTCGAATTGCCCAATGGAATTGAAAAGGTCGACATTATAATTTCAGAGTGGATGGGGTATGTTCAAAGATCTTTCTACAGATGGTGCTCCTATTATTTTATGTTTCATTTCATTTTAGATACTGTCTCTTCTACGAGTCCATGCTAGATACTGTGTTGTATGCGCGAGACAAATGGCTCAAGCCCAATGGGATGATGTTCCCGGATAGGGGAACATTGTACATCACTGCCATCGAAGATCGGCAATATAAGGACGAAAAGATTAATTGGTGGGATGATGTATATGGCTTTGACATGAGTTGCATACGGAAAGTGGCCGTCACTGAACCACTCGTTGATGTTGTGGATCCAAAGCAGGTTGTCTCCACAGCATGTATGGTAAAAGAAGTTGACCTGTACACAGTCCAGAAATCTGATCTGAATTTTGCTTCCAAATTCAATTTGACCATCAAGCGTAATGACTTTGTTCAAGCATTGGTCACATACTTTAATATTGAGTTTACAAAGTGTCACAAGCGACTAGGCTTCAGTACGTCCCCTGACTCCACATACACGCACTGGAAGCAGACGGTATTTTATTTGGATGACCATTTGACTGCCAAGAAGAATGAGGAAATAACAGGAACGTTCCAAATGAAACCCAATGAACGTAACAATCGGGATTTGGATTTCGTAATTGATATCAGTTTCAAGGGCGAGCTATCCGATGTTCATGAAACAAACACATACCGCATGCGTTAGGGCATACCATTTGGGCTATAAGCCTTCTTCAAACTGAAGAACATATTGACTTAGATTTAAGGTATATTCCAGTGCGAAATGTGCAACGAATTTGTGTTGCGTTTTTTTACTAAGTTTAAAGTGTACCTTTTGTTAGTATACATAATAATATTTTTACACTTGTGCGCCTGTTTAAATTATTATTCGAGAATACTTCTAGGAATATTGTACAGTAGCTCGACAAATCTCACATAATAAAATGTGCGCCAAGCACATCATCTTGCTGGAAATAATTGCGATTGTTTTATAACTAAAAACATTTAATAACAAACAATTAGCAAGAACTTATGGAGTTAAACAGAATCCTTTTAATTTTGATATCACAAATAAAATCCTTTGTCTAGTGTTCTGTTAAATATTCCTTGCAATTTGAAAAAAAAAATCATTTTTTTTTAATATTGCTATTAAAAGTATAGTTTATTTTTAGAAACTTCTTTTTTTTTTTAATTCACTCAGTTTATAAAATGCTGGTAATAACTATAAGTTCTATGAATGATTATCCTGCAGATTGTCACCAAAACGAACAGTCTCATTGTGAACATACGGATTGTTTTTATTCATGTACGAGGAATTTTCAGTTAAAACGTTGACCATTGTATGATATAATATATACCGGACACGAATGAAACCAATTTATAAACTGTGGAAAAAACTCATTGAGGGTTTTTAAGAAAGGGAAAAAATCTTATTAATATTAAAAATGTTGATGCTACACAAAGAGTCTTTTGTGATCCTAATGGCGATCGCGAGAATCAGAGTGGCTGCGTCGATCCCGTGAGAAACTGCGACTGCGAGGCGTTCGCGAACGACGTGGTGAACGTGATCTGAAATTAAATCATTGGTCAGGCAAAAATTGATTAAAAATGGTTGTGTTGGAAATCTTAATACAAAGTATAACCTAATAATAAGCAACGATATCTATTAGCGGCTGCCAAACGGAATATGTATGTATACAATATGTTCAACTAAATACCATACAGTGTACGTTTAGATGTGGAAGTTCTGTAGGCACCCGGATTGTGCGTTGTGGTTGGTTGATTTGCTGAACTGAGCAGAGCAGAGCAGAGTAGAGAAGTGAAGTTGGTTGGGAGATCGCACTAGGTTGTGGAAAGGAGATCAGGTACTTGTTGTAGATGTGGCTGTTCCAATTCGGCTGACGTTGTGGATGATGATTTGTTGATGATGTTAAATGGTACAGTTCAGCGGAATAATCCAAATTATATAATATTATTAAAGCAAAAATCATAATCAAACTAACAAAACTGGGGAATATAAGGCGAATACAAACAAGCAACATCATTACCTATTTACTCTATATATATATACATACATATATATACAAATTTCCTCGTCGATATATGTTTATACCTTTGGCGTTGAACGCGTTTTTGTAAAAACGAAATTCCAATGCGAATGATACGCACTCAAGTTGGCATTTTCATGCAGAGACATTAATTAACTAATTCGTTTGTAAAAACCACAATTTGTTGATGAATGCATATAAGTTGGACGGTTTAAATATTTTTGGAGGGAAAACATAGATCATGCAGAATATATACATATTGTTTTTACGCTGTTTGTGGATTGGTGTGATATGTGATTGTTGCGTTGTGTGCGGTGATGGTGATGGGGATTGCATTGCCGGTTCTCTGATTAGCAATTCTAAACGAAACATCTGGAGTGCCGGGGTGCAGAGGAGCATTGTTATTAGTTGTTTTATAGTTGAAAAACTTGCTGTTAACCCTGCTGATGGCTTTGGCTGTGCAGATTGCGACGGAGGAGGAGCGGTAGCTGTGAATCGTGAAGATGTTGCTGTTGTTGCTGTTGTTCTTGTTGTAGAAGGAAGAGGTAGCAGTAGAGTAGTAGTAGAAGTTCTGTAAAAATGTCGATAACTCTCGTTTAACAAGAACACAACGTTTATGCGAAAAATATCTAAGCCTCTGATTGTACGCGATGAGTTTTTAACAAACTAATGTCAAGTCTAATCGAATATTTCATTAGAATTTGGTAATAAAACTTTGTTTCTTTGTGGCCATGGTAATTTAAACATCTTAGCGATCCAGTTTCTTCAATTTATAATTAATTTTTTGCCAAAAATTACCTGTGCCGTCCAGCTCCGCTACGATTGCCACCACCATCCGGTGCACCACGGCGACTTCGCTCACGTGACCTTCCCGAAGACATCTCCACACGAATACGTGTACCGCAGCACCTGTTCAAATAAAAAGTTTTTTTTAGGTTTTCAATTTTCTACAAAAATGAAGACTTAATTACTATAAAATTGATTCTAAAACAAGCATTGATCTCCTTTAGTATTGAATATATATATATAAAATATTGTGCAACGTGTCCAGGCACTTTATTTTCATGTCTTAATTAATATACATACATATTTAATTTGGAACCTGGAGCTTGCGCCCAAAAAAATTGGAGAAAATTATGATAACTTTTTTAAAAATTCCAAATGAAATATGGGGATAATGAAACAACTACATATAGAACAAGGTATTGTGTCATGAATCTAACTCTATGAATACTGTTTACGCACCTGGTACCGTCAAGGGCGCGAGTTGCATCTTCCGCGTCACGCCTATCTTCGAACTCAACGAACGCAAAACCAGGAGGATTGCGGGCCACCCACACGTTTCGCAGTGGGCCATATTTACTAAAAGCATTTTCTATCTCATATTTTGATGCTGACGATCCCAAGTTCCCAACATACACTTTGCACTGCAAGTCCCATTCACGGTACCTTGGCATGATTGGTGAATTCTGCAGCATGTAAAATATGTATTTAATAGGACAGAGTATATACAATTGAGAAAGGCGCAAATCGCGCATAATAGACGTCTCAGGTATTTGCTTACCAATGAGTTAGATCTATAAACTTATATATAACTTGACTATTTAAAAAAGAGCCAATTATTTAACAAAAAATTTCTGCCTTCCGACTTAATGGTAGAGATGGAAAAAACATCGATTTCACTATCGATGCATCGATGTTTCTGCATTTTTTTAAACATCGATTTTTACTGCCGACACCTTTATCTTACTTGGATCTTGCGAACAAATTTTCGTAAGCAACTCCTTGCAAGTTGACAACTATTGTTTTCTTTCTTTTAGTTGTAAAATTGCAAAAATAAGATAGACTTTTTAGTCGATAAAGTTTCGATATATGTACATTAAAACAGCTGTTTAACTGCTTCAAAACTGCATTTTACAACACTTTTATGTACCAGGATGTATGGCATTTGTTGCAATTCTTGTTAAAGAATCTCCGATCTTTAATTTCCAATCAAGGTCCAACCAACTAATCTAAATGGCTGCCTCAAATGTTGGAAAAATACGGCTAAGAAATATAAATGACTTGCAAAAGACAAACAACGATGAGGAGAAGAAAAAAAATGAGTATTTAATGATCTCGCAAGAGACTCCTAAAAATGTGGCAAAAACTGCCACCAAGAAAAGTAAGGACACAAATAATAATAATGGAGATGGACGCGAAGATCACAAAAAGATAGTAGTAAATAGTACTGTAAAGCGCACAAACAAAAAGGAACCACCACAGGGGCAAACCCGCATCGATTGTTTTTTCAAAAGTGCAGCCAAAAACTATAAAGTGGAATTTGAAATGCCGAAGACATCTCTGAGTTTGTCACCCAAGAAGAAGATACGCCGGTCACCTCGCAAGGGGCGCAAACGTTTATTTGACGAGGAAACAACAACAACAGCAACAATTACCACCACAGACAGTGATGAGATAGAGCCAAAGATCAAGCCAAGTACCAGATCAAGAAAGCAACCTTTAAGGCAGGTCAAGAGCGTAAGAGTTGATTGCAATGAAGTAATTGATCTTTGCTCCGATGATGGAGAGGATATGATAATTAAGGCTACTCCTATGAAAGAGCAGAAGGAAAATCCTCTAGAAGCTAAAGAGAATAGCATACCACAGCTTAATATTCTGAGTGTAGTTAGTTTGCATACACCTGGAAACTCACGTCGACCGCGTGGATCACCACGACCTTGTCCACCTTATAAAATCATTGAAGGCACGACCTTTTGTGTAGACGGTTTCCAATTTGGTGAAATACCCAATGTTACCAAATATTTTCTGACCCATTTTCACGCTGATCATTATATTGGTCTTACTCGCAAGTTTGCGCATCCAATTTATATGAGTCCCACTACAGCCCGCCTGGTGCGTACGTTTATCTCTATAGATGACATTTATATAAACGAAATTGATGTGGATCAGACCATAAAAGTAGATGATATTGAGATCACTGGTTTGGACGCCAATCAGTGAGTAGATCGAAATCGGGAATACCATTCGGTTTCATTATTTCATTAATAATGTTTTCTAAATCTTTCAGCTGTCCTGGTGCTTTAATGTTTTTCTTTAAATTAAGTTCTGGACAAACAATACTCCACACGGGCGATTTTCGTGCAAGCTTTGAAATGGAATCATTGCCCATTTTTTGGAATCATCCACAATTGGATCTACTTTATTTAGATACCACCTATTTAAATAAAAATTATGATTTTTGTCACCAAAGTGAAAGCATTGATCGTGCCTTAACATTGGTTAAAGAATTTCATAACAAACACAAGGGCAAACGCATACTTCATGTCTGTGGCGCTTATGTGATAGGAAAAGAGAAAATTTGGCTGTCACTGGCCAAGGAGTTTCTCTTAAAAGTCTGGACCGAGCCGAATCGACGCAAAGCCATTGATTGTATGCAGCTGCCTGACATGGAAATACATTTATGTGATGAGCCAAGGAACGCCAATTTGCATGTGATTACTTTGGGACAGATATCATATCCCGTAAGTAGAAAAGCATCTTCTTTATTTGAAGGATAGTTTTTGTATTGCGTCTTTTAATCTTCAGAACCTGGTAAAATATTTCGATTCATACCAAGATCAATATGATATGCTGTTGGCTCTAAGACCAAGTGGTTGGGAAAAGAATTCAAAACCGTCTTATGGCAAACGCATAAGCGTCATTGGAATTGAATATTCGGAACATTCTAGCTATAAGGAACTTGAACGTTTTGTGCGTTATCTTAAGCCAAATCGGGTAATTAGCACAGTGCCAGTAGGAAAGGATCTATTTGTTACTGGAAAAGTTCCATCGAAATGGTATCAATATGAAGGACACGTAAGCATGTTGCCTAAAGCATTTCAGACATCTATTTCGACATTTATGCAAAAAACGCCTCAAAACAACTCAAAATTTAAAAATAATAGTTCCACCTGCAAATCAATTGAAAAGAATGAAATGTCCATGAGTCCGATAATACCGTTAATTGATCCGGATAGTGAAAATGAGAATAATATGGATAAGTGTCTTACAATTACTCCATCGTCAGTTGTCGATCTTGTGACTATATCTTCTAGTATTAATCAAGAAAATGCAACAAGTCCCAAAGTTCAACCTTTGAGCAGATTCACATCGGATGCCTCAGATGATATGCTTTCATTTTTATAGCAATCGCTTTATATGTTTATCATGCCATTCCATTATTTTCAGTACCCAGTTGCCAAGTAACAATAATATCCAATTTAAAGTTTAAGTTACGTTTTGATAAACCTTTAAGTTCAATTAGTTATGTAATGCTAAGATAACTGTAAGCATTTTGTATTTACGTAATACTTTATATAAACCTCTCTTTAAATAGTTTGTTTAAAATTGATACTGAGCTCAAACTTTTCGATGGTTAATTAAATATGTAAAAGTGTTAAAGAAGAATAAGTTTTGAGTAGAGTTCGCATGAATCAACGGTAAACTGGTATTTTTTAAATGTTTTATACTAGTTATCAGAAAAGTAAGTCAAGTCAATTACAACAGTTTAATATTAAGGATCTATTGCAACGATTTGTATCCATAAATTTGAAAACGGTTGGTTATTAACATAGGCCATAAATGTTAAAGTAGAATACAAGGCATTTAATTCAATAATTGTATACACAGTTATTTATACATTTAATTTTTTTTGTATATATGTATTTCCATTTTATATATATATATAATTTCCGCTAATTTCACATTCAAGTTTTATTCAAAATAGTTTCAACTGTCTGCAAACTAACCCCCCGGCCCATCAAGTAAACATATTTCAATAAATTAAGATCAGAGTTTAACTAAATTGATAAATTGTGAAATAATAACGACAATCGACTTATAAATATATAAAATAAGTTTTCACTTTGATTACCTCACTGATATGTTTGCTCAATGATGCATTTGGAATGGAGATGATTCAGATTTCTAAACAATTTTCATTGTCTGTTTTTGCACATACATATATAGAGACATTAAGAAAACTTGAAGATTATTCAATATATTAACAATATTCAGCATAGTAATCAGGATCGACAGAGAGAAGATAGAAAGCTCTGCAATTTAATTTTTTCCCTTACTAAAACTAAAATCATTTTGTTTTTGATTTTTTTCATTTTGGATAAATTAGACAACAATAAAGCGTAAGAGACGTGGGGATGTAGGCAATGACTTGATTCACGGATTCGGCATGCCAGGTTTGGTTTTCCATTTGGTGGGTGTACACATGGTGCCAGAGTAGGACTAGTTAACTAATAAACAAAAGAGAAGAAAGTATTGATATATTAAGGAAGAAACATATTTGGATTTAGTATATTACCACCAGGAGAAGAAAGGGCTCTTGTTTTGGAAGCGCTGGGTAAAGGAAAAAAAGCGACTGCCACTGGAACTGGAATTATAGTCCATTAACCATTAATAAATATAGTTTAAAAGAGAATTCCATTGCAGCTTACCGTTCTACAATAACTGCTGGCATCTGAACCAGTTGTACGGGTGATTTACCATCCCTTAATGCTTGTGTCAGATTCAAAATCTGGCCACGCATCACAGACATTTGACGCTCAAAGAGGCGTTTATCGAATCCGCGATCCTGCTGGAATAGATATAACAGCTCAGTGCAGATTTCTTCAACAAAATTCATATCTGATAGCTGAGGCAACACATGATCTTTAATGTCATCACTAAATGGCACTTTAGCTTGAGGTAACCAAGCCCAGTGATATGGATATGCGCGCCAAGAGTCTGGATGCTTGAAGGGAAATGCCAAACCATTATCAATGGCTGCAATTTTGATTTGTGGCGCATCTACCAAATTCCAGGGTATATCCGAATCCTGCGGATTATTCGACTGATCGGCTTTGTTTTGGGACATTTGGTCCCGACGTGGATCCTCATCACTGCTGGTGGAACTTATTTGTTGACGTCGGCTACTCTGATTTTGGGTAGAAGTAGTTGGTCCTTGTTTATCATCAGCAGTATACAGCGATGGTGGCGTGGGTTCATGAAGATCAACAATTTGATTCTGCCGTTGTTGGATACGATTATTAGGTTGTAAGACTTCAGCCATCGTACGGCCACCAGTGCCACCAACCTCTCCAGTGACTTTGGGAGCCACATATTTGATTAACCAATTATCATTGCCTCGATCCGTATTGCGTATTATATAGTCCAGAACTACAAGGCGCTCAAATTGCAACTGAAATGATTTTGCCACAATTGGCGACAATTGTTCGCTCTCAAAACGTCTCAGCCAATAGTCAGCATCCTTGTAACCTTCCACAAACATTTGAAAGGAACCAGTCTAGAAGAATATAACAAAATATTAGTTTCATATCTTGTGGGAGAGTGTATTACTGTGCGGCACCTTTAATGGTAAACTCATTCGATTAAAATGAGCAGAAGGATAATGCTCTTTGATACGCTTTTTTAATTTAGCTTTTTGGCGATCAATGCGCGCGTAATTAAAGCTTTCGGCCACAAGTCGAACAACACGTGTCTTTGGTACCACATTCAAATTTAATTTGCGATCCACTAAACTAGCTCCTGCTTCAGAAAGATAACTGAAAACAAAGTGTATAAAAAAATATTTTAAATATTAATTTAACAATTTATATATAACGTTTGGCCCTTACCCCTGATTTGGTATCAAGCAGGCACGTCCAAAGCAACATGGACAACAAAGTTTGTGCATCCATTTGGTCCATTTGGGATTCAGTCGGCCATATGGCTCTTCATCTTTGGGCTTAAATACGGCTACACAGCGCTATAAAGGAAAGTAAACGAACAATTTAATTAGATAGTTCATTAAATTAAACATTTGTCTCCAAGGCAAACCAAAAGTCTTGCAAAACTTAACTTAACTTGCAAGACTTCCCCGTTTGCTGGAACTTGTTTCTCTATGCGTTGTATTGATATTCTAGGCTTCAGTGTGGTTAAACTCATCAAACCAAAACCCATGCGAAACGCATGTGAAAAATGTTCATTATTTTCTACTCACATTTGA
Organism: Drosophila emarginata; assembly: GCA_037075365.1. Classification (NCBI taxonomy): domain Eukaryota; kingdom Metazoa; phylum Arthropoda; class Insecta; order Diptera; family Drosophilidae; genus Drosophila; species Drosophila emarginata. The sequence goes on along the minus strand of JBAMCD010000221.1, from coordinate 16,978,093 downwards.
AGGATTTTTAACAAAGTAGGAGCCACTGCTGCCCTGATAAATTCGTTCTGGCAGCACACCTTGCTCAATGGCCAATTCCGCCTGGGCCACAACCTCTGAAAAAAGTGGATCATCTGAAAGTAAAAATATTTTGCTAGTAAATGAAACTTCTTTAATTTATATTTAGTGGAAATACAAATTAAATTTGTGCGTAGAAAGAAGATAGGCATACTGCAGGCAACGCAGACTTAAATTCCACTGGTAATTGTTTTCAACAATTGTGAAATTGAGAGGTAATTTGTTGAAATATTTATTGAATTGGGGTAGTGAAAGTATATGTATGTACATATATGTATTATACAGACATGTGGGGGCTTCCCTTGGCATTTGCGTGCCAGCTGTTGTTTAATAATAGCCAATAAAGTGGATTTCGAAACCTTGACATTGCTACAAAGTAGGCAAAAGTATAAACTGAAGTGGACGTGGGAAAAAATACTAGTGAAAAAAAATCAATCAATTAGGAATGAACCTATAAAATCAAAGTTATCATTAAACTCTGATTGATCCTGACAAATGGTAAACACTTGTTGTATACAATTTTCGCGACTCGAGCTCAACGAACGTGACATTCCGGTATTTCTATGTGAATTGAAGAAAAAAACAAAAACCCACATATTCAGTTGATAAGTTCAGAATATAGAGGTTGAAATTAGCATAGCAAAAGCATTTATGATAAGGTGCGCTCAAATAGGTCGCGTTGTCGCTGTCTCGACTTACAAAGGTTCCTCAGGGGGCAATTCGCACATTGGCATCGTGGTCGTACAATTTTCACCGTAACTGTATCATTTGAGCCGCGTACCATTGATGGTGCCTCAACCAAATATGGCGGTTCCTCTTCATCGTCTGATGCTGCCGGTAGATAATCCTTTTCTAAATCATTGCATTTTTCCTTGCAACATATACAAGTATATCGAACCGATATAGAACTCTCAGATGGCTTTAAACTATCCGCTTGTTCCAATACAATTTCTTTACTTGTTGTGGGTTGTTGTTCCAATTCATGATCTGTCAGTCCCGTCTGTCTACTGGCTATTAATGGTGGTTGATGTGTTCTTAGATATTCTGGTTGCGTTTGTGTTGATGACGACTGCCACAGCTTTTCTTTGGATGAGTTATAATTGTTACTCATTGTTCTAGCATTATTGTTGATTTTCAAGTTGTTGTTGTCTTGATTTTATGTTTGCTCTTGACTATGTGCAGTCACCGCCAGCGACAGGTCCCATTTTATAAATAACACAATGTAATTTCTTGTTTTGAAGAAGTCTATTGCTTTGATCAACAAAAGATCGCTGATTGTGATAACAAATAATAAAAACTAAGGCCCAAAGCCAATTCTAAACTTTGAGAAAAATTGAAAGGCATCCTTGTTGCAATTTAAAATTAAAGAATTAAAAAATGTAAGCTTCAATCAACAGAACTGGTTATTCTATAGCATATAAATAGAAATTATGGGTTAAACAAAATGTTGTGGATGTTAATTTCAGATTATGTCTTAATTTGAAATAACAAAGTCTATTCTACGTACGTACGTTCTTAAGACACATTACTCCTAGAAAGTTGAAATCATATTTTGTGGGATTTACTTCAACCGATAAGAAATAGCAATGGACAAGTTATATTTGTTTAATTTTAACGTTTAACAGAGGCAATATTGACACTCATAAAAACCCACTCACTTATTTGTTCACATATACATACATACATACATTCGAGATGCTGTTGCCACACGAAGCCCTACACATTTAAGTAATCACTTGTATGACTTCAATTGGAATTACCCTTTCCAGTTTTTTTTTTGTTGTACAACTCACCGCCAAATGTATTTGATAAAAGATCCAAATGATCATGTCCACGTCCTAAACCACCAAGCAAATCGCTTATGCGGCTGCCATGACTAATACTACCGCCAAGTAGTGGCTGGGATTCTCGATTGTCGCTGCCTGCGTCCGTGGACATACCCTCGAAATCGATTTCTGGCACAAGACAAATATCGTCAACCTCCTCGTAAGGCAGTCGTGCAATTTGCGTAGAAGATTTTAAAGGTGACGATGATTTAGCTGTTGATGCTGCTGTTGTTGCTGCTGTTGTTGCTGCTGTTGTTGCTGCTGCAGTTCCAATGTGACTAATCGGCAACGGTAGAGGTGAGCAGCGACTTTCATTGCTGCTGCTCTCCTCAGCAGAAGTCATTTTGTTTCTATTACCATTGCGCAGGGCTGGACTAACAACATTGCTGACTGGTTTTCGGTCAAGTAAGACGTCTTCTTCGCCGTTATCATCATCATCAACATCATCTTCATCATTGTTATCTCCTTTACCATCGCCATCATCGTCATCATCTACCGCTAAGAGCATAGGTTCACGCATTCTCTTTGGCTTTTTCTTAATATGGCCTTTGGCCAAACCAATTGTATTAATCTAAGGGGACACAAAATATCATTTGAAATAATAGTATATATATAATTAGTATACAGACCAGCACTTACCTCAACTTTAGTCGTCAGCTGATTGGTATTGTTTGGATTGGCATCAAAGCCGTTTATATGTGGGGACAGCTGTTGCTGATTGTTGTTTGTGCTCTGGTTTTTGTCATAATCACCAATGAGATCCACTTCATCCTCAAGTTGGAGTAATGGAGGATCTGTGGTTTTTTCATAACTCATGGCTGAGAGGCACGTATGTGTGTGTACAAGTGTATATGCGGGCGTGGGTGGGCGTTGTGTAGTTGTAATGATGATTCGCAGACACAACAACAAAGGCGCGCGCTGTTGTTGTTCTCGTCACTTTGCGGGCGTTTGCTTTGTTATCTTCTACGCTCTGTTCCTGCTCTGGTGCTCAGAATTTGCATGTTCACGTACCATATGAATGAGTGTGTGTGCAATCTGCTAAGTTTATAGGTTTAAATTTCTATATATTATTGATTATTTATTGCATTTCTTTGTATTATTTTTGGTTCGTAGTCCTTCTACCACCGTTTACAGCTATTTACATTATAACGTTCAATTATTTTGCCATACGAATTACTTTTCTTTAGTAAATTTATGGCTTACAGCGCAGGGAAATAATAACTAAATTACGCGAAAGTTCTGATTTTTTTTTTACCAAGAACAATAGAGATGAGAATTGTTGGGGGAGGATGATATCAATAAACGGGTCACTGTGACTAAGTAACAGGTTTACGTGGTATAATATTTGTACTGCAATATGTTGAAAGGCATCAGTCAAGAAAAACTGTCTTGACACAACTTTGATAAAAGCTAGTAGGATTTATTTTTAATGAGTAAAGTTCACAAGGTATTGGTTTAATCAGACACACATCTACAATTTATAGTCACTGCTTTGACTACATCACTGAAAGTGCTCATCTCAATTGAGAACTATTTTGTAAAGTGTGCCCAAACATTTGAAAGAAAGTAATACTTATTGGAATCATCACTTTAGTTGACGTATTAGTATTTAAGATAAAAATAAGGTTGTATTTTGTAATGGAAGTTGTAATGTTGTTTTAGTTAATTTTATTTCCTATTTTTTCTTTTTTTTTTTGGAATATTGCAATACATTTTGGTTGCCTATTAAGATACTCGTTTACATGCATACACAAGTAAATATTTATTGCTTGGCCATAAATTGCCTCAGTCTGTAAATGTTTTTAATTACAGCATCCAATTCTCTTTGCAAATAGGCACTCTCAGCCAACAATTCAATGCAATCTTTAAATTTAGAAGCGGCCTGGCGCAGACTCATTGGAGGTAGTACACTAAACCAATGGAGAGGCTCCACATAGCCATTTGACTTGTCCACTGCATGGCGCTCAATGCTAATCCCGTTCCCCTCCTTTTCGTCAGTTGTACTTACAACCCTACAAAGGGCATTGAATTCTGCACTGTTCTCCGTAGGGATCTGAGCTGTAGAAACCGAATTATTGCCTCCTTGCTGGAATCGCGTCCTGGCCAGGAGAATGGCTCCACTTGCGTTAGTCCGTTCGACATTGATGCGGCTTTGTGTGTGGTCCTCAATCAAATGAAACATATTTAAGTATAGGGAATCCAACAGTTGTCCAGCAGTTTCCTTTTCCATTTTTTGAGTTGACATCTTAAGGGAATTGTATCATATGATTTAAGAAGAAGAAGCACCTCTTACAAGCTGCAAGTGTAGGTGGATTATGCGTTTGTGAGCACTGTTAATTCAACGCATCGTTTGCGAGCACTGCTTAATTTAACAGTATCGTTGGCGAGCACAGGAAAATAAATTCAAATAAAGACTAAAGCGCATACGCGACCAGTGGAAGTGATAATATAGATGGACTTAACGCTGGGACATAAGACTTTCTTTCGTGACAATGCTTTGGCGACTTTCGGTGTCGACAGGAGTTAATTTTCTGCTTAAATCATCGGCGGTTTCTTCATGTTCCTTTACCTTGGCCACTATTTCAAGGAATCCATAGATGGCTATGCATATAAGAATATAGGTACCACAAGTAAGCGCAAACTGAAACATAATTACCAATAAGATCTAAAAACAATTTGCTTATTCAGAGCGTCTCCCTTATTATTTTACTCACAATAAGCATTCCTTTAGTTATTAATTCAACCCATCCCATGGTATTTAATTGCTGAAGCCAGGGAAGCGAAGGTTCAGCTCCTGATGAAGCTAAATCGCTTTGATCCTTTTCTGTCTCCACATTATCTTCCTCAATGTTTTCTGACCTCCAGGGCAGATACCAGTCGTAGTAAAACTTAGTCAAGCTGAATCTCTGTATTGACTTTTTTCGCAATGTTTTTTCAGGTTGGGAAACCTTATATGGATTGTCTTGATCTTCCTTCATGGCCTTTTCCAAGTGCTGAAAGCAAACGTTAAAATCCTTAAGAGAAAGTCTGCTAGGATTGGGTTGGTTTGGTATAGATGAGCATCTTTTAGGTGCAGATGTAGGCGAAGCTGGTGAATAAGGCCGTTTGCTTTCCTTAGAGCCCTATAGAAGAAAGATGAGATTTATTGGATTTTAAGTTGTCTTCGTTGGGAACTGAAGATTTATTCAAAAAAATGAAAAATATGATTATAGTATTCCCTTTTTCTTTTAATTTACAGACCTCATTGGAGACTGTTATCAGGTAAGAATTGATTGTTTTTCAACACTTTTGTACTTATGGCTCAATTTGAGTCCCCCTATTTTTCAAACTTGACTGTCAGTTACTTTTAACGACGCAACTAGTTTGAAATGCAGAACAACTATCATATCTTAAGATGCTCCAACATTCATTAGTTATTTCGTTGTAAATTAAGTTATTTTGTAATCGATTATAAAACTTACAACACTGCCACGCAGTTCCAAATAGTTGTTATCAAATTTGCCATCTTTAATCTGCTCTAATTCGTCTTCGGTGATGAAATTATTCTTATCCACACACTCATTGGCATAGATATCATAGAACTCATCTGGGTTCGAGCAAGGAGTCACTGGTTCACACTGCTCCGTCTTATAATTATAAAAGCTACGTTGGCCAAAGTACCGTTCTTCACAATTCAGTGGCGTGCAATTACGAAAGTAGTCCTTGTCCCAGTTATTGCAATCCGTAAATTCTTTACGCTTGCGCAGGGAATGTTTGTCGGGATCCAAAGTCTCAAAACGGGTGTCAAAATGTAGCAGTTGTAGGGCATGAGACATTTCGTTCTGAGAGTTTGCAGTGCTAATTATGATGGGGCAAGTGCCTACACGATTGTAAAGTGACTATGGATGAATAAATACAGTAAGTAGAAAAATTAAAGCATATAGGGGGAAACTTACCACAGTGGGCCATACTAAGGAGACTGTTTCAATTTTGCCCGGTTCAATGACACCAAAGTCGCCTCCAAAAATGCGTCCAACATTTTTTACCTGTTCACCCAAGGTTGTGTTTAAGGTACAGGTTCCATCTGAGGTTACAATAAAGCTGTGGACTTCCCTTCTTTCACCTTTATTACTGTTGGATACGGTAATATCTAAAGGAAATTAAACTTTGAAAGAACACGAAAGAAACAAAATGGAAAGTTATCTCTACACACCAAAAATTAATCCAATGTCCTTTTCTTTGGGTACTCGCACGATAACCTTTGTAACGCAAAGAGATCCATTTGTGCTAAATAAGTGAATAACTATAAGGTAAATGAAAACCAGCATTATTTTTCTTTTGTAAAACTTTTGCAAGGTAACTCAGATTAAAGAAAAAACTGATGTTTGACTTGAAACAAGAAATTACAATTGAACAAAACAGGAGACATTTATTTGATAGAATTATTAGTTTAAGAAAACACAGAGAATAGAATTGCTGAGTACTTCTTTTTTCACCTTGAGGAACCAAGAACGTGATAACCTTTTTTCCTGACTTCTCTACATTCTGATCGATCGGTTTTTACTTAAATTTTAAATGGTTTTCTTGGTTAATTAAGTGTAATTTTAATGCAACCCCATCTGGATGATGCAATTTATGTTTTAATTATCAAATACGAGCCAATTAATCAACATAGCTCCCTCTGGCTGGGCTGAAACCGGGACTGGAACCTACATACATAAATACATACATAGTATGTATAGTTAATTTATGCAGTGGATCAGAGACACTGAACGACACGGAGGCAGGTGACATTTCGCAGGCAACATGTTGCTGGCGCTGCTGCATATTCATATCTATACATTGTACATTGCAGTATACCTTTTTCTGTATATATATATATGTCCGTACATACATATCTGTGTATATAGGTAATTTATGCCAAATTTCAAAACTAATTTGACAGGAAATAATTAATTTGACTTCGGAAAAAAAAAATCGCCAATTAAAATTATTTCGCTTTCATTACCAAAATAAAAAAAGAACCGAAAAAAAAGAAAACCTACCGAAACAGAGACGAGAAAAACAAAAGTTTAAATAATGAAATCACTTCGCACCATCTTGAAATTGCTCATTAACATTTTGTGTTTGCGATATCAACTTGTGAAAATCGCAAGAGAGGCACAGCCTCCGTCAGCCCAGGCCAGACCGGACCAGAAAAGACCAGACCCAGAGGCAGCTACTTGGCTTTTATTTATTATGCCATGTTGTTTTTGGACTCCAATCGAAGTCCAAGTGGAAGGCAAAGTCGTCGAAGTCGTTGTTGGCTGTCTCTTATTAGTTGGGTCAGTCTCACACCTCCGTCTACCCAAGGTGTGAAATCCTGTCCAGGCGTTCTACTTACTAACTTACTTGTTTCCTCCCTCGCAGTCGTTGTCACTGTCTTCCTCTCTCTCTCTCTCTCTCTGTTTCTGTGTATTCTGGTCGTGATTTGTCTTTAACTTTTCGTCTGCAAATGTTCTTTGCTTTACGTTCGCTGTAAAGGTCGTTCGCTCTTGCTATACCTTTACTCAATGAAATTGGCTCACCACATCCTCCATCCCCATTCCCAACCCCAGCCCCAACCCATCAACATCTTCTACAGCTATACAGATAAGAAAACCAAAGACTGTGGACCGTGTATTTCAGTAGCCATTCGATTTATGTTAAATAAGCTTGAGGGCAAGCGCTGAGTTTTTGTTGTTGTATTTTTGGGTTTATTTTATTTTTATTGTAAAATACCAATTGTAAAATAAAAACAACTACAACATCAGGCATAGGCGCAGAGAGTAAAGGGAGATAATATACTATTCTGACTATAATATTGATAAGATGCTTAAAGTTTGGATAATAGAAGCATCTAATTCTCTTTACTTAATCCAACAATTATTTATATTAAATATGTAATTTCTAGCTGGGTATAAAAAAAATATGTTTTACCGTTTTTTCAATAATTATGGCTAATACATAGAAATCAAATTACATAGAATATGAATAATAAACTAAACAAATTGACTTAATATTTATAACGTTCTTCTTTAATACAAATTTCATTTTCATCTATTTATTTTAAATTACTGTATCATAATTCTTTAAAAATATATTAAAATGTGATATTTCATGACTTGCAAAGATCAGTTTATTAATTTGTCTTAAAGTAAAAAAATATATGCATGTTAAATCGTTTTGGAAGTTTGAATTTGAGAAAGTCCAATCACAAAGAAATTTTAATTCTAAATCTTTTTACCTTTAACCCAATCTGGCTACGACCATGTTTCCAACAGGATGAGCTGCACTTGATTGTCAAGTAGAAGGTAAGAAGTCTTGGTGTGATTCACGTTTATTTTCTTTCTTCATTGTCGTTGTCGTTGTTGCTGTTGCTGCTGTTGATGTTGTTGTCGTTGCATCAGATTTCTTAATTTAATTGGCTTTATGCAAGAAGTTCTTTCTCTCTCTCTCTCGCTCACTGGGTCTTTCTTTTTCTATCTCACTCTAGTACTGTTTTTGCCAAGTTCCTATAGACAAACTGTCTGGCCAGGTGCCAGACCTTTTTCTTGCCGTTTTGGGCAAGTGTACGGGGTCACTTCTACTTTACTTGTCCTCCTGCCCCTCCTGTTTGGATTTCATCTGCAAGTAAGAACGTGGGAATTTGTACTGCCTTTTATGCAAATATTTTACCCAAATACTATGAATAAAAGAAATATTATTAGTATATAATCAATAAAAGAGTCATAAAAGTATAAAACTATTCCCCTCTCAAGAATATAATGAAAAATCGTCAAACTTGAGTTGATGATTTTCATTGGTGCTGTTTTTTTTTTTTGCATCGCGTGCCACCGACTTTTTGGCAGCAATTGCAGCATAAATGAATGCTGATTTCAAGAGAAAGAAAGCAAACATTTCGAATGGAACTATGAAAAACCGAACTTCAAATACCCTTGTAGTTCAGTTATTCAAAATAAGTAAATGAAAAACAAGCAAACATATTATATATTTGCACGATCTAAGCATTCTATTTACTTCCCTTTCTTCCCTAGATCAGTAATATTTTATACATGTATATCCTTAATTTAGATCAGATCAATATCATAATACCCTGTAAGGGTAAACAATTACAAATGACCCCCAGTCGGCGCTGCTAAAGTAACATATACAATTAAGCAATAAATTCAGTTTTTATGATTTTCCACAAAGTTATGAATTTATGATCCACACACACACACACAGAGGGAAACACGTTCACATACACACTTGCAAAAAGAAGCTAAGGAAATGCATTTAAATGCGCGCGCATATAAAATGGAAACTTTGCCGAATCCAACCAACCAACCAGAGGGCTTTCTTTCTTTATCCCCATATATATTCCCCCCCATTCGCAGTTTGACTAGTCACTTGCTTTGGCCTCATAAATTTAACGCTTTTAAGTTTTATTTCTTTCAGCTGCTGTTGCTGTTGTGTAGGCAATTAGGGAGGAGTGCGGCAGCTTAGGTGGCAAAGGGTTAAAGAAAATTTAAATATTTATTGTTGGCTTTTGAAGAGCTCTCCATTTCTTTTTTTTTTATTTTTTTGGGTTTTAGCAACGAAAAGTACACACAATTTGTGTAGTATTAATTGTACAAAATTACGGGCTGCCTTCTCTCAGTGGGTCAATTAGCATAATCGCTTTGGAAATTGCAACCGAAAACTGAACATCAACATCAACGTCAACGTCTACGTCGGCGTCTTCGTCAACGTCAAAACTAAGTCAGGGGTCAGTTTCAGGTGTAGTTAAAAGGGTTAAAAGGAGATCTCTCCCTTGGAGCAAGAACAGGGCTATCAATAATTACAGCAATTAGGTAAAATGCTTATGACTGCTCGTGTCATGGCTGCCCCAGCTAATGCGAAAATAACGTCATTAATTTTCCTTATTTCGTTTTTAAAAGTCACCTCTAGGCCATTAATGAGCTAGCTGCGTAACGGGTGATAAAGAACAATAACCACCCCTGGATCTATGTATATATATTTAATACACTGGTGCATAAAATAATTTATAAATAATAAAATATATTGCAATTTTTAGGTTTCACTTGTCGTAAAGTTTTACATACTCTTCTCTACTTTATATTTGTTATTATATTTGTATTATTCTTCAATTAAATTCTGGAAGCTGTTAAAAAAAATTCGCAACAAAATCTTTTATATTTATCATTCATTAGCCAATCTTTTTAAGTTGGTTCGGTCTTATCTCTTGTAATCTAATGTGATTCATCGTATCAAAATGTCTTTGTTTATTTTTAATTTTTAATCTTGCTTATCTGATATTTATATTAGAGTTTTCCTTCTTAAGTTCTTCTTAATTCCTTTTATTAATTAGCTTGCAATACCAAGACTTTAATCGGGTGACTGGGTAGTTTTTTAATAAACTTATAGAATGTGCAGGGGATAAAGAGCTGAAGTAGATAATCCGAATACTTTTTTTATAAAATTGGAAATATCCTTTTTCATGTGAGTCCTGCTCTTACCATAGTTTGCAACAAGGACGAAAAGGATAAACGGCACGCGCTTAATTGTGCAGGTGCATATTTGCAACATCGACTGATCGAGCCGCCGAGTACTGTCGCCCTTCATAACATAACCAATATTAATGCGGAAAATCTTTTGGGGTCCTGCTGCTGCTGCTGCTGCTGCTGCTGCGATATGCCATTAACGAAAAACAAGAAAAGAAGGCATGTAGAAAGAATGGAGAGAACGGGGACACACAAGGTGTGCAGCAGGCCATCAGTTGGCGCACCTTTGGCAACGAGTTGAACACTCTACATACAAACATACATAAATACTTGACATTGATGCAATTATTGTAAGCCAGCTGTAATCTGCTCCACCTCTTTTAGCCTCAATCCGCCCGCCGTCAACGGACTTCATCATGCCGACACATGGGCATTTTTGTTGCACTTTTCATGCATTGCTTTTTGTTAAGTCTCAGCAATTAAACGAGATTAAATCGCTGGCGCAAAGCGCAAACTCTTCAGCTTGCAATTATATTTGAAAATGCAATAAAATATGGCCAAGCGCACAATTGTAATTTGCATAAATATTTTTTTTTCTGTTTTTTTGTGTACTGCCACAGAACTGTGTACGGCGGCAACAATGGCGAGGCATAAATTACACTCATGGCAAGGCAATGAGGTTGCCACAAAGCTGCAGCTAGTGCTGAACTGGCTTATCTCAAAATTAGCTGATAATATGCAAAACATCGTCAAGAAATTGCTGCTTTTGAGCCAAATTTCAAAATTATTACCCAGGTGAATGAGGAACACTCACACATACAGAAAGTAGCACGAAAATGTAGGAAAATCTACCATACAAATATTGCAAATGTTCTTATAGAAAAACTCTTTTTTATATTTGAATGTTTTTTATGTGAATGAGCTTTCACATTGATTTATTTTAATTTCAACAGGAATTTAGAAAAAAATGAAGCAAGCAAGTCGTCCCTGCCGACATTGAGTATACCCTGTACCAAGTAAAAGTACCCCATAAAGTCAAAAATAATCAAAATCGATATTAACAGCCCATTATGCATGGGGCGTTTCAGTACAAAACGGAAATACGTATATCTCCGATAATTATTGTCCGATTTCGGTCAAATTTGGTCAGCTGGTGCATTTTGGCTATATTAATGTGCAAATAAGAATACGATATGTTTAATATTGCCCAAGTTATAGGTTTTTCTCAAATTGCGGGGGCGGAAGTGGGCGTGGCAAAAATTTGAAACAAACTTAACCTGTCTACACAACAGACGGATGTTGACACCAAATTTGGTTGCTCTAGCTCTTATAGTCTCTGAGATCTAGGTGTTCATACGGACGGACGGACAGACGGACGGACAGACGGACAGACGGACATGGCTCAATCGACTCGGCTATTGATACTGATCAAGAATATATATACTTTATAGGGTCGGAAAATTCTCCTTCTGCCTGTTACATACATTTTAGCGACTTTAATATACCCTTTTACCCTATGGGTACAGGGTTTAAAAATCTTATAATTTGCATTTCTTTTTAATGTTATTATAGTTATATACGCCATTAATAATTTCTCATTGATGGTAAAGTAAAGTTTATTAATTAATCAATCAGTATATATAAAATAGGAAACTATTAACTTAAAATTATCAGTCAATTATTTATGAACTTTCTGCATATACTTGTTAATTTTGATTATTATAAGATATATAGTTTTACAAATTATTTAATTTTGGAATAGACCTACAAAAATTGAATACTTCTCGGTAGTATTCGAAATATTTCAATTTTTGTTATACAGCTCGGTTAAATATAAAATGACAATATGTTTTTAAATGTAATCTCCAATAATATGAAATCAACAAAAAATTGCAAGAAATTCTTTAATCATTTCTTGTTATAACCCATATTTCAAAATGACAACAGTTTTATAACAATATCTATCTATATCAAGTGAAATTACAGAAACTGGTATGAAAAGGCTATATTTTTTGCAAACTAAATCCAATTATATACGATTTTCCCCCACACATTTATTGAAAATTGTCTCATTTAAATGTTTAAACGCTTCTGATTCTATTCCGATTTTGTATAGCTGGAGCAATTTAAACGAACGTCAATAGCAATTTGTAGAGATGTCAGTTTGTGCAATTGAGTTTCTAATGAGTTGAGTGACGGCAGCTCTATGTACCTCCGCTGCCACCATATGATCCAACCGCCCCCTTCACCTATTCAACAACTTCCTCATCCTTCCCTTTCAGGCTATTTGATTTTGCAAACGGCAGCGACGGCAAATGTCCATCAAATGTCACGATCAAATGCCGCTGCTGCTGCTGCAGATCTGAGATCAATCGATCGTTGGCCATCGATGGATAATTACATGAATCACGCAACTAGCCAACTGGAAACTGGCAATTGCTAGGCAGAAGCAGTAACAGAATCAGAAGTAGATTCTCATTTCTAGCCGTCGCCGCACATTCGCTTTGACCTTGCTTAAGAGTAGCTAACCGCATTTTCTCATGGTACCCAAACTCATCATCATCATCAGCTGCCAATTGTCGAGGGCGTTGCCTCTCATCCGTAGATCATCCGGATTAACTTTTAGTAACTTTTGTTTTCTTATTTTTCGCAGTGTTTCCAACACATGGCTACAAGTGCATCTCAGTCTGTCCTGTCCAGCAACAACCCTGAAGCAAATTCAACATGTGCATTGACAGGGCCCTGGCCACAGAAATTATGTTGCCACAGAGACGAAGCGGCAGAGTCAGAGTAAGAGTTAGAGTCAAAGTCGAAGAGTCAAGGCAATTATTTATTATCCTTGTGCTGCCTGCAGCAAAACGCCATCTTCTTTTTGTTCGCCTTGTCTTTCTCTTTCTCATACTCTCCATCTTCATCTTCCTCTTGTCATCATAATTCTCCCTCTCTGTTTGCCTCTCCCTAGCCCTTCTCTACTGCTCTTTGGCCTGGAAATCACTGCCGCCATGTCGCCATTTAAACGTTCCTCCACCACTTTTCTGTTTCATAAATTTTCGTGGTTGTTTCTGGTTGTTGCTCTGGGCTACGCCTCGACCTCGAGTTGGCAACTGCTTTGGCTGAGATTCTTTCCAGCTGCATTCGTTACGACTATTTGTTTGCGTGTGTGTTGGAGGGAGACAAAGACGACTGACGGCTGTCTCCTCCCCGTATTCCAGTGGCCAGTTTTCACTCCAACAATTGAGTGGCATTGTGAGTGAGAGCTTGTCGACGGTGTTACGACTATCATCTCACAGGTTATATTTAATTTGGCTATGAAATGGAATGGAAACAGTGAATAGCTTTTCTTATTATTAAAGTAGTTTTTGAATATAATTTAATTTTCAGTTATCTAAAAATATTATAAAAAAAAACCGAAAAGTAAAAGCACTTTAAAATGAAAAAGTCTTTGCAATAAATTTATTAATAAAATCTGTGGAAAAGTATAATGTAAATGTTTATAAAAAATGTTATAAATGTTATAAAATTCTGACCTTAATGGTACAAATGAACTAAAAATACATATATCATTAAAAGAGAAATTATATAATTTACGTATTCTAGTAAAATCGAATTCCGCCTTCCATAACCCATTCCTTGTCACTCGACACACATGTTCCGCTGTCTACCTTTCATTCAACTTTTTCCCATTTATCGTGAAATGACGTTTACATAAGTTTAAGTTCACCTTCCTTTCTAGTTTTCCTATAAGTAACATCTCCATAATTTTCTTAATGAACGATTTTCTGTGTGAAGGTTGCCATTGTCATGGTATACATATGTACATTTTCCTTCCATTCGTTTCCACCTTTCCCTTTTGTGTTGGGTCTTAAAGTTGACTGTGGTTTTCCCTAACGTTTATTCTATTGCGTTGATTTTGAAAATGACAAGCATATTGCTGTTATACGTGGTCAATTACACTCTGACTCCCACACACACACATCCATTCACACGCACACTATTGCATATTCATATATAAATGAAATATGCGTGCATCAGTCGGGCTCACCTTCAGAGCAGTTAAATTGCATTTTCAATGGCATTTGCGGATTGCAATTGGCCCAGTAATTGCTATATTTAGCGTAATGGCAGCAAAGAACCCCGGTATTACATATGTACTTGGTTATAGCCAAAACAACTCCCCCCCACCCTCCTCCATGCTTAACTTTCAGTTTCTATGTCATTAAAGCGGAAAGTATATGGGTACATCTATTCAAGAAATTGGGTTACATTCCAAGCCAAGACATTGAACCCCTTTTTTTCACCTTAACAAAAACAAAATTAGTTATAAATCAAAAACTCATCGACAAATTTTAGGGTGTTTTTTTTTTGTATATATAAAAAAATATTAGTCCATAAATTTGGTGGCAAACAAATTTTCACAGCATCCCAAAATATGACAAAAACCGTGGGGATTGTTCGCTCATGTCAAAGTTCCCGCTGTTGCCATTGCCGTGCCAAAAGCTCCCGGGTAACAACAACAACGATAACTTTAACAAAAAGAGAGTTTCTACACATGTCTGGATCGGAATCTGCAACTCCTTTTAGTACAAGCGCCAGTCACCAGTTACCTGTTTCCAGTCACCATAACGCATCCCTCCTCTTCCATGACTTTCTGGTACTGGCGCGGCATTTCGCCTTGTTTACGCTAAGATGGCGTATTGTATAACATCATTATGTGGATTTCGTTCATGTTCATGTCATAATTTTGCAATTCTCTCGGTTATAAGCCAGGACAGAGCATTCCAAGCGCCAGTCGCATCTCCAACCGTGTTTCGTTTTGCCTTCAGGCTTTCCTTTTCTCTTTGAGTATTGAAGGGGAGAATCAGCATCAGCATCTACACTACAGCATCAGCATTTGGAATTGGGGCCTATCGGCATTGAGAATGTTGCGGTCGCTGTTTGTGCCATGTTTGGGGCTGCGTAATTAAAAATAAATTTTCGCGCGTTCATCTCAACAGGTGGGGATTTGAAGTAGGTGTGGCTTTTGGACCAGCTTTCAAATCTGTTTGTGAAAGACTTTCAATACATGTGAAAGACTTAAGTAATTTTAGTAATCTTAAAAAATTAAATATTCCAGTTAATTATTATCCTTTTAGCAGCTCGAATTGGACATTCCATATTATACTTGTTTGTAGGTTTTTAGACTGCTTTACGCAATGTTAAAGCTATTAAATTAAGAATAGACATTGTCTAATTAATAACCCTTACTTTCTTTTAGTCAAATTTAGTCGAGTCTAATTTTAATTTTACAGTTAAGCCAAGCTTAATTGTATAGAAATTGAATTGAATTGAATAGTCTATTCAAATTCTCAAGCATTGATTGGGGTAGATAAATCCGCTCCTGATATTGCCCAAACAACATTTGCAAAAGCATTTTTGTTGTTGTTTCGGTTTTTTAATTTAATGAATATTCTGGGACAATTTATTAGCAAACATATTGATTTCAGCGTTTGCTGTATCTGCGTTCGTTTTTCTGTCTGTCTGTCTGTCTGTCAGTCAGTCCGTCCGTCTGTCAGAGTGTACATACATAAGTATGTATGTATGTGTGTACAGTGTATATGTAGGTACAAATGTTTGTTGTTGCTGGCAAAGTTTATACGGTAGTTACCAACATAAATAGCAGCAATTTGGCCAGACACCAGCCACGATCAGCTTTAGCAGGGCTCCAGCTTGCTGCGACTTGCTGAACAAGCGTACAATTAATATGGCCCCAATCCCCTGTATCAGACCTCGATTCCCGTCTGGCTGTTCACTCTCTAGTCCCCAGCCTGCCGCCACCCGAACCACAGGCGGTCGATACCGCAGATCCTCTCAACACGATCCTGGTGAGAGACTTTTGGCTTTAACTTTTGGTAGATCGGCTGCTGCTTATGCTGAGTGCGATTTATAGCTCTTAACAAATTGTTAATAAATATTTTATTTATATTGATGAGACAACATGAGATTATTCACAATTTAAGATTGTCCTCTCTATCTCCCTTTCTTTGCCCCTGGTTTTGCTTCCCCCATACTCTTTGAATTTTGGTTGATGAAATAATTTCTGTGCATTTGTTTCAATTATCGTTCACAATTTATATGATTGATCTGTGTATGTTTGTTCGGCTAACTGTCCAGTTGGTCAGATGGACAAGAATGGACACCCTGTAATTAGCGCGTGAAATGTTTAATTTTTCTTCTGATCTTCATTTTCGGACAATTGGAATTGGAATTTAAATGAGTTTAGTTGCGGGTACAATGTAGTGCGGTTAAGCCACCTCCGCTTCCATTGCCTCCTTCTATCCCCCTCCCCCCATTTCATGGCGATGTTGCTCTCCATCATGGTCAGCAGCTGTCAATCACAATGATTTATGTCGCGGCGCTGACTCTTTATATCTGTCTCTTTTACGCTTTCTATCTATCTCTTTTTCTGTATACATGGGCGTACTTTATATTAATTTAAAAGAAAAAAACAATAAGTCGAACTGTTGAGATCCTTTACACAGAATATCTATTAAATCCTACTAACATTCATGGATAACTTAACTTTTAAATATTAGCTATAGTTTTTTTATTGATTAACTGAATTTATTGAAGAGCTTGACCCCCTTTGTCGCGCCCATGCATACATATGCATTTGCCTATAGATCAGCATGGCAATTTATCTTTCCGCAGTTGCAGCAGCAAAAAGAAAAAATGAAAAAAAAATAAAAACAGAAAAAAAAAACTCATCAAGTTGAAGCAACGGCGGCTTCTTTTCTTTCATAATCTCCACTTTCCCCCGCCCCCCCCCCCCCCCCCACTATCTCCTGGCGTTTATGAAATTTTTTCATTTGAATTTCATTTCATTGCTTAATTGTTGTTGCGGCATTTTATTTGATGAACTGTTTGTTTGGATTTGCCGCGACATTTCCTACCATATTTTGACCACCTCCGTCGTTCACTGCTCTCTCTCTCTCTCTCTTTACTTTTTTTCTTTTTTTTTTGATCTTTAGGTGTGTTGCCCCCGTAATTTCATCTGCAGTTTCGTGATGCAGTTCGCCATCTTGAGTTTGGCTACCTACTGAAGCCATTTACATTCATCTGCGTTATCCGTCTGTCGTTGGGTCTGGTGGTCTGTCGGTCGGCATTATCTTCTGCCATCTCAATTTACCAATCAAATAACAAATGCGCCGCCAAAAGCTGCTTATTAATGGCGACGTCCAACGGTTGAGACGCGACCGATCTTGGGATTCGAACTAAAATTCAGACTCGGATTCCCCCAAAGCTTCTTCATCTGGTATATAATTTCTACGAACTCTCCACTCTCCCCATTGTCGATAATAATTGATTTGATTGATGCTTCGACGGCTGCTGCTGTTTCGTCGTTTCTTTTCATTGTTGATTGGTCGGTCGCATTTACCTCTCCTTCCTCTTATTCCCCTGATCTGATACTGATCCGTCTCTGTCTATTATGGCAATTATGTGGATCAAAAGCAACAAGAAAACTGTGTATTTGGTAATACGGGAGAGAGAAAGGTAAGAAAATGGCGTAGAGCTGGGAACTCTGGGATGCTTATAAATTTTTGCCATATTTTATATCGCATTTTTATTTTATTTCGCAATTTATTTTAAAACATTTTATTTAGTTTTTGTACATATTTGCAGCTTATCTAAAATTGTATTCAATTAAAGTATCATATTATATATACAGAATCCTACACTTTCTTTGTTTCGGTTCATTCTTTGTTGATTTCTGTATTGAATTTAAAGTTATTTCAATTTTCTGAAATTTCGCTCCGTAACTTGACCTCAAACTAAACATCCAGACTTGTTAACAAATTGGTCACAACTAAAAAGAAGCAAAAAAAGAAATAAGGTTATAGGGGGAAATTTGCATGCTTATTCGTGGATCAGATTACCATCGACATTCACCGATCTGACCTCAAGGAGTCGACGTCGTCGGTGTCATCATCATCATTCGCTTAAGGGGGGAGAACAACAACAAGTGTAAAAACAGTTTTCAGGCAAATTGAGTTAATCGTAAAACAACATCTTATGGTTATAGGAGAAAGAGGGGGGAAAGAATGAATGGATAGAGCGTCGAATGGATATGGATGATAACGCTGATTGCATTGGCTTAGTTTTCACACAAAGAGAACCAGGGCACAAAAATTCCACTTAAATTCAAAACTGAAATTAATCTTCATTGGAAGCAATCGACAGAAGAAGAAAGAGAGGGATCGAAGCGTGCGAAAGAGGGAGGGAGGGAGGTAAGGAGCAGTCATCGCCGACGCCACCACAAGGACCGTTGGGCAAAAAAGCCGCCAAGAAAAATTAGCGCAAATGATTGACAGCCTAAATGAGAATTTAATGGTAAACTGTTTTTTTTTTTTTCTTTCATTTGTTGTTGTTGGCGCCCCCTCTCCGGAGGATGATGAAGGACCGATAATTTGCCCAGAAATGACCCTGAGAGAGCCAAGTTGTTCGCTGTAAAAGTAAAAGCCCGAAACGAAAATTGTTTTTTTGAGCAAATGAAAACAAAAAAAGGAAACCAAAAAATTGATACAAAATTGATGTTCTGTTCTGAGAACGATTTTCGAACCGAATTGTGTAGAAATAAGGAGCTGACCGTTATATGTCTGAGTCTGTCTGCCCACTCAGGTTCAAGTAAAAAGTCTTCACAAGAGTATCTTGAAGTCTTCTTCATTTCGCCCTATCCTATCTTGTCTTTTTTTTGCATTTGAAATGCTTTATTTGCATTTTGATGCGACGAAAAGTTTGCCTCCTTTTTGGCCTCAGCAGAAGTGCATTGTTGCACGCAATCCTTGCACCTACCGCGGGACCAAGGAACGGCCGACCGAATGACTGACGTCACTTGGCAGGCAGACAATTTATGCGCCGCCTGGCCCTTGCCCCCCCGTTGACCGCCAACTGTCGGCTCCCGGGACTATGGGCCAAGAATCTATAGAAATGTTTAGAAAACTTTATTTAAAATTCAATTTAAATTTAATATATTTCATTTAAACCTTTATAAAAGGTAAATTCTTAGGTTTTGATTGTCATACATATTAAAAATTTATTTATTCTAATTGTTTATGTTTATGTTCTCGGAAAATAAATTCTTTTCATTCTTAATTGTCTTCTGGCCCATGGTGAGTTAGTGGTTATCGATACGTAAAAAAATACTTGTACATGTAGCAAGGTTTGAAGTTGGTTCCCATGTGCGTGTCATCAAGTTGGTCTAAAGTGACAGTCGCGATTTAATGGCACATATAGCCGACAGTCCCGAGTGAAGGCGGTTACAAATTAATACGGTGCCGGGACCAAGAACCATGGACGAGGGACAAGGCAGCAATGGTAGGTAGGAGCAATATATAAGAACTTTGATTCGACTCTGGGCAATGAATAATCAATCGGTACCAGTTCAATTAGCACCTTTTAGTGTGCAAAATGGCGCGCCCAATTCCAATCACCCAGCCCACTTAAGCCCCACATTCTCTCTATGTTGGAGTGGCACTGTCTCCTTTCTCCTTTATGCTGTCAATTCTGCTGTCACCGTTTGTCAAAAGCTAAGTGCAACTTTGTTGTATGGCAATTGTGGCGACGTTCAATGTCGGCTATAAACACATAACTGCAAATTATTTGCCATTGTACAATAAATTGATATGGGTATGGTTAGTTTAGGTTTTCCAATGAAAATTGCCGCAACCTTCACATAGAAAATCTCTCAACAAGAAAATTACATACATTCACATCTACAAAGTATTTCTGTGTGTTTTGTATGTGTATGTGTATGTGTGTTTGTGTGTATTGGGGGCGTGTTCGAGTTATTTGACTTTGACAATTCCGTCTGAACGTAAGTAGGGATCAGATCCTACCACAATAGAATAGGAAACCAATTAAGTGTCAAAAAAAAAAAGAAAAAAATATGATGGTTATGAGATGAGAGCCAAAAATATCGAAATTAAAGGTAATTATCTAAAGAAGAAAATTAAGGTAAAGGTACCGGTACCCCAATAAGAAGAAGAGAAGAGCTGGTTTTATTTTTTGTTTTGCGGTTTCCGTTGTTAGATTTTAGTTTGAACACAACAGCTGCTTCGCCCATGTCAATCATATTAGTATTATATATACATATTATATATCAGTATTAGTATTCTGAAGCAGGGTTGGATCCACAGGAACTGAGTTTATTAAAAAGTTAAATGATAAAATTTAAAGTTTAAGATTCATAGTTGTGAAATATAAAAGGAAAGTAAGTTCAAATCTGTTCATTAGATCAAACTTTAAGAAAAAAAAACCTCATTTATATTTACTTTTTAAATATGTCTCATCGAAATGTTCAGTTTAGAACACAAAATAACAGAATTTGGCTGTATTACTATGGAGATTCTTTATTAGTTATTAAATGTAATCCGCTCCTGACTTAATAGCTCCTGTGTTTTCTCATTCTTGTTAAATTCTACTGGCGCCTAATCAATCTTAAAAAAAAAACTGCAACTAATTAACAAACTTCGTCGTCGTCT
This sequence comes from Drosophila emarginata, assembly GCA_037075365.1. Lineage (NCBI taxonomy): Eukaryota > Metazoa > Arthropoda > Insecta > Diptera > Drosophilidae > Drosophila > Drosophila emarginata. Next base: position 16,957,210 of record JBAMCD010000221.1, on the reverse strand, counting down.
TTGCGTTTTTGGCTGCCGTTTAATTCATAATTATTTAACCAAACTAATTTAAATGAGTTGTTCATGCCCAGTTTTCATTAGACGGTAAAATTATGCCAACTAGTGGGACCGCTTCCATACCTCTTCCGCCCTCGAAGACCTGTCTTGTAGCAGCAGACAGTTCATATTACAGTGAATTAGTAAAATTGATTAAATAAACTTAAAAGCCGGTGAACTGAATACGATCAAAACAAACTAATTGATACTCTTTTTTATAGTTCAAAATGCAGGGGATAAGTCCAAGTCTCTATAGCCTTCTAGGAGTCTTGAGTGTCGTCAGCTAATTGCAATTAATTTATAAAATGTAATCCATCATAGGCAACTTTGGTGCTCAAGTTTTGCCATCGTCTGGAGACGGCGGTTCCTTTCTGGCCAAAACTTTGTTTTTGCCCTCCTTTTTTTTTTTGGTTTTTTTCTTTAGTAACACGCGAATGTCGTATAAGCATTTTTTTTGTTGGTTTATTTTATGCAGTAAAATGCAAATTAGTGGCAAATAATAAAGAAATGAAATGAAAATGCACTATAAGTCAAGACATATTGGATTAGTGAGAGACTTGCATCATGAAAATGCACATTTTGATGCAATTTCGGTTGCGGCAAGATAAGAAATGGCCAAAATAAAGATATGGTAATGAGAACGGAAAATTAAAAAATAAAGAAAAAAAGAATTACATTTAATCATTTTGGGAAAACATATAAATGGAAAGATGTACTTTAAAACTCGAAGATGATTTCAGTAAATGTTGAAAAAATTAAATCTTGGAGCATACGACTAAAAATAATTAGATAAGACTTAAGTTGCATTAGATCGAATTACCTAAGTATCTACTTGTTTCAGAAACTTTTTCTGTTCTGCATGAAATCTACCAAAGCTATTTAAATTGATGAAATTTTGATTAGATTTTGATTTTGATTCTCAGAGGTTAAATTGTAAAAAAAAAAAAACAGAATGCTTTAATAAAAATAACTTCAGTAAGTTAAAATGTGTGCCATTTGAATATTTTATTAATTGTAGCCTTCCCCCTTGGTTTTTCTATTTGACATAGATTCTCAGAAAGTACTTTCCATTCGCCAACTGACTGTGCGTGAGTTGGAAAAAATTTTTAAAGACATTTCAATTAGGTCTTGAACTTAACTTTTTCTTTTTTTCGACTTTGACTGCAAACTTATATTTTTTTAATTTAGTGGCCTAGACAATTGTCAAGTTAATGGTAACATTACTACCAATAAATGTTGTGACGTGTACTTAAACCTAGTGCAGCAGATTAACAATTGTGTGCGACAATTGTCAGTACTTAATTATTTACTAATTGTGACTGAATTATGAAGAACTGTGCCGCTTAATTACCGGGTAATTAAAAAGAAGAAAAAAAATATAACAAAAAAAAAAGTTTTTGGGGAAAACTTTTTCCAACAATTACATATTTATACATGTAGTTTATCCAACGAGAAGCTCCGCCCACCAAGTTGAGTGTTTCGGTGGCAACAATATGGCATGGTTCCATTTCCCATTTCGTTTCGAGCCACTGGAAATTGAGTGATACTCTCTTTCACTCACTTGTCTGAATGGTATTCAACGCCTTCAAAGTGCAGACACACTTAAGCACCTTTTTTTTTGTTTTTAGTTGCAAAAATGAAATACTTAAAAGGCAATTCCATATCAACAAGAGTAACAACAAAAAAACAACTTTTGCCAGTTATTAATAATTCTAGTTTACACATGGCCCATTCTCTCCCTTTAGTATGCTCACCCTTCCATTTTCCCTCCTCTGATACAATTAAAAGCAACGCTTAGGAAACAAATGCAATTCGAGTCTAACTTAGACGCACTTAAGATGGGCAGACAGTGACTTAAGATAAGGAAATGCTTGCCTCTCTCTCTCCTTGTCCCACCCCCATCGTCGTCACCCCACATTTCATTTGAGTTGCAATTGTAAGCTGGTTAATGCAGCGCAAATTGCTCATGTTCTGTGGTACAAAGACATCTTACACCTTTTAAAAATAAAGTCAGTAAACGATAGGGAAATTCTTACACATACATACATAGTATATAAATTCTCACGATTTTTAAAAGTACAGTTTTGGGAATACAATTTCTTGTAAAACCATCGACAATTACCCCTTCTTTCTCATCACCACAAAGTAAAAACTTGCCTTAATTTGTCAAAAAACATTTCAATAGTTGGTCAATTTATAGTATATCAATTTAATTAACATAATTTGTTTATGATTATTGGTAAACAAGACGATGACCGAAATTTCGTTGAGTGGAAATTTGCGTGTTACTTTCTTTAATAACTTTTAATGGCCATATTGATCGATTCAAACAATAGATTGATTAGTTATGGATGGGGTTCCAACTGTCTCTATTCTCTGGCTCATACTCTACCTTTGCCATATAACTATTTTTCACTGCTTGTGTTTCTCAGCTAATTTAACATTAAAGCGTTAAAAACACATTTAACATAATTTTGTAATTATTTATTTTGCGTAGACATGAGTTTTACATTTGCATTTGTAATTAGTCTGCACAGAAACAAAGTTATAAAATAAATAATCAATGTGCGGAATAAAATGTTTCTAAAAGAAAAAAAACAGGTAAAACTATATGCATTAAATCCAACCGATATAATGGGAATATAACAATTAAATAGTCAGATTAAGTGCAGCCTAGCCGAAGTTTCTATACTCTAACAATTTATTGTGTTGAGTAAATAAATCAGTAATAAAGGATCAATAAACAGATAAATTATTAATTATGCTATATATTTAATTAAAGTTTAATTATATGCCCAATTAAATAGAATAAGAAGGAAGAAAATAGAATCTTTGGAGTTATCGGTCGTAATAATTGCTTGAAAATAAACAGTTTTTGGTATCAGGCTTTTTTTTTAAACATAAAGGACTACTTTTTAAATAATAAAATATATTTTAATATACAAGTAGATAAGATAATAATTTAGCATTTTCGATCCAGAAAGAAGTTCAGGTACAAACGAATATGGAGCTGTTGCAAACTGCTTTCAATAATCAATATACCCGCTCTTTTGCACATATCGGCTCGCCAAATGCATAGCCATAGGCCAAGATTGTGGCACACCTTGCCTTGCCTTTATATAGTACTTATGTATATATATACATACATATATATAATTTACTTTACATACATATATACATAAAAACCTCTCTCGGGATCTTCTTTGCCACCTCCCTACATTCACGCTTCTAAAATAAAGGCATAAATAATCAAAATAATTTGTGTATAAAAATGCAGCTAAAAAAATGTATAAAAAATAAAGTCATAATTTCAAAATGATTTACGAGTTGGAATGGGCAAAGGACAGACGAAGAAGAAGAAAGAAACGGCGGGGTATCCACCACCATCTCTATATATGTATATATGTATCTCACTCCTCTCTACTTCTCTTTCTGTTTGCTCCTTTTGTTATTATTATAACACATTTTATTTAATTTCTTTTTGTTGCTTTTGTTGTTGCACTCTTAATGCAATGCTTTTTAAATTAATTTCATGTGCACTCAAACTAAAACTCAAAACAAAAACTAAAAACTTGCATTTCTTTTCTTCAGGGTCCCAGTCGAAGTGGCATCATTAGCATAAACCAACACGCACAGAGAGGACTCTGGCTTACCAAAGCATCAACCCACTCAACTCCCCCTCTTTGGAAATATGTATGTACATATCTACTTATATATTTTATATATGTATGTATTTTTTGGATCAACTCGAACCGGGGCTCTGGTTAAATTTCGACATGGCCTCTTATGATTAGTCTGAATTATGCCCTTTTGATAATTTGAAAAATTTGCATTACGATAAGATCTGGCTTAGCGCCTTTTCTTCACTATCACTTTAATGAGAGTTGTGGGTACTAGGAGCGGGGAGTATATCTAATCATGCTATTATTATAAATGCAACAAAAAATACAACAAAAAGCTAGCAACTAACTATTTTCTTTTACTGTCTGACCACTGACTACCATTTACATTGTTGGAGTGGCAATTAAGCGAAAAAAAAAGTTACATATTTCTTTTGGCTTTCAACGGACTAACGGAGGAGTCCAAGAGGAAGCAAAAGACGAAGTCATTGATAGGTGGAGAGAGGGGAGCCGACACAGGGGCGTGCCTTTGGACCCTGGCTTGCATGCTGAATTTGCATTTTAAATTGTGTTTTAATATAAAGTTTTTTTGTTTTGTTTTCGAGTTTTTTTTAGTTTTAGTTTTCTGCCTTTATTATTTATTGCTGAAAGTGCAACTAGGCGTGTGCTTAACTTTGTTGATAATTGGAGTGAGAATATTTATAATTTACATTTACTCATTTTTTCTTTCTGATATATATTTTTTTTCTTTGATTGCCAGAAACGCAAAAAACATGAGCACTAATTAGTATGATTTTTGAGCATTGAAATCAAGAAAAAAACTTAAAATTATAGTCTTTCCTAAGACCCATTTTTTACACAGTACACAAGCTTTTATCTGGCATAAAGTTTACTAGAAAATATCTTAGAGGAGGTAACAAATTAAATAATTTTTGTTCAATTGTTCGATTCATTGTTGAAAATTTCTTAAAATCCTGCAACTCAGCTTTTTCTTTTGCTATTTAACCAGTTGTGATTAAGCCTAAAACAGTTCGGATATTATTTATTTAATAAGTTTTCTAGGATTTGATTACAATTAATTTAAAAAAATAAAATTTGAAAATCGACCTTAATAAGTCGAAGACAAATTGTGAGATCTCTAAGTCTAACAAAGGCAAAGTTTATTCCTCTCAATTTGAAAAATTTGAACTGAACTGCGATTCTAGAAGAAATAGAAGTATTAGAAAATTTCCAATTCGGCCTTAATATATTAAGTTATATTAACTGAGTTAAAGAGTCAAAGTTATATATTTGATATATTTTTTATTCCGAATGGGTTGTTTAACTTCAATTTTTGTATATTTTTGCTTAGCTGTTTGAAACTAAATGTGCATGTAATACATTAAAGTATTATTTAAAACATATATAATCGTGAATCCTACACTGGTAGTACGATATATTTATATATATTCACATACTACGTTGATGGCGCCAAAAAGGCGTGGCTAAAAGCCGGTGATTATGTGCGTTTCAAATAGCCTCGACTGCCACCTAATAGCACTTGGCGAACCCCCTCCCTCTCTTAAAACCCATAAAAACATTGTGCTGGTTCCTCGGAACATGCATTTACTTTTAAGCGAAGTGGCCATTTGGGCCATTGTTTGCCATTTGTCAGGTATTTGCATTAACGAAACGCCACCCCAAAATGCATAATCCCTTACACTCCAAGTACTCCAAGTGTTCAGTGGTTAGTGGTCAGTTCAACGTGTGTGGGCGTTAGTCATATCGGTTACTTATATTTTTCGCACCAACCAAAAACCAAAATTGAAACCATGCAGTGGCATATTGCATCTACCTCAGAAACCGCAAAGTCAAGTGTCCCCTTGCTGGCTGCTTGACAAGTTGCTAATCGGTTAAATTAGCCATGAAAGGAATGCACAAGTCATCGGGTTACGCAACTACAAACCTCATCTCCCATACTGGCACGGACTTCACTTACACCCTCGCAACGTGAGAACTGTCAATCGAATCAAAGGGAACGAGTTCGAGCTGCCTTTGCCTGCCGTTGCTCAGTTCTTCCCCTGTTCGATCTGTTGATTTATGATAGACGTGTGCCACTTGAATTCGCATGGGCTTGTGGATAAGTTGGTGAGGGAATGGGGATCCCATATCAATATCACTATCAACAGGTTTTTGTACACTGCCGTTGCTTATTCTTCTTTTGCCTCGGCCCCTTACGTTAATCTTGGCGAACCGATCTCGCCGATCTTGAGTTTCGGTTTCGGTTTTGGTTACGCTTTTGGTTTCGCGACTTCTTCGCCGTTGGCATTGTCCCAGGCCCATACTCATACCCATGCCAAAACACAAACACATATAACCTGGCAAAGACCCAGGCACAGGCATCTTAATCATTGTTATTTGGAGCCATTAGCCTCATCGCTTTGGTGGTGGTGTTGGAGCTGCTACTGCTGCTGGTGTTTCGCTTGGGCAATTATGTTGACATTTTGGCCCAAAGTAAGATTATAGCCCAAGTCATCATTAAGAGCAGTTTATTGAAAAATAAAATGCTGATTAAAGGGGGCTCGTCGAATCGAATACCGACAGGTGGCTGCAGGGCAACGGCCTGTTCACCATATATTTTATATTTACACTTATATTCTAGTTAAACATTTTTCCTATAAACACTATGCAAATATTCAGCTGCCCAAACAGGAAGCAAGTTAAACTGATTTGTCCAATAAAAGTCGCCCCAAAACTCTAACATATAAATTCACAATTATCGCCCACGCCCATTTGACTAATACTAAAGGATCTCTTTCCAGTTTTCAAGTCTCCGCTTTGGGTTTGTTAGTTAGGCGTGAAGGTAAAGTCTGTAATTTGCCTTAGTTTAACTGAACATAAATAAATTGTTGAATTTTTGCCCTTAGTCCCATTTGGCTATTTAGACATCACAGCAGTCACAGAAAATATGCACTGTGAGAAAATTGAAAGGAGTCTGACATTAAAATTGCATATAACTTGTACTAAGTTGATATTTAAATTTACATTATAAATTAATAAAGTTTTTGCTTCCTCTTAGCGTTTATATTATTGTAAATTTAAAATTTCTGGCAGTGTAGAATTAACCAAGTTAGTTGAAGCAAAGTTAAGGCCAAGGCAATAGTTAGATTGAATCGTTTAGTTCCCTAAATGCCTTACAATGTGGAGCTCAACAATATCATTACAGAGTATTTGCTTTTATTCTCTTATTCTTCCCTTGTTTTGGAGCCTGCGGTAAGGCAATTGATCTGAAAGAAATGAAAGAACAGCGAGGAAGCAAATGCGGAAATGTGTCTGCATTAAGAAGGTTAGAGACGCCGCGAATGGTGTCTGCAATTGAAAATTCACTCACTCTACATCTTTCCCTCTCTCTGTCTCCATTCTGTTCCCTCTCTTGTTGTCTTTGTTGCAGAAATCCATCAGAAGACGGTGGCCAGCGCCATCTAGTGTTGGGCATCCCCATAGGGCAAATGCATTAGAATGTTTGTCTGGGCTGACTGGTTAGTTGCCTGGCTGTGTAAACACCCACTAAAAACTGTGGGCCCATGGTTCAGTTCATAAATCATCGTGATAACAAATTACCGCTGCAAGAAGCTAAAGCTGAAACTGAAGCCAAACAAAGCAGAAATGGAAAAGTATGGAAGTTACAAAAGATCAATCTTATTTGCGCCCCCCAAAAAAAATATGAAATATATATATACCTACAATATATATAAATAAGCAGCAGGCTAGACTATCTTTGAATAAATAAGTCGAATTTCCAACACTCTTGAAATTAAAAATTTCAAATTTCCCCATGCCAATAATGGGGATCATTGTGTGGTTTGGAAAATTTGGCATATTTAATTTTTTGGAATTAAGTTTTTTTTTTAAATTTAATATACAGTTCTTTTGCAAGCAATATTTTGTACTATAACTTAAGCTTACATACAACCGAAATAATTACATATTTATGTATTGATAATACTTTTTTAATACTTGCCAAAAAAGCCATGTATACTGATATTGTTAAGAGTAAAAATGGTAAGTAAATGCCAGAGCAAAATAGCCAAAAAGAGGCGCTTGAATCGCAGTTAGTTGAGTTCGAGAGTCGATTAATTTGGATGTGGCGGGGCGATTGCAATGCCAAGACTTTCGACTGACTGGAAACATCTCCTTTTGGTCAGAGAGTCTTGGCATTATGATTATTATTATTATTATTATTATTGTTGTAGTGGTTGTTGTAGTGGTTGTTGTTATTGTTATAGCATTACTTAACCTTCTCTTTTCCCGTTCACCATCACACTTGAAGCAAAACAAACTTACAATTTAGATTGAATTTATTTGAGCGCATTGCCAGAGTTCGGTTTTGCCTTAGACAACGAGAAGCTCCGGCCTCCTTCATTGAGATCTTCATTTGCTGATCTTTCTGGGAACATCTTGGCGACGTTGACCCCAAAGGCAGCTACAACACAACACAACTTGGACTGCGACTGCGTATTGTGGGTATCTTTTATCCTCTCCCCGTCAACTCTGGCAGCCATTCGAAATCTGACCAGTTTTCTTGTTGCTTTCGCTTTGGTACCTTGTGCGTTTAGTCGTTGCTTTTGAACTCTATTAAACTCAAACGGATTTATTAATTTCGCTGCTGATTAACTGTTTCAGATACCGCTTGACCAATACATTTTTTGTTTTGTTTTCTGGTTTTGCTTTGACTGGTCTCATCTGGTGTCTGGTGTCTGGTCAGGATTTTGGCTTTGAGTCTTTCGATATCCGTTTAACCGCATCGCTCAATAATAAATCATATTCTGTTCGGTCGGTCTCTGTGGCATTCCAAAATCTTGACTGACTAATCAAACCAGCAAAAGGTTTTTTTCTTTGACATCCGGATAATTATGATAGTAGAGTCGAATAATCATTGGACTGATACAGGGTGGTTTATTGTGGGTGGTTGTGTTCATAGCTCTGAGGTTTAAAGCTAAGCCTGCATTAGCTCTAATGATAGCGTCAAATACATGACATGACAACAATAAAGCGATATGTGTCTATAAACTTAACTACAGCTATAACTACTATATACACACGTATCTCTCGGATATGACAATAACAACTAAAACAACAACAGAAACCAGAAATATCACGGCGGATTTCAGTTTACATCGAATTTCAAAATTCACTTTAAAGGGATTTTTTTTTCTTTAAGATTCGGCCAGATTTTATTTTTAATTTTTTATTTCAGTATTTTCCCTTAGATTTTGCTAGACCGAAAGAAACACAATCTTTATAACTTTTAATAATTTACCAATTATTAATATAAAATATATTTAATTTAAATTTACAAACATGTTGCCACAGTCCACATACTCGTTTGGCTAATATCTTCTATGTTAGTGTAAAGCTCAATCTGAAAAATGTCAGCAATGCATTCTATATACATATGAACAGACGGGGGCGTTAAGGTTATATTGTTGTTGTTTGGGATGGGGGTGGGGTTGTTTGGTCGGTTGGCTGACTGGCTAGTTGTCGCCCATTTCCAGTGTTCCTAGTGGTAGTAGTGGTGGTGCTAGTGGTTGTGGTTATGGTGGTGGTGGCCACTTATCTCGCGCAATTGATCGCTACCGACTCTGAACTGACGGCCATTGTTTGCATTTTCCTTATATTTTTATTTATGTATTTCTGTTTTGTGTTATTTTTTTTCCCCCCATATGTTTTGTTTGTGTCTAAAATGACATTTTTTTGTGTACGTTGTTGCTATTTGTTTGCCATGTTCATTATTGTTGAAATGTTGTTGCTGCCGTTGTTCTACGCCATTTTGGGACCCGCCACAAATGGCAATTATAATTGCGTCTACTTAACGGCCAAGAGGGTGGGGAAAAGCAGCGCTACTGGTTTAGCATTTTTACCGAAATGTAAACATTGCCTTACTGCTGGGTTAGTGGCCATTAAAAAAAAACTAATATAAAGTATACTGAGCCGAGGTGCTAACCTAAAAATACCCTTTAATCTATGCAAAAGGTTCCTGTAGATTTCATATAAATATTTAGCTTTAAACTATTTAAATATAAATCTAAACGAATTCTAAAAATGGGTCTAGTCCGAACTGAACTTTTAAATCTATATAAAAATATATAATTTAAAATTTACGTTAATAAATCATGGCTGAAATATTAATATTGTATTTGTTTTAATATTATAAAAGTTATTTAATAATTTTATCGAATTGTAAAAATGGAATGGCTTAAAAATCTTTGTATGGAAGTTTATCAGTCTCTATAAATTTGACGGCTTATGGAAATCTTAATATACCCTTTTAACATAGGCGCAGAGTGTAGAAAGTACACAAACTGCACTTTGTGTATCCTTTAGCTTGTTTTTCCAGTCAGTGTGTGTGTGTGCATTATAATTACATTTAATTGCAGCTCGGATCAGACTTAGCATTATTGACGTCCATTATAAGCTTGTTGTTGTGATGAGTTTTTTTTTTCTTCTGTTCTTTTTGTTAGTTGTGGACATTTTTAGTAATGTTGGCAGTCTTTGACTGCTCCAACGATATCGATCTTAGTGATATGAGAGAGTCCTTGCTTAATTGGCAAATTATAGCGTTATATTTGTATATGTGTGTATATAGAGCAAGAGAGGAACCTTGTCTAGATGTGGATCAGCATTGACATTGATGCGTTGCTCGGGCAGCTGTCTGACCGTCGAGGGGTAGGGGTAATGAGAAACTTGTTACGAAATTAGTTAAGAACCGAAAGGGGTTAAAGTCACATTAAAAAGACTGGCGGCAAAAAGTTACACAAACACATAATTCCTCACATCAAGGGGCGGCCAACATTGCAGAAATTGATATGCGAGGACAACAACAAAAAGGACAGCATACATATTGTATATGTATGTATATACGTACATATATACATAATTCTCTTAAAGACACCTGCCTTCGGTTTGGCCTGTCTCCGTCTCAAGTCAAACTCTGACTGAAGCGTAAATTGATAAGCTGCAAGTGCTGATGCCAGTCCCACTGCCAGAGCAATGGAAACTGGTTGAGCCATCCACTTACTTATTAGTCAGTGCTATTGACATGCTCTCTGCCTTCTGTTTTTCTTTGTTTTGTTTTTTCTTCGTTTTTTTTTTTATGTTGTATTTTGTGTCCTTTTACCTTGCTCAGCGGGATTTGCGCATGTGCGAGCGACTTAGACTCAGTCTCAGACTCCAGCACAAACATTTTCCTCCTCACTTGGCTGTGACTAGATAAACATTGGAGTTTTGGCTTTTGGACTCTGCATTGAATACTTGCACGCAATGTAATTGAGGTGGCAACTTCGACTCTTGACTCTCTCGTGGCTGTTGACGTCACGGCCCTTACTTCGCATCACACGAAATACACTGAGAGGAAGAGTAACTTGAGCTAAAATACTCACTACTTCCATTTTACAAATTGCCTTTAAAATAAGTAAACAAAAATTAATTATATTTAACTTATTTAATAGTTAACTACTTAACCCGATATTTTGATCCCTTAACTTTAGATTCTAAGTCCTTTTTTACAATCGGTCTTAATTTATCTACCTTAATTGTGACCTGGTATCTTAAAATTCTAAGTATGATTTAAGGTGAGTATTACGAAAAACATTAGACAAAAAGTGAATTTTGATTTTGATAATTCGACAAGTACTTCCTATTGTTCAAATTTAAAGGACATGTGCCTGTTCTTATGAATAATACATATGGAGTTTAGTAAATTGAAAAATTCTATATAAATATGTAGTATTTTTTTCGGTGTATATTGTGTATTTCGTTGGGACCATCTGTGACTGCGGTTACGCCATACATCCATACATTCTTACATACATACATACATACATAGGTGCGACATATGGCTATGGCGGCATTTGAGTGCGGACATTTTACCTTTCTAGGAATTCTAAAGTAAACTTTGTTCTTACTGTCGTTATAGTCGCTCAATTGCACTATGTACATATGCATTCATACACATAAATCATTCTAAGATAATCCGAATGTTGTACATTAATGGCGTAATAGTTAGGTTTTTGAGCCAAAAAATTTGCATGTACAAGTAAGGTGAAAGATTGTTTAATAAAGAGAATAAAAAGCGTTCACAGATGCCTTTTAATTGATAACTCTTAATTACCCTCTAATTAATTAACACCGACAAACAGATGAGATGTGAAACGTTTGTGACCGAAAGAGTCAGCACTATGCCTTCCATGTGTAAATATATTTACGGTTGTCAATGTGTGTGTGCGTGGAAAAAAAAAACACGCCCCCACTTTGAGCGTAAATTCAGTGGTTTATCAACATCGTTGGTAAGAGCGAGATGGCAAAGTGAGCTTCCATAATTGGTGGTTGCTTTGATGGTATTTTCGCTCTTTTCCAGTCTGCTTCCAGGCACATATACGCCACTCACACACTTACAATATGGCGGAGAAACGATGGCTCTCTCACTCACACAGTGGAGTGTCGCTTGGTGATCGCGTTGCCAGGACGACTGGAAAGCCGTCCACAACACACACACATACACACACATAAATACATGCACAGAGCGAATCAATTGTGTTCCATTGTCGAACGTTCCAGCGCATTGTTGCCAGGACTGGTTTTTTTGAATTTCCAATTTCGTTTTCAGTTCTTGTTGGATTCTCAAAGCGTTTACGTGGTCGTCTGTTTAGCGCAGAGCGAGTGTGTGTGTGCGTGCGAGAGAGAAAGAAAGAAATATAGTGTGTGTGAGAGAGATAGAGTGAGGTAGTAAAGCAAGCAAAAAATATTTTCGGCAAAGAACCGCCGTCGGTGCTTCTGCTGTAAATGTTGAATATTGTATTCGTACTTACATTTGTATGTATGTACATACATACATAAGTATTGTGTTCCGTTTCAAACGTCTGTTTCTCTGTTTCGTTGTTTGTTGCTTTGGCATTCATTCGTTTCTGCCGCTCGCGTGCAGTCGCTGCTCCCTAACGGTTTTTCTGCCGTCGCCTCCGCCAATGCCCGTTTATATGTAGATTCCGATCCCAATCCCGATCCCGATCCACTGTGCTAAAAGGTGCGTGCCCAGAGCACTAGTGAAAAGTGAAAAACGCAAGAAAGCAAAACAAAAAAATAAAAATATATAGCAATAACCGTTTTTTCCCCTCCTGTCACGCGATAAATACTCCCTATATAGCCCAAAGTCTAAGCTCTACTTCCGTGCTGATTTTGATTTGTTGCATGCGTCGTCCCGTTCATCGACTACAACAACAACAACAACAGCAGCAATAACAAAAAAAGACCACAAATGGCAGTGAAAATCAAAAGTGTTACAATTCAAACTAAGCACAAAATTAAAAAAGGAACAACATTTGCAAAACGCAAAGTAAATTTAATTCTATCAGTTCTTGTCAATTTAATTGGGATTAAGGATTAGTCCATGTATTCAAATATTGAAGATGACAATCAAAAAACAGAATTTGAGAATTACAAAACATTTGTGTAATTCGAATAGTTTGAATTTTATTGAAAGTTAGCTATTAGGCCATTGTCGCAGTATACAAAAATATAGACCTCAAAATGTGCTAGTAAGGATAATACAATCGCTTTTCTTGTAAACTTCAAAAGGGACTTTAAATACACTTAGGGAATATATCGTTTTTTTTCTGCACAAAACTTTAAATTTAAAAATCAATTTCTTAATAATCGACAAGAGAAAAAAATGTGCTAAATAGATAATATAATCTAAATAAAAAAAAAACATTTGACAATTCTTTTTAATAGAAATTTAAAACTAATTTTTGTTAATTGCAATAATTTATTGAACCGTACTTTACATTGTTATTCATAAAGTATAGTTAAATTATAAAACTTGTACGAGGCAATTTAAAAGTATGTTAAGCTAAGCTACTAAAAAATTAAATAGTTTTACCTCAGAATATGGTTTTTTTAATCAACTCATTTAATGATAGAAAGCCGTCGCAACATTTCTCCCTACCGTTGCAATTTATTGGCAAAAGGAAAGAAAAATAAATATATCAGTAAAATATGTTTATAATATACAATATTATAGGTATACATATGTACATACATATATGAAAAATCGCACCTAGAAAATGGTATCATAATCTTTTCATAAATCTCAACTCTCTTATAGATAGCTCTCACAAAAGCGATACAACAAAGTGCAATAAACACAAGCAACAATGAAAAAGCAAACAAAATGTAACCGCGATAATAATTAAAAGAAAAAAAATAAATAAAAAAATAAAAGAAAAGCAAAGGAGAAAAACCAACAGAAATATAATAAATAAATAAGAAACGCGTGATTCCAATTGCGGAATCCACCCAATCCAATACCAAATCCCAATCCAATATCAATAACCAAGCGGCCGCAGCAGGAACTCGCAGCAGAGAAATCTCTCAGCTTCTGCTGTGTGCTAAAAGCAAACCAAATCAATAAATAAAAACCAATTACAAAAAAAAGGGCGAAAAATAAGAAGAGAAAGAGAACTTTTATACAAGTGCGCGCCACCGTCGCAGCGCAGCAACAGAAAAAAAATCACAAAAATTACAAAAAAAGAAAAAACAAAAAGGGAAAAACCAACAACAAAATCATTCACAACGGCGACCATAACGAACTCCGCCCTTGCAATGAGCCAGCTGGGCACCGTCTACGCCACCAAGCGAAGGCGACGTAATGGCAAAAGGTAAGTTTAGTGCTCTGCTCTGTTCCTGTTCCCATTGCGGATTCGGAGGCGGTCGACACAGCGCCAAGTAGGGGGAAACGCTGCGGGAGTTGTCGGGATACCAGGTTACCGATACCCAAAGACCAGCATTGAGAACGGGAACTTGTTCTGAGGGGGTTATTATTATACTGAAAGATTTCAATCAATGCGCGTGAGTGGAGGCGATTGCCGTCGCCTGCACTTGCCACTTACCAACACTTACCACCTTGTGGCGCCACCGCCACCCGCTGATGAACGATTTGTTGGCTCTATTAATCTGCAAACTGTTGCCATTGTTATCCAAGTTGGCTTTATCTGGTCCTTCAAAGGGCTACTGGTATTGCCACATCGTTCATACCCTCTATTCCATTTGATTATTAATGATCTTCTTACCATTTGTTGACAAACTTCGATTTGTTTCTCCATTCTGCCGCCATTTGGCTTTGACCATAACCGTTGCCCGTAACCCGCTGCCCCCCCATTATTCCGTTCATTGAAATTATTAGCATTATGCATGTCGGCAGAGTTGCGTGAAATTACAGTAGCCCTCGCTCACTCGATGTTGATGATGAAGATAAAAGATGATGATTGGCCCTTAGCCCTCAGGGTGGTCCCGACAGCCTGAACACTTGAGTACACCGAAATGAAGTCTTCTCCAATGTCGGCCAGTCACCATATATGTATAATTTCTGATCATTTTGTGTACTTAACTATGCCTTTTTATCATGGCTAAAATAATAAAAACGAAAAACGTCAGAAAAAAATGCAAGCACACACGCATAATTATACGCAACGCCTGTAAATATGCAAAAAAAAAGAGGCAACTAAATTATTAAATGGAATGCCGAGCGAATTACATCTTGTACCACGCCTCTCTCCTGGCTACCTTAACATAATATAATGGCAAACATTATTATCAGCAGCTGATCATCTTTGGCTTTAGTTTATTATGAGATAAAGTGCAAAAATAAGTAAGAAATACAAAAGATCGGAACAAAATATGATATATACTTTATTCTATTAGAAGCTATTAAGAATAAAGTTATTTTAATGTAGATTAAAATCTTTTAAAAGGGTTTTTTTATTATTAACCTTAGTTTAGAATTTCCAAATAGTATTGTATAATCAATTCTGCAAATTCTATAATTACAGCAACATGAAAAAATTGATAAAAAAAAGTTATTAATTTGTTTTATGATCCATCGACAGGCTTGTGCATAATTTTGTTGGTCAAAAAAGAAAGAAAGAAAAAAGATGGAAAATAAAACAATTACAGCTCCATAATGTGGCTAGCAAAAAAAAACAACAAAAAATATATACTCGTAGTTCAACCCTGAACTGACTCGCTCGACTGACGCAAAATTGTCACCTTACCAGCCCGCCCCGCTTTCCCCCCTTCGTGGTATGCAATGCACACCTGCAATTATAAGTGGCAGGTCGTATGATAGAGACAGGGATCGGTATCGGGATCGGCGGTATAGGGTATTAAAATAATGGAGCAGCACCCTAGAGTTTACATCATGGTTTTAATGAAATGATCAAAACGTATGTTCCTGGGTGAGACACAAAATGTTCTTGTACATATTTTAATTGCGGCCATAAATGACGCGTTCTGTATAAATAAAAAAAAAAAATGAAAAGGCAGCTGGCAATTCTTTAATGAAGAAATTTCGATTAGAAGTCCTCTCCATGGTAAACCTCCAAAAGTTAAAGCTTTCCCCACCCCCCACCAATCTCTATATCTGCCTCTCTCTGTCTCTCTCATATTTCTTAAAATTATTCAGTTGGTCTTGGCTGGTTTTCCACTTGTTGGTTGTTATGGATATATAAGTCCTGCTTTTTAGCTTTATTGATTATCAGCTAGTTGCAGTTGTATTTGTGCATGAGTTTGTTATTGATTGCGGCAGCTGGTATTCCAATCCTTATATACGAGTATGTATAAATATGTATACCTTTCTTTACTCCCTTTTGTCTCATCCTTGTTCAACGTTGTTGCAATTGCAATTAGCAATGTTGCAAATGCAGTTGATGTTAAGGAGGCCATTATAAAAAAAAAGAGTTCAAACTTGAAGCCCTCGTGTTTTATGTATTATGGACTAAACTTTGATTGATTGAGTTGCAACTTGGCTCAAAATGAAAAGAGTTGAGTTAACCAAAGTTTATCGTCTAGGATTTTCCAATTGCTGAAATACCAAATCTGATAACTAATCTATATTTTAATAATTTAATTCAGACTTTAAACTAAAGCATTTTTTGGCTTGAGTTATATTAACTTATTACTGATGGGTTTTCACATAACATAAAGTTGCTCAAAGTTTCATATCGTCTATGTTGCTCTACTTAAAATTATGATGTATTACTTTTACTTCCATGGGTTTCCATATGACATCAACTTCCCGCACCTTTTCACTGCCAAAGATCAGTGGGAGAGAGAGAAAAACCTTTAGAGACCGCAGACCCACGACATATGTTTTTCTCAATGCTCGAAGGCATAAATTGAAAAATTGACTCGGACCAGATGACCATATGGCCAGTGATACTATAGTCAGTCGGGAGGCATATAGCACCATAAAAAAGTTCATTTAATGTTGGTCAAACGGAATGACCAAAGGACAACAGTTGGCCCTGGTATATAAGCCATGATGATGGTGGTGGGTTGATGGTGGAGGGTTAGACCATTAGTTGCGCCTGCGCCCTTTTAATATCAAGAACAACATCGGTTCACATGGGGTTAAAAGTATTACTCGAAATATTGCAGTTAATTATGGGAGATGAGGCGTAGATATGATTAGTAAATACTTTTGAAAGAATTCAACAAAAACAAAAAAAGGGAGGTGAGTCAATTCTCTTTCTATTTTTCTTTTCCTTCTCTTTGTTTTTATGGACGATTCTCTATTGGGGACATCTTATAGCAAATAGTTAGATGCCTTGCTAGCGTCTTTGGTTAACCGGTTTACATTCGCTTGGCTTGCTTTCGGATTTCAGCGATTATCATCTATCTATCCATGAGTTTTTATTCCATTCCTACTCGGCTATCTTTGTGTTTGAGTTGTTTTTGTCCGTGTGTTGGTAATTAACACCATTGCGTAATGCAGCGTATCGAAGCCTAAATAGTGCTGCTCCATATGCCCAAGCTGGGTGATAAGAGGTGGGTGGTGGGCTATGAACGGAATGGGGTAAGATGGGCGGCCATTAAATACTCTCTCTCTCACTCTTTCGCACACTCTCTCCGCCTCTGTCTTTGTCTGTCACTCATTTCCCCTCCATTTGCGCAAGTTTGTACTTTGCTTTTTCTAGTTTGTGGCCATATCGATAGGTGTTAAAACGCTTAAACCTTACAATTTAATCTGCTGCCTCGAATTAGCTCAAATGTCTGGGAAAAGGATCAAGGGATCAGGATCAGCCTATCAAAAGTTGTGTCTTAACGTCCAAATGGTCAACAACAGTAAAAAGTCAGTGAACTCAGACCAAACCCTAACCCAAACCCAACCCAACTCACTAATCCATAAGCCACCAAAAATATATATATGGGAAAAAATTGACCACCTGCATTTGGGCTGGCAGACACCCCTTTCCTCCTTAAAGGGACTGCGCCTAGTTTTTTGTATTTGGTTGTTGCTGTTTTCGGGCCAGTCAAAGCAAAACAAAAGAATTTCAAATTAACCAAAAGCGTTCCATAAAAAAGGACCAAAAAAAAAAAAGAAAAAAAAAAACTAAAATCCACCCCAAGGTGCAGCCAGGACGCACTCTGCTGTGTCCTTTGAGTGTGCGCTGAAGTGGAGCGCGGCCGCTCAACAAAAAGAGAGTTTATAGAACTGTTAAGAGGGGGGACGGGACGGGTTTGTAGGGGGGATGTCGGCGTCTCGACCCAAGCAGGTGATACTTTTCATTCGCTTTGTTTCGTTCATTTAGTTAGCCTATCTATATAGTTAGTATACCCTAGCCAAAAAGGATATATATAATCTTTTAAATAAAGCTTAAAGGAATTTCTTACTTCTAAATACATTTACTTTATTTATGCTAAAAATATCATGTGATAATTCTGAAATAGCATATACAATTTTTCAATCAGGACAAAATGTCTTGAATAATGTCTTGTATAAAACAACAAAAAAATTAAATAAAGTAAATTAAATTTCTTTCACTAAGCTCTAGGGTTTTTCAAATCTTTTTTTATCAATTTAAGATTTAATATATTTATCATTAGAAATATTTAGTATAATGCATCTATATCATTAATTTTTTTTTTTGGATGTATAAAAATACATCTTGTAGGTAGAGTGTATTTAAAATTCATTGTTAATTATTTAACGGTTTCTTTTGACTGTATATACTGTATATAGACGTTTCGATTTGTAAAATCAAAAATAATTTTTATAATTATGCCGTATGAATAAATGATAAATGTGATTAATGCCAATGGCAAATGCGCATCATTAGCGCTTCGTAGAGACATAGAACCAGCCACAGCAAAAAAAAAAAGAAAAAGGAAAAAAAGCCGCGCCCACCTACTTACATACATACATGATTGTACATATACATATGTATGTATATAGAAAGTAGGGTGGAACCCGGCTAGTTTCCTTCCTTTTTATTTTTGTTTTGCTGCTTCGGCAGCTTTTCGCAGCTGTCAAAAGGTTCTCAAAGTTTGCCCCCCGACAACGACTGCCAAGCGGGCTACTATATATGTATATATGTATGTATATATGTGTGTGCGAGAGTGAGTGTATGTGTGTGTCAGTAGTAGATACATTTAGCCAAAGCGCACACATAAAAAAAAGTAACTAAATTTCACTGCCGCTGCTTGGGCCCAAAGATTCCGCTAGGCGAATCGCAAAAATGTTTAATCGATAAAATAAATGAGTTGCCTTTGCCCCACAGTTGTTGTTGTTGTTACTGTTGCCACTGTTTTTGTTTTTGTTGTTGTTGGCATAGTTGACGTTATTCTGTATAAATTTATGTACTGTATCTGTTGGCTACAAAAATTGCAATTGCCTTTGTCGTTTTGTTTTTGGCCCAAGATCATAAAACTTTGTTTTCCACTCTCTCCCTCTCTATCTCTCTCTCTTTTGTTATAAATATTTTGGCATTTGGTAGTTTTAGTAGTTCCCATAGAAGACAATTTGCGGCCTCTCTTTAAGTTTAGCAATAACATTTATCACTTCATTAAATAAGAGGAGGAGGAGGAGCGGTTTAAGGCATGTTCGAGTGTCAAGCGAATGTTTCTTTAGTTTCTTGCTCTTTTAAAATTGTTTTGCACAATTAATATGCAAATGAAGATGGTAAGCAATCGAACCTGCAACCTGGCTAAATATGCAAATAATGCGTTAACAACTTAATTCCATTCAAAAGTTCTACCTACTGACGATTAGTCTGGGCCGTGAACCTCTCTCTGACTCCAACTCTGAGTCAGAGTTGGTACTGCAAGTTGGCCCGAATGGCCCAGACTCCACAGTTTATTTTTTTTTTTTTACCTTCTTGTTATCTTGACAGAGTTGCGCGATCGTTTTGTAGTTCTCCTGCTGCCAACTACTGCGATTCTTTCTTCGTTTGGGGTTGGGGCCTTTTTGGGTTGACAAAATTAATGAGTTGGCTCCTCTGACTTGCTACTCTGACTCGCTCCTTGTTAATTTTTACAGCTTTAAATTTATGCGTGAATTTAACGCAGATCCATTAAGTGGTCCATAGATTAAAAGCAAGTGTTCCCTGTGTGATCTTTCTTAAGTGGATCCGATCCCAATCCCATACCACACTCTTGTCTCAAATCAACTTAACTCGGTAGCGGTTTTTTCTTTTCTTTACTTTTCAGTTTATTTTGTGCCCTGCAAATTGACAGCTTCTTCTCCTTCCATTTTTTTTTTTATTTTATTTGTCTTCTCGTTTTTAAATGGCGCTTAACTTTGTTTGTTTTGACATTTCGATCGGACTGCCTTTGTGTGTTGACATTTTCATTCGCCAAATATGCAAATTCAATTAATTGTGACATTTTTAAAGAAAATGCCAAAGTGACAGGCAGAGCGAGATGAGATAATAACAGTCTGATTACAAGAAAGAAGCTTAACTAGTAAGTCCGAAAAACTGCTACTACTTAGTCGACTTGTACATTTCATGAATATTGATTTAGAAATTTATCTTAATATTGAAAGATACAAGCATTAAATATTCCGAAAATAAGTCAATAAGCAGATCAGCTAGTTTGGTATGCATAATATTTGATTTCCTTTTGTTATGCCAAAGATTAATACAGATAAATTTTTTTAATATTTAGAACGACTTTATGCAGTTTTTGTGATACCTTCCGGTTACCCTTTCTTCAGCTGCAAGTTTTATATATTCAACAGAAAGTACACTTGATTCTGACATTGAGAAAATCAAGACAAGTTCTATAAAACGGAACTAGTTCAAACATTGACCTACCTAATTGAAGAGTGACCAAGCCACATGCAAAATTAAATTAGTTGCAAAAATAAAACACAATCGGAAAAATTGTAGCATGCAGTAAAAGTGGTCGTGTTGTTGCTTATATTGTTGTTGTTCTTGTTGTAATTGTTGCGTTTTGACGCCTACACTACTCGATATATATGTATAAGTATTTTCCTTTTTTCCATTTTTTTCTTGGGGGTTTTTTTTTTTGGACATGGAGACACGCCACTTTGCGTTTTGTGGTAACCAGACGAGACGATGCAGTCGCGGCACGCATCACGCATACGCCACTTGGGCTGTAGACAGAGACAAAAAGAAAAAATGAGAGAAAGAGAGGGAGGTATTACGAGAGAACAAGAGGGATGGAGTATATGCTGATGAATGAATGAATGAGTGAGTGAGTGAGTGAATGAGGTGAATGAATGAGTGTCTGCTGACATAGTGTGGACTAACGGCTTGCTGCGATTTTTGGCGCCAAATTGAGCATGCAAAGATCAACACGAAAGCACAACACGAGTCGGCACCAGAGGCACACATTGCGTATGCGTAATAATGTTTTGCATGCATGTGACCCACGTCCCTACCCCTGAATATTTCCAAAAGGATTGCGTGTCAAGCAACAACAGCAACAGCCACAACAATGTGTGATGATAATACCGGCTTACCCCAATGAAGGAATGCATCCTACTACCATCTAGTCATACTCTGGGCACGTGTTGGGCGTCATTGCAGCGGGATTTGTATTAAAGGAGTTTGCTTTTTCAAGGGCGTGGCAGAAGAGGCGGCTCCAAAATAAAATCCGCTTGCAATTTGTGTCAATTCTCCCTATAGACTCTCTAATCCAACCTCCTAACCAACCTCCAAAGTAATTTCTTTAAAAGCAATTCATTTCATAATGGTCTCTGGGAAAACGTTAAAAGGAAAAACTGAAAAAGAAAATGGCAAAAAATAATGCAGAGAAAATGTAATGAAATGACGACGACGACGACTGCGACGCTCTGTTGAATAGTAGGAAAAATAAAAATGGCTTTTTGGGGGCTGAAACTTTTTCGCAAGGAGCCACATGCAGTTATCCTTTGTTCACCTTCTCTGGCTCCTCACCCTATTTCACTATGTTTCTCTTTGCGACGTTTTTATGGCTCTCGCCCCCTTAGACAAAAGAAATGAGCCCAGCTCCAGCTCCAGCTCCCTCACCCTTAACTTCTTTTTGGAAAGTTGTTTATGGAATTCATTTTATTTCTTCTTCTCGTTTCGTTTCGTATTTCTTATTTCTTCACCTCCTTCTTCTGTTTCTCAGCCAGTTACCGTTGTTGCGTCTTTCTTTCTTTGCTTCTTTTCCTTCTTTCTGTGTAGATAATAAGAAAATTATACATTTTATTCAGCAAAAAAAAAAAACAAAGAAAAAAAACTATCTACCGCAATGCCCTCAATTTAGTCCGGGCCTTAATTTCGTTTCGTCCTCGTAATTTGCACAAAGCCCTTGACTGACTGCAAAAAGGAATCAAACGAACAACCAAGCGAAATAAAAAAAAAAACAGAACAGAAATCGTTTGAAATTATCTTTGCATTCCAATGCGTCTAACGGTTTCATCAGTCAATACTTATAATCATACTTATAATTCATCAAATCGATAACTCAGCTCCCACTACACAATTTGTGAAGGTTTTCGTTTTGCTTTCAATTTTTATGCAACTCAATTTGCCGTTTATCCCTCATTTGGAGACTCATGAAGACTAATAATTTAGTTAAAATTCTTTGCATTTATTTAATTAAATAAATTAGTGGTTCAAATGTCTTCTATTCCTGAGATATACATATATACATTCATAATGGTGGTATATGAACAAAGTGAGCTCAACTAACTGGCGACAATTTTGCATTCCATACGATTTGGTTGAGACGACACCTTTGTGGCATTAACTATGTATATATATATATATGTACTATATGAATATGAAAGAAAATCGGGGGGCGAATGGAACAATTTGAGGAACATGTCGCCTTGTACCATCCGGGAGTGCGGTTAGAGCTGACATCAAACGGACATGCCACTGACAATTACCAGGGAAAAAAAATGAGAGAAGAACAAGAAGAAAAAACGAACATCCCATCAGCCATCAGCCAATTAAGTTGACGCCAAACAATGTCCTGCAATGTCCTGGTTCTCCTCGGTCCTCTCCGAGTGTCGTGTGTGCAGCCAAGCAAAAAACTTTTCACAACTACAACAAACGACAAAAAAGACCATACAAACAATGGAAAAACAACAAATTCTTTAACAGTGACAAAAAACCAGAGAAAAAACAAAAGAGAGGGAGTGAGAGAGTAAACTAGAGGGGGTTAGGTGGGAAAGGTATATATGTATGTATAGGGGTATCACCAGTATGGCCATGAAAGGGGTCGGGGGCTCATAAATTACAACAGTAATTATATTTAATTACCGCAATTAACTTTGTAATAATGTCAATGAAAATGATGAGACAAAATATGATTAAAAATAATACACATCATATTCAAAGACAGAGCGAAAGAGTAAAACAGAAAATGAGAGGGAGAGAGACAGAGATAAAGAGAAAATCCTCTACAATGATATGACCATTTGCTCGACTTATCCGCTTACAGCCAAGATAATGATGAATTAGCGGCAAGCTTTACGTGGCCAACAGACAACCATCATAAATGCATTTATGAGTTTTATTGGCCATATCTCCCCTCCTACCTCTCCTCCCTCTCTACACCCGACATTCATTGACCGTCCTGCTTCATATCAGTGCTTCGAGATTTACTGTGGCATTTCTGTTGGATTGTGGCATTTTATGGCATTTAATTGGACCGACCACAGATTGCAGCTGACTTCTAATTTGTTCAGTTCTATATGGTTGGAATTTTTTATTTATGATTTGATTCGCAGAAATTATTAAAGGGTCAAACGGCTGAATAAATATTAAACCCAAAAATTGAGGATAAGTAAGTTCCGGTTGAAGCATACAATAGATGAATAATAAAATAACTTTAAAAATATGTTTCCAAATTTAATAAAACCTTTTTTATTTGCTTCATAACCTTTTTGAAAATAATTAATATTAATTCATTAGTAATTGTCCGTAATTAACAAAAAATATCTCCGGATGAAAGATAACAAATTACATACTTTACTTTCTCGCAGAATTCGCAAGATTAAAGATAAATTTTGGGTACTATCCATATTTCTTCAATTCCTTCTTTTTTTTGTCTACTTTTAATTAACTGATCAATTGGGCCTGTCTAATCGATTTTCAAAATCTATATACCACCACCAAAAGACCATGACCATGTTCTGTTCTTCTTATAATCCCTTTATGGATTGAGAGGGGTGGATTCCCACCTAGAGAATTAGAAATTTTTTTTTTTTGACCATTGCCATTCCATTTGAGAGCTGTGTTATTTTTGGGTAACTGATAAATGCAATTAATAATTTTGACCTTTTTCAAGTATTTGCGTCAGCTGGTGCCGCCGACTACATTATGTATATATATATAGCAATATTTCTGACTCTCTTTAACCCCTGATTATGCATGAAAATTGTTCATTTTGTTGTTGTTATTGCTATTTTCAATTTTGTAATTCTCCCATTCATTTGTATTTTTCATATTTTGTTGCAGCCTAAAACCACCGCCCAAGGATGGCGTCACAAAGAGCAATCCATCAAAACGGCATCGCGAGCGTCTCAACGCGGAACTGGATCTGCTCGCCTCACTGTTGCCCTTTGAGCAGAATATATTGAGCAAATTGGATCGACTGAGCATATTAAGGCTGTCCGTTAGTTATTTAAGAACAAAAAGTTATTTTCAAGGTGAGTAGTCCTAGTGAAAGTGATAGAAAACTAAGGGAAAAAATGAGGACCATAAGGCGCGTAACATTTTCAGCTATTAAATCGATTATGTTCTAAGGCACACTAATTCCTATGGGGAGTAGGGATGGGGAAGAAAAAGAAAGCTACACCGAGCCCCTGAAAACATGACTCATAAATGATTCAAAACTAATTTCAAAGGCCACACCGGGGGAATGGGGGCAAAGGCCAGTCTACTAGTCACTGTGATAAAGACAGAAAGAGATAGAATGAGTCACCCGCAGGACTCACGCACGTGGCAAAATTAGTGCCACTGACGGATTAAGGTAAAAAGGAAAGGAACAAATAGACAAATATTTTACCCAGTCTTTATTTATTATTATTATTTCTTTTTGTTGTTTTTGTATGAGAACATATGTATAATAGTTTTACCTACGAGGGTGTTTTAAAAAGTTCAACATAACTCAAACTAAACAAAGAAATTTATGCAGACTTTTTTTTTGGAATTTGGATTCAAGAGTTTTCAAGTGTCGATGATCAACATGACGATATGAAATAGAATATCATTCCTTAATCATTTTAAGTAATTATAGAAATAATAACAATTAAAATGAAGGATAAATCGCAGACAAGGATAAATATTTTACGAATTTCTTTAAATGCATTTTTGATCTAAAATCAAGCAATGTATTTTCAAACGATTTAACTTAAAAGCTAAAATAATTTACTAATATTTTTACTAAGCCATGGAAAAAGTAGGTCTTTCAAGGATTCATTAAATGAACCTCGCTAATTTCTCTATGAGGGTGTGTATACATACATACATACATACATTTATAAATATTTGTTTAATTTAAATGAATTAAAACAATGCAATAAACTTTTTTGCCTTGATGACTTTATTATCGGAGAGCGGATCGTCAGTTCATTGGCATTTTCGTTTTGGCTTTGTTTTATGAGCAACTGAAATTTAATTGCTTTATTGCTGAAAATTGGCATTAATTAAGTTTAAGTGCAAAACAAGAGACTCTTTTTCTGAAATACTCCCCCACCCACTGACCCGAACACCACTTCCACGCAAACATTTCACTCCCACTATGCTGCTATATCCTCCTCTGACCAATTCTTTCAATACTTGAGTAAATATTTTGACAATTAGTGGTCAAACGAAGTTCATTAAAAGTAGCAAAAGGAGCAGCGCCATCAATTCCCCCGTAAAGGCACGTGTCGTACGTTGCATTTTTGGTTGAAAAGCCAATATAAACATTAGTTTCCTATTTTTTTTCTTTTCTTTTTTTTTTTTTTTTTTGACTGGTTCCATGTTGAATCTCAAAGGAAGCCGCCACGCGTTCAACAATGACAATGACGAGAATGAGAATGCGAACGCCGACGACGACGGGTTAATGGACCAGAACCGTTGCGGAGTGTGGCCCGAGGAGTGGTCCCTGTTTATTGTCCTGGGGGTGGACAGAGGTCAAAGTTTGTTTTCATTTGGTTTTTATTTGTTTGTCTAGATGTTTTTCGGATATTATCAGGATCATTTAATTTACAATTAGTGTGTGTTTGCCTTAGAACATTCTCACAATCGAACCTGGTCAGAAATGGGGGAAAATAGGTTTAATACTTTGTTTCATTTGGCGTGTGTCCTTTTTTTCTTTTTTTCCTTTTTTCCCTTTGCTTTTTTCGTTTTTTTTTTTTGGTTGGTGTGGAGGGATTAGAACTAAAACCAGTAGAGGTAGCCAGTTGAAGGCATTAATAGGCAGGAAGCACTCAAAACGATTAAAATTGATTACAGATTGTCGACGGCTGCTGGATACAGAAGAGCAGCAAAAGTGGATAAAGGAAAACTTTTCTTTTATATATCTTAGTCTATCCTATGTATATGTCTATCTATATACTCACCGTAAGGTTGGTGTTTGGCAGACAACTCACCTTCCCCTCTTTGCAGTGTGCATCTAGTGAGGGGGGTAACTCCAGTTGTTGACCCTGACTTGCGCAAAACTTTTGCTTGTCGAACAAAGCGAAAAGGAGAAAAAAACCAAAAAGAAAAACCAAGCGAAAATGTTTTCTCTATACCAAAAAGTGTGTTGGAAAAAGCAAAGCTCATCGTTTGTATGTGTTCTTGCCTGACTATGTACCCCAAGTACATAATGTATGTACCACGCCCCACTTGCGCCCTTCTTGGCATTTTCATTTTTCTTTTTTTTTGTTTTTATTTTTGCTCTCTTTGGTTTTTGCTTCAAACTAAATAATTAAAGCGCGCTGCTAATGGCCCATTGTCTTTCAAGCTAGGGGAGAGTGAAATCTATGGGGGCAGCGGTGCGTCAGGAGTAGAGGAGGGATGACAAGAAAAAGTGCTGCTATCTAAAAGGGCCATAATTGCTGGCCACCTTATTGGTCAGGCAATAATTGTTAAGACGCGCAATTTGTACATTTTTAATGTGTTCGAATGCGGTGGGGCAAGTTCTTGATCCAAGGATCGGTCGGTTGGTTATATAGTCTTGAGCCATGGGGTCTAATTCTCTAATTGATGAGTTGCGTAATTAACTGCCAAAGACAGCATTATATTTGCCCTCGCACATTCAACACTATTGATAGTTACTTGTTCTTTCCGTACTTTCACTCTTGGCAGCACGCGACCACCTCACACAAATGGGCCAAGTCGTAAAACGTTTTTGATAGTCAAATTTGAGGACTATTTTTCAAATTACAGAAACATAAATTACCATTAAAAGTGTCCTAAAAAATTGATTAAGGGCAGTTGAATAAGAATAAAGGCCAAAAAAACCAGATAACTCTGACTATAACAAAGTTTTTATATCCTAAAACTGATGACTTGGAACAAATAAGGACATTTCGTGGGTCTGGAAAAGAACTTATTGACGGCTAGAAATATAATATATTCAATTTTATATATTAGCGGATTTTGCAAAGATATATATACATATATAAATATATTTCATTTATATAGAAGACACTAGTTTAACAATTTTCTTACGATTTCTGCAAATTTTGCAACAGAAATGTTCCCACACATGATTAAAATATGATTTCCCCTCTTTTTTTGCAAAACATAAAAAACCGAGAAAAAAAATTAATGCCATTACTTGACTAGACTTGACTGGGAAAGAGACGCGAAGGGGCACATTCATACACTCATTCATACATAGATGATATACCAACTGGTTTTTGATCTTGTTTGTTGTTGTCGTCGTGGGAAGACGTCGGAGATGACGAGAAAAGCAAAATGTAATTTCCATGTGGAAACTGTTAAGCATATTATTGGACACATGAGATGGGAAGTCTGCAATTCCATTTCTGGCAAACCAGCAAGGTCACCTACCCAGTGGGTGGTGCAAGAGGGAAATAGATATAGCGGCATTTGGAATGGTAAAGAAGAAGAACAGGTGTGTGGAAAAGGAGGTGTGGGGGGGGGGGGAGAGTTGGGGATTCATGTGTCAGGCCAAGGCTTAGTTCTTAACCTATAAACATACTAACTACATACCATTTTGTGGGCAATTTTCGTGCGTTGCTCCAGTTTCTGCTTGTTTTTTTTTGGACTCAGACAATGAATAAATGGCAGGCAGGCAGGCAGGCGGACATGCAATCAGTCAGTCAGTCAGTCTGGCAGGCAGGCAGCCAGGCAATGCACTTGCCTAACTACCTGGTCGATGTTTTAGCTATAGAAGGAGGCGTCACATTGTCACGCCGGCCAATGCTCAGCTGTTTAGGTTTAGGTTTGCTTTTTCTTTTTTCTTGCTTTTTTTTTTTTGGTATTATTTTTTTTTTTGTTTTGTTTGCTGCGAAGCAGACAAAACATTGCGTGACTTACGTAGGTTTAATCGGAGCACTGAAATGCAGAGGAGTCGGAACTATGTCTGGGGCCTAACTTTAGCATTTTAAAGGGGCTTTAAAGCGGGCTAAATCCAAGTTCCATCCATCACCTTTTTTTTATCTATCTATGTATCTTTCTCTTTCTGGCTGTGTTTGCCACTGTCAATAGTGACAGGTTGGTTGTCAGTTCTTTTGTTTTTCAATCAATTTCTGTTTGACATTTACCTGACATATTTGCCTTATGTCGGGCACGGTAGAAAATATTTGCCAAAAATGTCAGAAAATTTTTAACTTTATTTATTATTATTTTGCACCATGTCGTGACGGCAACGGCAACGGCACCGACCCATAGCCTCGGACACCAATCTTTATAAGTTGGGCCGTGCCCCTAAGCAGGTAGCATAATTGGATCCCTTGTTTTGTATCTATATATGTACATATATACATATATAGAGAGGGAATTGGTGCAATTGTTGGATTATGGCGCAGTATCATTTTCGGTCTCACTTTGCTTTTGCTTGTTCTTTCGCCTTCATTGTCTTCTTCCTCTATTTCCTTGTTGAGTTTTCCATGGGTCTGCGCACGCTTTTCCGCCATTTTGTTAGCCACGCCCCCTCCGCGTATAGAGCGAGAGAGAGCAGAGATTTGTGAAAGATTTAGCCAAGTTCATCCACCGTCGTTAATTTTTTCCATCCGCTTTACTTTTTTTTCCTTTTTTGGGTGGTGGTTTCATTTTCTTACTTTAATGGCCAGGGCGAGGGTTGGTCCAGAAAAGTGTGTTTTTATTATTTTATGCAATAAAACCAAAAAAAAAAAAAAACGAGAAGGAACACAAAAAAAAGAAATTAAATGAAATGTGCCTTAAATGCCAGCAGATTTGTTACCTTAATTAAATGGGTTTATGCACGTAAAACAAGAAAAATATAAAAAAAAAGAAAGAAAATATGAAAATATTGTGTACATTCGCATATTTTAACCACGGCCAACAACAATAAAAACGAAATGTAAACTGAGCCTAATTAAATTATGAATAATTACATACTTGGTCTTGGCCGGAGGAATTACACGCACATGTGTGTATGATGCAATTTGTTAGACCCTGGTCCTGGCGCCTGGTCCCTGGTTCTGCGTCCCGGCTTCTAGGACCTTCCTTCCTTTTTGCTAACTGTTTGTTTTATCGCACTTTCACTGAAATGAACAATCTCGCCTGCCGTTTGACTCCAGGTCGGGCACTTTGGTTAATTTGATAAAAAGCACAAGCTTGGCAGAGATTACACCAAGGCGACTAGTCGTCCAACTCTACTAGCTCCAACATGTTCAACTATTCACTTTATTTCTATACCCTTAACGGGAATATCCGTTTGGATTATGTATGGGTCCAATTTTGATCATACATATAATTAATATTTTATTATCTTAAACAATTTGGATAAAAATATAAATAAATTTCCATTAAATTAAAAATCTTGCAATTATGAATTAACAAAATGCATCTTGTTTTAATTAATTAATTATATGTCGATTAATAATTGGCTTTTCAAAATATGCCAAATATAAATTTCTGAAATTAATTGTTTTTATTTGCTTATTAATGGGTAAATATACTTATAGTATATATTATATACAGCAAAGGGTATCCAAATTTCGTCATATTATAATTATAATGTTTTACTGGGGTTTTTCTTTTTTTTTTTGGTTTGTCTGAAAAGCTGCTAATTGAAATTGAAGCCCCTTTGGCTAGGGGTTGCATTTTGTGGTTCTTGGCGAGGTTTACCATGCGTAAATTAGGTTTAGTTTTAGTTTAGTTTATTTATTTATTTTTTTTCTTTTTTTGGTTTTATTTTTTCCATTTGCGCTCCAGATAAAAATCATAATTTATGACATCAGCTGCCGTGGCATATTTTATTTTTTTCCTTTCTTGGTGTTGTTGCTGCTTTAATTTTTTTTTTTTTAGGCTAATATTTGTGAAAATATATGAAGTTCCATTTTCTTTTATCGTTTATCGCACATAAATCAATTTTTGTGACAAATTTATTATAAAAAAAACAAAATAAAGGAAAACAAGAAAAGCAAAAAATATAAAAAACGAAACCAGAAGGAAAACCAAAAATGGCCTCCTTCTGTATGGTAAGGGTGTTTAACCCCCAAACCTCTCCCCCTGACTCCAACCCTTACTCTTTGGCATAATGTCATAATATTGGGAGCCAGTGCCAGGCGCCTTAAAGGTGGCAAAGCGAAGAGAAATGGTGCAAGTGGGGTGGCAGGGTGTAGGGCTATAGAAATTGGTATGGGGGTACAAACAGGACTCATAAAATATTACAATGACACCATAAACAATTTTTAGTACTTTTGCCAAGCTGTAAATATTTATTGTATATATAAGTATATATATATTGGATTTTTATGTTACTATGGTAAAACAATTGAGCGGGTTATTTACGACAAACTTGTGTATAAATTATTTATGGTTAAAAAAATAAAAAATTTACTCATAAATATTTAAGTTTTTTGGCTGACTCTTTCTCTAACTATCTCTCTCTCTCTCTTTCTCTCCCTCTAGTTGTTATGCATAAGGATAAGGAAGAGAATGGTGTCCTGCCCCATATACACGCACACGATGGCTATAGAACAAGAGAATTGGGAGCCTTTGAGCATGGTCTGCTGGATGGTGATATGTTCCTGCAGGTGAGTGAAGTGATACTCTCTCTTTCTCTCACAATTTATCTTCATCAATATATTCCCTTTTTGTGGGTTTTGTGTTTTGTATTTCGATGGCTTCATCACCCAGTCTCGGGCCAATCGAAAGGACACAATCAATCAAAGCTTGTTAGCATGCCGTTGAAACACGCAAACGGTTCTCAACTTTCAATACCTTTACTCCGTCTCAAAAAGAAATACAAAAAAAAATATAAAAACAAAAACGAATGGTATGCAATTAGTAAGTGTCCAAATTGATTAACGTAATTGGAACTTGGACATGTGTTAGCCTAATATTTTTGTAATTAATATCCCCAAGCCAAGCAGCTGCAACAAATGAGAGCAAGAATTAAAAAAAGCCAAAAAGGAAAAGCAATTTCAATAACTCATTTTAGCCGACTTGTTTATTACCTACTACTCCGATTTATGTTGAATTTGTGGACAAAAATAAGTTAGATACATTTTTATTTATAAATTAATTATAAATTTTAAAATCCTAAATTCATATAGCTATATCAATGTATATATAGTTAGCTAGTCTGCTTCTCGCATTTCTTTAAGTCCCTTAAATCTGCATTTGAAGTCAGAGGTAAATAATGGACAGATTATCGTTCTATAATTCTTAGATATTAATATAATTCATTTAAATGAGTAGTATTTATTTAGGGATCGAAGAATTTCGAAATATATATACATATATATAGACGATTTAAATCAATCTTGTTATCAAACCTGTACTTAATTCCAGTTTCTAAAGCTTTCCAAGATAAGGGATTTTGTTTTTGATGAATTCATTCATTTATACATATATATTTTTTTTTATTAGTTCGCTCATCTGTCTGGTTACTTACATGTTCCAAGAACTTGATATGCTCTTTTACGCTTTGACTAATGAGATTAAAGTGTGTTTAGTCAATTGTTCCCCCGTCCTCTGGTCCCTCATCGCAACTGAAAATTGCATGTTTTTGCTGAATTAAATTCTGTATTGTCCAAGTGCAGTGGCAGTGCAGTTGTAGTAGTCCAAGGCGCCAACATATGCACTTGTCACAGTCATGACAGTTTAATTTAATGTGCACATAGCTCACCCAGCTCGGGCCAACGAACGAACGAACGAACAAACCAACGAACGAACTTACGTACTGTCCAATGTGGCCGTATGGACAGACACACGCAATTGTGCAACATGCGCTTTAGACGCTTGCCACAAATTCTTTGTTTTTTTTTTTCATGCATTTTGTTTTTGTTTTTGCTGTCGTAGTTGTTGGTGTGTTGGTGTTGCTGTTACTGTTACTCCACAATTCAATGTCAAAGTCTATGTGGAACTAACCCCCAAAAGACTATCATGCACAATTGCAATTGCAGTTTCGTGTCCATGTGCATTACGTATACGCAGCGTGGAGAATGCAACAAAAAAACACACACTGTAACTGTAACAATAGCAGAGGCAGAAAGCAGAAACATTTTTGAATGCAAGCCAAAAACTGTAAGTTTTTCTTCTTGTTGCCTTTCCGGCAAAAAGCAAAAAAAAAAGAAAAACAAAAAACGGGGGCTAGAGGCCGGTACATGCAGCTAATTGCCCGACTTCAGGGCTGCACAATTGTGCATTTCCGTGCATATTTTTAGTCAGTCTGGGGCTGAAGGACTGGAACTGTGGCACAAGTATAGATTGGTGGATGAGGAGGGGTGTGCATATTTAGTTTTAATACCTTGGGTATTTGTTACCTGTTGCCCGTTTTCAATTGCTCATGGAAGTTTTACTTTTTTTTTTCTGTGTTTTGTTTCGCTGGGTCACATACTCACTCGGTATTATCATTAGAAAATGGCGTTTTGTCACGCAGCTGGCATATGGCTTTGGTATGTGTGTGTGTATGTATATACATATACAACCATCTCGCTTACACTTTCATATTATTATTATTACACTTCACTTTTTAGCCGAAAACACTTTCGACTAACATTCTAAGCCATGGCGGTTAAATTAATTAAACTTTTCCAACTTAGATTGCTTTCGGGGTCATAGATAATATTCATATTTATGCTGTATAGGATATATGTATGTATGTATGTATATGTAATCAACTCTCACCAGCGGGCTTTATTAAGCAATTATGTAGACGTATATGGCCAAATTGGATGCCAAACTAGACAACCAAACCAGCAGATTGGCAGCATCTTTCCAGATCTTCTTTGTGTCGCCCCCTGCGATTCGACCGCTAGGAAATGGTTAAATAATCGCTGCCAACTTATCAAATCACAAAAACCAAAAAAAATAAAATACAAAACTCTGATATGCAAGCATACAGATTCAAAAGTATCTTATGGCATCCCCCCAACCCCTTTCCACTTCTAACCCATCATCCTCTCGAGCTAGAGACGGGCGTGTATTATTAAAATCGCATTAGAAGACGCCGCCGCCGCTGCCAGACGATGCCGTCGAGATGATGTCTTGTATAAAGTGTAGCCCACACCAGGTGGGGCAAGAAATATGGTGAAAAGATATACATACATATATATATATATATATGGGAGCTGAAAAAGTGAGCAAAAGAGATAGATAGAGCAAGTAGAAAACAATTAGACTGTGGAGAAATCTTTCTTTCTTTCTTTCTTTGTTGCTGTGCTTATACGTACTATGTCTTATAATGAAGATGGGGAGAAAGACCACAAAAGAGGAAAGAGTGCGCCGCAAGCATCAAATCAAATCACAAAATGAAAGAAAAAAAAACAACAAATGGACAATGCAATCGCACAGTGGTCAAAGAATTGACAAGAAGCTGTGCAATATTATTTTTAAATGTTTTCAATAAATTGTAAGATAGATAGATAGATGAATGATAGATAAAAAACATTTAAAAACATTTCATAAATCAAATCGTGATTTACATTTGATTACATTCTTTTCATAAAAGTGTTTACATTTAAAAATTTTAAGGCTTATTCTGATTTCCACTGTGCATCTATACCATACATCTATCTCTCTCTAACTAACAGAGAATTTCTTCTCTTTGCCACATGTCGCTACCGTTGGCTGGAAGATCTTTATGACGATTATTGATGAGCCCCTGGGACCAATGCGCAAGCGCATGGTCAAGACCATTGTTTGTCTGTGTATGTGTGTGTGTGTGTGTGTGTGTGTGTGTGTGGAACGCGGCTTGATGACAATCGACCAAGTTTCTTTATTCACAATCATATCCATATCCTTTGCGGGCTGTTGATGCGTTTTAAATGATGACGCCACTTAGCGTTTATGTCGACTAATGCCAACTCTCGAACAACAGTTCAGTGCAGAGCAAGGAGTCATCCATTCGCTGCTCTGTAATTAGCAGCAATCGCGCACATTTTTCTCTCTCAACTTGAAAGGAGTTGCTGTTGGAGTTGCTACAAGAGTCTAAGAATGGAGATGAGAGGATGGGGTTGCAAATTGATATTTAAATATGCCCGTATTAATTACAAACCGTTTCGTTTCGTTTTCTGTTTTCTGTTTTCTTGTTTGTTGTTGTTCCTTCATACATATACATATGTACATATGTATGGTTTTTATTCTTTTTATTAATTACTGCAGCACCGCAGACTAGGCACTAATGGAACACCAGCAAATTTGTCTTCAGTTTCAATTTCACACGTTGCAACGAATTACCGTTTACAGTTACCAAATGTTTCGGTTCCAGTTTTTAGTTTAAAGTTGTTTCGATCTGCATGAAAAAACCAAAAAATATACACTACAATAATAATAACAACAAAATCGCATGCGTGTTGGCCATTAACAGCTAATAAAACTCAACTTTAAATGCAATCTAAAACAATAAAGTGTGCGGAATAATCCAGCGATTTATGGAATATAGCAACTTTTTTCTGATTTTTTATTTTTATTTTTATTTTGTTTTTTTCTTTTTTGTTTTATTTTTTTTTACTTTTTTTTAGAAAGAGAGTTTAGGCGACAGGTTTCTGTTTTATATGCAGCTAATTACATTGGGTCATCTTTTTTGAATGAAACCTGCAATTACACAAAATAAAACAGAACCCAAAAACCAAACTGAACCCACCACCACCATCACTACCACCAAAAAGAGTCCCGACTTCAATGATGCTTCCATATCATTGATTTAATTGCGGACCATTTCCTGGTTGAGTCTTGAATCGGTTCGAATGAAATGAGCCGCTTTTATCGCTGATTACGTTTTTAGCCTCAAGTTAGCGCCAAGGTTCAGTTCAGTTGGGATCACTTTGAATCGCTTTCAGTTCATTCATAGAAGAGTTGCCAACGGTTTTGATGGATGATCATCATCATATTCATTCATAAGTCATGAGGCTACTGTCTAAGCTCTATCGATTTCGGATTCCATAGCTACTTGTTGTCTCTGGACCAACATTTAATTCATAGTTTTTATTTAATTTTTATATTCTTTTGTTCTCTTCTTTCTATTCCAGGCCCTAAATGGATTTCTAATGATACTGACATGCGAAGGCGAGGTCTTCTTTGCCACGCACAGCATTGAGAGCTATTTGGGTTTTCATCAGGTAAGTGAAGGTGGAATTGCACCATTTCATTTTCAGTCTCATTTTGATTGATTTTAATTGCATTTGGTTTTGGGTCAATTCAAGCGGAAGCTGGCTAAAACAAACAAACTATGAGAGAAAATAAAAGGATTACGAAACGTTTGCGGTTGAATTTTGTAGAGTCATAAATTAAAATCAGATCAGGCTAACAGAGGATTGCGCAATCGCAGGACCAGGGACAGGGGCGTGGCATCTTCTTTACTCTGGCAGCAGGCTTTCCGATTCAGTTGCTCACTCTGACACCAGCACCACCAGCAGCAGCTGATATTAAATACAATCTCACAGACTCAGTGGCCGGAACAGTTGCCTTTGGCAACATGTTTTGGGCTTAACTTGGCCCCTTTCTGTCTGTGTGTGTGTGTGTGTACGAGTTTGTGTGTGTTTTTGCCTACTTTATGGTATTGGCGCTTGTCGAATGGAAATTGAAATTGCAGTTAGCTTTCTACATCATTTCCTATCTCTCGCCCTCTCTCTCTCTCTCTGTTTCTGCATCTACCCCTCCTCCAGCATATCCCTCATGTGAGGCTGATTCTGCTCAATGGGCTTTGGTTTTTAATTTAGTTGTAAATGTGTAAAGCGGCATTTGACACGCCCCGTTTGGCAGCTCAATTAAAAGCAGAGCTATCGAGGATTTGGGGCCAAATCATCATCAACATCATTATTATTATTATCATCATCATCATTATTATCATTGCAGGAAAGAAAGTTTTTTTTTCTTTTTTTGTTGTTTTTTTTTTTTTTGTTGCTGTTAGCCCTGTTTGATTTCTGTCCCTGGTTTTGCTCCTGTCTCTGGCGCGTGCAGAATTTATGTCTCAATTTGTGGCCAACATGGGGCGAATTTTCAATTTGCGCACTTTTTGATTTATACGCCCCAAAAAGAATCGACAGAGTAGAATGAAGTACAGCGAAGAGCAGGCCAAAGCGGAAAAGAAGAGCAAAAGGAAAGATAAGCAAAAGAAATCCATGAAAATCAATAAACATCCCAAAATAATATAGAAGTTGATTGACCCCGCAATCAAATAATAAAATAAACCCAAATCATTTTTAGTTAATTTTGTAAATTGTCTTGCTTAAGTATTAATTAAATTCATCTCTTTACCTTTAGTCTGACATTGTCCATCAATCCGTATATGAACTGGTCCATTCGGAGGATCGGGAAGAGTTGCAACGTCAGCTATTGTGGAACAGTTTCCTACCCGCGGACATGAGCAGCATGCAACTGAGTGAGACACTGGCTCCGGATAAGACATTATATTTGGAACGTAGTTTCACTGTGCGTTTCCGTTGCCTGCTGGATAATACGAGCGGTTTCCTGCGCCTGGACATACGAGGACGTATCAAGATTCTGCATGGCCAGAATCGAAAAACAGAGGAACCACCACTGGCACTGTTCGCCTATTGTACACCATTTGGTCCGCCCAGTTTATTAGAGATACCGCACAAGGAGAATATGTTCAAATCGAAGCACAAATTGGATTTCTCCCTGGTCTCCATGGATCAAAGGGGCAAACATATTTTGGGTTACGCAGATGCCGAACTTGTCAACATGGGCGGCTATGATTTGGTCCACTATGATGATCTTGCTTATGTGGCCAGTGCCCATCAAGAGCGTAAGGAAACACAATTTATTTATTGATTCCCATTTTAATCCATTTTTGTTCTCTTTTAGTTCTGAAAACAGGAGCCTCTGGTATGATTGCCTATCGATATCAGAAGAAGGATGGTGAATGGCAATGGCTTCAGACTAGCTCTCGTTTAGTGTATAAGAATTCCAAGCCGGATTTTGTCATATGCACGCATCGGCAGTTAATGGATGAGGAGGGTCATGACCTTTTGGGTAAACGAACAATGGACTTTAAAGTTAGCTACTTGGACACGGGACTGGCCTCAACATATTTCTCCGAGGCCGATCAGTTGGTTGTGCCACCCAGTGCCTCGCCCACTGCCCATTCCCTGCCACCGCCGGTAACGCCAACGCGACCCAATCGACGCTACAAGACCCAATTGAGAGATTTTCTGTCCACATGTCGTAGCAAGCGCAAACTACAACAACAACAGCAGCAGCAACAACAACAACTGCAACAGCAAGCCGGTCAACAATCCTCACCTCTTGGTGGTCAATTGGTAGGATCTCCGGCACCAGCTGTCGTTGAGTATCTTCCCGATCCCGCTGTGGCGGTAGCCGCCGCCTACTCCAACTTGAATCCCATGTACACAACCTCGCCGTATGCCAGTGCCGCTGACAATCTGTATATGGGCAGCTGCAGTTCCATGCCAGCAAATGCTTTCTATCCCGTCAGTGAGAATCTCTTCCATCAGTATCGATTACAAGGAGCAGTTGGTGGTTACTACACCGACTATCCGCACTCAGGACCGCCCGCCTCAGCCTATGTGGCGGCCAATGGTTTTCTCTCCTATGATGGCTATGCCATTGCCTCCAAGGAGGAAACGGGCAAATACTATAGTGGTTATAGCAGTGGCTACGGCAGTCCCACTTCCACCCCACAGGTAAGCAAAATTTAACAAGATTGACATCCATTTTCATGTAATTATGGACCCTTCTTTTAATTTAGCAAATTGCCCTTAAGACACCCAAATCATCGCCACAAGTGATGGAGGTTATATCCTGCTCATCGGATGGACCCTCTCCCGTGGCTGGTGCCACGCCAAATGGCACTGGAGGTGGTCCGATTGCAGTCACACCAAAAGTAGAAACGGCGACTGCCGGAGTTGTGCCAGTTTCTAGCCAAGATCCCTACGAACGTCAAACTGTGCTCATGTGGGGCACCACTCATTCCAGTGGAGTTCCTTTAAATAGTCTCCAGGGTGGACGGCCGTCAGGTGGTGGCGTTGTCGGTTCATCTACATCCCCGCAACGATCTACACCACTTTCCAATGGGCTGGGCTATGATCATCAGCAGGAGCCCGCCGCTGCTGCAGCGAAATGGAATGGGACTAAGGATTTGCCAGGAAAGTCAGCAAGTGCCACAACTCCCGAAAGCTATCAATTGCAGCACGATGATTCTGGTCTTTACTCTGCTTCATCGCATACGACTTCTCCTCAGCAGCAGCAACAGCAACAACAACAACAGCAACAACAACAGTCGTCTCGTGGAGTGGGTTCCAATTCCTTGCCAGCACACAGCAGCACCGGCACAGAACAACAACCGCCAAGTTGCCATCAACAGCAACAACAGCAGCAACAACAGCAACAACAACAGCAACACCAACATCATCACGCCCATGCCCATCCGCATTCACATACACATCCGCATGCCCATTCGCATCATCATCATCATCACCATCATCATCCACATGAGGCTGCCGCCGCCGCTGCCGCCCATAGTAGCGAGGTATGGTCGCCCGCCTCCTACACGCAATACTCGCAGTATTTCACGTATCATCATCCGCACCCGCACCACCATCCATCGGCCCCAGGCCAAGGGGCCCATGCCCATCACTTGCACCACGGCCATCAGGCCAGGCTAGGCTAGGATTACAATTACAATTACGATAGATTGCACCAACGTAGATACACCCACTCAAGCACCATTCACTTACTATACCTGCCTGACCTACTACTAACCGTAACGATCCTCCTCCTAGATTATTGCCCAACCGCATCCGCATCAACAGCAACAGCCACTTGCTGCATACACACTGCAGCATCACCAGCTGGTTGAAGTTGAAGACAGCCAGAGCCGATCTCAACTTAGATCCCCGATCCCCTTACCCGGCGTGGGCAGTATACTCAATGGTGGAGGAGCTGTTGGAGATGTCACTGCCACAGCCTATCAGCAGTTGGTTATATGTGCAGCAGCCGAAGAGGGAGTAACTGGAACAAGAAAGGTTTCCAAGCAGCATCAACTCCACCACCACCACCAACAGCAGCAGCAGCAGCATTACCAAACGACTCAACATGGCCAGCATCTAATATATCCGGCAAATATAACAGCTCATACGGCTCTGGCATATGCTCCACCGACGCCAAGTGGGGGACCCGCCTATGTTGATGGTAGTCCATTGCTATCGTTCTCCGAGGTGACCAACACTTTGCTGAATCAGTGAAGCATTAAAGCAGACAGATCAGCAGGAGCACACACATACACACATACAACCATGTTCAACAGTTTTGCCAAAATGTGGACTATGACTATCGTATCTTCCATAATAATCAGAACAGAAGGAAAAGAAAAGAAAAAACAAATAAGAAAAATGTAATGCAAATATACCCATTGTACACAGATATTTCCCCCAAATCGTCCAACTGTATGTCACCCTCTTTAGTTGATTTCAAAAACGCAAACCAGAATGAAAACAAAAAAGGGAACTTATTCTATTTATTTTTACTGTGATAATTTTAATACTAGGTTTG
The DNA here is from genome assembly GCA_037075365.1 of Drosophila emarginata. NCBI lineage: Eukaryota > Metazoa > Arthropoda > Insecta > Diptera > Drosophilidae > Drosophila > Drosophila emarginata. The sequence goes on along the minus strand of JBAMCD010000221.1, from coordinate 16,917,132 downwards.
CCTGCATCCATTCAACGTAACCATAATCAAACCCGTAACCGGAACTTCCGCTGACTAATTGACAATGCATGATGCACAAAGATCGAATCACATATTCAAATTCAGTTGTAGTTATAACCAAAGATTCGCATTAACAATATGTATACAATGTATATGTATACAACATACAAGTATATCTATAAAATATATAAACGATCCATCAAATTGGCTTCGGTTTATAACGCCAAAATTTAGTTACATTTCATATGATAAAAAAAAAAGAAAGAAATATTCACCAACTTTTAGAGAAACTCATTCAAACTTGATCAGCTTAAATTAGAATTAGATCGATGATAATTATCAGAAGCTTGTATGAATACATAAATATATATATTTAATATTACTTAAACTATATATTTAGATATAAAAGTATTTTCATGATTCCTATTTGGTTTAGCAATATAACTACCCAATTTCCCATGACCCTGTTCCCCTAGATGAATCCCAAATTAATCCCAGTGTATGTATAAATATTTAAAAACGTGAACAGAAAAACCTTCTTCAACTTCTAGTCGCCCGCATAAAAACAATTTACTTATAAACAAAAATATAACAAATTTTATCTATTAAATAAAACTACAAAATATTGTATTTTAATTCAATTGTACAATTTTTCATTTCGCTAATTTTTTTGGCAGCCGTGAACAAAGGCAATAATTGAACTCATATTTGTATTAAGGTTCCCCGTATTGAGATTTAAATAATATTGTATTAGATCATCAAATTCCATTATATTAAACGGAAACAAATTTCAAATTTTTAAATAGAACTAGCAAAAAAAGTGCATGTAAAATCGCCTATCCAATCAAACAATCAGAGCGAAATAAATCTAGAAACTACTCAAAAATAAAAAAAATTGTATCTTTTTTCAGTCGTCAATCGATATTTAAAATTATCTAACAAAAAATTTCCAGGAAGTACATAGACCAGGTCGGACAAAGCATTTTGTCAAAAATTAAAGTATTTTAAGATACTTCTTAAGTTTTAATTTTAGAACGGAATTACACATTCGAAGGACCCGATGACCAACTTTGGATATCGAAAGAAACCTCATTTACTGTGTTCCAAACTTCTGACCAAAACAAATTAACGGAATTTTCCAAGGGTATAAAAATTATTCCTCTCCTGAAAGTAAACTATAAAATCACAACAGTATTCCATTTCGTGGCATCTTTTGGGGATCTTTTAAAAAAGAGGGCCAGCAAATAGCTGCATATTTCTCAGTTATATGTTAAAAAGATCCAATCAATTTTATTTCCATTTTATCTGGATTTTGTTTGTTGTTAAACATGGCTCAAATTTAGTATTATTGTAGAGTTTATCATAAACTTTGTCTGCATTGCAGAATTCGTAATCAACTTATCTGCTTATATAAATTTCTTGATGGACGTTAAAATTAAATTACAGTACAACCAGATAATAAATATTATACGAAATATCAAGTATTACAGCCATCGCAAAACTATTAATATATAGTTAATAATAATACTCGAATATCGTTTAAGTACATACCTGTCTTACCTGATTAAAACTGAATTTGATTTATGTACGAGAATTTATTTTAGATTTTAAATAAGTATTTGCTCCATCTCACTTTTCTAGGTAAGCAGAATTTAAGTAACAATTTTTCAGGGGCAAATTCAACCGCAAGCCAAACAACAAACAACAAGCCACAAACCTCTTGGCTTAATTGGAGGCTTTGCTGCATTAATTGACAATGACAACAAACACACAAAACATTTTGATTGACACCTAACAATCATAATCATAATCATTCCCCTATTTTGTTTTCCTCTTTTATGTGCCTAAACGCCACCGCAACATCACCAACAAAGAGTTTAAAGATAATAGAAAACAAATAAAATACACTCGTCATAGATTCAAAGATTTACTTATTTATTCGCTGAGAAAAAAGGTTTAATCATTAACGCAACGCACCCGAAAAAAGTGAAGAAAAAATTGTTTAGGAATCATATGTGGGCTGCTTTTTGGTTTACGCTGATTTTAAATGATTTATTCTATATATATATATATATATATGTATATATATATGTATATGTTGATACATAGCTTGTATTATTCCAAAGCATTGTCTTCTTAAGGTGCCTCCATCCAGTTAAACTAAAACCAATTAATCACTCATACCAATTTCCTATGTATGCACATCATTGAACCAAATATTTCATTCAATTCACATTGAAAATATTTGTTGTAGTTTCTATTTGATGGCTTTATTGTTGAAGAGCCATCGTACTGAATGTTTTTTCTACTTTCAATTGTAGCTGCTGCTGCGATGCCCTGTGGCTCTCTGTGCTACACTTGTTGCTGCTGATGCTGCCTCTCCTGCTCCATTGCCATCAAATTGAAGGTTAGACCCATACAGAAAAACAGAAAAGACAATAGTCATATAGACTACCTTTTTGGCATTTCAGAACATGTGTCGCCCCCCATCCACCACAACAAACATTAACAAATGTGAAACTTTAAGAAAATTACAATTGACCATAACAGAGAATTGAATATACTCTAAATTATATATAACAAATAGATTTAAGTCTACAGTAAAACTGATTAAATTGGCATAAGAATTGCCAAGATAAAATACTTTGACTTACCCAATTGAAATAAAGAAAGAACTATATTAGCAAATATTCAGAAACTAAATGATTGCAACCAACTTCAAAAAATAAAAAAATTGTTTGATAATTACGTGTTATTTGGACACAAGCTGATCTAATCAATTCAAGTGACCCGATCATGGTTAAAGAGTAGCTTGCAGCACACAATTATTTGGTATATTGCTTGTTAACAACAACAATTACTGTGGCGGTTTATTGTTGGGCCAGTTCGTGTCTTGAATCTTTCGTTTCTTGACGCATCTTTTGTTGGAGGAAACATTTTCTAATAGATATAATAAATGGCCAATGAAACTGAAATGGAAATCGAAATAGAAAATAAATATACAACGAACAATTAACAAAGTGCGCCGTTTGTTTGCATTGATTTACTTAACGTTTTTTCCCCATCGGGATGACCTTTAATAGCCGTAATTCGTGTTGTAGATTGTGCCATGAGGCATCCAAGATGGAGCATTCGGCTCTGTTGGAACAGATAAAGTATCTCACACTGAGAGGTGCCACCAATTGAACTACACTTTCAATTGTGAGTGCAATAAAATGTTTCAAATAGGTGATAATCTTAGCTTATTCAATGCGGCTGCCTCTTCACGTTCATCACTTAAGGTCAATGATATGGCAAGTTGACCGCACGCCGGACGCAAAAAGCAACAACAAAAGTTGCGATCATCACTCACAGCCTGACCTTGTCCCCGGGTATTGTTGGGTTTGACAAATTTGTAGCAGGGGCAAACACAGAAATTGCCACTTAAACTGAGCTCTCTATGTGACCGGATGCAAAAGATTCGTGAGTTTCGTGTTCGGGCAACAGTGATGATGATGGCAAAGGCGAAGGTGTTTGCCTAGCCACAACTGTTTGGACAGTTATTTAGCACTCAAAAATTTAATAAAAATAATAATGTTGCAATAATTTCCATATTCCATATAAATCGGTTAAACACACACTTACTGTTATCAATTATGAGATTTACGAAGCCAGCGAGCCGGAGAGCGGCGATCGTGTGCTATCATTTTTCAAGTTTTTAATAAACGTGCGAATCTTTGCTGTTTATTGTTGGATGGGAAACCTTGTGTGGTTAATTCAAAGTCTTGTATCAAGATAAATTACATCGAATTGCACCAATTTGGCAATTAAACATGTGTATAGCCTACCAAGAGAATGAGTGACAGAGAGCGACAAATAAGGAATGAGAGGGAGACCGAGAGAAGAGTATAAATGGCATCTAAAATGCTGGTTCACTTGCTGCTGTGCGACCTTCACTGCTGATGATGATGATGACACACCTACACACACACACACACACACACACACACACACACACACAAGTACATACATAGATGTACATAGTTCTCATTCTCGTATGTTGTAGGCCTCCACACCTTCTTCTATGACTATTGAACCCGTTGACATCGCCTGCTAATTGCTAGAAGAAATAAAGAAAAAAAAGAAACGATGAGTCGAGAGCACAAAATGCGGAATTCGTGATATGTAAGAATTTTTTGAAATGTTAGAAATGTGACCAAAGAGACATTTTTTTTTTAAATACTTAAAACAATTTAAATAACTTTTCAAAAAGATTTTCTTACAAATGGCAATATGCCTACTGATTTTTATAACTTTAGAAAATAGCAGCAAGAAATGATCGATAGATTTCTGAATTTGGGGTTCAACTACACTTCAATATATCCATGGTAACAAACAATGGAATATTGCTCCAACCTGCTTAACCAATAAGCATATTTCTAGATTTTATCCCATTTGTCCTTGGAAAATACTTTATTTTATAATATTTTTTTTATATTATCAGAAAAATTTGAAAAAAAAACCGTAAGTAAAAGGAGATGAATCATTTATATTTGTCAATGCCTTTGCCATATAACAAATCTTTTTGCAAATACTGACGAAAAGTCATCAACTATCTCTCTGGCAATAACTTGACCTTAAAAACGGATTTTTGGCGCTGCAATTTGAAGCTGTGTTAAATGGCAGTAGCCCAAATACTGCTGCTAGTACTTCTGATGGGGATGATGTTGAAGATGATGATAATGATGATCATGATTATGTTGATATGGTCAGCTTCATCATTGGCAAGTCATTGCTCACCCAATTTCGAAAACATATTAACTCATACATTGAAATGGACTTACATACATACATATGTATATACATATTTGAACCCCCATACCTAACCCTACTCCACCTCACAACACACCACCTCCACAGTAATCAATCCAAAATCGACACTAAGACAATTCCACAACAATAACAATAATAATAACGATAATAACAATTCATGGCATTCAATGTGTAGATCGAATTTCACTAATAACCAAACGAGCTGAAGATGGAGTAAATGATGGTATCGAACCGAAGGTCAGATAAATGAATTCAAATATGAATTACATTTACATTACGACAACTAGAGTCAATGTGGAAAAAATGTGTAAATCAGTATTAAAGGTTAAATTTTTTATTATCAAAGTAGCCAAGTTATAGAAGCAGTTTGAAAACACAGAACAATTGTTTTTCAGTCGCCACTCTAAACGAAAAAATCTCCAAAAATCATTCAAATCCGTATATTTCTAATTGTTTTTACTATATTATTATTAAATATTATTACTACCTTTACCAAAAGCAACTATAGTATGAATAACATGCAAGAGCAGCTGCAGCTAAGTAATGGCAACATTGCCATTGACTGTTTGGAGGATGAAAGCGTTGGCGCAAGCTCGCAACACTCGCTACCGATTCCACTGGAGATCACATCGGAGACAGATTTGGTAACACCACCGATATCAACTAATCCAGAAAAGGTACCAGTGGCCGAGGAGAAGCCAATCCGTGTTCGTGATATGATCAATTTGTATAATTTTGCCACAAAAAAGAATCAGGAATTGGCCCAGGCCAAGTCAATTTATTTTAGCAATAACAAATTGACTAGCAATGAATGTAAAGTTGATCTGGAACAGCAAGAGTGTTGTGATAGCATTTGCTGCAATATGGATTGTATGGATGAGCAGGCTAAGAATGCTGCTATTGGAGGGTGAGTTTAAAAATTAATTTTAACAAATCAGAAAATTTCTTTATTCTTTCTATCATTGTTTGGCAGTCGCTTCAGTTCGTCAACTGGCAATTTTCGTGTAACTACCACAGATGGGAAAACTTCATTGCGTCAATCTATTGATGCTGGTGGTTGTGATGGACTTAATGGTTCAGGAGGTGCTGTGGAGAAATCGTATCAAAGCAAGACCACCATCAGGCGCACAGATCAGGGTAAGACAATCCCATTAGGATTACGGTTTTATTATTATTATTAATTTATTATTTAATTAATAAATTATTTTTTAGGAGTTCGTATTATTATAGACATATTTTTTGATAAGAAGGATGCTGATATCGAGATCGTTGGAAGTCGTGTAGAGACCGATATTCCCGAAAGCCGCATATTGGCTGATTTCCAACAACATTCGCTGGCCATACAAAAAAACGAACAGAAACAGAAGGACGATGAAAACACATCGCATCACAACATCAACATAAATCAGGACTAAACCAATTACAAATTTCTTCCCATACAAACAAAATTTTATGTTACGTATACGACAAGTTGTATGTTTTTATTTGAATTTCAAAAAAAAAAAAAAAGAAACTTTCAGGCATTTATGCCATCGAATGACTGTCTTTTATGTATCTTCATTTGGTGCCTACTTCCTCACGACGAATATGAAAACTGAGCACCGAATGCCGAAAACCTAGAAACTCAATGAGGCAACACACGACCGACCCATACTCATAGTCCGTACCCAAAGCCATTGCAGTTCTCGGTTGTTGTTTGGTTTTTCTTTTACAACTTTTTTTTTCATTTTTACCTTAACACGACAAAAGGGCCTCCTCACTCACTCGACAAGCAAATAAACGCCATGATTTGAAAATGGAAATGAAAATCTTCGTCTTACAAAACTCACAAGAAATCTGATGATGCCGCCAACGCCGACAAACGATAAGATGAAGCCACTGATCTGATGATGACGATGATGATGTTTTGCTTTCGTAATTCGCAATTCGCTACCATTTAATCTCAGTTAAAAGATCTACTCTACTCTACTCTGGTTTCTGTACTTACTCGATTGCTCTATTTAGCTTAGCCTCTGCCAACGTTCCAATAAATTAGACAAATAAACACTGCGGCATTAAGTGAAGGGTCGGAGGCTTTCCAGCTAAACAGCGGCCATACCACCAATGCTAATAACATCAAATGGGGAATGAAAATGCAAAACGAAGCTGCAATGTTAAACGCTTTAATGGCTAAGGGACTGAAGTACGCTTCATTCGAGACTCGGCATCTCCATTCGCCCACATTTCCCCGATCATCTAAACAAACTTCGGTCTCTACACGACTAGCAACAGTGGTAGTTATATCTGCAATTAAACCAAAACTAAAATAAAATAAAATTTTACAGAAAGTAAATATGTAAATCATTAAAATATTTCATTTTCTTTTTTTTCAAAAATATTAAATATAATACTAGTTACTAATTATTAAAGCTTAGGAAATAAAGGTGTGCTAGCCTCCATGTCTTTGGCTCCGTCAAAATATTCATTTGCTAGCCGTAAATGAAAATATTAAAAAAGGGTTAATTTTTTAACGACAAGTTGTTAGTGGAAACGTTTCTTTGAAAAAGGTTTAAAATTTGTCTAACTTTTTTTTATCAAAATTCCCACTGTAACTTGATGTTGTTGATGATGCTTACGCCTAACTTGGCGCTTCTTTTGTACATTGTATAGCGGGCGGTCTCTGTCTCAGTCTCCGTCTCGAATCTCTGTCAGCGTTTCAGGTCTAATGTGAATTTTAAGCCAAGTTTGTTGCATTCGGTGGCATCAGTTCTGTGCGCGACTTCATTTCGTGCGGTTGTTGGAGCGGTTTCCAAAATTATTAAATCAGATAAAAATAAGAAGATAGTCGTAAAAATTCACAAATTTGTCGCGGGCCGTTTGAAGTGAAGGACTGTAAAATTAATAAGTATTAAGTGTAAATGGCATGCCATCAGCAAAAGCCTAAAAATATTGCATAATTTATGAGAGACAAATACATAAATTCATATGTATATAAATGCTATATATGTATGTAAATATACCCTGACTAATATACTATAGATATCGGCTTATAATTCGAATTCTTACCCAATTTGGCGCGTGTGATCTTGACTTTGTTTCTCAATCAGAGAGATAGAGAGAAACTGCATTTCTGGATGTCTATGTCAATTGACATTTGATCTTTACAAAAGATCATAGTGAGAATACGAGTGTGTGAATGAGTATGACCATATGGAATATATTTTAGCACATCAACTCCCACAAAATACTCAATTCAATTTAAAAAAAAAAAACAACATTACGAAGGTGAGCCATAAACACTGCATCTTAATCACTTCCTCCGCATGGATCGGTTGGTTAGTTGATCGGTTGCTTGTCTCATTGCTCGGGGAAAACAATTAGAAGAAGTAAAAAAAATGCCAACTATGGCCCTGCTATTGGTTGGATACTTACACTTAAATATTCAAAGTAATCAACCTGTGTAATGCCAACTAATTGGCATAATTGTTGCCTTTTGGTTTGCTTTTATTGTCGATCGTCGAGAGTTAAATTCGCCATGCTCTTTGCCTCAATGGAAAATTGTTTGGCAAAAATGTCAAATAGGCTTTTGTTTGGTTGGTCGCCACAAGGCAAAAAAATAAGAAAAATGAAGAAAAATACTGAACTGAAAATACAAGCATCACGAGACGAGTTCAGGTTGAGAGGATCAAGCAGCAAATATTTTTTGCTTTTTTCTAACTATTTTAGTGTTTTGTCAAAAAGGTCAAGACAAAAGGAAAAACCACCAAACTAGATGCCAACTTGTTATTGTTGTTGCTATTGCCAGAAGTGGATACGCTAACGCTGTTGTTGTTGTTGTTGTTGTTAATGTTGCTGCTGTTATTGTTGCGGAGGTTGCGACTGTTGCCTCATCTCACGCACTTGTCGGCCGCAAAATGTTGCGGTTAGCATTGAGACCAATTGCTCTTGTTAGCCAAATTAACTATGTCGATGGAATTCATTCACATTGAATTGAAAGTGATTCAATCTAATATCATATGTAAATATCAAAGATCATGTGAAATACGAAGGTGAAAAAAAAAAAACTCAAATACCGAAATGTAGATCATTACCTATGTATTTCAAAATGCGGTTAATGTAACAGATTTTATGGTTTAGATTACAGGTATAAATATTCTTTGTAAAATTTCACAAAGTATATTTTGTAACATTTTTAATGAAAGTTGAACTGAAAGACCTTTTTTTGACCTTTAATAATTACTCGAGCTTACAATCTTTATAAGTTAAAGCAAGAAAATTAATAAAAGAGTTACTCAAATATTATGTACAATGTTTGTCAAAAATGTCCTTTAAGCAACAACTCGGAATACAGATTGTAAAAAAAGTAGAAGAAATTTTATTTTTTTTATCGTTTTATAGCAAACTATTGGAGAATATATTTGTATACTTAGGCATTAAGACAAGCACTTATACAGACATTATTTTTATTAAATTGTATGCCTTTTTTCTAAGAATAATCTTTAGGTTCAATTTGTCCGAGTTCAATGCGATGAGGTTCAATTTTGGATTGATTATGTGAAGTCGCAACAAGGTTGTAAAACTGAATTGTAGGTGGAGGTCGTACAGTGACTAAAAATTACGATAAAAATGTGTAAAATCGAACTTTAAATTTTAGTGTTAATATTTATTAGTTTACACGTAATAATAATCGAATAAAAATGTTATATTCTCTGTGTTGAAGGTATTTTTTTATTTGTTGCTTTAGGGAAAGTTTTGTGACTAAATTAAGTAGCTGACGAGTTGTAATTGCACAAAACTAAACAATAATAGAGAATTATGGGCATTATAATTATTGTTTTGTTATTGTTATTACATTGTATAACGGCAATTAGCGCTTACTTTGGTCCAACTTTCCATCATCAATTGTAAACCAAAGCCAGAGACAATAACTATCAATAAACCTTTTTTTCACTAACTATTTTTTCCCTTTCGTTTTATTTTTATTTATTTATAACTTATAGAAACACAAAACGACTTTAATTTTCAATTTCGAAGAAAGGCAACGGCCAAAATCTCCAACAAAATGACAACAATAACAACATCGCAATCGATGAACACAAAATATATACGACTTTTGGCCCTGGCATTGTTCTGGTCAACGCTATTTTTGGTGAGTGAGGTAAGTTAAATTATACATTGAATATAACTCTCATCCACATCTCCATCTTTGATCTCCCATCATCCATCTCCCATATCGAACCTACAAAGAGAATGTGAAAGATATAGACAATATACTGGAGATTAATGCATTTGAGTATTCAGATTCGCATTCCCATTCAAAATTCACAATTCAAATGCAAATTGTGAAAATTATATAAACTTGGCGATAAAGTGCTTATTAGTTGGAATAATTAATTGTTAAAATAATTATTATAAGCAAATCTTTGCTAATGCTAGGGTATATCAGATTAATTGAATATATTTTAATAAACATTTATTTATTAAATTTTTCATTATATTGTAACGGTTAGTTAATGATAGCATTTATGTACATACATTTACAATGTATATGCATACCTCAGGGGCGTAGCTCAAAGGGTAAAAACAAAATATAACATATGACATTTGACTGCTTGGGAATATTAATGGTTAATATCTGATTTTTTAAAGACATTTGAACTTAACTCTATGACATGTATTCAGACCAAAATATAAAACATTTCTAATAATTATAAATGTAATTTATATTAATCTTAATTATTTTTAAAGCTCTTTAATTTATTAAATTTTTTTCTTATTAATGGGTAGATAAGACTTTTTGTTATTGTTAATTATGAGGATATGGAAAATCTTGGTTTAACGTATATGTTAGATGCATAAACATGCTATACATATGTTTTATTAGCCACCCAACCACCACCAACAACAACAACTTCCCATGCTCTTCTACTTGCTGTTGGTTTATTTTTAAGCAACGACGGAAAATGTTGTAATTTTTGCGCTTTTTACGCTTTGTTTCATTTTTAATTTATTCTATGTGTGTGCATCTTACACTATTCACACATTCAGCCATATGAATGCATGGCAAAGGTCTTTGAAGTATATTAAAAAAAAAACAAAAACAAAAACAAAAGACTTTTTGGCTGACCAAGTGACCTTTTTTTTAGTTTTTCCTCTGATTTTTTTTTTTTTTTTTTTTGTTACTGACACTTTTGCAGAAATGGAACAGAAGAAAAAAAAAACTAAAACTGGGTTGATTGTTTTAGCTGTTTGCATACAAGAAATGGTAAATGGTAGATGAAGATGAGACTAAACACTAAGACCCACGACTAAAGACTCTTATGTAACGGACGAGTGGGCAACGAGGCGACCGAAGAAACAGTTGTGATTTGTGTATCCATAAAATGCGTTAAATTGCAGAGCATTTTAAATTATTTTTAGCTGTAATATATAATTTAAATTGAAAAATGCTGATCTATGACTAGGTTGCTCTATCATACTTGGTTTTGGCCAACATTAAATTTAAAAAAAAAAAATGTTAAAATGTAGTTTACATTGGGATAACTTTGATTTTAAATAGTTAAAAAAGATTAAGTTTAACAGCAACATTTAGAATGAAACATTTAAAATGATAATGCTAGTTTTTTAAAGGAAACCGTTTCTCCAATTTAAAATACTTTTACTACAATTATAAAATTTTAATTTACTCAGAGAATATATTTACATATATGTATGTATTTCTCTTTATATGTTGTTTTTTTTTTATTATGGACTGCAATCTATTTCGAAAATATATTTAAATTTGCATGCAAATTACCATTGGGGAAATAAGTTTGGTTTACAACCTGATTTTAATTATTAGTTTTGAACTCATTTGGACTTTCTATTTGTTTTTTTTTTTCTTCTTTCTGAACTTGTTAGTATACCCAACTAAGCATATAAGGGAAGATTCAAGCAACTTGAGCCCACAGTATTTTTAATGGGCATTCATCTGATGACCATATAGGTATCTATCGTTCGGTGTCAATGTGAATGAATGAACATCGTGAAATGTAGAAGCTAAAGGGAGATCCAAAGATTTTGTTGATAAAGTACCCAATGCTGTGTCCAGTGTCAGTTTTTGTTAGATGGGAACGGTGGGGTTGGCTTTACATAAGCATTGGGGAATGCTTGGGAAAATATATTTTATTCACATTTTTTCACGGACTTTACGGAAGCTTCTGCTGCTGCTGCTGCTTCTTTACATTCACACGTACTCATAGTAAGATCCAGTGGCAGATTTCGATAAGTCAAGTCATTGGGCTATAATTTGCGACTGACAACAACATGAAGACTTTTTTTTCTATATAATTAAATAAAACAAAACAAAAAGTTGACATTTCACACAACAGTATTATTGCAAAAGTCGTAGCCCAAGCCAAAGCCATGTGCCAAAGTTCCAAGTTATGACATCATTTCAATTCATCACGAGATAGTACGAGTACCTTATAGATATTGATCAAACATCACTTGTTAGACCAAGCTAATAGCTACATAATCTCTCTCTTTCCCCATTTAGGGACAAGTTGCCAGTTCCACGAGTGCATCACGTCCCATGGAAAAGACTTCATTTTCATGTGCCGGTCGCCCATCTGGTTACTATGCCGATGTCGAGACTGGCTGTCAGGTTTATCATATGTGCGATGGCCTGGGACGTCAGTTTAGCTACACGTGTCCAAATACCACACTCTTCCAGCAACGTATGCTCATCTGTGATCATTGGTATATGGTAAATTGTTCCAAGGCGGAAAGCAATTATGCCGCAAATTTATTGATTGGTAGGTTCACAGTAACATAATATTACCTAAAAGTGAAGGGTTAAATTTATAAATATAAAAAAAAAATATAGGTCAACGCGATAAGCCATTTGTTAACGATGAGGAAAATAATTTACGTACACCTAGACCAGATCTATTGGATCGTCCTTATGCCCCAGACTATTCCGGAGAGTCTTTCAGGAGTCAATACAAGGTGAGTCTTACTCATGAATAACATCTAATTACGCAAATTTTTTGTGTATTTAAACTAATGCCAAAAACTTTTTCTATTTTTTGACAACAAATGCTTTCTTAGCAACTGACGCCAAATCAAAATCAAATACGAGATGAATCCTACAAAGGGACTGGTAAATTGGAAGGACAATCGACACAAACACGTTGGCGTATTCCACCGCCCAGCAGAACGATTCTACCACCCGCCTATGAGCCCCAAGTTGAGAATGTGCTGCCCACCACTACAGCAAATCCTAAGCCCATTGTAACCAGAAGCACCATCACCACCAAATCAACAACAACAACACAGAGGCCCACTAAACGTACAGAGGCCTTACTTATACGAAAACCATTGGATTTGGACACAGAAGATCTAGGCACAAGTCATAGTACACGTTACAATACATCGGCGGACTTCAATTCGGCGGAATTTCCCACCAAAAACTTTACCACTAAGATAAACAAATTCGTAAAGCCACCGTCGAAAATCTACGAACCACCTTTTCTATATCCTATTTACAATCAAGACAAGGATGACAGCCAACAAATTTTTAAGTCCACAGCTACACCATTCAGTCGCCGGGATAATATATTTGGCAGCACCACGACAACCACATCTCGACCAATAAGTAAACCCACAACCTTGGCAGGTGTTCCCTTCTCATTTGCAACGCCAGCTCATCCAACTGCTGCCAGCACTATCAGGGTGGCACAATCTCAGAGTGAAAATCGAACTCCCGCACCGGCTCAAAGTTTCCGTCTGGTCACATCAACAACGCCAACAACACCACCTCCCAAGGCACCAGCAGGGCAACAACCATTTAATGATCTGTTACCACCTTTTGTGGACTTTATTCCACATGACATTGCGACCACCCAAGGGCCACCCATATATTACGAATGGAAAGTTCCCTCCAATGGTTTAGAACCGCCCAAAATGGATCCACCTATTGGTGTGGATGGGCGGGAATATCCGGAGACCACAGGAGACTATGGTAGCGCGACTAATCCTCGTCTTAATGATATAGCCAGCCATAGTCAATCTTTATTGCCAGTGAACAAGGTTAGCAGCAGCAGCAATCGCCGATTGCCCAGTTCACGTTCAATTAAAGCCAACGAATTGCCTGTGGCAACAACAGTGGCTCAACGGCGCTCAGATGTACTGGTGTCCAGTTCAACGGATATAACTCAATTAAGGAAACAGCTTTTAATACCTGAATATGCCTTTCCTTTAGAGACCATTGGGCGCACTGGCTATGGTCCTGGCTCTAGTAACTCTGGGGATTTGTACAATTCGTTTCAACTGAAGATACCTGAACGTCGTTTGGGGTTAGCTGGAAAAGGATCTGAAAGTACATCGAGCCGTTGGTTCGGCGAAAATTCCAAATGTCCCGAGTGCCATCCATCCTTTGTATTGCCCGGCACTTGTGAGCCATGTCTGCAAAGATAGTCTAGCTCTAAGGTTCCTCCATCCGTCCACACATTTACCATAAATCGCAGTATAGATTATGCTCCTATTTTGCACGCATCTTAATATTAATGTTATTTCTATGTATGTATTGTATATTCCATAGTAAGGGATAAAATTCATTTACAATATTGTAAACTAAATTGTTTTTTTTTTAAATCAATACTGTGGGAACTCCTCTGAATTGAATTTTGTGCCTAACAAAATACATTCATATTTACAAAATGTCTAAAAATGGGGGAAACAATCAACAAAACGAATCCGACAAATATTGAGTCACCATCAATAACAAATCAAAACAAAAAAAATTTATATTACTGAACATTCTGGAGCCTTGGATTGTCGTTAGACAATATGAGCATAAAAATTGCAAGGAAAATGAGCAAAAATATAGCCACAGGTTGGATAGTTTCTAATGTAAACACAAAATATTAATATTCTATTTTATGGATAAAACAAACAATATTTTCTGTCATCATGATAAAAATAATTCAAATAAATTTATATTGCGCGCCGTTTTGACTAAAACTTTTCAATTTAGTACATCAGTGCTGGTCAACGTTGCTTACTAACTTATTTTGAGGCGAATAATTACTCTGGCAAAAGAGGAGCGAACTAACTTCCACGTTAAAGTAAAGCAAATTCACCATATAAAGCGGAGCGAATTTGCTCTTGTTTTTGTTTTCGCGATCGTCGCAAATTTCGTTATAAAGATCGAAAAATTAGAACAAATAATAACAAAATTATTTAAAACACCAAGTAAAACAATTAGAACAAACACTTGTATTGGTATTTTCCTGGCATCATAAGCGTGGGCACCCATATAATTCCTCGGTACCTAGGGGTGCCAATACAACTGTAACTCGAAACACAAAAAAATATAAATACAAAAAAAAACAATTATAGTATAACAAATTTATCATTACATTTTTACAAAAAATTAGTAACCTGTCCAGAAGTTAACAAAAATACAAAAATGACACGTAAGTAGGAAAATTTGAGGCGAACTCCTACGAGCCTAATAGTAATCAATGAGCGCTGCTGGCTTGTTTTAAAGGTTTCTTTGGCTCATATCATTAACATACAAATAAGTGGCGTCATTAATATTAGTGAGAGATTATATCAATGCCCATATAGAAGCGTGGACGTGGGTGTGTCGCGACTAAATTGATTATTCAGGCAAAATCGATGCGGAGGACTTGTGACCACTTTTATACGACGTGGCAGTGTTTAATTCTAACCTCTCTAATCTCATCAACTAACACGCGCAATTAGGCAATTTGTACAAATAGCAAACAAATGACACGATTTTAACTCTGACCTACCGTGCTTATTTTTCCTTTTTCAATGTTTTCAGGTGGGAACCAAAGGGATTTAGCTCGTGCCAAAAATCAAAAGAAATTGGCTGATCAGACGAAAGGAAAGCGGACTGATAATTTAACCGTGGAGCAGCGCAAAGCAAGGTAAAGTAATATTTTTTTCAAAAGTATATAATTATAAGAATGAATCTATGAAATATTTTTTCAGGGATGCGGAAGTAATGCGTGAAAAGCAAAAGAAAAAAGAGGATGCGGCTTCAGCAGCTCCTGGTTCTAGCAAATAGGAGCAGGCCACATCGTTTAACAATTGTATATCCAGCGAACATACTTTGAGACAAACAAGCAAATCAGGATATTCTGTAATCACACACACACACAATTCGTTATCCAGTATACACAAAGAGAATGGGCTCAAAGGAATTTCTAACTAATTCGTTCACTTTAAATAAATACGTTGCTATAATTCTGATCCAATTAATTCTAAACATACAAATGACAAAATTATTTACTGTAATATATATATATAATGTTTCCGAATAAAACATAATATGCAGTCAAACCAAAAAGAGCGGCAATATTGCAAATGAAATATATTATGTACTATTGTGTTTGACGAAAATATATAAATATATATTAAATACATTATACTATACCCATAGCCTCTAAAATATAAAGAAAGCAAATTGAATCTCTTAAATTGTTCCCCGCGGCATAAGCGAGAGAGAGAGAGATGATGAGATTGAAAACTGAAGCAACTAAATGCAATATATTACAATAATGATAAACAAAGTACTATAACGGAATTGGCTAGCCAACGGAGAAACTCAAGTGCTCTTCAATAGATTGATTAATCAATGGGCAAACCCGCGTACACAGTGGTTTACGCACAGTGGTTTAAGACATTTAGTTCTGTGTACAAACATTAAAATTAATCAAAGACAATGTTATTAATTAAGATATAGGAACTTCACGACATAGTGTTAAAACCAAAATTATATTAATGAAAAAGAAAATGATTACTAAAATTGATATTTCTTTTGGTTATTCGGAATACTCATGAAATAAACTCTGTTAATGAATTTTAATTATGACTTGCAGTTTGATAAAGATAAATAAAAGTTCAAAGCTTTCTGGATCAGAAGTAAGTTACTTAAAGAAAATAATTCTTTTCTTTGTTTAATTTGATTTAAGTCAGTCTACCTACCTCTGCAAAAATTTAAAAAGCAACTGCTTTTTGGCGTTTCAATTTTCTTATAATATTCACTTCAAAATAAACCTGGGTCGATATTGTGACTAAGTATACTTTGGTTTAACTACCAATGACCTCGGGTTAAATCAGTAACTAAATTTACATACAATGGACTATTTAAAGATAGAAGAAACATTTGATAAATATGAAAGTAGCTTGGCAAAAGCAGCGAAAATAAACTCTCTCGCCCAACAACTGCCAATAAGTTGGTCTAACATTTGCCATTTGCGGTTGGTCATGTCAACTGAAACTAACGGTAGGCCAAAAATGGTAAAACGATCGAACGAATCAGCTCCCTCGCTGGGAATCCATGCGGATGTTGTGCATGTAATGAGAATGGACAAGTTTAGTTTGCGTTGTGGTTGTAGCTTCTCTAATATTTTTAATGATTGTGTTGTAACTGATAGCAAAGAGGGAAGAGCAAACAATGGCCATTGTCTTGGCCCTGGTGATAACTTTATGAACACAAAGCCGAAAAACAAAAGAACAGGTTTTGCCTTTTTGGTTTTCAAACTTATTTGAAGTTAGAGAAAGCTCTATATTTGGCCAAAAGCTACGAAATGAGCATCTTAAGTTCTTTTCGGAACTTTTCTTAAACGATCGTCACTAGGCAGACAGACGTCATACAGCAGCCCAAAGAGAGAATGAGCGCCAACTCGTATCGGATTGGATCGGTTCTACGCTCCCCAATCAGTTGAGTCAGTTTGAATTCAGTCGCTCCACAAACCTCGCCGCATCGACAACAGAAAACGCGGGCACGGAACGCGACGGTATAAAATACAAAACAGAAAAAGAAGAATTTTAATATATTAGTTCGATAGAAAGCAAAGAAATTGGAAAGTGTAAGTGTCTGCTGAATCAGTGTGTACATATGTGAATGTATCTTTTTTTGGCAAACACTCTGTTTTGGCTTGGTGACATTATCAGCGATCGGTTCAAAGCAAAGTTCGTGCAAATTGGCAAATGCAAATGTCAATTGCATTTCCCTACATTTATTTTTCGATCAATTTCTCATGCTTAAATGCAAATCAAGTGATAAACGATCGTTTCGAAATTGAATTAACAGGCGTTCAGCTTTCAAACGAAGGAGGATCCCCACACACCAGACAACAAACCCCAACCCAACCTAGAGCTACCCATACATTCGATCGTCTTGCCTTGCGGTTGACAGTCGACGTCGCATTTTGTTGTGTGTTTGTCTCTGTTGTTTTTTTTTTTTCATATTCATACAAAATATATTCAATTTCATTTAGCTGGCGACTCGTCCAGCCAGCCATTTCAATATTCAAATACGATCAGAGTCAAGCTCAATCTGTTTTGCTGAGCGCCTGCAGTGCCCTCAACTGAGGAAACTGTGAAGGGAGGAGGCTACAACGGTGGCAGAGGAGCACCATACAAAATCATTAAGATTAATGTGTTAATTGAATGAAAAACAAAATGTCCGATAATAATTGGCTACTGGTTTGTTTTGACGTCGGATCAACGGGCCTTTTGTCTGACCCAATTTGTTATTCGAAGGCATCGATATAAATATAAACAATATATATTTGTTTCACTATTTCTTTTTGCAATATTTCCCCATGAATATAAAGATCTACAAATGTACATATATGTTTCACTATATACTTGCTTTTTATGGCATTGCATTCATTCATTATATGTATGATGTCAGCATCAATTTACGTTGACATTGAAAATTTTCAATTCATTTAAAATATATTTACCAGTCTGGATATGCAGGATATATAGGTTATTAAAAGTAGGTCGCTCATGACCCTGAAACACAAATATGAAAAACACCTGTTGAATATATAGTTCCCTTCTGAAATCCATGAATTCATTAACCTAAAATCATTTGGAAAAAGTTCAATGACGTAAAGCTATTAAGCATAAAAAGCATATTCTTAATGAATATGAAATTATCAATATATACATAGATGACAGCAAAATGAGAACAATGTGAAGGTTAACTTAAAACGAATAAAATAGCATTTACAAGGCAAATACTCAGGCTGAAAAAAATAAAACAACACAACAAAATTTAAATGGAATACGTACAAATATATACATATGTACATATTATCTATATGTATGTATATATTGTATATATATCAAAAAAAAACTTTTATTCTAGCGCAATAAATGAAGGCAGTCGTACACCTACGTTTCGTGAAGAAGCTAAGCACAGTGTCATACAAAAGTTTACTATTGGTTAAAAATTGTAACCCTATCAAATTAGCTTGTGTTAAAATAATATACAATATATCCGAAAGTTCGATCTCATGATCTAATTAAAGCAAGCTGCAGATCATGTGTTATGCTATACTCCGTTTCACTATTGCCCATAGTACAGTATTTTCATTTAATAACACATTGTTAAGGTAGCAAACAACAAATGCGAGTATATAGATTTCTAGTTCTCCTTCTCAACGCCCGAATGCTCGCGACCTTGTAGATCTATTTATAATCAATTTTTGTGTGTGTATTATTTCACATATCATAAATGAATCATTTTTACGATCTTTACGATTCAAACTTTCGCTTTGCCTTTGCTGGCGGAAAAGCGAAAGCCCCCTAAATGATCTTTTGTGAATGATGAGAAAATTGGACATCTATGTGTGAACGCGTTCAATGTCAGTATTGTCCGCCCTGAACCTGAAGAATGATGACAGAATTAGAATAGACAGATATTTTAGATATTCATATTACATATATTACAGTGTTATCCACATACACATAATGTTGCAGCATATTTGCTAAAACTCTAGTGGAAACAAGACTTGATCGATCGAATCGGTGCAACATCAAAGGCAACTTCATTGGCGTCGGCAAATGGCAATTGAGTTTAGCAGTTGCAGCTGCAAATAAGATTTAATTGATTCATATGGCAAGTCAAGTGATTGAAAGCCAAACCAAAGGCAATTTGACAAAATATATAAAAGGAAAAATAACAGAAATCTGTAAAAACAAGTCAAGTTTTTAAGTTGTCTTGACGGCCGCCGCCGCGTGCTTTTAACTTGTCAAATTTGGTAGAACGATTTTTGACCGGTTTCCACATATGAATGTATGTATGTCTGAGTGTTTGCTCTCTCCCACTAGAGATTCCAGATACCAGATTGAGTAATTTCAAAAGCTATAGCAAAACTCGAAATTCAATTGCAAATATAGTCAGATAGCCAGACAAACACAAACCTTTTGTATGTATCTGCCATTGTATCTTTTGGCGGCTGGCGTAAAAAGTAGCGCAAAAAAATGTCAAACTTAATTACGCGTTGAAGCGCAAACAAATTGTAAATAAGTTAGATAGGAAGGAGGGTATGACAACTGAAAGGAAAGTTCATAGAGTTGAAACTAATTGCCATTGGCGTTTGACTGATAAACTAGACAATAACTTAAAAAAAAAATAAAAACAATATCGACACGCGTTGAGCGCACACAAAACAAAAACCATGAAAGGAAATAAGTGATCATAACAGTGGAAATTGCTGGCCCGATTTATTTGCCTATTGGTTAATGTTTTTTTTGTTTTCCAGACCAGTTGACATGATTTATATGGATAACAATACAATTCACATAAATTCAGATCATGGTGGGGGGTATACATATTTTTTTTAAAGTTAGCTTAACAAATGGGTCACGATTTCTTTTTGATAAGTTGCCAACAATAATAGAAAATTGAAATATGTACATATATGAAGCCATTTATCAAATTTAACGTTAGGGTAATTTAAGAAAACAAGATTTAACAAACTAAAATGTTAAGTATCTAGTCAACTAAATCGTTTGGTAACCTATAACCTTTCACATTTACCTGAGCTGACAGCATATCAACTTTATTATCACCTACACATTCCAATCAAGGCAAGACTTATGATAATTGCAACTACAAACTGACAACCATTTCAGCAGTTGCACTTGTCAAGCTGAAGCACTTTTCCAGATTTAACAACCCACATAATTAAATGAAATTCTTGAGAAATAATTTTGTAAATATGTATATATATGTATGTATGTATGTATATGTATTGCCCACGCGTTTACTTGAACTTGAATTCTGCGCCGAGAGTTCGAGTTTATATGGCGACGATGATGACGATAATGTAAATGAATGTGTTCGTTGCTGTGTGGTCAAAGCGGAAGTTAACGTCCACATTAGATATTAACAAGTTATTGTGATAAATCAGTCGCTTGAATAATGGCATTTCTAAAAAAAAATGGGCAACTCTCAAAACTATCATCGCTTTATGAACATAAATATATCACCGGCTTTTGCACAACCAGGCCAAACCAAAGTAAAACAGAGCTTAATGCCTATCACATGTCAACAAAAACAGTGTAACTAAAGATCTTGGGATTGTATGGTTAATGGGAAGCCAGGCAGCTGCTTAAAGACTACGCAATGAAAAATGCTAATACGCCATGTGTCTCCGAAGAAAATGTTTACTTTGGCTCTTCCATAGACTGAACAACGGGTATAAGTAGAAGTGAGCAAGTGATGATCTTTTGCCCTACCCATTTAATTGCGTAATTTGTTTAGCGTTTCAGCGATTCTTTTTTGAAGTGTGAAACTCAACGGAAATGTATCTGTATCTCATGAAGCTTTTTTGTTTTTAAAGTTTCCCATTTTCTTGCCGTTAAACTATTTCAAGTGTTTTCCATGTAGATATGTATGTATGTAAGACAAGACATTTTGGCATGTGATTATCTCATCAGAGTTTCAGTTGCCGTAGGCCACCATAAATGCATAGTGCATCTGATCGATACCAAGGAACTGGTTGCATTTGCATGTGCCAACATCAAATCGTACGTTGCCGTCATCGTGCATGTTGGAACGTTTGATTAATTTAATAACAATGCCCGGTGGCTAGATTTATGCATATGTAGCCACAATATAAACCAATAGTTTTCAGATGCCATATCCCACCTTTTAAGACTGTAATTTCAATTTTGTGTTACTCATTGATTGATCAAACCTTTGCGTATATTTTATGTACCTAAATAAAACGCTTACGTAAAATTTATTTTTCAACCTATTGTTTGTTTCTATTCATCTTGGCATTTTGCTATTTTTAAATTCCAAAAGTAAAATCTACTCAGTTTTATAAACATTTCTATGATTTTGTTGTTCTGTTAAATGTTATAGCATCAATTGACGTCATCAGAAATATTAGTTTTAAATTTTAACGTCATATTTCTGTGCCAGTGACCAATTGAAGATAAGATACCACAAAGGGAAAACAACAGATTGCTAATGCCAGACAAAAATTGCAATAAGATTCATCAGATATTTGCGATGACAAACTTGCGGAATGACCACTTTTGAACCCAAATTCTTATCATATTAGTAATTTCGCAGAATTAAATGATTAGTACTTTGCTTCTCAAGCGGTTTTTTAACCTTAAACTTAACTTTAATACATATTTTATATTCCCTTTTTATTTCTATTTCAGTTTTAATATCAACATACTCCATTAAATACGGAAACAGCTTTTAAAATGCCGAAACCTTTAGTAAACTCATGCTGCATTTGCCAGTCGACAAGAAATGGCTCCATTATATCTGGCCTTCTGGCCATTGTACTGTCAATTATAACCATAGTTGTCATATTCACTACCCGAGTGCATTTCAAGACAATTGTTTTTGACAATCTTTTTTCAAGTGAGACTGTAAAAATAATATTGGTTATCAACCTATGTATGACCATCTTGATATCGCTTCTCATGATAGCCGGCGTTCTAAAGGTAATTCAACAAAATAACGATTATATGCCATCAAATTTTAATATTCGATTTGTGTTTCTTTTTATGCATTTGGGACTTTGTAGCGCAATCACTTCCTAATGGTTCCCTGGGTAGTGCTGGGCATAATGATTGCAATTGGTTTGTTGATTTCTGTCATTTACACCGCAGTCGTCTTCTTCATCGAGGGTTTCGTACTGACGGGAGTTCTTTGGCTAATCTTCGGCTTGATTTGTTGCGGTAAGTAAGGGATAAGTGGCGAATGGGAAATGGAAGCGTAAATTAAGGAAGATTATGGGCAACTGCAGGTCTCCCTGTGCGGTTTTTAGCACCGGATGGGCGTCTCTGGTTTTTTTATTGACGTATTTATCATCCGTTGATTACTTGTGTGCTAAAATGGCAAAGAGCCGGCACCTCAGGCCAGAAGCAAAGGCGCGAAGGCAAACAAATGAGGTGCTAGGTGCTTGGCCATGCAATTTGTTTGGCTGCCAACAGATAAATAAATGGCCAACTCCAAGGTGTGAAAATGTAAAAGACCAGAACGAAAAATGATGCATACCGAAGTTATGGCAAAAACTCAGATGTGAATGTTTGTACCTGTTATTCCATTATTCTTTACACAGGAAAAAGTCAAATCATTTTAGATATTTTTTATATAATTGTTATTTCACTAAAAACTAATTTATTCTATATTGTAAAGGGGTGAATTTTGAAAAATGGAATAGCAACTAGTATATCTCAACAAGAAGATATTGCTTCATAATCTTCTCAATGCTCGAGTTTTAATTTCCTAATGATTGTTTGGCTCATTTTCATTGTATTTGGAATTGGCCCGTTATTTGCCTAAGAAACGCAGATCTTATAAATATTAACTTGCAATTTACTTATTTTCCTTTAGCTGTCTTAACGTATTGTTGGTGCGTGGTTTATAGCGAGTATGCCAATCTTTCTGATGAAAACGAGCGCGGACGTTACAACAAACAGCCCTATCGCCGCTAGGAGTAATTGTCTCCCCTGAGCTCACATCGCCATCACTATCATCTTAATTGCCCATCGCAACATCTTAGCTGTTAATTTTGATAATAAACTGCTTATTCTTAATTAAGTTAAACTAATAATTGTAATTTAATAAATTAATAATAAGCGTGGCCCATTCTTTTGTCGAATTTACCAAATTTACATTCTTTTATGTGGCCCGCCCCCTTTAAGTGCAATCGAATTATTTAACATTTAAATAAAATAATTAAACTTTTAATCAGCGATTATTTCAAGAAGATTTGTTGTAATAATTTGTACGAAATAAGAAGTGAAAAACAAAAATATGATGAATTAACAAATAAAATGTTTTATTTATAAATTAATCAGTTTCTTGAGTTTAGTTTTGGTTTTTGTTTATAATTGTGAGTTTATTATTTCAAAAAATATAGATCTTTCATAAATATTATTTGTTATATTCAATTCTCTCAAAGTCTATCAAAAATTTTTGTAAATTAA
This sequence comes from Drosophila emarginata, assembly GCA_037075365.1. Taxonomy (NCBI): domain Eukaryota; kingdom Metazoa; phylum Arthropoda; class Insecta; order Diptera; family Drosophilidae; genus Drosophila; species Drosophila emarginata. Next base: position 16,893,063 of record JBAMCD010000221.1, on the reverse strand, counting down.
CTAAAAAATATGTAGGTAAGTGGCTGTGTGTGTGTGTGTGTGTGTAGGGGGGCGTTTATGTGAGTTACTTAACCAACTGTAAGGATTTTACAGTTCACTATGTGAATATTTAGGTTTTAGTTCCTCAATGCGCTTAATGAAGTCTGATTTTTCGAGACAACCATCGCAACTTTCATCCCAATCATTAAGAATCTTTTTCAAATCGCGAACCTTTAGCTTTTTCAAATCCACGTTGTTTAGATCAATTTGTTTCTCTGAAAGAAGAAAGTTAAATCAGAATAATCTTCCTATACATATATGAATTACTCCCCACTAGCCTCTATTTATCTTACCATATCGCAAATCGCAAATTTGAGCATCCTTCTTTTTTAGCTTCTCGCAAATCTTTTCAGCTGGCATGGACCAGCTCAATGGCTTACTAAGCTCGTTCAGAATACCTGTGGCCGACTCCTCCAACCCGCCCAGATAGTAACACTACGTGGTCATAAAAAGAAAAAAAGGTATACGTGTTACTTTCCAGAGATCAATTAAATTTGACACTGCCGGCTACTTACGAATCTGTGCTCCTTGTTCTTCTGGTTTTTACAGTACTTTTTGAAGGCTACTTCAATTTGTTTGTAGTCCTTTTTCGTTGCATCGTCCAAAGTGCCCGCAAATTTTCTTACAGTCTTGATGCAAACTAAAAGTTCATGAAATCCGATTAAACCTCATCCAGAGTTTTGCACTTACGTGGCCAAAACATACCTTCACAATCCTCCTCTTTCAACGCCGCCGTGGTTTGATATATTCCAGCCAGGCAACAGGCAACAGCCAGCATCATGTGTAAGATATTCATTTCAGAGACTAAATAATTCCTATACCTCTACACTTCAGTTTTGATTTATAAATTTGATGCTCTATTTTATATATAATTTCAGACTGAGCGATGTTGTTGTTGTTTTTCAAGTGTTGGTAGTTCCCGTTGTTGTTTATTAAGTGTTGATAGTTGTACCAAAAAGTCACTGTTAAATTTACTCTTACAGGTTCTGTTATGTGTATGCTCACACTAACTGTTAGACTTAAGCGCGAAATTTAAAAGAACTGTCGTAGTTATATTTAAAAATTGGAAGCGAAATAATTTTATGAATTATATTTCACTCAAACATTTGAAATAATGAATATGCAAAGTAGGTTTTCATTGGCATATCGTTTTTCATTTATTTTAAAATTTAAACAGCTGTACTTGATCACTTTCTCCGACCTGCGCTGTGCTTTTCAATAGTAATTCAGTGGCGTCTAAAATAGAGGGAACTTTGGGGATTCAACGTCCCCTATATATATTAAGATGATCTCTGAAAATACATATGCCTACAAAAGTATTGGTATGTATGTACATATGTATGTCATATGTCAGGTAAAGCAAAAGAAATATCGGTTCGTTGACCGGTAGGTAATATGATCTTAAAAAGTATAATCAATACTATGGCGCCGATAAATTTAATCCTAGAATATGGAAAACATAACAAAAATATGTAACGTAGTTATTTTCGAAAATATTTATATATAATCATTTTTATATTTATACATTTGTGGTATGTGCTAAATGTGTCACTCCTAAAAAGACGATTTTATTCAGTTGTACCATTTTACTTTCTCTTTTATGTCTACAACCCTCTATTAAAATTTTTGCCTGAGCACTTGCCACTTAATACTTGTGAAATTGAGCTCCAAATTCGTTCTCCAATTTGCCCTCTCTCAGTATTGACTGAGATAGCGGCAAGAACACAGCCGTTTCGGACGCGAACCTGCCCCTCCACCTCCACAAAGCTAAACAAACCAAAATAATTCTCAAATATGTACTTCGTCTCCACATCGAACGTAAAGTACATACAAAAACGTGACGTTGTAAAGAGATCTTTGACTTGAAACAGTTTTTCCCCTTTCGTTAAATTCGTCGTCATTACAAGCACACAGTATTGCCTGAGACCTTAAAGACTTAAGAGGTGCATGCGGAGCCGTTGGTAATTGAATTTGTAACCGTTGGCAACACAATTTTACAAGACCGAAGCACACAAGAGATTTTGTTTACCAAAAAGATTTGCGTCAAAACTATTAATTTTGTGTGAAATTTACAATATAAAAAGCGGAACACAAAATGCCTAATGTGAAATATATGTGTGTATTACCAACTATTCAGAATGACACGGATCGTTTAAGTAAATTAACCATTCGCGGTTCGTTGCTGCAGAGCCCACATGAGTGAGTACATATGTACATACATACATATAAGAAGGATATGTATAAGGAATAAATTTCTTATATTCTTAAAGAATATCGATTCTTGGAAGGACTATAAATAGCAATTTAGCGTGCAGAAAATAACACTAAAGATTTATATCGCACACATGGCAAAAAGCTAAAAAAAAAATGAGCATTCCATTTTTAATAGCTTTAAATGTTTCTTATCTATCGCTTTGTTAATTTGTTAACAGTTTGTTTATTGATTAAGCTTTTTCTTTATTCTGCTTTCGTTTATTCTCTTGATGTCTCCACAATATACCCCCCATTTGAATAGTCAACTGTATCATTCCCATAATCAATGACATCATCAAAAGCAATTTTTATTTTCAACTAATCAGAAGCCACGCGCTGAAGACACCGGCAAAGCAAAATAAGATGAAGGCAAAGACAAAAACAAATTTGAAATGGTAAAATCATTCCTAAAATTATGTCAATAAATCACATGGCAAATAGATTTAAATTGCTGTCATCAGTTGAGATGGCAGATCCGGGACCCTTAAGACATCAGCAACAAGGTCGTGTTTTGTAACTTGTAATCGTGTTGTGCGAAATAATTGATAACAGAAACAATAATTGATAGCTTCTGAAGTATGTCAATACAATGTGATAACTACATAGGTTGGAAGAAATCATAAATTAATTTCTTCCATTAAAATGATGATTCACTCAGGGCAAATTCCACAAATTTTTGTAACTCCTTCACATTCTTGGCACGTTTTTCACACCGAAAATAAATACATACATATATACATATGTATGTACGTATGTATACTGGATCACCATGTGGAACTATGACTCAATAGCAAGATTAGCATTTGCTTTTGCCATAGCCGGGTCAAATGGCACCTGTCGTATTCTATACCATTAGCATATCGCTAAATAAACCATTTATTATAACGGATATCTGTCTCTAGCCTTAATTAGGCATGAAATATTATTGTTAAATATGCATACATACATACATTAATACAGTATGTGTGAAATCGTATTCAATACTTTTTACGCCTTATCGTAACACTTATAAAAAACCCATTATTAACAACCCCCTTTTCTTTATGTATGTATGTATGTATGTCTTTAAGCCTTAGCTAAATTTTCACATATTAAGCCTTTGAAATCGACAATTTAATTAAAATGTATTATATCCTTACCCTTTTATAGATTTTCGATCAACTTTGTCAACAGCCCAACCTGCACAGACGACATCACGTATCATTTTAAAGTGATAATACCCTTGCAGACCATTATTGAGAACTATAAACAGAAAGGCGAATGGAGCGATTCGCATAAGGAGACGTATTTAAATATATTTGATGGTACTGGTAGAAAAAATAGCGAAAGCGATCTAATCAATAATAATAACGGTGTCGATGCTGTCTCGTCCACAGAAACTGAATTGTATCTTGAATTTATATTTAACTATATAAACTCCACAATAATGGTTTATCAAGTGAGGGAAACAGGTCATAATTTTATCAGCGAATACCTTACGTTATTCGATCTATCTGAAATACAAGCCGTCCAAATATGGGGAGATGTGGAAAAGATCAAACTATTTTCCATGAATTACGATTGAAGCATTTTCTAACAAAAAAAAAAAAACAAGGTAGTAGTGTTAGGTTAATGTTTCCTTAAATATTTGCACCTTTTTCCCTATTGGTTTCCGGGTACATTTAATGCTGCACGAGTAGTATTGCTGAGAAAACCGCTCATATCGTGTCATCTGCAACCATTTTGATTTATAGTTATGGTCACTGCAGTTTGCTTTGCTTGTTTTGACATTACTCCTTACTGCTGTCCAGTAGTTTCGTATGTAGTTTGTTAATGACTTCGTTAAAGTATTATATATGTTTCTAATAAGTAAGCCAAAGATTTTATTGATCTTAATGCTACACATTATTCCATTGTTTTCCCAGTATTATGTTTCATTTCATGAAAAAAATCACAATTTCATTGGAAAATTATTGGTTTTTCTTTTATTTATTTCCGTTTGGCTTGGAACGTGCTTGCATTTGTTTTTCGGCATTAGCATGCAATAAAAAGCATGCCTTTTCAAAAAATTTTCGAAGAAATTTAATTGAATATCTTGTTTTTCAGTTTCGAGAAAAAAAAACCAACCGAACCTAACCAAATATTTAATGTATGTATTCACATAAACAAATGGACCTGTTGCCATCTGCTTAAAAATATGTATAAATGTTCCACATGTTTCAAAGCAAAACAAATAATAAGTTACTTTTATCTATACTTCTATACTTTACATGTAGCTCTACATACACACACATACTTATATATGTATGTATGTATTTATATATACATATGTATATTAATTTATTGGTGAATCGTATTTGAATTTTTCTGAATGGTTTTTACCTCAAAAGAAGGTAGTCTAAGTTCTACGAGATAAATATTTACAGATTTCGCTTATAGTATTTAAAATCAAGTTACAGTCTAAAATAACAATATTATATGTAACTATTATACTTATTTTGAGAAAATGAAGAGATACTCTTCTGTATACTAATTGATCGCTTTGAGGATACGATAGCCTCAAAATATGAAATAAAATTATCAAAAATAAATGATAAAGAAAAATAATAAAGCTAATATTGCACTGGTAAGAATAGATAAATTAACACAATGAAGAACCAGTTGGATTAACTTGAGAGGTAAATAATAATAAATAGATATAACTAAGTAAAGTTAATTAAGATCGATTTAAAATGTTGGAAGAGGCAAGTCGAGCGACTAGAAGAAATTCAAATTATAAACCTCGCCCTATTTCTCAATCTTTTGTTCTTGCTGAAATTGCGTAAAACCCAATTGGACATAATTGGCCAATGAATTGGAATCGGGTGCTTGTGTAATGGTAATTGTATTGCCGGCTAGATCTTGAGTGGTAACCACATGCATAATTTGCGGTTGTTGGTGCTGCTGCTGTTGGTGTTGCTGCTGGGCTGAATTATGGATTGCTGTTTGAGGCTGCTGTTTGTTGGTGACTTTAACCTCATACAGATCCTGTATAAAAAGGATAAGTAGAGCAAAAAAAAAACTAAGTCGAGCGTTCTTTCTAGTGCATCACAAAATTGTCTTACCTTACTGCCGGCTACTTGGTTCGTATTTCCTTGCACTGATGAAGGCTTTTTATGCATCTCACGATGATTTTCATAATGCATTTTTGAGGCAAAGTTTTTATTACAAATATCACAACTGTACAGGGTCTCGTTGGGGGGATGAGTGTGAATCCTATTATTGTAAATGGATTAATTTAATTGAAATTGTTGATTCTTAGCTGTGCGTTATGAACTTACCGTTTATGCTTGTTAAGATTATCCTTGCGAGAGAAAAACTTTTTACATACTTCACAGGTAAACATTTTCTGTCCCGAATGCGAAATGAGATGCCGGGACAAGTGCTCCTTACGACTGAATGCCTTATCACAACCATCTTCGCTACATTTGAATGGACGTATGCCGTCATGCAGCTTTACATGTTGAGTGAGGTGTTCCTTTTTCTTAAATTCACGATTACAGGTGGGACAAATTAATGAGCTGGCTAATGTTCCCGCGATTGAGTCACAAGTTGGCGGAGACATTCCCTCGGTTGTTGGGCCAGGAAGTATCTGCTGCTGGGGTCGCGATACTTTAGGTTTGTCCGAGTTTTCTACAGACAATGGCCTTTTTACGCATTTTTTATGCTGACTAGCAATAGGTGTTGGTGGTATTTGGGGAGCCACTGAAACCGTAATGGGTGGGGCAGCGGATGCGGATGAGTGTGTCGGATTGGGTATAGATTTGGGCTGGGGTTTTTGTTGATTAGTGGGAGTGGAGGATATGCGGCTAATGGTTATATTTTGCTTATTCAGTTGCGGTAACTTGGCGGGAGATGTGGTCGGCGTTGATTGCTGTTGGTGTTGTTGCTGCTGCTGTTGTTGTGGTTGTTGCTGGTGCTGTTGTTGCTGCTGTTGTTGTTGTTGGTGGTGCTGCTGTTGTTGTTGCTGCTGCTTTGTGGCTACCTTTGTGATGGTTGTTATAGAATTCAGTCTTTGCTGATGTGGTGGTGAAGTAGTTGGCAATGGTTGCGGCTTCATTTGAGTCATTAAACGGGATTGCGAATGTGTAGCAGGAGCAGCATTATTCCTTGTCGGAAGCTGAGGTCTCTGTCTGGGAGAGGGCGTCTTAAAAGTCCCAACATCATTTTCCAAATTCGGAGGTGTGGTTGTGTTATCTGGTTTAACTACATTTCGTATAACTAACTGTGGATTCGTTGACATAGAGGATTGAGGTGATCGAATAATCTGCTGTGACGTGACCTGAGCCTGCTTTGGCGGAGTTTGCGGACTTGGACTCGGTTGTTGCTGTGTTAAAGTTTGCGTAAGAAATTGACTCTGTATGGGCCCCGCTGTTTGTGGAGTCAACTGGAGTGTGGCTGGTATTGAGGTGGGTGTTAGTTGCATTATAGGTTGACCATCTGCTGTGGCCAATTGTGGCTGTAACTTCATTTGAACTTGGTAGGTCGTTGGCAGTACTAAATTTTTTGTGTCTATGTGAGCAACAATTTGTTGATCCGAATTCTCATCTCTTATGGTAATGGGCAGAAAGCATTTGTTGGGCGAGAGAAGATTTCCAGAGGTAGTTTGGGGACCTCCTGTCAATGTTGAGAGCAGAGTTGTAGCATTGAATTGCGGCTGAGCAGGAGCACTAGTAGTGGCAGCCACCCCACCACCAGGCATCAATTGTAACTGAATTTGCGGCGCCCCAGCAAACTGTGGTGTTACAGCAGCCGCAGCTGGCACTGTGCCCGGAGTGGATATTACGAAATTCAATTTTGGCTTTTTGTTATCTACGGAATTTAAAGCATCTTCATATTGATTTTGGGCCTGCAATTGATTTGTTAGTTGTTGCAATTGCTGCTGCAGTTGTAATTGTTGGATTTGTTGCCAAAGAGCCTGTTGATCATTGACCTGCATCTGGGGGCCGGCTATTTGCAAAGGTGTGCCGCCTATTGTAGTTCCAATTTGAGTGGTTTGAGGAGCTGCAGCGGCATTTATTGGTTGGGTTTTTACTTCTTTTTTGCCTAGTGGTGTGATCTTAATATCCGGTTTGAGACGAATAAACTCCTCCAAAGCACTAAACAAAAATAGAGAAAACACCATTAAAGTTAACATTACTTATACGTATGTGTGTACATAAATATATCCATGAATCAAAAAGCAGTTATAAATTTTAAAAGATTTGTGCAGTTTAAAAGGAGATTATAAATAATAGCATTGCTATTCTTAAACTCAAAACTGATAATTGGTATAAAAAACTGAGTATTCATTACGTTTGTTTCTCCGTTTTGACTTGGAACTCAGGCTGAATTACTGTCGGCTGCTGGAGACTGGAGTTATCCACTGTGATTGTATATTGCTGTTGCGGCTGCATGCCCACCGCATTCATTATGGTACTAAGCAGATCATTTGATGGCTGGCTGGTGACTGTAGTCCCCAAGACACTAAGACTCTTACCACTGTCGCTGATGGCATCTTTAATATAGATTTTATCCTCACTTGGCACAGTTCGAATGTTGAGGCAATTGCTCAGCATTGCCTGTGAATTTTTGCAAACGTTACGATACTCATAGATTTGCTCCACCTGCTGCACACACTGCGGACAAACCACTTTGGGTAGACGATCCTTTTCGTCGATCTAAAAACAAATACAGTGGGCGTTAAGAAATGGCGCAAATTTCGTGAATGCAGTGCTCAAACTTACCTGAAGACTCAGACATTCTGCAATTTTATGGCTAAGATTCTTGGCCCTTCCGTCGGCCGAATAAATATTGATATTCTGCTCGCTGGTGGCCGTCGCCGTGCAGATTCTACACAAATCATAATAGTTAATGCAACGCAGATTTGAATTCGAGCTCATTTTTGTTGTTTTTATACTAATATTAAGGTTGTTTATTTTCCCGCCGTAAGAACAGAAAGGGAAACGAACAAAAAATTTGCAATCACTGGTTGAGCCGCATTATTTGAATTCGATTTAACTATTGAGCTTGAGAAGTTGTAAAGGTCCACATTAGTGTTTTCTGTTTGTTGCACGTTTAAAAAGTTGTTAGTTTTCCTATTTTTGTTTTTTTTCCCTTCCGTCTGTGACGCCAGTTATTTTCTTCTTGTTGTTGTACGTGCGTCAAGGTAGCCTCCAACCATTTTAGAGATAGTGTCGCTAACTTAACGCTAAAGTATTTTCCAGCACTGGACAAATTTTACGTTCGCAACACTAATGAACACAGATGGTCACACTATCTTTTTAACAGAACCAAATTAGTTAACAGCATCGAACGCGCTTAAAAGCAATAAATGAGTTTACAGTTTTTGAAGTTGAAATAGTCGGTCACACTGTTTCCTGTCCAAAAAAGTATAGTTTTTTCAGCAACTAGATTTTCTACGCAGTAAAAATATAATATAAAGGAAAAATATTTAACAAAATAATGGGTTCGCGTAATGAGTGTCGTATTTATGTGGGCAATTTGCCACCAGATATTCGTACTAAAGACATTCAAGACCTTTTCCACAAATTTGGCAAAGTTACATTTGTGGACTTGAAGAATCGGCGTGGTCCGCCATTTGCATTTGTTGAGTTCGAAGATGCGCGGTGAGTAATGTGAAAACTGGTGGAGGGAATGGAAGGGGAAGCTAAAGTAAGACACGCCTAATTTAATGGTAATTCCCATTATAGCGATGCGGATGATGCCGTAAAGGCACGGGACGGTTACGATTATGATGGCTATCGCTTGCGTGTCGAATTCCCACGCGGCGGTGGTCCAGGAAGTTATCGCGGTGGCAATCGCAATGATCGTAATCGTGATGGAGGTGGGGGCGGCGGACGTATTGGTGGACGTGGTCCTCCAGCTAAACGTTCCCAATATCGCGTTATGGTCACAGGATTGCCTACATCAGGGTCTTGGCAAGATCTCAAGGATCATATGCGTGAAGCGGGCGACGTTTGCTTTGCGGATACATATAAAGATGGCTCTGGAGTGGTCGAGTTTTTGCGCCACGAGGATATGAAATATGCAATTAAGAAATTAGATGACTCCAGATTCCGTTCTCACGAGGTAAGTCATGAAGATTTTACTTCATTTTATCGTCTCTCATACTGATTCTCCTTTAATTAGGGCGAAGTGGCCTATATACGAGTGCGCGAAGACAGCGGAGATAATGATCGAAGCGGTGGTAGCGGAGGAGGAGGCGGAGGTGGTGGCGGTGGTGGTGGTGGTGGCGGCGGCGGCGGCGGCAGTCGTGACTATCGCGATAGGTAGGTTCTTAAATTTGCTTGTTTGTTTAATTTTTTGTAATCCTTTCCCCATTATTTCTTTCCTTTTTCTATCTGTAGGTCGCGTTCGCGGTCATTTTCATCGCGTCCACGTCGTCGGGGCACTCCAACTTATTCACCAGTGCGACGTCAATCCTATTCCAGGTCTCGCTCACGATCTAATTATTAGATATTATGCTTAACTTCCCCTTTTAATATCATTATCCATTAATTTAACAATAATTTTCTTATGAGCAGGAAATATTAAGGAAAAGCAAGAAAGTATGAATATATATATCAACATTTTGACTATCGAATCATCAATCAAGTATTCAAACAATCAATCCAAAAGTCTAACATTCAAACAACAATCCCCTTGAACTCAAATCGATACTTGCTTTTCCCGTGCCACGAAAGAAACCAACATTTTACTCTTTACTAAAAATTGTTTTTAATTGAATTCAAGGAAATTAAACATTCCTTGCTTCCTTCTGATACACCACACATAAAACACACTTTAGAATGCACTTAAAAAAGAAAAGAAACAAGAGTACACAGAGAAATAATTGTTTAAGATGAGATGAAACTAAAACTAACCACACAAACAAGAATTGAAACACAAAATGCAATATTTTAAGATTTTATGTACAAAATTATTAATATTTAACATTTATATTTTTCTTCTCTTCCCTACAATTTGTGCGCGTTTATATTTGAGGAGGATTGAGGCTATTGGAGGAGGATAAGGAAGGATAAATTTTGAGTGGAATTTAGTGGAGGCAGGATATATGGTATGAAATATTGATGAGGAAAGGATAATGGAAATATAAAGGATTTGGAAAAGGATAGGAAATTGACTAGGACAACGTTGGATGCGTGGACGATGCTGTCCCACAGCATGGAAGGAAAAGGATTTTCAATTCTGAAAAAACCGTCGTTACTGTCGGGAATCCTTCTTGATTATATCTGTCTTTTCGATCCTAATTTAATATTGTTAATGGATTGTGAAGTGGATGAAATGGAGTCGAAGGAAGTTGATGCACTTGGACAGGATAATTCCAGGAGATATGGAAAGAAGCACTTCGGGATTTTAGTATTCGCGATGTGATTCGATTTTCCAGGAATTGTGAAAACGCTTCTGCATCTGAGGAATTCGAAATTTTGGGATTATTTTAATTCAATTTTCCAAGAATTACCCAAAATTGTTCACCATCCGAGATTCGAAACTTTAGAATTTGTGGATTCAAATTCATTTGTTGTGTTGCTCACCATCTTCTCTTTCTGGGATGTTCGTATCCTTCAATATCCACACCGAATTAACGGGACCATCCAACGTTTGCCCAACGCTGGATAAATTCCCCGTGGTGCTGATCTTTTTTCCTGGTCTACTCTCAAAATCTCTCGTAGTCTCTATATACTCGTCTGGTATCTGTGGTATGTTTCGATTGCCTTTTTTTTGAGTTAATATTTTTAATTTTTACATAAAATACTTTTTGCTTAATGATGTGTTGCGACTACCAAACGAAAAATTTTAAAAAAGAAATTTAGAAAGCAAGTTGCCAACATATATATGTATATTCGAATGTATGTGTGTATGTTATCCCTCCTCCTCATATTTTTTGACTAGATATCCGTTAAAAAGGAAATTTACACATTTTTAATTGCATGAAGTTTGTCAATCCCGAATTATTTATTCCAATAATATACATATATATGTATATGAATCATCCATCAAAGCAATAGTTCTAAATCTATTTTTGAGATCAAATAAATTCTAAATAATATTGGATATGATGTAGTCTTATCTTAGAATGGAAAACTTGGGCGGCTTCAGAAAACGATATTTGATTGACGATTAAAAATATCCTTAATTGAAATATCCTATAATAAGGGCCGTTAACAGGCGCTTGGCCTAATTTTGAAATTGTATGGAACAGCTGATTCTGAAGTTGCGGGAGTACCCTAGATTTTAATTGGTGTGGGATTTTAGTATTTTTCTTAAATAAATATTTTTCCAGTTTCTGGCGCCTGGTCACATTTTTAACACTGTTTTTTCAGTTTTGTTTTGATTTTTGTTCGAGTCGGTTGTCGCGGTTCCTGTGTTGCATTGGTAGCAACGACTGCATACATGTGTTCCAAAAGTGCGCCAAAAACGGAAAGCGAAATATGCAAATAAGTTTACCTGAAGAATTTTAACTCTACCCACATGCCGACTAAAATGCATGGAAAAGTGCGTTTCGATTGTGACTTTCGAAATTAATTATTTTTTTTGTGATTTGAGTTTCGTTTTATGGTTTTTATGTATTTTACTTAGTGGTATTGAGTTCTTTCATTGATTACCAGCTGTTGCATTTGATATTGTTACCTTGTCGGCGGTATTTTTTTTATTATTAAACCTCTCATCATCATATTGATTAGCTGATTTATGACTATCAACAATTTGGATGTGGAAGTGGTTTTAGTTTGTTCGTGTTAGTCACACGTCTGGTTTTTTGCCGGCCAGCCAGCTGCTTGATCGTTTTCGAGTTTGGTTTTCTTTTTTTATCACCAATCATTGATTTTATCGTTTAATTTGTATTCTCAGCTAAAACAATAAAAAGATAAAGTGAAGTGGTGTTAAAAGTAAACAAAAAAACAAAAACAAAGTTAATATAAAAAGCATTCACAAATAAGATACAATACAAAGAATTTCAATTGCGGAGGTAATTATAAAAATTTAATTTTAAGAATTTTGATCACCAATTTATCTTAAAGACGTTTAAGAGTGCCACTAAATTTTTGTACAATAGTATGAAATAATATAGGTCACGTCTTGCTCTGGTTAATATGTATAACTGTAATCTTAGCCACTGACGATCCTCCACTTGAATTTTTCATGGCTTGACACTTGCATTTTTCTAGGGTGTGGTTGTAATGCGATACGCCTACAAACACATAGTATACAAAGTACATACTAAGGTTGTGGTTGGGTATATTTGACATCCTTGTGAGTGGTAAATCTACCTGCTTTCTGCTTCTGTGTTTATGTGTGGGCCATTTTTCTTTGCTCTACTGCCGGTGTGTTAATCTTTTGTTATAATAAGATGATGCTTATCGCACCTACAGATTTTTGTATATACATACTTATCTATGTACATATATGTATATATTCTAAGTTCCCATGCATCACGGTGTAGGTCAGGGCAACACAGCAGGGGCTGTACGATTTTTCTTTTACCATTGCGACAGGTGCAGCGCAAAAATAAAGTTCCCAAAGACTGTGAGCTGCCTACTTCATTGAAATGTCAAAGTTCATTTGGTCACATGATTGACGGCTCAGTGCACTGAAAAAATGAAAAAAAAAAGAAATAACCAACTTGCCGCGACCCCTTGTAAAGTCAATGAGTCGCATCGCATACGCAATTTATGTTAATTGCCGTTTTATAAAGGGTATAAATTATATGCACATTTGGTTAAGACAAAAGTGAGTACCAGAAAAACTGATATTTCTCCTATATTTTTCTCTGATTAGGATCTTACACTATAGACAAACCAGAGGCCCAAAATGACTATTTAAGTGTAATAAAATATAATAAAATTTTATTATTTTTAATTCCATTTACTTTCCATATCTACATTTATCAATTTACTTTCGTTTTTAAAATATGAAAGTGTATTTAATATTCGCCCAGTTTTTTTATTGCTTAAACAATGCTTTCTTCTTTCTCACGTCTCGCTTGTCCCAAAGCATTTAATTAGACTCTTTTTTTATTTTTGCCCGTCCAAACTCTTGGCCAGACTTAAAGCCCCAGACAGAAAAAGCAACAACAAAGGCTGCAGCTGCAGCAGTTTTTCCGCAACAAGTTGCAGAGTCGCCTGAATGCCTGTGGCGGAAAGTCTTTCTAATTGTTTTGACTGCAGGAAATTTCTCCAAGCCTTTTTTGGCTAGATTGTAACTTAGTACCCAAACTGGTTTTTATGGTTTGTAAAGTCTTACTCTTGCCTTTTTCCAAAAAAAAAAAATATTTTTCTCAGCAAAATAAAAGCAAAGTAGAAGCTGTAGGAGTAGAACAGAGTTTCTGATAATGACTAACGCCATCTCCGCTCTTTGCCTTTTAGTTAGTAGATAAATGAATGAATGTTAAATGAATGAATGAATGATTGAGGAGTTTTGTTTGACTACTTCTTTGGTCTAGGCCATCCATCAAACTATCCCACACTCAATTCTTTCAGAATACACATAGACACTAGCACTATATAAACATTATTCTTGCTATTTGCATTTCCTTTCATCACTTGGGCGCCATTTAATTGCAATGGCTTTAATCGGCATCAATTTGCATATGATGGCAGCGAGGCCACTTTTGACACTTTAAAGCTTGTTAGTTTATAATAAATTCATAACAAGTATTAATTAACATGGACTGTGGCATATAACATGGTTCATATACATACATACATATGCAGCTTCACTTTACCATAGCCAATAATTAGTTTGAAATCAATTTCAATTCTCTAAATTGATAAGATAGTTGCCGGATAGACGCCAGTGACGTCACCCGCACTATCTCAGTTTTTATTAAAATATTTAGGAAAAGTTATTAAATATAAAAATAACGTATAAGCTGGGGTCAAATTTCAATATTAGACAGCTGATCAGCGCATGTTTTTTTTTTGGGAGACACTCTTTATTTTAAAGAAAAATATTGCGAGGGTTACTACACAAGTTTTGTAAACTACTGCACTTATAATTTTTGAGATTTAAATTGTAATCTGTTCACTGCTAAAGACTTTCAAAACATTAATAACAACCCATCAATTCCTAAAATAAAAAGAATTTATATAAATTTGAACCCTTCTTTCCATTTTACAATTCTCATAATTTACTACATTTTTCCAACTCGTATAGTCGCCCAAAGGCTCGTTACCCAGAAAACGTGCTAAAGAAAACTGCGTCAAACACTTTAAACAGGATTTACGGCTCTTTGCGCAATAGGAACAACAACAACAACAAAAGGGCTAAGGTATGAAGGAAAGGGTGGGTAATGCTACCACTCGGACTGGTACTTGCACTGGCACTGGTCCTGGTAATTGCAATGGCTATTAAAATAATTTAACTTGCCTCATCATAATAAGCTATGCCATAGTAAAGTAAAAAAGCAAAAAAAAAAATAAGGGAAGGATTACCCATCCCAGGGGCTTAACATAATTTTGCTAATATTTTGAGGCAAATCTTCGCATAATGCGCTTAGAAATTTATGTGAATAAAAGCGGCATTAACCTGAATGGATGGTCGGTAAACGGATTGCAGTCGGAGGAGATGATGATGAGTTAGTTGTATGCGCGCCAAAAGGCTGCAATGGCAGCAGCAGAGGCAACGACGACGACTGCATTAAAGTGGAAAATCCTGTCTGACAACATTTAACTAAAAAAAAATAAAATAAATATGTTTATATATGTATATATATATATATAAATTGTATATACATATGTGTATACAAAACACATAATAAGCGTGAAAAAAGGCAAAATGAGAGCACAAATCCAAGCCCCAGCTTCGAAGGAAGAGACAGGCAATGAAAAGCAAAGAAAAAACATGGAAAAAACAAAACGTTGAAAACCCCCCACACAGACAAGCAGATAGACAAATTACCACAAGAAAAACAAAGAGTTACAAACAAAAAAAAAAAAAGTCGAGTTTTGGATTGGGAAAACAAAGAATAAATGCTACGTCTGGGTAGAAAAATTATGATGAATATGATTTTGACATTTAAAAGAAAAATACCAAGCAACAAGAACCAAAAAAAAAAAGATCTGAAACAAATTGCTTTAAATGGCTTAAAAATTTCTCAGAAATATTTTCAATTAACACCGGCACGCGTTTTCATTGAGTTGGGTTCTGTACAATATTAATGCCCGAAAGACGAATCATCATTAATCATCGTCAAAAATTCATTTAGCATCAATATATTTAATTTTTGCACATATTTTTTACTTTTCAACACCAACTGATTTGCACATGTTTAAAGTAACAAAAAGCCACAAAATGAAAGAGAAAAAATATTCAATGAAAGTGATTAAACATTTCTACAGAAAGATGCATCAAATGTATATATAAACGAGGGTAGTTTATTTAGTTTCCAGTTGCTATATAACAAGCTAACATTAACATTCACTATCTCCAAACTATTTTGCTTTTACTAGTTAAAATACATTTTCAAAAATTACATAATTCAATATTAATTATAAAGTAATAAATTTTAGTATCCACCCACGTTTTAATGAAAATCAAAAACAATAATTAACGCTGTTGAATGCGTTTATATGGAAAACCACACCTCACGTGGTTTTCTTTCCTTTTTTTTTTTATTTAACACATTCATCCGTAGATATAAATATAAACAAATGAAACTAATTTTATCTATGTTGTGTGAACATCTTATGTATGTATTTTGCATATTCGATCAGGTGAGAAGATGAAATAAATTGATATATAAACAAATATACATACATACGTATAGAAATTTGCATATAGAAAACTTATATTTTTTCCTTGAATACAATACCATATGCTATTGGAATATATAAGAATTATTAACTCTGCATTTAAATAAGATATACATAAGTTAAAAGAGAAGGGGTATTCTAATAAAACGTATGTCTGATGTTGACAAATATTAATGAAAAACGTAAAAAAAATATATTAATGTAAACAAAAGATGCCACAATTATTGGAGCTAATTTCAGGTTTCCTGTCACTTTTTTTTGCTGCCCAAGTCTTAACATTTCCATTCTTAAACCAATTCTATGTGTTTATGGCATGACAAATTGATACAAATCTCTCTCATATATATCAACTTTTTGTTTGTACATATTATATAGTGTATGAATATGCCAAAGCATTTTGTCAAAGTCAGCACCAGAAACAAACAACAAAAAAAGAAAACCACAAAGTGAGAGAGAGAAAGATAGAGGGAGGGTAAAGAATGAGAAAAGGTAATATCATACAAAAAAACCTAAATGGAACATGTCATGTCCGCTCTCCTGACCATGACCAATGAGTTTTATACAAACAAACAACAAAGGGGAACCCAGCAAACTGAACGAACCGAGAAAAATTGCTTACAACAAATACATGAGTAAAATTAATAAATAATTTCTCTGCATTTTTCACTGCCAGAATGTAGGCAATCAATTTTTTATTTATGTGTAAAAAAAAAGAAATAAAGACAATTAATAAACATTTATAGTACAATTGTAAATGTGCGCAATCATTGCAATTCAAAAACAACAACAATAAAAGAATAATTTTTGTTAATTGTAATTTACGTTGGCATTTTAATTAAATCGCAAGTTTTGTTTCTTTTTCTTTTTTTAATAGCTGTTCTATACCTTTTGTGCTATTTGAATGAGTACATAAGCTGCTTTTTCGTTTAAATATTTATATTTGATTCTAAATGTGACTATCTTAGAAACAATTAATTGCGATGAATGATAAATCCGAATACTTTAGCTTTCTCATGAAGAAAACTTTGAGATCCAATCATTTTAATATTATTCTTTATTTTTTTATATAATTTTTGTATAGTTTAGAATTAAAGTATTTAGATTTCTAGGGCACAAAAACTTCGATCCATCGATGTTAGTTTTTATTTTTTTTTGTGTAATATTTGCTAGGGCGTTTCTGATGGCCTGTCATATTTTTGCATATGGCATAATGATTATTGGTTGATTTTGAGTTATTTTTATTTATGGTAGCCATAAATTCGATTTTGTTATGTGATTTATGACAGTTTTTGAAAGCTTTTACGTTGTGGTTTATTAATGGACTTGTAATTGGTTCAGCAAATCATTTTTTACATCCATTATTTATATGGTAATTTAATTATATGACCAAATTCACATAAGTATGTACTAAATATGTATTAGGAAATCGATTTCCCTAAAATATGTATATAAATATATATATATACATATATATATATATATATATATATATATATATATATATATGGCCAGTATGTTATACTCTTACAAATCAATGTGTTCATTGTCGTGTGAAAGATTGTAGGTTTTATTAGAGTGTGGAAATTGATTTGATTTAATTCGATTTATAAACCCACCCACAAATCGGTTATTCAGTCATAACAATTGGTGCGTAACCTTATATCCGCTTAAACCACGCTTCGCCTGTGTCATCCCACATTCCAATATATTGCAATAATGCTTGTATTCTGTATCTATTGTCCATTTTAACTACAATACCAGGTAGCCAATGAAGCGTTACTTAATGTAAAATCATTTTTGTCATACCAATTGTTTAACTATTTGCATTGTTCATTTTGCTTAGTTTAAGCAAATGTAATCGTGCAACTACCTGTTTTAGTTCACGTCTCACAGTAGATTGAAATTCCGTTTTGTTCCCATCTAAAATCTTATATAATGATTTAAAGTTATTAAAGTAAAGAAATTTTTTACACTGTGGACAGATAAATATTTTCCCAATTTGGCTCAAATATTTCAAGAATTTTAGTTAAAAGAGAATTTTTAATAATTCAATGGATTTTTATTAGAACTCATTTAATTGCTTTATAAATGGGAATCCATTCGCCAAGATCAATGACTCTTCAAAGAAGTTTTCAAAGCAAGGAGGGGACAGCTGTAGCACGAGGCGGTGTGCTTATCAAAAAAAAAAAAAAAAAGAATTGTTTGAGGTTTATAGATAAATACAAGCGGCACGATAAATGGACAAATATCAATTATGAGGGGAAATGCTTCTTCTGTTGCTCCCCCCTCTGACGATCCACCCAATTTCACTGCTATTGCTGCTGCTGCTGTCATCGTTCCCGTTGCTGGTGGCCAGTGTCAGGGCATTTTGTCACTTGTCTTTGCATTTTTCGTTTTTATTTACCTGCAATCAAAACAGTTTATGTTTTTTTCTCTCCGTTTTTTCTCTTTGCTTTCAAATGTTTATTTACATGAAAAAAACAAATAGACAAACAAACAAAGATGCCGAGGGTAGCCCATTCACTTCACTAGCTTTAGCTAAATATATTTACTTTATTTGCAAAAAAAAAAAATTAAAAGAATACATACAGAGAAAAAAGAAGACAGATACGCAATGCGTGTACTTTTATCGGACGGATTTTGTTTATTCGATTAAATGTTGGATCAAAACAAAAACAAGCAACAACAATAATCCAACCTTCCCCTTCCCCTTATTTCTGTCCACAGTTTGCATGTCTAATGAACACTTAGGCTTAGTTTTGGAAAGGTGTTAATGATAACAGTAAATAACCGAGTAAAACTGGGACAGATTATTGCGCATACGCAACGTTGCAGCGAAAAGTCATAAAATAAAAACAAAGAAACAACTGTAATGAACTAGGAGTCCCCCAGCCAGTGAAGGTGTTTGTTCAATAAAAGGCCAAACATACATACATATGTATGTAACTAGTTGCCCGATAAATGGAAAACAGGGGCCGGATAGAAATGTGTTACAAATACGATAAACCAAATGGAATCGAAAGTTTTAGAAATCCTTCAAAGCATGTTTCATAATACTTTCAAGGCCAATATTACCGATAATTGCCTTTTAGTTTCCCTACTCCTTTTTAATTTATCTGATTTTGATTTATTTAAACTTTGTTTAATTTTCATTTTAATATTAACTGAAATTATAAAAGTGCTAATGTAATATGTGAAATGATATTATTAAAGTAAAAACGAAATATCGAATAAATTTTTAGACAGTTCCTGGATTATTAGAGGTTTCCACTGGTTTTTCTTGGTCGTGATCATCTTTTATTGGTTCATTTAATTCATCATTTTCGTCATCATTTAAAGAAGTTTCAGAGACTTCAGTAAAATTAGTCTTTCCCTCTTCTTTTAAAGCCTTATTTAACAAATCTAGAGAGAATAATTATAATTAAAAAATATGGTAAATTATCAGTTTCAACTTTTACCTAAAATATCGACAATTTTCGAAAGTTCATCATCATTCTCAGAGCTATTCGTATTCCATTTGTAGCCGCAGACCATAACTTGATCCCAACGTATCACATCCTGTAGCTCTATTTCCATGATATTCTCAGGACCACGTGGTATTAACGGGCTACCATAGTTTTCAACGTATTTTTTATAGAGATCGATGCTTAAAGCAGAAGGACTTGATGCAAATTCATGATGCCAATCGTGGAACTCAATGCTGTCACTGAAGGTCATTTGGCTGTCGAAATCCCAATGGACAGCCTGCAGTTGTGTCAAATAATTACTATAATCCTCATAGTTCAAATGTCTCATATTGGGGCATGTTCTACAAACGGGACGATGATATGAACAGCGACCATCATGCATCCACCGCCGTGGTGTCGCCATTCTCAAGTTGCTATGTTGTACGCTTTCCATAAAAAAATCGGGATCATTATAGGATGTAATTATTAAGCTACTATAAAATAAACCATCCTGTACGAGCTTGGGCATTTCGGGTAAAGTACAGAAAACGTCCAATATATGCCCAAATGGACCGATATTATAGCGGTCATTTGTTTTGAACTTACTGAGAATTGTGGGGGCCAAGTAACCGAAACGTATGTTCTTTAAAATGGGTCCCACGCAAGCCTGACGCATTGGCCATTGGTGATTTAGCCAAAGCAATGCACTAAATAAAACCTAATAAATGGAAACTAATAAACTAATAACTAATAAATGATTAATTTCATATGTTACTTCAACTTCTGCATTAACTGCCAAGTTACTCGAACTAAGTAAAGCACACATTTGCGATTCGTTAAGTTCTAGATATTCCGAACTACTGACAATAGTCAGCAGGGACTTTGAAATCCTTAAGGCCATCTGTTCGTTCATATAGGTCAAACCTTTAGTGTTGCGTGTCTGATATAAAAGATCAAAGGAGCCGAATTCGTTAAAAACACGATCATCCAATGTAATCCAACATTGTTCAATTAGCTCTGGTACATCTAGGAAGGTTGCTGCCTTTAATGAATCAGCAACATCGGTTACATTCACTGTCCCATACTTTGAAATCATCCACTGGTATGCCAGACTGAATCCGCGTGGAGTTAATTGGTTGGAACTGATGTTTATTACACTTCTCTCCAAATATGGCCTTAAACGTTTCGCATAAATACCGAGAATAATGGAGTGACATTGAAATTCGCGATCGTGCACCCTAACAATAATATCACTACATAGACCTTTTTCCGTAACATCCTGCAAATCGCATGAGGGTGGCTTTCTATGATATACCGTTACAATTTCATGGCAATTGGCCTTGTCTAATACTTCATTTATTGGGTTTGCCTCAAAAAAAGCAAATTGAATGCTCAAATCGTTTAGAGTTGGCTCCAGATCGCTACAAGAGTAAACCATTAACATAAAATCAATATAATTTAATATATATTCACTTACCTCTGATATTTGTCGGCACTGGGTGCAATACGGCAAATAGAGTTTTCTTTGAATATACCCAAGTATGGACAATTCTTATCCATATTATTAACATAATTTAATAAAGTTGAATTAAGATTGATTCATTGTACAAAGATATCTGTGTTGGAAAAATATTGAATTTACAAATTGGTAAATAAATCAAATTTATTTTTAATTATTGGAGAATTATTAGAGAAACAATTTTAAAATGGTAGCTTCGGCTCTCTATTTTTTGTGTATTTTTTTCTAACTGCCGCCTAACTTGTTTAGATTTCGAGTAGAAAATTGTAGTTTTTATGAGTGGCAAGTGGCACAAACAAATCCCATTAATTCCACAGATTCGCACGAGTTTTTCGTTGGTGCACTCAATTAAAATGCCAAGTTCAGCGGCCTGCCAACATTCGCTCGACACTCTGACAGCTGACAGATGGAAATGGAAATGGAGAAGGAGCTGGAGTGGGAGAGGGGGACGGAGACGGAAACGAAAACAGAAATGGCAAGACTAAGACAAAAGAGAAGAAGAAGAAGAGAACATATTTACGGTAGCAGTGCTTCTGGTTTAGGTCATGGACACTCCCCACTCACTTCATTCCACTCTAAACTATCAATCATTCAGAGGCCCCTATTTTATTTTGTTTTTTTTGTCTTTCTTAATTTAACTCGAAGCAGGTGCAAAGATATGTCAAAGTTTGAAATTTTCCAAAATAATCGTTTAAAAGTTGAACTTAAAGTATTTTTTTTTGTTTTTGGGAAATGTCACTCAACTTTGATTTGGGAATAAAGTTATATTTTTAGATGTAATTGGTATTTATTAATGGATATCAAGGAAAATGTCAACGTGATAACGATGTGATTAAATATTCTGTGGAAAATTTTCTACAACGTAAATACTTGAATTTAGATTACCTTAAAAACCATTTCTTTTTCCCAACAATTCTTTAAATTTTTCAACTGCTTCCTTTTACTTATATTTCAATATTATTTTCTACTTGCAGAATTATTAACCGGAACCCGTTTCATTGAGTAAGTTAACAAATGGATTTTTTATAATCCTTATATTTTGAAATTTCAAATTTTTGAAATGCATTGCATTACATTTTATTATTTCCTTTGGTTTACAAATTATAACACACAGAAACTATTAAATGCAGAGTTGTTGCTTTCAGAGTTCACTTCCTTTCATTCACTTCCTTCCATTCCGGTGAGCTTTATGTGGACCGCAGCTTTTAAGCAATTAAATTCAGTGGTAAAGGGGAGGCTGCAAGGGGAGGAGTCGAATCGTTAAACCGTGTCCTGTGGTTAACTTTCCACCTCCAAAATGTTAATGCTGATAACAATTTGTGAAATAGTGGTTTGAGGTTTTTGATTATAGTGCCTGCATTTAATGCCTGGGAAAGTCACCAGAGATAAGGCAAAATACCAGCGTTGTATAATGCACATATTTGGACAATCAATTGAATTAAGTTGGCCAGCATCTATTTAAGGGCAATGGGAAAACTATCTGCTCCCCTGACAATGCGGGACGTCTGGTCGTTGTTTGTATCCTTTATTGCCATTCCATCGACTATCGACATATAGACTAGAATCTTTAAGGCATCTTAATGCACATTTTATGCGCATTTTTGTGCTCTGCTTTTTCTACTTTCCCGATAAAGTTTTCCCTCATGTCAGATACTCGTAATTTCAATTGTAATTCATGTAATGCGCTTTATTGTTGTCTCAATGGGCCTGCCTTTGTTAGATGTAAACAGTTGAAGTGTTTTTTATTCGTTGTTCTTCTATGTGTTCTTTTCGCATTTTTGTCCCATTTGCAATTTCTCCCATTATACAGAAGTAAAAGATTAGTGCTTTAATATCGAACTCAACAAGTTTTCTGATCATTTCTATATCAGATTTGCTTCCCTATATAAACTTTAATTTCATTCTATTGAATTAAACATTTATCTTTTAGTTATATGATATGATTATATCATATGATTATGATTAAAAATAATTTGCTTAGCTGCTAAGACAGCTGCTTATACCACAAAACATTTGCCCAAATCCATATAGTTTGTTTAATGAGCCATATAAGAATTATCTCATCCACAAAAGTGCATTAAAATATATATAAAATCTTAAAAGCCATGTTAAAAAAATATACAAAAGCAATTCAAAAAGCCCAAGGAAAGCGTCAATATATTTGAGAGCATATATGTATATACATACTGAACATACTGAATATATACTGAATCAGCCACCCAGAACGTTGGCTATATAAAACATAATTCAACTAGACATAGATTAAGGAAGTTTTTACCCCTCACTAGCAGTCGGGGGAAGACATAAATTAGCTCATAATAAAGTTGAAAATAAACTGAACGCCAGACGCAAGCTTATTCACTATACATACTAAATACATATATATAAAAATAGTCATCCAGATCTTATGTTTGCGTTTGTGTGAAATTTCAACCGCAATACGAGTATTTTAGGGGAATAAATATGAATAAAAGTCCAAAAAATGAATTGAAAAGCAGCTGCACAAGTTTTGTTGTTGTTTAGTTTTTCTTTTGAGTAATTAAGTAAGTTAGTTGTGAGTTTCTTAGTGAGGATTAAAATGCATTTTTCCCCTATATTTGTTGTATAGAATCCGGGGCCTTTGCTTCTTAATTCTTGCTCTATTTGCCAGCAATTCTTTAAATCTAGTTTTCACTATTGGTTAAACATTAATTGAATAGCTTGTTTATGGCTAAATACCAATCCCTTAGTCATAACACATTGCACTTTAGACGGTCTTCGAACTGTGTCGGTAATATGAGGCATCATCGAGATGCCAATGACCACGAAGCGCGTAGAATACAATAAAATCAAAGAGAACAGGCAACAAAAAATCTATTTTTACCAAAAATATGTATCATTGTATTCTCTAATATTATTTATTTAAGTCATTCGTCGAATTACGAGCAAAAAAAAGTGCCATAATAATATATATCTTTCTTCTGATGGGTATTTAATACCTGTTGTATAATGTTCACTAGCAAAAGTTCTTGTCATATCGATATCTTCACATATAATTCATAACTGTCAAGCTATTGATACATATCTTAATCGACTTGGGTAGATACAGAAACATAACTGAAAATGTTAATTTGATAATTAGTATTTTGACTTTGACTTGCTGACTCATTTCTAAGGGAAACCTTTTGATAAGCGGCAATGTTTGAGTCATTAAATATGTTCCATTCTTGGGGCAGTCTTTTAATAAATTTTCGGAAAAGACCTTAAGACTTATCTTTAAATTGAACTAATATAAATTTTCGAGTTTTTTGTATTGCGAATATTAAGCGATATGCTGTTGATAAGGTCTTTTAGAATGTATAATTTATTAATAATAATTAAGGTTTAATTTTTATTTAGGCATAGGTAATAGAAATGAGATTTAACTTCATTTTATCAACTTAATTTAGCCTTTAAATGATTCATTTAAAATAATTCTTAAAAAAATCTTATGAAATGTTCATAGATGGATGATTTTATTTAACAGTTTTTTTTCAGAATTAATAAAGTCTTAAATCATAATACTTTCGTTGGAAACGATAACCCGCTTCTCTTAATGTCATATGCTTTGTCTCTGGCAAAAGAATGGCAAATGCAATCACTCCCAATAAAAGGATAATACCCACAGATAAAAAGTATGAAAAATAGAAATCAGCAGTATTCTCAAATGTAACAATAACAATAATGTGAACCAGTTGTTCAAAACAAAGAATAATAGCAATACAGTATGATTTGATACGCATTGGAAATGCTTCACTAAGATATACAGAAGTACTGCATATAAACATTCCCGAAAAGAATTGAAAAGCCATACTCAGATTACATACTTGTAGCATTTCGTATTGTCTAAATACATTCAAAGGATTTGAATAAATACCTGCCATGGATAGCATTAAAGCAGCCATACACAGTAACGCTACCAGAGCGAATGCCTTTCGTCCAAGCCTGTCTATGAAAATGAAGGCAGTCATTAGGGCAGCAATCTTCCGTAGTATACCCCAAGTGGCCAGTTGCCAAGAGTGTTCGATACCTTCGGCAATATAGGTACTTGATATCATCGAATAACTTAGAGGAAGTGAGAACGAGAAGGCCACAAATGCACGATAAAAAAGCAGCTTAAAAAATGGAGCTACCGATAAACGGAGTTGGTCAGCCAATGTTTGAGTTTCGCCATCGATCACATAGAGTCGTTTTTCTTCAAATAGTTCATTGCTCAATTCATCGGATATAAGCGGATTCAATAATTTTTTCATAGACACACGAGCTTTCTCCTCATCATTTCGCCGTATAAGGAATATTGGTGATTCAACTCTTGGTAACAGACTAATCAATGCTCCAACTGAGAATACAATACCAAAAATGCCATGGACCTGATTCTCTGACATTTTCATATCCGAAAGCCATTCTGCATCGTACACCACCTGGATAGTTATACCCAAAGTGATGCCCAATATCTCCTTGGCTGCCAATAGACCACGACTATTCTGGACTGAAATCTCTGAGTTGTGTATGATAAAGGTTAGCGATATAATTCCAATTCCAATGCCACCCACATAACGTGCAGCTACCAGCGATGCATATTCATAGGGAGCACTCACAAAAATAATAGCATCGATTAACTCCAAGACAGCGCCCAAAATCTAAAATAAAATTATAAAATTAGTAAATCATATTTCATAATAATAAATAGTTGTTCATATTTATATACTCACATAGAGATAAACTTTGGGTAACCGATCAATTGCGAAAGATCCAAATAGGCATCCAATAATGACGCCTATGGACCAACTATATTGAAACTGTGGCGTAGCTATCACTTCGGAAGTTAGATTCCATCCAAGTCCCTGGGCGAGATCCATGCCTCCGTAGTTCAATAAACAGGCGGCTGAGGGGAAACAGTTTATAATTCCAATAAGACTTTTAATTATTTGATTCTCCTTTAGTTCTGCTTACTTGCTGTTATCAACATGGACTGCCCTTTGCTCGTAAGCTCACGTGGAAGAGCTTTTGGACTTGTCGAAGTGGTTTCTGTTGCCATCCTCATAGGCTCTGCTCCACTAGGTGGTGACATAGTTATGACATTATATGATGGCGGTGGCTCTATACTCTCAGTTGCACATCTTAATGGTTGTTCAGGCACTATTCCTGCTGGATCCTTAGTATCCTTTGCCTCTGTGGTAATTACAACGGTTTCCATTTTGTGGTCTAAGACTCCTCCGTTCTGTGTGGCGACTATGCTCACACTGATTCGTCTACTTTTATATGGTCAACATTTTGTCTGTTTCGTGGTGGGCTGCGTTATCATAAAATTGCCATAGATATGATATATTGGTATCTTTATCAATTTGTAGGTGTTCTTTTTGCTGGGTGCTAACAAACTTTGACTGAATCAGTGTGACTCATTTAAAGTAAGCTGCACTGCTTTAATCCTTATTCTATGAGTCAGTTTTTAGTATGCAACTAAGCGCAAGTTACTAGATACATATTATATAGCTAATAAATAAGTAATCAATAAATGTCTATACTAGTTAATAGACTGCAGCTAATATTGGGTTAAGAATATTCCCCAAAGCTTTAAAATGCATTTATAAAATATTAAAATTGATTAACTACTTTTTGACTAAATTTAGATTTTTATTTGTTCAGTTTTGTTCTTATTAAATATAGTTTTTCCTTCTAAGATCGCTTTAAATCGGTTCTAAAAAATGTAGAACTTAACTCACTGATAGTCATTATAAAAAAATATTTAACTTTAAACGTCTCATGCCCAGATTTTTATTTAAAAAGAAAGTATTTTTTAATTATTCTCAAAAATAAACTTTCACCAAAAAAAAGGAGAACATGAGTGCAAAAGGTCTTGGGCACTAAAGGGTTAAGACTTGACTTACTGTTTAATGGTTATTTTGCCTGTCTTGGCAATTGGCACTCCACGTGCCTAAATTTATTTTAACAGTAAGATACGACATTTCAAGGCCCAAGTTTGTCTATGATATAACCCAATTGACTTCATAATAAACAATTAAGTTCTGCTGACATTCATAAAGGAAAATTAATTTTTATTTTTATTAAATATTTTATTTACTCAACTTAGATTTAAAAGCTTAATACATTTTTGTGTCATACGATTTACGAAAACGTTGGCCAGCTTGTCGAAGTGTCATCTGTCGCGTCTCTGGCATCAGGACGGCGATAGCAATGCATCCTAATAACATGATTATGCCCACCACCAAAAAGTATTGGAACAAAAACTTCCCTATAACTGAGATGCAGACAATCACAATAATGTGTATTAACTGTTCAATGGATACGACCAGGCCAATAAAGAAGGGCTTTACTTTTAGAGGAAAAGATTCGGCAAGATATATCGATGAGCTGCAAACGTAGAGGCCCGCAAAGAATTGGAATGCCATACCCAAATTAGACACCTGCTCCATATAATAGAAATTAAAGTAATTGGTGTAAGTACAATAGATTCCGGCCATCGATAGCATAAGGGCCGCCATGCAAAAAAGTCCTACAAGTGATAAAGCTTTGCGGCCCAATTTATCCAATGCACTTATGGATACAAAAGTGCCAAGGAGACGCAATACACCAAATACAATGAAGGGCCACGCGTACGAACGGAGTGAAACTGCGCTGCTTAGTTGAATTGAAATTATCAATGGGAATGAAATGGAAAAGGCCACAATGCCGCGTTGAAGGAGTAACTTTATAAAAGGGAATACAGAGGCGCTAAGCTGTTGTTCCAAACTCTCATTTTCATTCTCCGCGACGTAAAGTTTGGCTTCGGCAAAAGAACGTCCACACGCGTGATTTGTGAGTGACAACGTTTGCTGACATTGAAGTGCTTTTGCCTCTTGATTGCGACGCAAATAAAAGATAGGCGTTTCGATTTGAAGAAAAATTGAACATACGAGGGCAATAAAGGAAAGTGCAATTCCTATAGCGCCGTGGACTGTGAATGCTACATTATCAAATGATTCATTCCAAGCAACACAGTAAATCACTTCAACTGCAATACCCAGAGCAATGCCGCATTGTTCTATGCCAGTGAAAGCGCCACGATTGGTAGTATCACTAACTTCCGAGCTGTGTATTATGTAGACTACGGTGATTAAACCGATGCCTGCACCACCCAAATATCGGGCAGCTAAAATGCAATTGTACTCCTGGGATGATACAAATAAAATGCCATCAATCATTTCCAGAATGGAGCTCAAAATCTAAGAAAAAACAGAAAAGAAATACAATCGTTTGTATAAGGAAAATTATTTTTTGATTTCATTAACTTACATAGAATACAGTTTTGGGCACATGGCTAACACCTACAGACGCTATAAGGGCACCCACAATAAATCCAATAAACCAGCTATAAAAAAACTGCTGAGGAAATGAAAGTGTTAAGATATTAGAGCCAAGACTCTGAGCCAAATCCATGCCACCATACACAAATAGCCAAAATCCCAAATAAAAAACTGTAACAAATAATAAAAAATAGAAATTCATTCTCTGACAGTAGCAGCCAATAGTAGACATGTAATTCTTACCTTTTGTCGCACCATTGCGATTTACTACCACAATTGTGGTAGAAGGAGGGGGCGGAGATGTTTGTGTGGTGGTCACATATGTAATCTTCGGTTGAGCTTCCGTTTGAATATATACTGCTTGCGCCTGTGGAGGTGGTGGAGCCGATGCCGCATAGGCTTTTTCCATTTCCTTAAAATGGATCGAATTTATTTTTTGGTTCGTTCGTCTGCAAGTGCCTTTGCACACTGTCTGATCGACATTTTCTAAATGAACATTATTTTATATTTGCGAGAAAGAGATATTGTAGATATCTATATTATCAAAATTATTGATAAGTCATAATGTAATCAGTTTATAGATACGTAATTATTTTATAGTTAAGGTAGCACACATATACATACATGGCCCACTGGGGGCTTAATTAGGTTTAATGGGGTACTTTTTACGTTTTTTTTTTTCTTGGAAAATTATAGGTAATTTTTAGTCGACCACATGATGAACTTTGCTTTCTCATTGGGCCAAGCCCCTTGTTTTAGCAAACAGTTAAATAAAATAAGATGTATTTGATATATACATAGAAAGGATAAAGCCAAATTTAATGAAAATCAGATGACAATTTTAATTGTTCAAAAGTTTGACTGTTTCTATGGCTATTTATATCCTTATCTAATGTTGCCAACGATTTTTAAAATAAAGGAATAAACATTTGTATTTTTAAGTGACTAACAGTGAGATAGAGTGATATCTATTAGAATTATACAAGCATTTCGCCATAAGTTAATTATCCTTAAGTATATTTTTGTATTTGTTTAATTCAGTGACATCACACCTTGACATCACCTTAATGCCATGTGTTTAGGTCTAATGTAGAAGAGCATCTTCATTAATGTGTGGCGCCCACAGACGGAAGGACAGACAAACGGACAAACTGACAGACAAGATGAGTTGAGTGTCGAGTGAAGGCAATCTCAAGTTTGCTTGAGTTGTCTCAAATTGCGTAATCTGTGTGTATCTGTGTGTGTTTGTGGTTATGCTAGACATTGCCATTTCCATCCACTCATACTCTTAGCTCTTCCATATGAGCCAATCTATCTTGTTGCGCCACAAACTGTCAAATTGTACACATGTCTGTAGACTACTCCGGCCGTGGACCATTCTGTTGCTTGTCATTTGTCGCTACGCTACTCGACAAATTACCCCAAATGTGCTGCGTATCCAGTCACATATTCGAGAGATTCAAGTACATTTTAATGAGTTTATATGCACAAAGTTGTCTAATGGCGCAAAAATTATGAGCGCCACCAAAAATCCAAAACAGAAAAAGCACATGGATTCTAGGATGAGATATATGTAGATGGATATGGTTATGGTTATGGCAGCACTTTGCATAAATTTATCCATATGGCTAAGGAAAGCAGCCATCATCATCATCGTCTGCCACTAATGGAGTTTAATTACCCCAACCGATGGCGATGACGATGACGACGATGCTGTCGCCTTGATTCTCAGTTGGTTAATAAAATCGTATTAAAACATTTTGCTTTATCCTACATGATGGTTGAGAAAAAGGACAAACATAAAAATTATACATTATTCCTTGATCTTAGTGAATGTTGTTTGTCAATATTTTATTTTTGCTCTCGTCTAAATAAAGCAGATTGTTTTTTTTTTCTTTATTTTTTCATAGATATTTCAGTTGGTCCCCCATCTTCTCCTAGAGCGCCTTGCGTCGTCTATTATGGGCCATTATAAGCGCTTTTTGACTCAATTTGACGACCAGCATGAAGTAGACACATTGTAGTGAAATCCACAATGCTTTTCGCCATTTCAGATAGGTTAATGTTAAAGAGGAATAGGAAGACGAGGGCATAATTTCAAATTACTTGGAATTTTGACGACAAACAATAATATCAAAACTATAGACCCATATGCAATTGCGTATTTATGTATGTATACATATAAAAACAAATACAACTAGATCAAATATTGCGTCAAAATAAATAAAATTCTGACAAATATTTTGATAAAAATAAACCTGTCATATAAATAATTGATTCATGAGCCTTGCGAAAAAAATAAATTTCTATAATTTGACTGTTATTCAGGGAAAAAGAAAATATTTTACCAGATCGGGCAAAGTAAAAAAAAAAATCAATTACTGCCGAAACCCGGGATTGAACCGGGGACATTTAGATCTTCAGTCTAACGCTCTCCCAACTGAGCTATTTCGGCTCTTGCGTCAAGGGTGACCAATGGAGCTATTCGTGTCCAGATAAGACGGGGTAGAAAAAGCCAAAGCGGATTTTAATTTAATATTTACAAATTTCAGTAAATTTCTATAAATAAAATACTTACAGTAGCTCCATAATAAACTAATACATAAACGAAATTATTCAATTTTTCTTTTAAATTACATTTTCAAAGCCCATTGAGTTACAAATGTTTCTTTTTAGTTATTTCCTACTATAGTTCCTGAATTGAATTGAATACTAAATTATTTAATATCGCCGATTTTAAGTTTTAGTTTCTCTTTTTAGCTTCGAAATTAATATTATTTATTTAATAAGTTTAAGCTTACGATTTCCGAAATAGATTTAGTACCTTTTGCAAAGTATTACGAATTTTTATATGTATAATTATACAAAAAAAATTGGATTGCCTTTACTGGACTCCAGATTCACATTTTAAGATACATACAAATACTTTTTCATTTACGGGTGCACCCACTTTTATCCCTGTTGTATAACTGACAGACGCATAAATCTTTGTTGACAGTTGCATGTCTTTATATTGTCTAAATATTGTATTCTAAACACATCAAAGAATTGCCAAATATATGTACACATAAATACATATATATATATACATATATGTAAGTGCTGCTGTATACATATATACATATGTGAATTTCTCCTAAAATAAAACTGCATTTATTAAATTTAATTGTAAAATTGTACACTCAATGAAGCTTGTTAAACAATAATAAAAATTATATTACACTTTTATTGCTTCTTAGCGCGCTATTTGAATTTTTGGCAAAATTTCAGAATTTTATTTTATAATGCAATAAACTTTGAACTTATATTTCATTGTGAATTCAATTGTTATGCAATTTTAGCATAGTCAGTTATTTGTGAAACGAAGGATAATGCCAGATCAGTTGCAGTCTAAAAAAATTTTGGTTTCGGTTTTCATCTTTGTCTTTTTGTTTCTTTTCTTCTTTACTTTGTCATTGCGGCTCGTGTCCAGGGTCGCGCCCTCTCTTGAAAGGCTTGCCTTGGAGCGAACCTGATATGTGTATATATCACACATTGTATGTATGTATGTATCCCTAGATATATATACCATGTATAACATGTCTTTCTGTACAATCAGCTTTTTGGTTTTTGGGCTCCTCTTATAAGGAATACATATGTACATAATGCGGCTTCCGTTTGACGCTGGCGCTGAAATACGAGAACTGTTTATAAATTGCTCCTGTATCTGAATTTTTTGCCAGTGATTCACATTCTTAGAACCCGATCGTGTGGCACAATTCGAAATTCTTTAAAAAATGCCACTACACAATGTGGGCGTGCCACTTTTGGAACCAATGGCTCACCAATGATATGAACGAAATCATGAATATAAATGTGAATTATCGACTGCCTACAGCCCAAAATTAAAAACACTCATCAGATTTTTAATACACATTTTGTGTTTCATTTTTATTAAATTTTTTTGACCACTAAAGCATTTAGACCAAGGTAAGCAGGTTTCGGATAAAGTTTTTTGGCTGACCCCAGCTAAAAAATAAGTACATATGTATATATGTATACATATACGTATGTACATATGTATGTATAGAACTGTAGACAAAACAAAAATTGTCTTGGCCTGGTCTGGAAGTATTTATTCTACAACGACAACATTCTGAAACAAAATGATTTGTTGGCTTTTCTTTTTTGCAACTTTTTCTTTAGAATTTCTATTTTGGTTTGGCACAAAACGATGAACACAATTTACACTAACAACTACAAAGTAATACAGTCAGAAATTTTGCAAATTTATTTTAAATGAAGACAACTATGTTTCCCTTCCACAACACTTAGTTTTGATGTCGGTCAATGTCGTAGTTAGCCTTTGTACCACGGGGTCTTTGAACTAATAACATGGCAATTGAAAAAAATATATAAACACATAGCTTTTATAGGTGGTATTTCTTTAAGTGTAGGCACATATGGAAATCCTAATATAAGACATTTAAAAGTCCTTCTTTTTTCTCCTAATCTAAACTGACAAACTGCATACGGAAAGCCGTTTTTCCACTCAAATTTTGCATTTTTGCAACATTTTCTTTCTATTTCCTTTCCGTTTTGTTTGGTTTGGTTTTTAACTGGGTCAGATTTTGATTTGTTTATGTCACCACAACGACCAAGCCAGGTCGGGCCTGACAATAACAACTCAGAATAGTTGACTTACGGGATGTAAAAAGCGTTTGTAAGAATGGAGTTATAATGAAGCACTTAACTCATTATTTTTAATGACGGCAATGAAAGGGCTAACCAGTAGTTGACCCAGAATAGAAAAAAAAAGAACGCAATTTATAAATTCGCTTATTATTGACCCAAGCGTAGTTAACCTTTTTGCTGAATATTTTATATTTTGCGACAACTTTGTAATTGAGAAATAAATTGCTCAATTCTGGTTTTTGGAAAAATGCCAGCAGATGTAAAAATTGTATTTATAAAAAAAAACATGTTTTTGCCATCTTGTGCAATTTGAATAAATTTATACAAAAAATGCTGGAAATAAACGTTGCTTGAGGAAATCAATTTATTAAATTATTAATTATTATTTATTTAATATATGTTTAACATCCAGTCGAAAGAAAAATCTTTAAAGTAATTGCGATTTTTTAGTTAATAACTGACATAAAAATTGTAATTAATTTTCAAATTTTTAGTATCAGGAATTTTTCTAATTTATTTCCAATATTAAAAAACTCGCAGTTCTTACTCATATATTATATTATACATTAGAACAAAAAGAAATGCATTTCGTTATATACATAAATATTAGTAAAAGACGCGCGTTTAATCAATAAAAGTCTAAAATTGATCAACGTTTGTTTTCTTCCATAAAGATTTATTTGCCATTGATTGTTCTGTTAGCTGGTTTGATGAGCACACTTCAAATATGTTTTTGTATTCAGATTTTGCATTTGCGTGTTAACAAATTAATTTTTTGTTGCCAAATGTCATTGTTGTTTTTATTGTTCAGTCTTGACTGACTTTAACGTTTCTGTCTGACATCAGTCATTCACTTTTTGTATAATTTCTGTTTAATATTTCACTCATTTGATTTGAATTTTTTATTTTCATAATTGTTTAAACGTTATATAGGTACACTTAAAAAATTTGTATAATACTAATTGTACATATTTGAGAAGACTATTTAAAAAATATGTATTCTTCTATACATTCTTTTATACATTTACTCAGAATTAATCAAGTAAAAACTTCTACTTGGTTTAATCTTTTATTTATAAATTATTAATAAACATTGACTAACACAGTCCTTATAATAGTAGTTGCTTTTAATTTCAAAATAAACATAATCTGAAATTCTCACTGGATTCATATTTCAAATGAAATCCCACAGAACCACAACTCAGATATTCTCATTTTTGGCTTATTTTAAAAGTTGAACCAACATCAACTTAAATATTCGTCAAGTCCATTTACAATGCTGTCACAACACATTTACCTCTTCAAAAAGTTAAGCCTATTACCAACTGAAATTGGTTGGCTAAAAGTGTCACATCCACAGCCTACTTTTCCTCCCCTTTTCCATCAAGTGGAAACTCCTCCTCTTAGATGACTTAAGTGACATTTACCACATGTTCTCATGTTTTTAGTTTAGTTGTCTCTTCTTCCGGAGATTGTTGTGGGCGTTTGAGGTTGGACCATTAAATATGCATAAATCGAATGGCTCGATGTGTGTGTGTGTGTGGGTAACCATGTAACTAACTACTTCTCCAAAGGCCTCCCCAACCCCCAATTGGTTGCACATGATTTAGTTTTTAAATAGTTAGTTAAGCGATAAATTGACTTGGCAGCGTCAACTAGCCGCATGTCAAATTCAATCCTTAACTGGGTCTGCCATGTTAATTGCATAATTAAGCAGAAACTTGAAAATGCCAGGAGATGGAGCTGGATCTGCAGTTGTAGCTGTGGTTAGCGAAAATCATCCTACGCAAATTTGTGCCACATTTTTGTAGACTGTTTGACGACGAGCCTCAGTTGCCAGAGCCAGAGCCAACTCAGCCAGTTCCATGCTCATTTCCTGCCCACTCTCTATTCGAGAGACCACAAGTCGTTGACATTCGTGCTAATGAGTCTCTTGGCATCCAGATCTTGGTTAGTTGTCTGATAAGGTGGTATTTATCATTCGGTCTGTCTGTATTAGTTTGCTTTTGGATTAGTGTCCGGCGTCACTGAAATAATCAACATCACTTTAAGTTTATTTGCATGTTCATAAATTGAAGAAATGAAGTGGCAAGAATCTACAAAATTCCTCTACTGCTTCAACTCGACGAAGCTAATTGAAATTGTATTTATTTTTAATTGAATGGATTGGCCGTCTGTTGCCTGTCTGGTTTGCTTTGCACATTTCTGTTTTGACCATTTAGCAAAGTTTCTACTGTTGTCTTTCTCCTCCCTTGGGCTCTTCCTCTCCCAGACATTGTCAGCTCGTTCGCTGTTAAAATGATTCTGATCGCATAACTTTGTAAACATTTTAGATACATTCAAGACATAACAGATTCATTTCCAGACTTATGACTTCAATTGCTGAGTCAATGTTTTATTTTTATACAATGTAAAGATCTTGAACGAAAATTATAATTGTTAAATTTCAAAATTTTAAGATCAAATTGCAAATATGTAAAAAAATTTAAAAGTTTTAATAAGAAAATTTAATAATTAGGTGATAAATGAAAGTAATCCTATTGCATGTTGCTTATATTTAGGCTTAGAAATAGCTTTTTCTTTTATTATATTTATTATAAAGTTTTTCTTTGATCAAAATTGTATCGATTTATATTTACAGTCGAAAATAACCAGCATCGAAAATACAGAATACAAAACTTCCATTTTAGGTGATCTCTTTGACTGTTGCACACAGCATCTTGTTAAGTCTCAAACATTTGTTTTTTTTTTTTTTGGTATACCAACCAAGTCACTAACAAAAAACCTAACAAAGCAGCCAGTTCCACCAAAAAGCAAATACGTTAAAATGTTGTAATAAAATTTTACGAGCACCTAGCAACAGGCACGAATTCTACAGCAAATGAAAAAACGATCAAAGTGTAGAGACAAACTACCAAAATGTCCAGACAAGGCTTGAAGAGAATGAAAGAACAAAAAAATGAAATAAAAAGTAAAGAAAAGGACACAAAACAAGAGTCATGAAATTCATGAATGAATCAGGGAATCGTGTTGGCGTTTCTTTATATTTGTTCGTCTGCGTTTGTTAACTCTTTCGGCTCTTTGTTGTTGCTATGGAGAGGAGAATGAGAGCTTAGGCTCTTCACTGTGGTCCACCTTCGAGTTCCAGGTTCCTTGGATTTTGGTCTTCTCTTGGCCAATGTCTGCGCATGCGTGACGTCTGTCAGCAGGCGACAGGAAGATGCCATACAAACCAAATAAAAGGAAAGAGGAACGAACGCAGCAAGTTTCTTTTCTTTTTTCATATAATTTTTTGGTTTTTTGTTTTCTCTACAGAAACATGTTTGCCATTTTTTTTAAGGGCCATGGACTTCTTGGGTCACATTCATGCTGAGCAGAAACTTGTTCTTCTGTTGCATTTTAAACAACCTTGAGGCGGAATAAGGAAGTGCGACTGCATTTTGGAAGGGTCTCAAGCCAGAGGCGTAGCGAACACAAAGAAATCCTTTTTATTAAAATGTCAGTTTTCTTATTTTAACTTAACTTAGTTGCTCTCAGTTGTTATAATGAGGTCAACATGAAATAGCAAACTAACTAAAGATAGCAAATTTTGCTGTTTGTGAAAGGGGAAGTGGTGGGGGAATTTAGCCCACAACCATGGTTTCCAGCTGCCACAAGAAAAAGAAACTCCACTTTACCTTTCTATTCCATTCTCGAGATGCTATTTTGCATTCGATTGGAAAATACAACATAATTGGGCATAAATAAATGAAAATTGCATTTGCATTTGCCAAAGGAAAATTGTATATTTCAAGTGCCCGTCCCCTGCATACCGCTCTACCTCCCTTTCTTCTATTCAGCTACCGGGGGCTGAACGCTTTTGTTGTGGCATATGCTCAATGCATTTTCACAAAACTATCGACAAAGTGCCAAAGAAATAGCAATACAACAGGAAGTATGCCTTTTTGATTTCGACTTGGACTTTCACAAGTGAAAATGTTTTTGTTTTTAAAAGCTTTTGAAAATGGGAAAATAAAGTTTATTAACTTTATATATAAGAATAAACATTATCTATTAAAGCGCGTCAAACAATTTGTAGTTCAACGGAAATCATTATTTAATCTGACTGCTTAAAAGCACCAAATTCCTTTTTCAACAATAAACCAACAGTCAAGCACAAGCATAAATCACACTTAACCAGCTCTCTGGCACTTGGAATCCTTTCACCCGACTCCTGCAGGTGGCTCAACTCAATGCCAAGCTCTGACTGCAGAAGAAAATATCCTTTAACAGCGAAATTGTTATGTATAGTGTGTGTTCGTGTTGGTAGGGGGGTTAAAATGGAAATGCATTCCTTTTTGCAGTTTTCACTTAACGCCAAGTGGCACATAAATTCACAACAAGGACGAAAACTCATCGAAAAAAAAGAGCAGTCAGTTTCCTTACAAAATGTGCATCGGTTCTGTTTACTTAATTTTCTTTAATACTGGTAAGGTGGTTTGAAGGTCAAATACGAGTTTTCTTTTTTTAAATTCACCAAAAGAAATTTGCAGTAAACTAACAAGTTAATACTTTACTTTCTTTTTAGGTAAACTTTAAAACTTGAGCGGTTCGTGCGCGTTTTTCAGGCGTTTAACTGCACCTGGAGAGCGTTTTTGGTTTGACTTGGCGCGTTTTGGGTGCGACTTTATGCGTTTTTGGTGCGACTTTACTAGTTTTTGCTAACGTTCAAAATGGAATAAGAAAAAAAAACTTGAACCTTTAAGAGATTTGACGAGTAGTCTAATCCAATCCAATGAAAATGCATCACCCTAAAAACCGCACACATTTGGCCCTAAGTTATCTGATCTTTTTGCTCTTCATATTCCATTTGTTAGCCTTGCCAACATCTGTGGAGAGTAGCAAAGATCAGTCTAAACGTTTCTCACGCGACTCGAATGCAGCACGCGAACGCCGGCCGAATATCATTTTGATCCTTACCGACGATCAGGATGTTGAATTGGGTTCATTGAACTTTATGCCACGCACTTTGCGATTGTTGCGAGACGGCGGTGCAGAGTTTCGTCATGCCTATACGACCACTCCCATGTGTTGCCCAGCTCGTTCGTCACTGTTGACTGGCCTCTATGTCCATAATCATATGGTCTTTACAAACAATGATAACTGCTCTAGTCCCCAATGGCAGGCCACTCATGAGACACGTTCATATGCCACATATCTGTCCAATGCTGGCTATCGTACTGGTTATTTTGGCAAATATTTGAACAAGTATAATGGTTCCTATATACCGCCAGGATGGCGTGAATGGGGTGGCTTAATTATGAATTCCAAATACTATAATTATAGCATCAATTTGAATGGACAGAAAATTAAGCATGGCTTTGATTATGCCAAGGACTATTATCCTGATTTGATAGCCAATGATTCTATTGCATTTTTGCGTTCATCAAAGCAACAAAATCAGAGGAAACCCGTATTGCTTACCATGAGTTTTCCGGCTCCCCATGGGCCAGAGGATTCTGCACCCCAGTACAGTCATCTCTTTTTCAATGTTACCACCCATCAGTAAGTAATTAAAAACAAATAATGGAATATGAATTTTCTTTTTACAATAAAGGTATTTTCTTCTTCTGTAGTACTCCTTCATATGATCATGCACCAAATCCGGATAAACAATGGATCTTACGCGTAACAGAACCTATGCAACCAGTACACAAACGATTCACCAATCTTCTTATGACAAAACGTCTCCAGACTCTTCAAAGTGTGGATGTGGCTGTGGAAAGAGTTTTTAATGAGCTCAAGGCATTGAAGGAACTTGACAATACCTACATTGTATACACCTCGGATCATGGCTATCATTTGGGCCAGTTCGGTTTGATCAAGGGGAAGAGTTTCCCCTTTGAATTCGATGTACGTGTCCCATTCTTAATACGTGGCCCAGGTATACAGGCATCCAAAGTGTAAGTGAATAAGGACTCTTTTTATATTCCATATTCAATAAACTTTTTCTTTTTAGTGTCAATGAGATTGTGCTAAATGTGGATTTAGCTCCCACTTTCCTTGACATGGGAGGAGTACCAACGCCTTCACATATGGATGGAAGAAGTATTTTACCTTTACTACTCAGCAGAAATCGTGCAGTGCGAGACAATTGGCCAGATAGTTTTCTAATTGAAAGTTCAGGACGTAGAGAGACGGCTGAACAGATAGCCGAGTCTAGGAGACGCCTCCAGGCGGAACGACACGACATGAAATTAGTCAATAGTACGTTGCTGGAGGATTTTCTAGGCGGTGGACCAAACGAAACAATGTCTATATACACAAGCACAGCGGCCACATTGATAAGCTCCACAACACAACAGGCGCAGGATATTGATATGGATACAGATACAGACGATGATGATATTGGTGACGATGCCATGGATAGCTCGGCAGCTGAAGAACCCGAAGATGCTGCCTTTGAGGAGAATGATGATGATGAGCTGGACGATCAAGAACAAGAGGATGATGAATTATTGCTTCAGCATGACAACGATTTGCCTTTGGCTCCGTACATAACAAAAATGATGCGTCTCAATTCTGAATGTTCGGATCCGGCACTATTGAAGAACTGTTTGCCACGTCAGAAATGGAAATGTGTTAACGAGGATGGACGCTGGCGTAAGCATAAATGCAAGTTTCATGTAAGCATATTTAAATCCAACAAAGACAATGCTTAACAATTTTTTGGATTCTTTTTTCATTTAGCTGCAATTGGAGCATGAATTGGCGGCCATGCCTCGCAAGCAATATCAACGCAATTGCGCCTGCTACACCTCTAATAATGATCTGGTCTACACCAAAATACGGGCTCCATTGTCCTCTGCAACCTCAATGCATCATGTTCGAAAGCGCACCCATAACTTTGGTAACAGACGTATCCGGAATAAGCGTGAACTCTATCATACAGAAATGCCCTATGAAATAGAAGAACTTCTAGATCTCGATCAAACGATTAATATAATCCAAGAGGAACATCATCGAAGTAAACGACAGATATCGGATATATCTACTAAGCAAAACTCAACCACTTCGCATGAGGCCATTGCCCAGGTAATTCAACAAATTCAGAATACCTTGGAAACACTAGAACACAAATTTCACGAAAATGAGATCAGCAATATTTCCTCCATGCCGGCAACCTCAGGCAGAAAGTTTCATAAAACTATTGGACGTGCTGGTCATCGCTGCTATGTGGACGCAAATAATGGCAAAGTCAATTGCTCTGATGTGATATATGATGATGAGAAAACTTGGCGTACGTCTCGCATTCAAATTGATATGCTTATCAAGTTATTAAAGGATAAAATCAGCACCCTAAAGGATATGAAAAAACATATGCGAGAGAGTAAACAACAAGCGGTAAATAGTAGAAGGGGCGATAATAGACGACGAAATGAGGCTACGCAACTGTCAGAAAGTGGAGCAGGACCCGAATTCAATATGAGTTACTTTAGAGAAGTCTCAAACACGCCACGCTCTAGTCTACAATCATCGACACCAGCTCCTAGTCTTAGCGGGCAAAAGGAAGTGTTTCATGGTGACATATTTGATGAGTCTCATGCGTCAGTACCTGAATCAACGCCTCGCCAATATGCCTCACGTGCGCAATGCTATTGCGAGGCCGATATAGGTGAAAAGTAAGTCTGAGCAGCAAAATATTAAATATCCTGTACTAAAATATTTTTAAAATGAATATGTATCGATTTATATTTTAGCGCTGCCGACTCCAAAGAAATGGCTCGTGAGGCACGTCGCAAGCTAAAGGAGGAACGTCAACGCAAAAAGGAACGTAAACGGATCAAAAAGGCTCGCCTGGAGAAGGAATGTTTGTCGGAGAAGATGAATTGCTTTTCGCATGATAATCAGCATTGGCGTACGGCACCATTTTGGAATGACAGTCCTTTCTGTTTCTGTATGAATGCTAATAATAACACCTATTCGTGCTTAAGGACTATTAATGCCACACACGATTTTCTATACTGCGAATTTACCACTGGCCTTGTGACCTTTTACAATTTAACTATAGGTAAGAATGGATTCTCAATGACCTATGATAATGTACATATATAAATATTAATTTCTTTGGCTAGATCGTTTTGAGACTACTAATCGGGCTGCTAGTCTAACACCAGGTGAAAGGTCCCACATGCATGATGCCTTGGAGCAATTGAAAGGTTGTCGTGGTCGTAATTGCAGCATACGTAAATATCAAGTCCACCATTTAGAGCAAGTGCAGCATGTGCCCAGTCCAAGCAATCAAGTGCAACGGAACAACAAACGAAAGCATGGTAGGAAGAAAAAATCTGAATGGGAATGAGCCGTCTTAATATTAAATTTCTTTTTTATCCTTAAGTCCCTCTTTCGGCTAGTGTAGGAAACTTTGGATTTGTCAGTAGTCACTCGGATTTGGATGGACCGCCTATAAAGCGACGCAAACTATCCAAATATCACAGGTTCTGAAATAAATGATTTAATGAAGTTATGCAAAACTATAATATTTAAAATTTGTATTCTCCCTGCAGATGGACTGGATCACAGCACATGCATTTGAAGCGTAGGCCCTGGAAACATCAACATACCCAGCATTCCCATAAATATTTGACTAATCATCCTGGTGCCATCGCTAGTGACCCTTCTCATGCAGTAGCTGCCTAAAGATGCCATTTATTTATTTGAAGAAATCCTAACCCAGTGAATGCACACACATATCCCATGCGTACCTTGCTTTCCTGCCACTGCTACT
This sequence comes from Drosophila emarginata, assembly GCA_037075365.1. NCBI lineage: Eukaryota > Metazoa > Arthropoda > Insecta > Diptera > Drosophilidae > Drosophila > Drosophila emarginata. The sequence continues at coordinate 16,851,271 of JBAMCD010000221.1, read as the reverse complement.
CCTTTAATTTGCAATTGGATTTCTCTTAATCATCAGCATCATGCATAAATAAGACTGTGTTTCTTCTTTTTCTACTTACATTATAATTTGTATTCATATTTTATATGTTTTAATATGTCTGTAGCTTTTACTTCTCGTTGACTTGCCACATAATTTGTACATACATTTTTTGTTTTAAAATTTAAAAGAAAATAAATTATTTAGCACAATTGGTTTTTAAAAGTAATACGAGTTTAAAGTCAAATTAGCTGTATAATTGTATGTAGCAAATAAATTGTCATATATCAATATTAAAAATAATCGAAAAATTCAGAAAATCATATAGTATTTATGTAATTTGTAATTGTTAAGTCAATCTACATATATATGTTTTATGTAGCCAAAAATAATTCACGCTTTGTCAACGATAAACGATTTATTATAGAGAACTAATGGTTAAATATCATATTAACTCGAAAATTATATAATTCAACTAAATAAAAACTTATGTGAATCAATTGTGAAATATAAATGTTGCTGTCTATAACCAATACAAATATTATAGTAAAATAATTGTAGTATATTTGATCCCAATCTCTATGTCATATCGTATTGAATCATGTATAGAACATGGGCCACAATTACAGCTAGACTTTGGAAAAATAGCCGACGGTTCATGCTGAAGCTACCAAAAATGCGCACTTGCGTATTCTGATGAGACAAGTGTAGGGCAAATAGTTCATTCTGCAAAACGGTAAATATAAGAATTCAGTTAATCTTTGATTAATTTATACACTCACACTACGTTCAATTAAAAGCGGTTGACTTGGAGATCTGCGTAATATAGTCCTGGTATGCTGAAGTATAGAGTTCATAGTATCCGACATTGTATATACAATAAAAGTTTTAATGATATCCAAGACAATGACGATTTTTAAACTTTCATAATTACTACGGAATATGGTAAATACCCACATAATGTTGTACCAAGTTTTACTTAAAACAAAACTGAACAGAACATACTGAAAAATGGAGCAGCTCTGCGTGATAAGATTAATCAATGTTTGATGCTTTCGCTGTATCCACAGAAGCTCATTAAGTTGATCCCGCATGCACATTACATGGGGCTTCTCCAGAACTCGTTTTAAACGCGTCTGAAGTAAGCAACAACAATGACAGATCAATGCCATTAAACAAATTAACAGAGTTTGTGTCGAAAATATCACAAAATCGCATGTAAACCATACGACGAACGGAGGACCTTGTCCGTACAAGTAATGTTGAAAAAAATGGTACACCATCAACGAAAAATGCGCGATCAATTTGATGGATATCAATTGTTTTAGCCATCGTTTCTGATCCTTTGATGCAAAATAACCTTTTTGAATGTTCTGATACTCCAATCTAAGAATATAATTAAACATGTCGTAGATTTTATTTTGCCAGCGACATACACAATAAATGTTACTAAATGACGTTAAGCCAAATATTAATAAAAATATACGCGAATTCAGTACAATCAGAAAACCGTGCGTTTCAATATATGGAAAAACAATTAGGTAATGATAAACTAAAAGCGCAACAGTTAGCAAATTATGTACTGCTTTGTAGATCTTTAAAGAACGTGAAGTTTTCAAATTTCCCGTTTTGGAATTAAAATAAAACGAGATACTTCCATTAATGGCAAAAAAATAGCTTAGCCAGGCGTATACCGAATTTCTTTTTAGCGATATCATGTCTGCAGTGGCTCCAACTAGATTAACCGAAGTTTCATAAGTATTTTGTACCCTTAAATTGTAAAACTATTTTAGTTAATTAAATGAATGCATTGGCTTTTTATATGAAATTACTGATAAATCATAAGATATCCATAACGAATGTTCTAATTGTATTTTGTTTAGGTTTGTTCGTTGTGAATAGAGTTTTCTTTCAACCTTTACGACTAATGAGCCAAGTATCACCATTCTAGATTTGAGTAATAGTTATTAGGCAAATTATTATAAGGTAGGATACAATAAACAATTTGTTTGAATAGCTTTCTAAAAAATTAAATTTGAAATATTAAGTACGAAATGTTTAAGATTCACAAATACAAAAACGAACATTTTAAATTTCAAGCAAGTGTAGCATACTTTTGGCCTTAACATTTCAAAATTTCAGCTTGTCTCCATTTATTTGTTTTTTCATATCTTAATTGTGAATTAAATTTGTTTTCAAAATATTTAAGTAAGTTATGTAACTAAGTCTGAACTAATCATTAATGCCAACAGTTATCATTTGCCTGCTTTTAATTTTAAATCAATCCATTGATTAACAAAAAAAAACGAATAAAATATGAACGAATTTCATTAACCTGCGTCGCACATGATTTGCCTTTCTATTAGAGCGCATCGTAGAAGATATGGCGTGTGTCGCATATAATTGTTTGGAAATAACCATTCAAAACGACCGATAATGCCAAAGTATTTCATTTTTTACCTATTTGATAAATATCACAAATATAAAACAAATTTCTTTTTTAAAACAATTCTCAAGTAGTGTTGCTCGTGGAGTGACGATATTGCCTATCAGCCAAGGCAGCACTAAGTGGATTAACAGAACACAACAAAATGTATATTGAGCCTACATTGTATGTAGTTGGTAATAATTGTAGTAATTTATGTGCACACTGCGGTTACTGCAAGATAGCAACAGATGGAACTGATAACAAGAGAATAAAAACTTTGGACAATGTACAAAACTTCTCCACCCCAAATTTCGAAATACCCCTTAAAATTCTTGATAAGAGTAATGGAAAAAATTAATTGTGAATGAGTTTTGAAGTCGTTTGAACAGTACGTCATAAAAAAAAACATTAGCATTAGCATCACGACAATAGCTCCATCCTAACAACCGATGCAGATGTAAATAAGTTCGATCTCAGGCCATATACGCTAATTAAGTCGCGGAGATGTTTTCAACCTGCTGTCAAATATTGTTACCACTTGGCAATTCACACTTGACACTTGACGCGCTAATTTCCTGTACTGCAGTCCCACCAAAAACAGGTGAAATGCGGAGAGGGCGGTGGGTTGGGCTGTTGTACTAAGAAGACAGACTTATCTGAAATAAAAGTACATACATACATATATATGTATATATGTATGTATAGAGCTAACGAATGTACGCTGATGATAGAGACCCAAATGGGAGAGCGTGAGCATGAGACATAAGCAAGAGAGGGCCCATAGCCATATGGCCTGGTTTGGTTCATGGAGATATCGTGTTAAAATTTTGCGCAAGCAAAGAAGTTATCAGCTTGAAATTTTATTTGTTATTTACTATGCAACAAATGGACAGCCGACAACGAAAATTATAGTGACGACTACGACGAGGCCGCCTCTCATGTGATCGTTGGCTTCGAATCGGGGCCCTGGATTCTAAAACATTTTACGATTCGCAATCGAGATATCGTGCTGAAATTTCAATTTCACAATAAATATACTCAGGAATTTGTACCTTGGTTGTTATGTGAATCTCCAGGCACGTACAGATTGGCTAGACTGTTATTCTTGGCAGCACTAAAACCAAATCATATACCAAAACGATGACAATTTCGCTATTTCAAAAGTTTCTAACAATTATATGTATATGTATGTATCTATTAAATATTAAAAAGGAATGCTCTTAATAAAAACTAGTAGTCAAAAAACATATAAAAACTTACTTAAGAAATGCAAATGGAAAAACAACTAATTACTTAAATTGAAGAATATTTCTCAAGAAACCAAAAGTCTTTTCTTAAGTTATGAAGGAATATAGAGAAAGCTTACTGATTCAAAAATTTGCAAAACTAATGAAGGTATTTCCAGACATAATTTTCTAGTAATGTAATAAAAACTATATAAAATTTAATGTAAAATACAATTTTAAAATAAATTATTCCTTTAGTTATGTATATCTTACATGATGTAAAATCTATTTATTCAGTAGCAGCCCTTGATTTTTTTGACAAGCAACAAAACAAAAGTTTTTAAGTTTAAAATGCTTTCGTTCATAATGGCTTAACGAGGTAATTACAAAACTTTCAACTAATTCGCCATTATCATTAACTTCCACATAGACAAGTCGTAAGTAAATGTAGTAATTAAATTAAGCAAACAAGTCGTCCCTTTCGACTTTGAGTAAACCTTTTACCAAACAAAGATACTGAACAAAAACAAAAGAAATCTACTTGTCTTTTGATGCTGATCAAGAATATATATACTCGTACTTTATAGGGTCGGCATCAGTTTCCCTTTTACCTTATGGGTACAAAAAAGGACCATATAAAAGTGATTGCTAAAAAACCGATTAAATTATCTTAAGGATCTTTTTAATAATCAATATACTCTTTTTACTTTAGTGTAAAAATAGTCTGATCTTTATTCAGTATAATTGTTAATCGTATTACCTTCGTACCGTGATAAGATTCCAAATAAAACTAATTTCTTCATGTTTATATTGATATAAAATTCAATGTAATATTTGTAATAATTTAATCAAGGCGTTGATTGAAAATTGATAATTTTTTTCTTATATTTATTATTAGATAAATAAATGGTACAAATATATATATTCTAGATATCTACATATATACAAAATCTGTAGCTGCTTAGCAGTTAATTAGTTAATTCATTATTATTATTTCTTATTTGTTATTGAATATCTTTTTTAGGATGTGCTTCCAGTAGTTTTTGTGTAACTTGTCTTAACACTTGCAATTGCTTTTCATAATTGTGCATTGTGGCCAATTCTTCGGCATGATTGTGATGCGAATGGGCATGTTCATTGGTTGAACCAGATCTACTCTCAGTCTCGGCATGATCATGATCATGACTCTCAACAGTTGTGCTGGAGCAGCTGCTGTGATTGTGACTGTGGCCATGACCACCACTGGCACCTGTTAAATAGCAAAGAAAACATATGGTAAATGTATTGATTAGAAATCAAAGTCAAAAATATTCACATAAATTAAGTATGTATATGTATATTCTATTAAAATTCTCTTATATTCAAAAATAATATAAAAAAATAGGAATAATTTACTTTCAAGCTATAAAGTTTTTTGCAAATTTTCCTATACACTAAAATTGACTCAGATTTTCTATGGGATCTACAATTTTTCGATTTCAGAGGGGGTTTCTGTCAATAATTTTAACAAGATACCAAGTCTGACGAAAACATCTTCTTTTGACATCGTTTTGCTTTGTTTAATTTGAGTGATGGGGCACCCCCACATCATTTCGTTTAGATGTAAATGACTTCATTATTAATTAACACGGGGTTTTCACCTGTTCGTTTGTGTGATGCAAACAATAAATGAGTTTCAAAGAAGTACTAAAACGTAACCGCAAAAAGGCCTGTTACAAGGCCAATAAATTGCAAAACAAAAGGTACCGACAAAGTCGATCAGATATATGTAGTTGTTGAGATTAATTTTTAGAACCTGTTCCCAATTCATGCGAATCGATTCCGGTTGAAAAACTGTAGCCGCTTAATAAACTTAATAATTTATCATGATTTGGCATTGAAAGATTCACTTACCCAATTGTTGTAGGCCGAACATTACTAGGAATCCAACAAATAGAGCAAGATAAGCCCTTAAACCGGACCGATTCTTTGATAGAATTTCAAAGAATACAACATAAATGAGAGTACCGCAGGCGAAGCCCTGCAATATGGCTGATGCCAAATTGGGACCCGATGCATTCTGTGAATGGTTTATCAATATGCCAATTCCGATGCCCAATGGACTGACAATGGCAAATGTGAGAACATACAGGATGGCAAGAGTAAGGCGTGTACGGGCCACAATTAACTCGACGCCCACGCAAAAGGCCAAGACCAGTTTGTGGGCCGAGACGGCGCCAAACATAAACCACACAGAAGATGCCGAGCTCTCCAGTCCGATGGCCATTCCTTCAAATAGTTCATGAAGCGACAAAGCGGATACAATGAAAAGGCCACGCAGAGAAGAGGCAAAAATATCATCACTGGAGGAATCTTCACCAGGTGCCAATACCGGCAAATGGCTATGATTATGGCTATGTCCATGATGGGAATGATGGTGTTGGTGTTCTTTCGTTCCATATTTCTGCTGTTCGAGATCATTTTGTATTAAATTTTGTACCGATAACGATCCCAATTCTGCTCCGGCGTTCATATTTGGTCCTTGAAGTGCTGTTCCTGCTGATGGAGCTGTTGGTTCTGTATTCTTCATTAGATGACTATTTCTTATGCTGTGACCCCTTTCAAAGGCCCGTCCAGCCTCATCTTGATGATGGCGATGTAGATATGCATGCATGGCTTCCTCAATAAAATACATGAGGAAGAAGCCAGAGCACATCAATAGCTCAGCCAAGGGAAATGTTAATTCACCAATGATGCCACATTCTTGTAATTGTTCCACAACCTCTTGTACTTCTGGCAAAAGGTGAAGAAATGTTGTTGATAGCAATACACCGCCTCCAAAATAGAGCAAACACTTGACCACTGTGGCGGATCTAGCATTGGTTTGATTCTCTGTCCAATGATAGCAACGATTAAGGAGGAATGGTATGGAACCGCATAGAGTGCTGGCACAGAATAGGACCACCATTGCAGTTACTTTAGCCAATATCAAGCCGTCATCATCATCATCATGATCGTGATCGTGATCATCATCATGATCGTGATCCTCCGCCCTCTCATTAGCATCGTGACGAGCCCAGTGGCTAACGGGCTCATCAATTTGCAGGAAGCATTTCAGAAAATTATTCACTTGTGTTTGATTCATTTTATATATATTTTTTTTTCTCTTTTGTTTTGTTTTATATTTTAATTTTGTGTGTGTTTTATCGGTTTTCCTCCAACTCTCCGATTATTTCTCTCCCTGTGTCTATAGGAAACTCTTGTTTTGTTTAAAACTGGCCCAGCAGCATTCGAGCCCTCTTCTTAACGTTTTAGCTTACGCTTGGAATGCCAATTGTAATGGCTTAAAGGAATTTTTTTTTTTCTTTGTGTGTTTTGTTTCACTTTCGTTAACTCAGCACGTGCAAATGGGGAAAAAAAATGCCAACAAATAATCAACTTTTCTTTTAAAACTGCCAAACAAGGAATATATTGAAATTATTGTTCAAGATATTTTTTCCCGCTAATGGCTGACTTGAAGGCTTGAAGCGGCCTCGCAGACTGATCGGCATGATTGTGGCCAGATCAGATCCAACTGGTTGCTAGTTTCGCTTACCTGAGCAGCATTTTAACTAAGCTCATAAGGCTCTCTTAAAGCTCCCTCTCTCTAACACTTCTCCCTGTGTGTTTGTGTGTGTATGTGTGTTAATTTCTGGCATTTTTCCTCTCTTTCGCTTCATATCTCGAACGTTCACCTGTGTTGGCGTAACAACAAATAACCATCAATTGTCTTAGCATAAAATATTAACTTGGGCCCCCTCTCAATCACACACTTGGCCTCTCGCTCACTCTCTCTCACACACTCTTTCTCTCACTGTCTTGAGTACACACACACACTCACACACACCCTCCAGATTGTTCAATGCATAAAGGCCAACGGTTTCGCATTATGGCATCAGCATTAGCTTTTGTAGTAATTGCATCCGTTCACTTTGACTACTTATATTTATACATATACAAACATAAATATATATACATACATACATAGATACAGATATGTATTTATATAAATCGTTGTAGCATTAAAAAGGCATCTGACCTTAGCCCCAAGATATAGGATTTAAAGCAAACAAAAACTTTTACAAAACAAGTTTGCTTAACGTTCGAATTAAATTGGTAATAGCTTTAGCGGTAAAGGTGGTTGTATTGGCTAAAATCAAACTCAATCCAAAGTAACGGGATTTTACATTTACACAGGGCAACAAATTAATTACATATATTTTTATGTCACTAATATTGCTAATAAAATATTAGTAAATTTTGTTGCTATTAAAAATAATAAATAAAAATTATGATCTTTATGTATTGCCAATTAAAGTTTCAGAAACAAATTCGTTAGTGTCATTTAATAGCAATAAACTAAAGATATGTCAAAAACAACAACAAATTACATATATACACACACACATTCATATACGTTTAAAACGTTTACGATTTTAGGAAAGCCCAACAGGTTTTTAGAAGAATTTTAACGAATTTTAAGCCCAATTGTTCATGCCTCGTGCCCATGATCAAAACAGAATCATGTCTGAGTAATTAGGTTAATCAATAAACAAGTTAATTATACTAATATATTTGTTTTGTTTGTTTTGTGTCAAAGTAAATCACAAGCTTATCGTTAGGAATACTTCATTATAACATAATTCCTAATTGTTGATCTCTCGATCTCAGCTCCTTTTCAAATTAGAAAGATGGAAAGTCAGTTATAATTGATGATATGATCCGGTTTTGATTGACCGGATCTATTGGGCCCAATGCCCATAATCGAGCGTAAATTAATTGTTCATTTTGTGTTATACACTGACTATATAAAACGTAGGCCAATTTTTAACAACGTAGGATCTTCAATCAGGGATCTGTATCGAGGAATCGCTGTTAGCCCAAAAATGTTGGTTTAAACTTTAAGAGAGTGCCTACTTTATAGATTGGACGGCTTAATTCAAAAAGGGTTTCAATTGAATGAATTTCTTAAAATATGGAATATTTTATATGGTATCGAAATGAAATCGATTGTGTGTAGCTAATAAAACTATTAAAAAATTGCATTTTCATTGCTTTTTTTTTAAATAATTTTTCATTTATTCTGTTTTCATGTTCTTTTTTATCATTTTGTTGTTGGTTGCTTTTCGGGTTTGTTTTTAGCTCCATCTTGTTCTTGCTTACATCGTTTAAGTTTATCATTTTTGTTGTTTTCCGTTTGTTATACTTATAAATTAATAATAAATCATTTTATATTTATACAATGTTTTCTTTTTGCTCACTTGCTGCTTGTGTATGTGTGGATGTGTGTCTGTGAGTGTTGGGTTTTTCGTTTCTCAGCTGAAAATATGACTTACATTTTGATGAAAAACTGATTAGGCGAGCATTTCCTTTCATTCCGTTCTTTATTAGTCAACTCCATATTTGCTGTTCCTCTCCTTTGCACATCCTGTTTGCTTGTTTGTTTTTCTTTTCTTTTGCTTTCTTTCAATATGTAAATTTCTTTAATATAAATTAATGCATGCTTTCTTCTTTTCTTTTATCAACATTTCTTTTTTTTGTTTGTTCTTTGTTTTTAAAGTACATGGTGTATGTATAATTTGTTATATATATATATCTACATATATATATATATATATAAACTAGTGCGGATTGTTGTTGATTTTTGTTCTTGACTGCATAAATTGTTTCTTTTTAATAATATTTTTAACAAAACCTACAAAGAAACTGCTTACTTGACTGGTTTGCATACAATATGATGTTATGAAGCTAACTGCTTTAAATTCGAACTCGAATCGGTATTCAAAGAAAGCAGTTCCTTTGTCACTTCTGTTTATATATTGACTTGTTTTTCTTTTGTTTTATATATAATACAAATGATTTTCAGTGAACTATACAAGAAATTTTGGTAATCATGTAAAATTTTAGATTTGATTTTTATGTTACTTTCTTTTTGTTGTTTGAATTCATTTCCATGCTAGAAGAATGCAAAAACACATTAAAGTTGCTTGTTTTTTTTCCGTTTTTCTTTTGTTGTAAAGTTAACAATTTCATTTTTCTTATTGATGTTGTTGTTGTAGTATGTATATTTTTAATAAGTATAAAAAATTTGTTTAAAATATATTTCATATATATATAATATATATATATATATATATATGTATCATTGATTTCAAGTATTCCCATTTTGTTTAAAATGGGACCGAATGTGGAGTGGGTGAAGTGTTGAAGGCGCAAACAAATTCGTTCAACTGGATTGGTATGTATGTATGTATATCCTGTGTGATTTGGAGATGTGTGTGCGAGCGTGTGTTTTGGGGGCTGGCTGATGATTAGGCATAGCTGCAGGCAACTTTCATTAGTTATAGTTATACATATTTAGTTTAGTATCACGTAATATCAAAATAAATAGCTCAGTACTTTTTCATGTTATCCTTTTCTCTTTATTTTTCTAACTATATATATGTATGTACGTATATATAGAAAGTATTTGAGAAGTGATTGATCTCAGTAAAAGTAGTTCCATTTATTCATCCTCTTTATCCTTTATCTATATAGGGCTGAGTTTTCCGTTTTTCATATTTTACTTTTAATTTCATTTTAAGGCTTCGTTTAAGCTACACGAAAACATTTTCCATATGTGTGTAAATAAAATTGACCTAAAAAAAAGGAGTGTTCACACTTGCCACTACAGATCGTGCTCAAGTACGTTTGTATATATGTATGTATTTATGTATATATTTATGTATATATATCAAATAAATGCACAAGCTTTTTCGTTTCGTCTCTACAACAATGTGAAATTGCAATTGCCATACACTTTGAATAAATTATGTACATTAGCTTTACAAACAAAGATAAAGTGCATCCAAAATGAAAAGAATATATATAGAAAATCTAAACCAAAGCTGCCTACGCTTAATGGGGAAATGCAAAGGGAGAAGGGTGTTATGTGTTGCATGTTTATGTATGTACGTGTGTGTATGTGGTATGCTGCTGCTAAGTCTTTAATGTTCGCTTAAAAATTTGTTTTGAATAGCCTTCAAGTACAATAACAACAAAATTAGTACAATAACATAAAATTAGAATTTTAAAATAAATACAAAACTAAAGATTGCTGTACCATCATTTATATAAAATGTTACTTGTAGAATAACTTAAAGAAGGTTCTAAAGTGGTTCTCCATTTAACTGGTTGTCTTTTATTTTAATCCAAGCATTACACAGAACCAACATGAATTGGGTAAGAACAAATTTTCTAATAATTGCATATTGAAGACCAAATTCCAAAATTTTTTTGCTACTTTGGCAAATATCTTAATCGCAAGAAAGTCATTCTAATAATGTAATTATAGCCAGAGCAACAACTTTGACGATTATCAACTCACAAATCGTCAAATATTAGCAAACTGACGAGAGAAAAGGCTTGTAACAATAATTGGAACATTAGTGTTCAACAACGTGTTAAACTTAAAGCGAACATAAAGAATGCAGCAGTCTTCCCAGTAGGGGGTATGTATATATAGTCGCATACAAATACATATTATATATATATATAAATAATATATGTATGGTAGTATGTATATTTGGGGATTCTTTTCATATATATATATATATTTGCATACATAAGTTTTGAATTTAGTTTTTATTAGTACTTTTCTTTTTGTCGTTTGATTTGCTTCTTTTTTTTATTATTTTTATATATTATAATTTACAATTCTTGTTTGTGTGTATGTGTATAAATATGCACGAATTTGTTATGTCTCATTTAATGATGCTGCACTAGTTTCCATTTCATTTTTACTTTTAATATATGTATATATATATATATATCTATCATATATAAATATGTTTTTTGTTTGGGGTATGTGTGTGTGTTTTTTTAAAGAGCAATTTTTGGGGGATTTTTCTTTTTAAAGCCGAAAAACGACATCGAAATAGTTGCCTGGGTTCAACAGATTTCTTGTTGCTGTTGTTGTATATAATATATATAAATTTGTTTTTATGATTTTATTTTGTAATAGCATTAATTAATAATAATAATAATATAATTAATAATTATAATAATTTATATAATAAACGCAAAATTGGTAAATAATAAAAATAATAATAAAATACATTCATTACAATAATTATAATCAAAAATGGTGTTCTTTTTGTTTTTTACTTTTTGCAAGTGATTTAATTCTTTTTACTGATTTTAGTGTTGATTTAGGTATTTTTTTTTTTTGTTGGTTGTTGTTTGTTTTTTTTTTTTTGTTTGTTTTCATGATTTTTTCTGTTTGTTTGTTTTGTTTTATATTTATATAAATTACAACGGAAGTGTCGGTGTATTTGTAGTTGGTGTTGGCGTCAACATTGACGCGGATGGAGGATAACGCAACGTATGCTGCGACGTTGCCTGCTGTATATAATCCTGACTTGGATTATTCAATACGCTATCCCGTGAGTTTGAATGTGAAGTGGCGCGTAGCAGGGTGACCGCTTCGCGTTCTGGACTACATTGTACACCGTCTAGTCATTTTTGGCGAGTTGATTTCTTCTTCTTTCGTTTAAAGAAACAACAACATCTGGAATATAAGGAACCACTGGAAACAGTTAGAAAAACGAAAGAGAAACAGAGAAAGAAATATGCGCATTAAAACGACAAAGCAAAAATCAGAAACATTTAACATTAAGATCTGACTTCATCCACATACATATAATATATACAAGATACATTTCAAATAGTTTACAATCTATTCAAGGATTTCTTTTCAAGTTACAGTTCATTCCAACAAACGAATGTTAACTGTTGTAAATGCATCTTGCAATAAATTTATATGTTTTTTCTGGAGTTTACACACACACATACTTTGTTTCATCGACCAGTTCTACTTCGGGCTGCTGTGTGATGGGCGTATTAGAGTGTCCGGCCGTGGGATCGTCCGCATTTAGTTCGCCATTTGTCGAACTCACAACCTGAAAAAATTGCAAGGTGTGTGAACAAAAATGTTGGAAAAGATTAGTTTTAAACATGTCAATCAATATTTATACATAGATAATATAAAGTATAACTACAAAATCTATATACAGTATATATACATATGTATATACACATATGTATATCTGCATATATACATATATATGTGTAATATAGATAGATAGTTATTAGTGGTGATAATAATATACATAATATTTGAAGACAATTTACGTACTGATTTTAAATTTTCACTCTCTAATCAAAAATAACAAAAATGTGAATGAAAAACATTCGATAATTCTCAAAAGTATTTGATAACGTGGCTCAGTACAGTGTCACCACACACATTAAACACAAAATGGAAAAACTATTAAACTGCTATACTAAAAACAATAGAAACAAAAACTATAACAAAATGAATTAAAATAAAATAATAACTCATCATCAAGGATATTGACGAGCTAAAGATCACTATAGCTTCTACGTAAAATTTATGATTTTTTACTTGATAAATCATTGCAAACGAGCTTCTCGTAATTTTAAAGTCACCTAACATTACTACAGAGATTGCCTTTTAAATGATGTACTAGCATTTGGCTCGTTTGCAGGACTAATGACCCTAGGAACAAACACATCACTGGACAGACATACAGACACAGACGCGCACACAAACACACACACACACAGTATAGGACAATTAAAATACCTCATTTGTTGCAACAAAAAATATAGACGGTAAATTTAAGAAAAAATCAGGTAAATTTATATACATTCATGTATAGTGTTTTTATATCATACTACTATTGTAAATAATCGTAGGAAAAATAATAGTAATTGTATTAGATAGAAGCGGAGTAGGAGTAGGAGTAGTAGGAGTAGTAGTAGTAGTAGTAGCAATATGTAGTCTTATTTTTTAGGATCATCATCGTTGTCACTTTTCTCATAATAAGCATCAAAAGGGCTATCATCATCGGAGCTTGAATCTTCGGGCAATCTCTGTAATAAGTTTTTGGGTGTTTTTGGTTTCTCTATCATCACTCTTGTCATCAATATATTTGGCATGCTAATGGATATTTAAACTAATGTATGTATGTAAAATTATGAGCCCTCTTATTAAGGCCGAATTCTTTAAGAAACTTTATAGAATATGGTTAATATGTGAGTACATACAATATGGGTGTGTGGTGGATTGGGTGTTTGCATATAGAAGATTACATGCACTTTAAATTACATCACATGCACTAATACATATGTACATATATATATATATCTACTTATACATGGACTTATCAAATTTTTTTCTACTCATACACATGCTCTATAAAAGATTATAAATGTTTATATTCAAAAATCATCTTTGAGGTAAAAATTAATCTACTCGCTTTTAGATTAACGAGTAACAATAACGAGAACAAACAAACCGTAAACGAAACTAGACGGTAGTTAGGAAGTTAGGGAAAAGGATATATAATTCAGTACCTTGTTGAGCTAATGTAGAGTAAATCAAGTGAAAACATTAGAATTGAAAAGGCCAAAAATATAACAGTCTGCGAGTAATTCCATGAATATCAATATTATATATATATATATTTATAAATATTGTAATAATCATTTATCTATAGGAATAGTATGTACATCTTTTACAATTATGTATAATATACATGATAATATATGCATATGAAGAGGCAGGCGGGCGAACAAGTATCGAATTTTATAAATGTAGATATAACTAATTATATATCAAATTTAACAAATTTTATTTGCAATTATAAACGAAAAACAAAACTAAAATAGCGAGCAACGAGCGACAAAACAAAATTATAACGAAAAAAACAAACGAAAAATGTTATTTTGTTAGTTAGTTTAAAGGTTAAACGTATAGATACGGAATGAAAAAGAGAGATAGAGAGCGCACCAGCAAATACTGTGAGGAACGACGTAAGGGCGGTTGACGTTGAAGCTTACCTGCACTGAGCCATGTCGATCGGCCGGTGTTAAATTGCCCAAAGTAGCCCCAGGCTTAGGCACATCAGGCCACGCAGCAACACCTCCTTTGGCATTTGTCTATTGTTCATTTCGATGTGTTTCGATGGATTGCGATGGATTTCAGTTACGATGGTGCCATGTGGTTGGTTTTTTATTTTATTGATTTTTTTTCGAGGTTTGTAATAAGTAGTGGAAAGTTTGTTTTTGTATTGTTTTTTTTTTTTTTTTGATTTTTTGAGCGGATTGGATTGGGCAAAAACGAATTAGGCATTAATTAGTTTTAGAGAATTTCTATAATTTGGGGAGTTTTTCTTTTTCCATATTATATTAATTTACAACAAAAAGACAAGGTGCTACATAAACATTTAACGGAGCATTATGATATTGTGTGTTTATGTGTATATGTGTGTTTGACTAAATATAATTAAAGTAGATCAAAGAAGAAACCAAAATCCATAACTAATTGCAAAATAATAAAAGTTAGAAGCCAAAGGTCAAGGTCACAATTGAGCTGCGTTCCATTGTATTTGTAAGTTTACTATTCACGGATTATCAATTACCAAATTGGTTTAGTTTTAGCTTACACAGATAAAGTTTTAAATTGCCAATTGTCTTTTTGAACTAGCAACATTTAACTACAATAAGCTACTCTCCTCTCCTAGCCAGATAAAATCAAATCAATCCTAATTGCAAACCACAACTATTTGGATGTTATCTGTTTTCCATTACATAAAAAGGCACTTAATAATAGAAACAAAAATTATGAATCTTAGAACCAAAAAGAAAGTGAAAAATTTAAAAGGCAACTGTACTTGGGGTTTTGAATATGAATTTGTTGCTTGATTATATTTATACAAGTAGTATTTTTTTTCACACTAACCATAACAAAGATACTTTTCAAGTCTACAACGTCTAACCTGAAGTATTATATATTCTTCATTCTCATTATTATCATCATCAACATCATCGTCAAAATCAAAATAGGATACATCCTATATACAACAAATGTGTATATAGAGAGCAAAACGGAATAGTATGTGATATAGAAACAAAAGCATAGACCAAAATATGTAGATATATATAAACAGAGCTCATCAGAAAAAAGATTGGTATGCAGATAGAGAAAGAATTGAAGAAGATTAATTTAAAATCAACAATCGAATTTGTTAAAAGCCAAACAAAATGGTGTCTAAGTAAGGAAACCAAATAAATTGTATTTTGTCTTATAAACCAGGTATTATTAAAAGTTAAGTAAAATAAATCGATAGATATATTAGTTTTAATTTTTCTCTCCTTTTTTGAGGTGCCTGTTTAATGAATTGTAGTATATTGTGCAATACTTTACCTTAGCCGTAACATTATGACGATCTTTATTTGGTGAAATGATGACTTCATGGCCAGTTTGCAGAGATCCGACGGGCGTTGACTGTTGGTTGGTAGGTAGGTAGTAGTATAGTAGTAGTAGATCGTGGTTGTGTGTCAATGAATGTATGTATGTAGTTGTATTTGTTTCAGATGCAGGTTATATATATATACATATAAAGTAATGCAAAAGTTTATATTTGTTTTACACAAAGTCAACACGCAACACACACACACACACACACACACACACAAAGAACACACATGATGGTTGTTGTTGTTGTTGTTGTCCAAAAACAAAAGTAATTTTCGTTTGAGAATAGATGAAAAAAAGAAGAGAGAAATAGAGTGATGCGGTTAGAATATGGTATCGAAATTCGGTTAATAACTTAATACGATTCTTATTCATCTAATACATATAATACAAATGCATATATATATAGTACAATAATTGCCATCGAGCTTCTTGTACTATCAATTCAAGCATTTGTGTGCATTTACCAACACTGAAACGAGCATACTAAACACAGCGCAGCGCATCATTGATAATTCTTTTGGTTTTTTTTTTGTTAGTTTTTGATCAGATTTGTATATACCTTATCCGATTTGTTCTTGGCCAAATGGGAAGGTGGCGCATTCTTAATAACCTTCATTTGATCCAGCTGTTCCTTGGTCTTACATACGAAACAAAACGCAATATTGATATTCAATATCATACACATAGAGAGACATATACATATATATATATATATATACTACAATATCACACTCATCGTCCAAAACGAATGCAAACTATTAGACTGAAAGCTATCTCCGAAACTCCGAAGATTCAATATTTAAATCCACCATTAAAAGCGTAAAACGATTAAATGGACAAACGGTCTAATTCTTTAGTGAAAATAGGAAAACAATGTACATAATTATTTGTTTTATAGTTTTGATAATAGCGTTTTTCTTAAACTTTAATTTAATAGCTTAATTTGAAGTTTTATAAAAATATATGCAATATTAGAACTGAAGTTTTGGTTTCCTTGATTTTCTTTCTCGAAGGGATACGATATGAGCGAGCGCAACCACTTGATCGGCGAAAATGATTGGAACTGAAACAAACTAAGCCAGATTCTTCAGCAGTTCACCTTAAGAGCTTATATAGACAGCATTTAATCCGATATTCAGTTTAGATAATATTTACTTGGGAATTGCCAGATTTCAATGAAAAAATTAAATGATATCTTTTTCTTGATGTTTTTGTCGATGGGCTTGCTATTTCATCACT
Source organism: Drosophila emarginata (assembly GCA_037075365.1). Classification (NCBI taxonomy): domain Eukaryota; kingdom Metazoa; phylum Arthropoda; class Insecta; order Diptera; family Drosophilidae; genus Drosophila; species Drosophila emarginata. The sequence goes on along the minus strand of JBAMCD010000221.1, from coordinate 16,834,038 downwards.
ATTCAATTTTTTCTCCTTATTTGACGACTATTTATTATTGTTGTTGGCGGTGGTAATCGTATTTTTTGATATATTTTTAGTTTTGATCCAATATATTGATTTGAAATGATATATTTTTTTTTGGGTTTATGTATATGAGAGTTAACTTTAGTTATTTTGTTACTGATATATGGGATTAGATGTAGATAGTGGTAGTACTAAAAGGTGCTTGATTTTTGTTAGGTCTCCTATAAAAATTATGAAATTGACGAAATTTTAGAATTCGGCACAAAAATAAGAGAATAGTGTATGAATAGGGTTGTTGGTTATGGAGATAATAGAGTTCTTAAAGCTAATGCGTATTTAGTATGTATACAAATTTATCCATACACATACCATTGTCTTCCCTGTCCAATCGAATTCGCCCTCATCGGTATAGCCCTTACGTTCGAATAAGTCTTGAAACAGTCTTCGCAGAAAATCATAGTCGGGAGTTTCGAAAAAATCTAACCGTCGCACATAACGCAAATATGTTGCAAACTCTTCTGGGTGGCCGTCACAAAGCACCTGAAAATTAAAGAAAGTGAATCAAATGATTAATTTGTTTAATGAATTGATTAATCAATATTATCTTGTACTTACCTCAATGGGCGTTGCACGTTTTGTATCACCGATTTTTTGATATCTCTCCTTGAGTGTATCAGCCTTAAGGCCTTGCCACGGCAGTGAACCTCTTAAGAAATACATAAACATATGTCCCAATGCCTCAAGATCATCACGTCTCGACTGTTCACGTCCCATATGCGTATTGATTGACATATAACGAGCTGTGCCAGTTAGGGATTTATGTTCCCGATATGGTATATGTCTATTTGTATCTAAATCAATATATTCTTTGGCCAAACCGAAATCTGTAAGACAAATATATTATCAATTAGATATTTTCTTACTAATGTTTATATTAAATGACCTTCTTACCAATTATGTGTATAATTTTTTCACGTTTTGTTGATGTTCTGCCGATGAGAAAATTCTCTGGTTTTACATCCCTATAGATTAAGTGCCGACTATGAACATATTCGATCCGGTGGAGCTATATAGTAGTGTATAAATGATTAGTTAATGATATTGATTATAGGAAACAATTCATTTTAGGTACAGAATGAGAATAGGCAACATTAATGAAATAAATTAATATTGCCAGTTCTTTGTTTTTTGCGTACAAATAGAAAATGCTAATGCGCCAAATTGTAGGCTATAGTTATTGAAATATAAACCAGTGTTGTAAAAACACTGAGTTAATTTCGGTACACAAACAATTTGTATTTATATCTTTTGACAAATTATATATGTAGATTTGATCAGTCTGTAATTTTGCAAAATCGTTTATATCTTTTCTATTTGTATGACAATTTATAAATTACAAATTACACATGTAAATAAATAGTTCTTCATATTCTCCTTAGTGTCTCAACTAGCTTGATTTTGATGAGTGTTTAATTTATTGGGCTGCTTTTTTTAATGGAAAAATCATAAGTTTTCTCAAATTTTCAATTGATCAACTACTGCAACAAAACGACAAATGGTAAGAGTATTTTACATGCAAGAGTCTAAATAAATTACAATGAACGTTGTTGTTTTAATTAACTAAATTAAAGTATAAAACATTAACCGTAACCATGTTCTACTACAAATGAGAGTTACGATAGCAGAGAGAGAAAGATATATATATATATATAGAGAGAGAGAGAGAGAGAAAAAGATATAGAGCGAGGCTAATGTTGTGTATTATTTTAGTGTTAGTAAAGCTTAACAAAAATAAAAAAGAGATGACAAACAAAAATTAAAAACCAAAAAAATTATACTAAAATTCCCAAGATTAAACCCTAAACACATCACAATAACTAAAAAAGAAAAAGAGGAAATAAAAACTACATAATTGTGAGACTTTGAGGATCGGGAGAGTTTATAATTGAGCTTTTCAGTGTTGGTTAATTTTAATTGCCTTTGCTACCGACATAGTTGTGGTGTGTAGTAAAAAAGTGGTAGTAAGTGTTGTGATATGTGATTTGAATTAATTTTGAATAGAGTGCTTTGAAAAGTAAAAATTTATAATATTTGTATATGTATATTCATCCATTGGAATAAAACAAACAAACATATCTAATTGTTGGTTGATTGTTGTTGGTGGTGGTTTAATTTTGATTGGTGTTTTTCATTTTATTTTTTTTTTTGTTTTTTATTTTTGATTTTTGGTTTATGTTTTTGTACTTACTAATTGTATAGCTATCAGTAGTACGGTCTTCAAAGTGAAACGTCTGCCGCAAATATCGAATAAATCTTCAAGCGATGGACCAAGTAACTCCATAACAAGAGCATTATATTTGCCGCATGGGCCGAAGTAATATACTTCTGGTACACCCTCTGCTATAGCCCACCAGCCCAACACACAGAATGTGGTAAATTTGTTACAACAAAAAAAAAAAGCAAAGAATGATTTTTTTTTTGATTTGATTTGGTTGTCGTTGTTGGTTTGTTGGTTGGTTGGTTGGTTGATCGGTTGGTATAGGAGGAATCAATCGAATTTTAGTGTTGGACAGCGCACAAAAGTTTTTAGCATTTTTTCGTTCGTTGTACAAGAGCAATAGAACAAAAAGAAAGAGTAGAGAAATAAGATGAGAGTTACAAAATCAATTTCATTTATTTATTGGGTCGGAGATAGCCAAAGAGAGAGATAGAGATATATAGGGAGCAAGAGAGTCAGAGTGAAGGCGAACGAGAGTGAGTGAAAGATTGAGGCTCATATATGGATGGTTAGTTTTAGCGCGTCTTACGTATATTACCACCTTTCATTTTAAATAGATTCAATTTTCATATTCATTCAGTTAAAATAAATTTTAAGTGCAAAAAAAAAACAACAAGAACAACCAAATAGAGATTCTCGAAGCATATACAAGGAAGCCGCCTGCTACAAACCAACTAACTCAACTTATCTCTTTCCTCCTAATCAACACCTCACATTATTCATGGGGAATTCCTTGATGTGGTACAATACATAATGTAACAATATATCAATTATATAATATGTAAGTGATTAAATCTACTTTGATTTGTAGGTACAGTTGAGCTTAACATATAATATAAATTCAGTTGTCTCTGTGACTGTGTTTGTTTATTGTTTGTTTGTTTCTGGGTGTGTGTATGTGTGTGTTTGTATAACAGTTGCAAAAATCTTGAAATTTGATTTTATTTGCTATCTGTTGTGTTAGTAAACTTGTTAAAAATTTTTTTTTCAAAAATGTATATATTTTATATAATTATACAAAGAGAAAGAGAGAGTAAGAGCGAGAGCGAGGGAGTGAGAGTAACAGAGTTTGCATAGCAGAAAATAAAAAAAAAAAATTAAAAACTCAAGGGGTTTTCAAGGGGTTAAGTAAAAGAGTTAAGTATAACTGAAACTGTTATAAATATGCTTGGGTTTTTGGTAGTTTAATTTGAAAGAAAGTTTCGTTTTATATACAAATAGGAGCCTCTAAGTAGTAGCTACGTCGCGTTGATCACATGCTTTTGTGGTTAGAAATCGTTTTGTAGTAGGTACAGTTGTTACAACGATTTGAAGATTAAGGCTACAACCAAATAAAAAAAAAAAAAAAAACAATTGCTTTTGGAATTTAGATTATTTTTAACTACATTTTGAACTAAATAAATTTGGACTAACGTTCATTGCATATACAGTAGTCTAATTAATAGGACAAAGGGTGAGAATTTTGATAAGTGTAGTAAAAGCTAACTTTCCATAGAGTTTCCGTTAATAGCCCGGTTGAGACACTTTTGATTGAAAACGTAATTTACAATTTAGAATGAAGACAAAAAAATTCAAACGGATTTTACAATTGAAAAAGTTGATATATAACAGCAGTTATACAAATTTTAATATTGTATGTGTAAAACTGTTATATCTTCTTTTGGAAATGCAAAATACGTCCAAAGATATTCTAAAATGATTTCGGATTGGTTTCAGAACTTACAAGTTGTTTTGCTATCATCAATACAGTCTTAAGTGAAAATTTACGGGAGCAAATATTGAAGAGATCTTCTAATGATAATCCCAATAACTCTAAAACCATGGCATTATAACGGCCACCGCATGTGCCCAAATGATAAATGCGTGGTATGCCATCTGGGGCGTTATCGGCTTCAATTCGTTATATCATATCAATTTTATAATTTTGTTTAATAATTCCAATTCCATGTGATGTATATATAGAGAGGAGATAATATATATATGTCGAGATTCGCCATGCCATCATAATGTATTGGGTTGTTTCATTGCAGCGCAGCCGGGTGGATTCAGGTGATGTCAGTTCATATGATGTTCGATCGATCGGATGGGGGAGGTGGTGTGGTTGGTTCAAGATATTGATTTCAGAGATTCGGATTGTTGTTGTTTTGATTTTTTTGATGAGGGGAATCAGAGCGATATAATATAGATTTGTATATATAAAATAGATGTATGTATATTAAAAGAAACAACAAATAAGAGGCAGGCGTTTAACAAAAAAAAAAAGGGGAATGATAATAAAACTTGTTTGAAGCAATATAAAAGTATTTAGTTTTGTTCATGGTGGTTGGGTATAACAGTTTAGTAGTACAGCTATTAGATTCTAGCTACTACACATACAAATGGAACAGAACAACAGTGTTTGGTATTTCTTGTTTTTTTTTTGTACAAGTTTTTACAAATTTTGTTTTTTGTGTTTTTTTTTTGGGGGGGGGGGTTTTATTCTTCACGCACCGACCTCCGTAATATGCTTGAGAAAATCTATTATCTGTTTTTCTTCGTCCTCAACGTGTTAATAACTAAATTGAGTTATAAATTGTATATTTTTTTATATAAATACATATATGTATATACATATAATAAGCAGTTCTTGATAACATTTTGTCAATATAACGAAGAGGTGGTAACGGTGCAAAACATTTTTTTGTTGGTTGGTTTACGAGTTTATCGGGTGGGTGGTTAGTATAAAACTGAGTAAGAATAAAAATATATTGATAGGAAGGGGACGGTCTTGGTGGTGGTAGTAAGGTTACGGGGGGTTTTCTTTTTTTTTTTTTGTTATTTGTATTAAGTCTTGTTTAGTGAATGGGGTTAGTTTAGATAGTGACAGAAGGGGAGGAGGGTTATAGTTCATTTTTTGTTTTCCTTTTTATATATTTATATATAATATAGATATTTTCAACATACCATGTGATCCTAATAGTTTATAAAACCTATACTCTAAGTGTAGTTGCGGAGCCTTTGACTTCATAGGCTCCATTTTTATTGCTACATGTTCATTGTTGTAAAGATTTTTGCCTGTAAAAAAGAAATGGAAAAAATGGAAAATATATGGAATTAGTTTAAAAAGAAACAGATATTTGGCATTCGTGTGAAACAACAAACGATTATAATATAGAATTCCAAAACAGTAAACCCATGCTTAACCCTAACACTAACTCCAAAAAGGACTCTCACATATCACACATGGATGATTTACATATTTTATATAGTTATGCTTAAACTTGCATGCTCTGCTTTTCATTTTTTCTTGTTACCTGTAACACTGTCCGTGCTACGCCCACCAATACCACCAAAGCAACACATTCGTCGACCTAAATCCCTCCACATAGCCACACAGACAAAGATACGAAAAAATAAAAAAAAAAAAGGAAAGGAAAATATATAGTATGGATTTAATTAATTTAACAAGTTCAATCATGTATGCAAAATTATGTCATGAGCGAGACATAAGACAAGAAACCGAAGAAATGTCCATGAGTGGGTGGATGGGGGCCGATTTGGTTGCAAGCTTATCAGCAGACGACACACAACATTAAGACAGCGGCGCTGATAAGTAAAGTCATCAGACAGTATAACATAAACCGAATGAAAACAGAAAACCCCGTATGACTTTGAACAAAAATAACACACCCCTTTTTCCCCTAACAGATCCGACTACCCTCCTCCTTCATTGCCACAACTCATTCTCAACAAAAATGATGACCATTTAAGTTGTTTATTTATTTGCACGCTTTGCGGTTGCTTTGCCGCCATTTGCCACTAAAATAAAACAACAACATTAACAAAATATGCCAAATACACAGAATCGTCTCTTTCATTATTCAGAAACTACAACAACTCATTCAGCTGTTAACCCAAACACCCCCACCAACAATCGCTTCATCATCGAGAGAGATGGGAAATCGTGAGTTCTTACATTTCATTGATTCTGTTTAAATGTTGCAATTTTGTTTTTGCTTAGTTTTAATTGCTTTTACGCAGAATACCAAAAGAAAACATTTGGGTTTTTCCTAAAATATATATTTTTTAAAACCATTCAGAGTTGTTGTCAAACTCTATTCAATTGGCAACGACTTTTAAACTGTATAAGGAAATGACCATGTAACTTAATCAAAAGGACAACAAACAAAGTAATATTTGTACATATATTTTCAAGTATTCATTGCTAAAGTGGACAATCGAATGACCTATAAGCCTTATATTATTTTTATTTTAATTCAGTTAAGTACAAAATGATTGGTATAAAAGATGTAAGAATTTTTTTTTTGGGTCCGTTGTAAAAAACAAATTTGTTAACTTTATGTTCCCATTGATTTTTTTTATGAAGCCAAACCAAATGTCATGACCTAACACAATAAACATCCAACAAAAAATAAATAAAACCTGAATGGTCCCCAAAGGGAAATTTTAATCATTAAACACCAAGAAAAGGAAGAATATAAAATAAGGGCGTGCAAAAAAAGTTTTTTGGAAAAATAAACGTGAAACGCCCACGCAAAAGTATCGTAAAATTGCCAAAGAAAATACAACATATAACAATAAATTGGCTTTTCTATATTTTCTTTCCCATTTGATTTTGTTGTTTTCGTCTGGTCAGCTAATTTTATTTATACCGAGAGAGCAGACACACTCTCACATCACATCACACACACACATACATACAAACAGATACTCATCCACACTAACAAATTTGGGCAATTGTAATTAAAAAGTAAAACATATAAGAAAAATCGGGCGTGTTAAGCAAAAAAAAAAGTCACAAAGCAAAATGAAAAGTACAAAAAAATAATTATGTCATTTTTATTGCTATCAAACAAAGTAAAAAAAAAAAAAAAGAACTGTAAAAGAAAAACGTTTACGTTATCTTTGGTAACCTTGTCTCACATTCTATATATTTATGTATGTACATTCATTCACACATATACATATTAGTATATATATATAATATATATTTCAATCAAATTTACAGAGCACAATTAATAAATAAAAATGATATCACTAAAAAGTCCCTAAATAATGTTCGACGTCATAAGATTTCCATCGGTTAAGCAAGCAACTGTTTATTCTGTTTGTTGTATTCTAACTGAACTATTATATGCATTCACACCTTGTATATATTTATGATTTATTAAATATATGTATGTATAGGTTATTGTTAAAACAACTGTTATCGCTGCTACAATTGCTACGAAATTTCTATCGATTTCATTAGGACACTTTCCAACAGCTGCCAAAGCTAGATTAACTATAAATTTCTAAACATATCGTAGAAAAAAAAATACAATTACATCTGTTGAAATGATCTTTAGTATTTAGTATTAAGTTTTCTATAAAATATTCCATTTACTTGGTTTTTTGAACAAAAATGACTACGATGAAAAAACGATTTTAACAATTGAACCATTAAAATCTAATCTAATCTAATCCATTAAAATCTAAAAATTAGTTGTCAAATGAAGAACCTATTTTTTTATACTAAATCTACCTAAATAGAACCTCAACTTTATTTTTTAAACAGTTTAAACAGCACTATATAATTATTAAAGGCTACCTGTTGTATGTCTAAAAAAAAATTGTAAAAGAACTGCAAAAAGGAAGTGACAAGACCAAATAAAGAAAAAGAAACAGAAAAGAAAAACAGGGCCAAGAAAAAAGTTTATAAAAGCGCATTTAGCAAACAAAACAAAAGTGACGATGATGCCAGCAGGCAAAACAGATGGCGGAATGGAATGGCATTTTGCCGTATTGTTGTACCAACAAAAATGAAAAAGGTTCCCATTGTGGTTAATGTTCTTGGCAGGCAAGTCATGAAAAGGAATGCCAAACAGTCAGCCAGCCAGTCAGTCAGTCAGCTAAACTGAAAGGAAGTCTTTCAAACAAAAAAATGGCTACCCGCAAAGAAAGAAAACAGACATATCGTTTCAAAAATACTCTGTACAGGGGAACGGATACAAAATTATATAGGATTGACCAAAATTTGGGCATTTGACATATCTTTTGTGAGACTGATCTTTAAAATTGATTTGAAGCCTAGGCTAGGAAAAATCAAATATATTTTTGATAGTGCTAATACACCCTGTTTGGAGTATAGGGTATAAAGAGTGGCGACATTTCTTGCATGCCAGCAAGCACCACCGAAATTACAAAGCAACAAAGAGGCCCGGGGACGTATGGACTGATACTTGGCTTTGAGTCATTTTAACATAATTTACGATTTATTTACAGCTATTTGGCATTGAGCCTGAAGTAAAACTACAGCGACAATGTAGGGAGCCAATAGCAAGTAAGCGGATGTACCGGAGGAAACCGTTTGTTAACCTACATACAGAAGTATCCATACAAATCTTAATCTGATCATCGAAAAACACAATTAACTGGAACAGGATTTTTAGATAAATAAAATATATGAAATCCAAACTATGAGGATCGTAACTTTTGCTAAATCATTATTTTTTTTTTTTATGATGAGTTGATTTTCATTCCCATTGATGCTGCATTTTAATTTCATCTGTGCTTTGACAAACAGTGTATTCAAATTCCGCAATATAAATTTATTTCTCTCCATGAAATACTCACCTAAACGCAATTCGCCAAAATTACCACAGCCAATTTTTTTACCGACACGAAAATTTGGTCCGACCATAAGTACACCGGTTGTGGTGCTTACAGATTGGCGGGTGGAATACATATTATTGCTTGAATTTGTTTTACCACCAGCGAGGTTTGTGGCATTTGCCACATTACCAGCGGATGGACCGGCAGTTGTTGTTTGTGGACCTCCGCCACTGTAAAGAGAAAAGAAAATACAAAAAGAATGAATAATGAGCACAGAAAAAAATTAATGATTAATGGGTAAATTTATTTAATTTTATTTATGTATGTATATATTTTTGTATGAAAAAAGAAAAAATGCAACCTTAGATAGTTTTGAACTCTTTTAACCAACTTCGGCGCCATATTAAAACATTAATTTCGACGGCAACGATGAGGACGAGCACGAGGACGACAAAAAGACGATATTAAAGAAAGTTTACAAGTGACAACATGAAAGACAAAACAAACAATAACTTTTTGTTTCTTCTCTGTCTCTCCTCTCTATTAATATGTATGTTTCAGATATTTAAGTATATACTATATGTACGTACTCCTCCTTTTTTATATATTGTGATATGTATTTGCGAAACATTCAATTTGGAAAAGCCTAGAAAGATCCAGTTTACTATGTTTTCAATACAAAACTAATGGATATAAAATTATTATTTTTTTTTGTTTTTATTTGCAAAGGTCACTAAACTCGTCAGCAACAAAATGTTATATTTCTTACCATATTAAGTGTGGGGAACGCCCACCTAAATGGAAATATATATTTAGATATTATATTTACATATACATCTGTCTATCTATAGAAAAGGACAATGACACATAGAAAAGTTTTTCCACTTTTTGCATTTTTAAACAGTAGTACAAACGAGTTGAAGTCAGTTGAATTGTGTTCAGTTGAGTTCGACTTGATGGTCTATGGTCAATGACGAGAACTTGCCCAGGCGTAACCAACATTCGACCAATGAATGACTCATACATACTTACACGAACATTTACTCATACATACGGATATATGTATGTATGTACATACATACACATATAAAATATGTACTTGCATAAGTACTCATAGTTAGGGTAAGCTTATTATACAGAATGAAGAAAAAGTTGCATATTTGAAATATAAATATCTTGGGCGTGGCTTTAAAAATTTAAAGATCTTTTCAGAAAAATTAATTCAATGTCGCTTTAAAATTGATTCAAGTTTCTTAAATTTTCTTACACTGAAATAGTAGGTCTCGGCTGAGTAAAAATATTATTTTTATAATACAAAACTGAATCATTGAATTAATAAAATTCAAAACAGAAGAAACATGATTGTTTTTAATAAAATCAAAGCTGGAACTTACTTACTTTAAATACTGATAAAATAAGTTTAAGGCTAATATTACAAAAACTATTCTGGCATTTGAAACAGGAAATTGATAGTTTAAGAGACACAATCTCCCTTCTCTCTTTATAGTGTGGTTGTCACACATCTTTTTTTTTACTACTTTATCTTTTTAACTTCTTTTTTTAGCTATTTCGTTTCTGGTAATATCAGTTTCTTGTTGGAAAAAAAAGAGAATCTTATCTTGTGTACAAAAAAAACCGGGGCAGAGAGAAACAATTACCGATAATTGTACCGTTAAATACTGTTGCGAAAATCAAGAATGAACTACCGATAACAATTAAAGACACCGAATCAGCAAGGAGAGCACAGAGCCAAGAAAAAAGGAAAGAAAGAAAAAGAATATATATGTATATGTATGTATAAAGAAACAAGTTCTACCAACAACAGCTTTAAGAGTTCAATATCGAGTTCTTTTTGTACTCGACACGATTCAACTCGACTTAAATTTAGTTTTGCTTGTTTTTATGGCTTAATATCCTGCGGCTAAAACTGGTTCAACATATGTATGCATCAATCGATCGCCGTTGTTGTTGTTGTTGGTTTGGCTCCCCAGCTTTAACTCTATTTATATTTATTTTTGCTTTTGGGGTCGTTTGCTTAGCAATACAACGCCTGTGCCTCAAAAACGGGTTCTCAACCTGCAACAAGACAAAAAGGAGTCGGAGATTTCGAGTACCCTGCAACTGTCTATCCTTAAACGAATATATAATATATTTATATATATTGCTTTGTTTATCTCAGCAATCTTAAAAAGCGGAAGCAAAAAACTAGCAAATATTCAAACTATGTACATATGTGTGTGCGTTAATATATTTTCAATTTTACAAGGTATCTAAAGGTCGGCGCTGCCAACACGATAATGAGATTTCTTTCTTTCATGAATCGAATGTGAGAAAAAAAAAATAAAGGCTCAACTGGGGCCGCGACCGGTTTTTTAATTGAATTTCTGCTAACTACATTTATGAAGAGAAACATGAAGGGTAGGTAGGTGATGGATCCTTTAATGATTAATTCAACACCGATTTTGAATTTTAATTTGGAAAAACGTTAAACAAAAATAAAAGAAACAAAAACGAAAAACATATTAGATAAAAATAAATAGCAAATTAATAAACAACTGGAAATCTTTTTAGTTTTTGTTGTTAAACATTAACCGAGGTCATATCCAATATCCCATTTTAAAAAGCTCGATCAAAATGAGCAATGACAAGCCTAAGCAGGGACACCTGATCCAAGTGTAGCCTTAGATAACAAACAAAAGGCGCCACCAAAGGAATGAATAATTAATCGGAACAAAGAGACTCCATTCTAAGGGCTATATTATTCTGACTGGTGGGCATTTATTTACGGATTTCTGACTAGGGAATTAACTCTAATTGATGTGCATGTTACCTAAAAACAAATTCAACGAATATTCCCTATTGTTGCTTATCCATATTCATATGTATATATAATGTCAAAGAAAATGCTTTTCTCTACCATTTAAATACTACTTTGTAACCTTGATATTGGTTAATTTATTAAGATAATTATAATATCAGTTCAGTATTCCAATTAAAATGTTAGCTTCCCTTCGGAATGTTTTATTTTATTTGATTGGCATTGCATAATTTTGTCAAATTACATATCAAAAATTAACACTTGTTGACGGCGATTTCCATTTTATGTATTTCAAAATGTTTTTCCTTTTTTTTTTTATTTCTTTTGTCAATGTCAACAGCATTTATTGCAAACCCGTTTTAAAGAAAGTGAAATAAAAGCAAGTTTCGTTGTTGCTGTTAGACGAAAACAAAAATCAATAATTAAAAATAAATCGAGAACTAAAAATAAAATAAAACTCTATGCTCAGCACAAAAATGTTAGTTGTATTGGTGAAGAAAGGTTTACTAAACCAAAAACCCCAAACTCATGTGTGTCTGTGTATTTGTAGGGCGAGACTCATGAATAAATCAAGCGGAAATTTAGCCAAAGAGACAATGGGGCCCTTCCATGTGGACTGGACGTCCACAGAGAAGGAGGCGTGACCTGATGTTTGTGACGTTGTTGATTCTACTGCTGCTAAAGGGGAGGCAGCGGAAAATCCCAATTAGAATTTTTCAAAGGCCAGCTATACTAACCCCAAGCAATCCACTTAGGCCAGGTCGTGGCACAGACTACGATACGGGTATGTATCGAGTGGTACAAAGTAAAATTGTATTTTAAAATTCATAAAGTTACTAACCAACTATTGATTGCCAACTGAGACAGACATAGACATATAGGGCTTAACATGAGGCTTAACTTTGTCTTGGTATGGTACATAAAGCTTAAGGACTCCTTGACCCTATAAGTACAGGGTATAATTAACGATATGCAGTAAGGCTCTCGCGCCTAATTAGTCACAATCAATATAATTCGATAAATGTGCAAAATGACTCAGACAAATATCCATAAATTTAATTAAAACGAAGCCCTACGACCAAATATTCTTAAAAATCTTGTTAATTTCTTTCTGTCTCTTACATAACAAAAGACAAGAAAAAAAAAAAACTTTCTTAAATGGGAGCTTAAAATAAACAAAAGAAAATCTGAACACAAAAAAATATATTCTTGATAAATGAAATTACGTGATAAGCCGACCCTGTCGCTGTCCCTGTCTGCCTCCGTGTTTATGCGTAGAGTAAAAGTGGGGAGCAGGAGTAGGGCGACCTTATCATTTAGAGAGATTTCTGATGACGCGTTTTGCTTTCTGTCAGTTAGTCACAGTCAGTCAGTCAGTCAAGTCAGTCAACATTTTTTACGTCGTCGCCTTTCTTCTCTCTGCGTCGCCTAACAATTGAATTGTTGTGCCTATTTATAGAACAAACAGCAAACACAATTTCATTATAATTGTCAGGCGCAATTGAAATTCAATTATGCAAAACAAAAAAAAATTTAAACGATCCAATAATATTTGAATATATGTATTATATATTGTAAAGAATTTTATCTGTAATGGATTGAAATATAAAATAAACCCAAATGTGTCATCCACTTTCGATCAGTATTTTAATATAATAACCATAGTCAAATCAACTACAAAAACGAAACCAGATGTGAGCGTCCATAATTCAAGCAATTGTTATTATTATAGTTTTATTTTCTTGACCGATCAAATTAACTACTAGTAGTATTGTAACCTTTTCTATGTATGTAATTGCAGTTGTTTTCATTTATTTATAATAAATTGAATTATAAATAATGAATTTATAAATTTGTTTTTTAATTGAATTGCCTCACATCTGTAACATATTGATAATCATTGTCAACAGCAATTGACAGTTTGAAAGGCAAAACGAACAGCAACAGGAATGGGGCATAAAACAACATAACATAAATAAATGAACACCTCCTAGCTTTTACATTCCCTTTTCTCTTTCCATCGTCAAGCTAGCTGACCTATCAGCATTGATACGCAAAGAAATCTTATATATATATATATATATACATACATATATATATAAATACATGTGTGTGTGTACTTGCATATATGGAAGCACTTGAATATACACTTATACACCCACATGCACATACACACTCGAAACACTTATTGTACGTAGTAGGCAGGCGGCAATATGAACAAGTTGGCTAGATAAGCGCGCGTTGATTAGCACAGCAAGCAGTAAGCAACGATGTCATCGACGTCAGACAATAGCGAGACACACACAAAAAAGAAAAACACAAATGAACGAGTGAGTGTATTAAGGGAAGAGAGAAGCAAAACGAACCCAACCCAAACGAACTGCATATAACAACGACAGAGAGAGCTTTAAAGGCAAAAACAAAACACTAACAAACACAATGACGACGAGTGCTAGCGCCACTTTCAAACTGTGCCTATACATACTGCAGTTTGCTGCTTACAGGCGGCCTCCCTCGTTGCTGCTACTGCAACATAAGACACAGTGAGGCCAAATTAATTGAATCATCATATAAACACATTGAAACAAAAGTATGAAAACTGATAGCTTAAATCCACTCTATACTATTCGTTGTACTGAATGCATTCAAAATTCATAAAGTGCACTTAGGATACCTAATATACATTTCTAAGACATTATACCATAATATTTGGTTTTTCCAATTCCTAGTTTAAAAATTTCTTTGGCATTTTAACCACAGTGCGACCGCTGAACAAAGGTTTGTTCAGATTGGATTTGGGGTTGGGTTTGGTTTATATGCACATCACATCAGTGACAAAGTCTATCAGCAGCAACAACAGCATCCTCTACTGCGCATATATGTACATACATATACATACATATGTATCTGTATGTATGCGCTTCAATGGCCGATTGACCTTTACATGTTAGATTAACTATCCATTTATACAGAACATATGACACACATACCTATGTATATGTACATAATGTATGTACATATGTATATGTGTATGAGCTTTAATTAGTTTGCACGTGCAAAGCTGAAAAAGCTATGCAAATGGGCTGCTCTTTATTAGAGGTCAAACGCTATCAACATACTAGTTAGTATGTGCAACTATCTCTTCGTCAATTATGCATATATACCACCTTCGTTTGTGCCTGTGTTGGCGCTGAGCAAAAATTGTCGGTAATTTGCTTTCTAGTGTTCTCTTCCTGTGGCCTCATCCTATATCAAATCATCAATTTTCTACTCCTACGCTAGCTATTTCCTTACTTCCTCTTCCTTCCGCCTTTCATGTGTGTGTGTGCTTGTATAATTGGTTAAGTTGGACTTGTGGGTGTGAACGACATTGAAATATCTCACGTGCGTTTTACATTGGCAGAGTGTATACAACAAATGCATACATTATTTCTTTTCGTTTTATTCGTTTTTTGCTAGGTTGGTATTTTTTCTTTTTTTTTTTTGTTTTTTGTTTGGAGGTCAAAGTCGCGGCTATGAACACTATTGCAATTTGAGAGCACTTGCATTTCTTTTTTTTTTTTTTTAATTTTTGTTTTCACACTTATTTTTTTTTTTGCTTTTTTTTTTTGTTTATCTTTAATCTCAGGTGTCGTCGACGAATTGAAGGCTATGGACAATGGTTCTGCTATTGAAATTTTTCAAGATTTTTTACCCTCAGCACGTTTTTGCTGTTCATTGATTCGTTTTTCTTAATGGAATGAGTTTATCCATTTAACATTTACACGCCACTATCATTTTTGTGATTTATACTAAATGCTAAAATACTTTATCGATTAATTTCATTACATATACAATTATTTATCCTATTAATTGTAACTTGTAAGAGACGCAAAGAAATCCTTTGATTGAAGAGGACTATTATTGAAATCTGAACTAATGTGTTATTCACTTTTATTGACATCGCATTTAATAATATATCAGTTTCCGTTTTAACTAATTTTTACTCATCACTTTCATCGCTTATTCACTTATTTTTTTTACACTGTACCAGAAACTCAAGCGATTATGCTGTTGCAGCAATTCTGCAATGTGGCAACCATGAGCAACATGTGTTAAACATAAGTAATATTATATGTACATATAAAAAAACTAACCCGGCAAACTCCGTCAAATGGCTCTATGTGCCCCTGTTCTATCCTCAGACAAAGCCCGCCGTGGCTGCCTCATGCATTGAACGATAAACAAGAGGCAAGAAACAACATACACGATGCGGGGGAGCAGTGCTGGTCAAACTGTTGTATGCTGTGCAGTCTGTGGCAGCTGTTAAGGGGCCGTTCACTTTGCTGCTACTGCTATTTTTGTTGTTTTTGCTGCTGATGTTGTTCATTTGTTGTACTTGAAAACGTGTTTTTATTGTTCTCTTATTATTGTTTAATTATTATCGTGTCATGAACTTCTATTCCGGTTTTCATTCACTTTAGCAAAATTGCAAATGTATATACATACATATTTGTACGTATAAATCTATTTTTGAGTTTTGCTATCAAGTAAAATAACAAATTTTGCGTTAAATGAATGATTCATACATTTTTCACTGCACTTCACACACACATAGAAGCACAACAATCGCAATTGTTGTTATTTTTATTATTATTTAATGCCAAGAAACCCGCGCGCTTTCCACTTCTTTTTTTTTTTTTTGTTTTATACACTTTTTGCCATTGTTACTCTGGTTATACTCCAATTAAAGCTATTTCAAAGTAGTTTTTCTTTTTAATTTATCATATCCGCCGTTACGCTTACCGCTCTATGTGTGTGTTACGATGAGAAAGGGGTAAGCAATGTAATAAGGAGTAGATAGGGTGAAGCAAAGGCTTTACATCTTGGATTATGTTGCAAAATTGGTAATTGGAAACTTTCGCCACATGATGAAACGTAGATTTATTTTAATTCTTCATTTTAACAGGTCAAAAGTCTCTGGAAGACAAAGAAGACAAGAGCAGCAAGAAGAAAGAAACGGATACCAGAAGGGCAGGCAAAAGAGAAATAAAAAAGAATGAGAAGAAAAAGTCATAAATAACTTGAAAAACCAGTTTATGTTGCCGGTGTACAAACAAATGTGCAAGAAGCAAAAAAAAAGATGGAGAGAGCCAGCGAGAAAATAAGCAAAAGCAAGAGGGAGAAAGAAATATGCAACACTAAACTAAACTCGTTAAAGTTGTGGAAAAAATAAAGCACACACAGCTGACTCAAAATCAAGAGATACATACTCACGCACACAGCTGTAGTGTGTGCGAGAGAAAGAGAAGGAGAGCACAATTTTCCAGGTGAACACACACATATACATATACGCAAACGAACACACTCTACATCATTTTGTCAGTCAATGTGAAGAAAACGCAACAATTGCCATAGAACTAGAACACGAATTTGAAAATCACTCACACATTTACATATGTAGATTATATTTTCCAAATATGTACATACATATGTATGTTCTATGTAATTCTATGTAAGTATGAGTACTGGAAAAACTCCGAACCGCACCGCACGACTTGCGAAAAATAAAAATTTTAAATAAAAGAAATGATAAACTACTAGACGCAGCAACTCAAAGCAAGAGAGAAGAATGACAACTGCTACGGCAAGCGATCGGAATTGAACTGAACTAAGCAGCGCAGTAAGCAGCGTTATCAGACGCGAGCAATTTTGAGAGAGAGAGACTCTGACGGACGGAGAGCCAAAACACTTGTGAGCGTGTGAAAATGAAATTGCGGCAAATGAGCATTTTGTATTAGTATGTAATTATTGTAGACATTACTCGTATTTGTGCTTGCTCTGTAGGGGAGGAGATTTCATGCGTATGTGTGTGCCGAGTGAGAGTGTATGAGATTGGAAAGGAGAGGTACTAACAAATACTAATATCACACTGATATGATTTTTACTTATACATATGTACATACATGTCCAGAGTGCGTGTATCTGTGTGTTTGTATGTACATGCACGTCAGAGGTTAACAGAACTATAACAACAAAATCGTTACACAAACAAAACGCACCTGTAAAACACACACATTTACAGATATTGATAAATACTCCACATTCACTCACACATTGGCAATTTCATTGAAGCCGGCAGCAGAAGTAGCAACAACAACTAAACAAGATCGTTCGTCCCATTCTGTTGTTTGCAGCAACAACAAACTTTTGGTGAATCATTCCCTGCTGTTACTATTAGTCTGGCTCTGTTAAGTGACCCGACCTAACAGTGACACAATGTTCAGTTACTCCCACTGTTTTTATATATCAATCGTATTGGATACCGTTAAGGTGAGAGGCTGTTAGAGCGACAAAAAAGAATTATATATATTTTGAAGTAATTGTATCTAATTTGTGATAAGCCAGAATAGTGGCACTTAAATTTTTTTTAATTACTTTTAAATTATTGTGCAGCTTACGAGTATGTAGTAGTAGAATATGGAGTTCTGTTTTATTCTATTCATTTAAAAATGTGAAAGCTTTTTCTTCAATTTTAACCATTAGGTCAACACCTCCCACATGTGATGTTAGTTAGTTGGGAGCCGGAATTATGAATATGTGCTAATCTTTAGCCATATTATTAAATTAAATACTTTCAGGTTTCATCTGTAATAATAGCAGACATCCTAAAAGAGATTCTACAAAAGCTCGCAACAAATCACTGTGGATAAGATAATAACAACAATTTTAAACATAATTTAACCAAAAATCTACAATAGATGAAAAGTCTAAGCAAAAATATGAAAATTTAAGTTAAAAATAATTTTAAACGCCTCTTGCGCTACATAATCAGCCGCGAAACTTAAGCTAACGTAACATTGTTGCCAACCAACTCACTCACACAAAGTAGTAGACTATGTTTGTAACATAAAAACAAACTTTTTGTTTTATCACTTTTATTACTTAATAGCAGAGAAAAGACTTAGAAGATGTGGAGAGAAGAGAAGAAAGGAGGAGTAGTGGGTCAACAGGGTGAGAGGTAGATATAACCTAAATTTTTGCGGTAGCAACAAGAAATGTTGCTAACTGTAACGTAGGCCAGAAACAAACCAGGGTTGCCACCTGTCCTACATTAATAGAATAGGGTGGAGACAACAACAAAAATAAACATATAAAAACCAAGTTGCGTGTGGCAGCGTCGAAAAGTAGCTTCAACAACTAGAGAAAAACGCTGATGAAAACCGTGCTAAACGAAAGCGAAAGGAAGCGGTAGAAGTAGCAATTGTGGAGACGGGGCAGATTCGGGCGGGGTTAGCAGCTGTGCTTCATAAAAACAAGGACAAATTGCGGATTTAGCAAAAATAAAAAAAAGAAGAACAAAAAAATGTGAATGTGAATGTAAAAGCATACAAAAAGAAATAAAAAGCAAAGCACATGACTTCCAGAAAAAACAAGCGACCGGCCGACAAACCGACCCATTCCCATCAAACGCCACACAGAGTGGCCAGATGATGACGTCATTAGGCTCTTCATGGCAACTGTCAATCGCCTCGCCTCTCTGCGTATATTCAGATGTGTGTACATACAACACTTATTGTTATGTATATATACATATATATATATCTCTATGGTTGTGTGTGGGTGCACCGCACGAATGAACGCAGAAAAGCTATAAGACGATTAACAACAAGACTACAGTGTTGCGCTACTGATGACGATGTTGCTGAGGAGAAGGTTGGTTAATGTTGATGATGATGCCCAAACCCGAAGTGCTTGCTGCCAACTATTGGGAAAACTAAAAACGAGAGATACGAAGTAATTCTTGCCAAAGATTCTATATATTCAATGCTTATAAATGAAAATTTTCGAAATAGAACAACGATTTTAGGACACCCTTTAATGATCATGTCATGTTTGCTGCAATCCGAGTTGAACTACAGATACTGATTATTTTTAAACTGATTGTTGCCAATGATCTATTTGTCAAAAGATAATTTTAAGAATCACAATTTAAAAAGAAAGTTAATCTTGTTTATTTATTGTACTAATTTAAGTAATGATTTAAATATTTAATTTCTAAACCCAACAAAACCATTAACCAGAAAGTTTTTAAATACGAAAGAACAAAATATTTTACAATGTTATAAATAAAAAATAAATGTTAAGCTAAAACTAAAAATTGGTTTAAATGTTATACACTCAAAGTAAAAATAGAATTTAATATTAATGGCAAGGTATTTCTCTCTTTTGCTTGCCTTCGCTCTCTATGCATTTGGCAATCACATAAAAACGGAAATCAATTGTCGATAAGTGTTCGATTTGATTCGATTCTGCTGATGATAAAGTGTTTTTTTTTATTGATTGTAAGAGTGTGGGTATGTGTATGTATGTGCGTGGGCGGTATATAGGAAATGCTACGGTTGCAATTTACAAAACGAAAAGAAAGTAAAAATAAAATTCCCAACAGGTCGGTCAGCTTCAAATAGACAAAGATATAGAATAGTGCGAATAGTGTGAAAAATTTAACTTAATTTAATTTAATTAGTATGTATGACAGTCAAATAATCAATAATAAAAAAAAAAAAGAAAACTAACTGAAATGCTACATATGTATGTATGTATGTATATGAGCACACAAGTGAAAGGCCTGTCAAACAAATCGATGACGATTTTAGCCCTTCCCCCATCGCTCTTCTTTGCAACACACATCCTCTTTTCAACATTTTGACATTCCAAGAACAGAATTGGCATCGGCATTGGTGATATCCCTTTTGCTATGAATGAAAGCACATTTACTGACCGCTGACAAGGATAAACTTACGTCCACTTTTTCCTTTTTGTCATTGCAAAGATAACAGAAGGAGTGGTTTGAACGAGAGCATAAAAGCTTAAGCCGCTCATTAGTGACAGACGCCTACGCACATCCAAACACACACAGACACACACACACAAATACACACCAGTGCAGGCCTAACAGTAATTTCAACGGGTAGAGGTTGATGGAAAATGTAACACTGTCATCCACAAATCGACTTGATGACGGCGCAGCCATTATTATCTAAACTTGGGACTCCCCCATTGATGACTAAATGTAACTTGAATTAAATGACATTTTAATAATAAAAATTACTTTTTGAATAAGAAGGCAGAATGTGAACTTTCTATCACACACAATAAAAATCATCATCTTATAATCTAAATCATCAATCTAATAAAAAAATGTATATGCGAAAACGTTACACTTTTTCTCTCTTTTAATACTTTTAATATAATTTGTAATGGTCATTCACCACCATTCATAACAAAAAAAAACAATATTTTAAAGGTAAAGCCACCTGTATGAAAACTTTCAGAAACACCCACTCATCACCCAATCAGCAATAGCAACAACAACAACATATACAGAAAATAAAAACGTCACGTCAATAATTTCTAATACCGAAGTCACTATACACTGTGGTTATTTGGCCCCAAACATTAAGAATATATACCTTGAAAAATCTACAAAATTTAAAGAACGATCATAATGCAACTGTAATGTTTAATAATTGGTTGAGAATTCAAAACTGTTTGAAAATAGTTGAGAAATCAAATACATCCGTTTTTGCATGGGTTTCAACACAAAACCGATTTACCCCAACTAGCCACTTTCACAGTATTTTCGCAATGAAAGATTTTTTTATTTTTAGCAAATAGAATTTCTATTTTAAATTTGGTGTCTATTTTATTGGATTTGGTTTTAGTTTATCAGTGTTGCTATTACTGTTGCTGCTGGGCTTCGTCTTTTCATTGGCTATTGCTTGGCAAGGCATATAGGAAGTACGGAAGGAAGGATGGAAGGGTGAATGAAAATGGCTTTTTCAATCCATAATGGATGCCATTTTCACATGTATTGCGGGATGTTTGCATAGGGAAGCGGAAAGTTAAACAAACACACACTTACACACGTCGGTTACACACACACATTATAAATATTTTATACACATTTTAGTTATCGGCCTATTTTCCTCATCCTCCTCTGTTGTTTGAGTGTTTTGTGTCATACCAACGGAAAAGCCTTGGAGATGGTCCCCAATGTTCTTGTCTGGCAGTTACCTTCTGTCCGTATATTGACATTTCTAGGTTATTATCATTGATTTGTTTAGTTGGATTTTACTCAATATTTTTATTTTTTGTGCCTCACCCACCCGATTCGTGATCGTCTGCATTTTTGGGTTTTAAGAATGTTTAAGCATTCCTCTTCAATTCTATTTGATGCCTTTTCAACATGACACAGTGATAAAATGTATTTTGCTTTGAATACTTTATAAAACCAATTAACCATTTGTGTAAACATTACTTTTCTTTCTTGCTTTATACTCTTTATTTTTTTTTAACACAATTAAATGTTTAAATATTTTGTTGACACTCTCTCAGAGACGATTTAACCTTTACCCAAATTCACATTCGTCTTTAAATTGAATCATTTTGACAAATAAATTTATACTATTCAATTATATTAACTAATCCAATAATATGTATGCAAATTAATAAATTATTCATAGTGTTTTTGTAATTATTACATGGACTGGGGGTTATTGAGCTCCAACTTCCCTTTCTTTATCTCTGTCTCACTCTGTTTCAGTTGTTGCTGATACGCAATGCATTTGACCTCAATTGCAAGAGAGAGAGGAGGGAAAGATGAAGTCAAAATTGGAGACACGAAGCCAGAAAAAGAGTATTTTATCTTTAATTATTGCTATTGTTATATTTGTTTTTGTAACCAACAATTAACTAATTAAAATGTAATTTATGTTTTCAACGAGAATTATTATTTGTTTTCAAAAATTAAAAACAATTATGAAATGTACAAAAATGGGGATTTCCAAAACCAAGCAAAAAGAACAAGAACCAAGCAATAAAGAAGCAAAAGAAAAAACCAGTCGCTCGGTAGTTATTGATAATTAAGTGTGAAAGAAAAAACGACAAGGAGACAAGGCATAATGAAGAGTAAAAGACAATGAATGCATACAACGCAGTCTGACTTTGTTCATATCAAAAAAAAATAGGAAAAGAAACATAAAAAACATCAGCAACGGAAAAAGGTTCAACTAAACTCAACTGCGTTTTTTCTTTTACGATTTTATTTGAGCCACAGACATCTTTGAGCAACTTGTTAGCACTTTGCCTCTAATAGAATCAAACAAAAAGTTAAAAACAGAGAGAGAATGAAAGAGACAGACAGAATGTTGAAAAATTAAAGTAAACTAAGACAAATAGTTCAAGGAGAACAGAGAATGGAAATGGTGAAGAGTTTTTAGCAAACAGAAAAGATTAAACCAAAAAAAAAGGAAGAAAAAGATCATTAAAAAAGTTGAAAAGCACTTTTATACTTGAAAAGAAAATCTCATCACGCGACAAATAAGCAAGAACTACAGTTTAATGAGCACAATAAATCATATTTAAAAAAAAATTTAAAATAAAAAGATCAAACCGAATTTACAGGAGAAAGTATTCAGCTTAAAGATCCTGTTAAATTGGATAATTTATTGACATTCGTCTGAACTTAACAAGAGCCATAAATTGCAATAATTCACCAAATATACGAAATGAATAAAGATATTGTCAACAATTTTTTGTGCTATAACGCTAAATAGAAGAGTTTCTTAACCAATTTTCCATTTAATTATTAACAGTTTAAAAGATATTTTTCAAAAATGACTCACATTAAATTTCTTTTTGATAAAACTTTGTCTGCGTTACACAACATATGTATGTATGTATGTACATAAAAGAATGTTATTTGGAGAGAGAGAATAGGAAATGTCTTTACATCTATATATGTATGTATGTAAGTATGTATATACATATGTAGGTAGTTACCTACGCATTCACTTGTGTATGTATGCATGTACATACATATGTTTGTAATCTTATCAATTCTATTGATACTTCTGTGCGTTTTCCTTTAGTTTTGGGTCTGTGATAAGAAATATGTGTACTGAACACTCATTAGTTCATCAACCATTATTTAAAATATGTACAATAAACACATACATACATACATACATATGCATATAAAATCCTAATTTTATCTAGAGAAAATGAGAAGCGTTTGCTTATATGTATGTATACGGATATGTATATATTTTTGGTGTCATACCAATGTCGCAGACTTGTAAAAATTGTTATTAACCAGCGTGGAATATGAATCAATTTTCTGTTAGAATTCCTTTGTGAAAAAATCTCAATCGAAGTGGAAGGATATATGGATTAAATATAAAGATAACTCACCTAGCTTGCCGTTCTCGTCGCTGCATGTTCTCGCTGAAAGTTCCTAATTGTTGTTGTTCGGCACGTTCTCTTGAATTTTGACTGAAAAACGATATCACTTTCCACAGAATTTTGATAAGAATAATCTATAACTGAGAAGTGGGGAAAGAGGGAGGCGCTGGCTTTTCCTGGCGCTGCTGTTGTTGCTGCTTACTGATCCTTGTACAGAGAAAAGCTTAGGTAAACGCGTTTACACGTACCACAAGACTTCCAGATATAGTTAATGCATGTCGCGCATGCGTACACACACACACACCCACACACGCGCGTACGTTTTGCCAACACTGTCTATCTATCTCTCTCTCTCTCGCCAGAATCGTTTATAATCCAGGTGTTCGTTCAGCTGGCTATCTCGGCTTGGTTACAGTTATGTTCCTGTTCCTTATGCCTGCTACTGCGGTTCCCGTTGATTAAGTAGGAAGTTGTAGTTGTAGCTGATATTGTTGTGGTTGCTGTTGTTGTTGTATTGTGGCGTCGTCGTCGGCGTTACTTGACATTAAGTTGTATTAAATTTGAGCAGCATTTCTTTGATTTTTTGATATATTTTTATTTTTGTTTGAATTTTGAATTATGTTTAGAATGTGAGAGTATGTGTGCGGGTGGGTGTGTGTGTAAGAGAGAGCGAGAGAGAGAAATAATATAATTTTGTTTCTTCAAGGCAGTTTGTTATTTGTTTTCAGTATTACTTTTTACAACTTTAAACTAAGTTAAACGAAATATATAATTTTGGCTAAACAGTTTTATGACAAAACACACAATTTTACACATTTTTTTTTCTCATCCACGTTTTTTATTTCATGATATATACATATATATTTATTTTCCAATTAGCTCAACATATTTGTTGTTGTAGTTAAATAAATTTAACCGGTCAGCTTATTAATTCTTTTCACTTTTCATTCACTTATGAATCCGCCAACAGAAAGCTGCAAAAACAAAAAGAAGGAAACAACAAAAACATTATGTGAATTTTGAGTTAAATGAATTTAGAAATTGTTGCTACTACCACTCTGGTCACACTAGATTTGGGCCATAATACTAATACCAATTTTCTCCCTATGGTTTTGTATAATTTATTTTGTCCAGTGTTTGCGATTTTGCAAGGAATTTACTCGGCATATATGCAAATTGTAATTTTAAGTAAAACCTAAACCATAAGGTCTGCGTTTAGCTTGAAAAATTGGGCCAATTAGAGTGCCTTCCCCTTTCCCTTACCCAATAACCAACGAAAGCAGGCATGTCAAATCGAGAGAGCAGAGAGAATAGGGCGGCAGCGCTGCCACTTCATTTTAATTTTTTCATTTCTTTAAGCATATCTTCTGTCAGTTTTGGCCTAAGTCAGCTTTTTATGCTCAATTAATTTATCTGCTTCTTTTTGAAAGTTTTACCTTTTATATAGCTGCATTTTCATCAATACGCCTAATTTTTCCCACTCACACTAATACACAGACACAATTACACACACGCACACACACTGGTACGCGACGGGAGCTCGGTTCGGTTTTTTTTTTCGCAATTTGTTATTAACTTAATTCAAGGAAAAAGGTTATTTTATTTATTTCTTTTCAAGTATTCTGTTTTTATTAATTTATTTTTATTTCAAGCATATCTGCTGTGTTTTTCCATCACTATTGGTTATTTCAAAATTATTTGCTGCAAAAAACGAGAGCACGAGAAAAATGGTGCGATTTTTAGTTCCCCTCTTCTTGGCCTTACACACACACATTCACGCACACGCAAGCAAACGCACACTGAATAACTGCACCAGTATGACCATTTGTGCGAAAATGGCAAAAGTGCGGAAAATTGGGAAATACTATTTACATATAATAGCTAACTTATTGGAATCATCTTAATTTTAATCAAATGAGATCGTCCTTGTCTTAACCTTTGTCATTTTGCTGTTAATAAAATCAAACAAATATTTCTTACTTAAATCGCGTACAAAAAATACCGAATCTGCGGTAGTTAAATATGCCGGCACTTTTTATACATACCAACGTATATAATAAATCTTACTTACAAATATTCGCATTAGCTTAACTTTGTCATTTATCTCTGGATTAAATAAACCCACTGTGTTTAAACTTTATAGTATTATGTATGCCCAAATGTATCTACATATGGTTAGCTATGTATATGTACATTTGTAAAACTGAAAGCGTACACTTTTGCACATCTTTAAACAAAATGTAGTATTTGTACACACACTCACGTTTTCAATGGTAGCAGTTTTAAAAACTAATCGTTATTATTTAGTGTCCACATTTGTAAAATTTCTCTCAATACTTTGTTGACGAGGTCGCGGTTAATCAAGTAAGTGATGTCTCAACAAAAATACCAAACTAAAAATACTGCTAACGCCTGTAAGTATGACCAGACATCTATGTGTAAAAACTGAAAGATACCGCACAAGAGTATGTAAAAACTTTGTAACTTGTAAAATTTTTGACATCATAAAATACTGAAATCTGCAACACGTGCGAGAAGGTTTTAGTTTGGTTTTGATTTTGTATTGTGAGTACGATTTATTTGAAAATTATGAATAAAAGTAAACGAAGCCAACAGTCCAAGAAAGTAGTAAGTGGATTAGAAAAGACATTCAAGTCAAACATTAACTGTGAACTGTTTACAGGCATTAAAAAGAGACTACAAAACAGATACCGATGAAGAGGATGCAGATGCTCCAAGCACAGACGATGGTTTCGTGGAGCCAAAACGTTCGCATATTACTAGCAACCCGCCTCAAAAAAAAAGGAAATATAAAGAAAATGAAGCCAATAAGGTGAAGGCACCCACTTTAGAGGAAATGAAGGAGCTTCGAGATACGCGTAATTTGTTCCACTCGAATCTCTTCAAGCTGCAAGTTAAAGAAATGCTTGAAGAGCTCCAATTGAAAGCCAAATACACAGAATATATAGAGAAATGGCTGGATAATTTTACAACATTTACTAAGCAGCTGGAGGATGGGTTAATGGATCGGTGTCAAATAGAAGTGCCTTTGCATTTGCATAAAAAAACTATCAATTTCATATTTAATAAACCAGAACAACCACCCCAATTAATTGGAGCTGCTTCTCAAGGAACTCTACTCCAGCCAAATTTCATAGTGGATGTAGCCCTGGAGATGCCAAAAAAGAGTTTCGAAAAAGAAGATTATCTTAATCTTATCTATGATCAGAAGCGAGCATTATATTTGGCTTTTGTTACGGATAAAATGAAATGTTCCACGAATTATGGTCAAGATCAATTTTCCTATAGCTATTATGCAAATAATCCTCTTAAACCAATCCTGGAGTTAACACCAAATTCAAAAATTGGCAAACATTTGAAATTTCGTCTATTTATCACAGCACCAATGGAAACATTTCGTTTAGGCCGCTTTGTGCCCTCGAATAACAATATTAGACCAATTCTGTTTAATGACGAATGGAACGTAAATGAGCAACCACTGCCCTCCACTCAGCATTATAATGCCAATGTTTTATTCGATTTGACATTAAGTTCAAATCAAAAATTACTTAATAAGTCCTTTCAAGGTAGACGCAATTTTCAAGATGGCTTATTGTTGCTTAAAGTCTGGCTACGTCAAAGGCAACTGGACTTGGGCTACAGTGGTTTTAGTTCACACATTTTGGCCATGTACATTGTCTTTTTAAATCAACAGCGTTTGCTGCACCAATCCAGTAGCAGTTACCAAGTGGCTCGTACTATATGGAATCAGTTGGCCAACAGTGATTGGACACAAGGCATTAGTTTAACTCAGCAATTGCCACAGGATCAGAAGCTAAGCGACATAGCTAATTATTATGATGTTTGTTTCATGGATGTCACGGGCCATTACAATATTTGCTCTAATGTCTCATTAGCTATATATAAAAGAGTTCGTGATGAGGCAAAATTGGCTGTAGATTTGCTAAATGATATGAAAATAAATAGTTTTCCATATATATTTATGCAAAAGTGTCCACTTTACACTAGAGTGGATAATATCCTAAAGTTAGTAGAGATATATCAAAAGATTGCAATTTAAACAATATCAATTATAAACAATTTTTATTTATAGAATCACAAAGCCATCAAGTGTACAACAATTGTTACTGTTGCAGAATCAAACGGAAATGAAATACGATTATGCCAATTATGGATACCCACAGATGTTAAAAACACTAACCGAGTAAGTTAATCTAACGAAATAGGAATCCCTTGACTAACGGTCTATTTTTTTCTACAGTCTCTTGGAAAGGGGTTTGTCCAAGCGAATCTATGCCATTATTCCACTTGAAACAATCGTTGCCCCGTGGTCAGTGGACACTAAAGCTCCCATTATTGGTCAATCGATACAATTGGGTTTAATTTTAAATCCCGAACATGCCTATGAGGTCTTGGATAAGGGGCCAGTATCCCATGATGATGGCGAAGGCGCAGCCGAATTTCGTTCATTTTGGGGTGAAAAGTCCAATTTAAGACGATTTCAAGATGGTTCTATATGTGAAGCTGTTGTCTGGGCTGCCGTTAAAGATTCTCCTGCCAAAAAGCGTTTGATTGTGAAAGATATTTGCCTACATCTATTAGAGCATCATTTCAAATTGGATAAAGACGATGTACAATTTATAGCCAATGAGCTCGATGTGGTCTATAAACTATCGCCATGGTTTAAGGTCAGCAAGCTTATTGCTAAAACAAATTCAAAACGGGAATTGGATCAAGATACAGATGCTGAGGCACTAAGTCCCAATGTGATACATTGTTACGATGAACTAGCGCGCCAGCTGCATGGTCTAGATGATTTACCTCTTGACATTGTCTCCATTTCGGGAGTATCGCCAATTTTCCGATATTGTGAGCCGCAACCTGTGCTACCTCAATCTCGTCTGCTGGCCAATCGTCGTATCCATTCGAACCAAATTCTACGCATTGTCATCCAGTTAGGGCAGAGTGGGAAATGGCCAAATGAATTGGGTGCTTTGCGTGCACTTAAGACAGCTTTTCTAATTGAAATTGGTGAAAAATTGCAAGCGCAATGCCATCTGAATTGGTCACTTACACGCGATGGATTGCTTGTGGTCAAGCGTGGTTATTGCTTTTTGGTGCAATTGGCACACAGTAAGGAATTGGCACTGCTTAAACAACAGGTCAATGAGCGTGGCATAACAACGTATGTCGATAATCCCCAAAGTCGTGAGGTAGAACGCTCTCATTATATCTTACCCAAGGTCAGTGGAGCATTGCATTCATTACATCAATCCCATCCAGCATATGGACCCACAGTTTTATTAGCCAAACGTTGGCTAGCCTCGCAGTTAATTGATGATGGCCTGTGGTCTCCAATGGCAACAGAATTATTGGTTGCCTTCCTCTATCAGCAACGTCATGCTCCCCAAGCAACAGCAGCGCCTCAAACAGGTTTCATTAGATTCCTGCAATTGTTAACACTCACCGATTGGCAGGGCGAACTGTTTTTACTTAACTTTAATAATAGTTGGGAAGGTGTGTATATAAAGAAAGATTTTTCACATTTGTCAAACCTGTGGTTTACATAACATATATATTTTCTTGTCTTTATTGCAGAGCAACAAATTGCTGATTTGGAGCACAGTTTTCGAAGTGATCGTGAAAGTTATCCACCCTTAACGATAGCCACATCCTATGACCAGCAACATGCTGGTCGTCTCTGGACCACAGATAAAACACCCAATAGACTTGTTCTTAACCATGTGACCAAATTGGCAAGCCATAGTTTACAGCTAATCGAAACGAGTTTAATGTCCAAATCATTAAAATTTGTACGTCCGGCTCAGATATTTCGTGCTTCTAGTGACGGTTTCGATTTAATTGTACAACTAAAACCGGAATTGGTGGCCAATTCATTAAGCTATGACGTGGGCTCACCTTTTACTAATTTTAGTCAACCAAATTTTAATTTGCCTCTGGCCGGACAAGATCGCTTAGCTCATATTGTGGCACAATTGAGGGTAAGTAATGCCTTTTTTTTTTTCTTGGCAAACTAAAAGGAATCAATTCATTTCTTTGGTTAATTTTTTTAGTCTGCCTATTCGGATTATGCTGCTTTTTTTTATAATCCCCATGGTGGAAAGGAACTAGCCATTGTGTGGAAACCTCAAGATGTCTTTGCACCAAAAGCATTTAAAGTCAATGAATTGCAGGCCTGCACTCCATGTGATGGGAATCGCAACCAAGTTCAAGTTTTAAGAGATACACTCATAGAGGACTTTAGATTGCTGTTTAAAGACTTTTGTACGCGCATCTGTAGCGCTGAAGAATTAAAACGGGAACAGCGTGAGCAGCAACAGAAGCCCAAACGTTACTTCCAGATTAATCCCGATCAGTTGGAAAACGAAGCAAGCAAGCCAAAGAAACGGAAATGCAAACCAACGAAAGCATCATGTAATGGGGCAACCAAGGGCAAGAAAGTTCTTTTGAAGAGCAAACCGCTTAATGCTTTGGGGTAGGTTAACTTAACAAAGTGTAGATTGTATTTAATGAAGAGCAATAAAAATAATTATTAATTAAATGAAAAGCCAACTAATTAAGATTTGATTGCTTTAGGTGCGCGTTTGCCCTTTGATTTAGTTGTTGCCTGGTTAGGTGTGGATGTGGCCATTACAGAACTATTCGCCATGTCTGTTGTCACATCTTGGTGAGCTTTAGGCTCATCTAAATCCTTAGCAGACACTAACTTTTTAACTAAATCTCGATTCATCTTAGCCTTTCCTTTCTTGGGTACTTCGGGTTTTGCTAAAGTGCCAATAGATTTCCTTGGCTTTGGCTTTGCCTTTGTAGTTAACTTGGCAGATTTCTGCGGCGATTCCGAATCAGGTAAATCATTTGCCTGGGCTTCGACTACGTCTCCAACTGTAGCTTTGTTTGATTTAGCTTTTGTGGTGGTTGTTTTGGCCTTTTTTGCCTGCAAAGTATGTATTAGATTATTACTGGAAAATAAAAAGTAAAAAATTTTATTTTTCTTACCTGTCCTTTTTGATTTGTTTTACGTTCCGTTGGTTTCGGTTTCTTTATCGTAACTTTATCTGTAATCACATTCTTTTTCATCTTTTCTTTCTCCTTCATCTTCTGGTCACTTTTCTCCTTTTTTTCCTTCATTTTTTGAACGGCTTTCGATTCTTTCTTTGCTTGTGACGATAACTTAAACGATCGTTTCAGTTGGTCTATCCGCCCATCGGTAATTAACAATTTTAGGGACTTAAGCACTAACTTGCTAAAACGCTGCTCATCAGCCACTTCATAACCGGTGGATTTAATGTATTTAATAATGGCTATCACAGATGAGCCAGTTCGATCATTTAGCGCACTTATAGAGTTTATAATTAATTCCTTTATTGGGGTTTTTTTCTTGGCCACCATTTTGTTATTCCTTTTGTCAGTTTCATCACCCAGGGACACATCAGCTTCGGCATCTGGTGGTGGCGTGGGAAAGGACACTGAAAACTCTCCATCAGATTCCCTCTTAAAACTTCCCGACTCATCAGAACTATTATCCGATGTCTCAGATAAACTGGTATTCTGCATGGGTTTTGAGTTCTTCATTGTGCAAAACTCAGGAACAAATTAATACAATAGAACAAAATAGAAAAATTACACTCGACACACAAACTTTACTAATGACGCTTAAACTGCAACTAAACGAGAAGGTGTGGGCAACGTGATCGACGCTTAGACAATGAGCTTTCTAACGGTATATCTGTAGGTTATAACATATACATATGGTAATTCTACGTTTTTTTCGTTAAGTTTACATAAATAGTTAAGCCATTTTTAAATTACATTTTTAACAGTAAAGTTAAATATGTATATATATAGCAACATTATAAAGTGTTTTCACGGTTAATTTTAATACAATTTTATCTTTAATAAACGTTGCAAAGGAAAAGTAAAAAAAAAAATAGAATAAAAAATGTTCCATATATATCTCTCTATGGTATTTGCATCTTATATTTACGTCGTTCCCCGTGCTTTGTTAAAAATATACTTGCTCTAAAATTTATTATAAATGTTTAAAAATTAACCCCGTATGGACTCCTCTTTTGCGCTGGTTGAAGACATACCCACGGCACCGGGCGTGACAAGGGAATCCTTATCCTTATTACCAAACTCGGGATATAATTTGGCAACTTGACCCGGCAGTGTGCAAAGGCGACCAGAGAAATCTAAGCGCTTATTAGACTGACTTCGTTCCGCTGAACTTATAATATCGAAAAGAGATCTAAAGCGAGAAGATTTAGTTAATCGGAATAAGTTGAATCAACTGAAAAGGTTCTCACCTTTGACCACAAGTGGACATGCGTCGCTTTCTGGCCTTAAGTAAACTGTTAGAGCTACTATTGCTGGATTCCAAACGTTCGGGAGACAGAGGGGATTCAGTATAAGAACGTAAAAGAGTATTTGCCGTATCCGATTTAGTGGGAACATCACCATATGCAGAACGCAAACTTTGTAAACTCTCGAGAAGATTCTTATGATGCGGCGTAAAAGAATTTAATTGTATAAGCTGTTCCAATTCTCTATAAAGTAGTCGATACTGATCCTTACTCTTGGATAATTTATGTCTGAAATATAATACAGCACGATATTAATTTTATTTAAACATGTCTCCGAATGCCCTTACCGCCCCCCATTGTTATGTGCAAAGGGCAGCATATCGCCCCGTGATGCACTCTTGTAGAGCTCATGTATATGCTGTTGGCAACGCACTTCATCCTGCTTATCCATATCTTCTTTAACCAGCAAATGGAGAAAATGCGGCAGCCAATTTATTTGACGCTGCAAATTGAAGAGAATCGAAGAGCTGGTGGTCCATGGAAAGTAGCGAGGCAATCGTCGTCGTAAACTTGAATAAACTTGGTTTGGATCTTTTACTTTGAGTGGTATCATGCGTGACAATTTAATCAATTGTCCCAATTCACCAATTCTATAATCTGTTACCCGTCCACCAGGGCCATCTTGTATGGCAGGAGCTTCATCCATGCAGGAACGTAAAATGGATAAGGCGTGAATAAAGATCTCACCACCACGAGCAGAGAGCATATGACTGGTGGCCTTTGATCCAGTTTTACGAGGCATCTCCAGCAAGACCGAACGCCCATTGAGAAGAAAATTGATTAAACAAGAACTCGGCCGTGATGTGACATCCACCGGAGTGACACGGAATTGAGCCAGGCAAGGCTGCAAATCCGCTGAACTGCATCCTCGTGGAGTACACCATTTGAGTGTTACTGTCTCGTAGGTAGAACCAGCTTTGATGCTAGTAGGCAGACTGAAATCCGGTCCACCTGCTATGGTATGCGCTTTACGAGAATGCAAAATTTCCACATCATAATTGGCACTTGAATTAGCATTTTGCTCTTCCTTCATGGGTATATTTGTGACAGTGGTGCTTGCCAGCTCATAATGATCCAAGATTAGATGGGTCAGCTTGTAGGATATATCTGGTGCCGGAACCGTATGTATCTCCACATTAAGTAGTGTAGAAATCTCTAAAAGACTACGATTTGTCACCAGAGATTCAACACCCAATGGAACAATATTCAATATGACCAAGTGGCAATGATCTATAGCTAAACCCTTCTTCGATGGCCCCGATGTCATCAATGCATTCTGTTGGACTAGCACCGTATTAAATATGTCCTCCAGGCTCTTCATGCTCGTATTATCCCTGGCAGAGGTTATGCATATAACTCGTCCCTCATTCGGTATGTGCTGCTGCTGCTGCTTTCCTGCCGCCATTCCTTGCATTTGCTCATCTGTGGGCTCAGCTAGGGCTTCAATAGCAGCTCTAAGTCCATGTATAACCGAAGAATCTGAGCTTTGTGGCATACTGGGTACACCGACCATAACCATGGCATTCATCACATGGGACATATTCTGAGTGGTTGGACTCCAGGTGTTTACTATATGGGCGGCCGTATCCGAGACAATAAATCTCACATGCTTGGAACCAGGAAACAAATCCCAAACAATACGGCAGTACTCAATTGATGACTCGCAGGCACATGTCCATAAGCTTTTACTAAACTGAGTGCCACCGCCTGCTCCAGGTTCCAAACCAGTTTGTTTCCCTTTAAGATATTCCATGGAAATATACTCTTCGCTAGCTATGCTGAAGTACCTTGTGTGGTCCAACACAAAGATTGTCTTTTGATTGCGTTCAAACATTGCAAATAAATAATTAATAAACAAAATAAGACAAAATTAGAAATGCAAATTTGGACGCCGACACACAAACAGCTGGTCTATGCTCTCCTGCTCAGCTGATGCTGACGATCTGGCAACCTTATCGATTACCTGTCACGTTGTCGAACGATAGAAATTTCATAATAGCTTCTAAAGTTTTTTGTGTTTTTTTTTTAAGCAAAATTCTATTTTCAGTGTAAAGATCAAACAGTTAATTGAGTAAACCATCATCATCTGAACAGTATGTCGTGGTTATTGGGCAGAAATCGTCAACAGCAGCAGCCGGCATTTTCCGGTGAGGATGGGGCTGGTGGCTCTCCCGACTTGGAGCAGAAGACAGCCGGTGAACGTGGTAATGATGCTCAGCTGTCCCGTGCTGAACGTAAGGCCATGGAAGCTTATCGTTTTGATTCATCAGCTCTTGAACGAGCAGCCGATGCAGCAAAAACTCTGGAACGTTC
Organism: Drosophila emarginata; assembly: GCA_037075365.1. Classification (NCBI taxonomy): domain Eukaryota; kingdom Metazoa; phylum Arthropoda; class Insecta; order Diptera; family Drosophilidae; genus Drosophila; species Drosophila emarginata. The sequence continues at coordinate 16,799,399 of JBAMCD010000221.1, read as the reverse complement.
TAGTAAGTCCCCGAAAATTTCATCATGCTCAATACATCGTTGCATAATCATATAAATATCAACACGTGTTTTGAATACTATGTTTTCGTTAATATCGTTAATTAGAACATGCACGAGAGGCTTTGGAATTGTCCAAAATGCAGGAAAGTACCCGCCAGTCGGAGTATCAAACCAAGGTCAAGGAATACGAGGCCCACATTGAGCAGGCGAAGGTCGAGCAGAAGCGTATCGATCATGAGGAGCGTCGCAAAACTCTCATTGAGGAGACAAAACAACAGCAGCAGCGTGCTCAATACCAGGACCAATTGTCCCGTAAACGTTATGAAGATCAGTTGGTTCAGCAGCAGCGCGTACAAGAGGATAATCTTCGGAAGCAGGAGGAAAGCGTTCAGCGTCAAGAGGCCATGCGTCGGCAGACCATTGAGCATGAGATCGAAATGAAAGAAAAGAATCGTTTGAAATTATTGGAACACGAACTGAGAGCCAAGGCTCGAGTAGATCGTGAAAATCGTGACATTAACTTGGAGAAAATACGCTTGAAGGCCCAAGAGCATCGTACCACTGTGCTGGAAGGTATTCGGTAAGTGAAATCTCCATCATCCAAACATACATTTTGTAATTGGCATTATTTTTTCCGGAATCCAGGACTGCCGGTTCTGTAATCGGTGCAGGAGCCGAGGCCATGCTTACCGATTGGGATAAAGTTTTGACAGCTGCTGGTGGCTTATCGCTACTCGCTTTGGGCGTTTATACTGCCAAGGGTGGCACTGGTGTCATTTCCCGATATATCGAAGCCCGTATTGGGAAGCCAACACTAGTCGGCGAGACTTCTCGATTTGCTTTTCTCGATGCCATAAAACATCCATTGAATTATTTGAAACGTTTGCGATCAAAGCCCGCTGATGCACTGCAAGGTGTTGTCCTTAATCCCAAACTAGAGGAGAGGCTGCGCGACATTGCCATTGCTACAAAAAATACTCGTATCAATCGTGGCCTTTATAGAAACGTGCTGATGCACGGACCTCCCGGTACTGGAAAAACAATGTTTGCCAAAAAACTAGCCGAACATTCGGGCATGGATTTTGCTATTATGACTGGTGGTGATGTAGCTCCCATGGGCAAGGAAGGAGTGACTGCCATACACAAAGTCTTCGATTGGTCGCATACTTCTCATCGAGGATTACTGCTGTTCGTCGACGAGGCTGATGCCTTTTTGCGAAAGCGTTCCTCGGAGAAGATATCGGAAGATCTGAGAGCGGCATTGAATGCCTTTTTATATCGTACTTCTGAACAAAATCCCAAATTTATGCTTGTCTTGGCATCCAATACACCGGAACAGTTTGATTATGCTATCAATGATCGTCTGGATGAGATGGTGGAGTTCACTTTGCCTGGTCTGGAGGAGCGTGAACGTTTGCTGCGCCTGTATTTTGATAAATATGTACTTCAGCCAGCAGCTTCTGGTGCAAGGTAAGTAACAAGATTATGCAAATATTCAGAATATAAATAATTTTTTATACTAACTTATAACTTTTTTATCTTCATTTCAGACGTTTCAAATTGGAGACCTTCGATTATGGTTTGACTTGCACGAAAATGGCAGCTGTATGTGAGGGAATGTCTGGTCGTGAAATCTCAAAATTGGGTGTATCCTGGCAGGCGGCTGTCTATGCCTCTGAGAATGGCGTATTAACGGAGAAAATGGTCCTAGACAAATGTTATGATGCTGCTCAACAGCATAAACAAAAGGTATGTGTAAATAAATATATTAAAATTAAATGAAATTCTAATCAATTTTTATTTTCTCAGATGGCCTGGCTATCAGATCAGGAGCGCTCTGATCACAAATCCATAACCGGCAACACCTCTCAACAGCAGTCATCCCAAAAACTAGTTGCAAATCAACTGTAAACAATGGTAATCTTTAATCCATAATGCCGACAACGATGATGATGACCCTATAATCTGTTGAATTTGCATTTGAAATTCGTTTAGTTTTTTAATGATGAACTTAAGTTTAAGTGTGGAAAACACCGATTTCCTATCTATTACATATTGTACAAATACGCTTATAGTTGCAATTAAGTTTTACTTATTGATAATTGTACTGTAATCATTGTACAAGTAAATCCTTCCCATAGACTAAGGAAAAACTACAAAGTAACAGCAAAGGTTACCGAATCCAACAATAAGAGAAATTTATATTAAACTTCTCGTTGGACTGATGGTCATCAAGTGGTTTAAATATACACCTGTGTATATAACATATATTTGTTTAAAAGTTTGTTTTCGTTGGATCGACAATTTCAATATATATTGGTCGTTTTCAAATTATTATTTTGTAATGTCTATTATCAAATATTGAAAATTAATACACAATTACTAGGGATTAAGATAGCTTACCCGTATTAAATCAAGTAACCACCAGATAATATCCAATTTACGATATTGCGTATACTGCTATTGCGTCCTGATAGATGGATTGGGATAACCAAATCTGAGGAATCAAAAAAATAGAGCTTTATATAGACGAAACATATTTGATAATAAAAAATTAAATTTATTACTGTCGTACATAAATCAACTACCTTAAATCGAGCATGTTGCTAAATGTTGTACTAACTGTGGATATTATCTGGAGCAGATTTGATTAAGTACGGATAATCTGTCTTTAGTGAATAAAACGCGCCATCATTCAATATTAATGTTTTAATTTCTTTTATTAGCAATCTGAATTAAAAACACTGCTTCAAATAAACATTATAAGCAAAAGAAAAATGAAAATAATCCGAATTCAAAACACTGTTCTAAATTTTTATCTTAAACTAAAGAAAAGAAAACAAAGGATAATCAGTTTAAAATTTCAAACACGTTTTCGATGATGCGACGCGGAAGAGGAAGATGAATGCGACATGGAGTGATGATGATGTTGGCTCGTACGAGATCTGGATCTTGATCGGGATCGCGTACGATGCCGCTTTTTGCCATAGTCATTGCCACCACCGCCGCGCCGCGATGAGCGTTGCTTTTCTCTGTGATCGTCACCAGAACTAGAATCTCGTTGGTAAGGGCGTCGTCGATGCTGGCCGCTGCTGTTATTACTGCTATATTGATGGCGATGTTCTCGTTCCCTATCATGTTCTCGTCTGTCATATTTGTTTCTACTTCTACTCCGGCTGCTTTCTTCATTTCGGTGGTGACGACTGCTATGACTGCTGCTTGCCGCCCGATGACTGTTGGTACTGCTTTTTTTCTTGCTATTAATGCTACGACTGCTGGAGGACTTGGTGGTAACTGAAGTACTACTATTGCTTGAACTAGAACTCGAACTAGTGCTACTTCTGCTGCTTCCGCTACTACTGCTGGAAGATGAAGATGTGGAAGAACGACGTCGCTTGCTTTTTGGCTTCCTCGTTGATTTGTTGACCTTTTGCAGAGCTTTGTCGGCAGCATTTAACATGGTGGCTACGGATTCTGGCATTTGGAGCAAATTTGTTGCCACATTGGGTACAGCTTTTATTTTTGAAGGCACCAATGTTGGAGTATTAGTGCTTGTGGTCGGCAAAGGAGCAGGAGCAACAGCAGCTGCAGCAACAACATGCTGGACAAAACTTTGGTTTGACTGTTTACCATCCTTATTATCGCTAAACCGGGTAGTTCGCTCTTTCCGACTTGGACGTTTGCCTGACAAATGATAATAAACACATAAAAGATGAGCTATTTAAATTGAGAATTCTTCAGTTTACCATTAAATTGTCTCAGTTTATCATTGCTAGAAGAACTCAAGTTTACGGGTTCCCCTATTGATTGTGGATTGGTTAGAGAGCGTTGTCCCTGCTGATCGCTAGATTCTCGCCTTTTTGTTTTGCGTTCCATTTCAAGTTTACGTTGCTTTTCCAATTCTAGCTCATCGCGTTGCTCCTGCTGGGCGACACGGTGTTCAATATCATTGATGACCTTCTCAAAGGAACGTTTACTCCGTCGTATACGAGACTGAAAAAAAAAAGAAATATAGTACCTAATATTATTCAAAAATTTATTTAAATTTCATTTGCTTACCTTCAACTCTTCCGCGCTCAGTTGGTGTACATTTTTGCTTGTCTCTTTCGATGAATCTGCGTTTCCATAACCAACATCGTTCACGTCACTATCTTTATCATCATCATCCTCATCTGTCCCATCGCTTTCGCTGGAAGAATCGCCATAGGCAGCTAAACCTATAAATCAAATCAATCAAGTGCTAATTTTTGCTGCCAGTTTGTAAAGATTCGAGGAGTTTAGGCGCAGTTTTTCTTTTCTTTTTATTTTTTGTTTGTGCTTTTCTTTTCTTTCATTTTCAGAGATTGATAGATAGCATGAGAAGTCAAGGTGCCTAGTTAAGGAGTGCCAGGAATGGCTGATTTACAAAAAAAAAAAAAAAAAAAAAAACTTAAACAAGAACCACTCTAAATCCAAATTTTAAATAAGCTTAGGTGGGGGGGAAAGCGAAACTGACTACCCGACTAGCAATAATAAATAAAAAAAAAACAGGAAAGGGAGAAAAAAATACTATTGCAAAGAGAATTAATTGAAATGTGGTTACTTACCCAAATTGCCGGTAATGGAGGACAAGGCGCTTTTGCGAATCACTTGGGCTGATGACGCTTTTGATTTACATACACATACATATATATATATATAGTATATAAGGTATATATTACAATTATATAGTAGATAAATTCAGCATGGGATTTGAATTGAGTTTTATATAGTTGTTTTGCTTTTCTTTTGGGTGTGTATGTGTGTGTGTGTAAAAAAATTTAATTAATTAAAAGTCCGCGATCTTCATCCGTGTGGTCCGAAAATTAATCCGCATCATCTTAAGATCTAACTACTTACACCGACTCATACACACACGCACACACATATACGCACACACACAGTAAATTAATCTGCTCGCTGGAAAGTTTTTAAAATAGACATCCGGTAGGCGGAAGGGTCGGGATTGGAAGGGGAAAGGTGGATAAAACTTAAATTTATATAACTAAATGTACCTTTAGCGCGATGCGCTTTAATTGTTTCATTTGCAATGGTTGCAATCTCTTCATTTGTCGTTTCCAGCAATATTTCGGTTAATGTGCGTCGCACAACAAGCATCTACATATAATGTGTAAATTGGAATGTGTGTTTGATAATGTAAAAGTATATAAACATGATCTCATTATGTTTGCCTAAAAAATAGCCACAACGGAAGGAAATCGTTTTTACCCGAAAGATTAAAACAAAAAAAAATAGACAAGAAATATTTCAAAAAAAGGTTTCGACCCGGTACAAATAGCTTCTCAAATAATTATTGAATTTAGTAAATCATAATTGGATTTATTACACTTCTCTATTTATTTTTACTATTCAATTTGAAAGGATTAATTCAGTTTTGAGTTTCAGAAACGAGTTTCCTTCTTTTTTAAGGGCTAGGCAGCTTAGGCAAACATGTGAGGATTTGCTATATAAATTTGATGCCTACCAAATCTGCAAGTCTTTCTTCGTAGTTTTTACCATTGTCAAGGGCTTGCCTTGCCTTTGTTGTTGTTCCATCATTTTTATTTTCACTATCCTGTTGCTTTTGCCCCGATTTTTCCACATTGTCATTTTCTGGTTTTAATTCGTTTGGGCTGCTCCGACTGTCACTTCTCGTTCTTCTAATTAACATTTCTTTACCTTTCACATGACCAGAAGTAGCATCTTCTGTGAATTCCTCATTGGAATCTTCGCTGACGCTGGGCTGAATTTCAAGTTCATGTTAATGCTAGCGACCTCTTTGCGAGTTAGTTTCTGTTTATCGTTCTTTTATTAAATTTTTTCTTTTTTGTCTGTCTTTCATTTTTGTTCTTTTTTTTCTTGTGTACGTGTGCAACCAATATGTTAGTTTAATGCACAAGTTGCACAGTTTCTTTTTTTTTTTCATATATAATTGTTTAAGTTTGGTTTTCAGTCTTTTAGCCAGACCAGGGCTTTGCTTATTACTTACCACATTTGTGAGAATCATGAGATTAACAGGTGTTGTTAGTGTTTTGCTTGATACTTGCTTAACATTTTGACCCTGCTGGACCAGCACATTGGGATGTTCATGATGACCTGTGGATGATTCCAACAGGTTTAGATTTAAATTTGTTCCTGTTGATGTTGATGGCTGCTGACGTTCCAATTGTCGTTGCTTTTCTCTTTCCATTTTTTCTAGGCCCTCTCTAAGAATGACAGTAAATAATTTAATCAATTATATTATATAATTTTATATCTTACCTTATCCAAGCTGGCAACATTTTGCGTTTATTGGTGTCAATCTCACTGACATTACCACCTCCGCTTTCATCCATTTGTTGTTGCTGCGGCTGCTGCTGGAGCTGATGATGTTGTTGCTGCTGCTGATGATGAAGCTGCTGCTGATGATGATGATGCTGCTGTGGATGCGGCAACTGTTGTTGATGTTGACTTGGGGGATGTTGATGCGGAATGACGTGTGGTTCATTAGGATTGCTTACATTCAGTTTCAGCAGAGAGGGTATATGTGATGTGGGACTACTTGTGGCCGGCTTATTGCTTTGTCCTGGCCAATTAGTCCATTGCTGTTGTTTGGCTCGACCAAATCCTAATAAAACTCAAGTAAATTAAAATGTATATTTTAAAATTTGCAAATTCACACCTATTTGGTTGGCAGATTGTGTAATATGCGGCACAGAGGCTGATGGTGGCAATGATAGCGGCGGTGGCGTTGACATTTGCATGTCAATGCTATGCGCACGCTCCGTGTCATCATCCATATCCATATCCGCTTCGCCATGCTCTTCATAATTGACGTGCGGCAAGTGTCTTTGATATGCCGGTGCGTTGCTAATAATTGGTGGTGGCGGTGCTATAGGTATCATTCCGAAATTAGGCGGAGCTGGAGCTGCCGGCGGTGGTACAGTATCCCGCATATGAATCCATTGTTGGGCCAGTTGAGCCCAATCTATGCCGCCCATTCCAGGCACTGGGGCGATATTACCAAGTCCTCCTCCTCCCACTCCCATACCCAAAGTGTTGCCCATCCCAGCACCTCCACCATTAGGCCCACCGTCTGCAAGAGCTGACGTCGCAAAATGTGGTGGGGGCGGTGTCTGGGACATGAATTGGTTGTGATTGCTATGAGGAAACATTATCCGATTATGTTCTATGTAAGTTTTCCGATTTTTCTCAATTTTCCCAATTTTTCCTGCTAGAGACGGGGAATATTCACTTTTATGTACTAGAGATGACATTTTTTGTTGTTTGTATATTAATATCGATTACAGAGAAAGCGATATAAATTTTGTATCGATTGTTTTCGGCTTTAACATTTTATGAAAAGAAAATTTAGCCATAGCCTTCTCCCATTTCATTTCTTTCCTATTTTCACTAGCAATTTATTGACTACTTGGTTTTATTATTACATATTTGGTTTTCGTAAAGTTCAAGGGAGGCGTCTTTTCCATCATCTTATTGTAGTTTTTTGCGTCTCTCCCCAAATGGATCACCATAGTTTACCTCCTCGTTGTTGTAGTGGGACAAATTGTTCCGATGAACGGTTAAAAGAGCACCACTTTTAAAAGTCAGACCACATACTCCGCATTTATAGGGGTGAGGCTTTTCGGCATTCTCGGCACTCCACTGGCTTCCCAAAACATCCAACACAGTGATAGGGTCCTGAGTCTCTGTCTCCTGCTGCTGATGACCCATTTGATTGTAATGGATGTTTAAAAGTGAACGACAAGCGAAGCTTTCCCCGCATTTGCGGCACTGAAATGGTCTTTCCCCTTTATGGCTAAGCCTTTGGATCTTCGGGTCATTAGGCTGGACAAAAGCCTTGTCGGTTTTCTCACAGGCGTAAGGACGCTGTCTAGCATGTATGCGCATATGTCGGGCCAATCGATTTTGAGAAATGAATCGTTTAAAACATATTGTACACTCTGCTGTCCGTTCACCTGCCTTGTCCTTTGATAAATCCTGATTGCTGATAGCTTCAGCATATTTGCCGAGATGAAATGCTTCCATGTGACGACGCAGCCCATCATGACGTTTAAAATTGCGGGGACAATGTTTGCAGGTGAGCAAACCGCTTTCAATAGTCTGTTGAGGCAACTCATCTGTAGCCAGAATAGACGTCTGGTTATGTGCTGTGCCAATGTGGTGTTCCAGAGATCCACTTTCAGTAAATTCTCGTTGACAAATTAGGCATTTAAAGATCATATTTTCCGAAACGGCTAGGCGGGAAGGTGCTGGAAGCAAAGCGTTTTGTTGCTGCTCGTACTCCTCCAGTGCATCTTGGCTTATTTCTAATACATTCTCGTCAAGATTATTTTGCTCTACATTCTTTAAAACTAGATTTGATTCTATCACCGTCTTCTTAATGTCATCATCATCTATCTCCAACACATGTTGCGCATCTTCCTTTTGCACTTCCTGCATGTCTATTCCTTGTCTAAGCTTCTCATGCTCATATAGCTCCTGCAATATCTGTTGGGACTTTTCCACCTCCCGCATGAATTCATAGGCTAAGATCAGCCTACGAGTGCAATTTTGGCACATTTGTGTGGGCCAAATAGAATCATGCCAGTTGCACTAGAAAAAAATTTGTTAATGCAAAATTATTTTTGTTTCATAATTTGTTTGGGATGTCTTTACCTTTACTTTGGAGACGGCCTCCAATAATTGCCAAAGCTCCACTTTTAAATCATTGTACTCAATTTCGTCCTGCAAACAGAGAAAGGCTTCATCTTCATTTGGCTGTGGTGTTTCTAGGCAAACACGACATGTTTGGGCACTAATGTTGTAATGAATTTCAGTTGCACTCATAATAGATTAGGCGGAAATATGCATCAAGATATTAGTGGTTTATAAACCACAGCTTGTGAGAATAGTTATTAATTTCTATTTAATATTGAATACTAGAGTTCTGCATTTGTCAACACTAAAAATCTTCGTATTGTGATTTAGATCACGCATTATGACACTAGCATTGGTCAATGAATTCATAAATGCTCGAAATATTAATATTAAATTGCATTTTTAGTGTCCTAACGTTGATTACTAGTGTTCACTACCACCAAAATGAATTTAATCTATTATTATAATCATTCTGAAATAATTTGGTAATGTCATAAAACTTTAATCGATTAATTTGCTATTCACAACGATCCGTTGACACCCGCTTCACAATTCAAACGAACGGCATTTTATTTTCATAGGACATCCCATAAAGTCGGGTGATTCAAAGTTTGTTTAAAATTTTTTTGTTGAGGAATATACATATTTCTATTGTTTTTCAATTGTCTATCGTTTACTTGTGCCAAAATGTCGCATCAGTCACATTCTAACCATAACAATGTGCTACGTCCTAAAGAAAATGCAATTGCATTGCCCATGATGAGACCAAAGCCAGAAGCAGGAACAGCAGCAGCTGCGGCGAGCCTTAAAAAACAACTATTATTAACAAAAAAGGTAGAAAAATGGTACTCCAATATTGCTCATTTCTGAATCGTATTCATTATTTGTCACTTATAGCCAATCAGTGAAAATTCGCCTCCAAGCGGCAACACCACTAACAAAACATCCAGTTCAACCTTGACAAATTCTGCCATATGCAGACCAGGAACATTACCAGCCACAGGAGCACAAAAGCCTTCTGCTACAGTTGGCAAAACTGACTCCTCGTGTTTCGCTGTTCCAGCTCCAGTTATTGAGACAAAGAAGTCAATTACGAATCCCAATGAGAAACCACTTACTGCAGCTGCAACTGCATCCGCGTCCTCTACTATTAATAGCGCCACTACCAAGACTGGTAAGTAATTTATAACATTTTTTTTTTTCATTTAATTACCTTAAAATTTTTGTTTAGAAACTGGTCCCCAAAAGGCTAAAAAAACCTGGGAGCTAAGTAACTTTGACATTGGCCGTTTCTTAGGTCGAGGTAAATTCGGTAATGTTTATTTAGCACGTGAAAAGGAATCGCAATTCGTGGTAGCCCTCAAGGTTTTGTTCAAACGTCAGATTGGTGAATCAAATGTAGAGCATCAGGTGCGACGTGAGATCGAAATCCAGTCACATTTGCGTCATCCGCACATTTTACGTCTATATGCCTATTTCCATGATGATGTGCGCATTTATTTGATTTTGGAATACGCTCCCCAAGGAACTCTCTTTAAAGCCTTGGAAGCACAACCATTGAAGCGTTTCGATGAGAGACAATCGGCCACATATATAAAATCCTTATGCTCGGCACTGATGTATTTGCATGAGCGTGATATTATCCATCGTGATATTAAGCCAGAGAATCTCTTGTTAGGACACAAAGGTGTGCTTAAAATAGCCGATTTTGGTTGGTCCGTGCATGAGCCAAACTCCATGCGTATGACTCTATGCGGCACTGTGGATTATTTGCCACCAGAAATGGTACAGGGCAAGCCTCATACCAAGAATGTCGACCTTTGGAGTCTGGGTGTGCTATGTTTTGAACTTCTCGTTGGTCATGCTCCATTTTTTTCAAAGAACTATGACGATACGTATAGGAAGATACTGAAAGTGGACTATAAACTGCCCGATCATATATCGAAAGCGGCTTCACATTTGATATCCAAACTTTTAGTGCTAAATCCTGAGCATCGTTTACCACTAGATCAGGTTATTGTGCATCCTTGGATAATAGCGCATACCCAATGAAGACTTTTACTAATAAGATTTTTATTTTGTTTCTTCATTTTGAATTTATAATTCCTTTTAGTGTTCCAGTTTTAAATTTACCATACGCCACGTAATTTAATTATGTTTTATTGAATAAAAAATTGGTTTCTGTGTACTTCCTAAACATTTTAGAGCGAAATGAATCTACAACAATACTTATTTATCCATTAAAAATATAAAAAATTCAACTTTAAGCAATTATAAATATTCTTTTTTTGTATCACAGAAAACAAACATTTTTGTAGAAGAAAAGAAATATATTCGCAATCCCTAACAGATTTCATTTCATATGTAATCATGTTCACGATGGGCTCTGCAACATTATTAATAAATATTCTGTCAGGTAAACAATATCCATAAAACACCAATGGATATATACTTTTAATATCAAAAAAATGAATCAGAAGCTCAGTGTATCTCAAATCAGAATTCTAAAGTCACTGCAAAAATGAATCTGTTTTATAGTATAATATAATTTTGCACGATTGAATTTAATAACTTTACGATTTAGATAAAAATATGTATTGTCGTGGTAAAGTAATTTAGTTCATTAATTAATATATGTATATTCAATTCAAAAGTGACGAAAATAATTGGCCTTTGATTTGCTGATGGATCCGCAGAAATAATGTTTCAAAAAAGTATAGGTCTTTAGTTTACTCTAAGTATCAAGTTCAATTTTTAGATTTAACGTTCATATAACTTATGGTATCTTTATGTATACTTATATGTAACTAGACATAAACTAAAGACATTAAAAAAAATTGACGAAACACTGCATAAAATTAATACAAATATATATATAGATAGAAAAGCTATTACAAAATTTGTTGACGTAAATTGGAGACACAATTTAAGATTGTTTGTAAAAGAAAATGCTATTGAAACTTTCCTATATCGTTAAATGACAAAACGACACTTACATTTTATATTTTACGTAAAATATAGTAAGCTTTAAATACACTTTCAGACTTTCTAATTTAATTTCAATTCTTCTATTCACTGCTTCATGTCTGCTTTAGATCTAACATTTCTTACATAAAACGCAAAGATTTTAGTATACAAATCATAAAAAAAATTGCTAATTAAATCAATCTTGACCTTGGTAACTTTAACTTTACTTAATAACTAATTAGCTAAATTAATGCCATATTGAGACACACGTTTGTTCGTTAAGAGAGGATGGGTAGCCCGATTAATGTGGCTCTTTTTCATTGTTGCACATTTGCCCCATTATTGGTAAAAGTTATAAGACTATAGCTTAATGTCTAATGGCTTCGGCGCCTTGTTTACGAGCTGCCGCATTAGAATAGTCATCTTCTGCAAAAGAAAGAATTATGAATAACAAAATAGTAATGTGTGAAAATATAACGAACCATCTTGATCCTCTTCCATGCCATCATCTAGATGAAGGCCTTCTGGAAATTCTTTTCCTTGATCTCCGGCAATTTCGTTATTTAGATTATCATCGAGTAAATGTTGGGGCTGGTTAACAGCAACATCGCGCATATCATCATCATCATCGCCCATACCGGCACCTGGCCCCGCTAATGCTTCAGCATCTGGCTTAACCAAGGATCCATCTTCGGGGCCAGCTCCTCCTGGCCCGCCAGGTGCTGGAGGTGGTGCCAGTTCGCCATCAAAAAAGTGTTGCTCAGCTCCTCCTGCAGCTGGCAAATTAAAATTTGGCTCATTTAGAGCATCTTTTACCTCATGAGCACCGGAATCCTCATTTGCTTTTGCCTTATTTGTTTCTAGATCATTGACCACATTGGCATAACGATTGTTGGCTTCATTTTTGGGCAGCTCTTCTGCTGCGGTGTCTTCGCCTTTATTTTCAAAATTATCGGGAATAGGAGCCACATTTTCAGGTAGTTTGCGCTCTGCTGGCTTGGCTGGAGGCAAAGCCAAGGGTGGCAATCCACTACTACTTATACTCGGTTTGGGAGCAACTGAAGCATTTGGAGCCGAATCTTGTTGTTTGGCTACTACTGAACTTGAGCTGGTGCTAATTTTGTGTGGTGGACTTAGGGGGGATATATTACCAGAGGAGGCCAGTTGTGGTTGTTCTTGCTGAGGCTGTTGCTGTTGCGACTTGGGGGCAATCTGAAAATTTTCAACAGAATTTAATATCAGACTATTATTCTGGCGCATGAGGGGCAGTAGCTCCTTTGGATGATTAGTAGTTGTTGTTGTGGTTTTTTTTGTTGGGTTAGTTGCTAGCAGTTTTACCCCGATGCTCTCGCCACCACCAATCCTGTATAGGCCCTGACTCACTTGTACTTGCTCATCAAAAGTTTTCGATTTCTCGTTATGTGGCTTCTCAATACTATGCGCCAACGCTCCGAGATTGGTGTGAGATCGCGTAGTAGTGGCCGAAAGTTCGCCAGGTTTATTTAATTGCTCCTGGTGTGGAGCTTCAGCTGGCTGCACCTTAGGCACATAATGACAGTTGGCCTTGAATTCCTTGAGAGATAACTCCAAGGCATGAACTTTATGCTCAGACTCAGATTGGAGCTTGTCGTGTTTTTCCTTTAATTAAAAAATAGAAATGAAAAAAAAATATATGCATATACATATATATTTTATTTTTCCCTTACGACAACAACCTACCTTCCATTGAGTTACTTCTTGTTCTTTAGCAGTCTTATCCTTATGGAGCTCTGCCAGCAGCGTTTGTAGCTTTTGTTCAAAGGCATTTGTGTCGTCAATATGCTGTTTCTTACTCTTAACAAACTCTGTTTCTAATTCGTTATGTTTGATTTCCAACAATTTAAACTTTTCCACTTCCCCCTCGTACTTCTCCTGTGTTTCCTGTTGCTTTTGCATGGCTTCAGCCAGTTGATTATCGCACTTCTCCTGCAGACCCAGCTTCTCGGTGCGTAACAAACTAGCCCTCTTTTCGGCTGTCAACTTTTCCGCAGTCAAAGCTGCTCCAAAAAGATAAGGAAATTTCATTTTTATCGGACAAGAACAATGGACAAATCAGACTTACATTGCATTTTTACGCTAAGTCCCTCCTGAAATGCGCGACTCTGATCCAATTGTTGTTGGGATAAATGATATATGACAATCATCATTAACAGCACTATGAACATGGTCATCAATATACAGATGCGAACGCGCCCGGAACGGGCGAATCGAGTTGAGCTCATGCTCATTTCTTTATTTTATGTTGTAATTTTTGTTAGCTGGAAAATTAACTTTATATTTTTAAGACAAGTGTTGCCAGCGACGCTAAAAATTATTAAGCTATTGCTATGCGACAACTCTGTTTATGTCAGTGCTGATTGATATTGAATCAATCAAAAAAGGCTGGTATTTTTATAAATGGCTGTTATGGTAACTCACCGCGCGTAAAGCTGGTCACATTATTTTTTCTTATTTATCTGCAAAAAGTTAACTTTTATCATTTAAATAGATATTTCTAAAGAGAAATTGAACCGTTTTCTAGTTAAATATCAGCAAGTGAGTAAAAATAAATCTTTTTAAACTTTTCTGTTTTATTAGACGTGTAGTAGGCTATGCTTAAAAAACCGGCCCCTCCCTTTTACTTATCTGGCACTGCCCCACCCCCCTTTACATTACCATACCATTAAATGAAAATGTTTATCTTTTGTTCTTGTCGGAAACATAGATAAGACGAAGGCTATGTGGAAAGCAAGTGCCGGACACCAGATCCAGGCCAGCAGTGGCCCAGTGCCTGAAGATGATGACTGGGAAACGGATCCAGATTTTGTGAACGATGTGAGTGAACAAGAGCAGCGTTGGGGATCGAAAACAGTTAGCGGCAGTGGACGCACAGCTGGAGCCATTGAGTGAGTCATTATTGGCCGCATTTGCTGATTAATGAGAAATTTGAGTGGGTTCATTGTTCTCGTTTCTTTTTTTTTTTGTCAGCATGGATAAGCTGCGTGAGGAGACAGAGAAGGCGGATTTGGATATTAAGAAACAATTGCTCAAGGATCAAAATGCTGGCTATGGATATGGCGGCAAGTTTGGCGTTGAGAAAGATCGCATGGATAAATCAGCAGTTGGACATGATTACCAGGGCAAAGTGGGTAAACATGCCTCCCAAAAGGATTATAGCGATGGATTTGGTGGTAAATTCGGTGTCCAATCTGATCGTAAGGACAAATCCGCTGTGGGTTGGGATCATTTGGAGAAGGTAGAGAAACATGCGTCACAGAAAGATTATTCGACTGGTTTTGGTGGCAAATTCGGTGTCCAGTCAGATCGCAAGGATAAATCTGCTGTGGGATGGGATCACATTGAAAAGGTGGAAAAGCATGAGTCACAGAAGGGTGAGTTGGTAACATAATTTTTATATATGGTCATCAATAATGCTACAAAATTCGCTTTAGATTATTCCAAGGGCTTCGGTGGTAAATTTGGTGTTCAGGAGGACCGCAAAGATAAATCCGCAGTAGGATGGGATCATATTGAAGCCCCCCAAAAGCATGCAAGTCAAGTAGATCATAAGGTTAAGCCAATTATTGAAGGAGCAAAACCATCAAATTTACGTGCCAAATTCGAGAATTTGGCCAAAAATTCGGAAGAAGAAAATCGAAAGCGTGCTGAGGAGCAAAAACGTATACGCGAAGCCAAGGATAAGCGGGACCGAGAGGAGGCTGCTAAGCAAACTATAGTCGAAAACACGCCCCGAGCTTCTGGAGAGGATGGCGGAGTCTCTTCACCTGCTCCAGTCAAGGGCAGTCGGGCGGCTATTCAAACTGGTCGATCTGGGGGCATAGGCAATGCCATTAATGCTTTTAATCAAATGCAATCGCCTGTAACACCTGACACGCCACCAGTGCGCAAAGAGCCCATTGTTATACCCAAGGAGCATCCAACTCCGTCGCCAGCAAAGGTTGAAGAAGCTATTCCTGAACATAGACCACCAACTACTCCCACACCAGCCCCGGTGGCTGCTGCGGCTTCAGTTGCTACTCCGACTCCCGCTCCAGTGGCTACTCCCGCACCTCCACCAGATGTAGTACCCAAAATTGAAGTGGAAACCGTGGCAACACCTCCTAGAAGTGAACCACAATCACCAGTCAATGCGGCCCAGCCAGAAACCCAACCCCAAACTATAACTGAACTGGAACACGAACCGGAACCTGAACCACTATATCAAAATCAGGCAGAGATTAAAGCTGCTTCTCCTCTGCCACCTGGAAATTCCGTACCTGGAACTGCTGCTGCTCCCGTTTCCTCTGCCGAGTCGGATGCCATTTATGCCAATTCAGAGAATCTTGCCGATTATTTGGAGGACACTGGAATCCATGCCATTGCCTTATACGATTATCAGGCCGCCGACGATGATGAGATTTCCTTCGATCCCGATGAAGTTATCACCCACATTGAGAAAATTGATGACGGGTGGTGGCGTGGCCTGTGCAAGAATCGGTATGGCCTCTTCCCAGCCAATTATGTGCAATTGACTAATTAATTGACTCTTGAGGCAATTCTTCCAATTTGAAATTTATGATAGAACAAAAAAGTACTCCAAATTGTATTTAATTTACTAATCCTTCATTAAGATTGATTCATCCATCCGCTACTAACTCCTGGCCCTTCCACTTTCTATTGCTCCATTTGAAACGATCTGTGCAACGAAACAGTTTAAAAGATTGAACTTATTGTAAGGATTTATGTCCTTGAATTCATTTTATTTAAATTTACTCATTGTATTCCATTTATTTTTTATGTTTTTACTTAAACAAATTATATTTGACATTCATTGTTTGTTTATGGGCGTATTTTAAAAAAAATATGCAGAACACAAACAAAAAACCAGAAATATTTATATATGTATTCAGCAATTTTAATATGTTGGAGTTTTCAAAGTTTATTGTTATATTTTATTTGGATTTGTCTAAAGTTTATAAAGTGTTTCTAAGACAGTCACAAAAACAAGAAAAGTCTGCGCCTTTTTGATAAATAAATAAATAATAAAATAATTAAAGTTTATCAATTTTGAAAATTTTTCAATTGGGGTACAAAACGAACAAAATATTTAATTTACGCGCCACAAGCAGACTGTTGATACCAGTGTTAAGTAACAAAGGAATTTGGTTGCTAATTTTAAAACATGAAATTAGAAGACTTCAAAGTGTTTTTTAAACATAATTTAAGGCTGTTCGAATAATTAAAATTAATTTTTATGAATTGAAATTTTTTTGTAGATCAGTAAAATGCACAAGCAATTTAAAACGAGTTGACAGGCCTAGTTGCAATCAGCTGTTATTATTGATTGCTTCACTTCTGTGGAACTGTTTGCAAAAAAAAAATGTGAAAAACTTTGCACAAAAGCATAAAGACAAGTATTTTCAAAAAAGTAATTAAACACTCGCTTGACAGTGTGATATGGAATTTGATTAAATATTTAATAGGTAAGCGACCCTATTCATTGAATGAAAAAAGACTCCCCAACCTACTCCACCTTCTCCGCCCATTGTGACGTTATGCGGCTGCGGCGCAGTGTGCAACTTTTGGTATTATTGATTAATTGCAAGAAAACGAAGATACACAAACTGTGAGAGTCTCAACTCTTATTTTTCTTGTTTTTTTTTTCAATCAAGGCCCAGAGGATAAACAATAGCTCATAATAGGAAAATCTAATCTAATCATGGAGTCACCTGTGTTTGCCAAAGGGAACAACAATGTTGGAAACAACAAAGTGTCGCCAAGCGACAAAATGAGCTCCAGCTTGAATTCAAGCACATTGGAGGATACCACACCAAGTGATTCGGGTATCCAATTGCTGGATTCTGAGAACAGCGACGTAATGATCGAATCTATTGGATCTTATGAAACGGCGGCAACTGCCGATACCAATTCAAATGTAACAACTGTCCTCCAATCTGATGTCGCTGCAACTGTTGCAGCTGTAGCTGCCGTTGAGGATTTACAAATGACAACCAGTGTTTGTTCTACCTTTGATACCACAGAGAAGATTGTCTACAGACGCAAGGTACATAAGACATCTTCTGCACCCAAAGCACCAAAAAAGAGAGTATCTTTTCATGAAGATATACTCAAGAATACCCGAACTGACAACATACACATTGAGCATGGTTTTATTACCTACAAGAATGGACGAAAATTGGCGATAGGCCAACCAGGTGGAGTGGCTAGAGCAGCTGGACGCTATTCGTGGTGTGTTGAACGCAATGGGGGTGATGGTGTCACTAGGCAGGTAGGTGGACCAAACGAAATCTCTGCTGCCGGACGATACGACGGAGATGATGATGATGGCGAAGAAGGAGCAGCTGGTGGTAGTGTTCTAGGCGCTGGACGCCGAAGACGATTAGTCTATCGCAATGCTTGCTCGGATGTTCTTGACTATGGCCATACGGATATCTATGATACAAATGAACCACATGGCCTACAGTATGATAATTCTGGCGTCTTTGAATATACCCCACCACCAGTAGTCAGCGGAGATGGTATGGACAGCAGCTCTAATTCAAGTTTAGATTCTGATGAGCAGGAGCCCAATTCGAATACAAATCGTAAGAGCAGCTCCTGCGATTGTATTGGCATGAGCCAGGTCAATAATAATTTAATTGGTAAGATATAAATTATAGCTTTGACTTCAAAAATTTGTATTTTCATTTAATATTTTAATTTTTACAGACAACAATTGTTATTATTCGGAGCCGAATATTGGAATTGCCAAGTCTGTGTGGAACAAGGAGAAGAAACCTAAATCAAGTTGCTTAAAAAAAACAAAACGACAGACAAATATTATCCAGGAACAGGATCTTAACGGGCGAATGAAGAAATTTAATGTCCATGACAGTAGCAAAATGATTTTCGGATCTTTGAAGAGTATTTTCACAATGCCATTGCCCGAACGTGGTGTGCCCGAAGGTTCTGAAGATTTACAAGCTGTAATTGAATGTGTGCCCGAGTTAGAGCAAACACCAGAGCATAAGATAAAGACACAACTTACTTCAACTCCCGCTGTTGCTTCTGCATCATCGCCACCACTCAAGGCCAAACCATTTCTAAGCAAGAGTCTTGATGGCAGCAAGCAGGCCCCAAATGTAAAAAAGTTTGTTCACAATGTCGATGAGCAGTTACGGCGAAAAAATGATGACCAGCAGCACGATAGTCCCAGCTCGGCGGAGCCATCTCTATTAGAAAGCAAAAAAACTAATCAATTACTGCAACGACAAGATGAATTCGATAAGCAAGAAACAGTTGGAGCTAACGCCACCAATCACCAACAACAGCAACAATTTCGCAGCAAATTTATTATTAACTGTGAGAGCACTGTATTTGAGCATACTGGTGTATCGTATGAGACATCCAACGAAGAGAATCAACCATTTGACTTCTCCCCGATGCAACGACAGCAGCAGCATAGCAATGTGGCAAGTCTTCTCGAGCAAAATACACCCATTGCCCAACCAGCTAGTCAACTAAAATCATCATTTATGGCTGCTCCCATTGCAAAAACCTTCAGTAACTTCTTTCGGAGTCTTAAGGAAAGCAGTAACAGTTCAGCAAGTACTCCAGTGGCTGTAGAAAGGGAACAGCAGGCAGCCACTGATAGTTATTTTGGTAAGAACACTTATATTTGTAAAATTAAAAAGGAATTAATCAAGTTTTTGTTTTATAGCCAAGAAAATGAACAAATCACAACAGCAACAGCAGTCGAAAGTTTCGCCCATTTGTCAGATACCCAATACCCAGTCCTCATCAACCATATCGGAGCTTAGCTCCATTAGCAATAACACCAACAGTCATACAACAAGCAACAGTCAAACGAACACCAATACCCATACTAACTCCTGCTCATTAACCAAACCTCTTGCCCAAGTTGACCGACAAACTCGTCACCTGTCATCACCCTTGAAGAAACGCGGCCAGACATCAAATCAGCCGCAACGATATGGCGACCAACACCAGATGCAACTCCACAGTCGCAGTCTTCATAGTCCCAACAATTACCTCAATACTCGCGGTGGTAGTGGACGGGACTCGAAGAGTACCATTCTAAGCGATGACTATGATGATATACTGACTATAACCACAACCACGGATACCAATAATACGGATAAACCAAATTCAGTGACTGATAGCGATTTGGTTATTGTCGACTACACGGATGTAGACTATTCCCAACTCTTAAAGCCGCCGCCAGCAAAAACATCGTTGATTAATCGCTTTCTACGTAATGTAACACAAAAGAAAATCATGGAAACATCCATAAGACGGAATAATTTTTTTGCCGATAAATTAAAAAATGAGCAAAAAATTCTTGGAACTACTCAACTATATGTAAAGGGTGCTCGACCCAAAAATTATGAATTAATTGATGATTTAAATGCGGAAATAGCCATGGAAATTGAAATGTCTGGAGCAAATTCACCACGACGAGAGCTTATTGGCATGGGCATGTCTGATATATCTGATTTATCAAATTTTGAATTGGGCATAGGAGAAATATCTGTGGATATATTTAATGGCAAGACTTTGCCCATATTAAGTGAATCAAAAGAACAGCTGATGAAGGTAAAAGAGATTGCAATTGAATGCTTTAACTTTTAATTTATTCTTATTATATTTTTTAATAGGTCTTCAAACTATATACGGGTTATAGTCGAGAAGGTTTTATGACTCCGGTTTTGGTCCTGCTAACCGATCGCTCATTGTATGTAACAGATTTGGTACGGAATTGTCTGTGTGCCAAATTTGTCCTGGCCTACAAAGATTTGGATGTTATATTGGTGAGAATTAAACTTTTCATTTACATATAAATTATCATTTACATAATGGAATCTTTAATTAATTCATATTTTAGATGGGACCCTTTGGCAATACAGTTTTACTCAGCAATAGTATGCGAGATATGCAACAGGTTCTATTGGCAGGTGGTCCCTATCCAGCCGATGCTTTGGTAGCCAATTTGGAAATGTGTGCACGACGAAGTGGTTCTACTCTACCCGCTGTGGGGCAATTGACTCTAGAGCATTTAGCCCCCTTGCAGGCCTTTGTAAGGGCAAATAGTTGTGTGGGTAAAGAAGAGCGTTGGATGTTCTATGCCGTGGTCAATGTACCGGCCGGAAGTGGCTTAAGTTTGACTGGAAGAAATTCTGAGAACGAACAAGAGCCCCTAGGACCGAATATGAAAGGTTTTCTCATGCATCGTCGTGTAAGGGAAGCAAATTCAAGGACACACTGGCAGCCAGGTTACTTTTTGCTCAAGTGAGTTCTCATCCCTGATAGTTCCAAGTTACGTTATTTATTTCATTATTTGTACGTTTTTTTGTGATTAGAGCTGGAGTCTTGTACATGTTCAACGATTCAAATCAGAAACTTCCAAGCTGGGCCATGGCTCTGGCTGAGTGCCAGGGTGCTCGGCGAGCTGTTAAATCAATGCGTCCACATTGTTTTGAGATTTTGCTTAAAAAAGAATTGTTACAATTTGCCGCACCAGATGAGTATGTAGCATCCGAGTGGCTGCAATCGTTACTTCAGTCGGCAAGTGGCGTAAGTAGAGAATTGGCTTATATAATATAATTTTCAATTCTATTTTTTTTTCATCCAGCTGTTTGAATTGCAAGAGAAGCACAAGACATTGGGATGCTCCTTGATAGTCACACAAAACCACTTGATAACCCTAAGAGAGGATTTCTCTGCCCCACTTCGTCAGGGTCAGTTAAAAGCTATGCCAAATGAACAAACTACAAATCCCGAAACCAAGGGTGTGCTATGTGAAGAAGATTTGCTAAGTGTTTTTGAAACCAGCAGCTTGATGAGCTCTACGATCAGCACACCCACCCGAGGAGCACAACGTTGCTCTAATTCTTCGATAAATTCCACACCCGTAAAACCGGCTCAATCGACGGTGGCGGCAGTTAAGCCATCTGAGCAAAACATTATGAGCAGTGTTTATGGTAAAAACTCTGGTCTTCAGATACTCACATGTGCTGATATAAAGGCCATGACGGGTATTAAAATACCCTCACACAGTGAGACCTGGTGGTGTATATTGGAGTTTTCATGTCAGGAGGCGCCCTTAGAGTGTCTAGATGATTTGGTAATATTTTTTGCCAGCAGCATGGAAATGCAACGATTTCTACGTTTACTCGAGCAGCTTTGGCAGGCCAAGAATGTATGTCATGAAATATAATTAAACAAATGATGATTATAATTAACAAATAATTATATTTTTAAAAAATTTATAGAATGATCTTTTCCCCATAACAATTCTGGATGATGAGGAATCTCTGGCTGAGCAGTGTACGGAACTCTATATAGATATCAATCGGTGTTGGGAACCACTGTTAACGGCTGCTCTTGGCTATCCGCTTTAAATTCTGCGGTCTGCACAAAAATACTAAATATGAAATACTCTCCATTAATATATTTATAAAAATGCTTATATTTTATTATACAAATACTCATGCATAAATATGCTGAAGAGAACAACTGGTAGCTACACAAATACTTATACAACATATATATCTCCACATATTTATATAAACATATATATCTGAACAAAACTAAAATGTATTATTTTACTATTTCATTTATATTTTGCGCTGTTATTATATATCTTTTTATTTTGTGATATTAAGCTTAAGTTACTGATTTGTATTAGTTATTGTTTTTTATTCAATCAATTATGTGTCACTGTGTAGAAAATTGCACAAAAAAAAAGGAAAACCTTCAAGGCTTTATTGAAATGTAAACTATATTATTTGAAATTATTATATATGTCTAAAATTAATGAATATAACTATATAAATATATTTCTTAAGTTAGCCCAATCATTGATCATATTACCATTATACAATATATACATAAATATATATATATTCAATATTATAAAGAATCTAGGATTGCATAAGGTATGTCTTGGAAAAATTATTTTTGAATTGGATTGAAGAAATATTGTGTAATGACATGAAAGTATTTAATTATATGATAAATACAAACACATTTATTTAATGGCTCTCTAAACATATATAAAGTGCTATGTTTTATTATGGCGATGTTTTCATACAATACCAAACGAAATCCCACAATACAAATGCCTTAACTTGAAGCCTGAATGACATTATTTCTGATAAATATAATTACTATTCCGATAGTCGCCACTAACTCTAGCAAATGAAAAGAGCTAATAAATATAATTTGCCAAATATATATACAATATTTGTATATACAACAAAATAAAAGCAGACAATAGTATAAGATTAGCAAAATATTGTGGTTATTGGTTACCCCAATCAATATGTGCACCGCCCCCGGCCAACTCTGATGCAATTTTCAATTAGCAAAAGTCGAAGATGAACGCACACCTTAACTTAATCCTGTTTCGATTGTTTTCTTTTATTTTGTTGCCTAAGCTGTATGAAAACATCAAATAAGAAGCTCATAATAATTAATAAATGGTATTGAAACATAACAACAGAGTGTTTTTTTATAAGCTCAAAGATTAAATTTCAAAAGGTTGTTTGGAATAAAATTCGACGACGTTGAAAATTTAAAGAGAATTCTTGTGAAGGATATAGAGAAGGCAATTTGTTTTTACGCAAGAATTTCTGATGCTGATCACAAGATCGATGTTTTAAAAAATAATTTAAACACACAACGTTGATTCTATGCATCGATGATTTATTTTTGCTCAACTTGGTAAACGATTCAATCAAATATTCAATAACAATTTTAAAATGAATTTCCAACAGAAAACGCCAAATTTGGCAGCTAAAAATGATCATGAAGATGAACTATCAACGTCAAAGATGGCCAAGTTGGTGGTGGTGACTTTAGACGAAAAACAAATCTCACTTATTTGAAATTTAAAATTGGGACAAGTGCATTGCCTTTGTCCTCGATATTTGTAACTTGAACTTTTTGGCTAAAATTCAATACAAATGATCAATTTGGCATTTTGTAGAATTATCCATAAAATCGTACGGACATATGAGGCTTATATTGAGGTTGAAAATATTCCGGAAGCGGTCGAACAAATATTTCGTAAATATATATACATATGTATGACTACTATGTATTCGAAAAATGCTTTGAAGAATCGGAAACTATGACGAAACAGGACGAACACGAGTAAAATTGAACATAAAATTCATTTACAATTATTTTTTTGATCTTTTTATCAAGTTTTTGATAAACACAGCACTGCAATCAACAGCAGTTGCTGAAAAAAAGGGAAATCTAAATGATAGAAATCTTCAAAAAATTACCGTGTGTCATAAAAGTAAATTACATTGAATGTCAATGATTTTAATTTCATAGAAATAGAATTAGAATTGTGTAAAAAAATTGGTTAAAATTTTAGAAAAATTTTACACTTGGTTAAGAAGCCGGTTTACAAATCAATAATGAAACAATACAAGAAAAACAGATATTTGGTAGGCTTCAAGTGAAAGCCGCTAAAGCATTTTTCAAGATGTCAAAACTATTCTCAATTTGAAACTGATTGCACCGTTATCGGATGATCCAAATGCCATAATTTTAAGCCTACAATACTAGGCAATTTTTTCATAATTTTTTCAGTTAGTTAATATTAAGTCGACACTAACTCTACAAAATTTAAAGAGGTAATAAAAGAACTATTATATACAACAATATCAAAGCAAACAATAGTATAAGATTAGCAATATATTGTGGTTAGAGAGAAAATCATTAAATACCCCAACCAATATGTGCACCGCCCTCGGCCAACTCTGATGCAATTTTCAATTAGCAAAAGTCGAAAGCTTAAGATAAACGCACACCTTAATCCTGTTTCGATTATTTCCTTTTTTTTTTTTTGTTGCTGTTTTTATTTTTTGCCTTAAGCTGTATGAGAACATCAAATAAGAAGCTCATAATAATTAATAAATGGTATTAAAACATAATTACAAAGTGAATTTTTTTAAGCTCTAAGATTAAATTTCAAAAAGTGTGAGATGACAAAAAGGGTTTAGGTGTGTATTTTTGTAACTATAGCCTAGGATTTGTGTATATCGATAAGGTGCAGTTCCAGACTCCCCTGCTGCCCTTATCCTACCTTTCCCAATCCCACTTTCGTAGATATTATTCCCCTTTATGTCGTTAACATTGTCCTTAACCATGTGAGTGATCATTATAATTAGGCATAGAATCATCACACCCATATTATGCCTTCCTCAATCAAATATTCAGGTCCCGGTATTTCTTTATAAATTTTTCTGTTAAAGAAAGGCCCTGGGTAGACTGAGAGTTTTATTCCGGCCAAAAAACTTCCTTACAATATATATGTATGTATGTATGTATGTACATATGTATATTAATATGTGTGTGTAAATGCATACATACGTATGTATATATGCATTCACATATAAACAGAAAATTTACAGATGGGGGTCTGGAGATGAATGCATTGCATGTGGAAATCTTTTTCAGCTGATGATGATCGAAGGCAATAGATATTGACTTTAACATTGAGAGAAGTAGAGGAAGAGCGAAAAAGAGGCAGATCAATTGAGAGGGAGATAAATGCATAATTGGAAAATATGCCTCAAATTAAAGATAAACACATGTGTGTGTATGTACAATGCAACAATAAGAACTCGGAAATCCACCTAAACAAAGCCATGCATTCAAAAAGTAAACGAGAGCCCACAGATAGAGAGATAGGGAGAGAGAGACAGTGAGAGTGAGTGAGATAAAAGTAAAGACAGATTGAGAGGGAGAGACAGAGAAAGAGAGAGGAGGACGCTTGGAAAGTCACCAACTCCAACCCCCATAAGTCAAACGAATGGAATGGACTGCAACAAGAATACACAAGAAAAATACACATTGAAAACTAATTTTTTATGGTACGATCTAAGCGACTTAATAACCAGCTACAAAATGCCAGACCGTAGAAAATATCATTAAGATACTATTTGTTAGATTCTTTTATTTTCAAATTAATGATCAGAAGTTTTTGGATTACAATTTATTAAACTCGTCTGCAGTATGTGTAACTCGGTTTCTCATCTTGTAGCGCATCTGGGCTAAACAATATAAAACACTTGCAGCAGGCTCAGCAGCAGCAGCGGCAGCGCAGCTCACCGCAGCAGCGGAGCAAAAAAAATCAAAAATGCATTCCTGAGAGAGAACCAAGAGAGAGAAAGAGAGAGGCAAAAAGAGAGAGAGAGAGCATAAGAGTGGGTACTGACGACTGGGCTCTGGCTCTCCGATTAGAGCTTGTGCTGGTGCCTTGCACTCACTTTCATTTAGACAACGTACAGAATTATGGTATCTCTCAAATACAAATATATACAGATCCAGATACAAATATATAAATGCACCCCAAAAAGTTGGAAAACCAAATAAAAATACACCAGGCAGAGCTACAATCACATTCACGTTTCACATTGTATGTGCGTTATTCTCGAGTTGGCATTGGCCATTTGGGTTTCAGCTAGAGTCGACTGCTGAATGTCCTATCCATTAAGATCAAACCAAAAACAGTTTGGGAATATAAAAACAAAAACCGATTTTTCAATGGCATTTAATTAGTTGTAAACCAACAGCATTTATGTATATTTTAAAGTTAATGCATTTATAATTTTATTTGCTAAAATGATGCGAAAATTAAATCTGAGAGTTAAGCTACATTCAAAGCGTCATTTAGACTCAACTCAACCCAACTAAACCCGCATGGCTTAAAGAGAACAACAAAAACAGCACCAGCAGATACAACAAAAGTAGTTCGTCTCAGTCTCAAAACCAGTTTTTATGCTGATAACCGGTTTTTCATTTTCATCCTGATAACATGTTGGCTGGTTCGTTTGTGCGGCTCTGTTTCAGTCAGTCTCGTTCGTTCTCCAACATCAATTGCACTTCGCGTCATAACTAAATACATATACATACATATGTACATGTACACACATATGTACATACATATGTATGTATGTGTTTACAATAAATATTAAACTAACGCTCGGTTCAAGTGTAGAGCTAAGGTCTGTCTCATATGACCGACTCTAAATGTGCAGTTAAATGTAAGGAATCATTGTACATACATACATACATACATATAGTACAAATAAAACGCGCATTTTCCAGAGAAAGAGAAGTGTAGAAAAAAAAACTTCCACCCTCAAAGCGGTATACAAACATATGTATGTACATACATACAAACATACATGTGTACATACACTGTGAGAACTTTGGAACTGCGCAAAACGAAAAGATGATGACAAAGCGAATAAAATTATGTTTAATGTAATAATGTAGAATTTTGTTGCGACTTTGTGTTTTTGCATGCATATATGAAATCAAAATTTCCATGGTCTTTTATCGATTTAAGATTTCTTTATCTCAATTTAAGGCAGATGCAAAAACAAGTTAATTTTGTATGTACATACGATGTCGCTAAATAGTGTATTAATGTGTTTTATATTGTCAAATAGTTGGCCATTCTTATCATGCGACTTAACGAAGAAAAATTACGGTTTCACATTTAACTGAAATACATTCTCGTGCCTAATGCTTTTCTCTCAGTGTCGTCGTACAAACTAATACGAAAAAAAGAGAGCAGAGTTGGCCTGCCTGCCTGCCTGCGTTGCGTCGCTGTTGCCGTCGCTGCCTGCCTCTGCCTTTGCCCTGGTGCCTGGTGTTGTTGCCTGCCCCAGTGTTTCCGCTTTCTTTCGTTGTAAATGTTACTTTTAGTTCGATGTCGGAGCCTCGACGAGCCGGTTGTAAGCGTGACTTTCGTTTAATTCTGCTTTAATATTATTATTATTGTTGTTGTTGGCTGTCGTCGCCGCCGCCGCCGTCGCCGTTGTTGACGTCGTCGCTGCCGTTGTCGTGAGTGTTAGTGAGAGGGCATAAGAGTGTACGTGTGTTTAGTTTAAGCGAAATTGAAAGTTGTACATTTTCCTACCCCCAAAAAAAGCAAAGCACAGCATACAATCGCGCGCTGCGAGTGTGCCTCTGCCAGTGCGTGTGTGAGTGTGTGTTTCTATGTGTGTGTGCACCACGCCACACCAACAAAAATCAACCCCCACCAACAACAGTAGAAAAACAACAGCAACAACAATAAACAACGCAAACGCAAAGTTAGCAGCAGCAGTAGCACCACCACCACCAACATCACCACCACCCACTCCCATTTTCAGTCCAACTCCTGAAAAGCTAACGCTAACAGTCGCATAGAGTCATCATCATCGTCATCGACCATCATCGACCGTCGCCATCCCGGTCCCCGTTGTTCTCAACGTTCAGGAATCGATCGTGCTTTTGTTGTTATTGTGCTGTATAGTGTTTTATGATGTGGCCCAAACAAAATATCTAAAAACCACTCTCCTCTCACCCCCCCATAATTGAAAGAAAAGAAATTAAAAGTGTTACACAAGTGTTAAGCAAAAAGGAATAGTACATAAATATCGCCCCGCCCTCAATTCCCCTCCCCCTTTGAGATCAACGAATTTGTCATGATGAATTTCTCCGCATTTGGTGGCCCATTCTCTGGAATACATCAGTTTGCCGCTAAATTTGATGCACAAACACCGGGTGCATTTGGTACACCGCCCGCAAATGCAGCAGCCGCTGCTGCAGCGGCTGGAACCGGTGATAATCATGTGCAACGCTATCAGACTACCAATGGCAATCACTTCAATCAGAATGTGCCCAACGGTAAGTGAACAACGCCATAAAATGTGTGCGGGGATGGGGAGGGAAATTGAAATGCATGAGCATCTGACTCCGTGTGTGAGTGTGTATGTGTGTGTGTGTGTGTCTGTACAACATAATCACTAAAAATTTATTTTATTTTTATCGATTTATTTTCGCCTGCCTCTTCTGTTTGCTTGACGGTTCGCTTGCTGTTTACGCTGGCAGCGCAGCTAACAGCAGCGTTAACGTCAGGGCACACTCACACACTCTTAGTTTTTTTCTTGTTCCCTTTCCCCTCCTCTTTTACCATGACTCTCTCATTCGTTACGCGAGGAGGTCTTATGGTTTGAGAAAACAAGCTGAATGAAGCCAATGTAAACATATTATAGGTAAAATTTGAAAAATACATATAAAGATTACAATAATAATACATAATGCATTATTAATTAAAAGAACTTAAGTTAAATTTAAAACTAAATATATTTAAAACATTCCAATTACTACGGCAACATGTATATTTTGAATATAAAGACAATTTGATTTAGGATTTAGTTTTTCTTTAAAAGACAATAAAATTGGTTATTTTATTAAATATTCTTTATACAAAATTAAAATATTTCTAATAATAAAAATAATAATAACAATACTGCAGAAAAACATATAATTTATATTATATAGAGTAACTAATATGTATTATTATTGTTTTTGTCTTTGTTTTATGCATTTTTATTCATGTTTATTAGAAATAATAAGTATTCTAAAATAGTTAAAAACTAATCTGAAATACTTTAAAACTTTAATTTGGAAATAAAACTTGATATACCTTTGTTCCCCTTGGTTCCTTCTTGGTATTATTTTAGTTTATGGAGAAAGGTTAGTTTCGGTTCAAGTTAGATAAATCATAACCAAAAGGGTTAAAGGGTTTTTTTTCCCAACTCTCAACATACCACAAACAATCATCCCCCAACCCTATTGCAAATTTGGTTAATTTGTTTTTCTTTGTGTACATCAGTTTTAAGAACCGCAAAGAAAACTTTCCATTTAGGGGGGTTGGGAGTGGCTTATGGCCTGTCATCATAAGTGAATATAAATCCTTTTCTTTTTTTTTTTTTTAGGCTAGTTGTTGTATATTCTATGTTTTGAGTAATTACCCACCCACCTCCGTTGTGGCTCTCATTCTAAATTTGTTGTTGCTGATTCTTTATTTGTAGTTGTTCTTGTTGAAAATGCAATGAACTCAAATAACTTTTGAATTTGCTGCATTTTTAGTGTACGTATGTGTGTGTGTGCGTACATGTATACATATACATATGTGCGGGTGTGTGTATGTGCGTTTCAGATCGGGGGTGGGTTTTTTTCTGTGCCCTTAGCTACTCAAACACATACATACTAGAAATACAATTAAACATGGCAGAGCTGGTGTATATGTATGTATGTGTGTGTGAGCATGTGTGTGTGTGTGCAGTTTTCAACCCCAACCCCATAGAGCAAAGCGAGCTTTGCTGCTGCTTTTTTAATTGCACTGACTTCCTGTACCCCTTAGCCCCCTTTGTAGCAAATTTTATGCTGGGTGCGTATACACCCCCCAGGACTCAATTTACAGACACCCCAATCATCCTCCAACCTTCCTCCCATTGTCCCTATCTCTATTTTTCTCTCTCTCTCTCTCTCAATTTTTGCTCTTATTTAATCAATTTTAATTAGTTGCATATATTTATAATTCCTTTTAGATTCTTAGTCTCATTCCATTTAGCCTGCATTTTATAATATCTCACTTTTATTTTTGCCATGGCAACTGAAGTTCCTTTAACTATATACATTGTATGTATATGTATGTGTATATTTTATAAATGAAGAACCAAACCCAAACTGTCCACACACGCACACATGCACTTACATATATACATACATACGCACTCTCGCACACACACATCTATAGGTTCATTGATCCCGGCTTTTGAGCTACGCATTATATTTCCAGTTTAGCGTTTTTACTTTATTTTATTTTTTTTTGTTACCTGCTATAACAGGAAAATGTATTCATATGTAAGTGTGGGTATGGGATTTTATCTATATAGATAGCCAAGCATGTATATACGTGTGTACGTGTGTCTGCAGGTAAAACTGTCCCACGGCCTGATCAACGCTCAATTCAAGCTACTGCATTTTCTTGTCGCTTATTAGGCCAGGCCAATCCACTACAACAGGGCTGCCCTTTATCGTCACTCCCTGACCTGCTGTTTATTTGGCTATCGGCCTCTCTGTCTGTTTGTGTGTCTGTCTGTCTGTCTGTTCCCCCTGTCCCCTGTCTTTAGTTCGGTTTACCATTTTCAAGATAATTCAAGTGATAGTTGCGGTTGGTCGATATCTATCGGCAGACCCTCATTCCAGTGTCTGGTCAGTCAATTAGTAAGCTGAATTTTTCCCTCTTAGTTGCTAGAAATTTGTTCTTGATTGACTTTATTCGAGTTTTCCAGTCTTTTTGTTATGACACAGATAAATAGATACAGATATAAATAAAAAAACAGAGATAAGTTTACGATGAGATAATATTGAAAGAGATTTGTAGGTAAAGGAAATTATAGCTAACCGTTTATTTTAGCTATGTAAATTGAGCGTTATATATACAATTATGATTAGATATTATAAATTGTATATATGTACATATGTATACAATGTATTTACATATATTGAGGAATTTTCACAGTAGCCTTTAAACTTTCTTTAGCACACACTTTTCCTTTATCAAATATTTTAAAATTAATCAATTTTATTTCTAAGATAAAATATTTCATTTAACGCAAAAATATTAGCTATTTAATCAAAATTAATCAATATAATTTACAAAACTGATAAAATCTAATGAAAATTAATATATGCTAAAACTATTGATTTTTATTATTTTATATATCAGTTATAAATTTAATTTTCATCAACAATTCTCAGTATGTTTGAGATGATTAAAATATAGAATTTAACTAACTTTGATTTAGCTTTTTGATAACATATTCATGCGATTAGTTAATATTTTCTCTGCTTTTCAAATTAAGTAACTGGATTGAAAGTTTAAAACGAACTTTGATTGGTTCTAAATAAAAATAGTAAAAAAAAGTGCATTAATTATATTATAACAAGTGTTGAGCATACCAATTATGTCATAATGGCTAAAAGTTGAAAAAAGATAGAGGTGCTGGAATCTTTTGCAGACAGCTAAATCCATAAGCAAAAGCTGTTTGCATTTTTCTATATACCATACAGTCGCATTTTTTGTACATAATGTAATACGTATATGTATAGTATATACATACATATGTACATATACATATTATGTGTGTGTCTGGGTGTACTTCAGCCTGACTGGGTGTGAGTGTGAGTGAGCATGGCTAGCTGGTTAGGTTACATCCCCCAACTGCGCCTGAATGTATGCAACACTACAGAAATGGGGTGGGGGTGGTTGAGTGTCAAGTCAACCAACCCCTACTCCTAACCGCCAACCCTCTAATTATAAGCTAGGTATTCATGAAAGAGCAAATAAAAAAAAAGGAAAATAAGAAAAATAAAATAAGAAAAACAAAACAGCATAAAATCTGTCTCCTTACAATTGCCAACGGCCGAATTGAAACTTTAAGGCTTAAAGCCAATACTTGTAACATTCTTGTTGTTATTGTTGTTACTGCTGCTGCTGCCAGTGCTGGTTTTTTGCCTCGAGAACTGATGACTCAAACTCTGGCTGACTGGCGCCGCGACGCCCCAAAAAAAAATAAACTGAAGCCTCAAACCTCTTGCCCAGCAGGTCTGAAGTAACCCCCAACTCTGGTTTAGGGGTTGCAGTTTCTCTCGCTCTTTGATTACTCTCACACCACCATTTCTACTCTCTCTCTCTCTCATACTCTTTAGGCTCTCTTTGTTTGGCGCGGGCGCTCTCACTGCTTTCACTGCTTCATATGTGTGTGTGCGTGTAAGTGTGTATGTATGCCGGCACTATAAACACACAGAGAAGAGTCAACGCCATGTTTTCCAAAACGTTCCCCCAGACCCAGCGAATTCCTTTCCATTTTGTTCCACTTCCATGTTTGATCCCCCTGCTCATACTCTCTCGCTCTCTATATGTCAATTAACGTGGTGGGAGGTCTCTCTCTCGCTCGCTCGCTCGCTTGGCCGTGTTTCAGTTTCACCGACTTTAACTCGTTGTACTCTTGGTCGTGCTCGTTCTAAGAGGAGTCGCGCCAAGGCAGGTCCTTCCTCGTGTTTTGGCCCTGTGTGTGAAAGTGAAGTGAAAAGTGAAATGTTACAGCAAACGACGAACGACGAGAATGCCGGTTGCCCATGACTTCGTCCTCGTAATCGTCATCGTTGTGGCTTAGCCTAGTATTTCCACTCTTCCTCCTTTGCCACCAACCATCTTACTCACCAATCTCTAACTCATTTGCCTTTTTTACCGTTAACATTTAGTCAACTTGTTTTTGTCAGTTTTATGGCCAGTTTGGCATTTCTCTTGTCTATCAACAATTTTTTTTGTTTTTTTTTTTTTGTATTTCATTTATATGCATGAGTCGGCCATTTTGTCAAACAATTTTTATTGTTTAGTAATTGTTTATCTAATTGCTTAAATAATAATTGATGAATAGGAATTCTGTAGACTTAAGAGTTGGGAAATAAACCAGCAAAATTTAAAGAGTTGGTCAATTGCCGGTTATCTTGATTCTATTACTGACAACTTAATACTTGAAATCTCTGAATGTATACTATAATTACAATTTAAAGCAATCCCATTGCTTTAAAAAATTCGGTAAAGGTTTATCTATAGACTTAGATAATTGAAAAATCAAATATTAATGATACTATCTTTAGAATTTTCAATGCGTCTATGGTTTGATTTATTTTTAACCTACCACTTATAAGTTCTTGTTCATACATATAAGATCTCCTTAAATAAAATAAACTTACGATGTGATACTTGAAACACTTCACTCATAGACACTAAATTTCCATCGTTTTCACTACAGACTAATTCAATCGAAATCCATTTATTTTCTTTTATTTTTCTATCGATTCTGTTTCGTGGATCCAATTTACTCCCATTTCATTAAATTTGAATTAATTGCCTTTGCATTTGCATATTTGATGTAGACACATATGTACATATGAAAGATTAAAAGAAATTAGTGCGTTTACTGTCTGAAAGTATGCTACAATTGTGATTGTTATCCTTTGACAGGATACAAACGTAAGCGGTAAAGCATTAAAGCATAAGAAATATGTTAAATTATAACTCAAGGTCACCAGTTAATTTATACAAAAAGGGACCAACAAACAGATGCCATGCCCACACACACACACACACACACACACACATATACATACAGAAAAAAATCAAATACTGAGAAGGGAAGAAGGCGAGAAAGCGAGAGGAATGTCCCACAAAGACAGCCTAGTCTTCTGGTCTGACTCCTTTAAAGATTTTTTTTTTCATTTTGTCGTCTTTTTTTTCTCTTTTATTATTATTAAATTTGGTGAACCTTTTATTTTTTTTGTGTCCCCAAAATCATGATTATGTATGTATGTGTGTAGGTACATAAATTTTGTTGTTGCTGGTGGCAGGAAAAAGGAAGCAAATAAATGTAAGGCAAATACAAGAGAAACCAGGCAATTGGCAACAGTGAGCAAACGAAACACCAAAATTTTATTTATAAAATCGAGCACCCGGCAAAAGACGATGAAAAGTATGAACAACAACACCAGCACACACACACACACGCACGAACACACCCACAAAAAAAATAAGCAAAAAATGAAAAAAACTTTTTTTCTTTTATATTTTTTTGTGTAGCATATATGTAGGCGAAGGAGCAGAGACAGGTCCCCGGCATTTTCAGTTTCAGTTTTAATTTCCTTTTTCCTATATATGTATGTATGTATGTCTTTCTGTATGTGTGTGTGTGTGTGTCTGTGCGTGCGTGTGGGTGCAAAATTTGGCCTTGGCAGACGTCAGAGAGCGAGAGGCCCTAAAAGAGGATGAGGATGAGAGATGAATGAGGGAGACGTGGGGCGGAGCAAAACGATACCGAAGACAGACGGATTGTGAACGAAGAAGGTGGAGAGGGAGGGGTTAACCGACGACAGCAGGCAGACAGCAACAAAAATTTAAGCACACGCACCGTTCGCCAGTCAGGAACCAAAACCAAAACCAACACCAACGCACGCAGACACCGACTCCGACACTGACATACACATATATACACACACACATACTCACACTAACACAGACATACTTTGACTCTGTATACACATAGAAGTAATAAATCGTTGCCGTTACTGTCGTCGCTCGGTGCCGGCACCCGATCTTTCACACAGCTGGAGCCGAAGAGGAGCCGCCGCCGTAGCTCCAATTCTCTAGCTGTCGCAGTCAGTTGTAGTTAGTCGGCCCGAATTGTGCGTGCTTGTGTGTGTCGCTGTGTGGCATTGCCAAATCCATATAACATATATACATATATATATATATACTGATATATATTATACACTATATCAAATTCTCCGTCTACTAACTCAAACTCAAAAAAAAAAAAAAGAAAAAAAAAAGAAAAAAAGGCTGTGAAATGTGTAAGAAAAATGGAAAATGAATTGTGTATTTATCGTAATACTAATAAATTTATATAATCTATATATGTTAATTAATAATCTCTTTATCATCTTCCTTCTTTTTTAATTTTTTTGCAGTTTCGGCGGCCAATAATATGCAATATGGCCAGAATATATCCATACCGTACTCACAGCCGCAGGGTGATCTAAATTTTTTAAATGCAGCCGCTGCAGCGGATCATAAGGGTAAAATCCATCCAAAAATTGAACGTGACCGGGAAGAAGGTGAGTCGCGCGAGCGAATGAAAGATATATCTACGATATGTAACGCTGAAGGGGTCCGAAAGTCCTGGCGGGACAATGGCAGGAGGGGCAGTAGTATGGGTTGGCATACATACAATTTTTTGGTGTGTATGTATATATGTATGTATTTCAAGGACACACATTATTCTTCGTGCCCAGGCAATAGGCGCAGGAAGGCAGGGACTTTTGGGTTCTCGTTATTTATAAATGCTTTTTGGGCCTGTCTGCAATATGCGTGTGCCTTTGTATGCGTGTGTGCGTGAAAGATTTCAAAGCATACTTTTTAGGGACACGTTTCCATTCTTTACCCAGAAAAAAGCAAATATTTAAAAAGTCTCATACTTGTTTCTAATTTCAACAAAACACAGCAAATCTATAATAGTAGAAATTGTAAATTTTTTTAATATTTTAACTTCCTATTCGTAAGATTTCCTCAAGTAAAGCAGTTATAAATTTTTGTTAGATCTTATACCAAAATAATAAATTGAAATATTCATATAAATTATTTATTCACATTTCAAATCATTGATTGATTCATTATCAAGTTTTCTTTCTAAATTATTTTATTAAATTTAAAAAAAAAAAGAAGTTAGTTGAGAAAGTAAAAAAAGAAGGTTAAGCAACAAAATTTTCTCAGCGTAGGCGAAAAAAAGCTTCAAATGAAAAGTTGAGCTTAGCCCCGGGGAACAGCAGA
This sequence comes from Drosophila emarginata, assembly GCA_037075365.1. Taxonomy (NCBI): domain Eukaryota; kingdom Metazoa; phylum Arthropoda; class Insecta; order Diptera; family Drosophilidae; genus Drosophila; species Drosophila emarginata. The sequence goes on along the minus strand of JBAMCD010000221.1, from coordinate 16,763,479 downwards.
GAGGCATGAGATGGTTAGACGAGGATGGTTGTAGAGGGAAGAGTGGGGGAGGGGACCAAAAGGTAGAGGGTTGGGAATGATGGAGGTGTGGAATGTGGTACTTTGAGTCTGTGTCCTTGGCAGTAAATGGGTGGCAGCCTGGGATTCTCAAGAAAATATGCTTGGGATCTGAACACACGCACACACACACACACACACACACACATACAGACGCACACAGACACTCAAACACACATAGGCATTAGAACTAGGGAAAAGACGGACTTTGAGTGTTGCCAAGCCAAAGAAAATTGTTGTTGGGGTAGGTTTTGTTGTTGTTGTTGTTACTGCTGCCAACGTTGTCAAGAAAATTATCCAGGAAGCTATTAGATAATGCATGAAAAGTTCCTCTTTGATGGGGGCTTGGGTAAGCTGGATTGTAGGCGTGGCGCCATCGTCAGGCGAATCTTTCGTTCCCTTATCTTCTTTCCCCACGTCCCTTGTTGTATGGTATTTTTTTTTTTTTTATTTTTCGTTTTTGCCTGTTACTAACGTAGTTTCATCCTTTACTCACACACACACACACACACACACAAACCAACACAGTGCTCAATCAGCAAATCCTGCAAAATGTCAATCAGTCGTGGCAGACGCTGGCCAACACAGCCAATACAGTGGACTATTCATCGCATTTGCTATCCGCAACACTGCCAATCTCCATTCAGCACTTCCTTAAGTATTCGGAGACCATCAAAAAGGAGTCCACATCCGGTGATGTTCTCAAAAATGGTACCAATTTGGCCAGCCTTGCGCTGGGGGGCGTGGCCCTAACACCCAGCAATAATGGTCCAAATACAGGCCATCACAATGGCTTAGTAAATATGGATCAGCATGGTGGTGGCGGTGGTCACATGACCAATATGACCGATGCCAATGGCACAGCATTGGCCAATGGAGGAGCAGCCACCAATGGTGTGGCCAATGGCGCCAATGTTACCAATGGTGGTGCGGGCGGTGCAGTATCAAGTACAGGAGCTGCCACTGGTAATGCCACTGGTACTGGGACCACAACCACCGGCAAGAAAACCAAAAAGAAGAAACCGCCCAAGGAGAAAAAACCAAGACCAAAACCAGGCGAGATAAGAGAAACAAAAGCTCTAGACGGTTCCACACTCTATTGTTGTCCCGAATGCCAAATGGCTTATCCGGATCGAAGTCTTATCGAACAGCATGTCATCTCGCATGCTGTGGAACGTCGATTTGTCTGCGACATATGCAATGCGGCCCTCAAACGGAAGGATCACCTGACCAGGCACAAGTTGTCCCACATACCCGACAGACCGCATGTGTGCAATGTGAGTGATCTATCTAACTATCATTTAATTCATAACTAATTAATTAATAATAATAATATCTTTTATTGATTTTTCTCAATAAAAACAAATTAGATCTGCATGAAGTCGTTCAAGCGTAAGGAGCAACTAACCTTGCACATTGTCATTCATTCTGGCGAAAAGAAGCATGTGTGCATCGAGTGTGGAAAAGGTATTGATAATGGTTTTAGTAAATCCTGTGGATTATAATGAATACCATCGATATATGTACATTAAAAATACTTGGAAAAATTCTCTTTACTTATATTCTTTGGTCATTCTTTCAGGTTTCTATCGCAAGGATCATTTGCGAAAGCACACACGTTCTCATATTGCACGACGCGTTAAATCTGAAGTATCGGCCCAGAATGTAAATGGATCGACTAATGCTAATAATACGCAGAATAATTCACTACATGGTTCCTGAGGTTCGTACAAGGACTTTTGGTAAATTCTCATACAAATTTCAAGCCATAAAATGCATCATCAGACTATTGCCAGCAATTTGTTTTATATAAATTGCCGGCAAGAGTTTTGGAGTTGTCATTTTGAAATTTGTTAAGAGTTTACCGAAAGTCCTGCTGAGCGTCACCCCACCACACCGCATACACAAAAACTCCACAAAAATGCATACAATATAAACAGACAGATAGACAGACAATTCGACAGACAGTCAGATAAATGAGAATACAGAGGATACAGAGAAAGAGAATTTATTCTCTGAGGAACACAAATTATATACATAAATAACTAATAATTATAATTAGTTAGATTTTTTGATTTTGAAACAGTTTCAGTTCTTTAGCTTTGGTTCTTTCAGTTCAAGATTTTCGCACAAATAACAAATGTAGCAATTTAAGTGTACAAAAACAAAAAACAAAACAAAAAAACATTTATTCATTAATTTCGTATTAAATAAAAATTTAACAATTTAATATGCGCATTATAACACTGAGAAAGAGAAGAGAGAATACAATTAGAAAAAGTTTACATTCATTTCATATTTTATTTTGTTTCTTTGTTTGTTTTCGAGGATCTGTGATCTCTGCTGCATAAATAACAAACAAATTTCAATAAATAGTTTTTAACAAAACCAATATTAAGTGCAATTTTATCAACACATTTTAATTTTGCTTGGGCTTTTCTTTTTTGTTTGCTGTTATTTTTTCTTTTTATTTCGTTGATGTAACTTTTATGCGCATATTTAATAAGTCGAATTTTTCGTTAAATGCTAACAAAACAAAAATCATATATATATATATATGTATTTCATTATATATATATATTTCTAGTCTTATCTTTTATTTGAAAACAAAAAGGAAAACCTAAAACAAATGATGTCATGTAATTTTAAGCTTTTTAAATTTTAATGTTCAAAGAAAAAAAAAAGAAAAGAAGAGAAGAGAAAATCCAACAGAAACACAAGAAAAAATGCAATACAAACTTGCATCTTTGTATGCCCCAAACTTCCAGTCATCGTATAGAACTACAATATAATCAGACATACAGATACAGATATATATATATACATATATATATATAGCCAACTTACCATATTATAACCATACGCAAACAACAAAAAGAAATAGAGAACAACAAAATGCAAACCCTTCACAATAAACAGCCAATAACATAAACTAAAAGGATGATGAAATGAAGAAAAAAAAGCAAACTATAACTAACCAAAATGAAAATGAAATATACGAAAATATTTTTATATAAATGCTAAATCGAAATGATGATTAATCATGATGAAGCTGATGCTGATAATGATAATGATGATGATGGAATATAAAACAATAACCGAAATAAAGTGCAAACACTTCAAGCGAGTGACAACGTAATTAACTGTTCAAATACATAGCATTTTTTTTGTTTTTTGTAAAAGAAAGAAGAGAAGTAATTGAAAAAAAGAAACGACGACGATTAACGTTAAACAAAAAGTTACAAAAAGCAGTAAACCAGCATTAAATTATACATAGAGTTACACACATTTATCAGAAATGCTTCAAACTTAAATATACAACATTCAAACCTATACAATATACATACATACATGCATACGTATAATACTCACACATACAGACATACAAATGACAAGTTGTTAACCGCAATTTAAACTTTTCTTTAGAAAGAGTCCATTTAAATTTGACTTCATTATTCCTCGGAAGTCGGTGAATTTATAAATCAATTAATCTTCTATATATTTTATGAAATCCAAAAATGATCACATTTTAAATTATGATTTTTGCTGCTCAAATAATTCAAAATCAATTACTTCATAAACGACTCTATTTATTGAAGAGTTTTCTTGCTTAGTGACCTTGTCATTTGTTCATTTTCTTTCGATTTAATTTGTTTTCCTTATTTCTGTTTGATATACACGGATTTTAGTGAAGTAATCCATTCTAAATACAGATATAGTTGAAATCCATTTATATAGTCACAAAATATATGCTAAAACAAATTGTATGTGTGTGTATGTTACTCAAAAACAGCTAAATTAGATCAGATCGGAATCGAAACGATCTATTACTTGACTATAGACAGATTTTTAGATGGTTTGCCCAGATCATTAGATGAGAAGTAAAGAAAGAAAGTAATTGAAATACTTGCAGTGAAGTACAAATATTTTAAATCTAATTAAAAAAGCACCCACAATACAATAACAACAACAAAAGCAAGTGAGCCACAAAAAGTATTAGCCAAAATAATGAAAAGAGGAAAAACAAAAAGGATTTAAATCAGCTTAAGTACACAGAAAGAAAAATTGTCACAAGACATCAACAATTTACATAAACAATTAAGCGAACCTTCAAGCAAAAACAAATTGTGTTTGTTTCGGTTTTTGTTTTTTTTTCCTAATTTTGGTTTTCCAAATTCTTGTTCTTCTAATTTTCTTAACTAAACGTACATAACATTGCCTAAGAGATTATAAAACAATAAGTTAATAAACAAAAAAAATTGCAATAAATGACAAAACAAAGGAAATTAAATCACTCAGGGATGAAGCCTCCAAAAAAAAATATATATATATAAAATAAAAGTAAAAATGCAATATTTTAAACTAAAAATAAAAAGAAAGCGTACATTTTAAAGTTACAAAACAAAATATTTTTAGTGTAAAAAGCAAAAACAAAAATGAAAATTTAGAAATTTGCACAAATTTTTGGCATTTTATATAACTAGTAAAACAAAAAAGAAATTTGCATTAAAAAAAATATAAAAGAAACAACAAATTATTCATAAATAAATAAACAACTAAAAAGAAAAGAAAAAAGAGAAGAAAAAAAATGCAAAAGTCACATATTTTTCCACATTCACATTGGTTTTTGATGAAGGTATAACCAGACAAACAAACAGATAAATAAACAAACAAACAGTCCATGCAACTTTTAGTGAATTTAAATAAATAAAAAATACTTAACAATAAATAATAAAACAATACATGAAAAAGTATTTACAACAAACGAACAAAGCGAAAGGAAGTATGCGGCCAAAGATGAAGTTATAATTGTAGTTAGAGGTGAAAAACAAAAAAAAAAAACTGGAATGAAGATTGCATAAATTAATAAAAATGAAGCAGGAAGCGTTAAAGGTCGGTTTTCTCAGTGTTACACTGTTACATTGTATAAGGAAATCTGTCAATGTTTACACTATTCTACAGTGTTGTTCAACTGGTACTTTTTTTGGTTTTGTGTAATGCAATCAAACCGTTAACACTGAGAAGTCTTTGGCCTTAATGCAAAACGTATACATAATAAATTCTAAGTATATAACATTGAAAATTAAATGAAACAAACAAAAAGTATAAATGAATGAAACAATTTTAGAACTGTATGTACTAACTATTATGTTGACACAAGCTAAATAAAAATATAAAACTAAACAATTTTAAGGTTAGGTTTTTCTGCGAAAGGACTGAAGTTAAGGCAACCGTAGCGTTTAAAAGCAAAATTTCGAAATCGTGATTTGAATCCGATACGAGTAGAAATTGATGTGTGTGTTATAAGGTATGAATGATGGAGGATTTTGGTTTGAAGGTAGCGTTCGGTGACGAACAAACTTTTGTTTAAGGCTAGGCTTATGAATAATATTACTACATTCAATATTTTCGAACTAAACCCACAAAAAAAAAAACAAAAACAAAAACAAGAAAAACCGATAAACACACAAAAAACGAAACAAAGGCTGCTAGTAGTCGTTTGGCAAAATGCAGCTGCAGCTTTCAGCTACAATATTTTTTATATATATAATTACAATTACAAAGCAAAAAGAAATTCAACAAAAATGGGGGAAAAAAATTTGAATGTAAATCTTGGTTTTCATATGTTTAATTCGATTTAATTACAATTACAACTCTCGTTTAAGACCATTTTTACACACATTTACTGTTTGTGATCTAACAAAAAAAAAAGTGCAGAAAAAAAACAATGAAAGAAAAACTTATGTTTCAACTGATTCAAAATGATAATGATAAAACTGCTGTTGCATGGCAAAGTTTTGAAACCAATAAATTAAAAGAAAATGAAAAAAATAGAAATAGAAATAAAGGAAAACAGTAAATTGTACTTAATAAACAACTGAACGCAGACACTTTGAATATATTTACTTGAATTAATTAATAATGAGTATATATAACTTTGTACTTGAATAATATTTTATTTATATATATATATATATATATATATACATGTATGTATATGTATGTATATGTATATATATACACCATAAGTCAATAAAAATTCTAATAAATTATAATCAACTCAAAAATTGCATTATTTATCAAGTGTTTCAATTCCAGCAAAAACGCTCCTAAAAAAGAGTTTTAATGGGTGCAATAAAGTACATATGTATATCCTTATAAAAATATTTTCATATTTATTTTGTATGCTTTCAAATAGCTTACATTATATATATTCTATATTAAAAATGTTTGGGCGTATAACCAAAAAAAAAATTTATTTGAAATTAACTTAGGCAAGAAGTTATCCAATTTTAAAGAAAACATTTACATCAGCCCGAGTTTTGCCACAGACAAACCATTTTGTGTAGAAGGCATAATCTCCCTCGGGGAAAGGTAACACATCCGTAACTTTTGTATATAGATATCCAGTTGGAAGTTTATCCAAAATCAAGTCATTCTATAATTAATGAAAACATTTAAATATATAAATCCAACAAATTAAAATCCTGATAACAAAAAAAGTTCGATGCGAGTGCCTAAAATTATGCAGTAATTAAGTTAATTGGGTTCGGCTTAATCATTAAGGTGTGAGGTTATTGACCATATTTTCGAAATGAAGTTAAAAAAATTGTTATCTTTTTGTAATACTCACATCGTAAGAGCAAGTATGGTTCAAATTTGAATATGTCTGAAATATTAAAAAAAAAAATTTGGCCACTGGATGGCTATCATTATAATTTGATAGAAGTTTGCAACCATCAAATGTGATGTTGTATAGAAATGGTCTGTAGCTACTAAATCGCTTCATCAGTGCAATGCTTATCTGAAATAACTATTATATATAATATTCTTAATATAGAGCTTCGCGTAAATCAAATACATACCTTTATTTTTGTAACGGGTTTTTGATATAAATTTGCCTTTATTGACATATATTTGTAAGTTCGATTTAACGACTTTAGATAGCAATATTCAAATGTTACAAATTCTTTATCCAGTGTTTCGCATTTGATATTTGTGAAATCCAAACCTGCTTTTACCTATAGGAAAGGTAAGAAGATCATAATGTTTCAATAGTATTTTTAAATACATATTACCAAAATTAAACAGGAGCAGAGTAACAAAATGTATTTTAAATTCATTGCGGCTGAGTTAGAGACTTTTAAAGTACTGAGAGATGGGTGGTTGCCAATTTTAAACGTTTGTTAAATTGTGCAATGAAGCAGAACCTTATCAGATTGGTGAACATTAAAAAACAATCTGCATCATCAGGCGTACTTGTGTACAGATATCCAATCTGTAACTATAAAATTAAAATTTGAATAAGCCAGAAAAGCCAATGTTTTTAAAGTTGTTGTTCAATTGATAATGGTTTTAAAATGTAATAAAATTTTCATTTAATTTTAAAAATCGAAGGGCTTTACGATTTTTAAATAACCGTTAGAAAATTTGATGTGTTACGTTTTAAAACAAGCATGATTTACTAAAATGTAAATTTAAAGTTTATTAGTTGAAGAATATATATGATATATATTGTATACTGTATATATATATATATTAAGGTTTACAGATATCGATTAAAATATATCTATATTACAATACGTGCGTGACTCAGTGTGACCAAGGCTTGCCCATTTCTCTACTTTTACCTTACTTTATTTCAATGGAACTGCTTTCCAACACTGATAGCGCGCGTTTTTACACCCTTAAATTTGTATTATTTTTTCACCTAAGGCACCCACACATTTTTTAAGTTTGATTAAATTTTGTGGAGTCATTAATGAATGAACGGAGCTTAATCTGGTGAAACGTGCAAGCTATGATAATGCTATTGTTAATAAACTGAATCTATAGTTTGATTCAAATAGTTAGTTATTAACAAAATAATGGAATTAAAAAATAAAAAGAACAAATTTTAACAGTGTCTTAACGGACAGTAATCTTTGATTAACAGTACGAAATGCGCTAAAAGTACAAAATGTGCTAACAGTGCTCTGTAAGTTAACAGTACGAAATGAGCTTACAGTGCTCTGTGAGTTAACAGTAGCGTACAAAATGAGTTTTCAGTGTTTCAATTTTTTTTTCTTCAGTCGGAAATCATCTGCGAATAAAAATGGATCGGTAGCTGAAAGATATAGAAAAAAGCGAAAAACGCAAAGAAAACGGCTTTTGTCCGCTATTTCAGCGATTTTTTTTGTGTTGTAACCAGCAGAAAAATTATTAACAACAAGAACCCAGCAATAGAAGCAACAACAATAACACTACCATCAGTTAACCCCAGCAATAACCATCAGCAATTTTGCAATAAGAATATCTGCACTACACAACAACAACAACAACTACCATAGCAAGCACACTCACACAGCCAAGCCTGAAGAGAGCGATACACCTACACACGCAAATAAGAAAAAAGGTGAAACGCAGCCGAAGGAATAAATCCAGATTAATTTTTTAGTTTTCGCCTATGTGATGAAAAAGCAGCAGCAACAACAACAACAACCATTCGACCATAAACCGACCGACGCCAGCAGCGCAGCCAAAAAGTGAATGAAATTAGCCCAAAAATATAAAAAGCGAGAAAAAAAAGCAACAACCATTCTCTGCTCTGCTGCGCAATTTGCATACTGTCCGACCCGAGAACAACAACAACAACACCACCTACAGTAAGCACTGCAATAGAAGAACCAACTTAATTTACAACAACTAAAACTTGGCAATTGGATTTAACGAAAGAAGAAACAGGCGAACCACAAAACTAAAAAAGAAAAAAAATAGCAGCCACCATTTTGAATGAGCGCAGCCAAAGAGCGAGAGAGCCCCCAGCAAGCAGCAACAGCGACAGCAGCAGCGACGTTGACGTCAACGCAGTTTCTTGGTGGTGCAGCAGCTGCCTGGAGACCGGAAAATTCTCAAAAATAACGAAAAGCTAAGTAGGAGGAGGAGAAAAGGAGGAAGCTGAATTATGGTTGAGCTGGAAGGGAAGCAGAATGCCAGCACAGCTGCTGCAGCAGCAGCGGAGTTTAACACTTCGCTGCGACGCGGCAGAGATGTCAGTAATGGTAACAGCAACAACAACCATGCAAACAGCGGCTCTGGGGATAGCGGCGTAGGCGGCAGCGGTATTTCCTGCAGCAACACGGACAACAGCTGCAGTCAGAGTCAATCAGGTGAGTGTGTGTTGTGTTGAATATCAAGCTTATCCTCTCTCCCTACCTTCCTACATACATACATATATAAATATCTCTCTCTATCGCTCTTTTTTCTGGCTGTTCTTCTCTTTGTCGTTTTTTTTAACTCTAAAAAGCTGTACAAAAGTCGAATTGTGTGGAAAGTTCTTTGCAGCTGCCTCACTCACTCGCAAACACTCGACACACATACACACACACAAACACACACTGAAATACTTCAACCCCCTCATCAACATATCCCTTTTTGTCTCCTCATCTCTTACCATATGTGCTTCAATTTCGATCACCTGACTGACTTTTCTAGATACTTTTGTCGAAATACAGTTTGTTGCTTCTGTTCTTATTTTTCCCCATTATGCTGATAGCCAAAAGAGCATTGCACTTGCCACTATTTGCATGGGTGTGTGCATATGCATATGTTGGTGTTGTAATTTATTTTTAGTGGCAAAGCAAACAGCTGAGAAACATTTTGTGGCAGCATAGAATGAAAAAGGTCTTTGACATTATGAAATCTATTAGATATACATATGTACTTCACATAAATACAGCAGATACATTTTGCCATTTTTGTTTTTGTGTAAATTTTTCCACGTCAGCATTCTCAGATGTTCGTTCCCCCTTCCCTCCTACCCCATTTCTATAACGTCTTAACGTTAATATTAACTTGAACACGTGTTGATTTTCTTTTTGCATTTTATCAACTTTCTAACAACACAATTGCATCATATTTCTATTGATTGAGTATATACTATATTAATATATTACAGTTACTATATGTATGTATGTACGTATACAATTACATCTAGTATATATAGATACGGTATATATGTATGTACATACATACATATATGTAGATAATAAATACAAATTGAAATGCCATCTTTGTTGGGGGCAATTGAAATTGATATTGTTAATAATGGAAAACAAAGGAAATATATAATATTTTTATATGGACTAAACATTTGCAATAAAAATAGACAAAGGCACATACACACATAAATATATATGTACATATGTGTGTAAGTATTTACCCTTTTTTAGATAGTATTATTGTTACTCCATATAGAGCTTGTAGCTGTTTCTGATAATTTGATATTATTTTTCCACTCAAGTTGTACAAGAAGATTTAAGCAAAAAAAATGAATTCAATTAAATATATGCAGCTATATTTTGATTTACAGTTTGATTAAACTCTTTGGGTTTTTTTTAATGAATTTTTGGTAGTTATTAAAAAATTATTCCTATGGGTGAGGGTATAAAAATAGGTAATCCCATAACTGATTAGATTATTATTATTAACAGTTAGGATAGTGATTCGCACAAAATAAATTATCCATCGTTCTATGGATTAATTCTGAAATTTAAAATTATGTTTATAACTTCTGTATTTATTCTAGTTTGTTCGGTTACCTTGTCATTTATTTATGTATTATTAAGCACTTTATTATCTATCTGACAGAGGTAACACACAGCTGCCCCACGTTTGATTTACGAGATTGGTACCCTATAGATAAGAATATCTGTGTCTATACTTATGTATTCAGAAATGTTAAATCTACAGTAATTTCTGGAATACTTTCCACTATCAAAGAGTTAGCTATCGCAATAACAAAACCTTTGACCAATTAACTAATTCCTTAAAATTGAACTAAATCAGAAAAATAAGCGAATACAGCTGCAATAACGGAAAAAAAATGATTAATTATAGTAATCAAAGAACTCGACTCTGTTAATTTACGTTCCTATTTGCTACAGGGTATATTGCAGTCGAATTTCTTTATTAACCCACACGCAATTTGTTATCTACTTTTATTGGTCACTTTCAAGTGGTGTTGGTGGACTGCTCTCTAGATATACATATATTTGGATACACATATATAGATACAATTTCAGTTCAAATTTTAATGGGTAAACAGCTGTTGCTGCATTTCCGACAGACCAAGAAAACTTTCCCCAGAAAATGACGAAGACGACGACTCAAACGTAGACAGGCGTGAAATGATATATGTATTATATTGGTTGGGATGAATGTACTAAATATATATGTACATATATGTTTCTCTATATCGTTATAAAGTGTTTGTTGCTGTGCGCCCAAGCTTATTTCCGGAATTGACAAATTGATGAATATCATTTGCATTTTTACGCAGACAAAACACCAATGTGGAAGCGAGACGGGTAATAAAAATATCTAGTCAAAGTTGTTGAATGTGTCAGAGCAAAAAGCGAAAAATAATAAAAGAGGCAACAAAAAAAAAATACCAAAAACAACAAATAAATAAATAAATTGAAAAAATGATTCACTCATCGGCGAGCAACAGCTACAACAACAAGAGCAGATCGATATACATACATGTACATAAGTTGTTTCAACAAAAGCAAAGCTAGAAACTACAACAGCGCAACAGAGCAACTTAGCAACAACAGCAACTGCAGTCAACCTTGATGACGTTTATTGCACTTTGGCGCTCTGCTTGCAACTCAAAAACAAAAAATAGAACGCCAAAGTTGACTGCGACTGCAACGGTGGCAGAGCGAAACGGTGACTGCAACAGAGACACAACAGCGACTGCAACCGAGCGCATGACGATGATAATAGCAATATTTTACAAGCAACAAAAAACGATAAAAAGCACGTTTACTGAGGTGAATGCTTAAATTGAACTTCAGCGGTAACAACGGGCAGCACAGGAGTGACGACAGGCGCTTGTGGTATGCTGCAAGGGGGAGGATCAATGAATTTCGCCAGCAATTTGCAGCTGTCGCTTGACTGCACGCGCCAGCCCAAAAAAAGAAAATGGGGGCGTCATGATGCCAATAATTTATTTTGAAATTTTCGGTTTTGTTGTTTGCAAAAAAACAAAACAAAAAAAAAAAGCGTTTAAAAAGTTGCTTGGGAAAGAGAGATGCATGTTATGTGCATACAGTATGTGTGTGTGTTTGTGTGTGTTGTTCCCGATATTTTGATGTGACAAGAGCCCGCAGTCCACATTGTGGGTGGTTACTTGGCTAATTGCCACTCCGCGTTGGTCAACTGAATGTGCCAGAAGCTGAGGCAAAGAGAAAGATAGAGAGAGAGCAAGATGTCAGAGCTGTTGTCTACGTCAGCAATTGTGTGCTCTCAGCGACCGCTTTTGATGATATTAATGATGAAAAAATGATGATGATGATGAGACATGCAGCCTAACGAATTACAGTGGTTGTTATGCTACAAAATTAAATTTAAAAAATGTTCCTACTGTTTTCTTGGACTCTCGAAGAGAATGTTACATTTGATCAAGAAAAATCGTCTAACTTTAATAGAGCTTTACAATAATAATTTGAAATCTCGTAGAACTCTTGATGCAGTTAAAATTGAATCATAATCGGTTCATAATCGACAAAGTCCTTGAATTGTTATTTTTTGTCGAAGGCTTCTCCTACGTTTAGTGGTTCATAAACCATTCCAATTTTGAGGACATTCGTTGACTGCGTACGTGCCCAGCCTCACATACATAGACATATTTCTATAGCGCATGCCATCTTTCTCTTTCTTGCCTACTCTTTTACATGTCTTTTTACATATCTACTTATGTAAATATATGTAAATGTAATAATTAACAGAGGGCTTCCATAAATTGTTTTGTTTTCTACTTTTATTGCTAATGGCAACACTGTTAAAGTATAAACTGAAGCATACATATGTACATATGTATGTGCATATGAATATATTAACAATTTGTTAATCTCAATTGTTGCTGTTTTTTGTGCCCTTTTTCTTCTTCATACCTACTTGTTTTGTTTGTTTTCGCAGACAATTCGCGCATATCAGGCGATTTTACAAACATACATACCTAATACATACACATACATACATACATATATCTACCAAAATGTAGGTGTGTGTGTGTGTGTTTGCTAACCTCGTTTTTTACCCTCGTCAATCCCCCCGCCTCCAAAGAAAGCACTTTAGCCATGCGGCGGCCTACGTGATAATTTGCATGAGTGTGTGTGTATAAATGTTTGTCTCTCTCTTTCCCTCGCACTGATACATCTACAGAGAGAGATATCTGATGTGTTTGTGTGTTGGAGTACGTGTTGGGGCCACTCTCGCTCTCTCCCACTCTCTGTGTGTGAGTCTGCCTCTCTTTTGCTGTGTTGCGTGCGTGGTCATACCGGTCTTTTTCTTTTTTTTTGTTTTTCAATGCGCAGCCATGACTGTGTTTTTCTCCTTTTTTCTCTCCCCGCTTTAGTTGATGAGGGGGGCCACCACTTGTCGCTTTTGTTGTTATTTTTGTTTTGGGCTACATCAACAGCAGTAGCGACAAAGCGGCTGTTTGTCGCCCAGCTGGTTTGCAGGCTTGGGCTTTCTCTGTTTCTCTTTAATGATGAGGGAGCTGCTCTCTCATTCTCACATCCCCATCATCCACAGTCTTTCGCTCTCTTTCTCTGACTAAGTAAAAAATAAACAAGAAAACAACGTGTTCGTTCTGTGATTATGTCAGTCCGAGCCTCTGTTATCGCTTTCCCCTTATCCGATCGATCCCCCTTTCGTTTTCCTCACCCATCAATATTGCCAGTTGTTGTTTTTGGCAAACCCATTCTACTGTAATTGTATGCATATGTACATACCATATGTATGTGTGTGTTGTCTGTATAGTAGAATTATTTTTAATAGAACGCAATTTAAATTCGTTAAACTTTCATAGCGGTTGCCAAATTTCACTTGTTTGTGCAGACTTTGCTGATATTAATTGAATCAAATTGATTGTAAAGGCAAAACTTTCCATAACCTATATATGGTTTTATTTTTAAATTATGTTCGATTAATAGATATGGAGCAAATAAATACGGGTACCAATTTATTGAAATTTGTTACATTAAACAAAATGTTTGAATATTTATTTTTGCAGTTTTTTTTAAACGTTTCATATTTAACAATAAAACTGCTGAACTTTAGCACTTCTATGGACTGGATAGTTGAATAGACGGATACTGCTTACGTATACTTAATATATTCGCCAGTTAGTTTACTAAACCAAACATTTCGATTACTTTAATCATATTCTGTAGCCTCAAGGTAACAGGTATACCTTGTGGTTACAGGGTATGCTTTGCTTGTTAAGTGAAATAGTTAAAACGTAAACAACAATATTCAAATTAAGCACAACCGATTTTCCCTTCTGATCCCACTTTTATATACATACATATATCTGTAGCAAAACCGGCTTTTTTCAAAATCAGATACTTTTTCCGGTTCCGCTTTTGATAATTGTAATAATAAAATTTATCATCAATATGCATTTGCTTGTGTTAAAACAGTCACGTAAGCCAAACTGACAAGTACGCACAAACATTTTATGTTACGTTTCGCTTTACGTTTCTGTTGCTTCTCTCTTAGTTTGGCCAACTCGCACTTGTTAAAGAGCGCCAACCGCCCCAGCATAAATACATCATTACACGATGGTGGCGGGGCGGGGGACCTGCAATAAATACCACCACCCCAACAAATTGAAAGAGATATACAGAGATTCGTTGGTCGTAAGCTCGCTGGTGTCTCTATTCAGTTCGCTCTTTTCTAATACGGCGTCTCTTCGCATTCGGTTATTTTATTGCTCTCAATTTTGTTGACTAGTTTTTTTGTTTCTTTCCTCGTTTGCGCCGAGTGACGACGGTCCGCTAGCAAATTTTTGTCCGTGTTTTATTTTCTTAATTTCTTTTAAAAGTTAATTCCAAAAAAACAAAAATTTCCATTCGCTACCGTTTTATTAATATATCTACATATGTTCCCCGCCGATCGCCTATTACATGCAACTACCTATTTGTCGTCGGCTTCCCTCTAATAACAAAAAAAATTAAACATAAAGGAATTTGCTTTTTCCGCGTGTTACACATAACGAAGGATAAGTCATGTCAATATTACAATAAAAGCATGCTGTCGAACGCTCATTCTGCGTATTAACTTAAACATTTAGTCAAAATTGGTTTAATAATAGCCAACAAGAACAACTAGAGGAAAAGTACAGCAACAGTAACATCAGCAGCAGCAGCAGCAACATCATCAGACAGCGGCAACATACTTGGGGAAGCAGTTTTATCTACGCATTGCAGAAAAAAACAACGTGTCGGTAGTGTTGGCGGAACGGAACCGAATCGCGAACCGGGCGTGTGTGTTGTGTGTTATTGCTTAGACAAATTGCGTTTTGGCTAAAAAAGCAAATACACTGTACACACACACACACACACACACATATACTGAGAATCGTACAAAACATACCATAAATACAGAGCAAACATGTTGGGTAAATAAATGAATATACATAAATACTCAAAATATTTACTAATACTTGAATAAATCGCTCTCTGTAGTCACTCTCAATCATTTGCTGAATATCTAATTGTCCGTGTGTATGTGAGAGAATGGATTCAAAATGCCGGTTTTTTGCAATTTGTTATTGTTATTACATATCTATCATTACACTTTTCTCTCAAAACAAGGTACATACATATAATGCATATGCATGAGATGAGAAAAAACCGCTATCAAATATGGTAGACTTTGCAATTTCAATTAGTTGAAGCTAAAATAAGGGATCGGTAAAGGATCTGGATTAAACGAGATAAATATAAATTGTTTGTTAGTAATATCAATTCTTGTTATAATATCTACGTATGTATTTCTATTTTTTATGTGTAAAATGGGATTTTGACCAATATAAAGCCGCACATAAGGCTCTTAAAAATAAATACAAAGCTCAAATAAGAATTGCGTTGTAGAAAATGTTTAAAGAGAAGAAGAAAAGGGCTAAGGAAGAAGGAGAAGGTTCGGTACAACAACTATCCCTGCTCTCTCTCTCTCTCTCTGACGTTGCAGCTGTCACAAAGAATCCTTCCACCTGCCCCAACCACTTTGTGTTCTCTCGCTAGCCCATTTTAGAGCCAACTACGTAGAAAGGGCGACCTTGAGGAGTTTTGCCGGCAGCAGCACACTTATGCACACATACACTATTAAAAACATATGTATGTATATACATACATATGTGCATATAATTTTTAATATAATTATGCATTTTGTTTGTCGTCAGTTTGCGAGATTTTTTCTCTTCCCTTATGGACGATTTTTATTCAAGTTTCGCTTTTACAATTTTATTCGGCGGCGCAATAATTTTCTGCTTCTTTACAAGAAAACACTTCGGAGAGGATTTGTATATATGTATGCACGTACACATGTTTGTTGAAATGTTTGTGTGCTGTTTGTGAAGTAATACCCAAAATAAAGAGCAAAAGAATTTACTCTTAAAAGCTACATGGGTCTCTTTTCGCCCACTTGCACTTGCTCTGGCTCTTTCTGTTTGTAACCTCAACGAAAAACCGCATGTTTTCTTCTTTCATTCACATTTCCTTCTTTCGTTTTCGTCTTTCCGCTTTCAATTTTAATTAAATTTAACACAAATTGCTAAAACATTTTGTATTTGACGTTACTTATTTACCACGTTATCTCTACTGTTTGAACTTATTTTTTTGATGTTTTTAACCACCTTCATTATTGGTATTACTTTTTACCTCTTACCATCTGTATTATCATAACTATTTTTCATTGTAGTTTTAAAAGCATAAATTTTTTTCAATGCCATTATACCCTTGCCGGCTGGTCATATTAGTTATAGATCATTTCAAGTTTAATATAATATTACATATGTATGTACATACATATTCATATAGAATATTCGAACTCTATATAAAATAGCTAATCCACCAAACGTTGCTTTATTGTATTCAAATGATAGATCTATTATAACTTATACAGTATCTAAATATTTTGAACTTCTAAATAAAAAGGAAAGGTATGGAAATAACGGCATGGCTTTCATAGTCTAACGCTCTTCAGATTTCTTCAAGGTTATTGTTTTGTTGTTAGTTTTAATAATGTTCATTATTTGATTGTTGTTTTGCTATCGCTTTTCGCTTCTTCTTCTTTGACGACGGTTTTTTTTGTGATAACAAATTATCAGCTATATTTATTTCAGTTATGATTTGCTAAAAAAAATATAGTATGTAGTACTAAAGTCGATTGTTTATATCATTAGCAAATATATATATACATACATACTTGTAGCAAGTCGGGTCACTAAAGCAATAAATATTTGATAAACAGGATATAGGTACATATACGTGCATATATTTAGAGCATACTTTTTTGCATTCATTTTTTAAATTGGTGAAAAAACTTGTTGATAAAATGTCGTCTTAAACACATCTACCTTTCTAACTACCTAATCTAACTTTGCAAACACCTTTTCTAGATTTCCTAACCAATTTCCTATCCAATTTTCTTTAAAGAAACTGATTAATATAGAAAGGAAACTTATATCTTATCGGAGCCAAATTGTCTAGAACCATATTGTCTTGCGGTAGGACCAGAATGTTGTGTACTTCGCGTCAAGTTGTCTAACTTTATTTTACTAGACAAATATGTTTATATAAAATTGTTTTTTAGTATAGATTAATGCAAGTGACGACGAACACTATTTAAAACATTTACTTAACGTCCTCCACCCTGTGTGTTCTTTTCTATTGTTGATATTTTCATTATTATAGTATAAATATTTGCAAAAATTACGCGGCTGACTGACTTTGTTGTTGACTATTTTTGGTTGTGGTGTCAGTTAAACCCAAGTTTTTGATATATATACATATGTATGTATAATTAAATTCAAGTTTGTGTTTACTTGAGAAAATAAAAAAAGGTTGAGAAATGAATAAAGTTCTACGGCGCAATAACAATTCGCAAACAAATTAAATCGATCGATCGCCAGCCGGCCGGCGAAACTTGGAAATTACTGGATATATGTATACTCACACACATACACACTCCCATACATACATACATATGTGAATGATTAGTGAATAAATAGTTCGCCATACTTAATACCCAGGGGCTATAGATAAATAAGGGTATATTGAGTCATTGAAAAGTGAAAGTTAAGAATGAGCAATAGATTTATGTAGAATCTAGTTGATGTCTAAAATATTTAAATGCAGGGTATCGTTTGTTTTCGTAACTTATTCCAAGTTTTGCTAAGGCTTCTTAAAATAATGTATTTTTGTGTGTGGAATGATTGGATCGCTGGATTGGGTAATGAGGTGTAACCAGAGATTAAAGCCAAATTGTGGCGTATAAATACCACCCTCCCCTTCAACCCAATAAATACTTAGAAATTTATTTAATCGGTTATTCTTACTGATTCTTGTCAACAATGTTAAACCACAGGCCGTCCCTTTGACATAAGAGGCTAAAGGTGAAAATAAGCTGATGAAATGAGCTAAACACATTTCCAACTTGTTTGTCGTTTCAATTGGCGTCAATCGTCATCATCAGAAGAGGATGGGAAGGGAATAGAAAATCAGCTGTTGATGCATAATCGATTTGAAAGATTTATCTCTTATAATTTGTCCCTAGCTAATTATTCATTATTAATCGTTATGTATGTAAGTGCATATATTATGGAATAAACAAAATGATTTTGCACAAATTTTAATTCAGAAATGCGCAAAAAATAATATCACGAGAGATGCGGTGCGCTAACTGAGCTGAACAATAACAAAACCGACGACAAACATTCAAAATAAAAATTCACACAAAAACGAAAAGTAAAATAAAAAAAAAAATGTTTATTTTTCGTTCTTTGTTTCTTTTAAAATTCGATTTACGTAATTGATAAGAATGAAAACTGCGGGCTGACTGGCGGCTTGTTGCCTTCTCATTAAATAGGCCAAATTTAAATTTAGATAACAAAGCACAAAAGCGGAACAAGGGAAGTGATGGAGGTAAAGGGGGCAGGTTGAGGGTGGATGATGCGTGATGCCGGCATTTACTGACTGACTGCATTGGCAGACAAAAATCTTGTGTGTGCGGTGATGATGCCAAAAATTTCGTCCATCAAAAGAGGTGGGCGGCGTCGTCCATGCGAACAATTTTATTAATAATAATAATAAAAACGAAACAGCCAGCGCAGAATGACGTCCGTTTGTTTGTGGTTGGATTAGGAATTGTTCACTTCTCACCCACCGGAACTAAAAACCACCAGCAATAAAACTCTGAAAACTTGTCTAAATATTTACAAATTTTTTGTTTATCCCCGAGAAGAATAATGTCTACTTTCGAAAGTGTATTATTGCGTATCAGATAGAAAAATTTTCTCAAGAGCAAAAGCAAATGAAAATTTAATTAAAGCAATTCTCGATTAGAGTGCAAAATGCAGGAAGATTAAGATGTCTCAATGACAATTTCATTTGTTTAACTGACTCTTGAACTTTCTCTTCTGTTTACATAGATCAGCAAATTCTGTAGCTCCTTGGCTTATTTAATATATATTATAACAATAATCGGTACTTCTTCTACTTTGTGAGGTTCTTTAGTACTCTTTTTTTAAATGGAGTTTATTTTATTATTCGATTAGTTAACTATGCAGAGAGGGCAATTACCTCGCTGAAAGTCCAACCAGGCCTAGCAACATATGCAACGATGCATGGCATCAACATTAGATTCTTCAGTCGGAGTAAATCCTCTAGTCTCCTCCCCATCCCTGTCTTCTATTTAAGCCATGCGTTTGTTCGTTCGTTTATTCATTTGTTTGCTCGTTCTTTTTCTGCCTATTGACTGATTACGCGCCTTGTATTATTTGCACAAAAGGGGGCCAAGCAGCCGATCGCCTCTTATAAGTCCATTTTGATATACTATAAATAGAGTCACAAGAATATTATTGACTGACGAACCAAACGAACAAAATGAATGACTGACCGAACGACCGACAGACTTGTCGTCTTGTTGTTGGTTGAATGTTTTATGACAACAATTAAAGATACACACGCCGCCGATCGGTCGGTCGGTCGGTCAGAACGCGGAGGAAGGCCTTTACGCATTCCACTCAATTCAGCTTAGCGCTATCACCATCATCCCATCATCCCCCCTTTCCTCTTCTCTATGCCAACTGAACTCGTCATCAATATGTATGCATAAGTTTGCATATAATTTATTTTTACATATTTTATACTTATTTACTTATTTGCTTCTTTTTTCTCATTTTTTTTTTTGCGGCCATTTTTACGACACGCGATTTGCTTTCTACTACGCAGTTTGTGCAAAAAAAAAAAGTTCTTTTTATTTTTTTTCTATATGGATAAATGTTAAAATGAAAGAAAAAAATTTAACGATAAATATGTGTAAATATTTGCTTTACTCACTTGCGACATTTGTTCTTGATTATAGTTTCTTGTTGAATTATCATTTATCATAGGCATATGAAATGAAGTGCGAGTTAAAAGTTGTCAAAAATTTAAAGAAATATAAAAAAAAAGCCATAATGAAACAAGTGCAAATAAAGCACTGGACAACTGGAGTTAGCCATTCCAGTTTCAATAAAATTGTCCAACAAATAAGATTTTAAGACAGGCTTAAATGAATCCTTACATCATTCAGTATTTCGTTTAATTAAATAATTTAGAGTAACAATTGTGGTACTTTTATCCATTATTATTATCCCTAAGTCGATTAGATGTATATATGTAGCTTACATATCCATTTTAAAGCAATTAAAAACTGACTATAAGAAAGGTTAAAAATAAATATATTTCAATTTTGAATTTAGGTTAACTTTGCTTTTACTATAAGCTATTCTCAAATAAAACTATTTAGACTCTAAATTATGAAATTCTTTTTCTTTTCAATTCTATTTAAAATTATCTTCCTTTTCATTTATCAATCACTAAATTACATTTTGGAATTTCATCATACTTGGCAAAAGTAATTCTAAGATCTCCTCGGACACAGAGTACAAACAAAAAAGAGGCGATGCAAAAATAAAGAGCATGAGTATGACTCAATTATCGGTCTCTATGAGGGGTTCAAATTTTTAGTACATTTCCAAACGTTGGCCAAGAAGGCAGTCGAACGTTATTTTCTAGACTTTTGCATCATTTTTCTTTGCAATATCATCAGAGTTTTATATGTAAAATTATATTTTCATCAGAGTGTCAAAATGTAAAATTATTTTATATTTTAAATCAGAAATGAATGTAAATTTAATTGTCTCAATTTTTCATTTTGTATTTGTAGACGGTCAGAATGAGCTGACGCGCTATAGCAGCGAGGATGTGTCTGGAAATGAGTCAAGTGAAGCGCCTAATATGACCGATATGGAGCGCCAAGTGGAGCTGAATAGGCACAAGGAAGAGATGCAGAAGAAGAGACGCAAGAAACGTATCAGCTCCTCGTTGCATTCCTCAACGTTTCAGGGTAAGTTTCGGATGAATAACATAAACTTAATTAATAAATTTATTAAAAAATATTCCATTTTGCAGAACTCTATAAGCTCACTGGCGAAATACTCGGCGAAGGCGCCTATGCTTCTGTCCAAACTTGCGTTAACATTTACACCGATCTGGAATATGCTGTGAAGGTTATCGATAAGATACCGGGACATGCGCGTGCGCGTGTCTTTCGGGAAGTGGAGACATTCCATCACTGTCAGGGACATCCGGGCATCTTGCAATTAATCGAGTTCTTCGAGGATGATGAGAAGTTCTATCTGGTGTTTGAGAAAATTAATGGAGGACCATTATTGACCCGCATCCAGGAGCACATTTGTTTCTCCGAGCGTGAAGCGGCACAGATTATTAAGGAAATTGCCTCCGGATTGGATTTCCTACATAAGAAGGGCATTGCTCATCGTGATCTCAAGCCGGAGAATATTCTATGTGTGAAAACGGACTCGTTGTGTCCGATTAAAATTTGTGATTTTGATTTGGGTTCGGGTATTAAGTTCACCACAGACATCTCGTCGCCAGCAGCTACACCCCAGCTACTAACACCAGTAAGTTAAAAAAAAGAAGGCAAAACAAGATCCAAATTCTAAACTAATCTGTGACATTTTATCTTGGTTTAGGTCGGTAGTGCTGAATTTATGGCTCCCGAAGTTGTCGATTTATTTGTGGGTGAAGCCAACTATTATGATAAGCGTTGCGATTTATGGTCATTAGGAGTGATTGCCTATATTTTACTTTGTGGTTATCCCCCATTTTCGGGCAACTGTGGCGAAGATTGCGGCTGGAATCGCGGTGAGAACTGTCGCACATGTCAGGAGTTGCTTTTTGAGTCCATTCAAGAGGGTGAGTTTAGAATTCTTCGATTCTTTTGATATCTTAATATATAAGCTATGGATATTCCAGGACGTTTTTCTTTTCCGGAAGCAGAGTGGCATGGTGTTAGCGATGAGGCCAAAGATTTAATTTGCCGTCTGCTAGTTAAGCAAGCATCGAAGCGTCTTAGTGCCGAGGCTGTTCTAAATCATACATGGATTCGTATGTGCGAAAAGGAGCAGGCAACCGGCCGCCATAAGGTCCTTCAGACTCCTGGCAATATACGACGGTAAGCCCAAGGGAAATTGGGTGCATCCTTATTATGATAATTTATTTATTGTCTTTGAATATATTTTAGAAATCATCAGTCGGCAAGGGAAATTTCACAGTTTGCCGAATCTGCCATGGCTGTAAAACGTGTGATCTTGCAACACTTTTCCATGCGTTATGATTATATGAAGGAGCGTCCAAATATATATCAGCCATCGCAGGCCTATATGGATGCGTATAGTGATGAAAACTATAATCCCAAACCGCCAGCTCATTACACGCGTAGCCGTTCATCCCAACAGCGTCATACTCCCTCCTCCTCGTCGTATGGTGGTCGTCTGTCATCAGCCCAGCAACAACAACGTAACCCATCAACAGTCGGTCGTCAATCCTCGAAGAATGCCTCACGTAATGGCTCTTCGGCTATATATCATAGCAGTGGTGGATTCAAGACACTTAATGTCCATGAGGAGGATGATGATGATGAGGCTTTGGAGGCATTTGGGCGCTTGGATGATGATGATGATGATTGGGCACAGTCAACCCGTCGCTATGAGCAGGAGAGAGAGCATGAGTTACAGCAGCAGCACCAGCAGGAGGAACAGCCCGAGAGAAGGCAAAGCATTAGCGAAGAGGATGAGGAGGATGATGATGATTTGGAGGAGGAGGAGGATGATGATGATGAAGAGGGGGAGAGAAAGGACTATCAGCACTATAAGCATTATTGGCGTGAGCTTGATAAGGATGAAGGCGATGATTTTTTGTACGAGCAACAACAGCAGCGTGTCGATGATATTGCCGAAGAGGAAGAAGAAGAAGATGATGAAGAGGATGAGAAGGGTGAGAAAGTGTTTAATGAGAATAAGGAGTCTCATTTTGATGACGTGTATAAGAGAGGAGATCTTATTATTGATAATATGGATAAATCGAAGCAAAATGAATTTGCTAAATCAATAACAACAGTGCGCAACTATGCGCATAAGAAGGAGATGCAGTTAAAGGAGGGATGCAATGAAACGATGATGATGATGGAAGATCAAGAGCAAGATAATGTTGATGGGGCCAATGAGCAGGAGAGACCATCATCAAGTGATATTAGTGCTACTACAATCACCAACAACAAGCCAACACCAGTTACAACTACAACACACACCAACAACAGCAACAGCAAGCGCAGCGGCAACAACAACATGAATGCTGCAACAATAATGATGCGCAGCAGCAGCGAATATGATAACGATAACGATAAAGATGATGACAAGGATAACGATGATGATAATGATACGGATGTTAAACTATTGGATAGTATTAGTGATTTAAATGAAAAGCTACCTGAAATTTATGAGACTGCAAATATTGTTGTCAACTCAGCGGCAGTGCAACCAGTAGCAGCAGTTGCTGCACCAACATTAGGAGCAGCAGCAGCAGCAGCATTAACAACAGCAGCAGCCGCTCCAGCACCAGCAACATGCCCACCAATCGATAAAGATAACAAACAAGATGATAATTTGAGAGTGCCGACGATTACAACTGCGGCTGAGCAGACAACAATGCGAACGACTTTTGGCAAACAACAGCAACAACAACAGCAGCAACACCAACAACAACAGCAGGATAACTGCAACAATAAGGCCCAACGCAATGTATACTTTGCCATAGATGCATATCAAAACGAAGATGATGCCGATATTGATGAAGAGGAAGAATATGAGGATGACGATGACTATGATGATGATGAAGAGGAGGATGGGCATGCAACTACCGTATTTAAGCAACCATTGCCAGCCATTTGTAATGCCTATACACGCAAGCAACGCCAACAGCAGCAGCGACGTTATATTGTGCCACAACAGCAGCCGATTAAGAATGGAGGAATGGGACAGAGGCAGCCAGAAAATTGGCGTTATCGTAGCCATCATTCGGAGCAACAACAGCCATCTGGCGGATATCGCAAGTATCGTCCACCATTTAGTACTGGCGGTGGCGGTGGACATTATGGTAATCAGCAGCGTAACTATTTGGGAAGCTTCTCGCACAGCGGCGGTGCCGCTGGCTATAAGGCAACACCAGTACCACCACCAGCAGCAGTAGCACCAACAGCTCCACCTGTGCTTATGCAGCCACCAGCGCCCTCAAAGCGTCACAATAGTGCCGGCAGCAGCAGTGGCAGTGGTGGTTCACCGCCATCCGATGAGCAATCCACTGCTACAGAGATACGCAATTGGCGTCAGGATTGTGTCTATGCGCCCATGCGCAATTGTGGCAATCAACAGCAGCAGCAAAACCAACAGCATTTGTATCAGCCCAAACGTCCCTATCAACAAAATCAACAGCCAAGAATTGGCAGTGGACGTTTTATGCATTCACCGGCTGGCCAGCAGATGTTGATTGAGGAGACGCGCATTGGCCTTTCGCCACCCAGCGAAAGTGTGCTCCTGAAGCGTCGTATGCGTCAACAGCAGCGACATCCAGTCGGCAATGATCTGGCTGAATATTGTGAACCAGCAACTGCAAGTGGCTAGAGAGAGGCAGAACAAGTATGCAATGGCTCTCTTCTCGTTTTTTTTTTTTTCTTTTTACGCCCCTCCGTGCAACAATATGTTTTAACAATGAAAATCAGAAAAAATATTACTTACAATTCCGTAGCAAAAGACGAGAGAGAGAGAGAGAGAGAGCAAAAATTGTGTTGGCAAAGAAAAGCTGTTTGATTTGTGTTTCAATTTATTTTTCCGTCTGAATCCGTCTTCTCCGCAACATCTAAACAAACGAAACCAAACAGTCGTTCGATAAACAAACAACAAATAATAAACTTTTTTTATAAAAAAGAATGAAAGAATTTGTAATTAAAAATATTGCGCTATCATTTTTATTATGAAAAATAAAAAAAGAATACAATAAAGCAAAAAAAAAAAAAAGAAATAAGTGTTTAAACAAGCAAAACGTTTTGCATATATTATAATATATTATTACAACATTTTTGCCTGCTTTTGGTTGAATTTTAAATAATATATGTATCTAAATCAAACAAGAAAATTAATAACAAAAACAATTACAATTGTAAAGTACAGTTTTCCTGTGAAAGTTATCATTTGAGAATGAAATTGTTGCAAATTAATTTTTCTTGTTTTCATATCAGAGCCAAAATGTTAAGCATAACGAAAATCTGTTGAATTTTTTTGATAGTTATATTGTCTTTTTTCTTTATCTTTCTTAAATTTCGATTAACAAAAATTGTTAAAGAAAAATGCAAAAAAAAAATGATTGAGAGAATGAGAGAGAGAGAGAGAGATAAGAAGAAAGAGTTGGGCCTGATAGACTGTAAATGAAAAAAAAATTAAGTTTTATAGAAGGCCCAAAACGTACTCACAAACACACATACACACGTATACATTTAGACACATTTTCTCCAGTTAGCGAGGCTTTATTTCTAAGACATTTTTATAAATTTTCCAAAATGTATTTTATAATTTTCAAAAAAACAATTTCTTCAAACACTTTCTTTCCCATCCCTACCAGCTCTTCTGTTAAGCATTCTCATATTGAATTTTCTTTAAATCGAATTCTTCAACTTTTTTTATACACTGACCAAAAAGAAAAACAACAAAAAAAGAAGAAAACAAAAATACAATAAGCGAAAGAAAGAATTCTTGATGGGATATATACACAAACGCTTAGGTATTTGGATATTTAGAAAGAATAATATGGAAATATGTACAGACTTAGTGCTTAGATAGGCTGCCATTATTAATATATGCACCTTGTGATCCATATTGAATCTAAATATCTTTAACACCTAATACTAAATGTATCCCACGACATTTGCTCAAAAGTTTTCCACTGGGCTTAAATACACGAATACATTGCAAAACTATATATGTGTAAAAGAAAAATGTGTTAATTACAAAACTAATACTATAATATAAAGATGAAGAGATATAATAAAAAGAAGAATTGTGATATAAAATCTAAATGTAATAATGCACCTGAAGATAACTATCAACTTTAGACGCGCTGTGCCATCATTAACAACAACAACAACACCAACACCAACAATTAATAACTCAAACTACATTGTAGTAGCCAGAGAGAAGACCAAAATGCAGTTAATTTCGGCTAGCCGAATATTTTATACCCTTGCAGTTTTGGAAATTATTAAAACTTCATCTTATAAAAATTTAAGAAAAGACATTGGATTTTAAATTTGTTCAATTAAATTAATAAAATTTTAAAATTATGTGGTCCGATTTAAATATAATTGAATGCTGTTCTGCAATGGTATATAATTAATAAAAGCAACGCAAAAAAAAACACATAAAAAACATGTTTAAATATATATATATATATATATTCATATATATATATATATTCATATATATATATATATTCATATATATATATATATTCATATATATATATATATATTCATTTCCAACTATTTTTTCCGTTTGCGGCCCAAGAAAATCAATGTCAGAATGCTTCACGCCTCAAAAACTATAAAAACAAAAAAGAAAAATACACAAAATACTTCTATTTTTCCAAACAAAATTGTGACTAAAACTACAAAAACTTCCATAAAACAACAAAAAGAAATGATCATACATATAAACAAATACATTATCAAAAAAATCTGATGCATTTGAAATTGTGGATTAACAATTTCAATAATGCATCTCTTTATAATGCAATACTATATTTTCCGAAAAGAAAAACCATAAGCCATTTTAAACCATTTAAATCGCTTTCGGAATTCCGTTGAAACTTCCATAAACATAAATATTTCCAAACTTTGAATCGAATCTGTTAACAGAATTACAAAAATTCGACTCAATTATTTGACTATCTATTATATCGGAATACTATATCGGAACTCTGATTAAATTCAGTTTACTGTTTTTAAAAAACGACAAAAAAAAGTTTGTTTTAGTTTTAAGCATTAAGAAATATAAAAACAAAAAAGAAAAAAAATAAACAACTACAGCGCCCAGATAAGAAGAAATGCAATTAATTGCAAACGATTCCTAAAACAAAAAGAAATGAACAAGAATACAATCAAATTTGCATTCAGAAACGGGAGAGTAATCATTAGAAGCTCT
Organism: Drosophila emarginata; assembly: GCA_037075365.1. Classification (NCBI taxonomy): domain Eukaryota; kingdom Metazoa; phylum Arthropoda; class Insecta; order Diptera; family Drosophilidae; genus Drosophila; species Drosophila emarginata. The sequence continues at coordinate 16,735,773 of JBAMCD010000221.1, read as the reverse complement.
TGTTTTAATTAAAAAACAAAAAAGAGAAATAAAACAGCAAACACAACAAATAAAACAACTGTGAGAAATGTTTCGCAACGAAACAAAAAATTTATTTAACTAAGGCAAATTCAACAAGCAGCTCTCCAACAACAATTAACAACAGAAACACATACACACACACATACATATACACACACACACACCTAATACTACTACTACTATTACTTATACTACTTAAGATATAAGTCAACTTTAATTATTATTTTTTTGCAAACAAAATGTCCGTTAAGCTAAAGAAAAATTTATTATTCTTTGAAATTGAAACATTTGCCAAGCGCTGCATGATAGTGTGAAAGAAGAAATCAAAAAACAAAAAGGATATACAAAATCCTGAGCGAATGCGCGTATGAATGTAAGAAAAAAAGTAAATAAAAAGAAAATGCAAATTTACGAAAAACATAAACAAAAAGAGGAAAAAAAAAACACAGACACACAACAAGTAAAATGTTTATATGAGAAATTGTTTTTAAATTATAACAACAGAAAAGTGAAAAGAAAAACAAAAAACGAAACACAGAAAAAAAGGAGGAGAAGATATTGTTTTATACATAAAGAAAAAAACGAAGAAGAAAAAGTCAATAAAAATGCAAAATATACGAAAAATGTTAGAGGAAACTTTGTTTTATTTCGACAATCGACAGGTCAACCACATGATCAAATATAATTTATAAATTTCATGGATTAAATCTGATCTGTTGCTGATCATTAATTAATTTGCTGTCTATTTTGAAATAGGTATGTGGATGTACATACATTAATTTGGCTTCTACATATATCCTGTTGTATAGATTCTATACTCTAAATCTTTTGATAAATATCCGTTAAAATTTATTGCATAATGCCTGGCAAAAGACACGTGCGAAAATTAAATATAGAATTTAAAAATTATAATATCTTGATAGAATTTTATAACATTGTATGATTTGCTTTATTTAGGATACAGTTCATATTTGGAGTATCGAGTCCAGCTCCCTAAACTTAATTTATGATCTTAAATATTTCATTAACTTAATTAATTTATTTTCTCTTTTGTATTATTTCGCATTTTGTTTGGTTTCCTCTTCAAGTGCTTCAATTAGACCAACTTTGACATCAGTTACCACTGAAATTACAGCCAAAGGTTCATCATCGCTGGTTTGGTCTTCTAGCAGAGGTTTCACCTCAGGTGGCTGGGTAGCTACTGGTTCTGTTTGCTCTTCCTCCTCATCAAAGTTCTGATTGTTAAGATCCTCAATAGTTTTTCTCAGCTAAATAAAAACATTAAATATTGTAGAATATCTGTATAGGAAATATTGGAAGAGTTCCTTACCTCTTTTAGACTGACAACGCCAACAAGTCGTCCAATTTTGGTAACATAGGCATGATTGACGCCCATCATCGAGAAGAGGGAATGCACCTTAAGCAGGGATGTGCGCTCCACTAATTGAAAGGGTGATGGATCAATGCGTATTCCTCCAGCACTTGGATGATTAAAATCAATTGCTTTGGCCATTTGTTCGGCTTCCCAATATTGTTGTGCCTCTGGTGCCATATCCACCACACGATCGGCAGGCTAACATTTATTGATTAATTTTGATTACTTTGAAATTAATTAATCTTATAATTACCAAATGCACACGTTTGCCACTTCTTTCGCCAGATTCCACATCACTATCCAGATCCGAGGATTTTTTAAATATTGATTGAAAAGCGGATTTCAAACGAGATTCGGAATTACTATTGTTGTTCGAGGTGCTAGGACCATTTGTATTTTGATTTTCAGATTTCAAATTTAAGGAATTTGCCTTTTTCAAAATTGATTTATTGGGATCCATGACTTCTGATCGCTGATTGGGAGGCAACATGACATCGTTGGCTCTTTGCCGCAATGACAAAATATCCGGACTTGTTGGTGAGACATCAAATCGCGAGGGACGACGTTCTTGCTCCAGTTGTTGCATCTCCCGATGCTCATCATCGTGTTGCCATTGTTGAGCCACTTCGAGGCGCCTATCTCGTCCCACTTGTCGTTCAATTAATTTGATTAGCTCGCTGCGCTGCACAGAACCCAAAAGGATCATATTTTCTGGACTATCTACCAGCGGGAGTGATCGTAACATTTTGTTGTCTTTGAGCAATTCTTTAAGTCTCTGATAGGAGATGCCATGCCAAATGTATTTCACCTCCCGTACCATAAAGTCCTCCACATACTTGAGGTATGAATCACCTGAACTTAAGGACAGAAGATCGGGCAGATATGGCAACTTCTTGATCATTATTACACTCTCGTACATGGATGGCTGGAACAGGGAGGCTACCGCATTGGCAATGAGTACAGCCAATAGAACTGGCACCACAAATGCAATCTGTCCCGTAATCTCAAAGACAACAACAGCCACAGAAATTGAATGGGTGACCGAACCGGAGAATGCAGCAGCACCCACAATGGCATATGCTCCAGGCATAATGGGTGAAACGCAACCACCATATCGGATGCCCTGTGGAAATGACCAGGCTACAAATTCACCCACAAGACGACCAAATCCACTGCCAATCTTCAGGGCTGGTATAAACATGCCATGTGGCACAGCCATTGTGGAGGCAATGATCGAGAAGAAGAACTGAAAGAGAACATTAAATAAGTTGGTCGAATTGGGACTAAGCAACTCACATGGAAGAGTGTATAACAGGCAAGATTGCCAAAGACATTTGTATATTGCGTTGACCAGTGGGAGACGACATCTGCCTGATCATGATTAAGATCAGGAGATGTCCAAGTGAAATTGCTAAACAAATCTGACAATTGCTCATCGGAACTGAGCTGTCCGCCAAGAAACTGTCCTGTGCCCAAAGGAAAAGTTAGAGTGGAAATGATCAGGGCAATAAAACCTGGATAAATAAATCGACTATAAAATGTAAATGAATATTAAAAGAAATTAAAAATAAATCATATATGTAAAAGTAAAATAAACTTACTTCTTTTGCAGAAATAGATTCAAAGTTTTGCTGGAGCGCATAAATAGGACATAATGACGATGTACCCAGACAAAGGCAGCTCCCATCAGGCCACAAAGTACCCTAAGAAGGAAAATCAAATCATTTACAAAAGCAACTCTAAGACCAATTAAACAATCTTACCCAGTTAAACCAAAGAATACTAACTCCTGGGTATCGTATGGAAACTCTGTAGTTATGGTAGTGGGAAACAGAGCATGAACTGTGACCTGTCCCTGAAACCAAACGGCCAGAAGACGGACAAAGGAAGCACCAACCACACAGGCAAAGAAACCACGCCAATAATTTCGCACAGCAAAATATGTGGTGGTCACCTCAATACTGAAAAGAACAGCTAAAAAAGATGGGATGGCATTAAAGAATATATATATATATATATTATGTTAAATCTAAACTAATTACCTCCTATGGGAGCAGCAAAACAGGCACCCAAACCTAAAGCACAGGCAGCTGCCAACATTTCTGTACTTCGCGACTCATTCTCATAGATGCCCCGGAATGGTGTGGCCATTTTGCTTAATAATTGGGCCACTATGCTCGCTATATGTACAAATGGTCCCTAAAAATATCAACAATAAATAATCATAGATGGATTATTATGTTGATTTGAGTTTTCAAACTTACCTCTTTGCCTAGAGGCATGCCACTACCCAAAACGGCAGTTAGACCAACAACTTTAGCCACCAAAGTTTTAAAGCTAAGAAAGTCCTTAATCGGTACACCACGTAAGATGGTTTTCATTTCCGGTATGCCAGACCCTATACAAAATATATATATATATTAAATGAAAAGAAAGAAAATACATTGTAATTTAAAATTACCCACCTCCACTTTGTGGTGCCACTAAATAAACAAAACCAGCAGCAAATAGAATTAAACAAATGGGCAAGGATATCCAAGCAATATACTGAACATAAGGATCTGAAGACAAATCTCTAAAGAGCCAGAGGCGAGCTAAAAAAATAAGGAATAAATATTTAAAAATATATTTTAATTGTATAATAAATGTATAATTATATTCCATTTTTCTGGCTAATTTAATTACCTTTTATGCACATATTTATGCTTTCATCTATGGCAAAAGCCAGAACGGCCATAATAATACCCAAAATTGTTAGAAATATCCAATCCTTGCCAAGATGAACGGAGCACCATTGCCAAAGCCATGATAAAATTCTGCCAAATCGTGACGGTTGATATCCCAGCAATTCCTTAATAAATATTATATTATTTATTATAAAAATTATTATAAAAATTAGATTATTCTATAACATACTTTACTCCTCTGTTTATCCTCCAGTTTACGTAACTTGGCTAATTGTTTCAATTTTCTAGCCTCTTCGCCAGCAAACTCTTGCAAATCCTTTGAGTAACGCCCATACATCTGAATTATACAATAGTTATGTCAAAAAGAATTGCAATAGTTAGTACAAACATTTATGTTAATTATTATAACAAATGTAGCCACACTTTCGGATTATTTTGATGGCTCAATTTACCAGAGATTATCAGCGTGATTGTCACATGTCTTCTCCCAGACAGAATAAGGGAAGCAGGTGTGTTAAAAATTAACATATTTGGACACTGGTTCAATTCGTGTCACCTTACCCATCGCAAAATAAAAAATAAAAGATTCGTCATATTGAACTTAGTACCCCCCAAAACCGAAAAGAACAGAATTGTAAACAAAAATATCGATGCGATGCTAATTGATTTTAATTAACGCAAACTCCCCGGAAAATGAACTTCACAACATGTGATCATATTTTAATCAAATTTTTATATTATAAACACCATTTAAATATTTAAACAATTGTAAAAAAAAAGAAGACAGACACGGACAGACGAATTAGGCAATTTAGCCATAAATTAGAGCTTAATGTTAGCCAATTAGATGGCCTATTATGGCTAACAATGAATAAGATAGTTAGGTGTTACTTCATTTAACTTTAAAAGGGGGCGACAAATTGTTTTTCTTTTTTTTTGTTAATACGTAGTTAGATATTTAACGATTTGAATTTATTTTCAGGTACACAAATTCGCCAAAAGCTTTGCCAATTTTTGGGTTTGTGTCTTTGCTAAGCAAGAAGCTTCTTCAACGAAATTTAAATTTAAATATTTAAAATTTTTAAAAGAATTCCACATAAATTTGTGCAAAATTTAAATTAAATTTAGCTATCCTTACTTACCAGAGTATGAGTATATCCTAAGCCCTCATCCGGATCATTGCTGATTTCATTATGATCCTTGCCGTTCGCCTGAGCTGGTTGTATGCGAGGTCGCAACGATGACGACGGTACAATAGGTTCGGATTCCATATCCTCGTTATCCTTGTTGTTGTTATGCCTCATTTTATTGGATTGGTGCCAGAGATCCAATCGCCAACCGAGCACAGGCACCGCAGTTATCACAATGGTTTCAAAATTATTGCCGATGATGTTAAGCCCGTGTCACAGCCATCAACGCAGTCGCAGCTCTGCCGCTGTTGACAGCAAAGTCGACCAGGTGATAACTGGCAGATAAAATCCACTATAGCAACGCTACCCCCCCCAGCCACCTTGTCGTCATCTATGTGTCTCATCTGTCGCATGGCAGAGCAATTAACAATTGGCAACGATCAAGTCGGTTAATTCCGCTTTTTATTTTCTCAAAAAATTCATCAGAATACACAAAAAAAAAATAGACCAGGATGACCAAAGGAGAGTCATTAAATTTCAAAATATTTAAGTAGCTCAACGTTGTCATTTTGGACAGGATTCGGATTAACAATCCATTTCTATCAATTATTTTTGTAAGGAATTTATTTTACTTGGAATAATTAAGGATATTCCACAGGAATTCATATATTCTGGCAAAATTCTTTAGTGCAATGAAATCTATAAGGCAAACTGAAATCGCATTATAATTTAAATTGTTTGTGAATAATTTGCTGCATTCCATTAGTATGAGAAACTAATCGTTATCTCCACTAATAAATTATTATATTTTGTGCTCAAATTCATTGAAAATAAACCTTGGCATATCCTAATCCAAGCTTGGCCCAGAAACTGTTGACATCAATTCGTAAGACAACTCATTTCAGTTTTGAATAATCAGCTATGGATTACTTAAGTAATTTGTATTTATAAGGTAATATATATACATGTTTTCTAACGGTTTCTTCTATAATTTGGTTGATGACTTTCCAATTGTAGAAATTTAAATAAATTGTCAAACTTAAAACGAGATAAAGCTGATTAACGCAGCTTATCCTTATTTATCTATATATGTATTTCTATTCTGCATTTTCTATTCATATATACATATGTATATATTCAATTTTTATCCATATTTTCTTTACTTCAGTTTTAATTCAAATATTTTGACAAAATGAGTGCTGAACCGACCAAAAAATCAAAGAAAAGGAAACAAATATCATTCTTTCAATATATTATCTTATAATTTTTTTACAATTCGCTTTTAGTTTCAACTTAAAATATAGATCACGATATCTTTGACGTTTAGATACTAACGAGATATATAGATTTAGATAGATAGATAGAACTATATAAATACACAACAACTTGATTTACTAATTATCGATTAACTTAAAATCTTTACAAACTTATATTAATTATTGATCATAGATTATTTATGGTATATAAATTTTTGTTTTGTTGTATCGATGGATATTTATGATTTTTCCGCATCTCTTGCATTTTGTGTGTCCATGGTTGTTGTCTCTAGCGGCGATGGGGGAGTCTTTTCCATGACCTTGGTAATGGAATCCATTTCAATATCCGAGCAATTGTCTGAATTCGATAAAGCTGAGTCCATTGAGGTGACCGTCATATCTACAGCCTTATCACTGACCCCAATTGTTGATGGTGATAATAAAGGTTTCTCTACAGCTGGCTTGGCATCGAGATCCTCATCCCGTGGAGGTGGCACAAAGCTATTGCTATTAATGTCCTCGATGGCCTTGCGCAACTGTTAAAAAATATAAGAAAAATTTTTAGTATTTTCTATTATTACATAATTAATTTCTGATTTTCTTACCTCTTTAAGACCCACAACACCCACAAGTCTGCCAATCTTTGTCACATAGGCATGATTAATGCCCACCATTGAGAAGAGCGAATGCACTTTCAAGATGGAGGTTCTTTCAACCAGTTGAAAGGGTGAAGGATCTATGTGCACTTGAGCTTTTTCCAAATCAATCGGTTTCAGCATCTCTTCCAGTTCCCACTTCTTCTGATCTTCGTGTGACATGTCAATCACACGTTCCCTAGGCTATAAAAAAATAAAATAAATTATACATTAACAAAAATTATACAAAATAAATCAAATAGTATAGGATCTAACGATATAATATATATTTATACATACCAATTGTACAGATTTTTTCCCTTTGGTTGTCTTAATGTTTTTATTAAAATGAGTAAATATTTTAGTAAAATGAAAAATGGTTTTAATAAATTTGTAAAATATCTTTAATACTTACCTCATCGCTGTCATTATAATTTAATTTATCATCATTATCATTTATTTCTGGTTTTTCCGATTTCTCATCAATCTCTTCTATTGTATAACCCAAAGTTTCAGTATCTACATTATTGCTTAATTTTTCCATTTTTATATCCGGTGTATAACTATCATTTGGTGAAACATTCACTTTGACTTCATTAGCGAATTGAATTTTTCTTGTTTTTTTCTCTTCCTTTTTATTGATATCGGAAACTTTATTCGATTTATATTTTATACTGGCAGTAGATTTTTCCAAATTAAGATCATTGCATTTAATTGAATCAGTTTTCTCGCTGACTGAAATGTTTTTGGTATCCTTTTCGAGCAGCATTAATTAAAATGGAATTTTTAATTAAAAGTTCATATAAATTTTGAAATATATATCGAAATAGTAATAGAACAAGCCTTGCTATTATTGAGAATTTATCACAATTTCATTCTACTTCTACTATGATCACTTTTTTCGGACTTAGCTTTACAATAATGAATGAACCGACTATAATTGATAGATTTCATCAAGGCATGAAATCGTTTTAAATATTTATTTAATTTATTTCATTAAAGGTTTTGTAATTTATAATATTGAAAACATTTTAAATTGTAAAGTGTAAAGTTTTTGAACTAGATTTTCGGTTTCATATCTTGATTTTTATAATTATTTATAATACCTTTTGGTCTGTAATAGGATTCTCCTTTGTACTAGGGTTTACTTGCTTGCAAATATTAAATAGGATTAGTCACAAATGACACAATGAAAGTGGAAATAGAGTTAAAATAAAAGATGAGAGAATATGTATGTAGAATTTTGAAATGAGATTTGGTGGTTTCTACTTACCAGCAATATCTGATCGGTCACAAAATCCCAATTATTTTGTGCTTGCTTAGAACAAAAGTTAATATATGCAAATATATATACAGAAGCTCTCCATTTGAATAGATTTAAATGTTCTTGGACAGATCTTTGTCTTATTGAAAACACTTACCAGCTGAACCTTTTTGGATATGCCGGGCGTACTGGGAGCACGTTGCACTTGGACTTCATTGTTGCTGGCAGCCGGTGAAATTGATATTGAACCTGTCTCCGGATCTGGTTGTACATCCTGCAGAGTTGTTGACTTTTTGAATATGGCCTCAAAGGCGGATCGTATGCGAAATTCTGAATTGCCAGTGATTGTCGTATATGGAGTAATGCTGGGGCTATGCGGTGAGGCTGAGGTTGGTGCATAGGTTTTTAGGTTAAAGGAGTTGGTCTTCTTGAGAATGGATTTGCGCGGTGCCAGTGAGCTGTTCATTGTTTCGGCACGTTTCTTTGGCGGCAACATTTCATCGTTGGCAATCTGACGTAGACTCAGTATATCTGGAGCTGGCAATACCTCAAAACGTGAGGGACGACGCATTTTTAGTTGGTCGCTTGCTTCTATTTTTTTTGCAGCTGCCGCCACTTGTTCCTCCTCTTGAGCACGTTGTTCTGCTTCCTTTTGCCATTTTTGTGCCACCTCCATGCGTTTTTCACGACCAATATGCTTCTCGATCATCTTGATTAATTCATATCGTTGCACAGAACCCAACAGGATCATATTATCGGGACTATCGACCAGAGGAAGTGAACGCAGTGTCTTATTGATTTTTAGTACTTCTTTAAGTTTCTGATAGGAGATGCCATGCCAAATGTATTTCACATCTCGCACCATGAAATCCTCCACAAATATGCTATACATGCCCGAACTTGAAGGTAGCAGATCGGGTAAGTAAGGCAATTTCTTAATCAGTATAATACTATCATAGATAGAGGGCTGCAAAAGGGCGGCCACAGCATTAGCCACCAATACGGCAATCATTACGGGCACCACATGGGTTATTTGACCAGTCATTTCAAAAATGATCACAGCCACGGAGACAGTGTGCGTTACTGACCCAGAAAAGGCAGCCGCTCCCACAACGGCATAACCACCGGGCATAATGGATGATAGGCGGCCGCCATACCGCACTCCATGGGGAAATGTTACGGCCATAAATTCACCCACTAGACGACCAAATCCGGCACCGATCTTGAACACCGGAATAAACATGCCCGATGGCACAGGAATCGTTGAGGCAATGATGGAGAACACAAACTGCATAAAACAAAAAATGATTTTTAAGAAATGTTCATATAAATAAACTAGAAAAAATATTGAAATACCGTAAAAAGAGTGTAGATAACAAGATTGCCAAAGACACTTGTATAGCTGGTCATCCAATTGGTAACCACTGCAGCCTGCTCCACGGTTAGATCATCACGTGACCAGGTAAAATTGCTGAACAATTGAGTCACCTGCTCATGTGTACTGAGTTCGCCAGCCAAAAATTGTCCAGTACCAAGAGGGAATGAAATACTAGACACTAACAGAGCCAGAAATCCAGGATACAGAAAACGACTAATCCAAAAGAAAATTAAATTTTAGTATAAAAATTTAATATAAAATATAAAAGTACTTACTTCTTTTGCAGGAACTTGTTCATACGTTTATTCGAACGCATGAAAAGGACATACCGACGATGTACCCAGACATATGAGGCACCACCCAGGCCACAGACAAATCTATAAGGAATTATACAAATTTTAGTTAGAATATAATATATATTTAACATTTAGACTTACCCAATCAAGGCAAAGACAAACAGTTCCTGCGGATCGAAGGGAAACTCGGTGGTGAAATTCGTAAGGAACAAAGCTCGTACAGTGTCGGCATTCTGGAACCAAACGGCCAGAAGACGGAATACTGTGGCTCCGCATACAGCAGCAAAGAAACCCCTCCAATAATTGCGTACAGCAAAATATGTTGTGGTTACCTCAATGCTAAAAAGGACACCTATATAATGGAAAATGATCTATTGATAATGAAATTTTATATGAGAAAAATTGAATATGACAACTTACCGCCCACAGGTGCCGCAAAACAGGCGCCAACGCCAACGGCACAGGCAGCCGCCAACATTTCAGAATTGCGCGACTCATTCTCATAGATGCCTTGGAATGATGTGACAAGTTTACTTAATAATTGTGCTACAATACTTGCTATGTGTACGAAAGGACCCTAAGATACAGATTGCAATACAATTTACATACAAATAAATATACATACATACATATAAATTTTATTTACAGATTTTCCAATAATTAATTTATTTATTTCTTTCAATTTTTATACTTACTTCCTTTCCTAATGGCATACCGCTGCCCAGAGTTGCCGTCAAACCAATTACCTTGGCCACTAATGTCTTAAATGTGAGATACTCTTTCAATTGAACGCCACGCAATATGGTCTTCATTTCAGGTATACCGGAACCTATACACATACGGACACAGGTATGTATATATAGTTATAGATTTTGAATTAAAAGTTAGTTAGAGCATTTGACATATAGACATTGCATTATTGTGCATATCGATTGAGGCAGCTACTAGTTAGTTAGTGCAGTGGTACTATTTATATATTATTTCTTTTAATTCTGTTCTTAGCTTGAAATTGTCAAAGGATAAGAAACTGCATATTATATGGTTAAGAAGTCTTTTATATTTTAAAATTGCCCTCATCAACCATAGAAGTAAAGTAAGTAAGTAAAAAAATTCTATTCAAGAGTTTTTTTTTTGTTTGTGTGTTTTTGGAAAATCCAAAAAAAAAAGAAAAGAAAAATAATAATACCCAAGCACAACTACTAAAAGCATGGCTCAAATCGAAATTTAATTGATTGTGATGATTACTTACCGATACTTTGCGGTGCGATGAGATGTACAAAACCGGCTGAGAATAGGATTAAACAGACCGGCAATGATACCCAAGCAATATATTGGATAAAGGGCTGAGACGTAAGATCGCGATATAACCAAATTCGGGCTAAAAATTTTTAATATAAATGACACAATAAAATTGTTAAAATAGAGAAATTTCTTACCATTTGTGCAGACTGCAATTCCTCTGTCCATAATAAATGAGAGTAGTGCCATTATAATGCCCAGTAGGGCCAAAAAGACCCAATCCTCGCCAAGACGTGCCAATGTATGACGCCATATCCATGATGAGATGCGTTTCACTCGTGTTGTCTGTTTGCCTAGCAGTTCCTGTAAATATTTCCCAGCACTACTACTTTATAATCCGCTGCCGTTCAACATAATCATAATCAATGGGGATCTAGACAATATAGCTACTTTTCAGCTGTTTTAAGAAGGGGCGGGGGGGAGAAGAATTGACAATTGGATCTTTGCCAAAAAAAGAAAAAAACAAATTGTACTATGCACTAGAACAGCTGAAGGCAAGCTCTCATAAATACATATGTTGTCAAGTGAATTGTATTAAGAAGAATATATGTATGTACATATAAGAGATAATAATACCTTAAATATTCAGTTTTTGTTTCTCATTATGTTTGTGTGGCATGGCAAATGGATTATCACATGATTATAATTGCAATTGAATTGACTTTTGTTCTTTTTAATTTATCTTAATTTATTGTATTAACTTCTTACCTTATTCCTTTGTTTATCCTCTTGCTTTCGTCGCTTTTCAAGTAGTTTGAGTTTTCTGGCTTCATCTTTAGCAAATTCTCCTAGATCTTTGGTATAGCGACCATACATCTGAAGAGATAATTTATTAAATAATATGCAATTACAAATTGGTAAACACTTTTTAAGCATCAAATTTTGGCTGCCTCACATCGATTCTTATGGTTTACTGAATATTATTTTTTACTCACTAATACTAGCGTTGGCCAAAAAATATGTCTTATACTTGGTCTAATACTATACTATATAAAAATAAAAAATATAAACTCAAAGTTCCACGCAGTCCACCAAAGAAAAAAGAAGTGCTCATGCCAAAATATTTTCGTCATTAAACATTTGGTTTTTTGTTTTTAGGAAATTCCCAAGATCAAGAGGAAAATATAGGATCGTATTGAAGTATTAATACCCTGGCTAGTTATTATTCTGATAGATCAAATTTGTAAATTTTCCATTATTCGTGTAGAAAATATTTTATATTTGTTTGTACAAATTATTTATGGTAGTATATTAGATTTGACAATCGGAAGGACTCAAAAATAACTATTTATAAAGAAAGAAAATATAAATTTATGTATCCGAAATATATTTGTGTTATTTTTTAACATTTCTAATAATCTTTAAAATTAATATACTCTTTTCAAAAGGGTATATAGATTATTGGAAAATATAAATAACTATTGTCACACACTTATTTAAACATTTTGCATGCCAATGATTTGGCAGATATTTGCAATAATTAAAAGAAAACTCAACAAAAAGAAACAAACTACAAAATAAAATATTAGTTTCAATTAATTTTTCATTTCGCTTTGGTTACAATGTCAGAAATAATTTAGCAAAATTGCAAAAAAAATATATATTTGTCCCATCCTAAAGGTTTTTTTTTTCATCTACAAGAACATGCCATGGCCAAAGCCCCAAGAAGAAAATAAAATTTAAAATAAAATAAAAAGGTTGTGGTCGCAAAGCAAAAAGAAGGAAAGAACGAACACACAAATGCGGAAAAGAAAAAAGGGAGAAGAACAGAAAGAGGTCTCGGTAAATGAAGGAAATAAATACATAGATGAAAGAAGGCCAAGGGTCTTACATAGTAGAAAGCCTCGATTTCAAATTCAATTTGATTTTTATCATCGTTGGATTCAATATCAATGCTGGCCTTTCGATTGTGCTCCTTCTGTTTGGCAATTGCTTCATCCCAGCGTAGGCGGACAGGAGTCGAGGGTAGCTTGTGGGCACGCTGCTCTTCTCGCAGATACTCCTCGCGATTGATTAACAATTCCGGTTCGAAGGCATATTCACGAATGTACTCATCCCGGTGTGTGTGACTGTTATTGAACATGAATGAATTAAATGAACTAACTGTACAGTACACACTAGCTAAGTGGCGCACACACAAAAAGTTTGCCCGTTCTAGTCTTGTCTATTCTATATATGTTTGTATATATATATATATATATATATATATATATTCTATGGATTTATGTTGCTGATGCCAGAAGATACAATTCGTTTTTGATCAGTCACATAAATCTGTATCGCGGCCTTTGACATGCCTGCGGCTGCTGTTGGCCGTATTTAAATTTCTATGTTGCATTTTGTTGGCCAATTATTTTTAGTTTTTCAGTTTGTTTGCTATTTTGCTTTTCTACACTCGATTCTATTTTACATGTGGCACGGTTGCTGCCCTTGAATTTTGTTGTCGTTCTTCTTGTTGCTGCTCTTCATGCAATTGTCCGTCAGTGCAACGATTATTGTAATATTTATTACATTTTTTTATATCAAATATTAACATTTTAACACAACAGCAATCATTAAATCTTTTCACAATTTGTCCGTAAATCTATAGATAATTTATTATTTATTATAGAAATAGTTTTCGTATATTTTGTTTAATTTTAGTAATCTTTTTTTTTCATTTTTATTGATTTTTAAACATCTGTTAACAACTAAACATCCGAGAATGCCATCGGTTTATTTTTTGGTTCTTATATTTGCGAAAACCGTTTTCAAACTAAACTGTAGAAACGATGACGAGCTTTCTTTTTTGCCGTGTATGCGTGTGGAAAATTATTGAAATTTTCTTTGCCTTATTTTGTTTGACTAGACAGGGTAACCAGCTGAGGCAAAAATTTCAATATTAATGTATCGAATTTTTCTAAAAAAAACGAGGGAAGCAAAGTAATATAAACAAAAAGATTATTCGTTCTCTTTTTTTTGAAATTTCGAAACCATTTTGAATTGTTGCTTAGCTGGAGTGGGGGGTAATTAAAGTTGAGTGTTTCAACATATTTGAGATTTAAATTGCAATAAATTAGATATGAATGGTTTTTGTTTTTCGATTTTTTTAAGTGGGGGCAAAGTATTTAAAGATATTATAGAGAAATTAGCTAAAAATTTATTCAAAACCTAAATTTGTATTTTACTTAGAAATTTTTTGGGTTTTCAAATTTTGCTTTGATGAGATTGATCACATTGGCCTTTGGTCACCCTATGTTATAGTATTTACCTTTTTGCAATGAAATAATTTCCTAACTTATAATAAACACTAAACACTATCCATTATAATCCGATTAAAAATAGCAAAATGTATTTTGCTTTCCTTCACATTCTGCAATATGCACTATATACTATAGATATTGCTTTTACAGAGACCCAGACCTGGGACCATAGAATAGAACAGAATAGAACAGACCTAGATGCGATGCATAAAGAAAGGAAATACAAGAGAATTGCCATGGGGAATATACATATAAAAAAATGTTTAATACTATGAAAAGTAAATGCTCTTTTAACAAATATATATAATTTTTTCAATCAATTTAAACATTGACGTCTAGGTTAGGAAAGATAGCCATTTCTATAATAAAGATTATTCTATCTAGTTTTTGGCGTCACCAGTCTAAACGTGTTCTCAGACTTGTATAAATCAAAGATACAACAAAATTTGGGAAACTTTTGGGCCATATGAAATGCAATGTATTCTATAATCTTGAATCAGACTTAATGGTTTTAGTATCGTCAGACAGAGAGTTATAAAGATAATAAACGTTGTGAATGGCATTAGCAACAAATCGATCAAAGAAATCTTATCGAAATGGGAAAGTTTTCGTTTTCCTTCTTTTTTTTATTTGGCAGTTTTTTTCTTTTTACTGAGATTTAATATTTTAATTATTTTGTGCTTACAAGTGTATCAATATATCCAAATGGATCCTCATCGTCCGATGAGTCAGAATCACGTCCATTCTCTGAGGCTGGCGGTGGGCACGGATAGAATGCCTGCGATTTGATTTTTGGATGTCGCTGTACATGACGGAGTTCCTCCTCCATTGACATAGACATGGACATATTGCTGGCCCGGCGCCTACGCAACTGACAAATGAATTTCTCGAAATCTGCCCATTCAGAGTCAACCAGTTCGACATTCTCTTCGCCAAACTCTTCATCGCGATTACGTTCGCGATTATGATCACGATCGCGATTATGATCCCGATCGCGATCACGATTGCCAAAGTATACCATATTGATAAATTGATTATTAGTTGGTTTTTAATGATAGATTGTAGCGTTTGGCAAAGTATGTGTCACTTGACAGTTAATGCCATTGTTAGATGGATTTTCAGTATCTTAATTACGCAATTGAGTTAATTAAGTGTTTCCCGTCTTTGTCTTTGTTTTAAATCGAAGACAGTGACGTTTGCTACTGTTCTGTATCTGCGAGATAATTTCGTTTGGCATGCGAACCGCACCAAGTTTTGAGCTCAACTGAAATAGTACGACATGTACATAGGCCGATTTCGTCTTATTTAAGCTAAAGATTTCATTAAATTTAACCCACAAATACTAATGCATTATTCGCATGTCCCGCTCCAGTATGTCTCAAGTATTACAAACACACACACAAACACATATGTATATATATATGTACATATATATATCCACCAACTTTCGAGCGGTCAAAGTTTGTGTGTAAAAACATCAATAGAATTTCATAAATTTAATAATTTGCCGCTTGATCTAGATCAAAAGTGAAAATACTCAATGCACAGTGAGGCAATGACAATTTGCAAATATACATTCATATAGAGAAGTATGTTGACCAACAGTCATAGATTATTCTGACCCACTGTGGCAATTCACTTAAGCTTACTCAAATTGTACCGCAGTCATCTTGCTTTAAATCTCTTCAAGTGTGTGGATTATGGACATGGGTCACATGTCTCCAAGCGTCATTTCTCACATTCAGATATCTAAGTATATATATATGTAGATACACTACTATGTAAGAGCATATTTATATATATATCTGTGTGTGTGTGTGTAAGTGTCGTGCAAAGTTTAGCTTTGATTGAATTGTTCCATTTTAGTTTTCTATACGACAGACCCTGAGACCATTCAGGTAAATGCAAACGGGGTGACTACACTGTAATAAACCTAAAAAAGGAATTCCCATCTTCATATTCTTATTTATTATTCAAGTGCTTGCAATCATTTCTCACAGTGCATAGTCTTTTATGAAGATAAAGTGTTTTACAATTGATTAGCCTGTCATTTTCATTTGACCAAGTTAAATGATTTTCGTCATGACCACATCTATGACGTTAAACAAATAAAGAATATTTAATTATTGAAACATTATTTGATTTTTAAAACTGTTGACATATTATATGAAACTTTTTAGACTTTTAATTTTACTTTAGAACAAATACATAGATGTGATCTAATTTGACCTTTGGTTTGAATTTATATATTTATTTAAATTATCTACAGAAATATGGTCTGACAGAAAAGAAAGGTCAGGATATGAATAAATTTGTTTTTGAAATACATTTATTCATTTCTATAAAATTATTTGAACAAAATTTAGTAAATTTTACTAAACCTTATAGATTGTATATATAAAAGTAATTAAATATTTATTAAAATTTGGGATTAGTTACACAGGTAATCAATAATGGGTATATCAAGTGAAATATTACGTATACGTACAAGTAAGTACACTTTCATTTCGAAATGAATATACTGACCCATTTTTTTCTTCTATTAGGGTACCTCAATTGACATTGATATTCACACATAAATATTAAGAGAGCGTTATCAAAACAAAGAGAACGATATGAGTCATTTAACAAAGCTGATGGCAAAGCAAAAGCTTTGACAAGTTAGACGTGAGAGCACTTTCTGTTAGTTAACAGTTTTGCACTGCTTAAACGTTATCATTTTGCCATTTGACAATGTTAAAGTTGGCAACATTTTGTAATTTTAAACCAAAATGGCTTACTTGGTCCTTTGACCTAATATTACACATACGCACTGTTGAAACTAATTTTCTTAATATGATCTTTGACTGTACACACCTTTTGCTTTTCTTTATTCATTTCCAAAAAAGTTTCCATAAAAGTTATTTATATACTTATATTTATATGTAGTATAGAACACACTATTTTTATTCAAGAAATTAGCAAGTTGGCGACAAAACAACGCGATCGAGACAAAAACTTTATTCTAACTGAGGGCTACAGCATCAGACAATGTCCAACCCCCCAAAAACCTGGTCATGATAAAGGCGTGAACAACACCTTACGAACACAAAACTGTGCGAAAATCGACAAAGGGTGAGACAACAGCAGTAACAAAAACCACAAAAAAAACGAAAATTAATTAAAAAATAATTTGTATTGAAAATCTGTGTGTAAATAAGGTACGCTTTCATTTAATATCTAGAGCAGATTCCCCAAAGTAAATAGGGCAATAATTTTGAAAAAAAAAAAACTGAATCTGAATTACGTTTACAAGCCGCTAAGCAGACGGCAGCACTTTGTGGCCCATAATAAAATCCATTGTTATATGTATTAAACAATAAATTGAGTGCCATAAACATTCATAATCAATGAATGGGTGCGAACGAATTGAAATTGGCTATGGCAATTAAGTTTGCTAGAGTGGAAAATCAAAACGATCGGAAAAGGGGAGTGTAGTATTTGTTAGAACAAGGCTTATCAGCTAGAGCACCAAGTGGTAAATCAAAATGATGGATGATGATGGTGCTCGATACTATTGATACGAATATTATTTGTATTAACCTACTAATATGTTTTTCGATAACAACTGTTAAACAGATCTGCTAATAAATATTGACTCTGGGTGAACGTGCACTGGTTTGGCTTTTTCTTTTTTTTTTGTGTATTCTTTGGCATCAGGTGCTAATTATAAAATGCTTCCAACTTGTTTCTTTGTTTAATGGCGGCTTTCAACGGATTTAACGGGGCTAATGTGCTGTAGAATATGCAGAAATATTGCCCCTTATCCCTTCCCATAATGTTATTTTGAGGACACTTAAGAAGATATCTTTTTATAATGCAATAAAACGGGCCATGACATCATACACAAAACAACCATTTGTATACATTAAAGAGTTTGCTGGAAAATACTCTTTTAATCTGATACTCATTTGATACCAAAGATAATGATACATATTATCTATTTCTCCAAATTGAATATTTGTTTTTAACTTGAAGATTGTAAAAAAGATCTACTCTTTATAAACCATTACATATAGATTTTATATACAGATATATCCTTCAGATCTAAGCTAAATATAAGTCTGTCTCTTAGTTTACTCTAAAATTCCGTATACAAAAACCTCAAAAATAAACATTACGTCTGTCAATCGCACGTTTGTCACATGACCGGGAAATTAAACACCGTTGTTGACCTTCAATTGAAGCAGTTGTCGGCATGAGTCAAAAACAAAAACCAGGTGATCCTCCATGTTAATGACACCCACCGAAAAAACGTCGGAAACAGTATTTATATTATTTATATTTATAAGCTGAAGAATAAAAATTTAATACGAAAATACAATTGAATATCAATTGTGGATTTTCCCGCTTAATAACGAATTGTTCTGTTATCTACAATTATACAAATACAAACAAATTATGGATTTATGACATATTTCGTTTTAATTTTATTTACCAATTTCCATAAAATTATTTGAACAAAGTGGCATGCTAAAACAATCAATCAAATTGAAATCAGCAGTATATGGTGATTAATAATTTCCACAAAATTTTGTGGAGAGGGCCAAAAGCCTTGTGCTAAAAATTCTTTTCGAAATACCTTATGGACTAACAAAAAAAATATATATATATAAGCATATACAAATTTCTGTGTAAATATTTGGCATAAAATCACTTGAGAAGCATATGACAAAGGTAAATTGTCGCATCTTATCTTTAGATGGAGGACGCGCACTTCTGGAATTCTTCGACAAACAAACAATAATAAAATAATAAAATACAAAACGAAATGAAATAAAAAAAAGGTTGATCTGTATTTAAGAAAACATGCTCTTAAAGGTCTTGGAACTTCAAAAGCGGCACTCAGAATCAAATTAAATTCATATTATCTTTATCTCTTCTATTAGTTTGTCTGTGGCTCATGGATAGACGGCGCCCGGCCAAATGACGCAAATTTGAATAAACATGAAAGAGAACTTAATTATATCCGAGAATATTTTAAATATTGTTAAAGGTACCCTAACCTAGACACACGTATGAATGAGAAGTGCTTGGCTACCGGCTTTGAAAATATAAAAGAAAATAAAAATAACAAAACAATTCAAAGTAAAGCAAACACAAAAGCTATATAAATTTTAGACGAGTATATAAGTCGTGCTGATGGGGGGCGGTCTAAGTAATATTTTACAAAAAGAAAAAAGAAAAAAAAGCCGGTTTTTGACTTCGATGACACATACACTGGAAATCACTTCTAAATCTCCAAATTGCTCACAACGCAGCATTGATGATGGGGGATTCCCTTGTAAAACGAAATCCCAAAAAAATATTTCATTTAATTAATTTGTTGTCTAACAAACATGTGATAACCATGCTGAACAGGTGTGGCAACAGACAAAAACTTCAAGTTTCTGTAATACCCTGTAAACTAAAGGCATAATGTGTAGAAACAAGGAAAATGAAAGGGAAAACCATATTATACAATTTTGCAGCTTATGGAACATTTTATTAAAGGAATATTTATATATTATAATAATATTTTATGATGAATTCTTTTCTGATTTTTATATCAAGAATATGCCTATTCTCTATATGGATATAGAGTATCATAGATATGGATATGCAAAAACCAGACTGACTAACCACACTAGACAAATGCGGCAACCTGTGGCTCAGTCACCTAGGCAAGGAGCAGTGAATGAGGGGCAGGAGATGGAGATGCAGATCATGTGCACAATCAATGCATTTATTTATTTAAAAAAAGAAAAAATCAGGCTTGGTCTAGTTGGTCATGTGATAGACATATCGGGTAAAAACCGCTGGGAAATATTGAAAAGTTTGTTTTTTTTATTAAAATGTAAAATGACAGGCCATAAATCTGAACCACAAATTCATTTCATTATATACTTTGAATTTATATAAAATATTATATCTTTTTTGCCATATAATAAATTAATATTTTCTCTCGCTTGGTATATAACAACATTATATACGATAAACTTTATCTTATAGTTAAATAAACTTTCTTTATCTTGCTTTGGGAAAAGTTGCTGGCAAGATTTTTCGAGAATTTCTTCCCCAGATTTGTTCAAATCAAAATACTAAGTTTATATAGATAAAAGATAAACTTACCAGTGTGTGTGTATAGCCTAATCCCTCCTCGATATCTCCTCCTCCGCCACCATCGTGGTGATATTGGTGATGACTCTGCTGACCCAGACCCATATTGAAACGCAATGAGGATGCATTCGAATATGTTCGAACTGGATGATTATTTGATTGTTGTATTATCGGGGACTTGGACGATGGCACAATTAAAAGCGACTCACGTCCGTTTTTGTTTAATTTCATTTTTGAAATGAGTTATTTAAAATTAATTGTTGTTTGTTATATATACACACACAAATTAAATATCACAAAAAAAACCAGAGGCTTGTTTTGAATAATAAATGGCTTTTTAATTGCACTGCAATTTCAAATTTTGTTTTTTGTTTTTTTTTTAATTTTTTGGTTTAATTTTTTGCGCACTGTCACTTTTCCGCATTGGCGTGCGAATGCAACTTGCGGATGTCACTCACATGCGTAGTAGTCACATGTAAAAATGATGAAAGCGAATTCCTGGAGTGAAGCTCTCTTATTTTATTTTTTTTATATTTTTTTATGCGTGCATTAAATTCAATTAGCTGCACTTTAGTGGCACCCGATCCCAAGCCCGAGCCACAACCGACTTCCTTTGCATCGAGTGTACATATATACATATATATAAATATATATATATTTAGTAAGATATAGCAGGGCAGGCAGAAAATGTAAGTGAGCCAGTGAAACGTGTATTATAGAAATCTAAGGGTCTCTATGTCTATGTCTCCGTCTTCGTTATAATGAAATGATAATAACGATAGTGAAGCGGCTATGTCGAATAGGTAAGTGTACATATGTATATTTCAAGTACCTCACTTCACTGCCGTGTGAAGGCTTAATTAACAGGAGCAATAACAACGAATGTATCACTGTTTCATTATCTGGTTATCTATGCGGGCGCGTTTGGCAATGCCGAGAAATTATCACCTTTATATATATATTTCTTTTTTTGGGGGTAGAGTATACTGGGAACTAATTAACCCGCTTTCGCTTCGCCAGCTCAATTAGCTGCTCTTTGCCGATCTGAAATGAATGCAAAAAAACCGTATGTATATAATGCATACAATAAATATATAGTTATAAATAATAGTCTATTATTATTTTTATGGGTTTTATCAGATAATTAATTTTGCATGAATACACGCCCATTTCACCTTATTTGATTGGTAATTGAGAAAATATATTTTTAGATAGAAATGTAATCAAGAGGACGCTGCATATGACTAATTTAACTATTAGTTAATAAATTTTTGGCTAGCTGATGACTTAAATATATAATTATTTTGTACATTTTACGACTTAACAAATTTGATTATTTAAACTTTATTTTGAGTCGCAGTTTAAGCCATGGAAGCAAATCGATTTGAGTTTTTAGCTTTAAAAATAATTTAATATTATTATATTGCTTTTCAAGATCATGTGTAAGTTTTTCTCTATTTTAAATGTGTATTTACAACTAGAGTTTTGCTGTCTAGTGTAGAGTATAATCTTATTTTCTTTTTAGTTTCATTTTTATGTATGCTTGATTTGCAATATTTTTGATTTTTTCATTTATCTTTTTTTCAATATATGTATATAGTAAAAAGTGTTTGTTAGTAACCAGACGAAGCAAACCGCTTCCGACTATAAGCGATTAAACCTTATCATCAGAAAGTTGACACTGAAAACACGACAATAGTGCAAAACCAGAGGCAAGTGCCTGAGAGCGGAATAATTTATGCGTTTATGATTATTATTTATAAACACCTACGTATACTTCTATATAACTTTGGCCAACATATGACTTGGTTTGTGAAGATTTATTATATTATTTTAATCTTTGATCAGAATTATGGCGCCGGCATTGCTACAAAATTTATGAATATTTTCACTTCTCAAGAGTCCTTGACCACGATCACAGTAATCCTGAAAGGGATTCCCATAATTTTGATATTAAAATTTTGTATATGAAACTGTCTATTAGAGTTACAACAGCCATCTAAGTCAGGTCGAAAGTGGTTAAAGCTGGTTTTTGTTTTTTTACTGATAATGAGAGAGTCGAGACGCCAATTCAGATTTTGTTCGCATTTTTCATTTTATTTCGGAGTTTATATTATACATAGGCATAAGACGGCATTCGACTTTTGTTTTTTTATATGTATATACACTAAATTATATAAACGAATTCTTGATTTTAATTAATTTTTATTATTATTCCCTCATAAATGAGCATTTTTATATCATAACGAAAGTTGATAATTAAATTTTTTTCGGTAGTTAAAGCATTTATTAAGCTTAAACCCCGATTCACTTATGTATATGGCAAATTATAGTCACTTGAGTTTAAGATACTCAATTCATTTGAGACAGATAAGAAAAATCTATATAATTAAGTATTAAATATAGAGGAGTACCTGTTTAATTTTCTATTTGAAGATGGTACTTATTGTGGGTATTGAAATACTCTTCAATTGGAAGATAAACCAAGTATATTGTATGTCTTTTTTAAGTATTTATTGCATATCAAGCCAGTATATACTGGTATGATCAGGTAAACATACTATATACATACTTATAACAATATATATTAAACAAATTCCGAACGCTTCGCATGAGTGGTGACTTTAAAATACTCTGTAACTGACCGACAAGTCACCGTTTCGTTTATACGAAATATTTTTAGAAGGGCAAACAAATTACGATAATTATTTGGGCTTGTAAAAATTTTTTTAAAATATATACTACATTAATTATGGTTGCATTATGGATTCAGTTCTTCGACTTTTAATATATTTATATATACATATATTTCCACATTATCACTTCTTTAATATACCCGGTTATAGGATATATATATTATTATCCAGCAAAAATGCAAAGCTTGCCAAAAATAAAGAAATACTTTGTGATACATTGCCAATTGTTTCTTGTTTTTATATTCTACTATAATACTCATATAGTAAGTAAAGTAGATGCATATTTAATTAAATTCACTCACAAATAAATAGATTTGCATGTTTGATCATTTTTCAATTGTATACAAATTGTAATTATACAAAACTAATTTACTCATTTTGAAAATCAATTAGATTCGCAACAAAAAGCACTCCAATATAAAAACAATGAGAACAAACACCAACGTTTCACACCGTTCCCCCTTCATGCCTCTTCACCGCTCACCTTTATTGCGGCGGACCAGTTGAGGTGATCTGTTTCGCCACCTGTCGCCGCTGTTGGTCTCTCACACTTTGAGCGCGTGTTGTTTTTCTTGGGATCGCCGGTTGATTTTTGATTGATTTGTATTTGATTGATGACGTTGACAATGACGAAAATTTCTATTTAATTTGTATTTTTATATCATTTTTTTTTAGGTATATTTTTGCATTTTATCACGGATCGATTGACTCAGTTATTTATTTATTTTTATTTCGTTTATTCTGTTTTTTCTTTTTTTTTTTTTGGGATTTCCAGTTGAGCGACAATTTCCCCGTTCCGTTTGGCTCCGTTGTCAACGCGGCCGCTTCGCGTTCTGTCATTGACTGGCAGCGTTTATTCTCGCTAGGTAGCTTGGTGTTTGGTATTGGGGCTTGCTTATCACCTTCGGTCAGCGCCAACTCTGCTCCTCAGTTGATTTCCGATTGATGACGTCGGAATATAGACTTATATATGTACATGTAAACGAAGCCGTGGATCAGCTGATTTGGTTTATTTTCGAAATTATCAGACGAAAATTTTGCATTGCGTTCAGCATGCAAGCCCTCTACATATTTATAATACCATCATTATAGGCGCAATTTAACTGCCATTCCTCAATAGGAGAACTAGATGAATGCTCAATCTAAATGCTTATCTCGTTGGTTAGCTTTTATAGACCTTCAATAAAATAAAAAGAAAGCGGTGATTTCTACGTCAATAGCCAATAACTACCAATGAAGCTACCATATTTTGGATAAATTTCCACTTTATGTTTTTAAGCAATTCAAATTTAAGTTAAACGATTAGTAATAAAAAATTCAACGTAATGAAAGAAATATTTTTGTAGAATCCTCAACACCTTTACGCTTGTTGCGTAAAATTTAACAATTTATGCCTTTTTCGTTGGTGCTGTAATAAATACATACATATAATCAATTATACGTGCCAATTTGCATCATTAGCACATTTGCTCATCATTACACAAGAATTCAAATGATGACAGGTAGATACTTTACTTATAAATATACAAACATATATATCTTTTTTGCGTTTAGATTTGAAATATGTAATCTCTTATAAGTTGTTTTTATATATTAAACCTTTTTTTATACCTTTTGAGAGACTATTATAGTAAACCTAAATACGTGTTTGCTTTTGTTTTAATAGGTCATTCGATCCATCATGTTATATACAAATATAAGCTTTTTCTAACACCTACGCAAAATAGTATAGTTTATTAGCTCACAACTCATAGAAGACCTGTATTCGTCTCTATTAAATTTATATTCATATATATTCATCTGTATCTGGAGCAACACAAAATAGTTACTTGGTCTTAAAGTTTTCGTTGTGATGCAATTTAATAGATAATGTTTTTGAAAAACAATGTCTTTTTTGGATCAGTAATTCAGTGTATCGATAGAAAAAATTTAGAAAATAAAATTTTAAGTTTAACTTTTTGAAAATATTGAGAAGTTTATCTAAATCATTAAGAATTGTTAAAATTACACTAATATAATAATATTAAAAAGTCAAAAATTTTCAAAAAGGTGTTCATTCAATTAGCGTTCTTCAAGATTTTCATAAGATAATCCGTTTTAAAATCGATAATATAAATGACTTATAGCATATAGCAAAAAAAAATTGAGGCTAAACTTTCACGCTTTGATATTTACATTAATTACATCACATTATACTGGACTAATAATAATTCATTAATTTTACTTTGTTAACCACTTATTAACTTTATTTTCCTATTCACGTAAGAGATAATGATATTTTTTTATAAGATTTATTCGCTTATTGTTGTTATTTTTGGATATTTTTCTCGTCGTGAGTTAAAAATTTTCTCAAATAAATAGGCACAAGTGATTAGCGCGTGCGATACAATTTTTTGGTTATTCATTTATCGAACTGAACTCCTACGAATGTTAATTTATTATGTATACGCCCTGTACGTCTGGCTATATGTTTGGAGGGTGTGCAAATGGAAATCATAAAGAAATTTACCATTATTGTCGGTAGTATAAGTAACTTTACGTGTCTTCATAATTTATGGGGGTCGCATGACGATCCAAACCAAAGTGTAAGAGATTCTTTGGTCTGGTATGTCAGATAGTTATCTATTTTTGGCATGTTTTGTATTTTATTGGCATAATTATACGGAATTATTGTGGAAAAATTCAACAATTTATTGGCAAGTCAAATGCTTATCTTCGTTATAAAAAATGTATCAAAAGAGATACAAATGTGTCTTAGCAGAAAGTGAAATGTGAGAGGCCTGTCAATGGATGTTCTTACTGAGAATATATATTATATAGTAACCTATACCTATATATGAAATTGACAGTCTCGATTTATGTAATCGTAAATTGGACGATAAGCTTACTGTAATTTATCAACAAACAAATGCAAAAGTTATAAATAACTTTGAAAAAAAAAAAAAAAACGGAAATTACAATAGAACATAAAGATCTGATAATGAAATAAAAAATTGGTTTAATGAATTGTATATAAACAAACAGGCGGTGAAACAATTGTGAATAAAAGTTAATTGTAAATTATAGAAATGAAATTTTATTACCTTTTTCTATCCCTCGTTCCCATTTTCATACACCATTTGAAGGTGTCAACGATGTATTCGTTTAAATAACACCTTAGTTTCTAATCGCAAATAGTCGCTAGGTAAATTTTCCAGCTCTACTATTTCTTGACTGATTGTTTGCATATATTATATACCTTTCATATTTTTAACTACATCAATTATTTTGTGGAATTCTTATTTAAAATAAATTCCAATATAATTAATTCTAAGCTGTCACCTATATCAACTATTTAGAGATCAGGAACACCCAAGAAGAAAAAAAAATGCATAGAATGCGCACGATCTCAACGATGATAATTGCGATAATAATAAGTTTTTGTTGACCAAGTCCAGAGCGCGACAACAGTTCCGCATATAATATATTGTATTTATCTAGTTAGTACAGCATTGTAATTATTTTTATGATAGGGCAATTGTTTGCCGAATAACAATGATCCAGCTGTGAAATGTTGATCCCACATCTGTCTCACTCAAGATCTTGCTTGTGTACATGTACATATAATACACTCTTTCCTTATTTTGATCGGCTTACGTTCTTTATTTTGTCGTATCTGTATGTGTACAAATTGTATGTGTATTTGTGTGTATGTCATCTCAAAAGTTTTTGCCAAAACTTAAAATTAATTCTACAATTGCGCGACTTAAGTATTAAGATTGAAGTTTATGTTAAAGGAGATGCGCTGGGTTCGCTTAAATAAAATTGTTTTCTTTTTCTCTCACTTTTTACCGTAAGTAATAATTCTGAATGCGAGTGCGTCATGGCTATCATTTTCGGAAGTTCTACCCAAGAAATATCGAGTGGGTTTCGTAGCATACGCAGATGGGTGTATAGTTGGATGATGATTGGAGGACCATGTACTTATGAAATACTTTCGTTTACATTAATTCAAAGTAATGTAAGGAATATTACTGTGCAAAGGAAGAGTTTTAGATGCGGCGCGAAAAGTTGCCGTTGCCGCCACCTCCACCATTGTTGCCACCGAAATTTCCACCCCCATTGTTTCCACCAAAGTTGCCGCCTCCATTGCCACCTCCTCCATTACCGCCGCCGGAATTGGCGCCTGCTCGCGTCTTGCCATCATAAAAGAGTTCAATGTATCGTGATCCCATCTGCTCTCGGTGACGCTTCATAGCCAGCTGGGAGTCCTCATAGGTATCGAAATAGGCATCGGCAGTGCCGCTATGCAAGCCCTTTTTATTGTAATTAATACGTACATTAGCTGGCCTGACTGGCTCAAAGAACTGTAACAGAGAATCAATTAATAATCATTTCTAAAGGAATACATTTTTCCAAATTGCCCTCACCTTGAAGACATCATTTTCGAATGAAGTGTAGGGCAGGCCGCGCATGTGTATGGTGTAGTACTCAGCATCGTTGCCACGTCCGCCGCCAATGGGTCCAAAATTGCCACCTCCTAGGCCAGAGCCAAAGTTGTTGCCATTATTGAAACCGCCACCACCACCACCACCATTGTTGCCAAAGTTTCCGCCTCCAAAGTTACCACTGTTGTTGCGACCGCCTCCAATGGGGCCAAAATTACCACCACCAGATCCTCCCGAGCCGAAATTGTTTCCTGAACCATTGTTGAAACCGCCTCCATTGTTACCACCAAAGTTGGAGTTACCATTGTTGAAGCCACCTCCACCATTGTTGCCACCAAAGTTTGATCCACCGACACCACTATTATTGAAGCCACCGCCTCCTCCATTGTTGCCACCAAAATTGGATCCCCCATTGCCGGATGAGCCGAAGTTGTTGCCATTATTAAAGCCACCACCTCCGCCCCCGCTCACAGGGGATCCAAAGTTGCCATTATTGCTAAATCCACCTCCTCCGTTGTTACCTCCTCCAGCACTGTTACCAAAATTGCCGAAGTTGCTGGGGCCCGAATTTTGGTTACCACCATAGTTATAACCATTTCCGCCGCCATTGCCTCCACCATTACCACCTGAATTGTTGCCAAAATTACCAGAGTTCATCAAACTGGGCAAATTATTAAAGCCCAGCATGTTGTTGGCACCAACGCCGAAGTTGCTATTGTTGCCCCAATCTAGAAAAGACAAATGCATCAAAGAAGGTAAAAGTAGATTCTTTTGTGTCTCACACTTACCATTGCGACCTCCGCCAAAGTCGTTGCCTCCTCGATTAGCGCCACGATCTCGTATATCATATGGTCCTGGACGTCCGCCTCCAGGTCCACCGCCACCTGTGGCGCGCTTCATCTCAGCAATCGAACTGCGGAAAATTTCAATGTACCTAGGAAAGAGATCGAGAGCACAAATAATAAAGTTAACAATTCGATTCAGAGATGAATCCTGAACGAAGCTATGGTGGTCGGTGGTGTTTGCTTTAATTATAAGTGTCTATGTTTTCCTTTATTTAATTGTATTTTTGTGGGTTAAATTTGTTAGCAAGTCAAACAACAAATGCAAATTATGAGTATTTTATGTATATAAAGTGCAAGAGATTTCTTATAGAGATCTCAATCAAGAGACTGGTCTGAATCTTGAGGGGGTTAAAATGATATATTTTTTCTCGCGTGTGGTCAACAAGAGTTTAAGCACCCAACCAGACCCATAGCCTATATAGTAGCAATTGACAACTGAATTGCTTGATTACTGAAAGAGGAGTTAGGATTAATCTGTATTTTTATTGTTCTTATTTTTTTTTTTTTTAATTAAAATTAAAGTTTGTTTGGTTCTTTGTTTACTTAAATAGTTTTTTGTTTTTGTTTCAAAAAGGTTTTACCATTTTTTAATATTGTTGTTGTAGATATATGATGATGATGGTTTTAAAGAAGGAGACCCACCTGTGCCCAATTTTTTCCCGATTTCGGCCCAAGGCTTGCTCAGTGTCATCCTGGCTTTCGAACTGAACAAAAGCTTCCCCAGTAGCACGACCCCTTCTGTCCATAACAAAAAGTATGCCCTCCCGATCCGTTTTGATTTCCAACCCTGCCCATGACGATAACCAACAAAGATTTATACAAATATATAGAGATTTTTTTTTTTCATATATAATCTAATATATACTATTTAATGGCAAGGTTTAAGCATAGATAGAGAGAGAGATAGTGAGAGAAAGAGACATATGTATATAAAGAAAGGTTTGATAAACGAGATTGTCCTAAAATTAATTTCGTAATTCCAAACAATATTTAAAAAACCGTCTCATTTGCAATTAAAAAATACAGACTTTTATTTTTGAATCGGAACAATGTTCTAAACATCCAAAAATAATATTGGACAAATAAAAAGGTTGCGAAATCTTGATGGAATACAAATCGGCGTTTAAAACAATCTCGAAATGGTATTATTCTGTTTTTATTTTGTATTTATTATTCCCAGTTCATATTTCGATTCCACACAAGAACTGAATCTTTTTTATACATGTATGTATATGGTACGAATATTTTGGTTAGTATTTAATATGAGAATGAGAATAATGTCTGCTCGTGGGCCCCAGTGTGATGAAATAATCAAACGTGGTGGCTCAGGCTTAATTCAAACAAGAAAAAAAAATTAAGATAAAACAAGACTAGGGGGCAACCCATGACGATTCTGTCGGGTCCGGGGGTCGGTCTAACCAATCTCATGGAGAATCACAAAACTAATTCGCATGCAATTTGTATACAGAGCTTTGCGCTCTGATTCTCAAAATAAGTTTTCCCATTTTAATGGAGATAAAACTCACCTGTGAAAAACTCCTCAATTTGCTGCTCGGTCACGGCATAGGGAAGTCCCCGTAGTTTCACCACAAATGCATTGCCATGTCCGCCGATCTTTCGCATGGCTTCTTTGGCCTCTTTCGGCGTTGCGGTGAAAACTATAGTAATAGAATAGGCAATATAAGCAAAGATCTATAACCATGAGAGAATCTAGTTAACAGACCTTCAATATAGCGATGTCCCATGCTGGCCTTGTTTAATTTGCGAGCTTCCTCGACATCATCTTGGCTGGATACCTCAACATATGCCTCGCCAGTATTTTTACCATCGACGCGACTTGTGACCAGGTGAATGCCCTGCGATCCATTTGTTACAGTCACATTCTCGAGGAAATCGAGTATTTCCTTATGCGTAGCCGACCACGGCAGCCCACGGAGTCGTATAAATTTTGGGCTTTCGCCGACATTCTCAATTTTCACAGGCAACCCATCTTCGCCAATGGTATCGTATTGATCGTCGTCATCCTGCTGGTTGCTGTCGTCATTGTAGTTGTCGTCATCGCCATTATTTTGCTGGCCGTAATTGTACTGCACATCAGCGTTTGCCATTTTTTTTACTCAGTTTAATTGATGGAAACTGTGCGTGGGAATTTAAAAAGACATAAATTGTTAATATATGTATGTAAATTGCTTGTTGTTGCTTTTTTCAAGCCGGCAGCATCTTTTTTTTTTGCATACGCCATTTTGATTTTTCGTCACCGACTGACTCTGTTGTGTTTTACGGCACAAAATTTGTTCAAAATATCCGCATTGTAAATGCAGTAGCAATACGCAACAATAATAATCAATTACTTTAATTTTGATACTTGCCTCTTGTTTTGCACTTTTTGAATTTATAAAATAACTGTAACTCTCTTTTCACAATTTCTTTTTGCCTTTAGCTCTGAGCACGCGTTTTTTTTATGTTTTTTTTTTAGCGGTGGTTGAAGTCTTATCGAAAATTATATCGATAATACTGAACAATTTTCTCTACAAAGCAAATAGGGCTGCAAAGTAAAGAAATATTAAGTGTTGATTAACAACTTAGTTTGAGCGGGACAGTTTGAATAATTCAAGCGGTTCGCAGAAATGATTATTTATTTTTTAGTAAACGGATATTCATGCCTTTCATAGCATTTGTCATCTCTGCGACAGACATTTTTTCAATGCATAGCCAAAAAGTTTTAATTATATATTCAGAATGGCTTACGCTAGGTTACGGTTGTTGAAGTCTTATCGATAACGATATCATTAGATAAGACATAATTTAGCTATTTTACGGCTAGACTTTGTTCCGTTAATTTAAGTACAAATATTGCAGAAACTGTAAAAAATGGTTTTCGCTTAGTTAAAAACTATTAATTGTGAAATACGTATTTTAAAAGAAAAATAGATTAACATGCGGTGTTAAAAAGAAGTAAAAGTAGAGTAAAAGTAGCACAGGGCGCTTAGTTTAAAATATATCACCTTCAGCGAGTATAATTTTTGTTTTAACTTTTGCCCGAACTTTAAGCAAACTGTAATAAATTACATAAGACAAACACAAATTAAATAAATTGACGTTTTCTTTTTTTTAAAACTACAATTTTTTGCAAACTTTTTGTGTCCCCCATAATCCGCACCTGTGTACGCAATAAAACTGATCGCAAAACACTATATGGACTCAAATTAATAGATAAGGGGAGCAAAGGAGTCAAAGGAAAGGAGCGGGTCCATCTGTGTTGCTTGGCAACCATTGTTTGTTCAATAGAAAACCAGAATCAAATATTTTTGCAGTTTGAAACTTATAACTGCAAAGCAAAATCCAGTAAATATTTATTTTATTTACAAAGTAATTAAATTTGTGGTGAATTTTTAAGTTTTACATCACAATCGTTGGGCAGAATGTTTGTTCAGAAGAAGAAACTGGTGGAGCATGTCCTGGCAATGCGTGCCGAAGCCAATGGAAGCAGCGACGATGATGATGATGAGGAGGACGAGGGAGACATTTTGCAGGTGCCGCCCCTCAAAAATTGAACCTTAGCCCCCAGGGCTCTAGTTCCAAATCAAAATCAAAACTGTATCGTGTGCAATGCAACATTATTATAAATAATTATGGCTTTAGTAAACCAAATAGTAATGAGTAAATGTTGATAAATCCTTAGCGCCCTGTAACCAGTACCCAGTTGCTGACTACTTACTTATGCAATCGCAATTGTGATGTAATAATTTAAAAGCGGAATATACATACATAAATGAGCCTAAAGAAATTTTATAAATCATTTTACTAATCCATCTCTTGTGATTTCGTTTTAGCTGAGCAAACCATATACACTTAAATTAATCTTTATATTGTATATGTATATATGTAGATGCATATCAATACATACATACATA
The DNA here is from genome assembly GCA_037075365.1 of Drosophila emarginata. Taxonomy (NCBI): domain Eukaryota; kingdom Metazoa; phylum Arthropoda; class Insecta; order Diptera; family Drosophilidae; genus Drosophila; species Drosophila emarginata. The sequence continues at coordinate 16,703,170 of JBAMCD010000221.1, read as the reverse complement.
TTAAAGAACACCCTTTAATACAGTAACAAAAAAGAAAAATAACAATTGTGTATCATAACTTTTATGATCAATACTTTTGCATTTTGAGTTTCAATTTTGTATCCCTTTTCACCGACTGTCGTTTTTGTAGCCGCACTTGAAACACTCTTCAATATGGTAAAGTTGTTGTAGTTAAATGTAGTAATTTAGTGAAATATTGCAAAAATTTATATATGTATGTAGTTGGTTTTTTTGTTTTGCAAAAATTAGTTGCATGTTGATAATTCATTTGAATTTTGTCTGATTTACCTACATGGATATTTTTGAAACTAATAAATTTTTGGTCTTTCCCCGTTTTTGAATTTTGGAAAAAAAAAAATAAAATATTGCACCCAAATCTATTTTGCTCCGAATATATACAAATTTTCTCGCGTGATCACAAACGGTTTCGAAAAATCATATTATATACATAACGATACACAAAAATCGAATTGAATATAAATTGGTGAAATGGACCCGGACGAAGCGCAGCGACGACGTGAAGAATGCGAACGCAAAGCTCGACGTGGGGAAATGGATCCCCGTTTGGAGTTCACTTTCCAGCTACTGATCGATGCCACACAATTGCCGAGACATCAGCTGATGGACTACATATTCGAAGGGGATATGGTAGTTGCTAATGCGCAACGATATAAATTTATTTCTAATATTAAATTTTATATTTTCCCATAGCTCGATGAGATCAATCAGCTCTTTCTACCGAACATGAAAAACAAGTTATTGTGGTTCTATCAAGAAGTGGATGAGCCAGAGCCAACCCAGGTCCCAGATCCCAATAAGCCAGGACCCTCACGAACGGGTATGGCATCGAGCAGTTCGAAGACACCACAGGGTGGTGCCTCGCCCAGTGGTTCACAGCCGCCCAAACACAAGAAGCTCTTTCTAACCGATGGCTGGACGTGTGCCTTCACCGGCATCTGTATTTACATTTTTCGTGTGAATACATCAAAACAATTGCCCGAAGAGGGATTCCAAAAGGATTTATACTGTGGCGTGATTGATGCGAAAAATATTGGACTGGTCACCTCCATTGAACGCATTGTGGAATTTGTATTTATGCAGGCCTTGGCCTTTCCCAGTCTTGAGAATGACGAGGAGGATGTCAGCTGTGGCCTGATCAAAGGTCAACTCTTGCCCGGCTTGCGTTCCTTCTGCAGTGCTTTGCGTGTATGTGAACAGGTGTGCGATCATTACAATGTTTTTGCCGATGGATGTGATATGTTTGAGAAGATCGATCTGGTTGATGAAGTTAAGGATATGTCCAAAAATCAAGAGTTTTGCACACAACTCGAGGAGCGTGTGAACAACTGGACAAAGGGGATATTGAAAATTCTTGGCGAGAGTGAGCAACTACGCAAAGAAAATGATCACAGCGGGCCGCAGGATGAATTGGAATACTGGAAAAAACGTGGTGCTCAATTCTCGCAACTCTTGGCACATCTACAGGATAAAGAAGTGCAATTCACGCTACATTGTCTCTTCTTGGCAGGATCCCGTATAATGCGTCAGTGGAAGGAAACCGATCGCAAGATCACATTCTGCTATAACGAGGCCAGAGATAATTCCAAGTTCATTCAGGCTATGGAGACATGCTGTCATTCATTATATCTAGATGATCCCGTCAGCATGAAAGAGTCCATTTTAAGTCTATTACAAACAGTGCGTTTAATCTACAGCGTGTCACAGTTTTACAATACATCCGAAAGGACTTCAGCATTAATGGTCAAGGTAAGTAAGCAACAACCAAAATATACATACATAGAAAATAGTTTAATTTTTAATATATTATGAGATTCATTTAATTTTTTTGTTTTTAAGTCGCCGTTTTGTATTAAAGTAACAATTATGTAGCATGCCTCTTGGGTTGAATGGACCCTTTCGGGGTACATAGTACGTATCGAGATGTTCTGTGGGAAAAATCTCAATCAATTGCTGGGCAAGATTGAGAAAGCCATCTGGTGGCATTTGTACATTTTGTTCAATAATGGCATTCGTAATAACCTGGACACAAAATCGCCGGTTATGTCCATCTAGATAATTATTCTTCTCATAAAATGTTTTTCCTTGTTGGCCTTCCGTGGCGTTGTTTAGAATATTCTGGACATTCTGGAAAAAAGTTGGTCAGTTATAAAGAAGAAGAATATTAATTTTTACCAATTTTTTACCAATTGTTGCCAATCCATTTCTGTTTCACTGACATCCTTTAATTCATCTTCCTCAATATCTTCTCCGTCGGTTTCAGTCATAAAATCAGAATGCGATGATTCGCATTCTTCTTTAATTATAGGCGAATATCTGAGCAAATCAGAATTGCTAACGACTTTATTCGGTTTTATGGTTTGCCTGGCCTGTGTCTTCCATTTTTCCAATTGGCTGCGAAAAATAGCACGCGGTCCGACTTTGGGTATAAGCTCCAGGATCTCTGCAGCATTCAGGCATTTCAGTGCCTCTTCATTAATTTCCTCCTCTGTAGAAGGATATTTTTATATTTTACCTGCATTGTGTACGTGATATTTCACTTACCTTGAAATTTCTCACAAAGCTGTGGTAGATTCCAGGATATTAACAGGTCAATCACCTTTTTAACCCCGCCGCAGACTTGTTCTTCGTTAAAGAGTTCATTGCCCACTATTGAAAGAAGATAAAAATAACATAAAATTTGTATAGTAATGAAACACTTTTTTGCTTCTTAATAAATGAGTTCATTCATTGGGCATTTAATCTCAATTAAAAGTCACTCAATCTAGAATATTTGTTGATTAAGCTTTCATCAGTTTAAAATTGTAAATATTTCTTATCTAAAGTGTATAGAATAAATGATAGATCCAATACAAATATATAATAGCAGCAATAGCCTGACATTTCAAATAATTCGGGTAAACATTTGTGGTAATGTTTTACCATGACTCGTTTCCTTCCATAAGGGAAGCGCGTCTCCAAGGTGTCTCAGGCTAGGGAGTGCGCATGTCTCAGAGCTAATATACATAGTAAATTCACGCAATCCAAATGAATACATACACAAATTTATTTTTGTAAATTTGGATTATTTTACTCACTTGCTCGACAAGTATACATATTTGTTGCTATTTTTCCTTGTATATATGTATATATGTACGTATTAAATAATCTTCCTCTTGTAAAGGGCCGCTCAATTGAGTTTAATTTTAATCAAGCGAACGATAATGCACTGCGCTGCCCGACGACGAACCAACAACGGCAACTACAATGACCACGACTAAACAATGAGATTGCGACAATGGAAGAGAACTCTTGGCTCTTGGCATTGCTTCTGCCTTTGCTTGGCTCTCTCGTTCCGAGAAGAGATTAACTGTGCCTAGAGTTGTCAGACTACTCAGACACTACTTTTGCTATTGATTTTTACGGGATGAAGGGAGGATTGATTGTTTATAAGTATATGTATGTAAATATCCTCACTTGCACTGGGAACCGTTACAATTTTTTTGATCTTTCGCTTTTATATACATATACAGGGTCGCTCTTAAAATTTGCCTCTGTGTTCTTTATACAAAATATTTAAGAGATTTGAATTTTAAAAAAATGAGGAAATGATTTCCTGCTATACATAAATAAATAAGTATAAATATATACTTTTATTAAATTTGATCATCATACCTTATCTACATTATTAGACTTATCTTATATGTAGCTATCAAGATTTAACTATTTTTTTTAACGGTGTCAAATAACTGTGTTAAGACTGACACGTTCTTATCTCCAATTATCCGCTCCCTTAAATATTTGTACATAAACTATTTTCTCTCTTTATATGCTAGATCACTAATCAAATGATTGAAACATGCAAGTCCTATATCACTTGTCGTTGCAAAGAGACAATTTGGACACAGGATCGAAATCTGATACGTACCAAATTGAGTAATTGCATCAAACTGAATCATATTTATCATGAAACCTACTACACAGTTAGAGAACAGCCGTTTTTACCTAATCAAACTCCGTTTGGCTTTTCCGAGAACTTTGTCTTTGGTAATTAAAAACTCTGCTTAAGTTAAGATATTTAATGCAATCTCTTTTGCTACAAATACAGGTAAATTCGATACATTTTGTGAACGTCTTTCGAAGATAATCAGCATGTTTAATTTAATCGATGACTACAATCATCTATTTGAACGTCGCCTGGAAGGCCTTTTATTGGGCGAGGCATTGGAGGATGCCTCCAATCATTTTGAGGAGGCAAAAAAGGAGGTGACATCCAAGAAATATGATTACCTGGATCATCGCAATGCTGATTTTAATGATGACTTTGAGAGATTTATCCATAAAACAGACTCTCTAAAGGACACTATAGCCACGTTGATAGAGAGAGATTTCGATACTGTGTGGGAGACACCGCAGTGTATTCGTTTTCTGGTACGCTTTGAGAAAGTCAGTGAGAAAATTCCTTTGACTAAGATGGATGAGAAATATACTCGAATTCTACGTTATGTGGAAAAGGAGGTGGACCGCATATTGAAAACTTTTCGCAAGCAGCGCGATGATCCGCCATTGGCACGCAATTTTCCACCCATTGCCGGACGGATTCATTGGTGCCGAGCTTTAAGTTTGCATCTAGCTGAGCTTATGGATTCAGTGATGGATCATGCAGTATTGAGTACTCTGAACATGGCAAAAGATCTGGATGTACGCTTTCACAATGTATTGGGTGTACTGAAGGAGTACGAGGATGAAATAGTCTCCATCTGGTTGGATCAGGATGTTAGTGTGGCTGATGCTTGTCTCCTGCAACCGTTACTGTGTCTACAAGGCGATCGATTATTCGTCAATCTACATCCAACTATACCCTTACTCATCAGAGAGGCCAAGATGCTGGCCAAGCTGCACATTGAGTTACCCATTGTGGCTGCCACGTTGATGAGTCGCCAGCAGTACTTTATTACCATTCAGGACTCTTTGAATGTGTGTAGTAGTCCTCTATATATGCTTCCTTTTCTTTTCCTGACTATCTTTGTGTTCTTGCAGTGCCTTATCAAAATGTTTCTGTCAACGGTGCGTGCCGTCAAGCTTGAGGTGCGTCCTTTGTTCTTGCCCCAGCTAGTTCGTTTGACAGCCATGCTAAAACCCGGTCTCCATACCATAAATGTGAGTCAACCCTCTGGCAATGAAAGCACATCCCATCAGCTATATTCACTAATTTGGCTTCAATCCTTTGTTCCTCTCTATTCTTTAATCAGTGGACAAACAAGAACTGGACAGACTTCTATGAGCGCTGCAAGCAGGCTATCGAAACCTTTGAGGTTTTGGTTGCCCGCGTCCACGACATCTATTCCAATCGCATACTTAATGTTCTTATGTGGATGCAGGATGTGTCCTTGCAAGTACTCCCATCAGGTGGGTCTTCAATTCTCCCAAATTTCCCCTCCACGTTTAATTTTATGCACTTGAAAAACTTTTCACATTTTTACTTCTTTTTTTTCTTTTGAGGCAGACGATGAAATCTGGACGGTTGATGAGTTTCTAGAACGCAGCGAGGAGGCCTGCCGGTGAGTGAACTTCTCTCATACTTATATACATATGTATGTATATACATATACCCCCATCCAATATACACTCTTGCATACCCCTAACTTTTCTCTGTCTGTCACCTGATTGTGGCATGTGGTTGTAAAATTCATTTAAATTTTCCGCCCCAAGCATGGAAAGATGTGAATGAGGGGATTTTTATGTAGGTGAAATGTTTGTTTTTCAGCTTTTGTGATTTATTGAATTTATCAATTTAGATTTATGTGGTAAGGTTGAACATGTAGGCAAGTTTTGTGTCAACTTTTAACAGTTTTAATGACCTTTTGTATATTTTAAGTAATTATTTATTTGTTTGTCAGGTCAAGGTTAGGGTTCAAATTATCGAATTGCTTTTAATATAGTGAAACATGTTTTAAAGCATTAATTATAGTTAAATTAACAGTGCAGCCAAGGAAGATTTTTTTTCCACTACTTATTATCTTCTAATATCTTTATATGTATACGATAAAATGTTGTTAGTTATAGATTTTCAGGTATCTTTAATTAGATTGAAATCGACAGCTTTTGTTACCTTAAAAATTAATGTCAATTCAGCAGTTTTCTATTTATTTAAGCAATTGGATGAAGCTTTTTCGTTTACCTTTTTTGTCTTTACCCATCATCGATTCTTGACCAACTTCACAATGTGATGCACCACTCGTTTCTCGTTTATAGCAAAGCGGCAATCGAACTCAATCGCAAAAGTCAAATGGTCTCTGAGGCAGTAGAGGAGGTCCTTAACTTGGTGGACAAGGCGACAGAGACATTTAAGGAGATAGCAGGTGACGATGTGGTCACTCTATTCGATGGTAAGTGTGACTGGGGAATGGGGGAAAATTCTTAATGAATGCAAAACAAATGTTTGGCCGACAGCCACGCCCAAGGGCGAGCAGACTGCAGGTTCGGGTGGTCGTAAGGCAGATGATAATGCAGGAGGAGGTGGTCCTAGTACCAGTGGTGGTGGAGGAGGAGGGGGAGGTGGAGGACAGCAACAGGACTGGAGCATATTATGGTCCTGCTTTGAGAATCCCCTAACGCTGTTGTCGACAACAGAGAGTTTGCCCAAGGGCATGCAGGTGAGATGTTTCTGGTGAAGAGTTTTTCGTAACTTAAGTGAATCTCATATTATCCAGGACATGGTGTGCAATGCGGTGGTCGAGATGCGTCGCTATTATAGCCGCAAGGTTATTGATGTGCTCATCAAGGTCATTCGCGCCGCCTTAGACACACTGCGTCGCCGCTTTATAGCCGATGAACAGGAGACGTCAGCCAAGAAGCCGATCTTTGCGCTGCACGCGCAGCTGCTGATACCCAATGTGGTGATCAAGCCGAGTCTGGACGAGCTGCAGGACATATTGGTCACGGCGGGCAAGAACATCACGGGCATTGCGAAGGGCGTAGCTCAGTGGAGCAGCGGCAAAGAACCGCCGGTGCGTACCGCCCCTCTCAATAGCTTCGCCATGTTCTCCAAAATCTTGTCTTACCAACCGCAGCAAGTTTCGATGACGGTGACGCAGCCGCGTGTCGGACGCAACCATATGGAGACGGCCGCCGCAGGCGGCGCAAAGAATCGGCGCCGGAAGATCTACTGTCTGGCCTCTGAAGAGCGGCCGCAGATGCCACATATGTTAAAAAGTTTCTATTCGGCCATTATGGACAACAAGGAGGTGGCCAAGGCTCTAAACCAGCTCTCCAGCTGCACCAAGAACGTCAAGCCGGAGATTCAGACATACATCAAACGTTGGAAGCCCTATCACTTCCTCTGGAAGAATGATCGCACTACGCGACAGCTCATGGAATTCGGCCTTCAGGAGTTTGAAACAACGCTCCGATGTTTGGCCGATCTAGACGCCAATCTCTTGATCGAACCAGATATGGAGGTATTCGGCCAATGCGTGGCAGTCTACAATGAAAGGCTCAAGTATGGTTTGGCCATTGAGATCAAGTGTAAGTACGTTGGCACGACAGGATTGAACTGAAATAGTTAATTGGCATCCTCATTTATTTGTTAATTCGCTGATTTTCAAAAAGATTCTCCAATCATCTCAGTTTTCTATGCTTTTATTGAATTTAAAAAGGAATTGGATCAAGATTTAGAACCAGGACAAAAACTTGCCCAGCTTTTTTGGTGGAGCTGGAGGAAGTTCGCCGGACTCTTCGCTGGATTTTGGTGGTGGACGTGGAGCATCTTCACCAGATTCTTCGCTGCCTGGTGGTGGTGGAGGAGGAGGAGGAGCACCTCCTTTTTTGGGCAAAATCTTCTTAACTTTCTGACCATTTACTGAATCCAAACGACCAGAGGAAGCGACTAGGAAAGCGGCTTCAGCAGAGTTCTCTTCGCTAGATTTTGGTGGTGGACGAGGAGGAATCCTTTCGGGTGCATCTTCACCAGATTCTTCGCTGCCTGGTGGTGGTGGAGGAGGAGGAGGAGCACCTCCTTTTTTGGGCAAAATCTTCTTAACTTTCTGACCATTTACTGAATCCAAACGACCAGAGGAAGCGACTAGGAAAGCGGCTTCAGCAGAGTTCTCTTCGCTAGATTTTGGTGGGGGACGAGGAGGAATCTTTTCGGGTGCATCTTCACCAGATTCTTCGCTGCCTGGTGGTGGTGGAGGAGGAGGTGGACGTTCGCCAGATGGGACATCTTCTTCTCCGCTTTGCGGCGGCGGCGGAGGGGGACCACCCTTCCTTTCCAGGATCTTTTGGCGGAGCACAGACTCCAAATCTTTGTTGATTTGGGGCTTGGCAGCAGCCACAACCAGCAATGTAGCCAGAAGAATAAGCGAAATCGATTTCATTTTAGGTTCTCAATTTGTTTCAGTGATAACTGATGACAGTAGAGAATATTGCGCTCTTTTTATACCCTGACCAAGTCAACAGTATTTCTCAAGTCATTTATCAGGTTATTTATTATCTTGCTACTTTAGAAATTTAATATTCATAGCCAAATCTTATCATTGTGGAATTTCCATGCAATTGTCTACAAGCTTCTAGTTAGCCAAATTGGTTGTTTAAACAAAATTGGATTAATTAATAGTATATTTAGAAAAATGTAAGCCATAAGATATGATGGACTCCTTAAAATATATGTAGATAATTTTTCGTGTTAGTATTCATCTAAAATTTTTTTTTTATTTTTCATACACAAAACGTAAATCTTCCAAAAGTTTGCTTAGAAGGTTTCATATTTAAGTAACCAATATAAATATGGAAATATTTCTCTGCTATTAGCATTAAAATTACTTGAGATAAATTAAGGCTAAACTTATTTTGAGAAATATTTAAATCAAATATTATTAATGCATATAAAAGACAAAGTTTTCACAGAACTGATAAAGTTGTGAAAATCCCCCATAAATTATTAACACTCAAAAGTTTGGTAGTCTTATCTTAATCAACTGCACTTTACGACTATTGGGGAAATTCACAATTTAGAGGAAATTACGATTAGATAACGGACTTGATCTGTTGGCTTGGAATTATTGATAAGGGTTTAGTATAAAAAGACTAGTGAAAGGAAAAATGTCATCAGTTATCAATTTGTTAACTAAAATGAAATCGATTTCGCTTATTCTTCTGGCTACATTGCTGGTTGTGGCTGCTGCCAAGCCCCAAATCAACAAAGATTTGGAGTCTGTGCTCCGCCAAAAGATCCAGGAAAGGAAGGGTGGTCCCCCTCCGCCGCCACCGCAAAGCGGAGAAGAAGATGTCCCATCTGGCGAACGTCCACCTCCTCCTCCACCACCACCAGGCAGCGAAGAATCTGGTGAAGATGCACCCGAAAAGATTCCTCCTCGTCCACCACCAAAATCTAGCGAAGAGAACTCTGCTGAAGCCGCTTTCCTAGTCGCTTCCTCTGGTCGTTTGAATTCAGTAAATGGTCAGAAAGTTAAGAAGATTTTGCCCAAAAAAGGAGGTGCTCCTCCTCCTCCCCCACCACCACCAGGCAGCGAAGAATCTGGTGAAGATGCTCCCGAAAAGATTCCTCCTCGTCCACCACCACGTTCTAGCGAAGAGAACTCTGCCGAGTCTGGCGAACTTCCTCCAGCTCCACCAAAGAACATTGCTGCTAAGCTTCGCAAATTGGCCCAGCACTAAGTCTTAAACCAATTCGACTTTAATAAAAGCAACTAAAAAACCGAAATTCCATTACTTTATAGACCCATTCCCATTCCTATGCCACTTTGTGGTGCTACAGCACCCATTGGACATAAATTTGGTACCCACACGAATTGTTTCCCTTAGACAAATAACCAGCTCTTCAAATTTATTGGATTCCAATTAGGTAATCAAATTTGCTTAACCGAATTAGCCGAGCAGAGGCTGCCCAAAAATAAAATGATTAGCCAGGGTAGACAGGGGACCAGGATGTGGTGTGTAAGTGTATATGTACATAAATATATGCGAATGTATTTGTATGTATATGTGAGTGAATGAATTAGCCAGAGGCCGGAGCTGGCTTTGATTAATGACATCGATTGACGGGATACGGAGAAAGTGGGCGGCGGTGGAAAAGGGGAGAAGTGAACACCTTCCGCTAAATTTCTATTTTCAGCTTGCAACCACAAAATCGGAATGGCCATGAAGAAGAAGTACAAGAAGGAGATGGACTATGTGTACGCGGTAATCAATGAGATGGATCGTAAACTGGACAGGCCAATTCGAGACCTGGACGATGTTCGTATGATAATGGAGACTCTGGGAAAGATAAGAGAGCAGGAGGTGGACATGGAACTACGCATCGATCCTATAGAGGTGCGGGAACTCTCTTTATATGACACTTTCTTTTTTCTAATATATGTACATCCATCCATTTCTTAGGAAGCCTTCAATGTGCTTACTCGTTATGAAGTACAAGTGGAACGGGAACAATTTGATTTAGTGGACAATTTGCGGGCCACATTCCAGAACTTGTTGGCAGGAGCTTTGCAGGCACAGGTTAAGCTGTTGGAAATGCAGCCAGCCTTCCAGGATGATTTACGCAATAATTTGGATAACTTTAAGCAAGACAAAATCTCGTATGTGACGGAATATCGCACTGCGGGTCCAATGCAGGCGGGTCTGACACCTCGCGAGGCTTCCGACCGACTAATACTTTTCCAGAATCGCTTTGAGGGCATGTGGCGACGCCTGCAGACATATCAGAGCGGCGAGGAACTCTTCGGTCTGCCGCAAACAGACTATCCCGAGCTGGGCCAGATTCGCAAGGAGTTGAATTTACTGCAAAAGCTTTATAAGCTCTATAATGATGTGATCGATCGCGTGAGCAGCTACTACGATATACCATGGAACGAGGTGGACATTGAGGAGATTAACAATGAGCTGATGGAGTTCCAGAATCGTTGCCGTAAGCTACCCAAGGGCTTGAAGGAGTGGCCCGCGTTCCATGCGCTCAAAAAGACGATCGACGATTTCAATGACATGTGCCCGCTCCTGGAGTTGATGGCGAATAAAGCCATGAAGCCACGCCATTGGCAACGGATCATGGACGTTACTCGCTACATCTTTGAATTCGATTCCGAAGGTTTCTCGCTCAAGAACATTTTGGAGGCGCCGCTGCTCAAACATAAGGAGGACATTGAGGATATTTGCATTAGTGCCATGAAGGAGAAGGATATTGAGGCCAAGTTAAAGCAGGTTACAAACGAATGGTCCGTCCATGAGCTACAATTCATGAGTTTCAACAATCGCGGAGAGCTCCTGCTGCGAGGTGACACCACAGCCGAGACCATTGGCCAACTGGAGGACAGTCTAATGGTTCTTGGTTCTCTATTGTCCAATCGATATAACGCACCATTCCGTAAACAAATCCAACAATGGGTCTATGATCTATCCAACTCCAATGAGATACTGGAGCGCTGGCTGTTGGTCCAGAATATGTGGGTCTATTTGGAGGCCGTGTTTGTGGGTGGCGATATTGCGAAGCAACTGCCTAAGGAGGCGAAAAGGTTTTCGAAAATTGACAAATCGTGGCAGAAGATCATGCAGCGGGCCCACGAGACTCCTGGTGTCGTGGCCTGTTGTGTGGGCGATGACCTGCTTAAACAGTTGTTACCTCATTTGCAGGAGCAGCTGGAGATTTGTCAGAAATCCTTGAGTGGTTATCTGGAGCGTAAGCGCATGATGTTTCCACGTTTCTTCTTTGTGTCAGATCCTGCCCTGCTTGAAATACTGGGTCAAGCTTCCGATTCGCATACCATACAAAACCACCTCCTCAATATTTTTGATAATACAAAAAGTGTTAAATTTCATGATGTGGAATATAATAAAATGATGGCAATTATGAGCAGCGAGGGCGAGATGATCCAATTGGATCGCGCCATACGTGCTGAGGGTTCGGTAGAGACATGGTTAACCCAACTGTTGGTCACGGCCCAGCAGTCATTGCATTCGATTATACGTAATGCGTATGCAACTATTAACGATCCCAATTTTACGCTTCTTAGTTTCCTGGAGAAGGTACCAGCACAAATTGGTTTACTTGGCATACAAATGATTTGGACACGCGACGCCGAAATGGCTCTGATGAGAGCCCGGCATGAAAGAAAAGTAATGTCGGAGACGAACAACAAATTCCTTGAGATGCTCAACACTCTGATCGATCAGACTACCCGAAATCTGTCCAAACGAGAGCGAACCAATTTCGAGACTTTGATTACCATTCATGTCCATCAGCGTGATATCTTCGATATTCTGGTGGGTGAGCAGCCACTAACTTGGCTGTTTCCATATCAACTATAATTTTATTGTTCAAATCGATTAATTTTCTTATCTATCTATGATTAATATTGATCTTTTTTAGTGTCGCATGAATATTAAATCGGCCAACGATTTTGAATGGCTTAAGCAATGCCGCTTCTACTTCAAAGAAGATCTAGATAAAACCTGGATTTCGGTTACCGATGTCACATTCACCTATCAAAATGAGTATCTTGGCTGTACGGACAGATTGGTTATTACGCCTCTAACAGATCGGTTAGTGACTCTTTACAAAATGGCCATACACATAGTATGGCTAGATAAATTGAGTTAAAAACTTGTTACTCACATTTTATAAAATTGACAAAGTTTGGTTATTTCAGTTTCGTTGCCAAAATCAAAATTGTTGCCTTGTCAAAAGTTTCTAACCATAACCATGACCTTTTTTCCTAGCATAAAGCATTTTCCCTAATAGACAACTTGATGTGGGGAAAAACAATATAGTTAGTGCTTAAAGAGTTTTTAAACATCATTCATTCAATATACGTATATATTTATTTTCAACATATTTTCATTACTTTATTTTTTTTTGGAAATTTCTAGGAAAACATTGGCAAACCTGGTTGTATTTATTTGTTTCTTGTTTTTCTAACATTCCGTTTGGCACGTGTCCGTTGAAACTTTTGGCTTTACCAATTGAACTTCATTTGGAGTCTAGTCCCACTTCCTTTTGGGGCTATGTAAACAAAATGCCCAACTCCTATATTGGCATTGACATTGGGAGGGGGACAAATGTTTTTGTAGCACTTTAACAAGTTGAAAGTCGATAAATGACAACATGGAATCCTTTTTATGGCGTCAGTCAAAGACTTTACAGCCTACACCCACACAGATGTAGCCAGAAGTAGCAGGTCCAGAATGACTACGACGTTGACATGCCCGCAAAGATAAATTTCACTTAGCGGAATATAAATAAAGTTTTGACAGCAACACGTTGCCGCTGCCATTGCGGAAGCTGTGAAGTGGCGCATATTCCAACACAAACATCCAGAGGTATTACTTTATTGCTCCAGCCTTAGAAGATATTTACTGCTCCTCCAGTTCCCTACGTCATTGTAAAATGTGTGTTCTTCTTTTTTTTTTATTTCTTTTGGCTTTTTACTTTTGGCGCTTTGATATTTGAGCAAAGGGAATTGCTAAATTCTTGGTGATGACATTTATTAAACTGAGTGTCATCGGGGCGTATGCATAATATTTCCATCAGGCATCTTTTGCCTGGGGGGATCCGACTACAAATGACTCTATTAATATGCCTGACTTGCATTTTAAATGCAATTTATTATTATTATTTTTTTTTTAGCTGCTATATAACATTGGCTCAGGCTCTGACATTATCCATGGGAGGAGCGCCTTGTGGACCAGCTGGTACTGGTAAAACGGAAACTGTCAAGGATATGGGCAAGACTTTGGCCAAGTATGTTGTCGTTTTTAATTGCTCCGATCAAATGGATTACCGGTATGCCCCCTTTATTTAATATTCAATCCACAAAATGGTCCATTCAATTTGATATTGTCTTCTTTTATTCTTTTGTGTTCTAAAAGGGGACTGGGACGCATCTATAAGGGTCTTGCCCAGTCGGGCAGTTGGGGATGCTTTGATGAATTCAATCGCATTGAGTTACCTGTTCTATCGGTGGCTGCCCAACAAGTTGCCGTTGTTCTTACCGCCAAGAAAGAGAAGAAAAAGACATTCATATTCACAGATGGCGATACAATTGAAATGAATCCAGAATTTGGAATTTTCATTACAATGGTATGTATGAAAAATGAAAACGATAACAGTTTAGTTATATATCTTAATTTTGCTATATATGTGTTGGATATAAGAATCGTATATATATAGGTGGCTTCTGCCTTTTACAAATTATTTGCGTAATTCAACTAGTTGCACGCGCACTTTCATTTTGCTCGAACTTAATTCTATAAATTGTTTCACGAAAATTGCCAAAGGGCAACTTTTATGAAAATGAATAGCAAGCAAGTATGTGAAAGTACTGAAGGAGGGCAAGAATACACTTTAGTTGACCTACCGTAACTAAATATATATACATAGATAATTATATATATATACATATATACAAAGGTACTTGTATATAAATTTATATTGCATATATGCTTAAATAATTACTTCCATACATTTTTATATAGATGCAAGGGCTTTTAGCGAAAATTCATTTTTATTCAATTACTTTTCTTTCTGAATATTTATATACCCACTGTATATACTGTATATTATATATAGTACATATATACATATGTTAAAAAGCCATGTCGTCAATCTGTGTTTGCCCATTAATCGTTGAACAAAAAGTGACAGCGACTGGCGCTTAATGCACACACACACACAATTCCGTGTTATTAGTCATGCAAAATTTTGCTCAACCCAAGCCATAATAAAACTGACAGTAAGGCGGTATATAAATATATATATGTATACATTTTCCACACCCTCCGGAGACCCATTTTCAGACTGGCACACCCATCAGACAGACAGAGGAGTTGAGCCAGCCGCCTGGCTTCTTGCGTATTTACATTTTTGGTGTCTACCATGAGTCGATAAATGTTACTACCACATGGTTGCCACCACAGCTTCTGACTTTCTATCTAATGGCAACGGCAACGGCATATTCAAAATGTGATTATTGTAAGCTTTTAGCCCAGAAAGCGATGCTATGCGAGCAGTTCCTAACTAACTGAAAATTGTAGAGCTACGCATTTTAATTACAAGTGACGCCAACTATCATTGGGTAATGCGATTAAGGACTACACACACATACACCCCCATACTGGTGGCTCTGTAGGTTGGTAGTGCATTATATAAAGCTCTCATTTATTGTTAGTTATTTCCATACCAACTTCAACTAGCCATTATGGTGTATACGCAATTTTAATTTATTTACACATTGAATTATTGGTCTCATTGATGGAGCAGTTTTGGCCAACACATTTCACATTTTTAATGAATCATTATGTCATACACAACCACAGACAGTTCACTCCCACGTGTGTGTGTGTGTGTGTGTCTTGTCCCAGTTTATTGGCTAAATCCTTTGTTGCGGGACTGCCACTGGGGTTGTTGCTTATTTATGTAAAGGGTGGACAAAGGATAAAGTAAACAAATGGCTGTCACACGGACGCTTTGACTGGTATCCAGTGTCCCATTTCCTTAGCTACTTACACAATGTTTACATATGGATTAGTCGTCAAAAGTAACAAAAATGAATCAATCGATTGAATTTTTAACACCTTTCATAGCCTTGCATATCAAATATCTGAAAGAAATAAGTTTTTATTTTTTTAGTGAATACCAGAAAATATTAAAGTTTTATGGTAAAACTTTACATGGAAATCAATTTAAATACTAGAAGCATCCTTTAGTTTTCCGACAGACTGACTGATTGAGTATGCGATATGATAAATCAATTTGCATTTGATAAACTTATCAATGGCTGCAAGTCATCTGTGAAGCGATGCATCAAAAATTTGCTAAAGTCAAGGCTAAAGTAACCAGGCGAAGGATAAAAAGTTCTTGTGTACTCCTGCAGATGAAAATGTTTTGCATTTACCTTCTACAATATTTATATGCCCACATTTTGTATTTGCTTACAACAAATAAACAGAAAACTGAAACTCAGGTTAAACTTAAATGTTTACTCTAACCACCACGACCTGCCCCATTTTACATCATATTTTTTCATTTTTCCTTTTTTTTGCAGAATCCTGGCTATGCGGGCCGTAAAGAACTGCCAGAGAATTTGAAGATACAATTCCGTACAGTGGCCATGATGGTGCCCGATAGGCAGATTATTATAAGAGTTAAGCTAGCTAGTTGCGGTTTCTTGGAAAATATAACATTGGCCCGAAAATTTTATACTTTATACAAACTATGCGAGGAGCAATTGACCAAACAGGTTCATTATGATTTTGGATTACGTAACATACTTTCGGTGCTGCGTACTTTAGGAGCAGCCAAGAGACGTAACTCAAAGGATACGGAAAGTACTATAGTAATGCGAGTGCTGCGTGATATGAATCTATCTAAATTAATTGATGATGATGAGCCTCTTTTTATGTCCTTAGTTTCCGATTTGTTTCCCAATCAGGTAAGAGAGACTTAATCTATGAATTTCAATAGCCAAATGATATTCATCTTTTGGGCAGACTCTTGAGAAGACAAATTATCCAGAGCTGGAGGCGGCCATACTTCAACAGACCGACGAGGCCAGTCTAATTTACCATCCCCCGTGGGTGCTAAAGCTAATCCAACTATACGAAACGCAAAATGTGCGTCACGGCATTATGACTCTGGGACCCAGTGGTGCTGGTAAAACCACTTGCATACATACACTGATGAAAGCCATGACCCAAATGGGTGACAATCATCGCGAGATGCGTATGAATCCCAAGGCCATAACAGCGGCACAAATGTTTGGACGTCTTGATGTGGCCACAAATGATTGGACCGATGGCATATTCTCAGCCCTTTGGAGAAAGACTCTCAAATTGAAGGCTGGTGAGCATGTTTGGCTAGTCTTAGATGGTCCTGTGGACAGTATTTGGATAGAAAATCTCAATTCCGTGCTGGATGATAACAAGACATTGACTTTGGCCAATGGTGACCGACTGACAATGGCTCCGTCAGTTAAAATTATCTTTGAGCCGCATAACATTGATAATGCCTCACCAGCCACAGTTTCTCGTAATGGAATGGTTTACATGAGCTCATCCGGTCTGGACTCTCGACCAAGTAATAAGATGAAAGAAATTATTGAAAAAATATTTCTGTTAACTATCCTGTTCTTTTCTTTTAGTTGTTCAAGCTTGGTTGAAGAATCGTGCCCCTGGTGAGAAGTCCACGTTTTCGGATTTATTTGATCAGACTTTTGTCGAGGTGTATAATTGGGGAGCACAAATGGTAAAACTCCAAATGCCTGTGCTACAGTGCAATATTGTGCAGCAGATGTTATTTATCCTTGAGGGACTGATACCCATTAAAAAGGAGGATGAACAGGCCGTTAGCATGTCAAGCAAGGAGAGCCAGGATGGTAAGTGATGGGGTGGAAAATGATTTGCCTGCAATCAGAAATCCTTCAACCAGTGGTGGTAGCAACTTGCAACTGCAACAAAACCAGATGCAGTCAAAGAACACAACCAAAATTATTAAAAACTTTTCAGCGGCAAAACGTTTAGAGCATCAAAAACATATCGAAGAATTGCGTCGGCAATCGATTGGCAGTCAGATTGTCGGTAAAGTATTTATAATCATAATTAGTTAATTAGAAAACTGTTCTCGTAGTGCTAACTAATTGTTTAGCCAAATCTCTTCTACTGCTTCTGTGTTCTGTGTGTGTTATTGTGTGTGTGTGTACTAACCCATTGTAATCGTAACTCATATCAGAGACATTCGATGTCTCCCATGTGTTTTGTAATTGTGATTGTCCCCCATAGTATATATCCTTTTTTGTGTCGTTGTTGAATAACCTAACAAATTACCTAATCCTAATCTAGCAACGTGTTTTGTCCATTATTTATTTGCATTTTATGTACATAATGTCTGATTTTATTATGCATTATTTAATTGTTTAAAATTGTAATATATAAATATTCACTTCCCATATAATACAGAGGATATGCCAGATGAGACAGCTGTGGAGGAGAAAGAGGATACTTGCACTCCAGAGCACTTGCACCGCTTGTATATATTCGCGCTCGCCTGGGGTTTGGGCGGTTACCTCTCTACCGGCGATCGCGGCAAAATGAATCTCTTTGTGAAGGAATCGTTTCCGCATCTGGACTATCCAAAGGGTAGTGCCCATGAAAATACAATATTTGACTTCTTTGTTTCTCCAACGGGCGTGTGGCAGTCGTGGAAGACGCTCGTCACACCCTACATGTATCCGGAGCTTTCCACACCAGACTATTTAAGCATTTTGGTGCCAATTGTGGATAATGTGCGTATCGACTATCTGATTGGCACTATTGCCAATCAGGAACGCGCTGTGATGCTAATCGGCGAACAGGGCACGGGAAAAACTGTGATTATGAAGAATTTTATGAAAAAAATGAATGTTGAGACGTATATGGGCAGATCCTTTAATTTCTCTTCAGCAACCAGTCCGTATCAGTTTCAGCGCACAATCGAGAGCTATGTTGAGAAGCGCGTTGGTGTGACCTTTGGTCCACCCGGTGGTCGCAAAATGATTGTATTTATTGATGACATTAATTTGCCAGAGATCAATGAGTGGGGCGATCAGATAACCAACGAGATTGTGCGCCAGTCTATGGACATGAAGGGCTTTTATAGTTTGGAGAAGCCTGGAGACTTTACCACTATTGTGGATGTGGCTTATGTGGCGGCCATGGGGTTGCCCGGCGGCGGAAGAAATGATATTCCGTCGCGTTTAAAGCGACAGTTTTGCGTCTTCAACTGTAATATTCCCGACAACGACTCCATTGATAAGATCTTCCGCGTTATCGGTGAGGGTCACTATAATGCCAAGCGTGGCTTTGTGCCCGAAATTCGCAGCCTCGTTAAGAAGCTGATCGTCGTGACACGGCATCTGTGGCAGCGTACGCGCGAGAAACTATTGCCTACGCCGGCCAAATTCCACTATGTATTCAGTCTTCGCGATTTGTCGCGTATCTGGCAGGGCATGGTTGGCACCTTATCCACAGTAATCACCTCGGAAAGCGTGCTCATGGCGTTGTGGAAGCATGAGTGCACGCGTGTGTTTGCCGATCGTTTTACCACATTCCAGGATAAGGAGTGGTTCGGCTCAGAGCTGGCATGTCTTGTGCGAGAGGAACTGGGAGAGTCCCATTCCCAGATGATTATACCAAATCCGGTATTCGTCGATTTTATGCGCGACGCCCCTGAGCCTACCGGCGAGGAAGGGGAGGACACCGATATGGAGCTACCAAAAGTCTACGAACCGGTTAACTCTCATGAAGTGCTACGCGAGCGTCTCGTCATGTTCCTCGCCCAGTTTAATGAGATGGTGAGGGGCTCTGGAATGGATTTGGTTTTCTTCCCAGATGCAATGTTGCACCTTGTGAAGATCTCCCGCATCATTCGGCATCCGAGAGGATCGGTCATGCTTGTCGGGGTCGGCGGTTCTGGAAAACAGTCGCTAACGAAATTGGCATCGTTTATAGCTGGCTACAAGACATTCCAAATTGCGTTGACGCGTTCTTACAATGTGGCCAATTTTCTGGAGGACCTAAAGCTGCTCTACCGCACCTGCGGCGTTCAGGGCAAGGGCACAACCTTCCTCTTTACTGACTTGGATATCAAGGAGGAAGGTTTCCTCGAGTATCTAAATAATATACTCTCGAGCGGCGTCATTTCAAATTTATTCTCGCGCGATGAGCAGGCCGAAATCGTGCAAGAGTTGACGCCGGTCATGAAGCGCGAAAATCAACGCAAAACAGCGACCCCGGAAAGTGTGATGGACTTCTTTTTGGCGCGCACCTGCACTAACCTGCACGTGGCATTCTGCTTCTCTCCAGTGGGTGAGACGTTCCGGTCGCGGGTGCAACGCTTTCCCGCCTTGGTCTCCGGATGCACCATCGACTGGCTGCACCCGTGGCCCAAGGATGCCTTGGTCTCGGTTGCTAGACACTTCCTCAGTCACTTCGAAATTGAGTGTACGCCGGCCGTTAAGGATGAGCTGGTCAACGCTCTTGGCTCCATTCAGGATATTGTCGCTGAAACGTCACAGGAGTACTTCCAACGTTTCCGTCGCGCCACGCACGTTACACCCAAATCTTATCTGAACTTTATTGCCGGCTACAAAAACATTTACCAAATGAAGCAGCAAGAGCTGCGCGACGGTGTGGAGAAGATGGATACGGGCTTGGAGAAACTGAAAGAGGCCTCCGCCTCAGTTGAGATTCTTAAAAAAGACCTCGTTGTCATGGAGGAAGAGCTTGTCGAGGCCTCCAAAAACGCAGAGTCCGTGTTAGTTGAGGTGACCGAGCGTGCAATGCAAGCGGAGATTGTCAAGAATCAAGTGCTTATCGTCAAGGACAAGGCAGAGGCTCTCGTCGCATGTATCGCCCAGGAAAAGGCACTTGCCGAGGAGAAATTAGAAGCAGCCAAGCCGGCACTCGAAGAGGCAGAGAATGCGCTAAATACCATTAAACCGGCTCATATTGCTACTGTGCGTAAATTGGGTCGGCCGCCACATCTCATCATGAGGATAATGGACTGCGTCTTGATTCTATTCAAGCGTAAGCTTCATCCCTGTATTCCCGACTCGGGCACACCATGCCCGAAGCCTTCCTGGCAGGAATCCCTCAAGGTTTGTATAACGTTATAGCAGGGATTTACCCGCTGTATTTTCTATTCCCCTTTTGCAGATGATGGCCAGTGCTACGTTTCTGCTTCAGCTACAGAACTATCCCAAGGACACTATTAACGATGAAATGATTGATCTGCTACAGCCATATTTCCGTATGGAGGATTATAACATGGACATGGCCCGTCGCGTTTGTGGTGACGTTGCCGGTTTGCTATCCTGGACTAAAGCCATGTCCTTCTTTCATAGTGTTAACAAAGAAGTGCTTCCTTTGAAGGCCAATCTGACATTGCAGGAGGCGCGCCTAAAGGTAAGTGACAGAAAGGAATGCATGGGTAGGTAGTTAGGGTGAGTTTCTCTTTTTTCTCTCTTTATTAGCTTGCCATGGACGATTTGTCCGGGGCAGAGGAACAATTGCGAGAACGTGAAGAAGCTCTGCAAGCGGTTAAAGATCAATATGATAAGGCCGTGGGAGAGAAGCAACGTTTGACAGATGCAGCGAATGTATGTCTACGCAAGATGACAGCAGCCACAGCCCTGATTAACGGTCTTTCGGATGAAAAACATCGCTGGACAAGTCAGAGCAAAGAGTTTAAAATACAGTTAGGAAAGCTGGTGGGCGATGTCCTACTGGCAACGGGCTTTTTGTCCTACTGCGGACCATACAACCAAGAGTTTCGAGCGAATCTTATTAGGACCTGGATGGGCATACTGAAGCAAAAGAATATTCCTTTCACCACTGGCCTAAACATTATCAACATGCTTGTGGATTCATCGACTGTATCAGAATGGACTCTACAGGGTTTGCCAAATGATGAGTTATCAGTGCAGAATGCTTTGATAGCCACCAAATCCAGCAGCTATCCATTGCTGGTTGATCCACAGACCCAAGGGAAGATATGGATCAAGTGTAAAGAGGATCGCAATGAACTTCAAATCACTTCTTTGAATCACAAATACTTTCGCACTCACCTGGAGGACTCACTTTCTCTGGGTAGGCCACTATTAATTGAAGATGTGGGCATTGATCTAGATCCAGTTATTGATAATGTCCTGGAAAAGAATTTCATTAAATCTGGCAGTATTGAAAAAGTGCTAGTCGGTGATAAAGAATGCGATGTGATGCCAGGATTTATGCTGTATATCACCACCAAGTTGCCCAATCCGGCTTTCAGTCCCGAGGTTAGTGCCAAGACCTCTATTATTGATTTTACTGTCACTATGCGTGGCTTAGAAGATCAGTTACTTGGCCGAGTTATACTGATGGAGAAGTCCGATTTAGAAGCGGAACGAGTGGCCCTCTTTGAGACAGTTATGCAGAATCAGCGCAACATGAAGGAACTGGAAGCTAATCTCCTGCTGCGCCTGAGCTCATCCCAGGGCTCTCTGGTGGACGATGAGGCGCTTATTGAAGTTCTTCGTGTGACCAAGACCACAGCAGAAGAAGTTAACCAGAAGCTTAAAATTTCCGAAGTGACTGAGCGAAAGATTATGAAGGCCCGTGAGGAATTCCGAGCAGTTGCCAAACGGGGATCTATCCTATATTTTTTAATTGTGGAAATGAGCAATGTAAATGCCATGTACCAAAATTCTCTGAAGCAATTTTTAGTGATTTTCAATAACTCCATCACAAAATCGGCTAAATCCAGCGTTACTGAGGAGCGCATAAATATAATTCTTCGTTATCTTACCTATGAGGTTTACAAGTTTACCAATCGCAGTTTATACGAGCGACATAAGCAACTCTTTACCCTAATGTTGGCCATTAAAATTGATTACCACAACGGAAATATTAGCCATGAGGAGTTTTTGTCCTTTATTAAGGGAGGAGCTTCACTGGATCTGAATGCAGTGACTCCAAAACCATTCCGTTGGATTCTTGATATAACATGGCTCAATTTGGTGGAGATTAGTAAGTTGGATACCTTCTCCACTGTCCTGCAGGTGATTGAGTTAAATGAGCGTGAATGGCGCTTTTGGTACGAGTGTGAGAAACCCGAAAACGAGGAAATTCCATGTGGCTATAATACACTTTTGGACGGCTTTCGTAAACTATTACTAATACGATCCTGGTGCCCAGATCGGACCATTTCTCAAGCCAAAAAGTATATCGAAGGTGAGTGTTTAGTAAACTTAAGACTAATCCTTCTTTTATATATGTTTTTCTTCTCCTGTTCATAGAGTCCCTTGGCAATGAGTACAGTGAAATGCAAATTTTGGACTTGGAAGAAATGTGGTAAGTATAAAGTTTATTATATGAAAAAACTTTTGCAGAATTAGCATTTTATTTATTTCCTTTAAAGGCTGGAGTCAGAACCACGAACACCTTTTGTTTGTTTGCTTTCCATAGGATCAGATCCCACTACACAAATTGGAGCCTTGGCTAAACAAAAGGATATTAGTGAGTGTTTACTAACATCAATTTTTATTAAATGTTTGTAAATATTTTCTTGCTTCCTGCAGTATTGAAATGTGTATCCATGGGACAGGGACAGGAATATCATGCACGTAAAATGATCATGGAATCGATGGCATGTGGTGGTTGGGTACTCCTACAAAATGTTCACCTTTCGTTGCCATTTTGCACAGAAGTAATTGATATGCTGGTGGAGACAGAGCAAATTGACGAGTCCTTTCGCATGTGGGTTACCACCGAGCCACACTCTGAGTTTCCCATCGGCCTGCTGCAGATGGCTCTCAAGTTTACCAATGAGCCGCCGCAAGGTATAAGAGCCAGCTTGAAGCGTAGTTATCAGGTGGGTGGATGGCTCAGTTGTGTTAAATAATTAATTTTCAATCTTTGTCGTTGTCGTTGCCTTAGTCATTCACCCAGGACTTTCTCGACTACACCTCGGCCTCACAGTGGCCACCATTGCTATATACAGTGGCATTTTTGCACACAATCGTTCAGGAGCGTCGCAAATTTGGACCACTTGGATGGAATATACCCTATGAGTTTAATCAGGCGGATTTTGCCGCTAGCGTACAGTTCATACAGAATCATCTAGATGAAATGGATCCTAAGAAGGGTGTCTCTTGGCAGACATTAGTCTATATGATTGGTGAAGTTCAATATGGTGGACGGGTGACGGATGACTTTGACAAACGATTGCTTACCACATTCACATCGGTATGGTTTTGTGAGCAACTCCTATCCAATGCCTTTGAATTTTACAAGGGATACAAGGTGCCAGGGACCAAAAGTCTGCAGGGTTTTATCGATTACATTAACAGCCTGCCAGCCTATGACACGCCCGAAGTGTTTGGCTTGCATTCGAATGCTGACATCACGTACCAGATTAATTCAGCCAAGGGTGAGTCCATACATACATACATATATGTACAAATGTATTGGGAATAACGTGTGGAGCCAACAGTTAAATGTCAATTGGATTTTGGCCATCAACAAACTTAAATAGACGCACTTTCTAAGGGACAATGACTTTTATTGAAAAACATTTTTCACACAAATGCCAACTTGTATTTATGAAATTGTTGTGGTCGGTTAATTCTTTTCTTTTCTTTGAATTACCAAATTACACAACATGTGGCCACATGTGTGTGGCACAGAGATTTTCGGCCTCGAGGGTCCCATCTATTACCTGTATGCATATATACTAAATTTTCATTACGTCAGCAAGCAAAAAAAAAAAAAGGATAAAAGAAAACCAATGGCAAATGGGTTCAAAATTTATGTAAAGCTCTATTGCATATTCAATTTGCACTTTATGCCTGTGTGTGTTAAAAGAATAACGGAATAAATTTTAATGTGGTTTTTGTGGTGTGCCACCCTGCGGTGTCAAATAAATGGAGAAGAGTAGAAAAACCAATCAGCAGCCCACGCTGGGCAATTAGCACATTGGTATTGGCATCGTCATCGATATTGGCATTGACATTTGCATAACCAATGAGACATAGCGGAGCCAATTCTTTGTAACCTAGCTTATCCCAATTTTTACTTTTTTTTTTCTCACCCTTTAAGGCATCCTGGATACCATACTTAGTGTACAGCCCAAAGAAGGTGGCGGTGGTGGTGGTGAGACAAGAGAGAGTATTGTCTATCAATTGGCCGATGATATGTTGCGTAAACTGCCAGCCCAATACAATGCCTATGAGGTACGAGAAAATTTGACACGCATGGGCATCCTGTTGCCCATGAATATATTCTTGAGGCAGGAAATTGATCGCATGCAACGTGTGATTAAGCGTGTTTATACCTGCTTGTGCGATCTGAAGCTCGCCATTGATGGCACCATTGTAATGAGTCCAGCACTCAAGGAGTCACTCGATGCCATGTATGATGCCCGTATACCAGAGACCTGGATGAAGGTATGTATGTATGCATATATGTATGTATATTTGTAATCCAAAAGCGAAAGACTCATTAAATGCTTTCGCTGCCTCATTTCTGGCACTTTAAGCTACAAACGTGAATAGATTTTATGGTCTCCCATTGTCTCTAAGGTACCTGCTGAGGTTTTATTTTATGTACCTACATATATTTACACTTTGCAGCCGGACTCCGGTAACATGAAAGCCACGTTCATTGCCGGTGGCGCAAAACTAATCTCAACGTTCGTTTTTACCAGAGTTTCTCGATTTGCGTAGGTTGTGCGTGTGTTTTTTTTTTTTATTGTCTCACGAGGTTTTTATCGGCTGGCAAACAAATTTAGCCCAAATATTATGAACAAAGCGTGAGACCCTCTACACCCCACACCTCACATTAACTCGGCCAACATTCTGCTTCTCATTTCTTGGCATTCGCTCAGTCAGGAATAGGGGCGAGACTTGGTGCGGAGGGGGAAAAATTATGTGGCTGCTTTCAATTGCCGCTTATAAAAAATTGATTGATTTTGCAGGCCTTTTACTCACCGGGGTCATTTTTATTTATGCGTGTAAACGTTTAACGCCTGAAAGCATTTTCCTCTTTACCAAGAGAATACTAATACTTGTGCACACGGAAACGGGAAAAATGGGCGGGGTGGGGGGATTGAACAATCGCTTGAAAATATTTTCTTTCGCTTTTTTTTTTTTTTGTTTTACAAAAGGCCGAGACCTTTGTTTGGGGTTAAGTTAATAAACTTCTGGGTAAAAGGTAAAAGCAAATTAATATTAAATAAATCATCCTAATGAGCTCAACGCAGTCAATAGAAGTCTCAAAAGATTTAGCCAACAAAATAATTGGAGACTAAAGCAAAAGTATGATAAGTAGCATTTTTTCAAAATTTCATATTCCCACATAAACACAATATCATACATACATACATATAATATACATATACAATATATAAGACACACTTATACTAAACATATAAAACATTTATTTGTTCGACAACAAATAACACTTTAAAAAACGTTCAAAACCAAGGAAGATTAAAGGCGAAAGAAAAAAATAACATGGACAAGGCAACAAAACCTAATATCAAAGGGAGGACCTCAAAAAATACCAAGTCTCTAAAGCGAAGGACTCAAAAAATAAAACTTTTGGAACCGCCAAATTTAACGATTCAAGATCGCGATTATGGTTTTGTAAAGGCGAACAATAGAAGTACACCATATCCCGCACCCAAGGTTCCATTGGATGCCTACACACTAAAGGCCAGGCTACAGAAAGCTAAGGAAATCAGAAAGTCAATATTGTCAATGGATGAACCACCTGAATATATATCATCAAGCAGCACATTATCGACTGAGTCCTTCCAAATACTCCAAAGTTCAGAACTAGATTCAGAAGAAAGAGCTTCCAGTTATCTTCCATTCAAGTTGAAGCGTAAGTTGTTTGACGAAGCCGAGTTTACCATTGCCTCTGGCAAGAAGCTTAGTGAAATACCCCATCCGATACTTCAAATGGGAAATCAGAAACACACAGCCTCTAAGCCACAATCACAATCGATTGCGATTAGTGACATAGAAGAATTTTGTCGTCAAATGAACATTAAGATTGCCAAAGGGTCACTTTAAAAGCTAGTCCATCAAATAAGCATTTCATATTCATTCGGAATATTTTAGCAAAAAGTGTTGTCAATAAATAAATAAAAAAAATAAAAAAAAAAACTATGGTTGCCTACAACAAAATATATTTACAACTGGCTATGTCTGCATTTGTCTTTAAATCTCTTAACTGTGATAATGTCTTTGTCCATGCCACTTGCAGATATCCTGGGAGTCGACAACGCTTGGCTTTTGGTATACAGAATTACTGGAGCGTAACGGACAATTTCGTACCTGGATATCAACGGATCGTCCAAAGGTAAGGGAATAACTTTACGCTTGATGAAAACTTACCAAATTCCGTAAAGAACTAACACATTAATTGTTTAATATACTATTCTCTGTTTATTTTATATTTTCTTTCTCAAAACTAAACTCTTTGTTTAATTTGTCAACGGAAACAACAAAAACAAGGTATTCTGGATGACAGGTTTCTTTAATCCGCAGGGCTTTCTGACCGCCATGCGGCAGGTGAGTTAACAAAAAAATAGATAAAAATATACAAAATAGAAGGGTGAAACAACAAAGAAATTGTTTTCATATAACCCACATGTGCCTAACACATAGGAAAAGTCTGAGAGATTTTGATATTTACATATGAGTCTGTGTATGGATGGATAAATATTTAACCAAAAAGGCACTTCCTAGAATAAACCAGACAGACATAACGAAAGCTTAAAAGAATTTCAGTTAACCAAAAAAAAAAAAAAAGAGAGACGAAAAATGTTTCACAATTTTAAATTGGTTTCCAGAATGACATTCGGCACCTTTCAGTTTTACATATGTACATATGTATGTGTCGATATATAAAATATATATTCATGCGAAAAGCAAACATTTTAATTACATTTAAACTGTGTCCGTGTACGTATCCCTTTTGGATGGTCACAGAACACTCAGATGGAGCTCCATATTGATATTTTATATGCTTCATGTTATTCACACGTTTGTTTACTTCATTCCTTTGCATTGCATGGTGCCGTGGCTCACTTGAACCCATTTATGGTTCAATTCTCGTCATCATCATCACCGTTTACATTTGCCTTACTTGCTGCAAATTGTCAGGAGGTAACGCGAGCTCACAAAGGTTGGGCCCTCGACTCGGTTGTGCTGCAGAATCAAATAACACGCTACAACAGGGAGGACATCACCGAATACCCCACTGAGGGAGTTTACGTTCATGGACTATTCCTTGAAGGTAAAGTAAAGGCACTTTCTGTCCCATTGTCAGTTACAATTCCACTTGCAGCTCTTTTGCACTTTGCAGTTCATGAGTTGAGTGAAACACTCGCCTTATTTTTCCATTTTACCTTTTTTTTTTATTTTTATTCTGTTCTCTTTTTTTTTTTATATACTTGTTATCTATTCGTAACCTGGTTAGAGTTTTATGTGTGAATTTATTGAGGAGAAGTCTTAACGAGAGCTCGGTTCATGCCCTTTAGTGTTGCCACCAGAAAAATGGGTTTCCGTATATTTACTTGCTTTTATATGTGTATCTGTATCTGTTTAGTCCCTATATGTCCACCTGTCTTGTCTGTTTGCATAGTTCACACATGTGTTTTCTTTGTTGTCGAAAATAGAAGCAAAAGAAACCTTTGGCAAAGTCTTAGAAAGTTCTTTAAAGCAAAGCGGAAAAGCAATTAACAATCAAGTGGTAAGACATGATTTCTATGGAAAACCCACTTCAAAACTGATTAACTAGCTAGTGCAACTTAAGTAACCTTTAGTAATTAAATATTTCGTAGTATCTATCTATTGATTAGTTGTTTGCCCTTAGTTTAATAGAGGAAGTAATTGAAGTGCTTCGTTCAGAAGTGCTGATCTCATCCGATTTGAATAAAGCAATTATCAGTTTTTTTTTTTTATTATTAAGGATATATGTACATAAACACATTGATAAAGGATGATGTTTTTGGCTGCTACGTGACCCAATCACCAAATGTGAACAACAGAAGGGAAAAAGCAAAAAAAAAAAAAATTGAATATTCCCATAAATGCAAATGATTTTCGTACTCAATCCCTGACCTAACAACACAAATAATTTGCATAAATCGTATGAGAGACTTTGGTGTACAAACACTCCGACACGTTCCCAACACATAGGGTATCCTTGTGCATAATACGCCTACACAAAGAAAACCAAATCTGGCCGAATAAAGGTGTCCATAAAGTAGGTATAAGTTGTGGCCTTCGTACCTTTTCTTTTTATTATTTTTCTTGCTAGAGTCTCTATTAAACACAATAATTTTACCTTGGGCGATAAGATAATAAACATGGTGTGTGTGTGTGTGTGTGTGTGTGTGTGTGCGTGTGTGTGCGCGTGTGTGTATATGTTTCCTAATAGAGGGCGCCATATTAACATCATTTGTAAGCTGACCCCTTGGGCTTAAGGCTGCCTGGCAATTAAGATTGTCTTGACGATTTAAATTTAAGTTTAAACTTTTTTGTTATTTTAGGCGCTTCTCTGGATCGTCGTAGCGGCAAATTGATTGAGTCAAGAATGAAAGTACTTTATGAACAAATGCCAGTAATTTATATCTATGCCATCAACACGACAGCCGGTAAGGATCCAAAATTATATGAATGTCCAATCTATCGTAAGCCTCAACGCACCGACTTGAAGTACGTTGGCTCAATTGACTTTGAGACCGATTTCAATCCCAAACACTGGACCCTGCGTGGCGTGGCCCTCCTCTGTGACATTAAGTGAACTGGAATAAGGACAACGATGAAGGAAGGGTGTCATTGTTTGGACGAACTCGCTGCTGCTGTTGCTCCTTGCTCATTATGTCGAATGTTGTACGTGTTGTTTTTTTTATTTTTGGCGTTTTGTGATAATTATCGGTTTAACGACAACTTTCTTTTTGTTTGTTGGCAATTTGTTAGAAACTCTTGTTTTGTTAACAAGCCGCAAATACAAAAATTTATTAATTAAGCCCTCGAGTTGGGCTAACAATATGTTGTTTACACAGCAAGCGGACCATTAAACCATTTATTACTTGTTATTTGAGTTTCAATTTACTTTTAAACACTTTTAGAATTGTTGAATAAAGCGTTAAATTAGACTAGAAAAGACAAAAAGAAAGTGTTTATTTTAACCAATGTAAATATACGGAAATATCTTTTAAGTAAGTCATTAAATATACAAACAAATGAAAATAGGAAGAGTTGAATGCCATTTCAATAATTTAGATTTTCTTTATTCTTCAATTTTGTGGTTTTGGTTTTCTTGTCGTTTTTTTTTTTGTTTTGTTTTAATAAATACATATACATACATATATAATTTTCTTTTGTATATATATATAATTTCCATTGAATTCATTTATATTTCTTTTTCTTTTTTTGGAATTTTGAGAAAATGTTTTTATTTACATACACATATAGAGAAATTATTTAATTGTGTGTGTGTGTGTGTGGTTGTGTATCTGGTTTTGTGTGTGTTTGTAATTCACTCGATTCTTTGTCAATATATAACATAAGATATACGTATTGTGTCAATTGTCTATATATATATATATATATATATAAATTTATAGTATTTAGTAATAGTTTGCACATGCACAAGTCAAAGCATAGCTCATCATCTACCTTTAAAATCGTTAGTTAGTTATTTTAGTTAGTTAGTCGTATTTATATGATTTGGAACCATTTCGTGTCTTCAACATGTCTTTAAAAACTTGCTTAAAACTTAATAATAACACATTTAACAGATAATAAAAGGGTAATAAGAATAAATGATAAAAATTAAATATGAAATTCTTTGAGCATCAATTACAATACGGAGATGTTAATGTTAATCTTGTTTTTGCAAATTAATTTATTACAAAAACAATTTTTTAAACAAACAAGAACTCAATTCCGCCCGCGGAGTGTTTGTGTGTATGTATATATATATATATATGTATGTAAATATATGTTAATATATATTAACGTAACCCGATCAAACATAAAATTCGATGAAAATAAAACCTGTTGCCAGAATAGCTTTATGCAATGAATATTAATTACCAATACACACATATATATATATACATATATATATTTAATTATATATACATATATATGTACATACATGTGTAAGTGAGCTCATTAAAAATGCAATTGATTTGTTACATAATACAATAAATACATACACACACATTCATTGTAATTTCACTGTAATTTCTTTTATAATTTTTTGCATATACCTTCGTTTTTTTCACATTCTTTTTTATTATTAAAACTACATATATGTATATATATATTTTCAATCAACATCATTTAGGCTATTAAACAAATGCAATTTATTTATTTATTTTTCTTCATTTTTTTCTTTTTGTAATATATATTATTTTTTTTTGGATTTTTTACTTTTTGCTATTCGATAAATATATATTTGAGTAAAGTACCAGAAATGCCACTCCACTGATTTGGGAACGCAGTTTTCGCTTCGTTTCGATCTGAGAGAGAGGTAGCATGAATCATTCTTGTTGCATACGTACATACATACAGAAGTTAGTTAGTATTTTGGTTAGTTAGTTAGATTACAATAAAATACAATACAAATGTTGTTGCTGTTAGAACATCTATCAAGAGGAAGTATGGTGGGTGGGTTCAGTAATTAGGATTAGTATTTCAATTATTAATAATCTGTGCTATATATGTATATATATGTATTTTGGAGGGTTTTGATGTAGCATTTTGAATCTGAAACGGAATCGGAATCGGGCGGGGGGGTAAGGTCTGTGCACACACAACATGCCTGTCTTAGAGCCAGCCATTTTAGGAACCGTCAATATACATTGCTAACTGTCGTCTATTACCTCTATCCTGTCTAACTGTCTGTCTGTCTGTCTATCATTTTGCCTGACTAGTTGTCTGCCTTGTGCGATAGCATTTGTAGCTACTTAATTAGCATAATGGTGATTTTTGTGCAATCCATAGAGAAAGCGCCAGGGCAAACGTCGCGATACATTTGCATTGTCTTCATCGTTGGCAATATCATTCGGTTCCTCGTTTGCCCAATTAAGATTGTCCTCCAATTCAGCTAAGACCCGCTCCTGTTCTTGTTCTTGTTCCTGCTCTGGTTGTGGCTCCTCGTCCATGTCGTTGGCATTGCCTGTTGCGCTTTGGCCATGCCCATTTTCATGATTTGTTTCATTTGCAATTTCATTTCCGTTTGACTGATGCTTGGCCAAGACGTTTAGGGATTTTTGCTGGGCTGATGATGTTGCTGCTCCTGCTCCTGCTTCTGATTCTCCCTCTACCCTCGGTCTTGGTTGGGTTTGTGCCTGTTGCAGAAAATCAAAAAACCGTGACGACGATGTGGACAAAGGGAAAACGGGAGTAGATGCGGACTGTGACAAGCTCCAAAGTTGACTGGGGAAATGTTGCAGCTGTTGCTCTCGCAATGGATCCAGCTGGTAGTTTCGCCTGGGCTCGACTAACACTCGTTTGCCAACGTTCTTTAGTATTGCGCGATTCAATTCAACCTGAGGAGAAGAACAAGAAACAAAAATAACAAAAATGGTTGACATTAAAAGGGAAATGAGGGAAAGGAAATGTTATGAGTATGCACTCTAACCCTAAGGGGAATGAATCCGTTTCAGCTTGTGTGGCATTCGTGAAGCACAGCACACATTTAGTTTAAATGGCATAAATATTTTATTTTCTCACACTGAAAATTTGATTTATGGCTTCATTTTGCGCTTTTTAATTGAATTTTTAACTTTGCCAGATGAGTTTGCTTTTAAACAGTAAAATCAAAAAATCTTATTTATATTCTGTTTGGGTCCGCGTATATTGATCCTAAAATTATGCAACGAAATTGTATTTTTTTTGTATGGTATTGCCAATATTGGCAAAACGTTTAATATAAATAAACTGACAAGGGAGGGAAGTGAAAAACACGTAATAAAAGAAGCCAAAAAGCACACACACACACTCACAGAGATAATTGTGCCATTGTGCCAATTAATTAATGAGTTCATGACGTTTTTTCCTAGACAATTCATGCAAGTGTTTAATAGATAAGAGTCAGAGTGTTTAGTCATATTTGGGAAGATCCCAATTCAGTAGGTATAGGCCTTGTCTAGTTAAGCAGTTTAATGATTAGATAGCATAAGGAGAAATTTTTATGGGCATGTGAAGAGATCACACCCAAGTCATGCGGAAATTTACTCAAAATGGATTGGCAGACAAGTATAAAAGGCAAAGGAAAACCTGCGATTTTTATCAGTTACGATTTAGATCTTAACAAAATTGTGATGAAATTGACCGAAATTGCTGTTATTACAGCTTTGATAGCTGTTCTAGTACTGAGTGCTGGTGCTAGACCCCAAAATGAAAAGAAAGGTATTCAAAACTTAAGACCAGACAACAATGATAACCAAAACAGACTTGAGAGACATGACGAAAGTGCATCATTGTCATCTAAGGAGGAAGAAAATGAACGCCCAAGCGTAGCAAACTCATCAGAAAATGGTTCCGGAACTGGAGACCTGTCACAAGAGTCAAAACCATCAAGAAGTGAGGAAAATTCCTCTGAGAATAGTAAGTTTGAATGTCAAAGAATTTACCATAAAGTTAAATTATTTAAAATTAATTATTCAGGAAACTCCAATGAAAATGGATCTGGAGATCAATCAGAAGAGTCCTCAGAGCAATCAAATGAACACCAACGTCCTCCACATGGTCAGCGTCCACCACACCGACCTCCACATAGGCCTCCACACAGGCCACCACACAGACCACCACACAGGCCGCCACATCGTCCAACTCCTCCAGCAGAAGACGACAGCACCACCATTGAACCTGAAGATTCAACATCTGTACAGCCAGAGGATTCCACTTCTGTTCAGCCAGAGGATTCAACAACTATTGAGCCAGAAGAATCAACTACTATTCAGTCAGAAGAATCAACTACTATTCAGTCAGAGGATTCAACCACTATTCAGCCTGGTAACTCAACTACCATTGAGCCCGAGGATTCGACAACCCTTGAGGTTTAGTTATGAACTAAGTATCTAACACCAGAAACGATTTTGAATAAAAGAAGCTAAATTTTACATAGAAATATGTATTATATATAGTAACAAAATGGAAACGACTCAAGTTATTTAGCCACACAACTGGGGACGGATCCCCATTTTATTTATATTGAACTCAATTATTCAAATGCATCAGAGCGTCTTCGTGCATCTATTTATCAAATCCGAATCCCTTTGACAAATCAATACATGTGACCTGACATGTGTAAATGGAGCGCACAAATTTGCTTAACCATCGTCATCGGCAAGCCATCACCCACTGTTACTCCCACTGCCATATCTCCATCAAAGACCCCACAGGCAAATCGTTTGAATTCCTGGCATTAAATCGTTTGATTTTCTTTCCCCCTTTTTTGTATATATATTTTGGTTGTGTGTCCTTCGCATCATTTTATGGTAACCAAATAAATTCGCTTCGTTACAAAGGAGAAAAACATTTTGGTTACGTATACGCAGCGTTGGTTGCTAAGCCTTTCTCTGGATATCATTTTGGCCGGCGGCTTAGGCACTTCAAGCCTTTTTTTTTTGCAGCCTCTTATTTTGTTGTTGTTATTTCTGTAGCTGTTGTTTTTGGATTGTCTACCTGTTTGGGTTACCTGTCAGTCATTCAATAGCCAACGATAAGAGAATGTGGGTAGAATCCAAACGACCTTGTCTTATTCTATTTTCATCAAAATACATTTTGCTATTTCTTTGGGTGGGAATTAAAAAAGTTTATCCAAGTTCTTTTTTACCTTTCTCTCACATTTCCCGATCCTCTCCCACAGAGTTTCAATTTCTTTTTCCACTTCTCAGTCAACTATTTCTCATTTACCTTTCTAATTTCTTTTGATTACAACTCTCATTCACAATTCGCAGTACACCAAATTGCACTCGTGCAAGTTTTGCGTTTTGCTCTTTGTTTGCCTTGCGACTTGGTCAAAACTTTTTCTCTACTTTGTTTTTCTTTTTCCCTCGTTTTAGCTTATTAAAAATACCAAGATGGCTCTCTGTTTATGATGGTCAACGGGGCTTTTCATTTGATTCTAAGCCACTTACCTGCCGCGTATTTTCCTTCATTTGCCTACGCGCTATTTCCAGTAGAAGCCGCTGACGCAACACATCCAAGGGATTGACAATGGAGAGCGACGGTTTATTGCGCTTGGCCCACAGTAAATAATCATCCTAGAAAAAAAAAAGAAAAAAATCATTTGCAATTCATTTAAAAGTTTTTATTATAAGCAATGGAAAAGTTATTTTCTAGTTGGCAAATAAAAACAGAAAACATACATATTTCAAAGGATTAAGCAAATAAATAGAAAAGACATATCATAAAGATGTCATAATGAGCTTGATTTCTTATTTTTGTTTTAGATAATTAGGTAATAATTCTTATCTTGCTTTATTATTAATCGTTTTGTTATTATTTTGCATCAAAGTTCATTGAAATTGATTTTTAATTATCTGAAAAGAACTTCTGAAATATTCAAACCTTATTGTAATTGAAATAAATTTTTTACCTTGAATATTTTCGCGATTGTTTTTATGCTTTCAATGTCATTAGACTAATATGTATGTATTTACAATATGTCAAACATTCTGGTAAATGATAAGGAAAGCTTATAAACAATTTAGATCTGATATGATGGGAAATTTTTGAAATGTTTTCATGAGTCATAGAAGATTATGTGATTTTCAAGTGTTTTTAAGTTAAAAATCGCCAATTAAAATAGACTTTTAAATATCGTCTTTGTTTACATGATTTGACAAAAAAACAATGGAAGAAAACATTTCTGTTGAAGTATTAACATTTCTTAGAAGATTCAGATAAACATTAAACTTTTTATGATCATTAACGCATTTAATCATCCGGAATATATATATATATATAAGTATATTATTACCGTGCAAATACTTTCAAGAACCTTAAGTGAAATTTCACTTTTTTTTTTTAATGTGTGGGCTATCAGACAGAGTTCTGTTATCTAATCACCTGTGGTCTATTGCCGTAGTGTCTGGTCCCAGGTGGCGATTGTAGCTATGATTTGTCTATCTACATATCTTTGGTTTCTATAAAAGCAAGCGCCCATTTCGATTATAGTTAGTGTACAACGAACTATAGAAGAATGAAGGGTCTAACGATTGCAGTATTCGCGATTTTATTGGCAGTGGTGGCCGCCAGGCCGAATTCTGCTTGGAGAGGTAACAATGGAGGTGGCAGCTGGGGAGCAAGTGGCAACAACGGTTGGAACAACAATGGAAATGCAGGCAGCTGGAACGGCAATGGAAATGGCTGGAACAACAATGGAAATTCTGGCAGCTGGAACGGCAATGGAAATGGCTGGAACAACAATGGAAATTCTGGCAGCTGGAACGGCAATGGAAATGGCTGGAACAACAATGGAAATTCTGGCAGCTGGAACGGCAATGGAAATGGCTGGAACAACAATGGAAATTCTGGCAGCTGGAACGGCAATGGAAATGGCTGGAACAACAATGGAAATTCTGGCAGCTGGAACGGCAATGGAAATGGCTGGAACAACAATGGAGGTGACTGGAATCACAATGGAGGTGACTGGAATGGTAATGGCGGTAGCTGGAATGGTAATGGCGGTAGCTGGAATGGTAATGGCGGTAGCTGGAATGGTAATGGCGGTAGCTGGAATGGCAATGGACATGGTCATGAACATAATAATGGTGGTCATGGAAATGGAGGTCATGGCCATGGAGGAAACGGCCAAAATCGCCCACCACCACCACCACCACCGCCACCAACAACAACTGTATTGCCAGTAGAGACCACTGAGGATAATGTTGTTTGGTCCACTTCCACACCCGAGATTGTGCAACCAACTGTGCCAACAACTGAGCAACCAGTAGAGTCAACAACCTTAGGCCCAGTGGAACCTGAAGATTCTACAACTCAAGCTCCTCAAGAACCTGAAGATTCCACAACCCAATCTTCTGATGAACCAGTGGACTCCACAACTCAAGCTCCTGAAGAACCTGAAGATTCCACAACCCAATCTTCTGATGAACCAGAGGATTCCACAACTCAAGCTCCTGAAGAACCTGAAGATTCCACAACCCAATCTTCTGATGAACCAGTGGACTCCACAACTCAAGCTCCTGAAGAACCTGAAGATTCCACAACCCAATCTTCTGATGAACCAGAGGATTCCACAACTCAAGCTCCTGAAGAACCTGAAGATTCCACAACCCAATCTTCTGACGAACCAGTGGACTCCACAACTCAAGCTCCTGAAGAACCTGAAGATTCATCAACCCAATCTTCTGACGAACCAGTGGACTCCACAACTCAAGCTCCTGAAGAACCTGAAGATTCCACAACCCAATCTTCTGATGAACCAGAGGATTCCACAACTCAAGCTCCTGAAGAACCTGAAGATTCCACAACCCAATCTTCTGATGAACCAGAGGATTCCACAACTCAAGCTCCCGAAGAACCTGAGGATTCTACTACACAATCCCCTGAAGAGCCTGAAGATTCTTCTTCGCAATCTCCCGAACAACCAGCGGATTCCACTACTCAAGCTCCCGAAGAACCTGAAGATTCTTCAACTCCAGCCTCCGAAGAGCCAGCGGATTCCACTACTCAAGGTTCAGTAGAACCCGAAGAATCTACAACTGAAGTTTCAGGAGCACCAGAAGATTCAACCACTGCGGAAGATAGAGACTCCACAACAGAGGCCGAAGAGGGTAGTGGTTTCACCGTCTAAATCGAACTTTAATAATTATTTATTAGAGGTAGTAAATCTACATTAAATCATTAAAAACTTTAAGCAAATCCTGAATTTCATTATTTAAGAGATTTGGTAGTATTAAGTATTTGGTTGTACTTTAATTGTGTAAGATATACTATATAAAATCAAATTGTTTTATACAGAATCAGTTTTGAAATCGTTTCTTTATCTTTTCAAGTGGACTTCAACAACACAATACTTTAATATTTTAGATGGTATTTTTCCGGTTTAATTTGACCGACGTCATTATAGAGATTGTCGATTAAATTTCCGTGTTGTTGATGGGCGCCAAAAAATATTCCAATCTAAGGTGGTAAAACACACATTGATTAGTCATAATTTGCATCGATTGATAACAATTGGAAATTAATAATGGAAATTTTCTGTATTTACGATAAGATAGTATGAACTAATTTCTTTCTTTGTATTTGCTCTTGGCTGTAACAAATTATTGAACTGTTACAAACTAATTTGCATTGTAATAGGTAACTAAACGATAAGCTTCTTATT
Organism: Drosophila emarginata; assembly: GCA_037075365.1. Classification (NCBI taxonomy): domain Eukaryota; kingdom Metazoa; phylum Arthropoda; class Insecta; order Diptera; family Drosophilidae; genus Drosophila; species Drosophila emarginata. The sequence goes on along the minus strand of JBAMCD010000221.1, from coordinate 16,665,262 downwards.
TGTGTGTTTATATATATATTAAAGCGGAAGCAAATAAACCTTATCATTGCAATTTTGCTCCTCCGTCGGCAACATTCAATCAAATAAATCTTTTACTCATCATTTTCAAACCTTTCTGCAAATTAAATTAAGAAAACTAAACTTTAAGCAGCTCGAGGGATGAATTTAATCGAGCGCTATATTTTACGGGTCACTCAAATAGTTCAAATTGAAATAAATAGTTTGCATAAACTTTTCGCATAAGTTTCAATCTAGCGAAAAATTCCATTTTCCCGGCATAACTTTTGCCTCCTTTACAGTTTCAGGTTAAAACCAGAAATTTCGTTAGAAATATTAAACACGAAAATATATGTATATTAAAAACTGCAACATTTTACATAGAAAGTCATGGTATAGGAAACTTTTGGCACTTTTGACAAAGGAATGAGTCGATGCAATGTTCAGATCGTTCCGTTCTGATTACTTTAACTTATTGGATCAATCGAGTCTATTGTTGTGATAGGACACCCAACTTTCTCATGGACAAACTTTTGGCATGTCCAAAAAATTAAGGTACAACTTTTGTTTGTTTATTTTGTTGTGGTTTTCCTTGCTGTCCAATGCAAATAAACAAAATAGCCAAAACAAAAATATTTCTGTTTTCGGTCTAATGAAGCATACGCAATTGAGGCTTAAATAAAAGTTCCAGCTAACAACAATTCCCTTTCTATTTTAAACTTGTTTCCATGTTATATAAAAAAAAAAAACATTTTTAAACTTTGACTAATTTATTTGTACTATAGATGACGACTTATAGTCCCTAGTTTTGGTCAATTGGCACGCTTCAAGTGGATACTTGAAATGATTAGATTAATAATTGTAAGAAGTAAAATGTTTTTTTCTGAAAAAAATTATATATTTAACATTTAAAACTATGCAACCGCCAAACAAATGTGATTAGATTAAAGATAACTAAGAATTTTGATTTGCGAATGTGGAAAAATATTTCTAAAGAAATTGTCGAACAAACAATTGGAATTCATGAAAATCGCAATTTTGAGATTAGATAAAGAATTAAACAGCATTTAATAAATTGTCATAGTTGAAGTACTCCTACAACTTTCCCATTTCATAGCCATTGTGCTAACTGAATGGCATCTGCAGGGCAAATTATCTTATATATAATGCATGGATATGGAATTATCATTATTAATATTAATAAGAAGTGAGCACAACACTCATTGAATAGCTAAACAAAAGTCAGCTTTTGTTTTGTTGATTGCTGTTAGGAAACTCGCTTTTAGTGCGTCTATGAACTTTGGTTAATTAAAGTGTTTGTGTTTGCCAGTATGTGAAGCCTCCTGACAGTAGCAACATCAAGTTGTCATCACATATGTCAACAAATTTGACCAGACAAACAGAACTTAATAATTGAATCTGAATATGCCTACATAAAAACGGCATTCGAAATGCAACAACTGTTGCAAACCGCATGGAAAATGAAAAGGAAAAATATATAAAGCGGTAAAACAAAAAAAAAGATAAAAATTAAACCAAAAATGATTCAGATCACTCACCTGTATGGCCTGCGCATCATCCAGATAGTCCAGAGGATATCCGTTCCGGCCGCTGCCACCACCGCCGCCTCGTTGTGCGGTACAAACGAGTCTCGTGGCGCATAGTAAAGTTAATATAACCGGACAAAACCACGCCGTGGCTTTCATCATTCTGAAATTGGATAAATAAATGGGTATAAAAACGGACTACATTTTGTGGATAAATTGTTTGATTAACATAGCAGATTTGCATACAATGCAAATTGGTGAACTGTCGCTAAAAACATTTATTCAGCAAAAAAAAAATAAATAAAAAAGAAAAGAGTATAACAAGTTGGAAATTTTTCCCACTTCCTTTTAAAAATGCCACTGACATGCCAACCAAAAGCTTTAAATTTCTTGTAACACAATCCATCAACATCATATGAAAAGAACATGTAATACTTCCCATCTAATTCGTAATCAAGTGCCCGTTGCAGACTTTGACTTTTGTAAATGCTCTCTGACAGGTAGCCAGGTGAAAAATGCGCAAACATATAAGACAACAAGAAGTGCTCCTCTCATAATTTATGTCTGATGTGTCCTGCATAACCATACCTGACCCGTACCTACCAAAAAAAATTTCCATCCGCCTTAATCAGTTAGTATGAAGCAAAAAACATGACAAGGAAAAGAATACTACCTGCAGACAGAATGATTTATCGTTACCTAACATGGATGGAGAGTCATCATTAAAAAAAAAAGAACATGATTATATGGAAAGGATTCCTATACGAAGAACTGGACACAATTTAAATGACTATTCAGTTGGACAATTTCCTTTCGCACTGATAAGCAGGAAACAGAGGCCGCAAGGCTAAAAGCAAAATCTATGATTTGTCTAATAATAGACCAAGTTCCTGGTTGGTAGGCTGGCTAACGAGTTTAAGATGCCATTGAATATGCCTCTTTTTCCTTTTTGACTTTTTGCAATCTGGCATACATACATAACACTCCCCTCATCCATCTTTTATCCCTCTCATAGCAGAACAAAAAATGTGTGGAAATTGATTTTGGCATTGCTTCCATAGTCATCTCTTTTTTTTTCGATTAGCCTTTGCCACATCGTTTAGCAAAGATCTCTGTGGGGGATACAAATAAGAGTAATTTGCATGTTGCCCTTACTGTGAATGAGTGAATGGACTAAGAAGTGTGATAAAGTGTGTGAATGAAATTATATGACAGGTGCCTAAATTTGACATTTATTTATATATATTATGAAATTTAATGGAAAAACTTTCATTTCGAATTTGCCCTCATCTTTTATATGACCCAACACAAAAACCTTCAATAAAACTTGAATTCTCAATACATTTTCGAGTCTCTCATTTATGCGTGAGTGTATGTTAGAGTGTGTGTGTGTCTGTGTGTGTGTATTCAATATGTATGTAGGTATTGCATAATGGTAAACTATTTGGAATTGGTAATGGATTCATCAAAAAACTTTTCTCAATTGCAACATCGAAATTCGATTAGACATCATGGGAATAGTGGTAAAGTTAAAGTGGCTTTTGGTCAACATGACGTATGAGTAATAAATTGTATGCGCCCCTTAATACATAATTATTATTGCTGCATACTTTGAGGCATACCAAATAAAATCCACTCCATTTGATATTGATTTAAGAAGAAGAATTAAAGAAATACAGGTCCATTTAGATACATATATATATATATTTATATATATATATATTGTACTTATACATATATCATTGTCACAAGTTTATATTTGAAGGAGCATCAACATTTTTGTACGACCTGTCAACAGGCGCATTAAGTGTAAATCTTTTTCTACCTCACTTCGTTGTTTCTTATAACTATTTTGATGTCACTTTTACACGCATAAGTAACTGTGAAAATGGCAGCAGTATTTTGGCATCACCTGTCATATTTATGCCATTTCAGAGAAAAGGATTTGCGAATTGAGAATATAACTGAAGCAGTTCCAATAGACAGATGATGTCTGCCTTTTTGCCTGCCCCAACATTTTTGCACAAATATAAAGTAAATATATATCAGGGTATTGCAATTGAAATTCCATTTTCCGGAGAAATGAACATTTAAATTATATTATTATTATTACCCAAAATGCCAGTTACGATTTTGATTTATTTTCATTTTTTGTACATTTTCGAAATGATTAAATTCCAACATTTGAAGTAAAATAAATAAGATATATATTATATTGTAACTGGGGGAGTGATGGAACTGCCCTGTCCCGCTAAGTATGAAATGAAATATGAAAAATAAGAAACGAACAAAAATCACCAAACAAAGTCCAAAGTCCATACAGGAATTGTGATGTGTGCCTGAAGCGTTTAGCGGTCCCTTTTATCTCCTATCTACAATTCAGTAAAAGTGCCCATTGTCTATTTGCATTTAAGATAAATATGCCTACACTCATTCACAAACACACATACACCCACATACACACACACACACACACACACACACACACACATGGGCATACACTTATAGATATACATATGCAAATGTTGACACACTGAACAAGAGAAAAAGGGGAATTCATTTTGGATTTTCTTCAATGAATAAATGTTGTGATTCTTATTCGATTTGGCGCTCTTTAGGGATTTAAGTGAAAATTAATGGAGGGTATATTTAAGCCAGCCTAAATAGAGTTTTATGAGGTTAACGACGTCATTGCGGCTTTCGGTACTTTTCCCAACGATTATAGCCAATCCAAAACTTTGTTTGCAGTCTATTAAATTACAAAATACGCTGTTACCTAAAACCGTTGTAAGAAAAACAATGTGGGAGTGGACCAGGCCAGTAAGTAAAGTCTCAAATGCATTAAAAAGAAAAACTAATTAGCTCAAACTATTTTCTATTTTGCGTCACATTGCAAAATCTATCAACGCATTTTGCTCATCAAGAAATTCCTCTTGAACATAAAACGAAAATTGGAAACTTTAAACCATTTCATTTTCCACTTTCGTAACTCGTTTTCGTTGTCGTTCTGCAATGCCAATGAATTTCAAGTTAGATAAATAATGAGTTAGCCAAGGGGAATTTCTAATTGTTATTATTTCTCATTGTTTCCTTTCTATCCCTTTAGAATTTACTCTATAAATGAGCAACATTACGTTACAAATTGGCTTCAATTTAATTGAAAGCCAAAGGGGCGAATCAAATTGATTAATGGGATAAGTGTGGAAATTTTATATTTAAGGTGGCACCACAGAAATTTAAAGATAAAATCTTACATATTATACAAATTAAAACAAATAGAATTATAATTTTAGACTGATCTACTTGATTATATTAATTTTTTTTTGTGTGCACTTACTAGTTTTTGGTTAACGCTGAATAAGGAATATAATCCACAAACTTGAATTCAAATTTAAATTCTAAATGTTCCGTTTATCCGCGATACTAAATTCACATAAAACCGAATATGAATCACCCTGTAAACAAATGGTAATTGGCCTTAATTTCTTTTGATCTTTAACACTGGCAAAATATATTTATGGCTTTTTCCGATTTTGCGGTCGGTCGAATTTTAAAATTGACGGTTTTTTTTTTTGGTTTTTTTTAGATATCTTTTTTGTTTCTTGTTGTTGTTGCTTTTCTTTTTATGTTCTCACGCGCGTTGGAAAATTTAAATATTTTATTACGCTTTGCGTTTGAATGGGAAAAATTGGGAGAGAGAAAATTGATAAGCGCGCGAATTGTTTCGAACAATTTACGCGAATTCACATAAAAAATATGGGAACCTATAACTGAAGTTGAACCTGGTTTTTATATATTTTTTTTTAGAAATTCTGTACTTTCTATTCGTTGGTTTCTGTTTCTAGTTCTGGACTCCTGGTTGGCCGTTGGCTGTTGGCTGTTGGTTTGTCGAACGCAACAGGCTGACGACGGGCGAAGAACTCAGAGCATCGAGCAGACGTTGCTTGTTTTTATATTGCCAAAACACGAAGCTAGCGGCCCGAAGTTAACATTTGGCCAAAACCGAAAGCAACGAAAGGACTAGGACGATGTTAATGGAGGGCAGGAAACGAGTGTTGCCACCATTCTAGCACCAGCACCAGCAGCACACGGCAGTAAGGTAAAAGCGATGCTTCAATTTTTTCTTATGAATGAAAAACGTGCGGCACGCACCTGACCTGTCATGGGTGTTGAGTTTGAGTGTCTAACCAATCATTGAGATCTTGTGGTATGGTCAATCTTGGCCATGAATTGCTTACTGGTTATCTCTTACACACATGTGGCAACATAAATTATTTAAGATAATGTAACTGGAGATGCATGGAAATGAGAAATCAAAAGTTTCATCCACCCAAAACTGCTCACTTGTTGCAGTAAGTCGCTAATGAGATTATATATACATATATAAAAAAGATGCGTTGATGAAGGATATGGCAGTATACAGGGTTATAATTATTATCAAACTCAATTAATACTTAATGAGTTCTCATTTGCACATTAATTGTTTGCTTTAAAGTTAATATCAGACCTGTTCACAGCGGGTTGGTTGTCAAAGGTGTTAACACCTTTTGGCAGGTGTGGCTGATGCCTGACATTTCTCCTGCATTCAAGTGTGAAATTGCTCGCCATTCATCTATCAAACAAGCACAGTGGGAAGGAACCCCTTCCCCATACCAAACCATATCCACAGGCGATAATACAAATGTATTGAATGTATGTACATACATACAAGCAAACCATGCATAAATACATATACATTCTATATGTGTGTGTGTGTATGTGTCTTCTATCTAAATTGGAAAACCTCAATTCATTGGTGAGTGTTTGCCATTTGAACCTCAATGTTAAGAACTATCCTATTGGCAAATGTTGGGATCACTTAAATCTTGACTGTTTCTAGTCACACCTTCTGTTTCTTTACAGTTGTTCAACCATCCATCAATTTTTCTTTTATTGGTTTTGGATTGGTTTCGTTTGAGCATGCTTCATTTAACCTTTGCCTCGAATAATTTTCAAAATGCCGCAGCAACAGTGTAAATCTTCCCCACCCGCCACCACCTCCTTGACACGCCTGTTGCACAAGCACTTTTAATCGCTGTCATAATGGTGTGTGTGTGTGTGTGTGTGTGTGTGTGTGTGTGTGTGGTGTGTGTAAGTGTCATGTTTGTAATTAAACACGTGGGCCCAGAAACCATTCTGCTCCTGATTCATTTATGTGCCTTATGGCTGATTGAAATCTGTCAAAATGTTGCTGATGGCTTGATATGGGGCAAAGACAAACTTTCATCCAAGTCATTCCATTTTTTCTTTTTTTTGTTCTTTTTTTGTGGGTAAAATATTTCCATTAATGTGTGGGTGTTATTTATAGCCTTGTGTTACAATTATCTGATGTCGTAAAACCAGATGCCCATCTGTAATTGAGTTCAAAATGGCCATGGGAAGGAAGTTAAAAAAGGAAAGCTCAATATGTCGGTGAATCTAGCTTAGGCAAATGATTTATTTAAATAAATTTCTTATGTTGAAATTGTCAATTTCTGTTTAATTTGCCATCGCACAAACCAATTTTGCATCTCAAAGGATTGTCACGCTCATTGGCTCGCACCCACACAAAAACCAAAGCTAAAACCAAAGTCAATCCTAATATACTGAAGTATCCTTCTCGACACTTACATGGCATTAAGAGCATCATTAACACACTGCATTTAATCCCTAACACTTGAGCTGACAAAGATAAACTCATTAACATGTTGATTAAAATCCTCAACAAAGTTCAAATCCCACACCAATTGGAACGCCCATTGAGAATGGAATCTTTTGTTTGATTTGCGTAATAAGTCAATGACTCAACTTTGGCTCAGTTAGTCCTTCGGATGATGCTTTCTAATTGCGCATCGTCGATTTGACAGGCGTATAAAACGGTTAACGGTAAATGGTAAATGGTAAACGAAGCAAAGAGCAAAAAGCCGCTTCAATTCAATCAATTATGCATGGTGATGGCTACACTGGCTCGAGGGCATTTTCACAGCTTGTGTCGATTAAATCAAAACAATTAATAATTTACGACAAAATCCGTTCATGTTGATTAGGAAAGTTTTACTGTAGGATTGCTGACCTGCAGTATTAGTACTTTGATCTCGTTGTAGTCAGATTTACCACTCAATTTGCCATTAAATCTTTTCTATTACATTCAGGTAAATTGTAAGTTAACTAATTTCATTACTCTCATAATTTTTGAGCGGATTAAGCCCACAAGTGGATTAAATTACAAACCAAAAAGGAGAAGGAACAAAATCAAACAGTAGAGAAATTGTTGCAAAAGTTTCTCTTTTTATTTTTGTAATAAAAGTTTTGGCAAACTTTTTTTGATCCAATGACAGTAATAATTATGTGACCAACTCCGTGAAATGAGACAGTGGTGCAACAATCTCTGCTTTATCGCAATCCTTGTGCTTTGTGGATTATTTTCTAGGAATTATTGCGGTCTCGGCAAATACTTCAAACTTTTTCATTCACATTCAGTGAAATATATATATATATTTTTTTTGTGCATTCTTTTTGCTGCTCGTGGGCGTAAAATATGACTGACAGTAGCCTACCAGATTGCACAGATGGATGGATGGACAGGCAATATAGGAGAGAGGAGTGAAATGGATGCATATTTCATGTTGCTCGGAGCGAGATCAAATAGTTTCTCCTCTTTCCTTTTGTTTCTCTATGCAGATTTTGGCGTTGATTTGTTGTTGCCAGCGATTAAAAGTGCGACACCGACAACGCCCACTCAAAAGCGAACATTTGTCAACTGTTTGCGCCTGTGGCCGGTCCAAAATTTGATTTATGAGCATAAAGCTACCAGGAAAGAACACATGAAAATCAATATGTAGAAGAATGGGGTGGGTCACAGTGGCAGGCCAGTTGGAAAGGGATAACCCCTTTACTTCGCTTAATTAAATTATTTGGCTAATTTTGTAGATGGGGCATGTATTAATTTGTATTAACGGAAAGTAGGTCACAGGACTGCCAAAGACAACTTTTCTTTTCAAAAATTTGTTTCTAATGAAAAACATTTATATTTAAAATAAAATTCTAAAATAAAATTGGAATTTAAAGGATGAATAAAATTTGAATAAAAACATAACGGACAGCGATGCCCAGTGGCGCCATCTAGTATTCGTATGTTTACAGTTATACAAAACCAACTGCCTCGGTATCGACTTTAAAAGATGTATACCAATTTAATTATTTACTCATTAAATTGAGAAACTGAAGCATTTTTGATATTAATTTATTATAACAATTTGCAATTTCATAAGTAATGAATTTGTTTAAGTTCTAAGGGCAGCACATAATTCCGCTAGAACCTATCGATAACGCTTCTACACCGCCAAGTATCGATAGTACTATCGATTGCTACCCATATACAGTAAACGCATCACTAGAAAAACAAATATGGCGGAACGCAAAAATTAACAAAAAAAAATATTTTTAAAATTAAATTGAATTAAATTGTAAAGAGTTCAAACGCTGCGAATCAATAAAGTACAAGGAAATGTGCAAAATGCGCCAATTATTTAGCAAGCGAACAAATCTAAGTTGTGTTTGTGCCTGACTCTGTGTGTACGTGTTTGCGTTTGTGTGTGTTTCTTACGAGCCGCAATGCGATTTGCGCACCACCAATTCTTATTACGTGACCTCGAGAACGCCGCTAAGGCAAAGACTAAAAATATTGAAACTAAAAGCGAAAGCAAAAACGGAATCATATAATTTCGGAGAATTACCACAGTAAAAGCAAATTCGAAATAGAGAGTGCAAAAAAATACACAGCGAGTGGTTGTCCACCAAAATGTCCGGAGGACGCGATAGCAGCGCCAGTAGTGGCAGCAATGGAAACTCAACAACAGCCACATCTCCAGCATCGACGCAGCAACGGCAACGCGGTCGTCCGGCCAAGCGCGCTACATGCACTTGGTGCGGGGAAGGTAAATTGCCGCTGCAATACGTCCTACCCACACATTCTGGCAAAAAAGAATTCTGTTCGGAAACATGTATAGCGGAATTTCGCAAGGCGTACAGCAAAGGAGCGTGTACGCAATGCGACAATGTTATCCGCGAGGGAGCACCCGACAAGGCATTCTGCTCAATGATGTGCATGAACAAACACCAGAAAAAGAATGGCTCTACAAGAGGGCATGGTGCGAGTGGACCCAGCGGTGGTGCAGGTAGCGGTAAGGGTTTGGCAACAGAAGGTGAGCGCAAATTGCTGAGCAGTATTGCGCCCGCCCCAGCGGGACCCTTCCAATATGAAAGTTTTCATGTCTTTGACTGGGAAGCCTATTTAGAGGTAAACAAGAAATCAAAATCCTTCGTATCAACATCAACTAATCCATTTCTTTATTTTCGTCATCATAGGAGACTGGCAGTGAAGCTGCTCCCGCGGAATGCTTCAAACAGGGACTAAATCCACCCAATAATGATTTTAAGATTGGCATGAAATTGGAAGCTCTGGATCCACGTAATGTAACCTCCACTTGCATAGCCACAGTGGTTGGTGTACTGGGGTCCAGATTAAGGCTGAGACTCGATGGCAGCGATTCACAAAATGATTTCTGGCGTTTGGTGGACTCAACGGAAATCCATGCCATTGGACATTGTGAGAAGAATGGCGGCATGCTACAACCGCCTTTGGGCTTCCGAATGAATGCATCCAGCTGGCCAGGTTATCTGTGTAAAATTCTTAATAATGCCATGGTGGCACCCGAGGAAATCTTCCAGCCAGAACCACAAACGCCCGCAGAAAATCTTTTCAAGGTGGGACAGAAACTGGAGGCTGTGGACAAAAAGAATCCTCAGCTCATTTGCTGTGCCACTGTGGATGCCATCAAGGATGACCAGATTCATGTGACCTTTGACGGTTGGCGGGGAGCATTTGATTATTGGTGCAACTATCGATCGCGTGACATCTTTCCGGCAGGATGGTGTGCCCGAAGTTGTCATCCAATGCAACCGCCTGGTCACAAATCCCGCATGGACTCTGGCTCCAGTAAACAGCGGTGTCCACGGCCGCGATACACGGTAGTTGCGGAAGCTGATGCCATGGTTCCTGCCTCACCGGTAACAGCGCATTTTCATCCGAATTGCAAGGGTGGACCCTTCATCAATAGCACAAAGCTTCCCTCCATGGTGACGGGGCCAACACATCAAACGCTGGCCAAGCTGTGTCTACAAGAAGTGCTAGCAGCGAGCACGGACACCCAACAGTTGTCTAAACTGCTCTTTGCCCTGGAAGGGGATGTGCATATTGTGACTGCTGCTGGAAAGAATTTCACTGTGAGTATCAGTTTAATCTGATCCCGATCCTTACTCATTTTTTTGGTTTTATTTATTTTTGTGTAGGTAAAAATCCCCTCTCCTCTGCGCATGAAAGATGACGAGAGTCTGGCCCAGTTTATTGAGACACTGTGTACCACATGCCGGGCATGTGCGAATCTCATCTCGCTGGTTCCCGAGACAGAAGAGTGTAAGAAGTGCGCCCACAGTCGTAAGCGTCAGCTCAATCAATCTCAAGCCACGCCTCCTTCCTCGCCAGTGTTGTCGGATAAAAGAAGTAGACAATCGAAATCGTCGACGCCAACACCAACACCTCCGCCATCTGCCGAGAAACCATTAATTGTGAAGCAAGAAGCAGGCACTAAACCTCTGGCGGAGATTAAAAACAAATCCAATGGCAAAGATGCACTAAATCACAATAATAACAACAACAATAATAACCATAATAACACCAGCACACCCACAAGTGAAGCTAGTCCCAAGATGACTATCAAGCAGGAACCTAATGGTGTGGCATCCGCATCCACAACGACACAAGCCTTGCGAAAGGTCCGATTTCAGCACCACAACAATAATAGCAATAACAATAATGGAACCCAAGAGGCAAGCCCCAACAGCAACAATCTTTCCCCATCATCATCCTCCTCATCATCGTCCAGCAGCAGCAGCGGTAGCAATAGTAGCAGCAACAGCTTGGCAGGTGGCACAGCCAATACTAGCTCAATTGGCAAATACATGGCTCCCCTGGTAGCTGAAGTTCACCCAGAGCAGGTCAATGCCAAGTCCTCGAATAGCTATTACAAATCTCCCACAACACTCTCCTCCAGCGCTTCGTTGCCGACATCAGTATCGACGCCCTTCAGTGCCTCACAAACGGCAGCAAAGGCAGCCACAGCACCTGCGGCAGCATCAACGGCGGCTTCCAAGAATTATGCTGGTGGAACGACAGCAGTAGCAGCGATCACCTCACCTCATCCAAACACACCTACATCTGCATCGACGCATCTGCGATCACAACCCATAGATTGGACTATCGAGGAAGTGATCCAGTATATTGAAAGCAATGACAATTCGCTGGCAGTGCACGGAGATCTCTTTCGGAAGCATGTAAGTAGTCAAAATTAATATCTCAAATCACTTGAATCTAAGCTTTCCTCTTTGCTTCCATCTTTAGGAAATTGATGGAAAAGCTTTACTGTTACTCAACTCGGAGATGATGATGAAGTACATGGGCCTCAAACTGGGACCAGCCTTAAAAATCTGCAATCTAGTTAATAAAGTCAACGGGCGACGGAATAACCTGGCATTGTAAATTTGGTAAAGACATGATGACTGTAGATGAATGACAATGATGACGATGACGAAGAGTGTTAACAAATTAGTACCTCCTTTAAACGTAACAAATTACAGTGGTTAAATGATATGCATAGAAAGATCTGTTGACAGAATAATAATGACAAGATGTAAAGAGAATTGAAAAGCACCTAAAAAATTTAATTTAAATTATATAATTTCAAATCGAAAACATTCTAATGCGAATAATGTCAAACATGCACGCGCCTAAAAAAACAAAACAAAAAACCAAATTAAACAAAAGTGGACACCCGGAAAATAAAACAAAACAACAAAAATGATACGAGAGAAACTTGAAATTCCCGCATATTCGAAATATCAGTCTTTCATACAAAACGAAAACAAAAGTAAATCTAAATATATATAAACATAACATATGCATAATATTTATTACACATACACAAGAAATCCCCCCCTACACATACACACACACATACTTACTCAATACACATGCACACATTAGGCACCAAAATCTAAAGGAAACTTGAACTGGAAATTTAAAAAATTGTACATAATTTTACACATATAATTTTGTAATTATGTATTAATTGCGTTTCTAACTATTACAATGTTTGCTTAATTTTAGCAATTTTAGTTATATAAGATGTGAAAACAAACAAAACGAGAAGTGGAAGGGAAATTGTATAATTTGATTTTTTTAGATAACTAAGTATAATTAGAATGGAATTACGAAATTGAACTTTTTAATCGTATACAAATTATATAAGCTTTACACTTACACAGACACACAAACACTTACACTCTCAGACTTGAAACACACTCTCACTCATGTAAAATAACATATATATAGATATATATATATATATATATTACAAGTTACAATGGAAACATGAATGCAATATTTCTCATTTTGTTTATTTATACCCAATAACTTAATGTAAAATCTTACAACATTGACACGACACATATAAACCATACATAAATACAATACAAAAGCAAACTGTATGCATTATAACAAATACAAAAACAAAAATTAAAAAAAAAAGAACAACTTTATTTATAAATCCCTTTTAGTTATTTCCCTTTAATTGGTTTGGGTTGACCTTTAAACAGTTAAATCTTTAATTATATTCTCTTCCTTGAGAATAAATCATTGTAAATTTCAGCAAATAAAATTAATAACATACACACACAAACACAACACTCACGTATACTAACAAGAATCCAATATATACAGAATCTTTCGGATGGACACAGGTAAATTTATAGACTCATAATAATCATAAAACAAATTTAGTGGAAAAAAATAAATACATGAAACACTAAATAAAAACAAAATCATATACCCAACATACCCTTTTGGCTAACTCTTTAGGAAAAATGTAGAAAATGAAAAACAAATCCTGTCTAGAGATCACACTCATTATAAACAAATTATTATAAGTATATGAAAAAAGAAAAACGAAGCATTATTCCCCGATTCACACTCATTAACCCACACACTCACACGCTAGTTCAAGTACACTTTGATTCCGATTCCGAACACCAATGAATTCGTTTTTGTTCTATAAAAATTTGATTTTGCCATTCATCTTGAATAGTTACTAAGTGCATAGTTATTTAATTCATCTAATGTTATGTATGTATAGTAAATAAAGATAAATATACTTACATATATGAGATACTCCTTTTCTATCTATTGTATCAGTAGGCCTGGTAAATTATATATTATTGCCAAAGCACTAAGACGTCATTTGGTAATAATCTATGGCTGGATTATAGTATGTCCTCCATAAATGGCTGCAATGACGGGGCCAAGGATATGGCCCTGGGAGCACCTCGTGTTGATGCAACTGAAGAAAGGAACATGCCAAAGATCTCTCCTCACAGTAACCAAGAGAGAAAAACTAAAAATTGTAGTAGTAGCAGCGGAAGCTGCTCAATTGGCAAATCCATAGCTCCCCTGGTAGCAATAGTTCATCCACGGCAAGTCAATGCCAGGTACTCGAATAGCTATCACAAATCTCCCAGTGACTCACATAGGGCAGCCATCGCACCAGCGGCAGTATCACAAACATCTCCGTCAACGCGATCACAACCCATAGATTGGACTATCGAGGAAGTGATCCAGTATATCGAAAGTAATGACAATTCGTTGGCAGTGCACGGAGATGTCTTTCGAAGACATGTAAGTTGGCATAACCCTTTTATTTTTTATATTATTCTATTTCTTATTTAGGAAATTGATGGCAAAGCTTTTCTATTACTCAACTGGGAGATGATGATGAAGTTCATGGGCCTCAAACTGGGACCAGCCTTAAAAATCTGCAATCTAGTTAATAAAGTCAACGGGAGACGGAATAACCTGGCATTGTAAATTTGGTAAAGACATGATGACTGTAAATGAATGACAATGATGACGATGACGAAGAGTGTTAACAAATTAGTACCTCCTTTAAACGTAACAAATTACAATGGTTAAATATTCAGAATTATAATGACAAGAACGTAAATAAAAATAAATATATCTATATATCTCAGTATCAGCAGGCCAGGTAATATTTGTACATAAATATATTATTAGTAAAACACCAAAATGTCTTTGGGAAGTGATCTATGGGTGGAGTATAGTACATCCTCTTTAAATGGCTACAATAATTGGGCCAAGGATTTGGCCCTGGGTGCACCTCGTGTTAGTGCAATTGGACTAAGGAACTTTACAAAGATCTATCCCCATAGAAACGAAGAGAAGAAATATGAAAATTGTTTCTTTCCAAATATACCAAAAAAATTACTTTTTGAGGATTACTATAATTACACCATGCTCCAGCGCCAATTGCAGCTTAAGAAACCATCAGGCTTGAATCCATTAACCAGTCGATGGATCAGTGTCAGTGGTTTTCCTCTACATAAACGAGATATTGTCCTACAGTATTTTGTGACCTTGGGTCCTGTGTGCGATAAACGTTTCACTGATGGCAATTGCTTTCATTTGTGCTATGCCAATATCGTGGATTGTCTACGTGCTGAGCTGTTGGCTAAGAACATACCACATGACATATATGTGGCTGTCCAACGTTTGAGAGATGATCCACCGCCGGTGCTAAATGATGACAATAGTTGCTGCATGGATGGCCCGTTTATAAAACTGGCTGTCCATAAACATTGGGGAAGGGAGATTATCGATCCGAAAACACGTTACAATTCATATATCACATCTTAGTTATATTTAAAATTCTAAATTTTAAATACCTTTTGGAAATTCAAATAAATTTACTAAATCTTTGGAACTCTGGCTAACTAAAGTGATTGACATATTATAATCAAATTTAAATATTTAAATGAATATAACGGTTCAGATTTAATTAATTTATGACCCAACGGTCACTCAATATTAAGAACTATATTCATGCTTTTTTCATTTTTATGGAAAGTAAATTGGCAAAACTTTTCTCTAAACAAAATTTGCATATTGAAATACAAATTTGTTGAGTAAAAACTTGGCAAAGAAAAGGTAAAAAGTTTAGCGACAAAACAGGAAATCCCATTCAAAGTAATTGCTACAACAACAACAACAATATGTTTAGTCAGTTGACAAAGTAAATAGGGATTTGGTTTTTCGATTTACATTTGCTCAAGTCTCACAATCAGTCAAAGTAACTTGAATATCCACACTGCATTTGTCTGGCCAGTGACAATTTACTTGGATTGGACAGCGTAGCCAGTTGCTGCCGACAGCTTAAAGGGTAAACAACGTTTACACTGCAACACCCTTTCCCTTGACCCAACCGGAGCATTCCTAATACCATCACCAATCCAATTCCCAGTCCCATTCCCAGTGGCGTCCAACCGCTGACTGGTTTTGCATTCACAATTTGTGGTCATGGCGAAAGCTTGTCTATCTCTTTGCACTGAATTGATATAGAATTTATTGGATTTAAGCGATCATCGTTCCAATTTATAGACATCAAATGACATTTCTTTTTTTTTTTGCCCATTTTTACTGCCCAAGAGCTGGAAGCTCAAGTTGTTTTGCCATTTTATGCATTTGATTTGGATAAAAAGCGGAAATAAATTGGAATTTGTTTGGCATGTAAATCGTTTAGTCCTTGTCTGGCAGGTCAGAATGTGGAATGGGAATATCAAAAAACCATTACATGTACTGTATGATATTTAATCACTTACATCCACAAAAACTAATCCTTACCAGATAAACTTTTTATGTTCATTTTGTGGGCAAAGTTAATGAAGCTGCTTTGTTACTACTTTCAACTGCGGAAATCAAAAATCCCCCCCACACACACACAGAGACAAATGTAGGCGTCTAGACTGGTTCTGAGGTTGAGTCGATGGTGCCTGTAGTCCTGTAACAATCCTTTTGTGAATGGAATCCTCGATGTCAGCTGTATCAATATTGTTACAGTTCATTTTGTTTGCCCTCCACAAATAAAGCATTTTTATGCAGTTCCCGACCCACAGAGTTCATTCGCATCCCAAACGTTTGCCCACGGGCCATTGGGCTGAGTTTGAGTGGGCATTGACCATTGAATTGGCATTGGCAAAGCTTCCTTCTTTCATGCTCTGTGGCACAAACTTCAATCAACTTTGCATCACCGGGAGAGTTGCAACTTTAAGTGCTTTAGTTTGTTCATTTATATGCATATAAAAGCCCAGAGCTAGACACGAGACTCAGAATCAGTTTAAATCCATCAAACAATATGACATCGTGTTTGACATTTGCAGTTTGACATGATTAAATTATGACATATTCATTAATTTAATCGAATAATGACAAGAAAAAAATTATTCATTGAATTAAATGATAACTAAAATAATTATTATTTGAAATTTAAATGTTGCCATTTGCAATATTTGCGAATATAAATCAATAATCTGATCCGCTTATAATTATCTACTAATATAAATGCAACAACAATTATTTTTTAAAAATATAGTAAAGACTTTTAAGTTCAAATAATCTGTTCTTTATGACTAATTTTATATACACAATTCTATAATTTCTATTTGAAGTATGTATTCATACGAATAAAATTTTCTCCTTTAAGAAGTTCATAATAATAAAATTATAAACTATATGCATATTGATATTTCTATTTATGTTTAGTTTATATTATATTAATCTCAATATGCTTGTTCATAGTTGTTTTTAGTTCTCCAATCCGTTGAAGAATAAATTAAAAAATTTAGAAATGACAAAGGTTTCAGGATGTGACCAACATGGTTAGCAGGTTATAAATTTAGCTTTGCTTTAAACACTTTGCAACAGTGAAAACCATTTGTCATTTTCCAGTTGAGAGTGTCCACTGTATGACCGCACCACAAAAGCTTCACGCTGTTGGAAAACTAAGAAAAACAACGAAAAAAAAAAACCAAATTAAATTGGGCTTCAGGAAAAGAAATCGGACAAATGCGAAAGAAATTTGTGCGCGTGAAACTGTGGGAAAAAGTTGGTTTCTGCTGCTGACCGAGTCATAAATAAATAAAAAAATTTTACTTTAACAAATGCGTATATGAGTTATATATATTTTTTTTTGCTTTCATATAAAACTTTTAAATGAATTACTTAAGTCGTCAGTTGGCTAAGCTATTTGCTCGTTTCTTGCCATCATAATTTTCCAACTACTTTTACTTATACCCCCGAGAATAATATAAAAAGTGTATGATAAAGTCGGTGTGTCGAAACTTTTTTAAAAGAGATTTACGTTTGTAATTTTGCAAAGAGTTTCCAGAGCAAAGGTAATGTCAAAAAAGCAACACATTGTACAATGAAAGAAAGGAAAATTAAAGAATTATGTCTGGCAATTGTCAAAAAGTATTAATTTTTAAAAATTAATAAAGGTTTTAGCTTTTAGCTGTCACAAGCGTAAAACCAAAATGAGTAATATAAAAATCTATAGTAAATATTGCAAAGTTTATGCCCTCCAGGGACTTGTTACAGAGATTGCCACAAAACTTTAGCTGCAGCTGTGAGTGCAACTGCAACTAATTGGATTTTTCCTTCACTGTTAAGTAAGTCGAATATTATAACAGAGAGAGAGAGAAAGAAGGCGGAGAGAACATTTTTATATTCTGTAGATATATGTACTTAATTATATATGTTTTATTTACAAAAGCTAACACAGACAGCCAGCTCATTATCACTTAAATAAATTTGTAAAAATCTCCCTCCATATGGTCTTCACTCACCTGTAAGTCGCATAAGTTTAAAGTGCCCTTATATGTATCTAGGAGTCTCTTCCATCTGCCCTTTTCTGCTCTTTACCAAAGGCGGCAGTTCAGTTCAATGCACCGCGTTGATGTGAGTAGGAAATTATTAAGTCACAATAGGCAACAGCTTGATAGACATTTGTGCGAATAGAAATTTATTTGATGTAGCCAGGATGCTTCAACTGCACCTGCAACAGCCGCCAGCCAACAGCCAGCAGAAGCAAAGGATGCGACAGGAAATTCATCAATGTCTCCCCAAGTGGCGGCAACATTTTATGTTTTTTTTTTTGCTTCTTCCTATTTGAGAGCTTTAAATTGCCTACAAGTTGGTGCCTAGCCACCAAAAGGATGGCTGCTAAGGATTTATTTACAGGCCGGAGACAGCAAGCAAACCAGACAAACGGAAGTTAAGCAACTGCGGTTCTTCTTTTACTTTCTTCTTTGTTTTTCTTTCTGGGTGGCAACCAAAAGGAAATTATGAATTTTTGTGGTAGTCCCAGTTGCTCCCAGTTTTTTTTTTTTTTTTGGTATTTCCTCATTTTGCCTTTGCTTGCCAGAATCTGTTTGCCATTAAAGTCAAATTGCACTTTCAACTCATATGCTGAATAATTAAGGCAAAGAATTTTTTCTCTAACTGAAGCCACAATAGTTATACAGGTTTTCTCTTTAGTTTCTTTCATTTTGGCACTTGTCAGTGACACTAGGCGAATGTTGGGAAATTAACAAGTTGATCCCTTTTCAAATCACTCAAGCGGAGCAAACCCTGCAAACAAAAAAAAAAGTGACTGGCAAGTGAACAAAACCAAATCCCAATGAAAGCAGCTGCCATCCAGTAGTAAACTTGCCCCTTTTACCCCTTTTCCATGTGCCGTGTATCCTGCTACACTTGGCTAGCCATCGAAGTGGTTTTTGTCTATTTGGCAACTAAACAAAATGCAAATTCACATACCCATATCCACATTATGGCCAAAAAAATGAGCTTAGCCAGGCAGAAAGTACAAAATATATATATATATAACTACATATATATATAATGTGATTTTTCAGCAGAAAAATCAAAACCATGTTGCAGGCTACTACTGAATGTTTATTTATTTAGTATATATGTATACTTATCGTAGCTAAATAAACTTGTTGTCATCATGGAATTTCTATCATATTCAAAACTGCGTATGACATTCCAAAAAAACAAGTAAAAAAGAAAGGGAAAAATGGCAGACCGTGATAAAAAATAATAACTGTGACTATATTTCAATCATAATTTTTTGCAATTCCCATCAAAACATTTATAACAATTTATAGTTACATATTTTGGATATTTTAGCATAGATACATACCAAGTTTGTCAGTTATCAGTTTTAGTTCATTGTTAAAAATGATTTCGTTTATTTATTTTGCCACTGGCTTCCTTTAATTTCCATCCCAAAATAAGATAATGAGCTAAATTATATGAAATAACCATACGATTTTTATGCTTATAATTAAATTTTGTTTTTTTTTTTATTATTTAATTTATCCATTTTTATTTTTGTGTTTTTCAACCTAATATCAAATTGCACAGTGCCCGGCCATTTATATCAATTGTATTTTGTTATCATTTTGCATTTATAATTATTGTTTAATGTCATATTAGCTTAATTGTTACAATTGTTAATGGAAATAGAGGGGCATGTTTTTAATGGGGCGGGGGAAGGGGAGAGTGGCTCTATTACATACATATTCATTTTTATGCATTTATAGGAATTTACAATACTCAAATGCGTTGCTAGGAGACATGAATCACATTATTATATATACTACAATTATATATATATATATATATATGTATGCATATATTTATGCGTGTATGTATGAAGATAGATTCTACATTGGCTTATGTTTAAACTATGTATGTATGTATGTATATCCATAATTTAATCAGAAATTTGCATTTCAGTTTACCATTGTTGATACAAATATGGATGTAATCATTTTCATTTCCATTCGATTTGATTTTATGTAATTTTCTTTGATTTAATTTATTGTGTTTCGATTTGCATTAAGCTTAGTCTCCTTGTACGCCTCAATTTCCACCATAGTCCTCGATGAATGTATCTATGATGTAACGCTTCACCTCGTTGATCGATGTGCGCTTATTGCTGCACTGCAGCCTCTCTTGATGCTCGGGTAACACCAACAGCTGTTGCAGTTCCCCCTAGATAAACAAAGGCAACAAAAGAGAAAACAAAAATGAAAAGTATTCAATTTAAAATTAATACAATTGGGGAATACAATTGGTCAACGTGGCGTATACGTTATCAACAGCAAACAGAATACTGTGCATAACGTATCGTATCAATATAAGTATTTACAGTTATAGCATTTAAATATTTGCAAAAGTAAATGCGAGAGTCAATAACAATGTTGAAATGTATCCACAAAGGAACCATTTGACAGGAATTCTCAATGCAAAAACAAAAAAGAAAATAAAAACAAATTTGATAGGATTAAATATTTGCTTTTCTCGTAACTATTTTTTTTATAATTATTTAAGAACATTTTGTTCAACTGTTAGGTACTTGTTTCTATAGTTTTCTTAAAATGTAATTGTATAATTTATATATATTTAATTTTGTAACAAATTTGTCCCAATACTCACATTAAAGCCGCGTCCAATTTCCACATCCGCATCCATGGGCAGCGTATACAGTCGCTTGGAGACAACAAAACTGTTTGTCCACAAGCAATCGACATAAATCGATATGAAATCGCCATTTTGTATGCTGTATGGTGGGCAAAAGGCAAAGTAAAATGACAACAAGGCACAAATAATTAAAATACAAACAAGCATTCAAACTCACACACACACACACACATACATATACTGAGTGGCAACGTTGTTGTAGAACCGATGACAAATGGCGCTCACTTGAACTAAGTGTCAATTTGGTTGTGTGTTGTCGCCAAACAAAAACCAACAAAATAACTAAAAAAAAAAATTCTTTTAACATGTGCGTTATGGCTTTGTGCGTGAATGTGCGTGCTATTTGCATGTGTGTCAAGTGTTTGCCTGTGTGCGATTCATGGCACCCACGCATACAAACATTTATGCTAATAAATTGAAAATGCAAATAAAACGAAAGTGTCGATGATGGCCATCAGGCCGCAGGCCCTACTCATATGTGTATATACACACACATACACACACACTTACATTTACATTGACACTTACAAACACCCACAGATACATACACACGATGAACACTCTCATCTCTGATTGGCAATCAACAGCGGTAGTCGATGAATGCTCGCCTTTCACTTTGACTTTTCCCCTGCTCTCTTCCCATTAACAACACACACACACACACCTCTCCTTGTGCTTGTACTCACCTGATGGCCACTTGATGCCAACGATAATCATATAAATTGAATTTCACCGGCAACATTTCCGTTGTATTGTCGCGTTCCAGATATAAACGAAGTCCATCCTTGCATGCCTCCAGATACAAATTGTGTGTGACATTACGTATTGAAAATATGATGGCCGTATTTTTCGTATCATTCTAAATGTTAAATATTAAATATATAAAAAAAGAAAGTAATATAATTTAATATTAAGTAAATATTGTATCAATATTACAACATTTACCTTTGATCTAAGTGTAATCATTAGAGTGAAATTGAGATTATTTTTCCAGCTACGCATATAACCCATATTTGCGGGTGTCGAAGATAATGGCAAAGCTCCATTAGATTGTGTGGTGGTCATATCTTGCATATCGCCAAATGATTCACTGGCCGCTAATGTAACAGGGGCAGGGGGCATTTCTTCAATCTGTGGCAATTTCTTATAGAATTTCAACAGATC
The DNA here is from genome assembly GCA_037075365.1 of Drosophila emarginata. Classification (NCBI taxonomy): domain Eukaryota; kingdom Metazoa; phylum Arthropoda; class Insecta; order Diptera; family Drosophilidae; genus Drosophila; species Drosophila emarginata. Next base: position 16,643,026 of record JBAMCD010000221.1, on the reverse strand, counting down.
ACTTATATCATCTATGTGAAATGAGAAAATTTCTTTAATTTTTGTGGTTTAATTCAGGTAATGCCATCACTTACCGCTGCATTCGAAGCTGTTGCAGTTCCGCTGCTCGATGTTGTAACCCTCACAAAGAAGCGTGGACAATGCCACACTTTTGGCTGATTTGTGCTTTTTCTGACGATTATATGGACGTTGAGTTCTCCTGGAATACCCACCATCTCTATCATCTATCTCATTGCTGGCAATGCCAGCATCATTATGTGCACTCGGTACAAAGCTGACACTTTCGGCAGTTGACTGTTCATTAACGTTGCTTGTTGCTGTCAGTGTCGTTGCAGTAGTCATAGTCTGCTGCATTTTCTCATCATGGGATGGCACTTCATTATTAACAGCATTGACTGAAAATGCTCCAACACTGGCACTGGCACTGGCATCATTATATGCCTCGTCAGCGTTAGCCAACTCAAGCTCAGCCTCTTCCTCATCTTCTGCCACTACCTCATCGTTAGCTAGATTGATATTCATGTTGATGTCCACAAGTGGATTGTCCAGTAAGCAGCGACGGAATCTCTGTTGTACACCCTTGCCACAAGTTACACTACATAATGTAAAGTCACTCCAATCATCCCAACCTTAAAAATAGAAATAATAATTTCAGTGAATTCATACTGAATACGAAAACTGGAATTGACTTTAGAATTTTAGACATTATTTTTATTTTCCAACATATTTTCTTTTTTTTTTTTTGGATTTATTTTTCTTTTGCTGAGTTTTCTATCTCTAGTTTCTTTTATGCCTTGCCTCCTATCCTCCTACGCCTAGCTAAAGCAAAAGGGTCTCTCATGTTGCTGGTTGCCACAATTTGTTGCGGATTCTTGACACAAAAGTCAAGTGTTACTTCCCTCGAGTGCTGCTGCTGCTTCTGCTGTAGCTGCCTCATCCTTAACCTCCTACACCTTCTCTGTTTGCCTCGTCACTGAAAATGTGTCCCTTTTCTTATTTTATCTAATATAGTTTATAGAATTTTTGCGGCCTGGTTGAATGTTTTGTTGAGTAATTTTTGTTAGTTATCAATCTTCGTCAAAGATTAATCTCTTGCAAAGTCAAGAAGCAGCAGACACTCCAGTGAACTCAAACACAAATGCAAAATGAGACTTGAAATTTTAGTTGTTTGGTCAGCACTTTAGTATAGCACAGGCCAATTAACACTGATTGCCCCAAAAAAAAAACAAAAAAAGGAAAAAAAAAACTAGGCATGTTTCATAGTTCATCCGTTGCTTCATAGTTTGAACAAACATCCGGGAATGGAGCGATTTATTCAACAATGCAGCAACTAACAAACGAAATGCGATTAACCCACAGGAAGCATGGGAGGAAGTTAAAGAGGAAGCGAAAGTCGAGACTTACCCAAATGCTTCCAGATATGATTCTCGAATTGTGGAGTCCAGCGATGCAGTCCATTGATGCTGATGTGAAGAACATCCTTGTCGGTTGCCACGGACAGCGGTCGTTGCAATTGCCCCAAGGGTAAGGCAGGCAACAATTTGCCAAAAGCAATTAATTCCGTGGGCAACATTTTCAGCATATTAGCATCGAAACATCCCAGCGGCTGCAGTGTGGCATTTAGTTGACTGTGGGTAAAAATAGTTGGGATATAATGGTAGCAGGATATGAGAGAGAGAGAGAGAGAGAGAGAGAGAGAGAGAGAGAGAGAGAGAGAGAGAGCAAGCGGAGGCATCAGCATGTTACACGAGTCAGCAAAAAAAAATAAAAAAAAAGGTTATCCTCTCACTCACCCTTCATACTGATATGTCGTGCTGCCCTCTCCCCTGGCATTGCCAAAGCTGGCACTTCGGTCTGTACCACTGGCAAAGGGTACTCCACTACCCATTCCTCCGGCAATTGATGACGATCCTTCGCCTGATGGTCCATCAGGACCACCTCTATTAGACATTTTCAGTAGTGAGGCACCCTTGTATATGGTTTCCGGTGTTAATGTTATTAAAATTGTGGCCAACGGTGAGACCGAAATGGGTGATGATTCGGCCAGCTCGTCATCGGTGAAAATGCGTGCACCAAGTGCCTTGACAATCACTGGACTAGTACGAATCAGCTCAGCAATACCTTTATGTGCACAACGTCGGTGTTCTTTTAATATTGTTGTTGCTGTTGCTGTTGGAGCAGCTGTTGTTGTTGTTGTTGTCACTGCCAAAAGTATTACCAAAAACAACAACAATGAATGCAACATCCAGAGGGCGGGCCATGGGCCATGGGAATGGGAACAGATGCGATTTCGATGACGTCTCCTACCGTAGCTCATTTTTGATGCACCAGGTGTGTCAGCCATAAGGGTCATACGGCCTTTACGTATAGATATATCTCTCTATATATATACACGCCTGAATATATATATGAATATTCTTTATCTCTATGATTGCACTAACGAATCTCACTCAGGTTGGCATCGCAGTTTTATCACTGCGGTGACTTCAATTTACTTTCGCTAAAAGTCACGTTCCACTTCCGTTGATTCCTTTATGGAGGCCACCGGTCCTTCCGTTCGTCCTTCCACCAAACCCAAAATAACCCAAGCTCCTGCTATGGGCACTTAAAACGCGAACGCGTTGACGTTCATTTCTATGCTAAAAGTACAAAAAAAAAGACAACGAGTTGAAGATGAAAATAGATAAGAGCGACAGAGAATGAATTTCATTTAAATAAATGGCATGAATTTTTGATTTATTGGTAAGAGATGGAATAAAAAATTGTCCACTTGTTATAGAGGCATATTTATAGATTTGCTAAGTCTATGCAAAAATATCATTCTATTATATATGTATATAAAGATAATATAAATTTAATTGGCCTCAATCCTAGTACGATATGTAAGCTATTTATTGATTGCTAACGTCGATTGATGCATTCCATTTGAATAGGCCATCCTTTGGCATTCCCAACACCCATTCCCAGAGCTAATACCTTTACTTGACCCATGTTTAATGTTTCAGTATGCAATTTATTGCAGCCATTAGCCAATGGAGCGAGGTTAAATGCCTCTGTGTGTGTGTGTATCTTAACCCACTCTCAATCCATATAAAAATAATTAAAACCAGGCACGGACAGTCCGCTCAAGATATTTGCTTTGGCCAGCTTAAATCTGACCCACTGGTGGATGCCAGTAAGTAAAGTAAAGGAGTCAAGGGAATGGGTTATATTGGTATCACCGTCAAAGTCAATGCATTTCGCATGTGTATGCTGGTACAGGAAATAAATATCAGGATTAAATATTTCTGCAACGAACAGGCAAGCAAACAAAAGTGTTTCAATAGAGAGGTAAAGACGAAGAGAGGTAGGTAGAGGACAAGGACGGAAAGTAGGAGAAGGTGAAGCAACAAAGTGCACAACATAAACGTATAATCAAATAGAATTTTTACGCACATCCCTGCCCTAGATTTAGCAACTGCAGCTTCTGTTGTCCAAAGTTGAAACAATAATAGAAAAGCAAAACATTTTTCGAGATAAATGTTGCAACTCCTCTACAATGCTTCTCTCTCGCTCACTCTCAATGTGTTCGTGTGTGTGTGTGCCCCCCTTTTCTATATCTATGTCAGAGACAGGAAAGTTACGACCAAAAATGAAATCGTTGTGAATGCGAATGTGCACATCCTGTGTGCTGGGATGGCCACCTCTTTGGTTATATGGAACCTGAAACGAGTTATGTTTAAAAGTGCAAAAAATAAAAAAAAAGCAAAATTGAGACTCCCCATTGTTTTATGGCCATGTGCAGTTGGACAAGAGTCAACCAAAGAGTCCAAACAGATCCAAGTCGATGAAAACTGAGATAGTTGCCATCATTCAACTTCTCTCTCCCAATCGAAATATACCGGCGGCAGGCAACGGGCCATCAGTGTAATTGTTATTATTGTTTTTTCTATTTTTTTTTTCCTCTCTCGTGTACTATTTTTTTTTTCCTTTTACTCGTTTTTGTTTATTGCCAGTTGTACGATAGAAGTTTCGCAAATTGGCAAAGTTATTTTGCCTGTGACAATCTGTTAAAAGCTTTTGAATTTCAAATGAAGTTGGCATCGTTATGGCAACATAAGGACGATAGAGAATGTGAAACCTGTTAGGGTTTGTTTCCATCATCATTTTGGTCAATATTCCTAGAGTTAGTTGCCTTCATTGGTTTGGCCAAGAATATTTCTGTTGGCTACAAAGATGTGTGCAATTATAAGCAGAATTCTGCCCTTAAAAACGGACACATAATAGGCTTAAAAAGAGCATTCAAGATTTATTTTTTTGTAACAATAACACACTTTTGATCATAAGTTAAAAAAGTACCTTTTAGAATGCATTTTATTTCTATGGCTATTTCTACATTTATGCTGCCTTGGAGATAATATTACGGGCTTTATTTTACTTCAAAGTTATTCTTAACTAAATGACAATCTACTAACTTAAATACTACATTTTCTGTTTATGGCTGTTTACTATAAAAATTTATATTTTATTATATGTATTTATATTTACCCTTCTTGGCTTTTAAGTAAATGTCAAAAACTATATTTAGTATGTTTTAGGTTAATTTATAGAAGACACAAAAAAGGATGAAAAAACTAATGTTTTAAGAACCACAATTAAATTTAACCAACAATGGCACACAATCGTTAAGCTAATTGAATTGGTAAAAATTGTAAATTATTTATTAATCATTTGCTATTACAGAGTCACATCCAGATTGAGCAGTATGTCCACCCGTTTCAGATTAATCAATTAAAGCGGGAATAAAAATGAAAAGGATATCAAAAAAAGTTCATTGACAAAGTGGCGATCAAGAGTAACAAGAATTAAGACAGTAAGCCATCATTTCACGTATGATCAAGAGAATATAGTCATATCATCCGAAATACTAACTGTGGAGCCACTAAGACATCCACTCTATTTCCAAAACTATCACCAATTTTGGATGAATCTTTTATACGTGTCTTGAGGCGTAACGTAAATCAATCGAAAAAAAATTTAGTCGAAATTCCAAAGGATGGATGGACAGCTCAACTATTTCAAGCAGTGAAAAAGATTTTTAACTTGTTGGTGATTGGTTGCCGTTTCACAGGACACAAAGTGTTAATAAATCCTTCGAGTTACGCCGAAGACTCTTTGGTTAGGCTGATGGGACTAAAGATGCAGCCTGAAATAGATTCTCAGCTGCATAAAGTTACTGGGTCATATATATACTATTTCTATGATATTGATAAGATGTGTTATAACTTTAGTATTAAGGTGACCAAAGGATTTCATTCCTGAACAAATTAAATGTATTAATAAGCAATTAAGGTTTTAATCTTTTGGAGTCTCATAATCGACAATCAACATTCTGCATCGAATTTTGGATCATCATCAGTCACTAAACAAAAATATATTCATTCGAGTTCATTAACACTGGAATTTTTAATCACTCCCTTCGATATATCTTTATATATGTATATAAATATATTCAGATATATGTATATATGTTTTTTGTTGTCAAATCAATTTGAAGTGGGTGAAGCAGTCCAATGACCTGCAACAATAAATGTAAGCCATATTTCACAATTGAATGAAATGAAACCCCTAAAAAACGAAATTGATTTCATTATTTTTTTTTCTCGTCCCAAATAACAAACTGACACTTTCAACTGACGGGCAGTGGTCAGACGGAGGACAAGAACCCGACCAGAACAAAAAGAACAAAAATTATATACATACTATATATATATATATATATATATATACATGGGCAGGAATTGAAAATGAGCAACCATTATGGCATATAAATTGAAGGCCAGTTGAATGTCATGTGAAGTTTGAGCCATTTTGTTAGCGATGCTATGACATGATTGAATATCAAAAGGCAGTTGCCAAAAACGCAAATCTCTGGCATGTTTTCAGTTTTGTACGTTCATTCCATTTACTCCTCTCTCTTACCCCTGGTTGTTTGGTTCTCTTTCCCTTTTTTGAAGAAGTATGCCGCATTTCGCCTACATTTTTAACAAGTGCTACTCTCTAAGGACTCGTAAAACTGATAGCCCCCTCAATTTCTACATGCCCCAGTCAAAGGCAAGTTCACAAAGCTCAGCACGTTTTCGTTAACTTCTACAAGTGGCAAGTGGGTTTTTGGTACAGTTTTGGTTTGGGTTGGGGTTTGGTTTGATTCCGGGTTTGGGTCCACAAGGAAGGCAAATTTTCTGCGCAAAACAGCAAAAATATTTTGTGCACAAATTATGCCTTAAATGCCAGATCCCTGCAGGTCCCCAAAAACAGACAGAGAGACAGACAGACATGAAAGTCCTTGCGCCTCAGTTACACACGCAGACGCAATTATCCTCACTCGTCCTACGCAACGATGCCGTCTTCCTTTTCTGGGGATAACTGTCGCCTTTTATCTGCACGAATGATTAAGCCCGAAATGTTTTAAAATTAATTTTATAGTGTCGTCGGCATCCGGTCGTATACGTAATCTGCCTCAGCCATTATTCCGGATTATGGCAAATGATACACGCACACTCGACTGTGTCCTTTAATAGTTTAATCTGCTGATGTGGTTTCTCTTTCGCTATTTTCATTTCTCTCTCTGTCTCTCATCCATTTGTCGTTTTTTATTTGTATTCAGAAATAAAATTCCATCAAATTGCTACTTGAACTGCCATATGTTGCGGAAAAAAAAAACAACAAAAATAAAAAAGAAACGAACCTTCTCGTAGAGATTACAGTTTTACGAACTCGCAGACAAAGAGAAAAATGACAGAATGGGTGACAGCTAAAAGTAAAAAAAAGGACATACCACTAGTTGATAGGAGCCATTGAAATGTCCTTTTTTTTTTGCTCCTGCCTCCGGCTCTATATTGCTCAATATGTAAATTATTTTTCACCCAAGACAATTGAGAGACCAACTTTTTGCCATGGAACACAAAAGCGAAATTCCAGTGCCGTTGAAGCACGCACTGCACACCAGACACCCGCACACACACACACACACACACACACACGCACACACTTTGGCTATATTAAATTCCAATTCCGATTTTATTGATTTAATAATACCAACACTCCTTTTTCCCACTTAGTAAGTAGTTAGAACATCGTGTTATGAATGACAATGAAGCCAACGGTAAAACAAGTTAAAATAGATTACATATATAAAATACTATATAGCAATTAACTTAAATAAAATCAAGCACAATTAACCGCAGACTTCACTCGAGTTTAGTTTAAACAAAACAAATTGTATAAACAACAACCAAATTTATTTCAAATTTTCAGCATTTGAATTATGCAAACTCATTTCAAGACTAAAGTGAATTTATTGCCTTACACTCCACTTGAGCAAGTAAAAATAACAACCAATATATAAAATATCGAATTTAAGATACCCTGTACTAAATATAGAAACATCTATAAGCTAGAAATTAAGCTGAGTATAATATTAAAGAAGTAATAATATTTTATTACTATTACCTTTTATATGTTATATATCAAATCTGTCGATTTGAATATACTTTTTTAGTTTTAGATTACAGAGTATAGAAAAGGAAAAAAAAACAAAGCCAAGAGGTTGCCAGCTCCATTAACGTAATGGCTAGAGGAGAAGAAGTGAAACAGACGGATTCGGTTTGTGGATGTGGATGAGGCAAAATTTATGTGCACAATTAATTTTAAAATTCAAATCCCTGACTATATCAACAGTGCAAAATAAGAATTTATTTTGTACATCTACCTGCCAGTCAATTATTGGTACAAAGATTCGGGCAATTAATTAAAATCCAAGCAGATTATTTGCTCTTGTCGTTTACTTATTTACTAATTGGCTCTGACTTTGATTAGACTGCGAAAACCTCTTCAAATACTTAGCAACAAAATCTTAGCATCTGATTAACAACTTCTGCATAATTGTAAATGTTAACCCTCAAGTGGTTTCTCGTCCCCCACTCTCTCCTAATCACGTTTAATGAGCATTACAAAATGCTAACTTTATAGTCGAAACTTTGAATTGAAGTTGGCCTTCGCTTGGGGTTTGTGTATTGCCTTCTCTTCTGATTACCGTTTGCCTTTGCCTTTACCTCTACTCTACTACTGTACAAATTGTAATTATAATGCCACTTAGTGGCAAGAGCATTTCACCGATGTTAATACTAATGCTAAACAGTAGCGGATGTTTCATTTAACTAAACTTTCAAATTAATTAAAGTTATTACCGCAGCATTATAATAGAATTTTACCTAATTTCTTTAAATTTTTAATATATTAAAAGCAATATCTGGATAATTTAAATAATTTCACAGGTACACAGAAATATCTAGTTTACAATTTTAAAACTTTAGGTGCAACAAAAAGTTGGCCCAAATTTTGTTTTGATTTTTCTTCTTTTTTTTTTGGTTGTTGGCCAACAAGTTTTGCTTATGTTTGTTTAACCTGTTCAGTACTTGCCACAATTTGGCATTTAAAGAACCCTTTAATTATCTATTCCGACCCTGTTCAATGTACATAAATTATGAACATTATCGCTAAGCGCATTTAACTTGAAAATTACCATAGATCAGAGTACCAGGATGATGCTGTGGCATAAAAGAGATAGGATATGGGTATATGGAAAGAGAACACATAACCCATTATCTGTAGCATTATTTTTATTACATTCAGGCTAAAATACACAAACTCACAGACAAACAGAGATACATATATGTATGTACATACGTATGTATGTATATGCATGCTGACATAGAAATAACCGCAGATATTTTTATGCTGTCGCAGCAAAAAGTTGGTCCATTATAAAAGAGAAACTGCACATTAACCAATGGGTATGTAAATGGCGGTTAGCCATCTCAAAGACCCACAAAATAGTTCTACTCTGACGCTTTGTCTGTCTGGGTCACATTAACCCATTTTGAATGAAAATGAAAAAAAAAAATAAGAAATGGCAGCAGTTGCCAACGGCCATTAACAATGCAATTTTGTAACAATATGAAATTGTGGCTGTGAAATGGCTCAAAGCTACAGCTTCTTGCTTCACTACCATATTCAATTATGCACAATGCCACAATGCCACAAAAACATACGCACACACACAGACACAGGCATATCATCCAGAGACAGGGATACACGCATACAGAGAAACCCATGTCCTTTGTAGAATATAGTTAAGCCTTAGTATCCCACTCAGCTTATATATATGTGTACATATGTATAAATGTGGAAACATAAATCAATTTAAAAATAAACTACAAGGAAGGTTGCATTACTAAAGCCATGTTATTCTCTAATACTCTAACAAAAAGAGAAGAATATTAACAATTCTTAAGCATAAATGATTTAAGACAAACAATATTATGATACCGCACTTTTTTGATTATCAAATCATCTCATGTTTAAATTCCTCAAGACAAGAAGATATTTTTTTTTGAAATTGTTAAACTCTGTGGTTTTTCTTAATATCAATTACATTATAAAGTTTTTAATCATACGATTTGTTTTTATAAGAGCTAGCCAAGTTAAATTTTAATTTATAATTTTGTTACCAAAACTTCTAATCTGTTCAATAAATACAATAATTTTTAATAAATTGTAAGAAAGAAAAAAAGTATAAAATAAAATGTTTCTTTTAGCAAACTCTTTAATAAAATATGAACAATTTGGCTTTAAGTTTCTTAAAATAATCAGTAGATACTTACGGTTATATTTTATTTTGGGCTTTGTTTTGTGTCTGTCTTTTAGATATCCATCTTAATAAATTTTCGCCAAAAGTTAAGATCGCATATAAATAACATTTGTCCAAGTGTCAGAATGAAACACTAAATTATTACCCTGTTCATAGTATCTTTTATTTGGTTTATTTTTTCTTTTTACTTCATTTCACATATAATAAAATCAACTAAGCTACACACACCGTAACACACACTGAGCGACTCTGAAATTACACACAAAAATAAATTTTAATTTAAATAAAATTTACCAAAAGTAAGCAAAGGTTCAAATTTGTTTTAACATTTCCCATATATACATATATATATGTACATATATTTTTTTTGTTTATAAATTGTTTACTTTTCATCTCAAAATTTTAATTAAATCCTTGTGCATATTGTTAGTTGATAATCTATTTATTTATTTTATATTGCTGGCTTATAACGAAAAGCAATTAAAGATAAAGTATAAAAGGTTGAAATATAATAAAATAAAATAAAGCAAAAAAAAAAAACAGAAAAAATTTGATTTGAATTTGCGGTTGATCACTTTGTTCAAAATTATTTAATTGCCACTTTTTTTTTATCTAGTTTTTAATTGTAATTTGATTGCAGAACCGCAAATTGAGGAATTTGCTAATTCAAACTATTTAGTCACTGGCCACAAAATTGTTGAATCGAACAACTGCAATTGAAGTTAATGTCTGCGAGAATGTATTTTAATTTAAAGTTTGAAATTGAAAATGTTATTCTAACTTTGCCACAGTTGAATTGTTGTTACCATGGATGGGTCGCGTGTCAAACTGCTTGAAACCGATTTTGGACTTTGGCTTTTATACTTGTAATATAATTTCAAATATCCTGTGTGTGTGTGTGTTTGTTTATCCTGCGCCGGCGCGGATAAAAAATGAGCCGGCTGTGTTGCTGTTATTGTTGTTGTTGTTGCTCGTTTCGCAGTTCGTTGCATTTGTTTACATGAGGACAGCTGAGACAGTTAAGGCAACAAGAACAACAACAAAAAATACACAGTTCTTGCTGGTACTTGGGATGTCAACTCAATGTTAAGAAGCTGCCAACATATGAGGGTGTGCTTTGTTGTGTGTGTGTGTGTGTGTGTGTGTGTACTATATATGTATGTATGTGTATTTGCTGGTATTACATTGAAGTTTTAATTGAATTGCGGGCTGCAAGTTTTTAACTGCATTCTGAGCAGCCCTGAGAATTCTTATTCTCCTCAAGCCACAAAAGAGGTGTGAGAAAAATACAAGTTTCTTTCCCCACCTTCCCCCTTCCATCATTGTCTTGCACACATATAGAGAAGTTTGCAGCTTGAAAGTTTTTCCTCACTTTTCATTCATTTACTTGGGAGTTTCGTTCATGTTTAGACCCCAGTTTTAAAATGCAGTTAACAAATGTTGAGGCAACACGCATACGAAACGTTGTACACTTTATAGTAAGCGACACTTGTAAGTAGGCAACAAAATTTTCATTTTCCTTGAACTCAATCTATGTAAGTATGTGTATATGTGTACGTGTCATTGTGCTTCATGTTGAATCTGTGTCGAACACCTGTTGTAACTGTTGTTGTTACTCTACCTAGATCTACTTATACATTTTGTTTATTCGTTTAATATTTTCTTCTTTTTTTTCTGGGTTCGCTTAAACTTTGTGAATTTCGCTTTGTTTCGGCTTTCGTTGGCTGGTTCTTCTTCTTCTCCCCTTTTGTTTTTTTTTTTTTTTGGTATTTATATATATATTTGCTGGGGAAACAACATTGTTTGGAACCTTTACTGGGCTATATTTTGATTTATTGCGGTTTGGTTAACTGCAAGAACAAACTTCATTTTAATCCCTATACCTAAGGAAAAGTTTTTGCTCTGTTGTCTGATTTTGTTTTTCTTTCCAACAGCAAAGAAGATTATTTTGAATGGGAAATGTCCAAGATGGGCTTTTACCATATTTTCACAAAATACAATTTCAATTTTATAATTTATGAATTCATTTACTAAAATTACTTACTTACTGTACTTAATGTTTGTTCGTTTCCTTCTTTAGTTTTTCATTTCAGTAAATTTTCATTGAGATAAATCAAACGAAAGTCATGAGTCAAAGGCAGCAAACGCAAATAAAGATGGCAAAAAATTGAATGTGCAAGTCAGTGAGGAAAAGTTCAATTCAAGTGAAGATGATGAATGTGAGGTGAAGTTGGCAGAAAGTCATTAAGAGTGTGTCTATAGAGTCATCATGGACTCCAACGCTATTTGATGTAGATGAAGTGGCTCTTTAAAGGCAAATCATGATCCCATACAGACTACTCATCATTTATGCTCTTTATCTACCCAAAACAGTTGTCCAGTGTTAACCCACTTAGAACAATTTAAGCGCTGTCTGCCAATTTCACACCCACACAATCAACTCACAGAAGCTAATTACAATTACAGGCTATGATGAGTGCCAGCAAAATAGAAGGGAAAAGATTGGACAGGGGGGGATGTAGGATTAGACAAAGTAATCGAATCGTTCAGCTTGCTCCCAAACCAAAAACATAGCCATGCATATTTTATTTCTAGTAAACCAAAATTGTTGGCACAATGCCGGCCTGGGGCTATCCTCGTAACGCCTCTTGTTACTTCCCTTTGAACCATCCATGTAGATTCGTTTGCCGTTTTGCAAATGTAACTTAATTTCAATGGTCGAGGCCAAAAACCATTCGTAACAAGCACAATTTTGACACTACCTCCAAAAACACCCCATCACTAGTCCGCCCAGTTACAAGTACATATGGCCTGGCGTTTTCATTAGAACTCAATTAATGGAGCATGATCTTAATGGGTTTTCAACAACAGAAACAGAAACAGAAGCAGCACCAGAACCAAAGCTAGACCGCGGCCTGGGCCTGTGTCCTCTGGCCACCGAGGCGTACCGACACATGCCCGTTTGCTAAGTGCGCCAAATCAGCAAAACCCTAATTGGAGGCGGATGTTGGGAGTCCATTGTGAGTTGCTCTATGACGGCTGCCTAGAAATTCATTTGATCCCTCCGACCGAATAAAATGCCAAAAATCTATCGCCCATGCTTTGTATCTGCTCTCTGCCTTTCTCCCATGATTTGTTACTGAAATTTTTGGTTTTTCTTTCCGTTTTTTTTATTTTTTTATTTTTTTTTTGTACGAGTACGCGGTGAATGTGGTGAACGTTTTTGGTGCAATTAAGTGGGCAGGCATCAATGGAGCAAAAGAGCCCAAAAATGCCTAGGAAAGAGGGTACATGAATTGGGTAACAAACCATGATAGATTTCACTTTGAACCTGCATACTGATCTAAGATTAAAGCGACATTTCTCTAACATTTTTAAAGCCATTAGAAAACGAAAGAAAATGTTGCAATATAACGCAAAGAATATTTAAATATTTATTCTGGTAATTCGTGCGCAAAATTTTCAATACATATCAAGGTGCTTAGCTCACACACCTGTCCTTTAGCTTCGTTGATCTTGGTCTCTCTGTGGGATAACAAAAAAAAAAAAAAAAACGAAAAAAAACACCAAAAAACTGCGACACAAAACAGCGGTCTCTGCTGGCGGCCCGGCGGCCTCCCGGTAAACGAGGCTAATATTTCAGCAACTCGAATGGCGTGAAGCAATTGCTTTCCGGTTATTGTGTGTGCATGAGTATTTACGGGAGAATTTGTTGCCGTAACCATGGCCGATGCCGTGTTGTCGATGTGGAGCATCTGGCAACCGATGAAATACAATTTTAAACATGCATTTGCCAAAAGGGAATTGTGCCCGGTTGTTTTGTATTCGTATCCTATACAATCTCTTCCCTTCTCCTTATTCAATATCAATGTCTGTGTATTGGGGAGGATTTACACTGTCTGGCATTTATATATGTATATATATATATATATATTGTAACCATGTTTGTCTGCCGCCATTTGGTTAGATATTTTTATGCAATAATCTTATCGAAGCGTCATTGATGGCATACGTTGAGAGGATAACTTAACTCAAAACAGTTTGTCAGTGTTTTTGATTGATTTTTATATAAACTTTAAGCAGTAAGTAAGGAAAAGATTTTCAACAAAAAATATTATCAATATTTCTTCTTTTCCATTAAATTAAGATGCTTTAGAAATTAAAGTTAAAAGACTTTAATGTGAAATGTGGGGGCAACTTTTAAACACTTATTTTTTAACAGAAATAAAAAAAGTGTACTTAATAAATCAATTTAACATATGAAGAGAGGTAAGAAAATATTCTATGAAATGTAGAATCTTTCGTTTAAAATTCTAAATAAAAGATTAATATACTTGCCTAAATGTAGTATTTAATATTTGAAATTTAAAAATGTATTTTATCAATTGCAAATAAAAACATTTTTTTAGACAATTTCCAACAACATCAAATTTTACCAGGAAGCCCAAAAAATTAAAACAGCTTATTAAAATCGTTTCAAATTTCTGTCACAGCGATAATTCAAAGTACATACATTTATATATATACATATATAATAGAATTTTGTGCTTCTATTAAGCATTTTGACTAAAGCACATTCAACTTACTGAGCCTGATGTCTTAACCAAGTTAAATTTAATTTCCATACATTCCCTCTGATGACAATTTCGTTGCTTAGTAGCGCAGTGCTGAATTTATAAGGAGTCAGAAAATAAAACCATTCAATGTTGTATTTTTTATACGCTTTTTCTCTTGTGTTTTCTCTGTCAAGTTAATGAGATTTATTACCCAGAGATTGTCACAATATTTTCATCATAACATGGCTGACATACATTATATGAATATATATATATATGTATATGTATATGTATAGCACATATATTCCATAAAAAAAAAAAAAAACCAAAAAGAAAAACAAAAAATAAGCGAGACAAGCAATTTAATTTTTAATTTTCCAAATGAATGCGCTTAAATTAGGCTCATTATTGTTAAAGATTATCTCAATGACAGTGAACAGCAACAACAACAAAAAACAACAACAACAACGTCACCATCATCAGCAGCAGCACGTGAACATGTTCCGGTGATAAGAAGTCTTTAAAACACTTTAAATTGATACACCAAAAAAAAAAAAGTAGCGAATGCGAATTACCGCTGCCGATGCCATCCAATTGTGGGTCTAGTTGAATTTTATCGCTTTACAAGCCGTTGAACAAGGTCTCCATTATAGGAAATGGAGAGACACACACACTCACACTACATATCTGCCTCACATTTCCCCATTCTCCTGTCAGACGTTCACACTTGACCAACTTTCAATTACCCTATAGACTCTTACTAAACGTATTGTTGTTTGTTATTCGTGTATAAGATTCCAAAGAAAAATTTGGTATAAACTTTAGTTTCTGTTCTCTTTATTTTATTTTTTTTTTTTTTAAGGCCAGGAAAGTCCATTAGATGATGCCAAACAAGAAGGCCGGCAAGCTAGTTAGTTGCTGACATTACTGGCTACCCACTGTCTTGGCCCTAAAAATGGCATAACAAATGATGTTTAGTCCTGTGCTCGATGATGCTGAAAAGAAGTGCCCAGTCCCAAAATTTCTTTCACTCGTGGAAAAAAAATAGAGAGAGAGAGGGAAAAATAAAAAACATGATAAGTGTGGAAATGGAATTCCTTTTGCTCGGGCTTTGGGCTTCAACTTAACCTTTGGCATTGGTACTGTGGTAAACGTTGCTCATTTGCCCTGATAATTTATTTTCGTATATTAATTTTCCTTGACTTGGACAAGACCCATTCCATGACAGGAGGGGGGAGTAGCGAAGCAAAAATTTGTGATAAATGAGCAGAGCTTAACTGCTCGAGGATTTGCATGGCCGCGGGCCGCAGTAGAAGGAGCAGTAGCAGCAACATCATCCACAAATTATTATCCTGCGTGTGTGTTTAAAGATATGCCAAATACATATACCTACATACATATATATATATATGTACATATTACAGACAACTATACTGGCTGACATACATACAGAAAAATGTGTATATGTAAACATTTAATTGCTTTTTGGCGTTAAAGGCGCAAAGCACGATTTGGGGCATTATAAATAATGCGACAGAGCAGGAAAAGCGGCTTACAAAAGTGTTGAATTTATCAAGCTTAGACTTGGAAAATCATAATTGATAGATGCGGCGTGGTGATTAAGTGAACACTACGTTAGTTGTCATATATGTATGTATGAACATACATAGTTAAAAATCTTTAAACGGGAGAATATGTGAATTTTTAACTTAAATAGCAACTTTTATCTGTAAGCAACAACAGCTTTAATTTGCTTTACTCGTTTAAACTCATCTTGTAAAATTATTTATCAAGTTTCCTTTCTTAACTATCAGTGATGTCAGTCTTAGCTATTAACTTCAAATTAAACGAATTTTTGTACATTAAAAAGCTAAGCGCGATCAGAGCTAGTTTTAGTTTCTGGCAACCCTGTCAGTTTCATTTTACCAATTGGATTTTCCGTGGAAATAATTTTTTAATTTTGTTTTTTGTGTGTTTAAATTGAAGAAAAGTGCATCCAAATACGATAATAATTAAGTTAATGTAATCGGTAATTAAAAAATGATGTTCGCATTAAAGTCGGTTCGATGTTTGATCAAAATTGGAAAAAGTTTATTTTTCTACAAAAAAAGGCGCAAATAAAATATATTGAGACGCCGCTGGCGCAAGGGTAAGATGTAGCGAAGGAGAGAAAAAGAAGGGAATATAAGTGAGTGATGTGAATGTGATCGCAACAGTTTTATTTTGTTTTTTTTTTTTTTGTGTGTGTGTGAAAAGTGAAGTGTAATATGAAATTGTGTTGAAGACAAACAAATGAAAAAAAGTTTAATTTTAAATAACAATTGGAAGAACTTTCAACATGAAAATTATATACTCAACAGTTGGTAAGTGAATTTAAAGTTTTTTTCTAAAAATAAGTCTTTAGTACTAAGAGAAATACATACATATATCTGCATATAATATTAATTTATAAAATCGGTCACCAAATGGCGCTAATATTGTCGCTTGTCACCCACTCAGCAAGTGCGAGCAAGAGCAGGCAATCCTCTCCCTCTTACTCCAACACACAAATTTTTGAAAATTTACACAAATTTACTCCTTTTTAAAAATTATGGAATGTTAAAAATGTTTTAAAAGCGGAAACTTAAACTAATTTACTCTAAATTAAGCTGAAGAGTTTTGTATTTTAGTTAATTATTATTTAATATTAATTCCCAGCAATTTTCTTTTATCTCTTACACTTTACCTTTTACTAATCTCCTCCTTTTGCCGTTGTCACCATTTTTGAATATGAAAGCATTCAGTCACGCAAAAGTTTCACGCTTCATGCCACACCCACGCCCAGGGCCTGTGGCTCATGCCATGAGACTCTGTGGAGCGGCTGCTGTTCCTTATTTATTTTTCCTCATCTTCAATACCGCGCTATTGACGTCAAGAGACTTACTACCATACATATTTGTGCATGGTTCTTTCGCTTATTGAAAAATTCCTTGGCCATCAAAAGGGGGAGAGAAAGCAGCAAAATGACAGCGAAAATAAGGAATAGTGCAGGCTGCATGCAGTTAATGTTGCCTGCCTGCCTGCCTCCATGTTGTCTTGCCACATTGCAGAGGAACACGACGTGACAGCATGAAAATTATATCATCATAAGGATAAATATACAACAAAAAATGTTGATAAATAGCAAAACATTAATAAATAGGTTCATACATAAATATTGCTTAAAAAATCAATGACTGACAATGACTAAACGACAATCATTTAATGAGGGTAAAGTTTCATTGAGTTTATTTTTCTTTCTCCCTTTTTTTGTTTTCTTTGCCATTTGCAATTTGGTTTATGGTGCGACACATTAGCGCAAAATGCGTCAAATAATTTAACGATGCAAAGCAGCAACAAACTTTGGCATCCTCGCGGGAGGCCATTCATTTGCAATCATTTGGCAGGTCGTGACTTTAGACACTGAGTTTTTGTCTGTGCGTTTCTCTGCCTTCTATTCTTTTTTTTTGTTCTCTTTTTTCCCGGAAGAAGTTGCCAACCGCTTCGCCAACTGGCAGACAATGTCGTTTTTGGGAATTTTAACATTTCAACTTGGCACATTTGGCGAATTATTCAAATTCTTGTCATTGCCAAGGCCCAAAAAAAAAAGAACAAAAAAAGAGGAAAACAACAGAAGAAAAGGAAATAAGTATAAAAATAAGAAAAGTCAAACAAAAAGCAAAAAAAAAAAGCCAGATGGGTAGAATTGCTAAAGATTTATGTCACAGTCACATACACATGGATACTTTGGACCCAAAAATGGGCATGGTTCCAGCTGGTAATGGCAACAAAGTTTAAAAAAGAAAGTGCAAATAAAATGTTTGCTCACATTTTTGTAATTTCCCTGAAAATAGCGCGTTTATTGTCAGCGCATGTTTGTCTGAAACACTGGTGGAATATATATATAATACATACATACATATATACATTCTTGTCGCCTGCAGTATGTTCTTTTGCTACATCCTTGTCGCTTTTCTTTTCACACTGAATAATTAATATTGCGCATACGACATGTTGTCGTGCTGTCTCTCAATCTACATACAAAGAAAAGCACTTGAGGGGTTCGGGCCACACTTTATTATGGTAATCAGAGAAATTTGAATATGCAATTTCAGCGAAAAATATAATAAATGTATTTATATTACCTGCGTAAGTATGTATGTATCTTTTGTATATCTATTTAACGAAACACTTGACTGCCAATTATTTTATGCCACATAAATCAAAGACCACAAAGGCATCAAACTCAAATGAGGCACATCATCATTATCATCATCAGGACACAACAAACCATCAGCGACAGCTAATTTGTCAAACGTTTCAGTTGAAGTTGTAACATTTTGTCATTACATCAATACAAGCAATACAAGATTACCATGCCAAGAAATGAAGGGAGAGATTATGGGATGTACAATGAGCTCCAGAACTGCTTTGTCATGCATGTAAATTGTCGTGTGTGTGCGGGAGGAAAAGTGGCTAAAGGAAGAAAACTTCACGACAACTACATAGAATGAGGATGACAAGACAAGAGTTGAACTTCTCCTTCCAAATTGAGGTAGCGGAAATTGATGATGCGGTTGCCATCGAGTGCAGGTGTCAGTGAGGGGAGCGAGTATCGTTGAAAGTTTGATTGAAATTATATGGTAATGCTTTATTCATTGATTTGCCAAATGTTTCAAAAACAATTCTTTTATTGAACTGAAAAGCAGTGAAAAAGTTATTGAAATTGTAAAGAAAATTAAACTTTCACATATATAAATATAAAAAAAATCTATTTAATGAACATTTTTCTTCAAGTGTAACTTTTGTTATAGGGGAAAACAGCTTGTTGAGCACTTAATATTGCTTAATTTTCAGCAATTAATCGGCAGCTTATTTGCAATTGTTTATTGAATGCGGACAGGAAATGTTTAACCATTTATCAAGCCGTTTGCCATTTTAACTTTAAAGCTTATACCAAAATGTAATAATGCCAACTTACGCCACTTTACCTCGGCCATTCTCCATTTCTGTTTCCCGTTTTTGTGTCTCTCCATCAGTAACCCATCTGTCTGTACCTTCACTTGGCTGTGGTTCAAGAAACTCACAAGTGATACTTGCACGAAAGATAAATGCGAACCAAACTTTGGCCATCAAATGTTGCCAATCGTACTTTGCTAGTTTTCAGTGTATATGTGTGTGTGTCCTTGTGTCCCTTCTGTGTCGTCCCTTTTGCTTTACTGCAGTTTTTGGTCATTTTGTATTTTGTACCTCCACCCATTCTACCTACCTCTAGTTGAGTGTCATGATAGTCCAAGTCCAAGTCAGGTTACGACCAAACTCTGCCTTAACAGTAGTATAAAGTGTTTCACCAAAGCCAAGATCCAAAGGACCAGAACCGTGAATTCGAGTTCAGGTCACACTAAGGCCGAGGAAGTCACATTTACTTACTGATTTATGTGCGCTTCCGATTTCAGGGTTTTATCTGTTGAGTTTTTTGGCGTAATCATTTCAAGTCAAAATGTTTTCAAAGGCCAAAAACATACATACATACACACACACACATACACAATATATATGTATATGTAAAGACTGATACTTAGCAGGGCAAATGGGCAACAATCCGAGAGCAACATTGATAAATGACAGGCAAGTTTATCTTTTACGTCTGCTCCATAAATTTCACACTACAAAATTGCAGATCTTTGACAGGAGACCGAAGCAAAGGATACGAGTACCAAACGGACAAAGTGTTTGCCGTATTTAAATTTGTATTTAGTGGCAAAAAAAAAAAAGTGAAAAGGGTGAAGTATCATCAGCATATTTAAATCACGCAAGATAGAAAACGATAGAAAATGCCTTGTACATAAGTTAAATAATTAATGACAAACTATTGTAGTTAAAATGTTTAAAAAACAAGAGCAAGAGAAACACAAAATGTTAAATGGTCCTTAGATAGTATTTCCATGTCCGTTTGATTTATTTTATTCTCATTGACTACTCTTGGATTCTTGTTAGCCTCAGGTTAAATTGCATTTGCTTTTGCCGTTTTGCTAAAATTGTTTAACACACACACACACGCTCAAACTAACACACACACAGATAGCCTCTAGACATATGCAAATTAAAGACAAATGTTCTCATTCTATTTCTAATTCTATCTCTGCAATGTTCCAAATCTGTTGTCATTTTTAGATTGTTATTTTTGTGCCTTTTGACTTTGCTGCATGAATGTTTTAAAATAAACAAATTATAATAGAACGTTTTTAAAACCTTTCTAAAAAAAAGGGTATATTAATTTTAGCTTCAAGTTTGCAACCCATAGAAGAAAGCAACTGTGTATAATGTGTAATGAACTAAGTTAATATGTACATATATCCATGTTTCTGTTCGAACAAAACCGATGCGAATTTTGACACGAAATATAAAACATGAAAGGGTATATAAACTTTGGTTTGTTGTTTTTATTCTATTTGATTCCCTTACTCTTCCTTTAAACGTTTGCTAATTAATATATAAACCATTTCATTGGATAGAATTTGGGCTTAACGTTTGCTCGCATCCTGTTTAACTTCCGTTTTTGCCATTGTGTGAATTTAGTAATTATATATTATGAGTGAGATTTTTTTTTAACATGAAAACCACACGAGAAATCGTTTGCGTGTCATGGCCACAAAATAATAATAATAACTCTATTAAATAAGAGAAACAGAAAGTCAGAAAGAGACAGACAGACAGAGAGAGAGAGTGATACAAACGTGCTTTGATTAGTCTTTAAGGTTAAAGGTGGCGGTGACATTAATAAATTTGTATTAGTGTCATGTAGTCTCCATATAATTCATATAAATTATATATGCTATTTAAATTTAACTGAATTAAGCATAGGAATGATTTACCTCACCCTGTAACCGCTCTTCTTTACCACTGCAACAGAGGAAGCGCTATGTCCTGCGTGTGTTAATTTCACACATCACGCATACGCAACGTATATTTGGTATACAATGTGTGGATAGGTATGTATACGTATATATATATATATATACCTTTGTGTGTGTATTGTATGTATGTTTAATTACAACTGATGCTGATTGGGTATGCAGATCATGCTGACATGCGTGTGCGAAAAACTAATTAAAATGTTTATCAACTTTGTAATTGTCACACCTGTTTGTACGTGATTTGATATAGGTAAGCAAAGTTACAATAAACTACACTTTTATATATCTATATTGGCCACATCAACTCTGCACGTGCATATATCATCACCATTCACTTATTGTCTTAATTTAATAAAAACAATATATATATATATTGATTGATTAAAAGTTTTGCCCATTTATTTCACATCCATTATAAGACTAATTAATTCCATTGGTGACTTTTTACATTTTTTACCATATTCGTTTGCACAATTACCGTTACTTTTGCCATAATGTTCTGATGCCTGATACTGGCCATCCAATTCATGGGTTAGTTTATCCCTCGAACTGGATGGTGTTAATATAATATGAAGAATTTCACCAAGTAAACCACTTTCGTGGTTTAACGGAATAGCTGCATGTTCACAAATCACCCGCAATAAACAATGTCTTCCTGGTAAACCAATGTTTTCCAATACCATCTCAATGCCGCGATATATAATCCAACGATATATAGCACCATAATTGAACTGCGAGTCTGAACTTTCAGTTTTCTCGTTTGTGTCTGTTTTCCTTGCCGATACGGTCATCGGTTTAAGATAAACTCTTGTAATCTCTGTTGAATTGGTTGGCAGAAAGTATTCTGCTTTTAACACATAACCAGAGGTAACTGACTCAAAATGCAAACCATCCACTGGTATACCAATACCACCAATAAATTGTACACGTGTCGGTGTTGTGGGCGGAAATATTAACGATCTACTAAAGCGTTTCAAGTGAAGACTTCCATCCACAGAAGACACTGAGTGCTGCAACAGCAGCAGCAGAATCGTGAGAACTAATCCAACGAATGCTCGATCCATTAGGTTGAACAACTGACCAAGAACTAAAAGCACAAGAATTCTTACACCTTCAGTCAAGCAGCTCCAACTCACTTTCTTCCAACTTGTGCGGCGGCTTCTCTTTCTGTTTACTTTCATTTCAAATTCAGTTCAATTAGCAACCAAGTGAGAAGCGCCCTGATCTAGTTAAACCAATTGATCTTTAACTAAGTATCATAAAAACATTTAAAATACGTGTGACAAAAGCTAATTTAAAAGAAGAATGTAGAAAGAACTCTATCATGCCGATATTTACATACCATAAATAAAAAATCTATAGGCATCTGTAATCGTTAAAGATCTTCTAGATAGAAACAGAATATTTAAACATCTTTTGCCAACTTTAAAGTTAACTTACTCAATTGTTCCATATATTAAATGCAGATATTAATTTTCACAAAGACACTTTGCTATTTTCTCATTCATCTTTGTTATCTTTTATTTGATTCTCTTTTGTAATCATCTTTGCTCAAATAACTTTCTTAAGTTACCAGTAGCATTTTCTATTCTCTTCATTCAATAAATGGCTAAAGTCATGCAGCATCATTCCAACCAACCCAAACCGGACAGAGAATGCAGCCAGAAAAGAATCTCTAACGTCAGTTAAATGTCAGCCAGAGTTTTATATACGCTGTTCCTTTAACCTTTTTTGTTCCTCTTATACCCAGTACACATTGGGTAGAAGGGTATATGACGTCCCTATAATTTGTGACCCTTTAAAGTATCAGTATAAGCGAATCGATAAAAAATCGAACTATCAAAGAATAAAAATCATAAGAAAAATATAACTATATTGATGTCATGTTGCAGGGTATACCGAAGTTGACGATTTTCTATTTTTTTTTTCTCTCCCCTTTTTTATTCTTGGTGCTCGGTCTCTAATCTGCTACTCATAGTCCTGCTCATGCCCATACACATTCAGTCCCGTGCCCAGGCTCATCCTGCATTTCCTTTGGCTCTGCTGCTGTTGCAACAGCAATTCACTTAACTTACTCAAGTCGTTGATGGCATAACTTCCGCTACTGCTTTTTTTTTCTACTCACATTCCATGACCACCCTACCTCGCCGCCCGCTGAGACCCAGTGATGTGAGACTGAGATGTGAGCTTAGTGTCTTAATGCCAATGCTCACACATACATTTTATACAATTTCATGTTCAACTCCTTTTTCGTCCATGCATTTGTACGTTTTATTTACCGAAGCACTGTAAATCACCAAAGTTTTTTTTCTTAAATCTAAGAAAATGTTTACCATCAGAGATTTACAAACGAAAAAACTGATATTTCACACTTGCTTTACTAACGAATTTACAATAAATTTAATATCAATTTTAAATAATTTCTTTTTAGCTTTATTTAAATAGAGTAAAGTAGTAAACTTAATTTAGAACATTTTATTTATTTTTTTTTTTTATCAATTTTGGGAACACAAAAGTTAATGGCAACTATAAAGAAATATGAGAAACGTAGAAAAAGTTTTCACAATGCCACACGACGCTACCCACATCAAACGGCAATTGGAACTTTCCGCTTGCAGCACTTGGTGGCAAGTGCAACTTGTTCAAGACGAACATTTTATTGGGGGCTCGTTAAAAGCCGCAAAGTTCATGCTGAGTGGAAACCAAAATTGAAATCACAGCGGTAGTTACACTATTTTTGATATATCATTAAGTTGGCAAAATCTGCAACTTAAATTTGTTTTGGAAAATAAAAACTTATTAAATCAATTAAAATTAAGAAATATTGCTGCGCACACATTCTGGCCCTGACAGGGAACTAATTAACATGAGTCAAACCACGAAAGCACTTTAAGTGTTGAAAACGTTCAAGCCACTCGGCATACGTGTCGTATGCTTAATAACTAAACCAAATAGTATGGCGTCTGTGTATATATTATGAATGTATGTACGTGTTTGTGTATGTGTGTGTTTTAGCAACATCTTGACCTCATAGAGACACAGAAATTGGCATCGTTAGCGAACTAGACAAGCGTAAATCCTTTTGGAACCTACAAACTCAGCCTCATCTCTCCCATCTGTCTTACTTATGCTTAACTATTTAGTTAAAGGAGATAGACGACGTCATTAGAGGGGTAGTGTGGGAGGGGCTAATGAGTTTAATTATTATGCAAACGACATGCCTCAAGTCTTGGATATGCAAATGTCTGCACTCCATCTACAAACACATAAACATAACACTCCAAAATGTGGGCCGGGGACAAGAGAGGAAAATTTAAATAAAATTTGAAAAAAGGAAAAGATTCTTGCTCCACTCAATTAAAGTGGCTGAAATGCATTTTGAAGAACAACAATTTTGAGTATTTCACCAACTGTCATCATCAATTGCCATGTCGACATTTGTGTATGGATTTTGTTGGCCAAAAGAATAATTGGCAAACTGCCCCCAAATGGGAATGGAAAGACTTTTAGTATTACGGTTCGTTGACTCCCTCAATCAAAATCTACTGATGAAAGAATCAAACAAAATGGAGACAAAAATATTGATACATTGCACAGGTGCACTTGACAAATAATTGGCCATGAATATCACAAAAAATCGATAAATACTATACACATGTGCTCTATGCAAATCGTCTGACCATCTATATATGTATCTCTATGTATCGTTAGAGTAAAAAGAGAGAAAAAGCATTTAATATTTCTATTTACAAACAAATAACACACGAATAGAAAAGTTTCAAAGCCAATATCCACCTGCATCCTTGATCCTCTTACAAATAAAATGGGAGTATGCTTCAGTTTTTCATTTAATTTTTAAGCGTTAAATGAAGGTAGGGTGAATTTGGTCCAACAAAAGTAAGTTTCATTCGGATATGATAAAATAAGAATTAAAAATTGAAACAATTACGTTTAAGTTAACACTTTATTGCAACAGACTTTCTTTTTTTGATAGCATAAATTATACAAATAAACTTTTTTTCCTTGTTTTTCAAAGGATAAAGAGTTGTAGCTAATTCGAAAAAAGGTTATATGTATGTATTTATTTAAGTTGTTAATTTATAAAAAAAAATATAAAGCAATTAAATTCATATTAAAGATTTACTTATAAAACCTAAATAAAAATTTCTAATTTTTGTTTCCTACCAATTCGAACTATTTCCCATCGAACCATTAAAATTCACAGACTTATGCTAACAGGCTTCAATTTTTAAAAGAATAACATTTTGTGTGCCCAAAACAAATAAGTAAAATCAATTCCATAGAACAAACAATTTGATCCAAAATTTCAATCTAATTATGCATGGTCACTATGCGGGTCACTTTGCCAAAAATTCAAATACAAAGCCTTATATGCAAAAATGGAAAAACTCAAAAAGGTTTGACACACACGTGTCCATTCTGTGTGTGGCTGTGTGTGTGTGTGTGCATGAGAAGAAAATTGACAATTGTGTTTGTTGTTTTTTTTGGGGGTAGTCCTTTTTTCATAAGAGAAAAACTCATGTGAAGAGTGGAAGTGGATTCAAGTGGCAATCAAATAAGGCCAAACACCCCTTTTGACCTTTTCCAAATGAGATCAAACTAAAAGACCAAAACAAAAGCCTAACAACAGCCAGCCAGCAATATTAAAATATTTAAAATACTGAAACAGTAAGAGGGATATGTATATAAAGAACAGCTGTGTCCAGGAAAACGGAAAGGATACTAAGGCAACGAAACGTAGTCGCTTTGCCGTGTTTAATTGAGTTTGAAATAGGTGCCAGCTCCTTTTTTCCTTCTCTTTTTTTTTGGATGAGGGCAAACAAAATTGGCTTAGTTTAAAGTGTATGTTACCTACGGTGTTTGTGTGTGTGAGTAAGGGGTGTGGTTCCAGTTTACGCATTTTTTTCTTTCAGGCCAAAACCGGAAACTTAATTAAGGCTCAGCCTGTATTCGGATGGTTAGGCAAATGAATTTGATGCTGATTTTCAGTTAACATTTTGTGGCGTAATAAACATTGAAGAATGCTTCAGTTAGCCTTTTGAAATTGCATTTACGATTGAATATCAAATGAATATGTACGCAATATAATACTATATAAGGATATATATAAAAATCCCCTTTAACCATTGAATTTTATGCTTTCCCTGTCACAATCCTTTTTTTTTCTTTTTCTTTTTTTGGTAAATTCATTTATTTCAATTGTTGTTGAAGCTTCCTTCTACCCTTCTACTCTCCCTACAAAGCTGCCACAGCTGCCGACGCCGACAAAGACCGTAATCTCTACTCACTATACGGCGTAATAAGCAGTTTTTTATGCAGGGCACCACTGTATGTGAGCGGAGTTTTTATTGTTTCCGGCCACATTCCATCG
Organism: Drosophila emarginata; assembly: GCA_037075365.1. Lineage (NCBI taxonomy): Eukaryota > Metazoa > Arthropoda > Insecta > Diptera > Drosophilidae > Drosophila > Drosophila emarginata. The sequence goes on along the minus strand of JBAMCD010000221.1, from coordinate 16,616,452 downwards.
TCGCTTTCGACAGCAACAGTGGGTCGCAACAATGTTGTAAGTGGTGTGGAATAACCTAAGGATTTTTAAATAGACTTTTTTTTAGCTCTTTGTTAATAAAATTACAATTTGTTGCTAAACATTTCTTGGCTGATTCTTAGAAAACAAGTCACTTAACGAAAGTAATATTTTCGAAATATTTTATTTTAACTAAACGGGAACCACAGAAGATTTATTAATTATTAATCAAGCAATCGACTTTTATTTGGCTACAGAACGGATGTTTTTTTCGCAAAATAAAACTGAATTATCATTACTTTTTAATGTATGTGATATTCTCCCTGCCAATAAATATCAGTTCAATAGTAACAGATTCCTGTCATTCAGTGATTGTATTTCTTTTTTTTTATGAAATATACTAAGATAGGTCAATCTACTTTAAAATAGGCAATAAAACTTAGATTTTTTATATTTTAATGTTGGAAGAACTACTAATCAATTAGAGTAGAATATTTGATAAAGAAAATTAACCTTATATATTCTTTTTATTAAATGTACAACTTTTGTCAAAATTTTGCTTATTTTATCCACTGTAAATTTACCTAACCCCCATTATTATAGTCTAACCCAATTGTTGGGGGCCCATTGGGGGCGTGTCTCTGTCTTCTCTGCATAGCTCGTGCAACTTTCAAAACGGGGCCAAAGTTTTGTCTACATTCGTTTCATTTTATAACCCCAACAAGTGCAACAACAATACCAACAACAAAATACGTATAATAAATAAAACAAAACAAAAGTTTTTCAACTTTTTGCCGCCTTTTTTTGTTTAGCATTTGAATGGCATCGTTATCAAAGAGTAAGTGAGAAAGAGAGAGTGAGAGAGGGAAATGATATTGAGTAAAGGGGAACCAACGAGTTCGGTTGTCTCTTGACTTATTTTTATGAGTGTCTGCCAAATGGGCGGCAAGTGAGTTACACCCACAACCCAAACAGCTGGCGCCCCTTAAAAATTTACTTACAAAGTACTTATTTGCCTATTTTAAAAGGCATTTGTATAAATAGCAGAAACAACAACAAGTCGTGAAAAAGGGAACGAAAAAAAAAAAAGAAAGTCAACTTGATATTGCCGTTGGCTTAAAGCACGGCAAAATGTAATAAAATTAGTCCCCAACTAAGAAAAAAAAACAAAAAGAATGCAGCTGTATAAACAAATACCTGATAAAGATGGTAAAAAAGAAGAAGATGGCAACACAACCCTTTTTGGCTATACCAAAACTAATTTCTCCAGCTTTGGCCTAACCCTAAACAATTGCTCGAGGCCCTCGATGGACCCAAATCGCTATACACTCTGTCTTTTTTTGGTAAAAAGAAATTAGCATAAAATGTTTTCACATTGAGACAATCAAGGAAATTCTGTAAAGAAAAGACTCCCTCCCCCCACCACCACCATTCAGTCGGAATTCTTATAAAATTTTATTATTATATTTTGCATAATTTGCCATTTTACGTTATTTTGTTCCCCGTTTGCCAAAGTCTGTTTACTTTTAAAAGAATTTAGAAAACTGCTAACACATTCAATATTAAGATTGTACCCCAGAGACTGGTCGGGATTGGTAAAGTCCAAAGTCTGCTCTTTAAAGTGTCTAGCTAAGGACACACAAAAAAGTTTCAATGCGACAATTAATTCTAGTGAATTATGGCCACAAATGGCTCTAATGTGATAACCAAAAAAAAAGCTTTCAGTGCACCAGCAGGACAGACACATTACCCAACAATCTTTTGTAGTTAGGGAAACACTTTTTGGAGTTACCGCAGTTGGAATAAAGCAAAAATCATCTCCCTGTAGCGTCATTTGCAATATGACAGTTTCATGCAAAATGCAATAGCCATCACATGATGCATATCACAGTCGCGTATCTTGACTCCTAACACTGGTTGGCATATAAAATTTATGAGCAAATATTTCACTAGGCTTAAACTATTGTTCCAGTGAGCGTGAAAACTGTTACAAAATAGAAAAGTCGTGGTTAGATTTCTAAGCGAAACTGGTTAACGGCTAACTCCAAAGTACCGAACAATCTATATCCTTATTTTATTATTATATTTTTATATATTTAGTTATTTTTTACAGAAAATTTTAAGCATTAAATTCAGTATCTAAAGTTGCGTATTTAAAGGACCATTAAATTTCCTTATTGATTGAAAAAAAAAACAATTTTTTCAAATAAATCTTTGCTTTGCAAATGCAAAAAGGACAGGAATTAAAAAAAACATTTTTATGTTATTACAAACCAATAGTTATGACAACTCTTTATTATTGTATATTATTATAACTATATACAACAAATCTTAAGCTCTTTCAAAGCCAAATATTTTAATATTCATTTTTAAAATTTTTAATTTAAATCTGTTGATAACTTTTTGAGTTCGAATTATTAAACAATAATTGTTGATCGCTGCTTATCACTTTTAGTGTCCTTTTAGCTCTACATTAAGAACTAAATTTATATTTTTTTCTAAATTAATTCTTAAAGAAAAATTATTTTTTTCCAATTATTTTTTATAAAAAACTAATGTTTTATTGAAAGTTTTTCTTTTAAATGCAACAAACACGATGACTAAAATTGAATATCCATTGTGTTGAGTGTAAAACGAGCTTCGTATAGTACAATGAACTGGCGCAGATTGTTTTGTCATTGTGTGTGTGTATGTGTGAGAGTGAATGAAGTTGAGTGGATTTCAGTGAAAGAAATGTCTGTGAATTGTCCTGGCAGTAAAACGAAAAAGACATTGTTATTGTTTTTCTTACATATTTCGACCACAGATGTGTGCTAGACACAAACAACAAAAAATGGGGGAGCACTCTCAGCTGATATTGGTAAGTACTCTTGACATAGAAAAATAGAAAACTCACAATGTTTAACATAAATAAAAAATGCAAAGCCTAGAAGGAACTAGAAATGGGGAGCAAAAGTATAATTATAAAGTTTTTATTATCCATTTTTTAAATATTAAATCCACATAACTTGCTTTAGGTGTGAAATATTATGCACTTTTTTAAATAATTCCACTTCTCTTCATTTGAAGTATTGCAACTTCTTTGTCACACCATATTCCAATGTTTTATTAAGCCTTATTAAGCTGAATATTACGGGAAATACAGAAGGCTTCTACCTCTTTATAATGATGTGATGTGATGCTAGAATGTTTTTCATTTGATCCCAAAACATAACACAAATCGATATCAATTTCTCTTTGATGAAAACTATCGCTTAGTTTTCGACCCTTGCATATGGTAAACTCAGCCAAATCAAATAATCTGCGTTTCTCCTGAAACAATTTACTTGATAACGTAGGTGAATCGTCATCTGGTAATTGGGTTACACTACGTTTCGCATATATGCTCGCATTTAAGACATCCTCGTCCTCCGATTGAGAAGATTTTAAATTTTCCCTTCCCAAGAAAGGTCCCAAACTTTTAGTTGCTTCCAGACGAGCTGTCAACGTTTCCGAATCAATGGGAGCGGCACGTCTTGGAAACGGAGTTCCTGTATTTGTGGCTTTAATAAAGCCGTAAGTGCGATATGCATTTAAACGGTTTCTTGTCGCAAGACTATTTCGCTGAAAACCAGTCCTAAAATGGAATATTTTCTTTCCTTGCTTCTTTTGGGTTATATTGGAAGCCGTTAATATAAATTGCTGTTCCATAACGCTCTTTTTTTTTATATGTTTATTTTTCTATTTTTTTTTTTTTTTTTTTATTAATTTTATATATTGCTTTCGTGTCTTTTTTTTGTGTTTTAGTATTTAGTTTGAATGTTTCTTTTTTTTAGAAATGTTTTCTATTTACTGACAATAAAATAACTTGCTGAGTTTTTGTTTCAAATTATTTATGTACATAACAGCTCTTGCAAGATCGTTTTGCGTCTTTCTTGAAACCACTTTTTGATCTAAAAAAAAAAGCATAAATATAAAACTTATTAAAGTAATTTTCAACTGATTGATCACTCACCTGAAGTTCAGTTAACCGCAGTTTTGTGACCAAATATTGAAGTTTTTGGCTAGGCAAATATGGATACGATTTGAACGTCATCTCCAGCACTGAGATTTGATATTCAGTTAAGGGTTTATTGCTATTGGTATCTGGGCAAAATATAAAACGGAAATATAAATGTTTTATTTTATTTACAAGATTTTCTTTTTTGGATCTATTTTTGTTTTCATTGTTGTACAAATCTATTGACTAGATTTATACATTCAGAGTTTATGGTAACCACGCAGTTTGAAACTTTTTCGTTTAATTCACTTAAGTTGATTTTCGCTACACTTTTTGCGTTTTGTTGGTTCTTCTTAGTCTGTGTTTTGTATCTGGTTGTTGACTTGCCTTGGCTTTCTTGGGCTACACTTTGGTGTAGACTTTCCATTGGCAAAGGTGCAAACATGGAAGACCTTCATCCTTGCCCAGTCGTTGCAGCTAATGGTGTTTATTGCATTTACTCTCTTGCTGGCACTTAAATCGGCATCACAGAGGACAAGTATGCCACAGTATGGAGAGGGAGGGGGATGGTAAGTTGGGATGGCATTGAAGTGTGACACTGTTGCGCATACACACAGCAGGAGAGAAGTAGACGATGAGTTGGCTAACTGCAGGTACAGCTACGCAAATATCCTGCAGGCGTTGGAGGACCGAGAACAAGAGACGACTTTCTCAGGCCAAGTCCATTCATCCAGCTGCCAGCTTCGGCCGTGTGGAAGAAAGTGCAAAGTAAATTCTCAACACACAAAAACTCTTGCCACGTCCAGTAAAAGTGAAGGTAGTTGAAGTGAGAAGAGAGGAATCGAGGAGGAGCCACAAATGCGGGTGCCAACCAAATGCACAACACTGGCGAGATTTGGCTCCTGCAAACTTTGATTAAATCACACAACAAACTGAGCAAGTTTAAAGAGAGCAAGAACAAGAGCGAGAAAGGGGACAAAGGGATGCTGCTACTGGCAGCGGTTAGTGCGGAAAAGATTCAAGTGGTTGGCCACAGGGCCACTGACTGCAGTTAACTTCAATGTGGCCTGCATAAAAATAAAAACAAGGTGGGAGGCAAGTAAATAAATTCATTAAACGATTACAATTCAGTCCTTTCTTTGGTGCTGCATCTTAAATATTCAGTTATCTGAATTACGGATTAAGTAGATTAATACAGGTGTCAGCTAACTCGAAGTATTTTCTTCTATATTGTCTTTTTCTCTTTTCTCGAAAATAACAAGAAAGAATCAAATTAAAATAAAAGCTACAAAAAACAAAAATAAACAAACTAATTCCTTTTAGTTTGTGAAATATTTAAAATTCATTGGGGTCAACACTCTTACCTTTCACTCTTTGATGTGTAATGTTTTATGTATTAAGTTAGTTTATCTAAGGTCTCTAATGGAGCAGTTACATATGGAGTTGTGCAGTTTGTGTAGATGTTTACAATGAGTCCAAAGCGAGAGAGGATAAGATTTCTGCAGGACTAACAATGTATGCTTTAAATATGGCTTTATTCAGCTCTAGCAGCTGCCTCTGGTAATTAAACTGTTAGCCTCATTGGCCCCATTAGCTCCGTGAAATTGTTTCTTAATGTATGAAAGTTATTACTAAAAGAAGTATAATAGATTCGGTAAATTAAACGTATATTTTTATGCATAAAATTGTAAAATCTTCTATACGTATGAAACAAATTTGTCACAACTTTAAAAGAATGTAATTATGATTAATTCATAACCTTAATCCCTTTTAATTCATAATCTTAAACCTTAATTTGTTGCTCATGTCTTACAATTTGATAAAATTAATAAACAAAATGGATAATACATACATACATCAATCCTTAGCCAACATATACTATTAGAATATTTTTGTTGACATATCGATGATATATTCATTGCTCCGCAATATATGAAATCATTTACTATAAATCTATTTACTTTACAACAAATTAAATCCATAGCAAATCTGCATTACACGCTCATGTATATAAATATATATATACATATAATATTGAATATTGGTGGTGGAGACTGTGTTAAGTTCCAGTGAGTTCCAATACCCACTACTACCTGTATTCTGATTCATATTTAGTTGTATAAGAATGGAAAATGTTAAAGTGTAAAGGGTTAAACATTTGTAACATTAAAAAATGATCTTTCATGGTATAAAAATCTGTTTGCTATGGTACAACATTCTCAAGTCACGCTTTGATTATAATGATAATTAGCTTTGCTACGTGGCATACAACCATATAAATAGAAATAACAAACAATCGCAAAATCATTAGTTAAAATGAAGTTCTATTTGATTGCTGTATCTATCGCGTTGTTGGCTGTGGCAGGAAAGGCTGGACAATGGGGCCGTCGTCCTCCGGGGAAATAAAATCACATTAGACTATAATGCCGCAATAGAAAAATGTGTCTTGCAGTCGAAATAAAAAACTAAATTAATAAGCTAAATTTTCTTCTAAAAATTAAGAATATATGAAGTCGTCATTTATTATAAATGGATGTACTTCACAACAAATTTAGAGACCCACTTCACTTATAATGCGTACGGAAATTGCATTAAGTCCATAGCAAATCTGCATTATACACTCATCTATGTACACACACACATTTGTAGCATTATCACTTATAAATTTTGAATAATTCAGTGGTGGTACTAAGGATCACCAAGTATCAATTCCCACTTCTCTGATTTAGATTTAGTTGGACTCTCCGTTTTTGGAGCACGGCAACGATTGCATTTCTCCCGATACCAAAAGTTTTTATTAAAGCAAAATCCACATGTCCAATCGTTCTTCTGTGGACGCCAATGACGGATCGGTGATGTGTAAGGCGATATATTGGGAAATGGTACAGCTGAGCATTCCGATTTCTTGCCATGACAACGATTGCAAGTCGTGCGCCAGACAAAGTTGCTGTTGCGACATGCCATACAAAACCAATTGTCGATAGCTGGTTTCCATTTACCTTGATTATACTCCCGATACTCTGGCGCCAACACTTTAAGATGTCGCGGATATCTGTAGCGAACACCGCTACCCTTACGTTTAGATTGATAAGCCGGTAGTACCGTTATTATTTGTCCCATAAATTTGCTGCCATTCAAATAATTGATAGCCATCTGGGCCATCAATGGATTAACATATGTAACGGTTGCCTCCCCCTTTGATTTACCCGTTAGCTTATTTTTGTAAACAAATATCCTTGGCTTATCTCCATCCTCGTCCGTTTCGATCACACCCATTTTGCTAAAGTATACGATAATATCGTTTTTAGTCACATTCAGACGCATCCCCAGCACAAATACAGTCTCTGGTTCCAATACATATTGATATTCTCCAAATCTTATGTACGGCATGTCCCGGTACGGCAATAATGGGAATTTATTTTGACCATCGACTGATGGACGTTTGGCCATGGTCATCAAGCTGATATTCATTGCAATGGTAGCTTGGCTACCAATCTCCATCGCTGGCGCATTCGTGTTTAATTCGGTTGGCCCCAAACTGCTCGATGCTGTCGAAGAATTCGACGATGTTAATGTGTCGTCTGTCGCTGCGGCATTCGTAACTGAGGCCCCACTCTTATTTCCTCCAGTAACGTCTTGTTCATCTTGGACTACGGCATTGTCTTCAGCTTCGGCTTCAGCTTCATTCTGTCCTTGATCGCCTTGGCTCGCTCCGGATCCATAGGTGTTTTCATTGCATTCTTCCAACAGCAACGAACTACGCGCATCTCCACTACCATCTTCCAATCTAAACATATTATTAAAGGGAACAAAAGGACCAATCGGATTAACCACGTAATTTGGATGATGAAAAAATTGTTGCTGAATTCCGACAAAGCTTTGTGAATAAAACGGATTTGTATAAACCACATTAAGTGCCGTGAAGTCCATGACTTGTAAAAACCGTAGAAATATAAAAAAAAAAAAATTAATTTGCTCTTTTTAAGCCTTCACTACTGAAACATAGACGAACAGTTTCCTATGGAATAATAAAAACAACTGACTAAAACTATACCCTGAGCATGGGGTATACAAAAATACAATTTGACAATAAAAGCAATGGTTACTAAGGACAATATTTGCTAAACGAATAGCTTACTTTGATTATCATTATAAAAAATCAATTAAAATAGGGAAACAAGCGTTAAAAATATTAATAATTAATGAATTGCTTTCGGCACAAATTATACCAACTCACATTGCAAAATATTCTTAGCTTTTCACCATGAGTTGCAATGATTGTTTTTAAAAAACTAAGATTATTACTAAGGAATAATCATTATTTTTTAAAATTATTACAGTTATTAAAATTAAACTCCAAATGATACTGTACTTCCTGCATTAAATTAGGTCTAAATCATTAGAATATATTTAATTATTAATTATTATATTATTATGTTATCGACATATACATATGTACATATACTCTATACAATTTTATTTGCAACTGGCTATCAAAAAGGTTGTGTAAATTTCAAAAAAATTGTCTATATATTTTTGCACTTAAAAACTTAAACTCGCTTATTGGTTTCTCTTTAGTGCCTACTTATGCAAGTTCGCTTTAGCAAAGTGGAAAAGTTGAGAGGAAAATTGATTCATAATTTTTGCCGCATTTTCACTTTAATCAGCAAAGTTTCAAGATAAAATGAACTCAATATAAATAATCGATAAGGTTGAATAAACCTAAAGATAGTATGATGAAGCGTTTTACATTTTAGTTTATAAAGGGTTAATAACTAATTTTAAAAATTTAACCTAAACAGATGTAGACTTGAATTAAGAAAACTTTAGTTTGCCATGCATATTCTAGCTCAAAATAATTTTTTATGTTTCAAAAAATATAAAAATAATTTGTAAATTCCTTTATCTGTCATTTTTTTAATTCTTATATTTACTTTAGAAAAATTAACGTTAACTTGTAAGATAAAGAAGGTTTTCGTTTTTAAATAAACAAAATTTTAAGTCAAATAATAATTTTTGCTATATAACTACCAACCCAAGAAAAGAGATAAAAAGATACTTTGGGGATACTTGGTTTGAATAAATAAACTTAAATTAAATTATAAATCAATGAATGCAAGAATTTAATCCAAAACCCAGTAACCACTATCCACAAACTTTTAGATGTTCTTTAGTCAAAATTTAGGTTTTCTTTGTGTCATAAATATGTGCAAACTTCTCAATGAAAGACTTTATAAGAAACGTTGCCACACATCCGATAAATACGCGTTGTCAGCACATCTTTTTAACCAGTCTTAGCCAGATAACCGCAATCCTTTGGCATTGCAATGAATGGAAATTGTAGCTGCCAAATGTATTTACAATACAACAAAATACATTTATATATAGTAAGTGTGTATGTACACATAAGGTAACTGCCTTGGAATCGTTGAGATATCAACGTGTGAGCCAATTGAAGGATGTTACATATACTCCTGCTGAAGTTTCCATTTCTACACAGTCATCGCTGTGATGGAAATGCTTGTGAAATACAAAACCGAGCAGCAAGTTTCTCAGTATCAAATATATATATACATATATATGTGTATATATGTATATACACAAATGCTGTGTGTCACAATGTGATACAATTTAGATTTAGATGCTTTGTCTGATTTATTTGTATTGAACGTGAGGGGGCGTTGCGACGTCTATGCCATGATTGTGAGCTTCACAACGTGTCTAAGTCTGAATCTCAGTTCAGCCCGAAAGGTGCTCCAAAAGTCGATAATCTCTTTGAGAGAAAGAACATCTTTAAGTTGTGCTATTTTTTTATGCTATTTGTGCTTGCACATTGAGTAAAATTTAATTTCATCCAAAGAGGTTCTTGGATGAAAATGACAACAAACAAATAAATTAATTAATGAATTAAATTTGACTTACCTTTGGAACGTGCATCTAGTGGTAATGCCTTCAAATTTGCAACATAAAAGTCAATCAGAAGCTGAGGAGCTTTTGTTTTCATTATACTTTGAGTCACAACTTCTTCAGATTCGCCAAATTTAACTAAGAATAGTAATTTGCCATTACGTGGGAACCCACATATAATCTTATCCACTTGAAGATTGCGTGAAAAGCCATTGTTCTCGGTTATAGGACCAAAAATTTTATGATTTTGACCTGAAAGTTTAATTGTTTGAATTACATTTTATTAATAAGATTGGCATTTGCAACTTACGCTGTTTAATCTGGGGTACATCGGCTTGTACAGGCACTTGAGAAAGCTGGAAAGATTTCATAATTAGATATATTTATCTTCTAATTCACTGTTAACTTACCCGATGCCGACGCGGATCAGCCGGATGAATACTTTTAGCTAATAAATAAAATAAAGTAAAAATAAAGCAAAGGAAATATAATTAAAATTGTTTGATAAAAAAAAGACATTTATCTTATAGTGCAGATATATTCAGTTATATAAATTATGCTATACATACCACCTTGTTTATTCATTTAGAACGCACGATTGTACTGTACTAATTAAAGATGATTCTGCAAAAGCTCAATTAATTTAAGAATAATTTATTAGATGTGGTAGCATTTGCCTATCGGCATCACTTTTCAATACATAAACTTATGGCCACACTGGCAAGAAAATAATCGAACTAAAACAAATTTTAACAAATCTGTTAAAAGAAATTTCTAAAATTTATACATATATTTTTATAACATCTTCGAACCAAGAATAATGTCTTATTGCAGTATCATTTTTACCAAGATTTAGTGCTATTGTTAAAATATTTGACCAATGTATGGTTTTTTGTCCGGATACAAAGTTGGAATCTTCTTTGATTGAAATTGCAAATTCTTTCTAATCTATTAGCGTTAGAAAACATATTAAAAATATTTTGAATTTGGGAGCTCATTATAATGTTCAAATGTTTTGACACATTTGTAATAAAAGCATACCATGAATACCACAAAGAGAATTTTGGAATATTTATTTAAGTTATGTGTTAGTTTTTTTTATAAGAGCTACGTAGTCGGATATTGGTAGGATAAAGCATATTCCTGATCAAGTTTATTCGAAAATCAACTAACTAAATCTCTGGCATAAACAACCCATAAAAAATTTTGTTAAATTATGATTAATTAAATATGAGTATTCCTCAAGAAAAGATTTTGAATCTCTTATTACTCGGCATAAATATATATTTTCCTACTAAACTAAAATTTCATAGAAACATTTGGTAGCTTGGTAACCCTAAAATAATTGCAATTTTGAATATACCATATCAAACTGTTTGAGTTCTTCAATTTCAATTAATATCGCTTTCGCACAAATATTGTGTAAGTTTATTAAAGGTCGGCAGAAATATAATATTATTTTGTTTGCAGTTAATCAAGATAGGGAAACTCGAGTTTCCTGACGTAATTTATCTCAATTAAATTGCTTAATTACAGTTTATGAATATTGATTGAAGACGTAACAGTTCTAGTCACACAGTTCTACTTTGAGCTCATTTACTAATTGAATTTTGTCTTGCTGTAGGGCGGGGGTGGGGGGACCTCAGTTCTATTCAGTTCCTGAATCTCTAATATTTCTCTGATTTACGTCAAAGGCTTTGCATATATATGTCAATGTAATACTCATTACCTAGGTGAAAGCAGATTGCAAAATTACAGTGACTTTGCCTGAATGAATGACTCACTGACTGTCTGAATGAGTGAAGCCTTCTGTGCGCAATGTTTGGTATCTAACATTAACTCTTTTGCGCTTTTGTCTTTTGCCAATTACAGGGCCAAGACAAGTCAAACTTTTTTCCTTTTTTTTTGTTTCAGTGCAATTATTTCCATGAGACACAATTCTCTTGGTTGTTTCATTTCTTTTTTTCTGAGAGTCAAAAGTTTGCCTTGTCTTTTAATTCTTGGCATTTTAAGTTATTGTTAGACAGTTGATTTTTAATTTCATGGTGATTGCAAATGGTGTGCAAAGTTTAAAGTGAGAAAGATACTTTAATTGTGCACCGACCGCATTTTAGACCACATTCAAGTCTTCCATTATGATTTGCAAGGAGCTACTCAGTGTTCATCTGTCACCCCACTGGGTATCTGTGTGTGTGTGTGACTTGACTGTGTTGACAGGATACTTTTACGGCAAACAATAAAAGCAAGCTGACCTAATGAGCTTCATGCCACACAGAGATGCCAAAAAAGAAATTGACACGCCGCTGTGGCGTTTTATTTAATTGTGCCAACAAACCAGAGGACAAGAGAGAAGACCCCAAGTCCAGACGCGTCCTTTACTAATGAAGAAGCAAGACTAAACAGAACTGAATTGGGGGCGCTAATGTCGATAAGGTCATACGGGGCGTGGCTCATAAACAGAGAGGCGGACGCCGTAAAAAGGAATGGCGTGCAAAGCACAGTTGTCGTCATTTCCCGCTTATCAGAGCGAAAGCAGCGCATCTTTTCCATGATATTTATAAATACGTTCTAACTATAAACATATATATGTATATATATTTTTATATATATCTGTCTGAACTACAGGGCATATTTCATCGAGGTTTCGCTTGGCAGTTAACTTTTGTTTGTGTGGCAAATTAATTTTTGGTCTACTTCGATGGCATCGTCGGTTTAACGTGCTATCTCATTAGCGAAATAATTGACTTCTAATTAACTTGAGACGTTTTACTCGGTGGTGGCAAATACCAACTTGATTTCGAATAAACCTCTTGCACTTAATCTTTATAAATGTTGCCTGATTATCAAGTAAACCAGTCGGAAGTCGAAATGATTCTTTATTAATTACTAACTAAATATCTTAGCTTTTTTGTAAAAACTCGTCGGAAAAATCAAAAAGAAATACGGATCAATCATATATGTTTGATAGATATATAAACTGATTCTGTATACCAATATATGCATATAAATAAATATTAAAATATTATGGCAAGTACTAAACCACCTTAATTTACAATATATATATATGTATACATATATGTATGTATATGTATATATATATACATATTTAGCGCCTTTCTTGAATTCTGCAAGTGAAAATATATATGTAAAGCAATTTTTCTTATTTATATCATAAATAAAATGCATTTGGGTGGAAAATTAAGAAGTTTCAGTGTCAGGCAACAGTAGAAATATATTCATATTTTCCTTATGTTTAACGCTATATATAGTATATACACGTACATAAATCTTGTCTTGCCTGGCCAGTACTTCTTCAGTCGCAGACACAAACAAATCGTCTTAGACGCTTATTATTATCCCCCCTGAAAATGGGGTATATACATTTTGTACAAATGTTTGAAACCTAGAAAATGAATAGAAAAAAATATACTGAGTATATATATTCTTAATCGTCATGATCATTTAAGTTAACGAGAACAGCACAGATCTCTTTAATATATCTGAAGGTAAACATTTTGCAAGGGTATTAAAACTACGGCTTAAATGGTTAAACAATTATTAGCCAGCCACTTTGATTTTTTGCTTTCTACGAAACAAATCGAAAAATTGTTAAGGAGAAGTTTTCTCATTTTTGTTCCTTTTTCATTCAATTTTTTTTTTTTAATGACGCGTTAAATGGAGTTTCAAAAGGAAAAAATTAAGGATATTTTGTAGAACAAGTGCTTGCAATTGGCTTTAAGCAGGGCCATGATTTTGACAGCCAAGTAACTCAAACAACACTTCATATCCAATTTGAAGCTATTGACACAATGAAGTGCTTTCAAGTTTGAAGTTTATTTAACCTGAGAGGGATTTTCAAAAACAAAAAACATTACCACAAAAAAAAAACCGCTGCCAAGGTATACTTAAATGTAATTCTTGTTAAATCAATATGTATATTTTCTTACTGATATTATTAGTTATGCTCTAGTTAAAATGAAATGAAATCCATATTCATTTCTTTCAATTATTAAGAAGCAGCTAACGCATTATGAAATATAACGGTTAAGATACAGTAGCATATTCTAAAGATGTCTGTTGATGACTGATGTTATCCGCGCCGGCGCAATGCAATGCCAAAGAGAAAATATTTAAAGTGTTTTAAGAGAAAGACTTTTAAGAAAAAAAAAAAACAAAAATATGCAACAGTTTGAATGGTAATAAAGGTTATTCACAAAAATTAAAATACAAATTTTAAATTATTGTAAAAGTAATTGCAAACAATTTCTATAAATAAATTTATTTATTTATTATCAAACTTTAACTTTATGCAAACTCTTTAAAAGCAAAATGTTTATTTGAAGGTTGTAAACACTTCGATTCATAAATTTTCAAACACTATTTTACAATTTTCATTTGTCCAGAACTAACAATTTTTGAACAGTCACAGTCAAGTAAGCTTACCTAACTAACTAAGCTAACAGTTATAAAAGCTTTTCCTAGACAATACAACAACCAAGTACGAAAGCTGCCTTTCTAAAGCTGACAAAAATGGGTGGTTCTTAATGGTTCAGGGATGGATCTGAATCAAAGGATCTAAAAATAAAATGATTGGGCTTGATTTTGTTTACTTATTGGCTGTGATCTTATGGTATGTCCTCTCATTAGAATTTATAAATTTACCAAAAGGATGAGTAGAATATTTCCTTCGTATTATGAAAACTTCCTAAAAATTTGCATTACTAAGCAAAAACAAAAGTGTAAATGAATCTAGCATCGTTGTCTTCTCTAACTGCCATCGCATCCACCCTTCAATTTAAGTTACAACCAATCGGATTGCTTCAGACTGTTGCCAATCCAAAATGGCTTCTTTGTCTCATATGGGGTTGCAAAATCCAATAAGCCTTGTTAGAGAACCGAGCTAATTTGAAAGCAGAAGTTACAATCAGAATTTATTGCAATCCAGTCTTCCAAGTAGAACAGACCCAAGGTCTTGCACAAAACGATTTCGAGTTAGATAAACCATGCAACATCCCAGTGAGCAACCCACATACATGCCAGAGGTTCCATTCCAACCATTGTGGGGCCAGGAGGCACCACCACCGCCACCCATTGTACCCTATCAAGATCTAATTGCTGGTTTTCCATGCAGTGAATTATGTAAGTTATTAAAAATTTTGCTTAACAAAATGAAATGGCTAATTGAAATGCAAATCCTTTAGCGTTATGGCAACGCTCTCAGGTAACTCCATTGGTGTCTCAACGTTCAAACACAAACGGACGTGCCAATGGCAGTTCATCCAGCTCCTCGAAAAAGACACGTCGTCGTGTGGCTTCCATGGCCCAGCGAAGGGCTGCCAATATACGGGAACGCCGTCGCATGTTTAATTTAAACGAAGCCTTTGACAAACTGCGTCGCAAGGTGCCAACATTTGCCTATGAGAAACGGCTATCCCGCATTGAGACCTTACGTCTGGCAATCACCTACATTGGTTTCATGGCGGAGCTGCTTAGTGGCACGCCATCTAATTCACATAAATCCCGATCAGACATGTATGGTGGAATCAATGGACATCATCAGGCAGCAGCTGCTCCACCACCAAACATTCATCCCCATCACTTGCATCCTGCAGCAGCATATCAGCGTGACTTTTCTTCGCCCTACAGTCACAACTTGACTTGAGATTGGTTTAAGGACATTATCATAAATGAATTTGAGCCAGAGGAGTGATATTCTTTTGTTAATTTATTATGCTTAAGTGAGTGGTTGATACATTTATCGAAATAGTGAGAACTTAATTTGACCCAAGAACCTTATATAATATTATAATATTAAATGTGTTACTCTGATTGTAGGAAAAGGAAAATACAAAACTAAAAGTAGAAAAACAAATTGTGTCGCTATTTTATTTAAGTATCGTTCGATCGTACGTTAAAATTGAATGATTTTGAGATTTCAAAATGCTCCATAATCCTCCATTAGATTTTGTAAAAGTTTTTTTTATAATGTAACCCAGTTAAATATCCAGTATAATACAAACTTAAATGTCTTTTAATATATTTAATATTTAAATCATTATTTACTTTCTACAAATACCACTTGTAGTTTTAAGTGTAAATACCACTTGTAGTTTTAGGAAATTCAGAGTCTTATTAATTTAAGGTTTATGAAATGGTTAAATTGTGAAGGGAGTCAACAGAAACTCTCAACAAATCAAAATTTCGGCTACAATCCCTTTAGAATATTTATATAAAAATATATTCCTTAAAGATTTGACTTACCAAAGAAGTTGACTAGAAAATATTTGAATATTTAGGTAATATGTATTTAGAAAAAACTGTTGACATTGGAACAGTTTTGTCGATTTCTGTTAGTTCCAATAAAAACTCTTTCATTTCTATTGCAAATCGTTTAAACGAAATTATTTTAAACTGACAAAAGTTTTTTATGCACCATAAAAGAATCCACCAAAATCCACCTGATTAATAATCTCCGTGTAATGGTGACTTCAGCGGGTAAAAATCGCACTTGTTTTAACTTATAACTGACATATCCCCCTTTGTCTTCGTAACCATTTCTGATTTGTTTGGGAATCTTTGCAGCTGCTCGACCGGAACACATGTTGATGTCCACAATGAAGTCACATTACCTAACTATAAAATGAGATGGTTACCTCAAACAGGGAAGAAAATGTTATACAAAATGTGTCAACGTAAACAAAGCGTAAAATTATTATTAATAAATTAATGTCCCAGAGACAAAGTTATACGATAGGGAGGGAGTGTATTGTGAGGGGAGAGCAGAGAGAATGCAGATGGGATTCAAAATCAATTGCAACCCCAGTTATACTTATTATCCTATATAGAATCAGAATCCAAAACACTTGTAACACTTGAGGAGGGATTGTCCCTTGTCTACTGACTCTAAATACCAAGGAATTTTTGCGTTGAACGCCCATTTTCAACAGATTAGCGCCCCTTTTTTTTCCTCTATCAGCGGAAATTAGTTCAGCCAGGGACTGACTTCCGAAAGGGGAAGAAAGGATCTTTGTCGACCCTCCCCTTACATGCTCTGATTTTTTTTGGTGGCTGTGGCAATATGTTTTGATGAATTTGTGACACTTCATGCCGCATTAAGTCCAAATCCTAGGGGTTGCATATGGTTAGCCTTTTGACTTATGGAGTTATGAAGTGCGTTCACGTGTTGGTGATTAAGCTATTTGTAAATCTCTCAAGATTTTGACTTAAAAACTAAATACAATACTTTATTTTTGGTTACCTGCGGTGTGAGAAAATTTTAAAGCCTTTAAGTTGCTATTATTGTTGTTGCCTTTAATTTAAAGTTAATTTGTTTGGTATCATTAATCCGAGATTGCTAACAATTATCATCCCTTAGTCCTGGAAATATTCTGTTCCGCCATATCAAATCGGTATGACAAATTAATTGAATTTCTGTTATATATTTTTTGTGCAATTTTTCGCAAAAATTTCGACACTTTTATTTTGGGTTTATTAGAGCAAAATCCAATATGTATTAGAGCAATGATGGATGGGAATTAAAATCATGCCAACAGATGTTTGATTTGATCTGATTTATTAGAAAAATTAGCTTTGAATGGTTAAAGATTAATATGGATTAGTTTAAAGATATTCTAACCTATATACTTTCACTTTGATTGTTTATCTCAATAGCAAAATGAGGTCACCAAAGATTCCAAACTTTTTTTTTTTGTTAATTTCTAAGAACTAACCCATCATATTTCAATTGTTTGCCAGACTGTATAGATTTGGAATAGTGCGATTAATTACTTGCATTTCATACAACCTTATCGATTTATTTATTTACGTGCTCACTATCAGGGGGTTATTCTCGTGATAATGGAATTTCTCATAAACTTTATTAATTGGTAAAACAGGGGAAAAAATACCTAGAGCCAAACGCCAAGCCAGTATACAAGTGAAACTTCGAACGAGAAGAGAGAAGAAAAATGTCGAGACCAGCGTTAATAAGTCAAGTGTCCACCGATCCCTTTGTACCAGCCTGGCTAAATCAGCAAGAACTGGAACGATTGGTTATTCAAGATTTACCCGAATTTCGTAAGATCCAGAGTATTAGCAGTAGATCAGAGCAATCTGCACTACGTGTCCAAGTCCAAGCTAAAATGAAAGGTGAGCTGCAAAAAAGATGTAAAACTCTCAAGCTCTAAATATTTAATCCTAGCAAATGCCGTGCGCACTGTCAACTATCTGGTCAAGTCACCAGAATCCTCTAACGATGAAGAACTTAATGTGCCATATGCCAAGGACTTTAATGTTGAGTTCCTTATGTACGATAAAATATTACCAGGTCTTGTACAACTCTACAAGGATATCGATAGAACAATTACATTTACGCCCAAGCGTTGTACTTTGCAAGAAAAATTTTCGACCCTTACCAAACAAAAATCGGATTGTCTTTACCTGGAATATTTGCAATCAAAGGGCTTTAAATTGGCCAATCAACCCAATGGTCTAGCCCAACCTGCCATGGAGGTGGTACTATCAAAACTAGCTGCCTATCATGCGGCTACGGCACGTTATCTGGAAAGTAACCCTAATCAGATACGAGATCTGCCAAAGCTCGAACAACAATTATCCTTATCAAATGATAAGATTAAAAAACTAAAAAACTTGATACAGCTGAAATTTCATGAAAGCTTGCGTTCAAATAATGTCCAACAATATGAAGATAAAGTGGTAAAAACTATATTTCAAATATTTTGTAAATTAAAGATTTAAAATCTTTATTTTTACAGAAATCATTCCAAAACTATATCAATGGATATAATGGATCACTGGATGTGAAAAACTCCTTTAATGTCATTCTAAATGGGTCATGTTGGCCCAATAATTTGTTATGTCATGGTGATGCCTTTGGCAATGTTAAGGAAATACTCTTTCTTGATTTTCATTTAGCCAAATACGGGCCAGCTGTTTATGATCTACTTCATTTGCTTCTAACAGCCCCCGCAGAAAAATCAAAAAAATTTGATGCCTATGTGAAATATTATCATAATCAGCTGATTGAGAACTTGAAAGCTCTCAAATTTAGAGGCAAATTGCCAACAATGACCGAACTACAATTGGATTTACTTAAATTTGGACATTGGGGTAGGCTAATAAAAGTACATTTAATATCAATTTGTATACTAATATTTATGTTTGCAGCATTTGAAATTACAACTGAAATACTACCCATAGTTCTATCGGAGTTCCATACGAATGATATTGATGAATTATTCAAAAATTCGAATTTCTCTCAACAGTTACAAGAACTATTGCCTTGGCTGGAGAATCGTGGTTATTTTGAGGAAGATTCATAAAGCAATTAAGTACCTAATAGAGTTTAAATTATCTGGATTTTGATTATGTGGATTCAATTATTCGCATTTTTTAAATTCAAATACTTTTTTTTAATCATTTTGTTTAGTTAAACCCTTTTCTAACGTTAAATTTATTCGGATAATTGAAATTCTACTTTATTTAGGTACACTAAATGTATGTATATACTATAATAAAATAATAAATAAAATTGAAACAAAATTTCTTTAAATTCAAATTTAGTCAATTTGTATGCAAATAAGCACTAACTACAATATTAAATAGTCAACAAAATGATTAATTTATTTATAGGTACAACTTGTCTGTCTGTCAAAATAATTAATAAGCCCATGAGTTGTAAAACTTGGAGAATGAATTTCCAATACACTTTATTCTATATTTATATAATTATATGCCTACAACAAATACAGGTTTTAAATGTGTAACCAGAAATAGTGGATATGAGAGGACAATCTATGATATGATTTTAAATAAATTTGATTAGTTAATAACTATGCCTTAGAAGAAATAGTGTAGTCGAGTGGCAATCATATAAAGTATTCATCCATAACCACCTCCTCAGACGTTTGAATAAATTTTTGCCAAGTCAAGTTTTTCCAGCACAAAATTTGTGCTAAATCTTGCTGATCTCGAAATAAACTGTTCAGTCATGCTTAGTGGGCTTGTTAGTTATACTCGGACATAGAACATTATATGTCCACGGTGATTTGCGCTCTCCGATCTCAGTGTGAGCTTTTACAATCAAATAGTTAATTAAAGTATAACATGAAATCAAACAAAAAGCTATTTTTTCAAAAGCTCTATTTATTTATTGATAAACAAGAGGCAAAACAAATTGATATAAAAAGCTAACGTATAAAGAATAATGCCAACAGACTCAAAAACGTTTTAAGAGGAACAACACACACATTTTTGATTAAGATCTTTTTAAATAATTAAAATGGTTAAAGAAAATGAAATTGTAGTTGAGCCAGTGCCAAACTGGTTAAAGAAAGAATTATTTGCAAAAATTTTGCAAAACGACTTTAAAGAATTCAAAAATATTAAAGAATTTGAAGTAGAGCCAACAGCTGGCAAGGGGGAAAACTATACAACTTTATTACTGCGCGTGAAGATTATACTGGAGTTAAAGGGTAAATATATAGATTCCTAATCAATATGGATCTTTTATCTAATAGATCGTTCTTTATGCAGATGGTAGCCAAAAAAATACTTCTTACATGGTAAAAGTTTTGCCTACAGCACTGAGTATACGTGATATGGTTAATGATTGGCGTGTTTTTGATAAAGAGAATAATACCTATGCCAATTATGTGACAGAGTTTGAGCAAATGTATCGAGAGGTTAACAAGAATGTTACCTTTGGTCCAAAATATTATAAACTTGAAAAAGAAGTCGACGAGCCAGTTGTTATACTAGAAGACTTGGGTCCAAGAGGTTTTCGTAACGCCAATCGTCAAAATGGTTTTGATTTAATACACACCAAAGCGGCACTTGAGAAATTGGCTCAGTTTCATGCCGCTTCGGCAGTACGTTATGAAACAAAGGGACCCTATCCGAATCTATATGATCGCAATCTTTGCAGCAAGGGGGATCAATTTAAAGAGTTTCGCGATACCCAAACTGATACTTTGATTAAGGCCTTACCACTCTATGAGGCTTCACATTTAAGCAAGATATTGGTAAGAAAACACAATAAATATTGTGTTTAATATAATATATATAAATATATATGTTCTATTTCATATTTAGAAATCGTATAGCAACACAGCTCCCGATATGTTTCAGGCATATGCTCCTAATTTCGAAAATGAATTTCGTGTGCTTAACCATGGCGATGCCTGGTGTAATAATTTTATGTTCCAATACGATGATTCTGGTAATCTGAGTGATACCTATTTTGTAGATCTACAAATGAGTCGTTATAGCTCACCAGCTCAAGATTTGCTATATATGATTCTATCATCGGTTAATATTGATTTGAAGTTAACTAAATTTGATTATTTCATACAATACTATCATGGGAAATTAATCGAGAACCTGAAATTGTTAAAATATTCCAAGCCTTTGCCCACACTGAAAAGTCTACATCAGGCCATTCTCAATCACGGTGATTGGAGTAAGTAAAGGTCATATTAATTTATAGTACATATACTAAACTATTAGTATTCCTCTCTTTTATAGTTTTCCCAATAGTTTCTGTTCTATTACCAATTTGTTTAACTGAAAGCAATGATAATGCCAATATGGATACTATGATGAATCAGGAAGCTGATGGTGATCAATTTCGAAATAATATGTTTGAAAATTCAAGAATTATAAAAAATTTAAGGGCAATTTTACCTTGGGCCCATAGTCGCGGTGCTTTTGAACTTAGCTAAAAAAAATGTTAGGCAAAAGCTCGCCGAGTGCTTTCTGTGTGATAAAATAAAACTAATTAAAATTCTATAGTATATACATATATGTACATATATAAATAATTTCTCTTTGTTGATAAATTCTAATGCATATACTAGGCTGAATTATAATAAATGATCTTTTCTAAAATAATAATAATATTTCTGCTATTTAGTTAAAAAAGAAATATTTTATTTTGTTGGTTAGATTAATATTATCTATGCAGTTTTGTTGTTGATTAAACTAGAGTTATCTATGCATTCCTTGTTTGTTGTTAAAATAGCCTGAAGTGTGCCGAATTTATCAGTTATTTTATATACAAATGTATATGCATATAATCTTCAATTTAACACTGATATATATGTATGTACATATGTTTGTACACACACAGACACTTCAGTTTCAAGATATGAAATCCTTATCGGTTAGAACGTAAACCATTTCAATGTTGCCTCCTTGGATTTAATGAACCTCTTGGACTATTATTAACCGATATCAGTTATAGTTAAGGTAGTTTTAAAAGTCACTGCCCATAATTTGTACTTGTTGCACGTAAATTTTGTTAAATTTGATTTGTCCATTTTATTATTTTCGATACATAAACGTAATTAGTTTAACTGGACAGGTATGCCTGCCGCCAATACTGATAAAAGCAAAAATTATAATTCACTTATCAATTTTTTAGTGCTATCGATGGGGGCGCTCGTTAACTAAGCTAGTGCTTTGGAATTGTATAAATAGACAAGTGCTTTGGGGAACGGGCCTTTAGTTTGAAATTATATGTTCAGTTGAACAGACGCGTTTATATTTTGTTTTCATAATTGGTCACAGTGTTAATCTAAAAATATTTATTTGACGACGCGATGGGTTCCCGGAGTTCAAAACCAAAAAAGAGCTACGATGTTCAACCTGTTGCACAGAGAGTATCCTCAGCCACTACTATTAAAGCGGAAGAAAAGGTGACAAAAACCACACCCATTCCAACAACCACTAGCCCCACCACACAAACACCACAACCGGCAATACAAACACAATCAGCTGTTGTACCCCCAGCAGTGGAAATAGACTCTAAATTGGTACCCGTCTGGTTAAATGAGTCGCAATTTGTTGATGTACTCAAAGCAAATGTACCTCAATTCTCAAAAATTAAAAGCTTTGTTGCAAAACCAGCTATGGGGGCTGGAGAGAACTATGCGACTCTAATGCTGAGAATAAGCATCGAGGTGGAGCTTATTGGTGAGTACCTGTCAATGTAAATAAAAAACAAAAACAATCGTGAGATCATTAATATCTTCATAAATGTGGTCAAATTTTTACAAAGGTCTGACCAACTATACATATGTATGTTTGTATGTATCTATAATTGGTTTACAACTACATTGATTGTATTACATATATGTTCGTATATACATATGTATGTACATATATAAAAAATTTTATTTTGGGTTCTTTCGTCATATAAAACAATTGATTGAAAAAATAATAAAGCACTATAGATAATGCAATGGCGACGAAGAAAGAAATTTATTGAGTCAACATTACTTTCACACACAAACTAATTTTAAAACTTTCTTAGATAAAAGCACTAAAAGTGTTTCCTATATGATGAAAGTTCCACATGACGCTCCAGAAATGGAACAAATGCTTGCATTGGGTAACTTTTTTGTATCCGAGAATGCAGCGTATACGGAAATTTTACCTAAACTCGATGAACTCTATAAGAGTAAAGGAATTGATATTCAATTTGCACCCACTGCCTATAAATTGGATGCATCCAAAGAACCAAAACTTGGTAACACTGTGCTTATGTATGATCTGGGTCAAGATGGTTACCGCAATCTGAATCGCTTGGAATGCTTGAACCTAGAACAGACCAAGTTTGTATTACGTAAGATGGCCCAATATCATGCAGCTACTGCCATGATGGTTCAGGTATACGGACTTTATCGGGATATCTTTTTGCTCGGCATGTTTGGGATTAATAGAGAAGTTGGAAAAATGGTTTTGGAACAATTTATGGGACCATTGTTAAAACTTTTTATCGTAAATCTGTCCGGGTACAAGGATGGTGAAAAATACAAGGAAAAAGTCGTAAGCATCACAAAATGTTCAAATATTAGTGAGTGAGTTTTATCTCATATAAGATTTTCGATTCTAGGAGCTATTCAGCAAGGAAATATCCTCTGAAATGGGATATCTCATTGAACATGATCCCAATGAGTTTAATGTGCTGAATCATGGTGACTGCTGGTTAAATAATTTATTATTCAAAGTGGGTCCCAATGAAGAGCTGCTTGATATGATTTTTGTGGATTTCCAAAATCCCAAATATGGTTCACCAGCTATGGATTTATTATATTTCATTTTTACTTCTGTGAAAATTGAACACAAGCTAAAGGACTTTGACTTCTTTATACGATACTATCATGAACAATTGCTGGAGCATCTAAATATTTTGGGTTTTACTGGAAGGCAACCCTCCTTAAGGGAACTGCACATGCAATTGTATAAATATGGCAGCTGGGCTGTATCCGCTTCGGTTATGGTTCTTCCAGTCGTCCTGTTAGATCCTAATGCGGCGGCAACAATAGGAAATTTTTTGGGTGATACAGAAGCGGGAGATAAGTTCAAAAATTTATTGTACTCAAATCCACGTTATCGCGGCTATATCGAACAAATATTACCCTGGCTGGACAATCGAGGACTTCTGAAAGTATAGTAAGTTAAATATATTAAGGATTTAAATCAAAGGAAACAACTAAATGACTGATCGTTGCAGTCAACCTCCCACTGGAAAAAAGGTTGAACCATTAGAGGAAGCAAAATCTATAGCCGAGCCCAACTCTGATAAGATTTTGGATTGGTTAAATGTTAGCGGTTTTAATGAAATTATCTCTAACACTGAGCCCACATTTGATAAGATTGTGAGTGGTACGTCAGAGTTGGCCACCAAACCAGGTGACAACTATGCATCTAAACTACTTAAAGTGGACATAAATGTGCAACTAAAAGGTAAGAGAATCTCAATTTACAATCTTACAATAATAATTAAGCCATTTTTCTTCCTATTTTTTTAGATAACAGTTCGAAGACTCTTTCATACATTCTAAAGGTGCAACCAAATTACGAAGCTGTAGATTTTTCACCATTTAATCTATTCCCCAAGGAGATTGAAGTCTATGCCACTTATGTATCTGGTTTTGAGAAATTATACAAAGAAGCCGGTAATCCTGTGACATTTAGTCCCAGATCATACAGACTAAAGAACAAAGATATAAAACAAGAATATTTAATTTTGGATAATCTAAGATCAAGCGGTTTTAAAATGTGTGATCGGATGAAGGGCATGGATTTGGAACATACCAAATGTACGCTTAAAAAGTTGGCCCAATGGCATGCTGCATCATTAAAGTATAAAGAACTAAATGGACCATATCCGCCGAAATATAATAATGGTGTATTCAGCGAGCAAACGGCGCCCATATTTAAAGCCATGTTAGCGCCCAGTAAGAAAGCGTTTTTAAGTGCAGTTACCTCTTTTAAGGGAATCGATGAATTTAAAGACAAAGTGGTAAGTAATTCTTTGAGCCTTTTTATATTTATGTATATATTATATTTATTTCTTTTTCAGGCAAATCTTTGGGATGTATATGTAGAGGCCACTATTGCCGATGCTGCAATCGATGAAAACGAATTCAATGTGCTTAATCATGGTGATGCCTGGTTAAATAATATTATGTTCCAATATGATAATGATGGCCGGGTCAAAGAGACTTATCTACTTGATCATCAGGTTACAAAATATGGCAATCCTGCCCAAGATCTTTACTATTTTATTATGAGTTCTACACAATTGGATATCAAAGTGGCACAATTTGATTATTTCATTAGATGGTATCATGAAAATCTTGTTGAAAGTGTCAATCTATTAAAATATACCGGATTTGTGCCCACTCTAAAGGAGCTCCATATTATCTTATTGAAGCATCCCGTATTTGGTGAGTCTGGTGAGAGAAGAGTATAATTATTTTAATATTGTTTTTCTTTCTTTATATAGGTCCTGGAACTGTCTGCAGTACTTTGACCATTTGTCTAGCCGAAGCCAAAGAAGATTTTAATCCTGAACTTCTGATGTCAGAATCGCCTGCTTCAGAAGCACTGCGCTTGCAAACCTATGGCAACGAGAGATACAAGGCACATTTCGAGCTTGTGATGCCTTGGTTAAATAAGCGTGGCTTAATAGATGTTGAGAATTTCCCAAAAGTTCAAAATTAAATGTTGGTTGTTTCCCGCTATATATGTATAAATATAAATATAAAAAAATACGTCTTTTACTGGCTGAAGAATTGCAGGATATAAACTGTGACCTTGAGAACAATATGCTTATATTTTTTATATAACGCTTTAAGCATATATTTTATATATCGGTATTATGTTCAATGCTAAATGACAATTTGAAATTTCTTTAAATTCTATATAAAACTTCAAATGTTATAGGTTATTTATAAGTATATATATTTTTTTCCTACATCTTTTAATGGTAAATCGAAAGCGTTGGTTAAAGTTTAATTGGATTTTAACCCAAATCGAAACTCACTGCCAAAGCGTAATAACAATATAAAGTTTTCATGCATCTATTATTTATGTTTACAAATTTAAAACTTTATAATTTAGGCTTAATTGCAATCAAATTATTACTTGACGGCTAGTTTAATGGCCACGTAAATACTAGTGATAAACATAACAGCTATGGCCAATTTTTTTAAATTTGCCCGATTTACTCCTTTGACGGTGCGTACAACTTCTATATTGAAGCGGAATACATTGCGACTCTCCTCAATAAAGGCAGCACGCATATCATCATCGAATGCTCCATATTGATTATTGAAAACGCGCCTTAATTTTGACTTCAATACAGTGATCTAAAAGTAATAACAATATATATATAAAATAGGAAATGTTTACTCGTTTATAAATTATTTACTTTTTCTGTGAAGTATGTGGCCTCACAGCCAGGTGGACAAATGGTCACCTGAGCCGGCATTGGTCGAGCTTGTAAATCATCCTCATCAATAACCCCCTCACCAGAGGCTGCTGCAGCAGCTGCCTTTGCTGTGGCCTTGGCTGCATCATCGTCAGCCTGTTTTTGTTGCTCTTCAGTTTTACTGCCCTGGGGAAAAATCCATAATCTGCGAGCAATCATACGCTTCTTTTGCAACATTTGGCCACCGGACATTAGAGCCATATACATTTGATAGGCATAGGCAAAAAGAAGTAGCTCATTTTTGGCAGCCACCTCCTCCAAATGTTCTAAATATTTCTGAACTGCAGGACGAATCTCGTATGATTTCTTCCAATTGGCACCATAGAAATAGGCAAAATCCCGTTCAAAGGCCTCAGTCCTGTAAAACTCCTTGGGTAGTAGTCTTTCCGGCAAATGAGTCTCAAAGAATTTATACACTTCATAGAATGCCAAGAGACCATCGTACCACACCTCGTCATCGGAAAGTGCTGGAAAAGATTTAAATTGTAAACTGCGGAGAATTAGGTTTTAGTATATTACCAATTGCAAACTTTGCATTTATTAGAACATCCGTCAAATTGTGGACATCTTTGGTGGCTTTTCGCAATTCCCGTGTAAATTTCATGTCCACATATTCTTCATCACCCACAGTATCAAGGGGAGCTGCAGCTGCTGTTGTTGCATCGGCCGTTGACATTTTGGTTTGTTGCGCAGTTTCTTTGAAATTAACAAAAATACGAATAATTACGTGATATTTTATACAAAGCTGATGTCGAAGTCTCCTTTGTTTTGAAAATACCCATAGAGATGGGCGCGAAGATGACCAAACATTCCGATACCTGGGACTGTGATTTTTCTCAAATAGTTACAGATCCAGGTTTTCCATCTGATTAATTTTTATATCACACATTTATTAATGAATACATGAAGTGAAATAATTTAATGATTCTATAATTTAAAGACCATTGTGATCGCAGTCACTGTGTACAATTAACGGTGACCGTGACAGTTGTGGCTAAATACTTATCGATTTATTAGGTATTTCACTACTTCTTGTAGTTGGTCACTCTGTTTTTTGGCATAGTTGGACGCGAAAAAATATATTTAGTTCTTAAGCAGGTTCCTCGTTTAAGAAAACTAAATGTAAGAAATAATTATAAAGTGGGCCACAAATATGCATAAGTATTTCCTTTGAGAGATTAATGGCGCAATTAACACAACAGATTGTTATTAACAAGAACAATTCTATTATTTCCTTTGTGCTCACACACAGACGCACACACGCACTATAATCACACACACACACTTACAACTTCTAAATGCAACAGACAGTACAACACTTGCAACAACACTTCGGTTTTGGTTCTATATTTTACCCTCTTCCCACGCCAAATCTTTATTTTTCCGCATCCAACAACTTGCTTCCTCCTACTGCGCACCAAACCCCTTAAAGAATATCATAAACCAAGAACAAAAAAAAAGCAATGTCGGATCTCTTTACCACTTTTGATAGCAACGGCGACGCCGAGCACTACCAACACCATCCCAACATGGCATCGCCTTCACAGCACAGTCCCATGACCAACAACAGCAATTCATCCTCACAAAATGGTGGCACATCTGCTCCAACTGTATCAGGATCGGTATCAGGTTTAGGTGGCGGTAACAAATCAACGGTATCCAATCACTCTAATCCCTCAGGTGCCGAAAACACACCCGTAAGCCGAAACCCTTCCCAAGCATTGGAACAGTCACCTTAATCGTTTTTCGTCTTGCAGATGCTGACCAAACCGCGCCTCACCGAATTGGTCCGCGAGGTGGACACCACCACACAATTGGATGAGGATGTTGAGGAATTGTTATTGCAAATTATTGATGACTTTGTTGAAGATACAGTAAAGTCAACCAGCGCATTCGCCCGTCATCGCAAATCGAACAAGATCGAAGTGCGCGATGTGCAATTGCATTTCGAGCGAAAGTATAATATGTGGATTCCAGGATTTGGTACGGATGAACTGCGTCCATATAAACGGGCCGCTGTAACCGAAGCCCACAAACAACGTTTGGCATTAATAAGGAAGACGATTAAGAAATACTAGGTTAAAGGGAGAGATGGGCCTAATAAGTAGTCGTAAATCGCATAGATTTAACATGGGCTCTATTTTAATTTTAATTAAAATTAATATAACTATTTGACTATATGTCAGATCGATATTTAAATTTGTATTTAATGGGTGAGAAATCGAAAAATGAGTGGCAGCATTTGTCCTCACGTTGAAGTGGGAACTATGATAGCTCGATTTACTTGAATGCAATTTCAAAACTATTAAACATAATTAAATTCGTTTATAGCCGGTTTTATGCAACATTAACTTTTGTACAAAAAAATCAGTCTGAATTACCTTATAAAAACAACAGATTTTAGTATTAAATTTTTAGTTTCAAATATGTGTTTAAAGTTAATCCCTCTGTTTTTGCTGCCGATTTTAACCCTCGGTTCATTTAATTACACCAACTGTGATCAGGCCAAGCAACCGAAATTTGTAAGTGAATCTATTACACTAAATGTATTTTAAAATTTAATAATGTTTTCTTCTAGATGAGCTCTTGTTGTAATGTGCAGCGACATGATCAGGCCAGTGAATCCTGTCGCAAGTCTGTGCTTAAAGATATGGGGCGAACGGATAAAGTGGAGCTACATGCGGTACAAAACTAGATTAATCCAAATCTATCCATTTCAATCCATTTTCTTTCTCTAGTGCATGGCTGAGTGTGTGTTCAAGAGTAGTGGCTATCTTTTTGGCAATGGCTCTGTAAATGTAGAGATCATGCAAAGTAGTTATCGGCAGCTATATAACAACGATACAATCATGTGTCAGCTAATGATCAAGAGCCTAAACTTATGTGCCGATTATGGTAATTTTATGTTATATTGATTAAGAATTTAACCATTTACCACATTTTCTATTATAGCTCGAAAACGATCGCAGCAATTCCAGTGGTTAAACACACAGGGAGAGTGTGATTATATGCCTGCCACCCTAATGGTCTGCATTATGGAACAGGTATACGAGAACTGTCCAGCTTCGAAATGGAAAAATTCCAATGAATGCCAAGCCATGCGTAAATTTTTATTGGCCTGTGATGATGTGAAGAGCTTGTAGGGAGTTAAATGATGAACAAGGCCAACAATTAAATATTGCATCAATTCTATTAATTTTATTCTGCACACACTTGGAATTTCATGGTGGTCAAATCGGCTAGACCACACTCAATGACATCCCCCGCCCTAAAGGCATCGGAACCATTAGGTGTCCCTGTTAATATAAGATCGTTTTGTTCCAGAGTCATATATTGCGAGACATAGGATATAATCGCAGGCACTTTGAAGATTAAATCCGCTGTACACCCATTCTGCTTCATCACACCATTAACCTTCAGCCACAGGGGCAAATTGTGGGGATCTTTTACGTCATCGATTGGTATAAATTTAGAGACAGGTGTAGATGTATCAAAGCCTTTGCCCAAAGTCCAAGGAGAACCAGCAGCTCGTGCGGCAGTCTACATATAGGAATAAGATTAGTTAGGATTAGCTTTAATTGGGATTCTACTAACCAGATTGCATTGGGCGGTTAGGTCTAGAGCTAAGCAATAGCCAGCTACATATTTCATGGCATCGGCTTCGGAAACATTTTTGCATTTATTGCCAATAATAACTCCCAGTTCCACTTCGTAAGCCACTTTGGTAAAGACCTTCGGTAACTGAAATCAATGAAAGTGTCAATTCAAGTTCCACATCGATATTGTAAAACTCACCAAAATTGGATTGCCCTCTCGTAAATACGATGTAGTTGGCTTTAGGAACACCAAAGGATCCGTTGGTACCGGTACATTTCTGGCCTTTACCACATCCCTACAACGATGAATATGAGTTTTTTTGGATATGGGGTTTGCTAGGTCGAATGCATTTACATGTAATTCAGTGCTACTCCCACTATCTTCTTGCCATTGTTAATGAAGTTGGCCACATTATGATTACTCTGCCAGGTCATATGGAATAGGAGACGAGTGCTTAGACACACCACTAAAAAAATAGAAAAGAAAATGAAATATGTGTTATGAAACAGATCGTTTAAGCAAATGATACTTGGACTCACTTGCGTCAACAACAACAGCGTTGATTAATTTTGGAGTGAAGGTTATCTGGACAAAAAGACGTGCCCCTACCACTATCACCCCCGTCAAAAAGTTTTTCAATTAAATAACATCATAAGAGAGAGAGGCCGCCAGATGCTGTTGATCAAGGAAATTTGGAGTTGCCGGATGGTCAGTTGTGAAACAAAAGAATTGTTGTAACAGTGATTTGTGACAGTACTGAGCGTGAATTTAAATTTCCGCGTCATATCACAGTTACAGTGATTTATGTCGTAAGTGAATTGAAATATTGGCGACAAATCAGAGTTATAGTGTGACCGTGTGAATAGATTTCCTTATCAACAAAAAGTACTTAAGAATTGTCTAATTTAAGACAACTTTTGCAATTTCAATAACAATTAAAAAAATACCATTAATAATATGTGTTTGTAATAAAGTAGCTGTGACTTTTCACAATATTTAGTGCTAAAAATACCGTGACAAATCGCAGGTAACGAAATATCGCTCATCTCTACATACTATATACATAAAAATCATTTGCGGCGGCTTTTCGCTTGTATTTGTACAATTTTTTGTGCAAAATTATTAACAAAAAGAGTATGAATAACGACATTTTATTAACGTAGACTCTGTCCAGATGATAGGCAAAGTCCCGGCTTAGCAAGTGAGTGAATAATTTTATTTGCAATTTAAATCGAATTGGTTTCCATAGTTTAGCGAGTATCTTCATAATTTAGAAAAGTATTTCAATTTGTAACAATCTCTTGAATGTAAGAAAAAAAAAAACCATGAAATACTTTTGCAAATGTGTGTAATAGTGTGTAAACTATAATGCTTGCTGTTGTTGTTGTTATTGTAAATGTCGCAGACGACGCTAGAAAAAGAAAACGAAAATGTGGAGAGAAAAAAAATAAGAAAACCGAACAAGAGAAAAAGAGAACGACGAAGCAAAGCGCGCGGCAAAAGAAGCGTAGCATAGTTTTTTTTTTTTTTTTTTTTTTAATGGCAATTTCCCTGCATAATGAAGTCAACTATTTCTTGCAGAACTCATCCAGCAGCAACAGCCCAGATACACACTCGGTCACCTATGGGAGAGGAACAGTCGGACTCTCGTGAGATAATTGCTGCAACTTCATTCAACACTCAATCCAGCAAGAATATCAAAACCGAAACGGAAACAGAAATTGAAACCAAAACTCAGCAATCCGAAAATGATGTCAAAGCAAAGACAAATCCAGACGCAGGCAACAAAAAACGCCATAAAGAAAATCGAACAGCTAATGGCACAATAGCCAATAATAAGGACTCTGCCACGCCCACAAAAGCACCAAAGTATAATATACGAATTGTGCCGCTAGAGAAACTATTGGCCGATCCCCAAAAAGAGATTAATGCACCCGTCGTAAAAGCTGTTACTAAATCGGGTTCTACTTCTCCATTGACGCCACGCTTGAGTCGAAATAAAAATACTTCGATTATTGAATTGAGCGATAGCGAAGAATCCACTGATGAAGAGGATATTATTGTAGTTACAAAATCAAGCAAAGATAAAATTGTTATATCAAGTTCATCGTCGTCGTCAAATTCCTCTTCCTCCTCCTCCTCCTCTTCTGCCTCCACCTCGTCAAAGTCATCCACGTCTTCAAAGAGTGAGAAGTCGAATTCTAACGTCAGACGAAAATCAAGTAGAAATACTTTTACCGAGGAAAAGAGCAAAGGAGAATCACCCAAAAGGAATACACGTTCGCAACGTAATAATAGAAGTTCTGCCACAGTCCGAAAAGAGACTAATAAATCCTCTGAAGAAATCGTTATAGATAGTGAAAACTCTTCGGAGGAAAATAATAACAGCGGAGAGGAGCAGGCATCCTCAGTGTCCAGAGCCTCGGCAAATAAACGTTCTCAACTGAAAGTAAAACGTTGTTCCGTACGTTTAAAGCGTATAAAGTTGCCACAGGTAAATCCTCCTCCAACACAAAGGAATAAACGACGTAAAATGAGTTCAGATGTTGAAGAAGAGGCCATCGCCGCAGCTGCAGCTGCCGCTGCTGCCTCCACGTCCAGTGGAGTGGCATCGGCAGCCAAACGTCAGCGGGTAATCAAAAACGAAAGCCAAGACGATGAGTCTGAGTATGATACACCGCAAGAGGAAGACCAATTAATAGAATCTGTGGAGGAGGATGATGATGATGATGATGGTGGTCAGGAAAAGAACGATGAGGAAGCCAATTCAAGTGGCAGTGAAGTGATGCCTCAACGTAAACGTCGTAATTTTAAATCCAATGGAGATAATTCCAATGGCTCATCCGATTATGACCCGGATACACATAAGAAGCAGAGTAACAGCAGCAAGAAGAAGCGGCGACGCATCAAGAGAGACTCCAGCGGTGATAGTGATGGCGATGATGAGAAGAATAAGAACAAACGGAAGCATATAAGAAAAATAATTAAGACCAAGGATCTGGATGTAACCACCAAGGAGGCGGCCAAAGAAGAAGATGATCGTCGCAAACGTATCGAAGAGCGACAAAAGCTATATAATCGTATATTTGAGAAATCGGAAAGTGTGGAAATCTCCGAACTAATACTCGATTTTGATGAGGACTCCAAAAGGGCTCTCCTTCAAGTGGATAAAGGTCTCTTAAAGAAATTGAAGCCCCATCAAGTAGCCGGTGTTAAATTTATGTGGGATGCTTGTTTCGAGACCCTTAAGGATACCGAAGAGAAACCCGGTTCGGGTTGCATATTGGCCCATTGTATGGGTCTGGGAAAGACTCTACAAGTGGTCACCCTAACGCACACTCTGCTAACTAACACCCGACGAACGGGCATTGAACGTGTCTTGGTCATAACGCCATTGAGTACGGTTAATAATTGGGCACGGGAATTTGTCCATTGGATGAGTTTTGCCAATCGCAAGGATATTGAAGTCTATGACATTAGTCGGTACAAGGATAAGCCAACGCGCATCTTCAAGCTTAACGAATGGTACGAGGAGGGTGGCGTTTGCATTTTAGGCTATGACATGTATCGCATCTTGGCCAATGAGAAGGCCAAAGGAGTACGCAAGAAACAGAGGGAGCAATTGCAGCAGGCTCTGGTCGATCCTGGACCCGATTTGGTTGTCTGCGACGAGGGTCACCTGCTTAAAAATGAGAAGACATCCATTAGCAAGGCGGTCACTCGTATGCGTAGCAAGCGGCGCATTGTCCTCACTGGAACACCGCTGCAAAATAATCTTAAAGAATACTATTGCATGATACAGTTCGTCAAGCCAAGTCTTTTGGGCACCTATAAGGAGTATATGAATCGTTTTGTTAATCCGATCAGTAATGGTCAATACACCGATTCCACGGAGCGAGATTTGCGTCTGATGAAACATCGTTCCCATATACTTCATAAGCTACTAGAGGGTTGCATTCAGCGTAGAGATTACTCCGTGCTAGCACCCTATCTCCCACCCAAACATGAGTATGTCATCTATACAACATTGTCAGAGTTGCAACAGCAACTTTATGGCTATTATATGACCACACATCGGGATCAAAGCACATCGGATATATGTGGAAAGGGAGCACGCTTATTTCAGGACTTTCAGGATCTGAGACGCATTTGGACGCATCCAATGAATTTGCGCGTTAATAGCGATAATGTAATTGCCAAGCGTTTACTTAGCAACGATGATTCCGATATTGAAGGTTTTATCTGTGATGAATCTGAAGAAGAGGCAGCGGCCTCTAATTCATCAGAGACAGATGAATCCTTTAAATCAGATGCCAGCATGTCGGGAGCAGGTGTCAGTGGTGGTGGTAAAGTGAAGAAGCGTAAAACCCGAAATGGCGTTCGCTCTGGACTAGTTGATTCCGATTCGGATGTGGAATTCACGGGCATCGGTTCCACTCCAGTACAAAAGGATGATCCATCCGAATGGTGGAAACCTTTTGTCGAAGAGCGTGAACTGAATAATGTGAATCATTCCCCCAAATTATTGATCCTGTTGCGTCTCTTGCAACAATGTGAGGCCATTGGTGATAAATTGCTCGTATTCTCCCAATCCCTGCAATCGCTCGATGTCATTGAGCATTTCCTTTCGCTGGTGGATAGCAATACCAAGGGCTATGACTTTGAGGGTAAGAATTGTTATCCATTTCCATTTGGAATACATTCTTTCTAACATTTTCTTTGTTTCCCTTTTGCAGGAGATGTGGGCAATTTCAAGGGCTGCTGGACACCCGGCGAGGACTATTTCCGACTCGATGGCTCTTGCAGTGTGGAGCAGCGCGAAGCCATGTGCAAGAAATTTAACAATGCTACCAATTTAAGGGCACGCCTCTTTCTCATCTCGACACGAGCTGGCGGATTGGGCATTAATTTGGTGGCTGCTAATCGTGTCGTCATTTTTGATGTCTCATGGAATCCATCACATGATACACAAAGTATTTTTCGTGTCTATCGTTTTGGTCAGGTGAAACCATGTTATATCTATCGTTTAATTGCCATGGGTACCATGGAACAGAAGGTCTATGAACGTCAAGTGGCCAAATTGGCAACGGCAAAGCGTGTCATTGATGAGCAGCAGATATCCCGACATTACAATCAAACGGATCTCATGGAACTATATACCTACGAGCTAAAACCAAGTGTTGAGCGAGAGATGCCATTGTTACCCAAGGATCGGCTATTTGCCGAAATTCTTACTGAGCATGAGACATTGATTTTTAAATATCATGAGCATGACTCGCTGCTGGAACAAGAGGAGCATGAGAATTTAACCGAGGAGGAGCGCAAATCCGCATGG
This sequence comes from Drosophila emarginata, assembly GCA_037075365.1. NCBI lineage: Eukaryota > Metazoa > Arthropoda > Insecta > Diptera > Drosophilidae > Drosophila > Drosophila emarginata. Next base: position 16,580,836 of record JBAMCD010000221.1, on the reverse strand, counting down.
GCCGAATATGAGGCCGAGAAGACACGCACTGTTCAGGCCTCCCAGTATATGAGCTATGATCGGAATGCCTTTGGCAATCAAGTGGTGGGTCAATTCGGTAATGCTTCTGGCAGTGTAACATCAAACAAAATCTTTGGTTTCCGTTCTGATATATTGCTGCAATTGCTTAATATGAAGATATCGAAAGATCATCCGGAATTAACTCAAAATCAGGTCATCCAATTGGTGCCCAGTTATCTGCAGCAGCTCTACAACGAGATGAATAATGGCGATCCCACAATGTACAAGGATTTGCTTAATCTCCATTCGAATATTGTGCATCCAAGCGGTATGTACATGAATCCATTGCTCTATGCCAATCAGAATCCATCGGCGGCTGGCTATAATCAAGGTAGCAGTGGCGTCCAGCCAACAGCGGGAGCAGGAGCCGGAGCTGTCGGTGGCATTCCGCCTAATGCCGCCAGTGCTGCCCAGGGCTTTGAGGCAGATAGGGTATACGAGATTGACTAGGCTAGCACGTATAAAGAGCAAGCCCCCGAACACCCATTACCAATCCTTCCCCTTACACATACACACATCCACATCCTTTATTATCATCCAAGGATAACAAAATCTTTTTATATTATTTGTATCATTTTTAATATTAGTTAAATTCTTTAACGGATTTTCCCAAAGCAACAAAAAAAAAAGTGAAAAAAGTTTTGTTTTTTTTTTGTATGTCTGAGCAAGGATAACTTCCAGGATATTAGCCAATTTGATCGATATTTTTTGGGGACATTACGCGAAAATAATATTATATTGTCTAACCGATTTCGCGCAATAGATAAGCGTTATCCTTTAACAGCTATATAATATATATACATACATATATATAATAATACAAAACTTACCAACAACTATTACAGCTTGCTCAACTGATCAGTTATATATAAGCCTTATATATCTATCATATATATATATATACTTGACTCTGTCCGTTGAAAATTGTTCCAAATATTAGAAATGCATTCAAAAAATGTTTTTTCAATTAATGTCGCGATATATGAAGAAAAAATGTCAGTCAAATTGGTTAATTTGCTTACTATATATTTAAATTTGATATCTGGTTCTTAGCCTTGTTAATTATATAATATAGCCAAGCATAAGTTTATATAGTTTCTATATTATCATCTTGATTAAGTTGAAAACTGTCCTACATAACATTTGTCTTTAGACCTATAAAATTTAGAAATATATATATATATATAGATCGAATAGCTATATATGTGGATTCCTCTCAAAATTCACTGGAACATTAATTAATTACACGCAGCAAAAACAAAAAAAAAAACAAATGGAAACAATAAATGGCACACAAAATACAGAATTTGGAAAACCAAAAATGTGGATGAAATTGATTCGATAGTGGGAATTACCAATTGCAATATCAAGGAGAAGCTTTAATCAATTAAAAAACTATAATTAAATACATTTACATGCTAAGAGGAATCCCCAGTTCTTGCCACCACCCTTCTTTGTTCCTTCATATCCGAGAGCCGCCTTCATTTGGGCGGCAATTTTCCCATCATGCGGAGTTGTTGCATTTGCTGGGCTTGGAGTAAATGTTGCTGTCCGGGAGACATACCACCCGGTGGCATGCCCGGTCCCATCATAACGGGACGTGGTCCACCTTGTGGCATTCCGCCAGGACCTGGTATCTGCATAATTGGCGGCGCTGGACGAGTGTGTGCCCCCTGTTGTATGTCGGAAAGGCAGGCTTTCCATTCTTCCAAGCGATTGTAGTGTTTCTGCAGCAATGCATCTTTCCGCTGAATCTCAATACTCAAATCCTGATTCTCATCCTTGATCAGCATATATGGTTTGAGGGTGGACACCAGGAAACGTTTTTGTAGAAAGAATGCCTCCATTCGTCGGGCTACATCAATGAAACGATTTGTGGTCTTTTGCACTTCCAATTCAATTTCCTCTTTGTTGGTACCCGAATTGGGTTCCTGTTTGGTTAATGATAAAAGGCAGGATTGAAACGCCTCCTCGAACTCGTCCATTAAGTTTAAACTGCCGGTTTCGTTGCTGGACATGATTGGCAATTCGGAAGACAACAAAAATAATAGATACAATCGGGAAAATGTGACCGTATATTTGAAATCACATAGAGTTGCCATATGGCTGTAACTTTTGGTATTATTTATGTTCTTCTTTTTGGTATTTTTACAAGCTCATTTTAAAATGGCTAAAATGCCAGCACCGCGCACATTTGTTATTTAATTTTAAACATTTTTATTTTCGTTTCTTAGAATGTCCGCTGTGCGTCTCTTGCTACGGCAACTGCATACAAACAGTTGCCATTATGGGCGACGGGCACCTCGTCGAGCCAATCCAGGCTTAGCCTATCAATTGGAACAGCTGCAGGAGCATCAACCAAAACAAGGGCCTTTCACCAATGCTAATGAAGATTATGCCGATCTGGAATCGGATTTTATGAGTGTCCATCACACTCAACGACAGCATGAGGTTGAAGAAAAGCAGCAACGGGATCGAATCCGTCAGTTTATGATTAAGCATAAATATTTTAGAGACGCCAAATTACCAAATCTTTTATTCCATGCTGAAAAGGAGCAGATGCGTCTTCTTCATGAACGTGATCCAGATGAGTGGACTGTTGAACGTTTGGCAGAAAGTTTTCCTGCCACTCCAGATGTAGTGGAAAAGATTTTGCGTGCCAAATGGCGTCCAAGAACTGTAGAAAGGATCCGCACCCATGATGAGAGTGTCATAAGAAACTGGAATGAGTTGAGAGCGGGTAAAAGTTCAGATATGCAGATACCTCCCGCCCTGTTTGAGCATTTGCAGAAATTTGCCGAAGGAAGGCCAAAGGACTTGAAACAATTCAAAATGGATGACTGGCCCACACGGATGCAATTGCCCAATCCTCACGTACAAGAGTTTCGCCAACTTTTACGTGCCGGGCCAGAAACAAAGGCAATTCCACCTCAGTTGGAGGCAGGAAAAGATGACAGCACTACGCCGGTGCCATCTGCTCCTGACGAAGAGGAAACATATCTCTTGTCTAAAATACAAAATAAACGCCAAATGCGTTTGCAAGATCTGAAAAAACTGCAATTGGTCCCCACCAGTTCAGAACAAATGCCACAATCCTTACCCAATCCTCAAGGCACTGGACTCTTACCCAGTTTCATTCAGAAATTCGAAAGCAGTGAAATTGTCATCAGTCAGGCGGATCAGCGTCGTTACGAGATGACCAAAATAAAGGATCGGATTATAATACCCAGAAAATTGCATCAACCAGGAGCCACATATCGTGTAGAGGATGCATATTACGATGATGATGGAGAGTTTCTCTATCGTGTGCCTGGTATGACTGACGGTGGTGGAAGAAAAGGACATAGGGATTAGATTGACTCCTCCAAAAAAAACCTTGTCAAAACTACTGTAATGCAAAAAGTCTTCGGAACGCCAAGCCGAAAGGTTATATATTATGTATATATATTTCCGATCAGTTAAATGAAGTGAGTAGAGTAACAATACACCAGTTTTACCGTCATCCAACGGATCGATCATTGTTTCGAAAAAGGAGGGCTCACTGTTACAACTGGTTTTTGCTTTGAGTGACGCAAATAAATGGCTTAAAAAATAGATCCACAGATTCGAATCGAATCATTTTGATATTGTACACAAAGTTACTGGTGAAAAATTCGTTTATTGACCTTTCTCTCTTAAATAATCGGTGTAAATATCATTTTGAATGATTAAAAGCGGCTGCAATTAGATCGCTGCCCGCCATTAGATTATCCGTGGCCACAGTTATGTTGGATCCTGTCAATTTGGCTATTAAATCGCAGGCTGCAATCTCGGCATAGTTAGCTCCACCCACAATGAAGACAAAAATCTGACGTTGGCTTATGGGGAATTGATCCGATTCTCCAGGATTTGCCTTAAGATGTGTGGCATATGATTTGGGAGTGAAAGAAGTATCATTTTGGAGATGCAATTGAAGACCATCGATCATTGTTAGTTTGGTTGCAAGCTCTTCGGCATTTTGGGTTTTCATTAAAATCGAACACAATTGAGCCACCAGCGGGATGTAAGTGCCATTGAACACAAAGCTGGGACAGGATTGTGTTCCTCCTGCCGCTAAGGAGGATGAAGTGGCACCTCCACCACCTTCCGGTAGATCATCAGCAGACGAAGTTAGTAATCTTAAACGATTGGCATTGGCCTGGAATTCGGTTTGTTGGAATTTCGGCAACGGCAATTGTGCCAATAGTTTCGTAGACGCCTTCTTCTCGGGCACCAGATGAGGTAATAAACCCGCCCGTGCCAATTGATCAAACACTGGCAATTCCCGATGACCAAACATATTGCAATAGTTGCGTCCAAAGAGTTGTAACTCCTCGGAACTAACACCTGCACAGAGATTCAGCAGACACAGTAATCTAAGAGTATTATAACGTTGACCATCTGTGGTCAGTAGCTCATCTATTTCAGTTAACAAACGTTTCCGTGACACATTATTGAGTATATCCTCTTCAAGGGTTTGTAATCTACGAAAATTTCCCATCATTTGGATAACCAATTCACTGGCATTCAAATGTTTTAGGACTTTAGCTTTTAGTTCTGTTAACTTGGGCAATTTACGTGCCACATAATCATGCATCTCCTCCAGCTGCATGTCATTGAGTTTCTGCAATTCCATGCCCAATGATTTAACTTGGCCACGAATTAGGCTACTAACTTGGGCGAAATGTTTATAACGATTATCACCGTAAATTTCATCACTGTCCGAATTGAGTTTTATGGCACAGGATTTGAGTGCAGATGCTTTCCTTTCCTTCTCATCATCACCGTGTCGTTGTCCCTGCAACAAGGCCAATCTCTGACTGCTGATTTTATTGTGGACTTTATTGATTGTAATTTCTCCTGCCCGCTGCTGAAACACCTCGAGCAAAAGGCCAGCATAAATGGCCGGCGTTAGTAGACTGGATGGATAATCTTTATCCCTGTCCAAAATTAACCAAGCACCATAATCCGATTGCCGGTTGTGTGTTGAATCTGGTAATTTTTCAAGTAATTTCATCATTTCCAATAATCTTTCCGAATGGGAACCAAAACTAAGGATGAGCGAGGGCTGGCCACAGATCATTTGCAATAGGCGAAGGCTTTGGGCCACTGCTGGCAGCGATGAGGTATTTGCTTGCAGGTACAGGCACTCGTATAGATTCGGTAACTCTAGACTTAGCACCCCTTGATCCAGATAGATAAAATCCCAATTGTAATGATGCAATTGAACAAGTCCCCATAATCCATTTTGTTCCAGGAGCAATTGGAAGTATGAGAAACAGCTGGGGACACAGATAATGTGATACATCTTCATGGCCAGATCTGGTATCGGTTGCTCAGCCTCGGTTAGGGATTGCATCTGTTTGATTAATGTTTGAAATGTGCCCAAGAGACTTCGAATCATATAAATGTGAACGTGATCCCCCTGACGGGGTAAAATTTGTTTTGCATCATGTTTGTAGATCCTCTGGATCCCCTTTAGCCTATAAATAAGATGCCAATTTCGTTAATTACTTTAAGTTTATGGAAATACCCAACTCACTTTAACCAGGAGGCGGAGCAAACATGTTCCAAAGATTTAATTAGGGGCGGCTCAAGTATCAAGTCTTTGCGTCCGGGTATGGAGCATAATATAGCCTGCAACTGCAATTGATAATGCAAATATGGGATTAATTAGTATAAATATTATAAAAGCAATTTACTTTCTCTTGGGCAACCAATTGAAATCCTTGCAATTTTTTGTCCAAAGTTAAATCCATCAAATATGTCGTGTAGAAGCCCTGGTCAGGCAATTCTGTTTATATCGATATATCGCATAGAAATTACACCCATCACTAAACCCGACGTTTTGAAACTGCTGTTAAGAATGTTATGTTAAAATATCTGGATTTTTAAATTTGAATTAGCGCGATATTTAAAATATGCTTATAAAGTCATTAAATAGAAATCATAACAAATTAAAGGCAAACTTACCTTAAGCTTAAAGTATATAAAATTGCATATAATGTGCTGGCATGACAGGAGTCTTCAATAATTGATCCTCTTGATTTCAATTACTCAGTATAATTTATGAGGGTTTATGAGTTCCAAAATCTAGAGGCTTCGAAATTCTGAAACAAACGTTACTCTGAAGAGTGTATTGCCTGTCAAAATGTCTGCTGGGATACCAGTCGATTGCTTGCAGAATGTTATCTAAAAAATTATGTTCGTTGGGTAACGTTATCTTTTTTTCTCAGTGTTGTTTTTGTTTTGAATGTGAGCGGATGTGCTGCGGTTCGGGAAATTTGTTAGCGCGTTTCTCGTTCGTAATTTTTATAAAATTGATTGTGTTTATTCCATTTTCCGCAAAAGGAAAACAATAAATATAGAAATATTCGTTTTTAACATAAATGGAGCAACAACTGTTTCATAATATCTAGATGAGAAAATAAAAAGAGATAAAAACAAAGAAGAGAGAGACAGGCCCAAAACAAAACAAACGCCCGGAAAAGTCGTGCAAAAAACAAAACAAACAATAATCCCTAAATTCCCTCTGTAAAAGCTGAAAGAAATTGGTTAAACTGTGAAAATAAAATTATTAAATATAATAAAAGTAATTCCGTAAGAAAGATGATTTTCCAGTGGAGAGTGTGATTTTTGATTTTACCGCTAGTGTATTCTCCATGTGTGTGCGTTGTCTCCGCGTATATGAGTGTGTGCTGTTTGTGTGCGTGTGTAAGTGACTTGGCACAAGCATGTGTTTGTGATTTCATGTTGTTGTTGCCGTTTGCTTTTGCACCCAAATAACAAAAACAAAAGAAAGAAAATCCACCTAATGAAATTTATAACAAGTCATAAAAAAGTTCCAGTATAAACGAATGAAACAATTGCAACAATAACAACAAATGGCAAATGCTATTTACAGTTAAAGTTAACCCCAGGTAAGCAACAGCAAGTGCGAGTGAATCAGTAAATATCTTCATGCATGTGTAATACACCCATACAAACATACATACATACATATGTTTGTTAAAATTAGCAACAAAAATTTTGCGTATTGCGGTCGCCCCCAAAATAAATCAAATTGTTGAGCTAATGCAGATGAACATAGATATAGATATACAAACATATATATGTACATATGTTTATGTATATGTATGTATATATATATATTCGACTTGAGTGAGAGCTCAACGTTGTTGCTGTTGTTTTGGATGCTGTTGTTGCAGCTTGTTGCATGCAACGGCAATGCTGAATGTTGTCAGCGCACGTTTTCTTTTGCATTTTTTATGTTTTGCTGCCTCTTTCTTCGTTTCGTGTTGCGTTTTTGTTTTGTCATTTACTACACTAGACAACAGATTATTGGGTTTCATTTTCAAACTTCTTGGTTTGTAGGTAACAGTTAAAAAAACCTCCATAATTAAAAACGTTTTTATTTTAGCTAAAATATATTTAAAATTTTACGTTGTTCAAATGTAATTAAAATATATATAATAAATCGCATTAAAATACATAAATATGTATAATTGATCAAATACTTGGTCTTCGATATCGGAAGCGAAGTCTTATATTATTCCGTACATAATGATACATATATTAATTATGTTAGCATCGAAAATGATTTATTGTTAAATTTAAAAAATCAATAACTCGAATATTGTTGTTTAGTGTTATCTTAGCTGTTGTTGTTGTAAACACACAAACACACATATTGTATATGTATGTATGTATGTAATTATTCCCTTCTCTCTTGATTTCTCTCTCTCTCCCGCTCTTTCTGTTTGTTTGTTATACCGGTTTCTGCTGCTAACATTGTTGCTGCTTTTGTTGTTGTTGTTGTTGTTGCACAGGTAGTTGGTTCTTTATAGTTTTATATTTTTTGATTTCTTTTCTTTGCGCTTCTGTGATTAGATTCCTTCTTTTCTCTTAATTATGCTTTATTTGTTTTTATCTTTTTGTTGTTGCTGTTGTGGTTTTTATTTAAACGGCCTTCTTCACCCATCTTCTTACTCTTCTTCTTTTTTTTGATTTTTTTGTTTGCCTATTAAAAAGTTCAACAATTTTTAAATACCCCGGACTGTAAAGGGTATATTAAGTTTGACAAAAAATAAGTAAGGGAGTTTAATTTTAAACCTTTGCTATATTTTAATCCTTGTTGCCGTCGGCAATACCGTGGTTCACAACTGTTTAAAATGGGGTTGTGATAAAACATATATAAGTACATACATACATACATACATACATACATACAAACATATACTGCCAGGCATTATTATTATCATTATAAATTTTATTCTGGTTATAAATTTACTACTTTATTAGATAACTTTCTCAGTCCGATTATGAAAACAAGTTGTTAAGCTTATCTAGTAATTGGGTTCTATTTTTCAATCCTATATCCTATTCATATCTATTCTGAATATCTTAATATTCTTAATGTTTTTACTGAATATCTTTTCAGACTATTTATAAAACATCTAAAGCGTATCTAATAGATGCTATCTATATACATATATATATATATATATATATATACATTATTTTATAATGTATTATTGTACATCTTTTCTAAATATCTATCTATAAAACATATACCTATGTACATATGTATGTATGTATATACCAAAATTTTGTCCATTTTCTTCTTTAATTTCTTTGTATCTTCAATAGAATATGCAATACATCCTAAATCTATCCTACATAATATTTGTATATCTATACTATATGTTATAATATCTGTAGCTTAAATATTTTCCAAGGTTTCTTCATTTATCTTAATTATTTTCAACAAGTAACAATAATTTTTCTAATATTAATTTAGAAGAATCTGTTTCCAATTTAAATATAATACATGCATCTATTTGGATACTAATTTGTGAAAGTTTTTTAATTTAATTATTAGCTTTAAATATCTTGCCACACGGTATCTCGTGGTCGGCAACTCTTCTTATCACACGGGCCTTTTGTTGCTCTTTGGTTTTGCGTATTTTACCAAATTTATTGCCTTTTTTTCAACTCTTCTTTTAAGTTTGTTGTTTTTTTAAAGATTGCTTTTTGTTGTCAAGGCAATTTGATTTAAAAGAAATACAAAAAAAAAGAAGAAAAAATAATGGCAAAGCCTTCTAATTTATGTTAGATTTTAGAAAGGTTTTTAATTTAAAATTTCTAGTTTCTAGTTCGTTCTTGAGATTTTGGATTTCAAGGCAAAAAAAATAGGTAAAAGTTCCTCGAAGAAGATTAAAATGGTTTATTCGTTTATTCGTGTATTCATTATCTTTAATCATTGGCTATGAGTAAAGAGTACTTCAGATAGATAATTTGACGTCTTTCAACTTTCGTACCATAAAATTTATTGGATGAAATATAATAACTTTAATGGCAAGTAATCTATTTAAGTTGTTCTGCATTTTAAAGATATATGAAGAAAAGTTTGTATAATTGTTGTTTATAAAATTTTATTACAGAAGTGTTGAAAAAATGGTAAATTTACATTAAACCCTTAAAGTAAACAGGAAAACTCGTTATCGAAATGTCATTATGAAACTTTGCAAAGGGAACAGAGATTTTTTTGTTTAAAACTTTTTGCCAAAATTAATAGAACCCATTTGTTAGGGCATAAAGATATTAACCCCTCACATAAAAAGTAAACAAAATATAGATAAGAATAAAGAACGACCATATATTTATATGTATATATGTATGTGCAATATCTAGAACTATCTTATATGTTATGTAAAGCGTAGATAAAGAAATGATAAAACCCTTCAGACTGATTTGCAAAAAACAACAAATTAAGGCAAATAAAAAAATGAATAAAATTCTTAATTTAAATTGCATTTTCGACAACCTTCAACTCTGTTTAACCTCGTGCCCACAAATGATATCAATTAATTAATATCGCATCTCCGCATGGAAGTGAAGTGATGAATGCGGATAAATACGAAAAACGATAAAACAGCAAAACCCAGACCTCCCCTTGTTCTCTACACCCCTCAAACTGACATCATCTCAAGAATATCATCATCAGTGATGATGAGGAAACAGATTGCTTGCCTGCCTTTCCAATAAGTTCTTCAGTCTAATACGTTTCATGCTAATTTATTGACATTAAAATAAATAAACAAAAAATTAAACAAAAAAAAAAAAAAAAGGATAGAAAGAAAGAATAAATAAACATAACTTGCAATTTTTGTTTGGTTTTCGAGTAAGAATATTTTTGCTTTAGATTTTTTTTTTTGGCACTTTAAGTGTAGGCGTGTGAAGTTCTCGTTTGTTTGAGGTCTGTGATATTTTAAAGATTTTTATTCCATCTCTTTTTCTCTCGTTTTCTGGTCAGACATACACACACACGCACTAGTCGCACATACATCAAATTCAATTAGCAAATTTATTTTTGTATAAAAATTCTGTAAATAGTTGTAGAATTTCTTTGCGCTGAGCTAAAAGTATATCAAAAAGAACAATTGGGAATTCAAACATTTTGTTAGTTCCAGGAAATGCCATAAAAATTGTGGTAGACGTTGATCAAATGATATTTAAAGAAATCTTTCCCAAATTAGAAAAAAAATATAAAAACAATTAAACTTACTAATAGATACTTCAATATATTATTTATTATAAAATTTATTAATATTAAAAAAGGGAATTTAAAGTAAGGAATAAATAGATCTCTAATGGTTGAGAAGAAAACGTGTTGAATAGTGTAATGTTGTTGACCATCACATATCTTTCCAATGCCTTTGTTCTATAGATAAGAAAAACCACATATATTTATCATATAGGAATTTTCAAAAATAAAAATGAAACAAACACCAACTCACATTCATGTTTATTTTAGTTATTTTGTATTTTGTTTTACATGGTTTTTAAAATACCAATTCATGTGACTTGGTTTTCCATTTGCCCCTTGATTCCGGGTTAATCGAATTTCGATTTCATTTTCTTGTTGCTGTGAGGCTTATGATTAATTACTTTTGACATGGCATACCTTTTCTATCATGTGCACAGAGAAACAGATACAATTTTCCATGTTCTAGTGTTTGAGATATTTCCCTGATACGTTTTCTCGATTCCGATTTGCCTCGCTTCTAATTGAAAATACTGCAATGATGAGGGCATTTTTGATTCTTTTCTTTTTTTTTCCTTATTCTAAGGCAATCTTTTGTGGTTTGGTTTATTGGCTACAACAACGACATACAACACTTGCAACAACTGAAACAAACACACATATATTATATGACTGAGTTTCGTATACCATAAATGTGCTTGGCTTTGCCGTTTTTTTTTTTTTTTGTTCTTTTCTTTTCTATATCGTTGTCGTTGTTATTTGTTTTTTTCGGGTCAAGGTTGACAGAGCGCAGCGAAATGCTTTTATTTATATAAAATAGTTCTTACCCGCCTCCCTTCATCACCATTATTTACTAGTGTATACGTATAGTATATAAATGTTGCACTCATATGTCTTGGCAGTTTAAGCCAGTTGCCAAAAAAGAAAACTAAGTAAAGTAGGAAAGCAAAAGAAGCAAATATTAACTATGACATTTATGACACACTTTCTGTATGACAGAGCCAAAAACTAGCAAGTAAAGTTTTCCCGAAAAACTAGAAGAACAATTTATTGTCACGTGCCCAAAAGTACATCATGTTACATACAAACACAGACATTTGGAAGTACATATTAAGGTGGTTCAACAATATATTATACGATAATCAATTTACAGTTCCATTTCAACAAAGAAAAATTAGATCCTTTGAGCCAAAATTTAAAATGATCCTGTTCCCATAACAAATATTCATATTAATAAATATAAGTAAAGAATTTATAAAATTCAAAAGAAAAATTACTTTTAAAAACTTTTAAAACCATAAATATATATTTAATTTATAACAGATTTTCTATTTTTGTTTATAGTTATTGTTAGTTGCCAAACAAGTTCAAATAGTTTTGCATAATTTTAATTCAAAAGAAACAAAAATTAAACATTCCAACTTTTTCGATTATAAGTAAGAAAAACCTCAGATGTTGTAACTTTATTTTTCTAGCCAAACTGAAACACCCTATTATGAAACTAAACATACACAAGTATATAGAGCTTGAAACTTTGGCAAGAAAAATACAACAATATTACAACAATATTATCAACTTTTTGGCAGTAAGTAAACAGAAAAAAAAACATAATAAAACAAAAATAACATAAGAAAGAACTTGTTCAACCATCAAAGCAAATGCCATAAATTTTGGTGATTTCACATAAATTTTCATTGTGTCCTCAACAACATCCCTAACCCTCCCTAGCAGGTCCTAACAGCTCCTAAGCCTCTACTCTTGACTTTCTCCTCCCACATAAATTTCAGACCCAATGCATTGTTCATATTTGCATATGAAATCATGTGTTAAAATGCAGAAGAAGCTTTCAAATTTGTATATAGTATGTGCAACATTTTGTTGCATCGGTTTTTTTTTTTATTTTTTGATTTGATGACATTGCAAACAAGGTAATGAAAGTGAAGGTTGTTCTTACCATTGGATATGTGGTATGCGATTTGGCAAACATATAAAAATAGTTTTTTGATTTTATGCATCGGCAAAATTGTATGCATATTTTTCCATAAATACATAAATCAAACATTGGCCAAATGTCAAACTTTTGTCATAGTAAACTTTTTTGAATTTCCAAGAATTCTTTTTTGCGGAAAATATGTACATATATATATATGTACAGATTTCTATATGCATACATACATATACCAGAAAGTCTACCAATATATTTGAAAAAGAAAATTCTTAATTGAATTGTATGGAAAATGTGAAAGAAATGAAAGCCTTAAATTACGATTTATCGAAATAAAAAGAAAGGTGGTAGTCTTTCAGTTAATTTTTACAACTATAATTTGAAAGGAAAAATACATATTAATTGGCTTATCAACTTTAAAGTCAATTACGTTTTGTTTTTGCATTAAAAAAAAAAGTCTTTGAAAAATTTAATCTTATTCTCTCACAAGCAAATGAGAAAATACTTAATTTTTGATTTACATAAAGTTTGGATAAAACTTGATTGGAAACTATTTTATGCTACTTTTCAAATTTCTAATCAAGTTAAAATTAAGCTAGTTTAATGATGGATTTTGTGTTTATGCAAAACAGTTTGTGCCATTAAATTTAACCAGTTTATCATAGTCGATGACTGACTGTCTGACTGACTAACTGGTGGTGTGTTGTGTCACCTTTAATCTTTGTCTATATCTAATATTTGCCTCCTGCTTTTTTTTTTTCTTCTATTTCTCTCACCTTAATTTTAAACACGCACGCGACATTCACAAAGAAACTCAGGTTCGGTTCGGTTCATTTTTTTTTTTTTTTGACTAGAGGAATTTTTCACATCTCCCTGTCAGTCAGCCTAGAGTTGTTGAGGTCGTGAAATTACGTTTCTCTCTGGTTGTTTTCTTTCTCCAATTTCGTAGCAATCTAAACTTTGTGCCCTCCGATTTCTCACCTTTTTTTTTTTTTTCTTTAGCAATTTTAAAGACGGCGTCGGCGGCGACGGCATCGGCTTCCTTTCCTTAACCTGAGAACGTGACATGCATGGCAAATACCGCCGTATTGAGATGCCTCTTTTCATTGTTTGGTTAACAAAAAAACAGGAAAAAAAGAAAGAAGAAAAACGGAACCAACTAGTACCAACTAGTTAAGTTAGCTCTTAGAAAGTGCCCACATAAAGTCTTACACGGAATAATACTCTTTGCCCATTGCACTTTGACTCAGCAATTTCTTTTGTCTCTTTTCCTTTTCTCCCTCAAATGTTGCAAGAAAAGTTTCGCTTGGATGGATGGCTGTTTGATACATATGTAAAGACAAGTCAAAGGGGGGCTGCCAATGAAAACTGTTAATCCAAATTACCGGATATTGCAGATTTTGCGCTTCTTACGCTCCAATTGATGTGTGGAACTCATCAGCTTTCCTTTCCTTTTTACTTGTTTTTCCTTCGCTTCTTTTGAAGTTAAGTTTAACTTTTGCTCAAGGGTGCCACGGGGATGAAAGAATTATTCCTCTGTTATAGGCATTAATGAATCCCGGAGGTTACATATTTATGATTATTTGAATGGATTTCGGGTTTATGTATGTATATGTATGCATGTATATATATTTATATATATTGTTTAGGTGATCAGTATCTTATAGCAATAAACATTTTAAATTTAACACATTCTTCCTGTTAGAAGTGTTTTTATAGAAATTTGTATGCATCAATGATTAGCGATCAATGGAATAATAGAGAATGCATACATACATATATTAAAATTTAATGAATTTCATACTTGCTTACTTATATTTACTTGTTTATTTTAGCGCTATATTTATTTTTTTTTTGCATTGTTGGACACTTGCCAAAAATATTTACTACGCCCCAGGCAAAGTCAGCCAGTCCAGTCAGATATCTTTTCAATCTCATGCCATATATGTACATACATACATAAATATATTTATATATATAATAATAATCTCTTTCTTGGTCTCTTACAAACATCACTCTGCTGAAATAAAAAGAGAAACCAAAAACTGACAATAAAATGAAGGAGACATCTCCGCTTTACTGTATTTATCAGGCAATATGAGTCATTCGTTTTCTAGCGAAATAATGACAATGATTTAACTGATGTTGGTCAGAAGGCATGATGAGACTACAAATCACATGATTTTAAACTGCGCCTAAAATATCAAATGTTATTGTTATAAGGTCGTTTAATGTTAATGATATAAAGAAAATGTTGCAAAAGATCAATGAAGAACTAAAGTTAAATCGAGAATGAAGCAAAAATTTGTATCAGTAAGTAGTGCAAAACTTATACCAAATGTCATAATGATATTAACTTGGTTTTTCTTGAGAAATATTTTAAAAATAATAATAATAATATGAAAAAAGAATAATTATTTTCGGCTCTTGCAAAAATCTATAAACTAAATTAACGTTTGCTTTGTTAACTAGTTGCAGTAATTTTGGGACTGCCAACTCATCAGTGATTGCATCAATTAAAAATAAAATTAAATAGAAGTAAGAGTTGTAACAAAGATTTTCTTTAATTCGTATTACATTAATACACTTAGCCATTGATGGAAACCAAAAACAGCTGTAAAAAATATTTAAATATAACTGACTACTAGGTGACTACATAAAACAATTACAATTACTTTGGCTCAAATTTAGATATATGCCTTAAATATTTCATTATGCCTGCCAGCTCCCATTTAGCATATTGCAACTATTTTTAACACACACTGATTCACACACACACACACACACATACAAACACTCTCAGTGGGGCACAACTATTTGTCTTATTCATCAACTCGCACTTCATCTACTCATAGAGAAAAATTACAATTTCCAAGGCACTTTAAAATGGGCAGCAACATTTTTCAGGTTTATTACTTACTTTGAAGCTCACAAATTCATCAATTGTGTAACATAGACATATACACACACATACACAGACACACACACACACACACACACACACACACACACACACACACACACAAATGAAATGCCTGTGTGTACTTCAGAAAGCAACCAAATAAATGGAAATCAAAGTTCAACAACTGAGAAGTGGTTTTTCAATAATATTGCAAAATGCCAAACGAGGGTGAAAAAAAAGAAACCAAACTGATTGTAAATGTTACTGGAAAACTACAACGAAAATAAATGTATAGTAAACAAAAAGCCAGTGAGGTGCCTGAACTAAGAACAATGTCATGCAATCAACTTTAGGCCAAGAGCAGTCAACCAACAACAACAACAACACCAACAAGAACTATTCAGCAATCAGAAAACTAAAGCTATCGAAGAACAGGAGGGGGAAAAAACGAGAGGAAGTTTACTAGAAATTTTAAACATTATTTAAAACAAAATCCGACTCTGTGATACCTTCTCCTATAAAAGCTTAGTAAAAGTATTTTAAAATGTGGAATTGATACTATTATTATTTTTAAAAATTGTGTTCTTACAGCTGATCAGCTGAAATATATATCTATAATTTATATATTTCTTTCTATGTTTCCTCCTTTATATTATATAAATTTCAATGAGCTAAGCATACCCTTTTATGCTTTATAGATGCAGGGAATACATAAGAACAAAAAAAAAAGAAGAAAAACAATAATGAAAAATTTTGTTGAGTGCTTTTGCTGTTCCTTACTTTTACTTTTCTGTTGCTTTTTTTTGATGATGTTTGCAAGGTGGAAAAATTTGTAGTTCTTCTTCTTGTTCTGGCTGTCTTATACATTTTATTGTTGTTTCTTTGCAGGTGGTCTATCATATTTTCGACAGATTGGTAGAGATTAATGCGGCATTATCTGTTTTTCCCAGTTGTTGTCGGTTTTATTCAAGGTTTCAACTGGTGCTTAAGCAATGTGTCGATATGTGGATTGAATTCAAGTTTCTTTTTTTTCTCTTGTGGTTTTTATTGAGCAGTTTACCTGGCAAAGTTACAGTTAGTTCAGGGTTAAACAATTTGCAAAATATCATGTATACGACCCCCTTTACATAAATTTAAGTTCTTATTAATTATTTTATGCCTTCGTAAACGAAATAATTGAAGGCACTCAACCATTTTAAGGGCAATTGGATTATCTTGATTTTCGTTTTATTGGCATTAATTCTAATTAATCTACTTTTTGTTGTTATAGTTGGTTAGAGAGAACTTGTGCATTTTTCATGCATTTTCTGAATTGTCAACAGTCAGCCAAACTTTATAAATAGCAAATGCATTCTTATAATACTTTTAAAATACTCCAGCACATGTATAGTACATACAAGCCAACTTAACTTGACGCAACTTTAACGCCACCGCCAACGCCAAAACGATTGCCTGGGTGCAGCCCTTTTGCTGTAGTTGTAGTTGACAAGCCTTTTGCCACTTCGTCAGCCCTCTACCATACACTTGGCCGAAGTATGTATTCATTTTGGCCAACAGTTTGCAACGCTTAGTACAAATTTAGCTGCATTTTGAGTACTTAATGATCTAACGACTTCAGGTGAAAAAGGTGCATATATAGATCTTAAAATAGGCTACTACGAAGTATATTAAATTGTGAATTATTGGAATCTAATATATTATTATAAGAAAACTATTTTCTCATACAAATGAAATGTATTTATTTTTAGGACTTGAGTTCGAAAAGTAAATCAACTTTATCAAAAGTTCATTTGAGTTTTATAAATGTATTAAAATTATCACAATTTTTTATACTTATTTTTGGAAAAAAAAAAACTTACATGAATCATATTAAAAAACACAAAGTCTATTAAAGTTCTATATTCGTAATTTCAGTAAAGAGTATCTCAAAGTTTCAAAGTTCAGTTTTCTTAATTTAATTTTTTTTTTTACATTTCATGGTTTTTTGTGCTTTTGAAGAATTTTGCATATTATGGCAAAGAAATTAAAAAAGTTGTGTATTTAGCAAGAAAAATGCATAAAATGTGCAGACTTTTAATTTATTTATTTATTGTATTTTCTTTTTAATTGGCTTTAATAACAATACATTTGTAATTATGGACTTTGGTGCATATAAAATATTTTAATATCAAAAAATAAAATTAAATGATCCGAGAGTAATTGTGCAATTATTTCCGGAAAGAGTATTTCAGTAAGTGACTTGAAAAATGTTCTCGTTCTTATCTCTCGTGGCACCAATTAAATGAAGTTTCTTCTTATTGTTGTTGTCGATGTGCTTGTGCTTTATAAAATTGCGTTTTGCGATAATGCTTATTATTTTTGTTGTTGTTGCTGTTTGCCGGCTAATTGAAGTGTCATTAATTTGTATGCATCAACATAATTATACATAATTATAAATACAAGAAAAAAAAATACAGCCAGCAGAAACAATTTTGCTTTATTTTTTATTTATAAAACATTGCTCAAACAAAACTCTGTTTTTGGTAGTTTAAAGTTACCACAGACAGTGTAAAAGTGACTGACTGATTGAATGACTAAATGACTGACTGACCCGCTCTGTTGACCCTCCCAGCCAGTCACTGTTCAACTTTACTCTTATTCATTTCAATGAGTGTATTCAAAGTATGTATGTATTTCTTTTCGTATCTCTGTGTTGCGCGTCAGTGATTTATGCATGTAGAAACTAAAGTATTATGTGTACATATACATATACACTAAAAGAAATGTTTGGTATAGTAACTAAGTAAAATAATTTGAATTATAATAATTTAAAAAAATTTTCCCTCAGTGTACTAACATCAATGGTTTTCCTTACCACTTTTCCTCTGTATCTATGTCTATGCCTCTCTGTTTTACTTTATGGTCCACATGGTTTTTGAAAAAATAAAACTAAAAAAAAACTGATTATTATCGCGGAAGGTTCTACATTTAATTTTGGTTGGAATAAATAAACATAATTTGGTTTGTTCAACTTCCTGTGTGGAGGGCAGTGAATAATCAAATTCATTGATTTTTTCGGTCATGAACCTACATAACTTAAATGGATTTTTTTTCTTTATTGTAAAGGGTCTTTCTTTTTTAATAAGCAGTTTAAAAAATTATATTTTTAAAACAAATTTTTTCTTCTAACTTGACTCTAATTTGTAAAGCAAAATCAAAAAAAAAAAAATACTTCCTCTGCCTCTTGTCATGCTTTACTTATTAAAACTAAAATTGGCAATTTTGGCCACACATTTGCCACTATTTGCCCCCATCTCCTGTGATGGTCCCTGGAGCACTATTGCTGGTATATATATTATCTTGTGCCATCTAAACTTAGTATAAGTCACGTACAAAATTCAAAAACCGGAACATAAATTGATTTTTGTGGCAGCCGCCAAGCAAATAATCAAATCAGAATCACCCAACCATCCATCCATCCTCTGTCCAAACTCTTTACCCCACTCTTGGACTCCTTCACTCTTCCCTCTATATGTATGTGTGTTGTATATAAAATCGAATAATATGAGAACTACGGCGCCAGGCTAAAAAGGCTAAATGAAAACAAAAATCAATCTTAGCCATCAGTAAAAGAACGCCCCAAAAATTGCAGTCATTAGTTTTTGTTTTTTGCCAAAAATTGGTTTCCCTTTGCCCGTCTCACTCACTCTCTTTCGCTTCCTTTTATTCCCTGTCTTTTGATGAGTCGCATCAATCAGCAAACAGGGAAACGGGCAAACCAGCCATTGTCTGAACTTGAAATCGACTTTTAAACAGACACAAAACTACAAAAAGAAAAAAAAAAACTCAACCGACGAGCACAAAAATGAACTAAACACAAACAGAAAAAGCAAGAATAACCGCAACATAAAAGCCTAATGATCAGCGCCAGCGATTGAGTTACATGCCATCGAATCTCTTCTGATCTGTGAGTCCCTTTCCTGTCCCATTCCACATCACTCCACCACACTCCACTACATTTGACTCCACTCCATTCCAGTGCTGCTATTGTTCCTACCTCTCAACAGTTAATCACGAACTCTGGGCAAAAGAATGCGCCGCGGATTAAGGCGCACTGGGAAGAAACCTGTTTGCCAAAGCGGCGCCCGACTTGAAGTTGTGTCGATTGTTTGTGCTACTATCCACACGCGCACACACACTCACACACACACATTTTTTTTGGGAGAGCAAAAGAGATGAATTGAGAGCACTATAATAGGGATTATGTCATTGTCGATAAGATTGGTAACACTCAAAGCCAGTCTCTAAATCGATGGAAGAACCAAAATCAAAGAAAAAACCAAATTTAATTAATGAGAAAACCAAACAATAATTATGAAAACATGTATTAATATACAAATATAAATTAAGAATTAAAATTAAGTAAGAAGTTCATAAAAAAATAAAAAGATTTCAATAAACATTATAAAATTCTAAATCAGAACTCACAAAAACATACATATATACATAAATCTAAAATCAAATTTTTTCCTGTTCCTATTGACCGCACTTTTCCCAACTTTTTCCCATTTTAAAAACGTTTGTTTTTTTTTTTTTAATTTCTCTTACTTCCGTTTTGTAAGATTATTCTCTATTTTTTTTTATATGTATTTTCACATTTTTTTTTATTGTTTTTTTGTTTAACTTCTTTTCTTACAAGCTTTCACTTGTTTCACCTTCATTGAAGAAACTAAATAGTTTTTATCGTTTAAATAGGATCTCATTTTCTTTTTTCTTTGTAGAGCATTTAAAGTTCCTCATTCTTTAGCTCTCTTTTTCTACTCGCATTGGGCTTCTTCTTTTTGTAAATCAAGTTTTGCAGTGTTTTTTTTTTTTTGACTTAGCTGTTTTGTTGTTGTTTGAGTTGGTCCGTTTGGAAATGTTTGTTATTTTCCGAGACTTGGCTCAACTCGTTTATGGTCTTGGCTAAGCTGAAGCAGAGGCTATGGCCAACATTGCTGTCGGAGTCCAAGACTAACGCAAAGGTTGCTACTACAACTCCTTCTTGGCTGTTTGGCATATTTGTTGTAGTTGTAGTCGTCGTCGTCAACGGCAACAAGCAAAACGTGCAGGCCAAAATATGCAACTGCAACAAGGCGAATAAAGTCGAAGTTCCTTGGGGCGCGCGCATGATCATCATCATCATCATTATTATTGTCGGCATCGTCCGTATCCTCATTCGTTGTCGTCATTCCGTCTAGCTTGGGTTTGACTTTGTTGGTTTTTAGGAGTCTCGACTTTCTGGCTATCTTCCAATTGTTGTGGCAAATTAACAGCCCAAGAGATGCAGATGCGTTGCAAGTTACTCTATGGAAATGTTGCCAAACATATTTTAATATGCCTTTGTGTGGTCTTGTATGCTAAACTTTCTTGAACCCTTTTGTCCTGGTTTAATTTGCTATCCTTTTGCCTTGTGTTATCTTCATTAAGCCATTCCATTTATACATGAAACCAATATTTTAACTAAATTACACAAAACCAGGCCGATAAGAAGGAGCAACATCAGCAGGAGCAGCTGCAACTAATTAGTTGAATGTGTCCATGTTTTTGTTTCTTTTTCCAAGAAAGTCAACCAGTTCTCTTTTGGGCTCTATCACAGAAATTTACTCTCGACTGGCTTTATAATGAATTTATTTTCCAACTCATTCTTTTCTTTTTTTTTTTTGCAGGTAAGCATTGGCTCACGACTTGGCTTTTTCCCCCATCTTCCCCTTTCACTTAACTGGGTAAATATTTTAGTTTGTTAAGTATCTTCTAACTCAAGTGTTTTTTTAGGCAAATTCTGAGAATGTTAGGGGAACTTTTTGTTGACTTTGGAGGATTTTTCCCCCCCCTTTTTTTTTGCATCATTTTGATCAAACGAGTAGTTTGTTTATGTTTCGGTAATGGAAAAGATGTTGCAATTTAATAGTAATGTTGGCGATGACCATGTGGTCATCATGATGCTTGATTACGGAGGATTATTTTGAGTGGTTTAGTTTAGGCTTCAAGTGTTATTGTTGCTAAGTTAAAGAAATACTAGAATTGAGTTGCATTTGATTAGGCGCAAAAAAAAAAAAAATAAATAAGAGAAATGTACTCATCTTAGATTGAGGCAAATTGAATACTAGTTAAGTAGTTATAATCTGCCATTTCTCTATATCACTCCTAAAATGAGAAAAAAACTTAAATTTTTTGGTGTTTCTTAGATACACATGGTTCGTTTCCAATAATATATATTTAATATTGATATTAAGCAAAAAAAAGTCCTTGTCTGTATCCAAGTAGTTTCGTTCTCTTACTTTTTGATTTTCACCCAATCAATTTATCTATTGCATAAATGTATATCACTTAACTATCTTGAGTTCCATATTTCCGTTGATTGGCAGCAACTGCAACTTATGGATTGTCTTCGTCTTGGTTTTGGACGTTGCTGTCATCATCATCATCATCTCATCATCAACGGGGACAAACTGAATGTCAGCAAGTTTTCAGTTTTCAGCTTTTTTTTTATATTTTTATTTTTTGTTTTTCATATTTCGCCTTGCCCTAGCCATTCAACTGTTTTTATAACTCATCTATATACACATATAGTATATATATACGTATATATATATATGAGTATCTACAGATATACAGATAACAATATACGTTTTTTATAGGTTAACTGCTTTTGGGCTTCGACTTTGGCTTTGGCTGACTTCACCTTTTTACGCTCGATCGAGTTACTAGCTACAATCAGAAAAAAAAAAAACAAAAACAAAGAAAATATAACTACAATACTCGTAAGTTAGTCGCTCATTCTCCAAGTGGCGAAACAATAAATATGAAACAAGCTCAGTTTTTGTTATTATTGTTGCTGTTGTTTTTTTTCCTCTAGCAATAAAACAATAAAATATTGTTTTATCTCACATAGCAAATCAATACGAGAAAAAAAATATTCAACAAACAATCCGCTATGAAACATGGCTAAACAAGAAGCAGAAACAGAACGTAAAATGCCCAGACATTGGCGGGCCACAAAGTGAATGGCAATCGCTCCATTGGCTCTCATTGTTGTGTTTTTCTTCATCATATCCTCATCATCATCATCATCATCGTCATCATCATCGTGGTACAATTGTTGTGCTTAGCTGTAAAAGTTTTGCAATTAAAATGCCATTGAGGTGTTTGTTGGCCAGCTTTAATGAGCTAACCTGGTTCGACCTATTCTCTCCTCTGTCACCATTGAACAGACAGAAAGTGTCATTTGATTGGCTTTGAGATCTGGTTGGAAGATTAACGACAAGCTGAGTCGTATGATCGATGTGTATATAAAATTTACTTACAAATAAAAAAAAAATATATATAAGTACATATAAGTAAGGGTGGTAAAAAGAAAAGTAAAAGTATCTTGAGGACATTAATATAAGCAGAAAAGAATTTTGAGAAAAAGTTACCAAAAACAAAGAAAATATTTAATTTAGAAATATTTTGCAGTTAGTAATAGTTCATCTGATGCACACATTGATTAGATTTGAGGTTCTAAATGAGTTACAATTAGAGTATTCGATTTAAGTCATTTATTTAATAAATTAGAACTCCTCAACTTAGTAATGAATAATACATGATCTCCTTGATCACGATTAATAATCTGTTGGAATGTAACCAAGCAAATTAATCTCTCAAGTTTCTGGATTAAACTGGTACTGGTTTTTACATTCACATATACATATATATGTATGTATATATGTATTCATCGGTATTAAGGAGATCCAATTACTGCATTATAAAAAAACTTGCGGTCGAAATCAAAGATTTAATAACAAAATATTTTTGCTTTTAATTACATTTTTCATTTCCATTTTAAACCGAATTGATAAGCAATACGTTTCTGTATTATATTTAAATTTTAAATAATAAAGAATAACAGACTTTAAATACGCTAATATGAATGAAAGGATATGAATCTCTAAGATGACCTTATTATTAAATTTTTATTTGCTTTTAAACTTGTATCTTTAGATGGCTGTTTTCTTAATTGCATATAAACAAAAGTTGCATTTAAATTAACATACATTTGTGAATATCTGTTGCATTTGGGAATATCTGTTGCAAATGTAAGTACGATTTTTTGTCTCCACGCACCGGTTGTGGTGGGTCTTGGATGGGGGAATGAATGAAAATGTCAGCAATGATGCACAACATCAATAAAAGTAGACTTTATATGGTGCTCAACATGCTAACCACCATGAACCAGCATCAGCAATACGACACTTGCTCCATTTCCCATTTCCCATTGCCATTTCCATTTTCGTTTTCACTTCCATTACCATAGTTCTCCGGGTTCTCCGTTCTGTCGTCGCCTTGGCGGCGTGGCGACTTTTGCGTGTGTGTGCGCAGTGTGTGAAAAATGTAACAATAATTGAAATTTAATAGCCACGACGACAGCCACCAACAAAACCACCGACAACGGCAACGGCAACGACGATGACGATGACGACAGCAATGCGACGCGATGCCGTTGGGCTCCAAAAAACCGCAGTATTTTCCTTCTGCTGGTGCATAAATGCATGTACTGAGAATGAGAGACACAACGAGAGAAAGAGGGAGAGAGAGCGACAGGCATAGAGAAAGAAAGAGAGGGAGAAAGCTAAAAAATCTCATTCACTTTTACTATTATATTCATAGGCAAACAAGTTGAGAATGTAGTAAGGAGGAGTGGATCTTATTTAATCGTCTAGTCGACTATATTATACCTCTTCTAGTAGAGTAAAAAGAGTCTATTACATATACTTACATATTCCTGCAGTTCAAATCTATATATATTTCATTTAATGGGTATTAAAAATACATACGTTGAATGCAGTTGCCGTTGGCGGCTCATGAAAAGGAGCTGAAATATAAAAGTGGGTCAAAAACTGTAAATGATATTTGTTCTACTTGGTTTAAGATGTTGTTGGACATACTCCCTTCTTCCTTTCATCTCTTTTTTCCCCTTCCATAGTTAAATGTATGCGTGTGTGTATTTCCCTTTAAGCCTTTATGTTGAGAATGGATTTTGCTAAATCGTTTTGTATGCCAGAGTTGAAGTAAGAACTGCATTATAATTATGCATTGTCATCATTCCAATAGGTTGAACCATTAACATATTTTTGTTTTGAGATGCTTCTTAATTTTTCTCCTCACCTGGACACATGCAAAACGTGTTAAACTTAACACGAGTGATCGAATCTCACACTTGATTTGCCTGCTGCCAAAATTAAATGATGCCATTGAACCTTTTGGTCGAGATGTTTACATTTACCGGTTATGTATCGAGTTTTTAACATCTTGTCCAGTCACTTGATCGGACTGTAGTACCGACAGTAGCAATTAGCATATGGCAGCTAAATATGATCGAGAATAACCAGACAAACAAAAGAAAAATGCATTAAAAAAAAAATCTGGTAGAGAGCAACGAAATAAAATGGCTGGCAAACAGTAAATTATTTTTAAATTAACTAAAGTCTTAAAAAGTTAAAATCTTGGAGTAAAAAATCAATAAATTAAATTTGGAAAGACCAATTTAGACAAAGGTATAAATGGAGTTTTTTTTCTAATGCAATCGCATTGCATTTTCTTTAATACACATTCTCGATTGTTTGTTTTGTCTATTATTTACTTTGAGTTGTGCAATAAAAGGGAGAGTTCTAATAGCTTGTAAACGGAATTAACTTATTGCTTCTAAAATTAATTAAAATCTTAAATTTAGCTCCTTATCATCATCACACATGAACTTTGGCTATTGGTAACAATTTGGCATTAATTCTTAAGTCCATATTGGAGAATAGGATTTAATAGCCACAGTTTGTGGCAGCTTGGAAAATCGATTGGACTGTCAGAAATTAACGCACAGAGAACGTTAGAGAAAATAGCTGTAAATTTTAATAATTTAGAATTATATAAATTGATTTAATATATATCAGAATGTCTAAAAAGAATAAAGCAGATAGTAAATTCCAATATTTCTATTCCAAATTAAAAAAATACTTTAATAATAATATTTTTAAAAATGAATTTAAAGTTTTCTATCTCTATCGATTAACTAAAACAAATTTTAAAATTTAAATTTTATATTTTAAAATACATTACTAAAGATATAAATTTAATTTTTAAAATGCTTACGAATGAATTATATCCCAAATAAAATTCTATATTTTATATGCCTTTCTGTTCAGTTTGTTAGTTCTCTTTCCCTCTTTTTGCCATCTGATTGTCTGTCTGACTCTTTCTATTTAAATGAGCTTGCTAAAATGTTGCTAGCTCATTAAAATTAATTGATTGTTGTGCCAATTTGATGCTTGACAATTTTTCGTAATTATCAAATTAAATGCAAATGCTGAGAATTTCAAATAAATAGTGTGGACCATGTCTATAATTTATTTCCATGTGATGGCAACTCTGGCTGCTCAGTTGGTGGGAAATGGGAAGAGAAATTGGAAAAAAAAAAAAAAAAATAACAAACGTGCTCTGCGGGCTTCCTGTCATTCTTTTCTCCCATTTATGAACTTTGGCTTCTGGCCAACTAAATAACATTATAATTATGATGATGATCATGAGGATAATGATGTTGATGAGCAGACTGTTGGATGAGGTTCATCATGTTTATTATGATTATCATTTGGCTGCCTGTGAGATTTCCTTTGGCACATTATTATTATGCAAAAATTCAAATAAACTTAGACCACAAACAATTTTTAATAACGGAATCTTTATAAAGTTAAGCATGTTTTCCTTTGTTTTTTTTTCCTTTTTTTTCGGCGCTTTACCCTTTCGCCATTTTTGCCCCCCGGACATTACCATTTTGGGTTCATTCTGTGCCTGTAAATCATATTAGCAAAAGGGATCAAAATTTTTCAGTTTGGGTTTCGGTCTGCCGTTTAATTTATGTGGCTTTGTTTAGTCTATATTTGTTTGTCCGGAAGTTTTCCATGCCTTAATTTAATTAATGAACTGGCAATTGCATTTTAAGAGCGCCGGAGTGGAAAATAAAACAAATTGTTTGTACGTTTTTTCATTTTTTAATGTATTTTCATGTTTGTCTTTTATATTCGCCATTAATCAATTGAATGCAAATTCATCGCACTAACAAAACAAAGTAAAAAATAAAAAAAAATGTATATATGTACATATATACATATTATTAGTAGGTTCTACTATATTGCTGCACGTTTTTTCTTTTATGATATTTGCATAATTAATTATATATATATATAAAATGTTTTTTCTCTTTCCATTATTTAGTCAAAATTATCAGGTTATTGTAGTTTGACAAGCTTAAGGGTAACGCAATTTAATCAATTGGCTTAAATTTGCATTGTTGAATAATAAATTGAATTATAATTTTTTTTTCCAAATTAAGCCGAGAAAATAATAAACAATATTGCGTACATTAAGTCAAGGTGCAAATCCAACAATTGGTATTAAATCCTAATTAAATGTCTGGCTTAATAAATATATGTCTGCGTCATTTGGTAAATAATTTTTTCTGATTATGTAGTTAGGGAAAGATTTGTATAAGCAGATCACAGATGGCAAAAATTAACTGAAATCGATTTCCATTAATCGAAATAATGAGTAAAACGCATTAAACGTGATTTAAAAGCAATCAGCCATCAGACTCTACTAATCAAGAATATAGATAGAAAATCTTTTTCTCAAAAATGTGTTTGCTGTGTAGTCCGTTTTATTATACCCTTTTATTCAGTACGGCATTGTGTATAAAAGGTACGATCAAGATGAATTTAAAATAGATAAAACAAATGAAACTCATGGTAAAAGTAATTAAATCAAACATTTTGCCAAGCCTGTTAAAATTCGTTGAAAATTCATTTAATTAACCATAAATTTAATGAACTATTAAAGAACAAAAGTGAAATTTATGAGGGACATGTGAACTTATCTTACACTAATTTAGCAATAACGAACTTAACCTCTCACACCAACCACCATTCAACCCAGACCAGGGTGTGTGTGTGTGAGAGTGTGCGTGCATGGTGACATACCCAGGGAACTCAAAAAATTAAGCAGTTTAATCATATAAGGTCAGATGGGAATACAATTTTTGGCTTGTCGCCCCTAATCTGCAGACCAGCTGAGGTGATAGCCAAAAATATATAAGCCGCATGCCAGGGATAGATGCAAGGGGGGACGGTGAAGACAGAGAGGCCGACGGACAGACAGACGAACAGAAAAAAAAGGGAGAAAGAAGCGCAGTCAGACGGATGGATGGGTCAGGCAGGACTAGCAGAGCCACTCAGAGGCCAAAGTAGAAAACGTGCGAAAAATGCGATAGTCGACTAAAAGAGGGAAAATGTAAGAAGAAAAGCGGAAAAACTGTGGACAGTTGGCTTGACAACCAATTGTTTGTGGAATGAATGAAGAGGGTGCTGCACCACCACCACCACCAGCAGAAGGATGGTGATGATGATGATGAGGGGGTGGCCATAGCCACATCGTAACGTGACCAGAAGTAGGTCCTTCGTTTTCATGGTGCAAAATGTGGTTTACTTACTCACGTGTTATACGCTGCGGTTTTCCACTCTTTGAAAAAAAAAACAAAAAAAAAAAAAGAAAAATACAAAAATTGTGAATGAGTGAGAAAGCGGAAGAAAGAGACAGAGAGCGGGAAGCTGGGGACTTTTCATAGGTGACACGCGCAGACAGCAAACGGATGTAATTAAGGATTTTTGCGTGCCCAAACCAAAACGGAAAGAAAGAGAACGAAACAAAGAAAAAAAAATAAATAAGGAAAGGAAAGGAAAGGGAAAGTGTACAGAAAACCATGGTGGAAATTCTCTCTGCGTGAGTGAGTGACTTAGTTAGGAAAATGAATTGTCAGAGGAAAGCAGATCGACACACACACACACTCTCTCTCTCAATCTCACAAACACACTCACACAGACTTAGGCACACACAGACTCAGGCACACTTGGTATAATCATTTGTCTGTTTGATTAGCCACTATGAAAGAGGCACATTCGTCGTCTTCTTAATTGCTTTTGTTTGACAGATGTGTGGGTGTACTTCAGTGTGTGTGTGTGTGTGTGTGTGTGCGGTGGATAATTGGTTGCAGAACAAGGGGTGAAGGGGGTGCTGGCGGTTCATGTATGCGATTAGCTCGCTATGTTTAATTACATGCACAGTTGAATTCTCATTTAAGGTCTCTGAAAATTTTTCGACTAATTGATACAAATGATTTAAGCAAATTGGCCAATGTCGAGATTTTTGTCTATTCCAAATAATGATGTACTATATGCCAAGAAAAATCATACGAAAATACTAGATTTTGTTTACTTCTTATATTTATAACAGTTATAAAAGTTGAACTTTATTAGTTTTTCACCTATGTATTTGTTTTTTAATTTCTTATTCCTCTTTATTATGAGAGGAATTTATCTTAAATTCTATCTTTATTTCATCATCTCTTTTATTCTTTGTTTTTTCACCCTTTCTCTTTAACTATTTATCTTCAAATACATTTCTCGCTTCTCTTTACTTTGCTATGTCTTGGGAAGCCTTTTTTTTGTCAGTTCTCTATCCTTTTATCTTATTTCTGCTTATCTATCTTTCGTTCTTTGTCGCTTTCTCTCTCTTTCATTTTATCTCTGTGTATCTGCTGTTTTCCCATCTCTAGTTTTCTTTGCCTCTTTCTCTTTATTTCTTTCGCTTTTCCATTTCCGTATCTGTCACCCGCTATCTTTCTTCACAAATGTCCTTCCATTGTCTCCTCTATGCCAGCATCTAGGCAACTCTCATTCTTTCTTGTTTATTCTCTTCCTTTACCATATCTTCATATTTTTTTCCCCACATCCATATAGAAATGTTCTAAGTCTCCACTATGTCTTACTCTCGCTCTATCTCCACAATTTAACTAAATCACGAAAACAATCTAATAAACCAAATGAATTCCACATATAAAGCAGCTTTTGCTAAACTATAAATCTTTCTTCGGATCAATAAAATTCCTAATAATTAATTTCCAAGTTTAAACCCAAATAGCAATATAAATCCTTTATTTGCGTCACTATTAACACATAAAAAAGGATGCGTAAAATTATTTTAAATGCGATAGACGAGTCCTCTCGTTAACTTTTACTTTTTTGATTAGATTCCGGTGGCTAGAGGAGGATTTTATTTAAAAAAAAAAAGATGTTCCGGTGGCTAGAGGAGGATTTTATTTAAAAAAAAAAAGATGTTCCACTAATTTGGCCAAATAAAAATAAATAAGAAAAACAAAAATCATGTAATTTATGAGGGAAACCCACGCAATTTATCGCAGGACCCTTGAAGTAAAACAGAAAAGAAAAGGCTGCCACAAGCGGAGTGGATAATAAAATAAAACTTTTAGACGCCCATAAGGAAAATCGGCTTGAAAATACCCTGTAAAACTTTTTGTACCTATATGGAATACACCTAAAAATGCATACAAATTTATTAATTTATTTTCGTTACTGCAGATCGATAAGATTTTTTGAAAATAAGTATATACAATATATATATAATTTCAAAGCGTTAATTAAATTTTGGTGTTCTGAATATACTTTTAGAATGAATTTCTATAGGATATTGAATTCAAACGGCAACAATATGCACATCATAAAATCGCTATATAGGCTTTCAGACATGGGGACGACGAAGACGACGATGCGTCTTGAATTTCTACGCAATTTAACTTGCGAATGAATAAGAAGAAGAGGAACAAGAAGGCAAAGCCAAAAATGGCATAATAAATGCGATAACAGTCAACCAAGTTGGATGGCGGAAAAAGTTAAGCTAACAAGCACCTTACAAGTATATAAATAAATATAACGATTTCAACCCACCCTCCCCCTGCCCAACCACTCTCTCCCCAATCACTGAGTGTGTCTTATAGTTAACTTGTGTGGCATATACATACATATACGAAAAACTTTGACAATATTAAACCAATAAAACGGCGGCATGTCGACACTTCAGCGAATGCCTGCCATTTAGTTATTGCGGCCAAGAAACTCATTTATTTGGCAAAGGGACCCTAAAAACAGGAACCAAGAACCAACTGTCAGACAAACAGTCTTTGGCATAATGACCAAGTCAAAACCTAACTCTGACTCATTTCCCCATCTCCCATTTCTATATCTCTCAGAGATGGTATCCATTGATTAGAGATCAAAGAGTATGCTGGTACTGGATGTTAAAATGTTAAAAAAAAAAAAAAATTTCCAAGGTACAAAATGTATTTTATTTCAAAATTAATTTTAAGATGTTCCACTAATATTAAATTTTCTTATTTACTCAAGAATATTTTAAAGGGTATCTGGAAAAGTCATATAATTAATATCTCAAATTTCAGCTGGTTCATTTCTGTTTTTCTTTTTTCTCTTAAATTTTTTGTTCGTTGTTGTTGTTTTCCTTTTCTGTTTTTTTTTTTTTTTTTTGGCAACATTTCGCACATCATATGGCACATGATATTTGTTGTTGTCGCCTATTGTTATGGTTGCAGTAACACACGCACACACACACATATGCCTGTACTTATTTACGCTGTACACATATAAATATACATATATACATAGGTACATAAATATTGTTAGCCATGTATGTAACATAATCATGATTTTAAGCAGCTTTAATATTGTATTCCTTTCCTTCTACCACCCTCATCCTAACCAGGCGCCAGCCAATATTTAGTTGAGGCAAGAGAAGGGACATACAGACAAAGAGACAGAACCAGAGAGACAGACATAGAGAAAGGAAGCGAGTCCAAAGAGCCTTACAGGCATGAAATTTTTATTATTATGTCGAAAGTTTTTTTTTTTTTTTTGGCTGTCCATGTATTTTTTTCTCGTTTCATTTTAGGTTTTTCTTTTTTACTTGAATAAGATGAACTGGTCAGCAGATACGCAACGAAATATAATATGGTATATCTATATATAATGGAATAGCTCTTCACAAAAGAAAAAAAAAAATAAAGAAAAGAAACTTCTGATTTCATCTCCAGCCATAGTAGGTCTCATCTCAACCCGACAAAAGTGATGTAATGTTCTGCATTTAATCTTACCAAATCGCTGCAGGCCCCCAAACAGACGGCACTTTGATTTGCTTTCCTTTCTTTATGTTTGTTGAAATGTGACAACAAATTGGCTTTTTACGTGTTTAATGAGCGACCGTTTTTATTAGATTTTTGGCAAAAAAAAAAATATATTATATATGTATACATATATTTAAAAAAAAATGTTACATTCATTTTATTGTCCAGCTAAAATTTGTCATAAATTTGCTATCTTTTTGTGAGTCGTACAGCCTTTTGTTTCCATTATACATTAAAAAGTTTGGTTTTGTAAGGCATTAATAAATAATCACATCTTTAGCTCAAATCATATTTCTTTAACTTTAATTAACTAATAAGTTCAACTTGTTTATATTACTTTAGATGAAAAAATTCAACTGGCAAATCCAATTCCATTAGCTTTTAGGTTTCATAATTCACGTTTGACAACGTTTTTAACATGATTAAAAGGAAGCATTTAGTTTCTTTCCTCTGAATTCACATTTTTGATGTTTCTTTTATTTTTCATGATGATGTCGTCTTTTGATTATAAAATGACATCTTGTTGGTGGCTTTCAAATGAGATTTATTTTTCTTCTCATGGCTTTTTTTGTATTATTTTCTTTTTTTTCTTTTTAACATTTGCTCATTTACTAATGAGTCTCTGATGTTGTTGTTGATGATGTTGGATTGAGTTGATTGCTCATGTCATGTAAATGCCAGGAAATACACTTATCTAATATTATATTTTCATATCATTTTTGTTAATTATGCATTTTGTCATCGACCTAAATCAATTAAAGTACCTCAACGCTTATCAGCAACAGCAAATACAAATATAACAGAAAACAAAACAAAAACTATCTAAACATTAAGTGGGCGAACATAAATAGAGATTAGAGAAAATATAGATTTCTATATATATATATGAGTAAGTATTAACAATATATTAACCTTGAAATTATTCATATCATGTGATCCATCAATCGTATTGGTCTTGCGTTTGGATTTCTCTCTTGTTTTCATACAAAATTTCCTTGCTCTGCACACCTGTTTTCGCTTCAATTTTGTTTACCTTGAGAGCTTTATTTTTTTGGCTTTCTTTTGTTGAAAAGGGCGTGGAGTTCCTATGATAATAATGTTGGATTATTTTTGCTTTTAATGAAGATTATATCATTTAATTGTTAGGCTTTGATCGGCAAAAGCAAACAAACTGTTTGAAAAGTAACATAAATTAATCGCACTCGAAATCTTGTTGTTGAGTTTTTATTGAAATATTTCTGACACCTGCAAAATGAAGCAACTTTAAATCTGCTTTGTGATTTTTACCCTACTTGAACGTATTTTTGTTTATTTGGCTTTAAAAATAAAAAACAACTATAATAAAATCTAACAATTTATTGCATCGTTTCTAATATATTTCTTATATAATCGAGATGTTCAAATTGAACTTAAAGTTTTCAATTATTAAGTTCTGCTAAAAGTTTTGAACTGTCTGAAGCCGTTTCCGCCAATTGTTACTCGGAAACTTGAAGTACGCCACCAACTACATACATAGAATATGCCATTATGTCTAGTATGTACTTGGGACAAACTGTTGTTCCTGTTACAAACCAATTAAATTTAACTGCGACATTTTCTAAGTGGACGACATACACACCTTTTTCCCTCATTGAACATACATATGTATGTATGTACATATGTTATTCGTACACTTTTCACATATTAAAACAGAAATGAAAATCAATTAAAACTAGAAATAAAACATAAATTCAACATTCAAGTTATTGCTGGGACAAGCAATTTATAATTGACAAATTGTGTTTAATAGAAAATAATTGACAAGTTGCCTTGTTAGTTAGCATTAACAATTATTTATTGCAATGGGAAATTTTCTTTATCTTATCATATATAGAAGCAGCAACACCTGAGTGATTGCAATCGAATCGAATGTTCGATATATGACTCATGTCGTCAGCAGACCAATAACTCTAAGGTTGGCGTGTCAGCGTAACACTTATAAACACTTGAGACATAGGTACATACCCCTAGCCTTGGCTTTACTTAATTAGGCCTAGACGGCCAAGAGCTAAGGAGTGAGAGAAAGAGTGAGAAAAGAATAGTAGTTGAGGTAAACTCATAAGAAATCCGTTTGTTAAAACTCTAGAAACAACGACAATGTTAGGTATACGTCGGACGGACTATGGGCCATGGGCCATGGGCCATGTTGAAAATATCACGAAGAACACGTAAGGATCATTAATCAAATGTCCAGACAAGAACCGCCCCCAATGTTTCTCAATGAAACTGAAGTATGCTCATACTTGAACACTGTAGGTGAACGGAAGTTTACCGTTAAACTCAGTTACCCTCCTCCTTTCCATTTTGGCCAACGGCAAAAAGAAAGCACGAACAATTTTTGAAGAGGTTGGAAGGCCTAAACCATACTAACTGTATTCTCCTACTGCTGGTAGTCGCCACTCATCGTCCTGTCTCCCACTTCGAAGTGCCACTTGAGGCACCTTTGCCTGTTGACAATAAACATTGCCATAGACGCACGCGGAGAAGTTCTATCCCCATTCTCCTCCTCCACCCATAACCGAGCTTGATGATGTTGAGAGAAAATCTAATAAGCGGCTGTTGAAAATAATATATTAAGCATCCTCTAGTCGAATGAGGACCAGTGCAGAGAGGAGAAAAGAGAGAAACAGAGAGCAGCAGGGCCAAAACCACATTGTTGACATGGATGACAGTGGTGACAGTTTTAGTTCCCAGGTGTGATTAATTTTGCCATTGTATTGCGTCACACGCAATTGGGTAAATGCTCTTGTATTTGTTATGGATATACATATATACTAAATTTGGCAAGAGGACAAAACAAGAAATTTGTAGAATGGAATTTGTGGTTTTTCGTGTGTGAAATGAATCAAGGGCAGAAGGAGAGAATTGTTACACATGTTGGCAATGATAAATTTTACTTCCATAGACCCAAAAAACCAATCAAAAATGAACTGAACAAAGAAAATATTGAGAGACTAATTGCTTATTTTGTGACTTGCAATAAGGAGAAAAACTGTTGATGATGAGTCTGCGAAATGTTATATAAATATCTTCTTGTTGTATCTTTTTCCTAGTTGTTTTTTTTTCACTCTTATTTTTTTAAATCTCACTTTTCCTGTTTTTATATATTTTACAATATTTCCTTATTTTTTGTTACATTTTTCTGTTCATTTTTGTTCCAATGCACTCTAAATTAAACCCTTTTAAATAAATACTTATATAAAAAAAAAACAACAAATTTGTTTTGTTCGAAGTTTATAAAAGCACTCTAATGTGTAAATGCATATACTAAAATATCGGAGGGTTTTTTTTTAATACAAACTACGCAACCCTATCACCTGTGAATTTACCCCTTATGCACTCTTGGTATTCATTTGAAGCTCCATTAAATGTTATTTTTAGTACTACTCTTATTATTCTGACTGCTATGTAATCATTATTTTTAGAGCGTAATTACTAATTTTATGCAATTTTCCCCGCTTACCCGCTCACTCTCTGCCTTCTCCCCCGACCCACAAATGCAGTTTTTCCTCCCCTGGTTAGTTGGAGGGGTTTGTTCATAGTTTGGCATAGCGTGGCCTGCACTTGAATTTCACATTTGGTACTGGGCTTTGCCTGTCAAGTGCATGTTAGTTGTAGTTGCAGTTGCTGTTTTTGTTGTTGTCGCGGTTACTTTGTGTAAAATTGAAAATAATTAAACTAGAAATTAGTAGAGCGTAACTGTACTTGGGTTGGGCCCTCACCCACCCACTCGTTCACTCTCTTTCCAGCTTTCTGGGCTTTTTATTTTGTTTAGAGTTCGCCCGCATTTCAAATTATAGAGCAAGGTTATTCAATATAGAGATTTAATTAGTGCTTTTAAATCATGTAAATGCGTTGTAATTTACATAGTTATAGTTTAGCTATTTCCCTTTTTAATTTTTTGTAATTAATTTTTGTTGATTAGCTTACAAGTTTTTAAAATAAGTTTATAAAGAAGACACAATAGAAATGTATAGAATTCAATTTTGCTTACCATTAATGTTGCTGTAATTTCTATTTAAATTTCTATTGCCCTCCCTCTCTGTCTATATGTATGTGTGGTTCAACAGTTATGCAGGTGTTTTCCTGTGCATTGGAAAATTAACTGACCGGCCTTTTATGTTGCTTCTGTTGCTGCTGTCATGCTCTAGAAACTAAACCGAAGCTACGACAATGGTAACATTAGCAACATATGCTGCTAATTGCCTTTGCAAATGTTACTGCAACTTGCATTTTTTTTCTTTTCTATACCATACCATAATGGGCAGGGCAACTCTATTGCCCTTACTAAACAGAAAACTCTACTCTACACATTTCTAGAAAAATTTCTCTGCTTTTGGCACGTGTTGGTTGTCGTTGTGGTTCCTGCACCCCAGCATTATGTAGTTGGGCGACGTATTCAAGTTTTAGTGCCCATTGAACGATTGACATGGGTTGCTTTTAATTTTCACAAACGTTCCACTTTTTACTCATGGCCGCCAGTTGTTTCCGTGCTATGGCTGTTGCACTCTAATCTTATTGGCACTGGCAGTTGCACTTGCAACCTTTTCCTAATTGATTTTCACACCTTTCAATGCGTAACGGGAACCGTAGTTGATTAGAGTTGGCTATCGAGTCGGTGGCTTTAACTATTTTGTATTGTTGTAGTTCCTTGTCAAATTTAGCCAATTGTACAGAAGTTAATTGGTTTTTCGATTGGTGTTGCTTATAACACATTTCTTTATATTGAGTAAAATGGATGAGAAGTGGAAAACGAAAACAAAAAAAAACATCAAGAAAAATGTAGGAAAAAGAACAATGTTAAAATCAATTGGTAAAGATAAGCAACGTGATATAAATAGAATAGAAATAATAATTTAAGAAACTACTAAGAAAACAAGAAAATTGAAAACAAATAGTCTATCAAAGAATTAAATAAATGCTCTCTTAAAGAAAGAAATAAAAGGCAATAAAAACAAATAAATTTAGGCAATAAAACTAAAACCCGAACCGAGCAATCAAAAAAATATTTGTTGACATTTTGGTCTATTTGCAATCAAAATTAGAATAGAATTACTTTTATTTCTCTTTACCCTACAAATATTTGTAAAACAATTAAATTTATTTACTTACTCTGTCTTTCTTATATTGTATTTGCAGGTATGTGTACTTAATGTTGATTCTGTTCACCAACCGTTTAACCATTCATTCATTCATTCAATGTGTAAGTCAACGAAGAAACATTTCTTTCATTGTTTAAGCAAATAAATAATGAAATTTTTTTTCCGATACAAATGTATACAATGAATAAGAGAACGCGCTCCCGAAAACCATTTGAGCAAATATGGAAACGAAAAGGAGAAATATTACTTTGAGTCACTATTAAACAAATACAAATTGCCAAACAGTTCGTATTTTTGTTTTGCATCATACAAATATGCTTACTCTTTGCAATTTAAGTTTGATTTTTGATTTTGGCTTTTGTTTGCCTTCTAATGCCAACCGAAAGAAATCGGATAATGAACTTGACACAGTTTGGTTATTGTGCAGCAAGTTGATAGGCGCCACCACACACGGTATACATATGTAAATTGAAATATTAGACTGGTATTTTTTTGTGTGAAAAACCATAAACCTTTTGTGTTTCTTTTTGTTGCTATGCTTACCATATCTGAAGGTGGTAAAACAAACAAAATTTTCAATATTTCCAAAAGAGTTCCCAAATAATAAAAAACATGCAAGACGAGTTCAGTCTGACTAAAAATGTTAGCATAAAATTTTCTCAAAAATTAACATTTATTTCTTGTTCACCTGTCAACAAAAAACACAGATAAAAACCAGATTTGTAGAATCGTATTTAAGCTTTTCCCCTACATCTAGAAAACCAATTATAATTTTAAAAATAATTTTGGAGCTACGCGTCGTATGTGTAATTTAGTAGTCGCGGTAATTTCCTCACCTCATGACAGATATTAAAACTATACGGTTTTTTTTATTGCTTTTTGTAAATATATACACACTATGTAAAAACATGTACATATATTTCTATGCAACAAAAAACCAGTCTAATATGCAACATATTTATTTGGAGTATTCAAATTTCAAATTCACACAAAAGAAGAAGACCAAAATGTGTGGGAAAATGAGTGTAAAAATTCGTTGAGTCAGCTTTTGATTGTGTGGTATCGTCCAGCTGGTTAGTTTATGTGGAATGTTTGTGCATAAACATAAATATAAATGTTTATATGGTGCAACTAGAAAATAATTCGAAATTCTTATTATATGAAGACGTTTCAGCAGCTGTTGAATCGAATAGGAAACATAAGCAATCGAAAAGAAAGAAACTGCAGAGAGCAAATGAACAGAATAAAGAAACTAAGAATTTTTATTTGATAAACATAAATTTATTCTATGAATTTATACTTATATGAACATGATCATCTGGTGTATAAAACACATGCGTTAGTTATGTGTCGAGCTAACAATTTGAAGAACAGACAAATCCTATATGTATGAATAGAATCGAAATAAATCATCACCTGCTTTTATATGAAGAACAACATCCAGTTGACAACTTTGCTTGTAGATTTATATTTATTTTATATTCTGAAAACATTCAAACAACAATTAAGAAAACCATTTTTCATTGCCAACTAATTCTGTGAACACCAAATAAATTAAATTCATAGATCATCAGTGGTCAAGTCCTGATAAACAAAAATTAAACTGCAAATTATAATTTCCTCAAATTCATAAAAAAAAAAACATTTTGAGCAATAAATTTCCTTGCTATATTTCTGATATATAAAATTCTATTTTATTCGTTCACAACTAG
Source organism: Drosophila emarginata (assembly GCA_037075365.1). Classification (NCBI taxonomy): domain Eukaryota; kingdom Metazoa; phylum Arthropoda; class Insecta; order Diptera; family Drosophilidae; genus Drosophila; species Drosophila emarginata. The sequence goes on along the minus strand of JBAMCD010000221.1, from coordinate 16,542,422 downwards.
TTCATTTTAAATCATGTATCAGCTTTACTTCCTGTGTTTCTAGACTTATATGTATATGTATGAGTAGAGCATGTGTAAATCCCATCTAAGATTGAGCCCTTTCTCGTTTTAAATTTATTACTAACCACAAACAGTATTCTCTATTGGTGGCTCTTAGTGCTGGCGCTGGTGGTGCATCATCCATCATGCTACTTGTATTTCTATTAATATTAAATACATATTGTATATTATGCAAATTGCATGCAACACCAATCACATGCTGTTGTCTCCCAGTTGAGTTTTCCTTAGGAAAATCAACCGCAAGCCAAGCTCTAACAATGTCATACACACAAACACGCACACCCACACGAACACAATTATATATGTATGTATGTATATCTGTGTATATTTGTATCTATGCGAACCACAAGACATAGCCATTTTCTTGGAGACCCATTTGAGATTTTCATTAATCTCTTAGGCGGCATCTAGAATACATATTATGGCATATATTAAATTTGGAACACGCATTAACATTTAAATTTGTTTTCAATTTGATCAAAAAATCTGAAAACACTTATGATACATATACATACATGTGACATTGCCTTAAACTAAATTTAGCACCTCAACTTTAGATAGCTGAATAACAAATTTAAATATTTTGTATTTGTTATGGAAATGTGATCTAAAGATTGAAGGTAGCCGCTACCTTTTCTTCTCTCCCTCTCTCTTTTTCTCTATTCGAATTTGAGCAGTTTTGTGTAGCAATATTTTGTTCAATGACTTTCTAAAATCATAAATCTTAACGTGATTTTGTTGTAATTCATAATATTAAGCTGATTACAACATTAACGTTTGAGTGATATGTTCAAAATGCTAAGGCCCAAATAATTATTTCTTATTAATTATATGCAAGACTATAAACAACTGTATTAACAACAAATTATAAATTAAGTATTTACCATTACTAAAAAATACTGGTTTTACAAGGTTTATTGTAAATCCTTAGCTAAAGTTTAAAAAAGGCTCAAGTTTCCCATAAAATTTTTTTTTTTTAAAATTCTTATACGAAAAATATCTTTACTATCCTCTTGAAAATAAATGTCGAATATGTTTTATCTTTATATTCGATTTGTGATATCTGGTGCCATATAATAACCCATAGCTGTCATCACTTTAATGGCCCATCACTGTAGTAAATCGGCATTGCTTCGATAAATACAAGCGGCTTGCCCCTAAGCGCCTGTTCTGAATGTGTTTGTGTGTGTGTATCTGTGTGGGCGTATCATGTAAACAAAGCGGCATCAATCGGTTGTACTGCATCTTTCTATTCTTCTTAGTTTTTTTTTTTGTTTTGGGTCACATACCCAAAAAAAAGAAGGAATATCACAAAAAGCGAGGTAAAACTCATTGAACTGTGTGTGTTGTGTGAGTGTGTGTGTGTGGCAAGCGCCGCCGGCAGTGATGTGGAATTAATAAAGCGTAGCCTCAACGCTTAGAACAAACAAAGTGTAATAAAGGGAAAGAGAAGGGAGATAGATAGATACATAGAGAAAGAGAGAGACACCAAAAAAAAGGGAACCAAAGAGTTGCAGCAAACAGTAGCCGACGGCTTCGGATGCAGTTCTTGTAGCTGTGAGATGGGTCTGTCCTGGATCCTGCTATAAAAGCGATTTATTAATGTCAGTCAGACAAGTGGCTGATGGCGTCAGTTAGCCAGAATGAGAGGGGAATAGAAAACTCTAGTAAAAGATAGAGAAAGATAGAGTAAGGGCATCGCCAGTGGCGCCTCCTTTAAGGTTTAACGGTGACCTGGTGCAAGATCAATTAAAATAGTGTAACATTAAAATTAAAATATTGAAATTCCAAATTGTTTTTATTTCAATTTTAATAATGTAGGAAAAATACTATTTTAATTTTATTTTTATGTTTTAAATTAAAATTTTACTCCCAAGGCTAATTACGATTTATACTGAATGATTGAACATATTATTTGGAATCACTGTGCCGAACATGCAGCATGTTCGTAATCATGTTGCCAGTGATGAGCATCAGCTCATGTTGCAGATGTTTGTTTACTTACAACACGCCCCCGTGGGTCTTCTGCCTCTTGTCTTTACTCTGAGTCGTTGGTATGTTTGTGTTTGCGTTTGTACAGCGGAGACAAAGTGATTCATTCATTCATTCACGGCAACTGGCAACTGTTGCCTTGCCTGCCGCTACCGCTGCCACTGCCATAGCCACTGCTGTTTGCTGCTGCAAAAGTGTTTCCAGCCAACAACATTAATGTTGATTACATGCCGACAGTTTGTACATAGACATGTCATTTGCACCCAGCAACCAGCAACAAGAGGCAGCCGCAGCCGTAGCAGCAACACCAATAAAAGAAGAAGCAGTATCTACATAAGGAGAAGATAGAAGACAGAGAAAGAAGAAGAAGAAGATGCCTCCAGCCATTTTTCCATTCCCAGACAAAGCCAATTGTCATGTTTGCTGTAATTTCCCTTCTTTCCTTGCTCTTTTTATTTTTTCTTACTTACTTTTTCGTTGTATTATTAAATTGTTGCAATGTTAGGGTATAAGAAATTTTATTAAGTAAACTTCTCCGATTTAAAAGACCACATATTCTATATTACTTCATTCAGATCAAGAGTAAAACAAGATCAAGATAGAAAATCAATATTTTAAATGATTATTTGTATCCATAAAAATTGATAAATCATTCAAAATTTTTTTAAAGAACTTCTTAAATTATGTTTTAATAATTATAGAGTGTAGAGTCTTCGTTATAATTAAATTAAGCTTGTTTTGTGTTTCTGTTGCCACCCTCACAAAATGTCAATGCACTTCAATTTCACTTCCATGTGGAGAGAACTTGAGATGCGGTAATTTCTTTTGTACATTTATTTACTTAACTGTTTATTGTTGTTGCTGTTGCTGTGCACACACAAACACACACACACACATATACACATGTTTCGCCTTGGGATAGGACCTTTTAAGCATTTAGCTGTTTTTGTTACTGTTAATTTTTCAGATTTTTGTTATTCGCGTGTTTATGTTATTACAATTATCACATGACATTTATAAAGTGATTAACGTTTTGGTTAAGTAAATAAACAGAGTACCTTTTAAAATGTATCTTAAAGATACATACTTTATTTATTTAACACAACCTAAAAAAACTTTCCACCATTCAATTGAAAAGTTTGTTTATCTGTATCTACCATTTGATATATGTGTAAGTGGATACTTAAGTTTAGTATATATGTATCTCTGGTATTAATTAATCCAATGAGCAAAGGCAACCTCTCATCGGGAGGTCTCTAGAGAGTTGAACAAGTTGTGAGGAATGAGCTTTTGCTCCAGTTTTGCCACAGGTACTCCAATTCCATTAAGCAAAAAATGAATAAAAATAACAGCAAATAAGAGAGCAGCTTGCATAATATTTGACATATATAAGTGCACTTCAATATTTTCACAAACAAACACAAATAAGATACTTTGCGCCACAAGTTAAATGATAAGAGGAGTAGGCCAGAATTTTTCATAAATATATATATAAACACTGTAATGGTAATTCAATTGAAACTTAAGTAAAAGCTCAAACCTTTGATATGAGAATACATAGAGATTTAGAGATACAATAAATTACCCACTAATCCATTGCTTACTCCTTGATTAAACTTACATAAATAGGCAAAAAAAAAAAAAATAAATTGAAGAATTTAAGAATCCACAAAAGAAAAATAGGAAAACCAAATAGCAGGAAAATCATGTGTGATTTGTGAAATTGTTCAGGTCAAATGAATAGTAGAAAAACACGAAATAAACCCTTTTTGATAAGGGTTAACACAATAAAGAAAGCTCAACTGAAAGGGCAAAAAAAAGGCAAACATATTTCATGAAAACATACGCGGTTGGAAATTCTAATATTGTACTTACATACATATTTAGGTAGATATACATACATAATAACTTATTGAATTGTATAACCCGAAAATTATGTGCAAAACGTAAAAAATGTGCAATTTCATATTTGCTTTGTTTTCTCCCCATTCTGGTCTCAGTCTTGGTATTCTGTTTTATTTCGACCCAAAGCCAGGTTTTTCTTTCTGTTATATTTTTTTGGACTAGAAAGGGCTTACATTTCTCTTTTTCTTTTCCAATTTTTGAAGGTTGCTGTTTTATATGGATTTCCCATTTCTTTCTCTCGTTTTCTCTCTCACTTTATATCCAGTTGACTGAATTTGACAAATTGTGAGATGAGGAGAACGAAAACTTTGGACAACTTGTATGAAATGCTGTTGTACATTGTTGTATTATGTATGAACTAATGATTATTAATGTTCATAAGGGATTTATGAAAACTTCTGTGCACTCTATATGCCTGAAGGGGTTTTTGCTTTCAAGTTAAATTGTGTGAGAGATGAGATCCAGTGCCACACATGCCATACGCCAGTTGGGAGACGTCATCCCCATTGCCCATTACCCATTGCCCACTGCCCTTTGTCCGTTTCCATTACCATTGTCACGCAACATTCTCAACAAATTTTCCAACTCATTTACACGTACTTATGTATTTCGAACGTTTTGTTAATCCAAATAGTTTTCACAATTTTCAATTATGGCACGTAATCGATTAAATTTTGGTTTCGATACCCTCTAAACTGAGAAAGAAAATAGCACTTGCGATCCTTCAACAGCAATGAAACAATAAATATTTAAAAATATATGAAATAAAAAACATCTTCTTGATCAACATTAAAAGCTAATTTAATCTATATTGACAGATCTGTTTGTTCTAAGATCGGCTATTGCCTTCCCTTGGTACAGGGTATTTCAATGTGTGTGACTTTGAATTAATCTGTAGTTTTCTAGTTTTTCATTGTAAATTCTAAATTTAAAACAATAAGCAAATGACCTTGTTTATTACAAATTACGGTTGCATAATTATTTCCTAATTAAATAACAATTTTCTAACAGATCGAAATTAATATATGTATGTACAATATTTATGTAAACTTTGAAATTTACAAATAAAATTACTGCAATTAATTTTTATTAAATTTGAATGTGCGAGATAAATTGTAAATAAAATTAAATAGTTTAAATACAATTTTCATTAAAATGATAAACAATAATCATTCAAGTGTGAAGGCTAGAAACAACAAAACAAACAACAAATTTGCAATCTAAAAATATAATTTTATATGAATAATTCACATGTCTGGAATATAATGTTAATTAATTTTATATATGTAAATGGGCTTAAATGGAAATCTAGATTAGTAAGCCAGGAAATAGAATAGAAGAGTAAACAAAAGTTTAAAATAAACGCAATTCAATTAGCAAACAGCATAAAAATTATAAATAAAATAAACGCAAACTAACATTTAAGCGCTATAATTAGATCTCATTCGATTGAGATGTATAAAAATTTGGTAAGATTTTTGTAAAAATCTAGAATTGTTAATTTTGAATTCCTCCTTATGATTTTTCGACTGTTGCACAAAGAGTTGAAAATATTTATAAACAAACAAAATTATTGAGAAAACTATTAGTCAGAGTTCTTATAATAAGAAATTATCTTTCTTCATAGAACAATTTTTCATATTTCTTATCATCTATATTGAAGGAAAAATTCTCTGAAAAACAAAATCTATAAACTTTTGTTTGCTTTGTTTTGCTTGGGAAAACTGTCTTCTGAATGTTAATGCTAATGATTGTTTGATATGCCCGTCCACAAGAGAATCAAAAAATCTACAACTAGAAGAGAATATAAGAAATATTTTGCTTGTTTATAAATAAATACAGACAGCTGACGACAACGAAGCATCGAAGCTTAAATAAATAAAATAAGTAAGCGCCATGCAAGAGTGCCGCAAAAGTTATGTACCCACCGCAGCCGCCCAATGGCCATATCTCGTTCTTCTTTGTCTATCCTTCTCTCTCTTTCTCTCTCTCTCTCTCTGTCAGAATGACTTTCTCTCTCACACTTGGTTTTTTCTTCTTATTTTTTTGTGGCAGATATGCAAGTTGCATGACAAAAGTTTGGCAATTAAAAGGCTGCAACGGCAGCAACATTTTAAAGAGCGACTTTTCCATGCAACTCTGTGGCAAAAGCGTTAAATTTTATATGTTGCACAAGTGAAATTCATAGTCAAAGTCTATTTTATGGCTAAGGGCTGAAGCTCTCCTCTTTTTTCCTTTCCTTCGTTTTTTATTTTTTTTTATTCTTCGTTGTTGTATTTGGTTTTCTACCCAGAAAAGTTTTGGTTTTTCTCTTTGTTGTTTTTGTTTTTTTGTGTTAGCGGAAGTTGTTAGCATGAGTATAGATGGCCATAGCGATGAAGAGAATTTGTTGGCTTCGGGTATTTTTTTTCCTATCCTTTTTTTCCGGTTCGAATTGGTTGAATTGGGATAGTTGCCTAAACAGTTGAATGAACTTTGAAATGGGTTTGTTATAGTCATTTGCATATGGATTTGTTTGAATTAAAGTGAAAAGTTGGTTAAATTAAATTATGGAAATAAAAATGCTGTGAAAATTTTGGTTGCAAAAAAAAAAAAATGAAGCAAGCAAGTCGTCCCTGCCGACATTGAGTATACCCTGTACCAAGTAAAATAACTCCATAAAGTCAAAAACGATCAAAATCGCCATCAATTTACAAAAAAAATTCTCTTAGCATGCACTGCTTGCCATGCAGCAACAGCGAACGTATGCTATCTCGCTCACACTTAACAGCGCATTTTGCATGGGGCGTTTCAGTACAAAACGGAAATACGTATATCTCCGATAATTATTGTCCGATTTCGACAAAATTTGGTCAGCTGGTGCATATTGGCTATATTATTAAGTGTGTCAAATAAGAATGCGATATCTTTATTATAGCTCAAGTTATAGTTTTTTCTAAATTACGGGGGCGGAAGTGGGCGTGGCAAAAATTTAAAACAAACTTGACCCGCTTATACAATAGACGGATGTTGACACCAAATTTGGTTGCTCTAGCTTTTATAGTCTCTGAGATCTCGGTGTTCATACGGACGGACGGACGGACGGACGGACGGACGGACAGACGGACAGACGGACATGTCTCAATCGACTTCGCTATTGATACTGATCAAGAATATATATACTTTATAGGGTCGGAAAATTTTCCTTCTGCCTGTTACATACATTTTAGCGACTTTAATATACCCTTTTACCCTATGGGTACAGGGTATAACAACAATATATGAAAGTTTACTTTGCCCTTGTCAGATGTTTGATCCACTCGGTCCTTAAAACCACTTGATGCAAGAAACCTTATTAGTTTTAAGATCAAAAGAGATGTACTACTTAATACTAAATCGTTCAAATAACATAACAAATTCGGTATCTGTAATTATCATTCGTAAAATAGAAACAGAATAGAGTACACATTTCTCCTAAGATTAAAGGGAAATATAGTTCACAATTTTAATTGAGCTTTTCGTTTTTATTTTGTTAAACTTTTTGGGCGAAGTTTGGTTTTGTAAATGTATTTGCCCATCTTCAATGTCTTTCTTAGAGTCGTTAAAAAACCACTTAACCTCTCAACTTTGTGCTTCACATAAAACTATCAGTTAAAAAGAAAATAATGACCACAACAACATTCGCATAAATAACGATTACACAAATTAACAAAACCCATGACATGACGGAATAGAAATAGAAAAAGTAGTAAAAGAAGCTAGAGAAGGACCTCGACAAGAGTTTTAATTAAAAGTTACAACAACCCTTTATGAAGATTGGTAGGGGGGGAATGAACAAAGGGAATTTTTGTATCCCTTTACATTTACATGTTTCTTTCCCTCTTTCTCAATCTCTCTTTCTCTCTCACTTTATCTGTATTGTATCTACGTGTGTGTCCCTGCAGAGTACGCAAAAATATTGTTGACAACATTAGATTAATTTCCCCCATGGGAAATGCTCCATTTTGCTTACCCTAGACCGACCCCCACATGTCTAGTGAAATTCATAACATGTAGTCGGGGATCAGGAGTTCTTCTGTCTGGTGTTTCTCTCGTTTAGGGAATGCTACAAAAACTTAACCAGTCTGACCAAACCAATTAATCGGATACGCCCAGGCGAATTTTTGCGGTCTTGTTTGACAAATAATGAATAAACCCCGAAGCGTTTAAAGTTTTAGAACCAATTTGCCGCGCAACCGCAATTTAGAATTATGTATAAATAATAATAATAAACTCTATTTGATTTTTAAAACATTTTCTCAATTCTCACATATATAAAAAGTGGTTAAGCTTTTTAGAAGAACCACACAAAAAAATGTAGTATTTACTTTTTTTTTTATAAAACTGTTTTTGCCCAACACTAATTTCAAATTCCCAAAGCTTTCCATTTCTATTCCCTTTTTTAGCCTTGCTTCTCTTCACCTCTTTATGGTTTAATCTTTGCCAAATATTTTACGCTATATGATTTTTATAGGGACATGGATACATGGAACGAAATTGCCGATGACCATCAAAAACCTGTGAAATTGAAATGTTTTTATTTAATTTATGTACATATATATTGAAAAAATATATTGATTAAATTGTGTGTACAATTTTCAATCAGATATGCATATATATTAAATCTCTTTATAAATTATTCAATTTTACAACTATGTACATATATATAAAGAATATAGTACTTCAAGCTGTGTCAGTAATAGAAAAATATTTAATTTATTGATTAGATAATTGACAGTTTTGCCCTCTAAATATAAACCAATGAATTTGATAAGCGTTGTTTATTTTTTTTATTTGTGTTATTGATCATATATAAGTATCTATCTATATAAATTTGATATATACATATATATAGTTCGTCCATATCATTCAACAAATGAAAATTCTGCGAATTGATGTCGTATTTAACTTTATGTGACAGTTTCAGTTCATTAATTTAATCTACAACTATAAAAGTAAAAGGATTTCATAGATTCGCTGCAATTGAAGTATTATATGATTGTGAAACGCAGTTTTCTGCAACTGATCGATATGGAATTAATATGATAAAGATATATATAAACATATACATATATGTATATTATATATCGGGTATATAATATGAAATTTAGAACCTGACTTGACTTGCTAAATGTAAAATGTACTGACAAAAGATAAGTATAATATCAGCTAGCTATAATATAAGTATCTCTCCCTATAGTATATGCAAACTCTGATATTTGTAAAACCGGCTCATCCTCAATTATTGAGTTTAATTAACGTTTCAGTTGTTGCTTGCTAATTACAAAGTAGATAATTAAAAGATAAATATAGGCATAGCTTCATAAATATAATTTTTCAATAAACAAACATTGTATATGGGAAATTTATGGTTATTATATGAGTGAATTATTTAAATTTTTTACCGCGTTAATAAATTGCCAAACTTGTAAAATTAGTTAGCGAAATTTAAGGCAAATTTATGTGCAGGGTAACTTAATGGCCGATTCGCTGGTAAATCTCTTCTGCTATTACCTAGAAGCAGTTTATAATATACACATGACAAATAATTCAAGTGAAAAACCTCCTTAATCGGATTCGTTTATTTTTTTTTTTTTTTTGAATACAAATTCCAGTTCTGCAATTGCAAAATAAATTACCTTAATTACTCAACAATAAAAAAATGCAAAAAAAAAAAACTGGAGAAAAAAAAAATGAAAGAAATCCCTAACTAAATTGCATGATTCATAGTTAGGATAGGTATGAAAAGAAAAGGGAGATAGATGGCAAGAAGTTAGTGAGAGAAAAAAAAAACACGTTCACAAAACAAACTCTGGAAAACGAGAGAACAAACATTAAGCGAAATTAAATTCCAAAGAAAATAAATTAATAAAGAAAAAAGAAACACAGCGAAACAAAAGAAATCCATTTAAATGCAAATGAGAGGGAAGAATCAAGTACCGTCCAGTAAGTCAAGAGAAAAAGAGAAAGACAAAAAGAAAGACAGAGATGCACACAACACTAAAATAACGAAAAACAAATTTGAATGCTTTGGAAATTTGTTAAATGAATTTTTGGCAAAATATTTTCTAATTACATACTATCAATGTAGAAAAAAAAGGGTTTTCCCTTTTCTCAAAAATTAACATTTAAGAAATAAGTAGAAAGCAAAAATAAATGCATATTTAACTAGGGTGGGAAATACACTGCTTATATAGTATAGAGTATAAAATTAAGGGTGCAACTTTTATCCAGATTTTGTTGAAATTATAAGCAAGTCATATGTTGTATAAATATAAATTAAGCAAAAGCAGATACATATGTATATAGCAAACATTGTAAGAGCAAATACAGTAAGAGAAAGATTGAGGCAGAGAAATGATAAGGATGCGGAGCACAACAATTTGTGTTGCTTGTTAAGTTAATTGCGTAATTAACATACATACGTAGGCAGTCGCAATAGTCACACAGAGAACACAGAGAAAATGCTGCACTCAAACTAATTGAAATGTACAACCAACATTGAAAACTATTTCTCAACCATTCAAGCATCATCATCCGCATCCGCATACACAGTCACATATACATACATACATATATCCATTCACATTTGTATCCACAACAGTATCCATTCTGTGTCTGTGCCCTTTGCCCACATCTTTGGGATCTCCAGTATTTGTGTCTGCTGCTGCTGCTGCTGCATGTATGTAATTCATAATTTCACAAATGTGCTTCAGGGATTTAGTTGTGGTTGTGAGGGTCTTGTCTATCCTGTGATTATCATATGTATTTAGTTTTAACCACTAGAAGGCACTCAATCACATCTACAATGATGTAAATGTTGCTATCCAAGTATGTATTTATACATTAGTATATGTATATGTTTGTATCTGTGTATATGTCTATGCTTGGCATCATCATTAGTTTGACAGTTTCAAGTTGAATTTTGTCCAAGTTTCTACAAAGATGTTTGGTCAAATGATTTTTGTTACGTTGTTGGTGTTGTTATTTTCTGTGTGTAATGTGCTTATCGAAATATTATATATTCATTGCAAATATTGTATTCTGCAATAAAATATTCATAGAATAGTATCATAAAACTAATTTACTAAACTCTTAATTAATCGTTGTGTAATTTATTAAAGAATTTTATATCAATTACTATATATGCACTCAAAATTCATTTAAATTCACTTTAACCAAACTAATGTAAATTTTGTTTTCTTTTCTTTATAGGTATGTCTATATGCATATAGAGTTATATATATGTATCTATGTATATACATATGTATGCATTCACTTTAATTAAAAGAAAAACGACACTTTTCGACTTTGCCGGATTCATCATACATTTCTCAGAATTTTGTAGTTCCCGCAGCATCTTTATTATGATTAATTCTAGTAGTAAACAAGGTCAGTTTACTAGAATTATAAGTATGTAAATACGAGGTTTATTTTATAAGAGAAGTCATTGTGGTCATTGTAATTAATAATCTTTTAAAATGTTATGGTGTAACATTTATAGTAGAGTTGGCCTTGTAGGAGTTTTTTCTTTGTATTTCTGTATATGGTTCTATGGTATATTTTAATATTCTGTGATTTGAAGTATCTTAAATCTAATGTCAATTAAATGTCAGAGGCAAAGAGACAATAGAAAAACGATCAAATAATTTAGTTTATGTAAATGTTCTTGAAAACTAGTTAAATATAAAAATTCAGTGGCTTACAGGTGAAGCGTTTCTAGTAACTCATTTATTGTCTTTCTAACAAACTATAGGTCAAATGTTTGTTGTTTTATTACATACATATATACATAGGTACTCCGAGATGCTGAAATCTAGTGCTAATGGAAAACTCATCTCTTGATTTTCATGCCTTTGCATTTCCACGGAATCATGTCATAACTGTAATCGTGTTTGAAGTCACGCTCAAAAGTATTTAGTGGTTGGGTAATAATTTGAGTTTCCTCTTAAAGGTAATTAGGTAAAAAACTAAATCACTCTAAAAAAAACATTACACTAGAAAAAAAATATATATATTCATTTCGATTAGCGTTCAATTGAGTGCACATAACTGTAGATGAACATGCCAAGTGGCAATTGGGGAACTGTTAATTGAATTGAAGGCACTCGCTTTGGAAGTTCATTAGGCAAGTCTGTCAATATATTTACACACACTCGTAGTACTATATAGATTTGCTCTAAATTTTCTTGTGCCATTATATTTGATTGGCATGTTGTTGTGGAAAGAGGGGGGAACCGAGGGTAACATAGAATGTGACGCTGCTTCATTAGCAAAAACTCATTTTCTGCGTAGTTTCAGATTCAACTGTGTATACAGTTTTAGGCGTTTTATATTAGATGGAGCTACCTGGAGCGCAGCTTGCTAATTTGTGTTTTTCATTAGCGTTTAGATAATTTGTTGTGCAAGTAAAGTCGTCATCAGATTTATCTTTTTATCTGTTAATTGCCCTGGATTACAAAAGGGGCGCCCCTTTCACACTAAATAACAGCAATTTCATGTACAACACAAAAAGTTCACCAACCTGAATGCCTTTATTAAAATATTTATTTCTGCTCTTTCTGGCATAATATTTATTATATAAATATTATCACAAAATAAAAATAATAATAGAATACGACAAAAAAAAAAAAACAAACAAATTATACTTGTGTCTTGATAATGATGATGAACTGCAGCTTTCTTATCACTATCATGTAGCACTTACTGAAAATAAAAGTAACACAGATAATTATATTCACATTCACTATATGCTACTCGGAACGGTTTATAAGTTACTCATCTTACGCGAGATTTTTCATAGCTATCTATATAAAAAAAGGGTTATAGAGTGATTTTTAATAATACCATTTGCTTAACAGATTTTTCAATTTTGCTTCACTGCAAAATTCTGCTTGTTGTACAGTATTAAATTTACACTCAACCATTTGCTAATTACTATTTATTTAGAAGGTATGATACTTTTACTATTTGAAACAAAGTTTTATAACCATAAGATTAGCAAACAATTCAACGTAGAATTAAGTTAAACAAAATATAAACAGATATATTGCCTTTCTTTCTCTTCAAATGTAAATTATTTTTTATTTTACTTTGTGTGGATGAATTTTATGGCAATTTACAATTAGCCTGAACTTCATTATTATCTGCTTATTTTTTATTATTTTTATTTTGTTCATGGGTATTGCCCGCCACTTAAATGACCCTAAATCATCATCATCCACAACAACATCATAATTATAATTATTGAATGCAATTGATTATCAAGTTCTGAAAATCTGTTGTTTAATTTTTTGCTTGTTTTTATTTATTTCTTCTTTTTGTTGTTCTTATTGTTGTTGTTGTTGTGGTATTTCTACCGCTCTCATATAGTCAAAGCCCCAACTTGGTGATAAGTCAGTCACGCTCTCAATCGGCTCAGTTGTGTGTAGACCTTGCGCTTAGCCGGTTCAACTATTGAAAAAAAAAATAACATTGCTCTTAATTTTGCTGATTTTTTCTGTTAGTGCCAATTGTGTGAAATCTGTATAAGAAGTAAGTTTACTAATTATATATAAAACAACAAAAATGATCAATGCAAATGTGAATTAATAATCGGTTTTTCTCAAGTGCTAACTTTCCTTAAACTAAACATAACCTATGGAAAGGTATAGTAAGATGTATAATATAAAAGCGTATGATTCAAAATACATAAGTCATTTTGATATGACTAAATTATAATATTAAAAGCCCGGTGCTTTTTTTTATTTGTTTTTTTTTCTTAATTTCATGGATTTCCCGCTCAGCTTCTTCTTAATAATAAATAAATTTCTGAATTCATTAATTTTGTGGAATCATGCAACGAGATGTTAATCAATGAAGTATAGAAATATTTCCTAATTGCCTTAAATCGATAAAAATTCTAAAAGACTAGCTTATGTTTGTGTCAAAAAATGTTCACTCTATATCAGGGTATTTATTCTGGTCTCAAATTTAAGACCTTTGTGATTTATTTAGTTTGGCCTATTATATCATATTCCGGTATGAGTTCAACATTTCTTGTGGGTCTAAAAGTCTTAACGTTTTTTGTGTTTAAACGTCAGTTGAAAAGCAAATTTTTTTTTTTCTTTGAAGGTTTAAAGTGGCTCTTGAGCCAAATATTTATATATACGGTACGGTTGGTTGAAGATTGTTAAGTATCTACATTTTATCTTCACTTTTGTTTTCTTGTTATAACAAACTATAATTACTTACAAGTCCAAAAAGGCAGAAAAAGTAAATAAAGTAAAGTAGAAAACTTGAAATTGCTATAATTAAACAAACTTCCGCTTAAAAGAGATACACGTGCAATGACTGATTTCAATTGAAATAAAATAAAATCTTCAAGCACAATTCAAGGCAATCTCTTTCAATGTCAGTCAGATTATATGCTATTTTTAAGCAATTTAAATTAGTTTTGTATACATACATATGTATATAGACACACACAATCATAAATATAAGTCATCATATTTCATTTAGTGAATATAAAATTTCAATTTTGGTATTTGATGCGCTTTCAGGAGCATTTAGAGAGACCGAATAGTCAGATAGACAACAATTAAATGTCTGATGAAGAAGTGAACGGACCATGAAACGTATTTCAATGTCAGTGATGATGCTTCTGTCTGTGAAAATGACAATGATGTTGATAACTCTAGGGGGAAATGGACAGACCACAGTCAGACCTAGACTCAGAGTCACTCTCAAAGATAGAATGAGACGGAGACTAAATACTGCCGAAAGGTCAACATGATGGCAGACATCAATTGAATTGTGTAACTTGAAAATGTTTAAATATAATTAAAGCAGCCTCAAGGCAGCAATGAAAACGTGAATCAAATATATAAGAGGAGTGGCCCCAAACAGCAAGATAGAGATGGATGCAAATAAAAAAAAGAGACAAAGAGAGAGAGACAGGGGGAGGGAACAAAAATGAACGTCTGTTGGTAGTTTGTCTGTTTGAAGTTGTTTAATTGATTGAGTGAAGTGGAGATACATGTATCTGCTGTATATCTACCGATGAGCTTTGATCTTTAAGTGGCAAACAGAAATTGAATTGAAATTCAAGAATTATAAATCATTTTAATTTTGAATTTGAACATTTCTCTATATACAGACACAGACACAATCCAGCAAATATAAGTAAATCTAAGAAAAATTTGAAATCACAAATTGTAATGACAGTTGAACAAAATTTCCATATGACCTGCTTTACTTTTCTATTTTCATTTTTCCTTTTGGCCCTGCTAACGTGAATACTCAATACTCAACACTCTTGAGTTTTCCTTTGAGGATGTGTGTGTGTGTGAGTGCAAGAAAAACTTATGAGGTCACCCATTGATAGACTCTCATCCTTGGTGCATAATTTCATTTCGATTTTTTGCACTTTTCTCTACTTTTCTTCTCTCTCTTGCCTTCTTCTTCTCTCCCAAAGGTGCATAAATGTGCAAAAATAAAGCTGAAATTCATCCTCCTCTGTGTCTAATACCAACAACAAACTGGAGAGAAAAGAACTTGTGATGGCATTCAAATGGTTGTCGAATTGATGCCAAGGGAACTGTTACTCGCCTTGCCTATATATACATACATACATATATACATACGATTTTTTGGTCTCTTGTTTCTATGGCCATATTTAATTACTACAATTTGTATTTGATGCTCGTCATTGATTTGCTGTCAGTTGTTATACACTTTTGGGTATTGTGTCTAATAAACTCATCGATTTTAATTGAAAGCTAAACTACAGCCTTGCATAACAATGTTTTAGAAAAATGGTCTAGGTAATTAAGATTAAACCATTTGGCAGTGTCATTTGACAAAATTCATAAAAACACCTTTTACCTTGACTTAACTGGAAAATTAATACACTTTTTCCATCAATTAACTAAAAGATTAATATAAAAATTTTGTTGCTAGTTTTCGATTTTAAATTTTCTACTCACTTTTAGTTACAACAGAAAGGTCTATTTTATATGTGATATGACCATAACTTTATAAAAATCAAATTTTGATTCATAAAGACACAAAATTACGTTACAAATTGCTTTGTCACCGTGGATTATTTAAACATTATTTCTCCATTTTTGTTGTTGTTGTCATTTACTAATGTAGTTGCATGAATTAGATTGCCTTTAACTGGCATCTCATTCCACTTAATTATCTTTGACATATTTCAATTACATTTACAATGTTGGTTTAAAATTGAACTCATTTATAACCTCTATATGGAACACATATAAAACACTCATTCGGGTAACCCTTCAACCCCAAAATATCCTTGGTGATCGGTAGAGGGGGTAAACTTCCTCTTTTATAACCCTTAGACAGCCGGGTAACATTTAACAACAACAACTCTTCTACGTCACACACAATAAAGTCTTCCTCGACTGCCCCCGCTTGCAAGTTGGCCCCCCTTCCATATTACAAAAAAAAAGCAATTTCGCATAAAAGCCACAACAGATAAAACCAGAGGAGGAACCCAAAAACGAGAAACACCAAACACAGCCGCAGATTCATTCCAATGACAGACATATGAAAATAATGCGTGGCAAATTTTCAACTCAGTTACACACTTCCCCCATTGCCATAGTCCACCTTCTCATCCTTGTACCACTCTCACTAGCTGCCCAAAAATTGTTGTGGGCAACCATGGGCAACGGGAAAAAGCCAAAAGTCTCATTCCACAATGGAAATGGGTGAATAGAGTTGGATGCCTGTTTCTGTTCCTAAAAATTAGCATGCATGTGTGATATGTGCGAAGCAATTACCAAAACACCACACAAACTCCACCCACTCTGTCCAATTTCCCAATGCCCATGTAGCCTTCGAGTGTTGGTGTGTTACCCCATTGGGTAATCAGCTGGCTTGAATTGCATTTGCAGTACTTCATTCTGTTCTCTCTCCCTCTTTCTCTTTCTATGTATGGGATTGTGTGTGGTCGATTCCGTTTCCACCTGGCTTTAAATCTGCTCGAATTTCAATCATATCAAATATATACATACTTCCTTTATTTGATTATTGCTGTTTTCTCCTGGTTTTATCCTTTATACTCAACCCTTAATTGTTTTCCCATGTTTGCCCTTGCGGTTTGCATATTTGATGACTTTCAAGACTGCAAAAATCCTTTATTTTTTTTTTTTTTTGGCATTATGCGGTTAATGTCACAATTAAGTGCCTTGTCAATTTGTTTGTCAATTGTGTGGAAGAATTGTATCTGGGGGGCAAGGGCAGTTACCCTTGGGGATAGCGTACTCTTGAAAAAGTCGTACACATCCTGTCACGTTTGTAAGGAGCGAGGGAGGATAGAGATTATATTTAGCGTGATTCCAGGCCGTGACTTCTTTAAGTCAGCAATGTAGGTCAGAGTTCAAAGAACTATGTAGGTTAAATTGTGTATTTTCAATATATTGACTTATTTATACTTCTTCTTGCTGTTTTGCCAGGTATAACAACGGTACTTCACACTTCATTTAATGAAATTGCTGCCAATTCGAAGGGGTATATTTGTTTTGGCCTAAATTCTGTCTCGCAAAGACTAAATATGAATAGTCTGGATTTGGAGTTAGACGAATTGAGTTGATATCAACTAATTAATGCTAATTATAATGACGTATTTAACATTTTAGACACGGTTTTTGCCATAAGGTTTTTCTGTATACAACAAAAATCAAAGAAAATCGAAACATGTTTCTATAAATTCCCAAACGAATTTCTCAACATTTCACATTTCAATATTACATGTAAAACCCATTTTTGCTGTAGAAATAATTGTATAAATAGTAAAAGTTGGTAAATTTTAGTTTGCTAGAAAAGAAAGGGTATTCAAATGACAGTAGTGTTAAATGATTGCTAGACCATTGGTTGTTTTTCTCTGCTTATCTAAATCACATGGCCATTTTCCATAGCGCCCCCTCTGTTGGATAATAAATCATTTCTTTTTTTTTTTCACAAAAACCATTTTTACCAGGCAGCACTTAGCACATTAACCACAAATACATAGAGCCATGAACTGCCACGTGATTGTGATGTTGGTCAGATTGTCAGCTTAGATAACTAAAATTAGTGCCAAAAAACAAAAAAAAAAACATGAAATAGAGGAGACATGGAAGAATATATAAAAGAATAAACACAAACAAATATATGACAGTTTATGGAACAATAGTGAGAAACAATAAATCTCCATTAAGTTGAGCGCCTTTCATTAACGGATTTTAGGGGCCACAACTACAACTGAATACTATATCCTGGCACTAACACATACACTCACACCCACCCACAACCAAACAAATACATACACACACACGTGCACCTGTCATGAAAATATTTGTGCAAAATATTTTAAGCCGCATTTTGACAAAGGACTTGTCGCTTTGCTGGAATCCTGACAACACAACACATTTATCCATATATATATCCATATATATATATGCATATATATATATGCATATATATATTGTATCTATATAGAAAAGGAAAGAGATAGTAACAAGAGAATGTACGTGTGTGTGAAAGAGAAATATATATGCAAATATGACAAGCATTGTTATTGGGTGGTAGAGGAGTATGAACAGGACATGGGCCATGGTTTATCTAGATTTACTCTCTATCCTCTATAAACAAACAAGTGGAGCTCCACTAACTGGATTATGTTTCATGTTGGCCTCAAAATGCGAAAAGGGTGGCATAGGCAAAAATATTTTCCATGTTGCAGGAAATGCCCATTTGCTATATTGCTTTGAGTGCTTTTAACCAGCGATGATGCACTTTCCACTCAAGAATTAACTAAAGTTGGTTGGAAACTAAATTGAAATTGAGATTAAAGTAACTAATCGGCTTCTCTAAATCGAAATATAATGGCAGAATCAAATGAGAGATACTTTGAAGTGAATTTTGTAATTGAGAATGAAAAAATCCATTTGGTATGCATTGAGAAAAATGTTGTAAAGTTATAAATGGTTTGGCTTATTAATTAATATTGTATATACATATGTATGTATATACATAACATTTGTTTGCTGTAATAAATTCGGTTTAATAATTTTCATCGATTTTAAACAGTAATTACATTTGAATCTGTCAGGGCAATTTCAATTAATTAGTGAATATGACCAGCAATTAGTAGTAATTAATTTTACATGCAAAATAGTTAGCATATCCTTTTTCGCTCTACTCCTGCCATGCGGTTATATAAACCCATCACTGAGGACTTAAATACTCATAGAAGCAACTTTAACGATTTTCTTTTGACTTGCCACAAGAAGACGACGGCAGAAAAGAGGAGCCAAATAAACGATATACAGCAATGAAACAGAGACAGCAATAGTGTGTAACAGAGAGAGAGAGAGAGAGAGACAGATATATATATATATATATATTTATATATATTATATATTATATATTTCAAATGAAGCGGGAGCAACGAAGCGGCGTCCACTTGACACACATTACACAGTCAGACGTCGGCAATAGAGGGAGGCAAAGTCAATAGTAAGCCAAGGATGGGGCCTCTAGAGTTAGAGTTAGAAGTGGTAATTGAAGAGGCCCATTGGGAGGGAAATGCCTCTGACTTTTTCTTTCTATCAGTCTGTCTGTTTGTCGCGTTCCGGTTTGCCAGCAACACCTTTGCCACAGGATTTTTATCCAACTATTGCTGCAGATAAAACCAAAGCCACGAAGCAAACTTGTGCAATTTTTATGACCAAAGAAAGAAGAAAGGGTAAAAAAAAGGGTATTTGTGCAGAGTAATCAACGGAAAAATTTTAGCTAAACTCTGTTTGATATATAAAAATAATTTTAAATAACAGTATATTAATAATAAAACTGGATTATGTGATTAAGAACAGTTTGTAATATTTGCCAAGACTTTGTAATATCGATTTTTATCAGTTCAATGTTAATTATATTTCATGAATTCGTTAATTGATTTTAAAAGATGACATTCAGTATAAGATTTACTTACAGTCAAACTTTTAAAGTTGGTAATGGGTATCAAATAGTCGAACTAATAGCATTTCCAATTTACCCCTCTGCTGTTTATAAACAGATTTGTCCGCTTGCGGTTGTTGTTTATGTTTGGCATTTAAATTCCAAGAGTGTGAAAACCATAAGAAATCCTCTTTCTCTCCAGAAGGAGAGTCGAAGGAGAAGCATCGAATAAGAGAAAGAGTCAGAGAGCAGAAGCCAGAGATAGATGGATGGAGTAGATGCCTTTGATTTTAGATTTTTGTTGCTTGGGATTTCATTGAAGTGTTTCGTTGTCACGTCGTTTCCACTTCATATCACTGCAATGGCCTTCTCTCCGTTTGTCTCTTTTTTTTTTTGAGGTTGAATTTCGCTTAAAGTTTTCAAAAGTTTTACAAAAAGTTTTTTCATCAATTTTTTTTTTTTTGCGCTGAACTTATAGATCAAAGCGAAATCTACACACACTTAAATTAAGTGTAAACATCATGGCAAATGTTCGTGTTAATTTTTGTTCTCTTTTCTGGTTACCAACTGTATTTGAAATATCTGCCCAAATCTCAATAAAAATAAACATTTACTGGCCTTAACATTACATTTTCTTCTCTTGTCCTTCTCCCGATTGTGGAATGTCGTTTTGTGTGGGAGATGCCTTGAGCATTCTCGACCAAATAGTCCTTACCCAACTAATTGAGTCTCAACTTGTACATACATATATATTTAGTACCTATATAAACAAGTATATAAAACATTCTCTATCTCTCTTTCCAGTCAGAAGTCTGAAGTCAATCTGGGGCATTTTCCTGGACATTTTGGCCCCACATCACATAAAATGTAAGTGTTAATTTATGCTTAAGTAAACAAAAGTCAAATGATATGAATGAACGAATGAATGAATAAACTTGACGCCCAAGTGATTTTTACTGCCATTCAAAAGTAATATGAAAAGTGAAAACCACCCAAGAATGGAATTTCACTTCTCTATTGATATTCAGAAAACAAATTAGAAGATAATGATGTTGATGATGATTAATGACTGAGTTTGCTTGTGACAGCAAATATGCATTAGATACAATTGTTTATACTCTTTCTTAAAGGATATTCATATAGATTAGATAATGAAGTTTGCATTACACTTACTGACATATAGCTTTCACTGCATAAATATATATATATATTTTTTTAAATATGTTTAAAAATGTTTTTGAATAAATATTATATCAATTCTAATCGATTTCAAATTTAGTTGAAGACTCTTAAGGCATACGTAGAATTAGTAAGAGAATACAAAACGCGATCCAGATAAAGCGACTGAGTCCTCTTTTGGTTGAATATTAAATTTGAAACAACAAAATTTTTCAAAAACCAAAAATCACGCACATGGCAAGTTTATATATATATTTATATATATTATGTATGAATATAGGAAGAATCTGTTCTGTCAAAACATAAAAAAGGGAGTGGGAGTGGGAGTTGGCGCGGGCCGCTGGATAAGAAAAACCTAAAAAATCGCATTTTCATGTTTTGCTGTCAAATAACAGACAACGGGACGAAAAGGACGAAAAGCAACAAAAGCGAAAACAAAATGTCAAATGTCGTCGCTGGCAAAATAAACTGTAGGGAAAAAGTGGAATTTGATTTGAAATTGAAGCTCGTTGAAAGCCAAAGAAACAGAAAAAAAACAATGCTAAAGAGAAAACCAGACAAAGTTTTGCCAGCTTAAGATAGAGGCTGGGGGATAAGCCTACAACTATTTTTTCTTTTTGTTTCCCACCCACTCTCTATCTCTCTCTGTTTCCCTCTTTCTGCTACCATGTTCCTTGGTTCTTTTTTTGTTTGTTATTTTGTTATTTTGATGATGTGTTTATCAACTGTCAACTTGACAATAAACCAAATGGTTCTGAGCCAGGCCTTAGAAAAAGCTCTATGTTGAAAATAAAATGAAAAATATTATTCAAGTTGGTTTTTTTCTTTAAATACATATATTTTTTTTATTTTTGGTAAGTCTTCGTGGTACATCAAAAGCTTTTTGCATAATGAAAGAACTTGAAGACCATCTAAATGATGATGAACTTTAACTGACTTGGATTTGCGTTATTTGCATAGAAATGAATCTGTAGAGTAGCATGTCAAATGTTTTTCTTTTTTTAAATCTCCTAATAAATATTATGTCATTATTAGGTTTTTCGTTTAAACTACACATATAAAAATACATAAACAACCCTACTATATCAGCAGCAGGATTATAGGCAATGATTAAAATGTAAAATACAATAACAGCATTACAAAACCGCAAGGTAATTTAAATCACCGAAACATGTATACTCTTGTGTTTCCATTTTGTTAAATGGATAATTAAAAAAATGTTGAAAATCGTTGCTATTAAAAGATTAAAAAAGATTTACCTAAAAGTAAAAGAGACATATCACTAATGCAATTTTAAATGTTTTTTTTCTTTCTGTGGGACATAAACCTTTGACCAAGTTTAGAATACATTATTATGAGGGTATCAACAAGGTGAAATAACCCGCAGATTTTGAGCTCTTAACCATAAATTAGTTCTAGGTAAACCTAAAACAAAAAATACAAAATGCTGTAACATAAAAACGTCTGTTCTTGCTATAATTGGCCACATATATTGTTGCCTTGGCCCAAAGCAGCCAACCAACAAGCCAGCCAACCAGCCAGCCAACCAACTAACTAACGAACGAATAAACTCAGCAGGTAACGGTAAAGCTAACGTTGCCATGCCGAAAAAGCAAATGGAGATATACATATATATATCCAAATATATATACATACTAACATTTTTTTTTTTTTTTTTGGCAACCCGATGGGGGATTTTGCGGTGTAGTGGCATCCATTTCAATGGGTTAACTAGAGCAAACAGAGCTCTCTGCTTCAGACCAAACCCGGCCATATCATATCAATATATTTTGCCGTCACACACACACATACACACACACACATATAAATAAATACCACACACATGCTAGAAACGTGGAAAAATGCTACATAAAAATGGCAAAACAAGCTCCAAAAACTGTCCCAGGTTGATATTTGTTATGGAAATCCAAACTGCTTAGAGAAGGAAAAACTGATGAAAATAATGTGATGAATCCCTACTACATGAAGACAGATTTTCATTTTTATTTTCTTCTTCAATTGAAAGTTCAATTTGGTTTTATTTATTTTTTGGCAAAGGCGACATTGGGTGATCATTGTAGAGAGCTTCCTACATTGTAAATTTTTATAGAGATTTCATTAAATTTCAGCAATTTTCCTAATTTTATTGCAGTGTTTTTTTTAGCATGGAGAAAACTGTTTTGCACTAACCGATAACAGTAAACAATTCAACGGGTAGGGAAAAAAACACAATTGCAAATGTTATTGCTTACAAATTCGAGCGTAATTTATTGAATGCAATCTACATACGTATATATTATATAACCCTATTTTGCCAATTCCATCTATTACCACTAAAGCAGACCAAAGCATTGCAAAAAGGGTAAAAGTAGGCGATATTATAGCATAGGGAAAAAAACCTATAGTAAGCAAAATGAAAGAAAAACACAAATTGGCATTGACGATGACTTTGGGTAAGGGAATGACTAGTAAACGGGAAAACGACGCAGCTGGTAAACTAAAAAAGAAAAAAAAAATAAAAAAGAAAAGGCAATTCAATAGCCGACGACAAGAGGCAGTCTCCAAGAAGGCGTTGCCCCTCAGAAGCATATTGGGTAAATGGGGTAAATGTCGTCGCTCTGCAGTCGTTATAAAACAAACACACACACAAGACACAGGACATGGGGCAATACAATGCTCCTTTTCATTGTCTGCATGCAATTCTAATAATATAAACTTTACATAAATGTTGTCTTTGCATATATAAACGACAGAGAGAAATAGAATTGGTTTGCATTGCACTGGACGCATCTGTTGAGCTGGCAATCGCATTGCAGTTTGTCAGTCAAACTCTGACAATGCTTTTTATCTCACAAATTGTTATCCACATGACAGGGTAAGGCTAGGGCAAAGATTTTATCCATCACAGAGGAATTCGTCTGATACAATTTTTAATACTTACAATGTTGTATTTACTATTCTCATTCATTTTAATTAACTTATTTGATTCGAAGAATCGTAATTAAATTCCCAAATTGATGTAGATTAACGCTTTGATTATTGCCGCAAACATACTGAGTTGTTAAAGAATTTGAAGCTCAAAGATTATAAAATTTTTAGTAAATTTTGTTATACTGTACATTGATGTGACACATTAAAAAGTTTAAATCAATATATTTTTTCGTTGTCAAAAAAATATTTTAGTTGGAATTTTAATATACGTAACTAACGTATTTTTTACGACCCATTATCATTTAGCAGAAAAATCATTTTCAATCAAAAGTTATGTCCCTTTTGTTGTTGTATTTTAAACTCACATGTAAACTCCTTCGTTTGCTTTTTGTATGTGGCACACATGTCGTATGATTGATTTATATTACGTATACAGAAATTGTTTCAGTTTTTGGTACAATTTTGATTTGTTTCTTTGTTTGGCTTGTTTGACTTGGTTTTCGAGAGAAAAAAATATATATGCAATCGTTTTCCTGTTGGACAGATGTTGCATTTCCGTTTTCTCTCTCTTTTCGTTACTTAAATTGCATAATTAATAGGATTGTGTGATTGAATTAAATGATTGATGTTATTTGGCCCTTGGGAAATGTTAAAGCTATGTCTACTCGTAACTTATAGATATTTTATGACTTCGTTTCAATGGTAACAAGTTTATTGTTGTTGCTAGTGTAATTGTTGTTCCCAATTGAGATCCTTCACCTGCACTAATTGAACAGCCTTGAGCTGCTGTCAGGCACAGGGCAGGCTCTTACACGTTTCAACCTGAAGAGCGTCAGGATGTGGGACAAGGAAGCAAAAGGCCTGTCAGCCATTTTGTTTTGGCCACGCCAACAAGCCCAACCCCACCCCTCCCCATTGCCCACGTCTATATTTGCTACATGTGGGTCAGATGCCATATATTTGACCACGAAACGGCCAACATTTTTCGGGTTATTTCATAGTTCCAAATGTGAAGGCAAATAAATAATATATTGTATTGTATTCCATTTGTGTGTATATGTGTGTGTGTGTGTGTGTATATATACGGATGTGTGCGAATGATAAACAAACAAAAATGAAACACAAAACGGCGGTCAAGGCAATGAATGAGCAATAATAGAACTCTGAAAATCTTATGACTATGCCAAAAAAATGTTTCAATAAATTTTCCAAGAATTTCATAAACATTTTTAAAGACTGAATTATTTAATTTAAAATTAATCAACTTTTCAAATGCTTCAACTGTTTGTTAACTAAATACTTGATTATTAATGAACAAAAGTGCATAATTGAATTGAATCTTTATAGTATTTACCTTTGTGGGCCAAGAGTGAACTTTTTGCTGTCGTTCGTGAATTATGGCTTTCGATTGGAATTCTGCTCTCTATCACAGATTCCGGTAAAGTGTATTTAACAAACGTGAACTCATATTTCACCTATTGCGTTCTGTTATTTTTTTTCCTTTACCTTTTTGTTGCCTGACCTGGCAAGTGATTTATGTTTTGTATGAAGTTGTATTTTATTGCTATTTATTTACCAAAAGTATAAAAAACATAAATCTAAAAGTAACTGCTATATAATATATAGAAATATATAAGTATGTATTGTGTAAAAGATTAAATTTCACCTCTTTCCTTAAAATTCACATTGCGTTGGCGTTTATTGAGAGACTCTTTACATCTGTATCTGAGTTAGCTTTGTTATCAAGTACAGTTTGTATACATATAAATATTTGTAAATATATTAATATATAGAAGAGGAAACTAGAGAAATAACATTGGACTATGCCGTAGTTTTTATACACTTTCAGTGTGGCTTTCCTGTGTTTTATATTAATGATAACATATGATTGGTAAATTTGTTTGAAATCCTAATACAACAACTAATATTAATTATTGTAAGTCAAACTTTTGTTATTTTATTGATTTAAATGCTCAAAAATTGATTTCAATTCAAAAAAAATCAAGTTTAATTATCCCGTGCCAAGAAAATTAAAACCACCTTTATATTCAATTTTTTATATAATATATATATATGTACATACATATCAGTAATTTTTTAAATATAATTTCAGTGGCAATATTTTTTACATTCTGCACCGAACTTAAGATTGAAATAACTACGCCATTTTCTGTTGGCAAGAGAAAGTGTATACAAATACTACAACAGATGGCCACGAATTTTTCGTTTTTTTTAAATGCGTTTCCTACTCCTTGTTTTTATTATTTCGTTATTTTTTTTATGATTATTTATTTACCTGTACGCCGTTTTACTAGAGGCTCTTGTTATGTGTTTATTCAGTTCATTTCTTTTTATATCAATTCAATTGAAATTCCATTAACAAATTGCAATACGTGTACGTCAGTTTTTCTGCTTTTCATCGTGTGCGAATATTTTTAGTGATTGATTTTTAACGCGGATAAAAAAAAATAACAAAATTTAACTCAATTAACGGAAAATATTATTCTCATCTGTTAATACATAAATGATAGTTAAGAAACTTAGGAAGCAAAATTTAAATTTTACCCTTAACCACAACCATTTATTTTAAAGAGTTCTTAAACTTTTAAAGGCCGTTTCATAGTAGACAACTTTATCCTTGTCCAGTTTAATGGACCTTGACCAAAGCCTGAAAGGAAAACATCAAGCTAAACCACAAAAAGGGATCTGTGACATTTCATCATCGGTTGCCCAGACTTGTGATTCGATGCCAGGCCAAAGCAGTTGGCAATAAATTGTGCAACTTTCAAACCAATTAACCCACAAATTTTGCACTCAATTAAGCTCGGAAACCTTGTGTCATCAAGATATACCATCGCAACACTACTCTTACTTTTTTATGCCATAATTTATTTATTGCGTTTCCTTAATAAAGACAAATTGTGGGGAAAAAGTATAAAAGTAAGGGGATATTGTGTTACTTACTTCCTTTATGCGCTTGCCCAATTAAATTTTCCGCTCATCAGGAGCGAAACGAAAAAGAAAAATAAATACATAAATAATTAAATAAGCTACTCATTAGAGTGTATGTATTAACTGGAACAGGAACTTCAAGATGAAACCATGACAAAGGCTGACGCCATTTTCTTGTTATTTCCCACTTGATAACTTGACAACATGATTGTCCTGATAGTTGTCCTGTATCTTCCGGTCCCTTAACTAAACTTACCATCGCTAAGACTCTCTGTCTTTTTCATTTGCCTTATTTGTCACTACTTTATTGTTGTTAGCTATATTAAAGCTATAGTAAAGAAAAGTTGCACTAAATTTGTTCTCATTCTCTTTTCCATTTTCTTCATTCACTTACTTTTACTTCCTTCTTGCCTTGTTTTCTTGTCATTTATCAATCATAATGCTGGCTGCTGAGTAGTCTCATTAATGTTTTTCGCTTAGTACTTTGTACAGTCCTCTTATACCTCGTTTACTTCTCCCACCTTCCACCATTTCTTACTGCCATCTGTCCGACAGTTTGCCATTTGCCCTTTCCACCAATTTTGTCTCCTTCTTAGATATTCTGCTTGGCAAGCGTAATTGCTTTATGCCCTGATTTATGCTTATCTTTAGTCATATTTTTACATTTACCTTTATCACACCCATCGTTTTGGCTTTTGCAGATTCTTTTCTCGCTTCCAAAGGGAAGGTTGTGCCAGAGTTTGACCTAATTTCATTGAACTGAATTTGTTTTTTTTTTCCACCTTGTGTGTCAGAATGAAGTAAATTTTGTCTTTTTTCTTGATCCTATTGCCGTTTTTACAGGGTGTCCTCTTAATATAGATTCAAAATGTAATTACTGCTACTGATTTGAAAATTTATTTGATTTTCCAAAAGAAAAAAAAAACTAGAGAACGTTTTACCAGTTGTTAACAAGCGATAAAGAAGTATAAATATTATACTAGTAAATACTAATATATTTTTGCGATCTGCCATGTATATTTATCTATTATCTAATATATATTTGTCTTTCTTAGACAACAAGTCGTATAAGCTATATATAACAATTTAAAATAGTTTTTATTGATAGATTTTGATATTAAAATATTGACATCGTTCAACAAATAATCAGGAACTACTTTTTAGTTCATTAAATGATATTTCAGACAACATGTCGTATGACTGATATCAAGTGAAAACATTTCGAATACTTGACATTTCGACACCCAGTTTAGTTGTCAGACAAAACAATCATCATAAAACTTGCATTAGACATGCCCCCAAATAAGGTTTACCTGATGAACCCATGCCACCGTCTGCACCCTCTTCCCCTTATCGTTTCTTTCACATACAGGCAAACGCATCATTTCACAGATTCCCATATTAAATTTGTGCCTTAAATGGAGGGGGCTTTTACTGAACACAAATGGCCATTAGCAGAGATTGGGAGGAGGCATCGCATTATGTTGACTCCTAGCATAAATATTTATATCCCAGATAAAGATCTCCGGCCACTGTATAAACAGAATAAGAGAGGCAGAGTGAGAAAGAGAGGGAGAGAGAAATGACCGGGAGATAACTTAAAAGAGTCAAAGAAATAGAAATTGTTTAAGCCAAGCACGTAATGAGAAAGTCACAGCATCTAACAATTAATGTTTGCCCTTTTTGTCTACGCTTATCGTGGCAAGAGAATGTAAAAGAAATATATGTATGCATTTGCCAGCAGAGAAAAGGGAGAAAAATGTTAGAGATAAGCAATGCTAGTTACATGGATGCCATGTTACGAGTTGCGAGTCCAAATTAAATAAAAATACAATTAAGCAGTGAGATGTCCTCTTGCAGAATTGCACTTGCTTCTTCTCGATTCCCTTTTCTCAGTTTCACTTTGGCTTTCATTAAAACATAAATACAAGTTAGCAGAGGCATAGCTATGCATCACTGTGTGTATATGTGTGTGTGAGTATGAGTGCGAGTGTGAGTGCGTGCTGGCAACACCTACATAAATGTATGCAACAATACAGTTCTTGCTGCAGGCAAGCAAGCTGAGAGATGGAGAGACAGACAAGCAGACAGGCTGCTTCTCTAACGCTTTACAATTGAAATTCTTTGTGCCTGATGTTGGCCTGACGTTTTAGTTCTTTGTTAACCCTACCCAAACTCCCCTTGACAAGTATGCAAAGGATATCTTTCAACTATTGTGATAACTAAGGAATTAGAAATTGAAGAAAAAAAATCCATGATGTATTCTCAAAAAGTATCATAGAAGTAATTTCGGCTTAACAAGATTCAAACATAATAATCGGAAATCAGGAAATTACTTTTTGACGCTGCAGTTGTATTTGTACTTTGTCACTCGTTTTCCATTCAATCATTTTAATTAATTTATATATAAATATTTTCGTTTTTCTTTTGTTCGACCAGAAATGTATTTGATTTTGTTGCTAATTAATTGTAAATGTGAATTTTATATATTGTTACATTCGTTTCACAGATCACTCTTTTTCCTGTTTTGTTGTTTATTGTTTTTTTACTGCATACTAATTAATTTGGTTGTGTCTTTGTAATTGATGGTGTCATTATTGCATATGGAAATATGTGTCATTTTATTGTAGCATCGTTTTGCATACAAAATGCATTACTTTGTAGACTTCAGATTGGCAGCTGCCGAAAAAATCATTTACAAAATGCATTTGCATATCTCTTGCTGATCATAGAACCACATATGGCAATTTGTTTGCATAAAAAAACCTACAAAAACAAAGTTTTTAATTAAAAAAATACAAAAAAATACAAAAAATAAGGTAAACCACAAAAAAAAAAAACCAAACATTTTTTTTGTAAAGTAAACCTTTAGTTTAGGTTTACATCAGCACCTGACATTTACCTACGACTGCCTGCCACAATTTGTCTCCTGCACACAACCCACTTGCATATTAGTCCTTCTCTGGCTGGCAATTCAATTAGAGACCAGGCAGAGAGTGCAGTGCACACACTCACACACACACATATCAATTTTAATTAAATAAATTTTGTGTGTTTGCCACGATGCTTGGGCGTCATAAACATTTTGAGTGTTGGAAAATGAAAACATTTAACTGTCGGTTACATGGGACCAGACAAGCCAAAGTGAGCGGAGATAGCGGATGGGTGGGTGATCTAGGTGGAACTCGGTAGAAGAGTTTAGTTTGGTTGTTTGCATAAAATGCAAGAAAATTGCCTAGAATGCAGGCAAGCACCTAATAAGTATGCAGCATCATTTTCTATAGCGTCGACAGATTTTCTAAGTCTTCTCCTTCATATGCTGATGTACACACACGTGCACACACACACACACAAACACGCACACACATAATCAAATTTAACTTGACTGACTTTTACCTTCTGCCACTCTTCAAATATTCCTCCTGAGGCTACCACAACTTCTGATGATGATGATGATGACGACGATGTGGCTGCCAGTTGTTTTCAATTTCTGACAGGCGTCATTTAATTGAACTTTCGTTCTCCGACTTCAAGGAAAGGGATAGAAAATGTATGTGTGTGTGTGTGTGTACGATGCAGTCCTAATAAACTGGACCAATTTGCATCCGTTTTTATTATGGAAATTAAAAATAGCTTTAGAAAACAGCTAGAAAACTCGTAGCAGGCAAGTCAGTTTTAGACAAACAAAATGTTTTCCTTTTGAAGAAACTATTGAAGCAGATAATTGGTTTTAAAAACTAGTTGGTAAAATCTCTAAAATCAATTAACTTTAGGTTTTTTCATCGAATCCATCAAACAATATTTGAAATACGGCTTGAGAAATTTTAGGAATTTCTTTTAAAATTGAAATATATTTCGAAATATTTCAATAGACTTTCAAATACAAGGATTCCAAATATTGTACTAAATTCAAATTAAATTTAAAATTTATCTTTGCATTTTTTAGTCTTTTGGCCATGTCTTTTTTTCTAAGTCCTTTATTGTGTCATCAACTTTGTTGCTTTCATTTTATTCAACTAAATAACTTTGTCTGTTGCCCGCATTTTCAAATACGCAAATATTTGCCAACTTCAATATTCATCCGACCATCGGGCCATTCTGCAAAAAGGGGGTGGTAGCTAACTAATTAAGCCATTTTTTTATAGCCCACTCTATCGGTCAGCCAACCCAGTTACTGAGAGTTGGCCAAGCCCCAAACCCAGTTTTAACCTCTACTCATTTGCTTACAAACGAGATATATTTATACCCCTAGATATAGAAATATGTATATATGTATATGTCTATACATATAATAAATATCTATGTATAGTCTGTGGCTTTCGGTTTCATAGTAAATTATTATTATTATTATTATTATTATTGTTGGTAGGGGTTAGAGCGAGGTTGAAGTTAGTGTTGGTTGCCACAGTTCGTGCCAGTTGCAGTTGTGCCCCATTGTGGCTACGGGCAGACATTGTTGAATTAAAATACTGTAAGCAGATTTTGTGCTCGTGCTCGGCAACAAAATCAAGTTGTAGTCAAATGGTTTCTGTGGCTTTTCTCTTGGCTTTGTTTCGAAAATTAGGCAACAGTAAATAATTATTTATATTTTACGCTTTAGGCCAACCAGCAGCAGCAGCGGCAGGAATATAGATACTAGGACCAGCAGGATAGGGTAATAGGCAGGAGGTTAACAATCAAACAAAGACTAAAGCATAATTGCTCCCGGCTAAGTTGTGTAAATTTGTCAATGGTTTTTGTGGTTTTGCTCTTCTGCAGGCTTAAACAGTTTGTTCAACTGATGAGTTGCTGTTGTTTTTGTTGCTGGTTAAAAGGCAAAGAAGACAAATCCAAAAATATGATATAAAACCCAGAGACTAGTAGCAGAAGCAACTACAGCAGCTGCAGAGACATCAACATTTAAATTAATTTAATTAACATTAAGAGTTGGCATTAAACTTTAATGAGCATAGTTACATTTTGTTTTCCATTTGCAAAATTTAAGCATTTATATGCTTAAATTAAAAGAGACTATTAGTTTACGCAGAAGCAGGGAATACAAAGAATATAATATATTAATTAAACTAATTTTTCTATAACAATTCTTTTTGAATTATTAATAAACACTTTTTCCAAGTGCTTCTATTTTTCTCCTTCTATCTTTCTCCCATTTCCGCACCGAAGCAAAACCAAACCACAAAAAGGTTAAAAAATGAAACCAAAACACTTTAGAAACCACAAACCGGTGAAAAGGAAAAGAAAGGAACTAAAAAAAAAAAAAATAATAAGAAATTGCTAAATGCCTGAGAAAGAGTATTTATTTTTCGCCAAATCGAAATTAATTTCCGCAATCTTTCTCAACTTTATTCTACTTCTTTTACATGAAAAATATTTAAAATAAGCAACAAAAACAACAACAATAAAGCAAACAAAATAATAATAACAATAGCAATAACAACGCTTAGTGCGGGCAAAAGTTTTAAGCATAATAACACCCCAAAAAAAGAAGAAAAAAAAAAGAAATACAGTACAGGTGAGCTTATGCGTAAACGAAACTTCTTTGGTTGAGGCTTCAATTTAATGGTTCGTTACTTGCCTTTCCTCGCCTTCATTTTCGGCAACACAATACAACAGGAAAATTTTCAAGTGGCCCCTCGGAACACTTGAACGCAACAAAAAAACAAAAAACCAGAAAAAAAAAATCAAAAAAAAAGAGGAAAATAAAAACCGAAACAAGTTTAAAGTGTGCTTACAATACATTGGGTAGATGTGTAGGATCAGGCTGAGGTACGACAGCCTTTTATTGTTGGGGATTTACGCCTGAAAGCATGTTATAAAACAATAACTAGAAGATTTATTTCGAGGCCTACCTTTTTACATTACGGCTTCCTTTCCTTTTTTTTTTTTTTTTCTTTTTTTGGTTATGAATATGGGTAAACGATTCTTGCCATAAATTTCCGCTAATATGCACTTAAGGCAAACTGTACTTCCATATTCCGTCCGACTCCTTGATACATAAGATGAAGAATAATTTGCTTAATCATTGAGTTTTATCTTATCATTCTGTCTCTCTCTTTACTCTCTATCTTTTGCCGTGCTATCGCTGTGACAAATCCTTAAGGCAAATATCATTCTAACAATGGCATTAAAATGAATTTGCATAATTAGCTGCAAGCTTACACAAGGTGACATCAACCAACCGTTTTATATGGCCTTCCCCTGCCCCAACTTTTTTGCATGCCGCGTTTTTTGGAGTGCTGTCATACACCCTGCGGTTATGATGCATGTGTGACATTAGCGGCAAATACGGTTTGCCAAATGGCTTTAATCGTGCACAGTGGGTGGGTCCCCGTTCTGAATACAATTTTCACTCATTTTAGAAGGGCGACAACAATCTCGCTCCACATGATTTTTGTTGTCCAAAACAAACAATTTTAAACGTAATTTCCCTATAAAGGGCCACGTAATACACTACTAAAATAGCTTAATAGTGATTATTTTTTAGCTTATTATATTTTTTGTAAAAGAAATAATTAATTTTAATTAATAAACCTTTCAAGGAACAACAAAAAAGGAAAGGGATTAAGGCCTCTTAATAAAACTTTGCACTTATTTTTACTGGTTCTTGGGCCCCTTGCACTTTTGTGAAAATCCATATCATAAAACCTTTAAAGACGATCGAGTGCTTTGTAAAGTTTAGTCAAGTGAAAGTGAGAAGAAGTGTTAACTTTGTAGGCCAAGTTAGTCAGCCGACCAAGCCAACTCAAGCCGGTTAAACAAACTTCATTAAGCACTTAACAAACAGAGCGAGTCGAGAGCCAAATGGCGGCTACAGAGTTTAATGTGCTTTACTTAATTCAACTAAACAAGAACACGAAACTTCTTTTCTCCCTCTAAAACCAAGTTGCAATTGGTTTTTGCGATAATGATGATGATGAGGATGCACAGAGATGGCACCACACGCACATAGATTCATGCGGGCTTGTGCGTTTGACCATGTTGCTGGCATTTCTGCATTTACCGTCATCATCATTCGTCGTTTGGTGCCTCAAACATTCCAACACCACAGAGTCCTCCGCAATAATGTTGCGGCTTGATGCCCCAAAGCTAGCAGCAAATGTTCGAATGGACATTGTTAGCCAGCAGCAAAAAAGGATTTCAAAGTTTTCGTGGTTACCCCGTTACCAAAGTAGAAATGAAGGCAAAAGTTGGGTGGGAAACCAGTGACGGGTTGGTTACTTTGAATTATTACCCAAAACAAGGTTGCAAGGGGCAATAGAATCGGCCATTGCTCTTTGGTAAAGGGGAAAAAGTTAATTGGCAACTAGCCAAATGAGTTCAATTTGAAGTTGACATGGAGTATAAAAAGAAACCGAAACGAAAACTCCAAAGGCTTAAACTGAACTAACGAACCGGCCCAAAGGAATAAGCTAAACTTTTTCCAAGAAGAAACGGATAGTTTTCTCCGTCAAATTGAATCGAATTGTTTTCTTTTTTTTTACAATTGAACTCAAAGTAATTAGGAATAATGAAGTATTAAAAAATGAATTACCTAATGTAATTGATACTGTGAGAAAATTTAAAAGGGTAATTATAAGGATAGAAGTAATTCTGCAGTAAGAAAGATCAGTTTGACTGACATAGCAGCAAGCAAAATTAGATAAAATGACAATTTTATTCAATTCTTTTTCTGTATAGCTGAAAACTCTTTTTATATATAGCCAGATTTAATGGACTTATCATCACTTCTATCAGTTGAATTCTATAAATATTATGTACATTTACCTTCATCAATGAGAGAAAGAAAATGTCACATTGCTTTTGAGCTTCCTTGACATGAGTCGTCGTCGTCGTCGTCGTCGTCCTCATCATCATCATCCTCCTCCTCGTCAGCAGCTGCCATTAAGCATCAGTTGTCCTCTATCTTACCCCACAAACCTTTTCACTTGTCATTGATGAATTTAGCATGGCTGTCACCGTCTACTCTTTACCTCAACCTCATGCTATATTCCATCTCTTGATGGTCTTTGTCTTGTTGCCATTTTTAATATGCATCCCATTTGCCAGTCCTAAACATAGATAGATAGATATCTTCAACCAAAATTCTTTTTTTTTTTTTTGTATGTTACTTTTAGATATATATTTCATTGTGTATACCACTGTGTCGCTTTACGGCTCTCGTCTTTTCCTTTTACATGCTTCTCTTTCCTTTTTGTCATTGCCATTAGCATAAAATGGCTGCCGTTTTGATGACCATTTTGTTTTGTGTCCCCATCTTTGCCAAGTTCCGTAATTATGCTCTTAAAAAATGCATAAAAAAATTGGCCGTAAAATGTTTAGTTGCTTTCTTCACTTTAAGCTTATGTTAAATACTCGTAATATGGTTGAAATTCTATTATAAAGATGAATAATGTATGCTTTTATTTATTGCAGATCTGCTCTTCCATTAATTAAAATTGTTTTTGTGGTAAGTTATTTGTCATTTAAAGTTTTAACTATTCCAATATGAATAAAAAATTTATTAGAGTTCGGGTAAATGTATATCATCAGTGGAAATTGCAGATGCCAGCATAAAACTGTTTTTGCCATTAAATGAACTGACCTCTGGCTATAACCTACGACTCATAGTTACCCGTCGATTGCATACCAGCACCGTTCCCTTCTTCTTGCCATTTAATCCCCAACTCATTAACTATGATGGCAAGTTCTTCGAGGCTTTGAGCAAAAATTTTAATTGCGCACACCCGCCACCGTCCAAAAAATTTACCGCCAGAGAATATGCAATGGTTTTTTTTTTGTGTTTTTTGCTTCCTAATTGCAGGCAGCTGTATGATAGCATCCAAATTTACCCAAAAAATAGAGAATTTGGTTACCCAATGAACCATGTCTGGCATCCATTGGTGTTACCCCTCTTTTCTGCCCACTTCCATTTTCCGTTAAGTAGAAGGAGAGATAAACATAGAGGATGAGAGAAGGAAAGCCGCAACGTGAAACGAAATGTAATTTAAAATTTTGTGCCATGTTGGCGGGAAATTTTCTCGTTTTCCATCTACTGAATGCTGGTTTGCCAAT
This sequence comes from Drosophila emarginata, assembly GCA_037075365.1. Classification (NCBI taxonomy): domain Eukaryota; kingdom Metazoa; phylum Arthropoda; class Insecta; order Diptera; family Drosophilidae; genus Drosophila; species Drosophila emarginata. Next base: position 16,506,386 of record JBAMCD010000221.1, on the reverse strand, counting down.
AAAAGTTCTGTTCTTTTGGCACAACTTTTGATGCAATTTGATTGGTTTTCTTTTTTTACATTTTCTCTTTGGCATTTGGCGTTGATTTGCATTGAATGCCAAAATTTTTTGGTTTGAAATTGCTAAAGGCTATGCAGGTTGAAAGTTTTATTTTTGTGATCTCGCTTAATTAACTACCTCAGTTGGATGTGGCAGCAAAGCAGTTTGAATAACTCAATTAGCAATACGCACAGGCGCGTACACATACATATGTATATCTATCCTAAGGCTCACATATACTTATATAGTAATCTCTAAAGGTTGAGTTTGCATAGATTTTGATGCATACTTTCAGAGTCCGCAACAAATGCAGAAAGAGTAAATATTATAAAATACTTTGCTGGGATAATTATTAAATATAATTGGATAATAAAGTTTAATAAGGTTTGTTTTAGACTATTTTATTGGTGTTTTTTCCTCTGGTGTTATCTCCAGCTCGTTGATAATTTATACTTTGCATTATTACCAAATAGCAAATCTTAAATTTATTTTACTAAGCACAAAAATGAAGAATTATCACAAAATATTTTTCTTTCTTAATTCCATTTTTTAAATATTTCAATACCAAATTTAATTTGACTCTTAGACTTGTTCTTTTATGCTTTTAACTAATTGTGTTATACGTCCTATTATGCCATTAAATTAGTTCTTTTCTTTTACCTCACACACGTTGTATGTGTCTATTCGCATTATTCTCTTGGCAATGGCAAGAGCATCCATCCAAGCTAATTGAATTGATTAAATATGAGATGATATATATGTACATGATGTATAACCAAAACCGCATGAATATGGAGGGGATGCGGCCACGCATTAATTGAGTAAAGCTTTCAGATACCTAGATAAGGGTCAATTGAATGGGTATCACTAGTGTTTGCCAACAGTCTCATCGATGCTTTCAGAAACTGAGCACCTAACCCAAACAATCGTCAATTAAAACACGTTGTTGTTGTTGTTATTGGTACGCTGTTGGTGCGATGTTGAAAATGTCGAGACACGTTCACTGTGGTCACAATTTGCACGAGCCACTTTGAAGGTGTGTGTACCCATTCTCGTTCATTCAGTTATTCCTGGTCGACTAATTTGCATAGAAAAAGGGTAAGCAACCCCAGCTGGCAATTGGGGGATCCACCCTCTTTTTTTTTCTACAATGGTATCCCCCCTACCTTTAAATCGCTCCGCAACACAACCACCAACCACCATGCTTACCGAAACCAACTGTTGCTTGTTCTCACCCAAGCAAAATATAAAAAAACGCCTCTTTCAATTTTCCACAAGTTGCTGATTAAATTTTATAATTTTAACGCACAATTTGATTGCACGAAAATAAATGAGAACGGAAAAAGAGAGAGGGAGTCGTAGAGAGTAAAAATATTCAATAAAAATTTACCAATTTTAAATCTTTTCGCATTGCATAAATTAGTAATGGAAAATTTTGTGCTTTTCGACCATTTATTTAGATTGCCATAATTGCATTTTGTTTTACCTGCTTACCAATTCAATATTGATTGTTCGAGAGGCCTCATTATGGCTACAAAATTGGAAAACCACGTTAACAAAATATGCTTTTGTTGTTTCCCTATCATATCAAAATGTTTCCCATTCTAAATTTGAGATATTTGGTATGATATTTTTATTTAAATTTCAGATTTCAATAGATTTCATTTATGGCAAATGTGTAGTATTTATTTCAAATGTGAGCTATAGAAATCCTATTTAATTTTGTGAAGGAATTGAACCAATAAAAGCTTCTAAACAGATGCGAAAAGTTGTTAACCAAATAAGCAGTATCCCGTTAGTGGCAAACTGTTATTTCTCATTTGCATACAAAAAACATTGGAAACCGCAAAATGCTCTCGTTTTGTGGTTTTGGGAACATCAATCAATTTGGGCGATTGAAGTGTCAGGAGTAGCCTTCTCTTGAACTCTTTTAGTTATGTCTCTTGCTTATAATTTTCAAATGTTGTTCAAAGAATTTTTGGAAAATTTTAGTACATTTCGCAATCTAACTCCCACACACAAAGACACACACACACATACATAGATGTTTAAATATTTGGTACCATTTTTCTGTTGGCCATTAATTGTCGCATGCCTGAAAGTGTGCAAACATTTGCTGACACAAAGACACAGACATATATACACATACATATATAGAGAAAGACTTTTATACATGTATGTATGTATATGTATAGCTAGCAATTCCAATTGAACGTAATAAACAAATATTTATTCAAGTGTCGATTTGAAATTGAATGGTAAAAATCTATATAGAAATATATAGATATAAATGTGTGTCTATCAGACAGACCAATGGAGGGACATTGCAGTCAGTCAGGCATTCGAGTATTTAATTTCCTTTATCGTATTTTTTTCTCTCCATTTTGGTTTGTTTCAAGCAAACAGAAATTTAATTTCGTAATTGAACGGTTACCCCTTTTTTCCTGAACTCATTCATGCAGTTACTTGACTTGACTTTCTGTAACCAATTTAATTGAAAATTTATCAGTTTTTACACATTTCATTTGCATATTCTTTGTGTGCTGTCGCCCAACCACTTCCCTTTCTAGGGGAGAGAGAGAGGACACATTCTTTATAGTCAAATACTAACACATTTCTGATATTGCCATCTTTAAACTAAAATGAGTTATGAAGAACTTTATGGTAAAGTTGTTAAATTAACTTTTAAATATTTCAAAATGACACTGAAACTGCATATGCTGCTGCTTGTTTGTCTGATAAACTTTTATGACCTGCCTTAACTCATACTTTTTTTCTCCGCTCCCTCCTTTACCATTGCCAGCCACATCGTGTGATGATGTTAAAATATTTGCTCGCTTTTGCTTTTTTTTTATATATATTAAGTGCCTGGGAAATGTGTCTGGGCTGTCGTTTAATTGGGCTTGACTCCCTTCTTTTCGGCATACATGTGTCATTGTGACATGCTTTTATTAATTTTATTTTTATGTTTAATAACAAGCGCAACTCCATGGCGCCAACACTAACACCATCATGATGATGCCTCACCATCAACGCCACCAGCGTCATTCATATTCATATCATTGCTAGATGACTGCCTGACTGACGCCACCAAATGTGATAAGTCTGATGGCGTAAATAAACATTGACAGTACACGCGTACTTGTCCAATAAGTGATTGTAAATTAATATAAAAAGTGGCACATTGGCGCAACCCCAACTCGGTTAATATCACAAATTCATATTCCTTTTTTATCTATCTATGACAAAAAAACTTAATATTTTGTGAGTGGAAAATAAGGTAATAAATTATCCCATCTATTGTGTCAAACCAAAATGCTTGCTTTAGTTCCATTAAAATGCTTCAGAACCCACAATTTAAAGCCTTCATAAATGTCACACCGATGAGAAGGAATTGAGGGGTGTTGTGTCATCTGAAACAACTATCAATTAAAGTCCGTTATGGTCGCTTCTGGTGGCAGGATAGACAAAAGGATTATTTGATGTTATTGCGCTACGAAACTCGCTTGCCGTATTGGGACCTGGTTCAATTTAGTGGTCGTTTAATTAATAGCAATCTGATTAATTTGTATTTGTGTTCTGTGTTGGGGGAGGCGTAGCCATGACACACCCACCAATTTAAAGTGTGGCAAATGCAATTCTTGTGTCTCTGTGTGTATGTGCGCACATGTGTTTGGGAAACATAAAAAGGCTTCCAATGCAAATTGCCATTAATTTCATTAGTTGATTGTCGTCATGCCAATTCCCTTTGTGGCTTTTGTAATTGTCCATGCCACAGATGTCGAGTGAGAAAGTGCGAGAGAGAGAGAGAGACAGGGACAGTATAAGGATCATGTGGCAATCGGAATTATGCATATGCATATATCTGTGTGTGATACTTAATTTACATTCACTGTAAACTTAAATTAACTGAATTGAACAATTCCAAATTAAACCAAAGAGAACGGGCAACAATGATACTTCAACAATGATTCTAAAGATAATAGCTTTAAAAATTCATCGAAAAAATATAACAGACAGAAAGAGCAAGTGGGACAGTCATAAATCTGTTCAATCTATAAATGAAAACTTCTGGATGTGGTTTAAAAAATTATTCTAAAATACAAATATTTATGAATTTTGTTTTAACAAATCAGTTGTGATCGCTCTCCTTCTTTGGTTATGTAGGCAATCGAAACACTCTCAGATTACCCAGAGGATATGTTGTTTGTTTGCTTTTATTTTTTATATGAAATTATATTGCATTTTTATTACCCCACCGCATATAAATTACTGCGTGTGTGTGTGTGTGTGAAGCTGTTTTTTTTTTCTTTTTTCTGTCAAAGCAGCCGACGGGCACGTAACATTTTAAAAAACAATTTCGCTTGATACAATTTCTTGTATTATCACCGATATGTATGCAAACACATATAAATATATATATATATATGTATATATATATATTTACATATATACAATATATGTATGTATGTGTATATAGGCAAAGGACACAAAAGAGACAGTTACAAAGGGGCGTATGCGCAATTTTATTTGCATGCCCGGGCAAATGTTGGGTCCGGATGGTGAGGCGCGTCGTCATTTCTGCCTGAGGCGGCTTATCACTTTATGTGAGTGTGTGTGTGTGTGTGTGTAGTCGTATGCTTGACGCAATTTCCGACGAGTTCCGGAAATCGAATTCACCATGGATTTGACAAAAAGCTCTGCATACTTTTAGGCAATCGTTAAAAGGATGAGAACTAATATTGCGCAAAACCTCGTTATGAATTATTAAAAACAAATATATATAAATCGAGTTAAAATTGTTATTGAGAATATAGTTAATATTATGGTGTCCATATAATTTTACTTTATTGTTTGCTTTATTTGTTTATTTTTCTTTTTGTTTTGTTTATTTATTATATATAATTTTGCTTGCACATAAAACAAACAAGTTGTATTTTATGCCCACGCGACATTCAAGTAAATAATGCCAGCCAATGTTATCGGCAAACTGAAGAGTGTGAAATGAAAGAGACAGAGAAAAAAATAGAGAGAGAGAGAGGGAATAAAGAAGAGACCCAGACAGCCGAAGGGAGTTGGGGATTGATGGATGAGGTTGTCGTTGCTGTAGGGTAAAATTATTATCTTTATTGCCTCTTTTTGGTGGCGTAAGGTGTTGGCTTTAATGCGTTTTCATGCCTTATTTAAAATGATTTTCGGTTTGCCACTCACGGGAAATTATTTTCACATATTGTTATTTGGTTTTCACTTGTTTTTATTCTTCCTTGTATTTTTTCCTTAAGATAAACCCACCTGTTGCGCTGGGCTACGCCGCACCTGTTGTGGGCGAGGTCATTTCTCAACTTAATTAAATGGAAATTCATCAGGAAAGTATTTCCTTTTTCAAAATGAAAAATACATACATAAATAAATATAATTTTCTCAGCTGTTTAAAAGTGTGAGACAGCGAAATGCCGTAGGTGAAAACAAACAAAAAATATGAAAACACAATGTTGGTGACGTTTAATTAATAGAATGAAAGCACAATGTATAATAAAAGGTAAACCTCAAAAACAGAAATATATACACATGATAAAAGAGAGGAAAAATAAAAGAAAAACAAAGAGAGAGAGAATGAGAGAGAGAGCAAGGTAGGACGATAGACAGAAAAAGTGAGTTGCCAAACCAAAGCCCACAATCTGCCGCAGGGTTTTGTCTCTGTTAAAAGGGCTCAACGATTTATGCAACAAGTTACAAAAGTGTTATAAGATAACACTATACTACAAGTAAAAAGCAAAGAAACAATAATTCTTAAATCTTTTCAACTGATGAAGACAAACTTGAAAGAAAGGTTGTACGAGCAAAATAAATAGTTTTATTATTTTTAATATATTTAAAAAGAATGAGATGGTATAAATATCTGAAGTCAGCTTTAAGTTGAAATATAAATAGTAATCCACAATTATTTTTTATCTGTATTTAAGCTAATAATTTTAGTCTTTGTTCAAAGCCATTTGTTTTAGGCACTTTAACTAGTTAGTAAAAGCTATTAACAATGTTGCACAGTGTAACACGAGTAGAAAGTTTATAGCTTAAGATGCTGGATTAGTTTTGTACTTGTAACACCGAACAGTCAACTTATGCAATGACCTCTTGCTGTATTACATTAAGTAAATGTATATATGTATATTTTATAATATACATCTACATATATCTGAACAATATTGCATAACTTTATCTTTAGAGAAATCAAACATCAAATCATTACGAAATCAGGACTTTGCCATGTAATTGAATGTGTACCAAGCTTTTCGTTTTATACGCCCTCATAAAGCCCCATTTAAGCCATCCCATCATGTCTGTCGGAGTCTCTTGGGCATGTTTAGCATAAGCCTTGCGTTTCTCTTTCCCTTTGCTTTTCTACTTTCCCCTCTCTTTCTCCATTTTTCGCTACTTCTCTTTATAGAAATGGAAGGCTCCTATGCAAATGTTCTACTAGTTATTGCCAGCCACTTGGTTTATTTGTGTTCCACTTTTATTGCTTTTATTTCTATATTATAAAGTTTTCCCCCGTCCTTTAAGCCTCCACTTGTCATTTACTAACACAAATATTTGCATTTAGTCATTGTGGGAGTAAGTAAATAATATAAATTCCACAAATAGCTAAAATAAAAATAAATAGTTTAAGTTGTGCAAAGAAAGTGAAATATGTCACTGAGATTAAGGTTAGCTAACTAAATTAATTTTTTGTGTAGCCATTTTTCGATTCGTATAAAATTGAATTTAATATTATCTATTTGTCCTTTGTCAAAACTTGAAACATATTTCATATTGTGGTTACATTCAAAATGGCGTCGTAGACATGGAAACTGCTTAAGATGTACGACGACAACCACGAGTAAAACCTGTTCAAGCGAATCCAAAAGTTCGTTTTCGATAAGGACCAAAAAAAAAAAAAAGGAAACCCATACACTAAAACACATGCCAGACAGAAGGATCGACCACCCAGCGTTTTATTGTTATTGCACTGTGTGTTATCCTTTTTTTTTTTTGCTTGTGTGAGTAAGTGAATGAGTGGTTTGGTCTTTTGTACGATATTTCTTTTTTTCCCCTTCTTTTTGTCACCAGTTCGAATTTAAATGCATACGCAAACGACAACCAATACCAATCAGAGTTGAAGTTGCTGAATGAGGGAGACGAGGGCATCAATCAAGGTTTTTACTTCTTTCCATTCACTTTGGCATTGCCAACTTCATTTTTGTCGATTTCGTGGGCAATCAAGCGCAAATACTCACAGACGCAGGAAAAGTCTGCCTTTTTTCCTTCTCCTGCTGTATGTTTGTGCTTTTGACCAGCTAACACCTGAGCGTGCTACGTATTTATTAAGTCATGATGCCGTATGATGGCCAACTGGTAGCTGAAACCGCTTTACTCTTTACCCTTCTTACCCATTCACTTCAGTTGACATTTACGATATTGACATTTTTTCGTTCATTTCGCTGATTGTGTCTGTCCTCTGTTGGCATTTCACTGTGGCATTTTTTTTTTTGTATCTTTTGATTTAATTTTCATACGTTTGCTTTCTGGGAATCCATTGCAAAAATTGGTGAGATTCAACTCAAAACTCTGCCATCATCATCAGCTCCATTTAGCCAACCGGGAAAAGTGTACAACAAATTGCAGACATTTGACACTGCTCATTATGCACATTTTATACTTTCCACTCCACTTTTCACAGTTAGACCAAACGGAACATTTTTATTGTCGAAGTGAAAAGGTCTTCTCGAGAGAAAAAAAATAAAATAAAATTAAAAAAAGAAAAAAAAAAATGCTTCCACAACATTTCCTCTTGCATATACGAGACGTATAAAATAAAAGAGAAAACCCGAAAGACATTTCGCCAGCAGCTGACCGAAAGCATTTAAAGTTTTCTATTCTAATACTTTACAACTTTTGGCCAGAACCTCATCTGGCCATGTATTCCAGCATTTTGAACCCGAGGCAACGACTCGGCAACACTCATTAGTTGAAAAAGTGAATTTTTGCCTTAGCTAGCCTTACTTATGTACCCTCCTTATGTATGTATGTCCTGGCATTTCAATCAATGGGGGCGAAAAACTTTTTCCTTTTACTTGCCATCAGCCGATGATATCAAGAAGAAAAGCGTAAGAGTAAAAAAAAATAAAAAAAAACCGAAGCCAGCGAGGAAGTTACGTCAAATTGAATTCGGTGTAGAAAGTTTTACGCGTGTTTTTTTTTATTTTTTTTTATTTTTTTTTTTATTTTCTTTTTGTGGGTGGAGATGGAAAACTTCTTTTTTGAAAATTCAATTTGGCTACGGTCTAAAGTAAGTGTGAGTGTGAAATTATTGAGAGATTCATTTATTGTAGGCGTATGTGCTTTATAATTTTCCGTTTTTCTTTGCCCGGAAACATAAGGACTAAGCAAATTTGCCAGCTGCCAGTTGCAGCAGCAGCTAAGCCACAAATGCCGGAAATGAGAAGCTATGGTGGGTTTATCCACAATTTCACTCCTCCTCTCTCATCTCTTCTTTCTCTCTCTGTCTCATTCTGTCTACGTTATTTTATTATTACGTTTTGTTGCCTGGTCCTGCCCAGCTTTTGCATTGTTCCACTACCATTCCGGCTCTGACTCTGTGTCCTCCTGCTCCACTAGTGTTCCCTGTTCAAGTTTGCACTCTATAGCTCCATTCACATTTGCATATCAATTTGTTGGCATTCGCTGCGTTTTCCCCATTGCATACTTTTGGGAATCCTTATCCAGAGAAAAACTACATATTCTCTATTGTTGCTGCTATTACTTTTGTTTTGTTATTGTTGTTGCTGTTGTTGTACATGGCGTAATCAGACAAAAATCTGTCTAGCTTTTAGTTTTGTTCTTGCATAAGGGGAAAAATTCCACCAGTAAATATGTCTTTGTCATTGAAATTTGTTTTATTGGCCCAAAAGTAAAATTTGTTATAATATAATATTAAATAAAATACAGTAAATGGTATTGTAAATCAAACACTTAAATTGTTGTTACATATCGCTGAACTATTATTTAAATTGGCAATGACAACAACAATTACAATAGCTACATAAAGCAAATAAATGCCAGAAATTATTAAAAAAATTAACAAAAGAAAAAAAAAACAAATTAAAATGATTGCCACTGGCAAATCGGAACTGTCATTTGTTTTGACATTTTTCTAATAACTGGAAAATTAGTATTTCCGTTGACAGCGGAAAAATGTGGCAAATGCAGAAAAAATGAAAATGAAGTGAATATTTGCAATTTAACGAACTAAAAGAGAATGATAAGGAAAAAAAGTGAAATAAAAAAGTGGAGCAAGAATCAATACACTGAACGAAAGTAGTTAACAAATATTAATAAAATGTGCAGAGAAAATTTTCAGCCGAAAAGCTAAAAAAATAACCGATAAATAGTTAGTCTACCTATTGAATTTGTATTGGTACAAATTTTAACGGTTTCACGTAGGTAACCATGAGATACCCTGGCTTTAAGCCAAAACGGTTGCAGTGGGCTTATAGATGCTGTGTAATATAGCAGCATTTACTGTATCTTCTCTGTTTTTTGTTTTCATTTGATATTTGAATTTTTTTTAAACAGAATTTTCGAAACTGCAATTTTTGCATATGCATGAGTTGAAGTCCTTGCCACGGCAACATGGCGTCGTTGCTAAGCTGGTCGTCGCCAACACTACTTGAACAACACAATTGGCACATTGGAGAGGCATTTGTAGCAAACAGAAAACAGAATCTGCTGCATCAGCGTGTCTATAGATACTGATTATGAGGAGTTACGCAAATATACGAAGGGTAAAAGGCAGGAGAAGGCAGGGAGCAGGGGGATAAAAAAAAGAGAATTGCATACACAAGTGGTTAAAGGTCTGCTCATGTTGCTGGTGTACACATGTCGACATGTTACGCCCCACCGAATAAACATGGTCAACTTTGTCCTCTAAATGAACAGTTTGTCATGCAAATAACAAAAACAAAAAACTGATAGAACTTTTACTACAACTGCAACAACACATCAAGTGGAGCAACTTTCTAATTGTCTAAATTACATAGCAAGCCACACCTAACTAAGCCTAAAGCAACACCAACAATGTACAGTGGTTTGGAAGAGTTGGCGGCATCTACTGTGGGCTAGTTGTCCCTGTGTGTATGTGTGTGTGTGTGTAAATGTGGTGAGCGTTGCCAGAGCTTAACGGCTTGTTCATTTGTTTAATTTTCATATTGACATGGCCAACACAAGGAGTCAAAACCATACATGGATTTGACCAGCGATAAATATCGCTAAATAAAATATATATTTACGCTCACTAGAGTAAAAATATATATATGTTCTGGTTTTGGAAACGTAATGCGCTTCATTGTTTCGGAACTAGTAATATTTTGAACTGTGCATCTTAAAATTCTGTGATCTGTTAATCATAGCCCAATAAAATTAGATTACTTTGATTCGTATAATTGATATTAAAATAACACATCTAATAAATTCTGTTTCACCGAAAGAAATACCAAGTAAATGTAATTGTAAATACATATAGTTAGAAGAAAGTAAAAAAAAAAACTAAAAACTTTATTTATCATAGGGAATTTTCAATATATGTTCAATTAAATTTGAATTTAATTGAATTTGAAATCCATTGGGAAATAAAATGTGTTTCATAACTTCCATTATGTAATTTGTAATCTGATGACATTTTTTTTAAATTATTTACATATATATTACTAAAATCAATTCCCCCCCCAACAAAAAAAAAAAGGAAAACTTTGCCAATTATTTCCAAAAATATTTGCTATCAGCACATTTTTGGTCGCATGCAAAAATTATTAGCGCATGGCAAAAACTTTGCTATAGTTTCTGTTGATATTATTGTTGTTGGCCTGTCAGTTGGCACTTTTCAACAGGCACTTGGCATAATAATGAAAATTTAATCGGTACAAATTCCGAGTCGTGCATACATTTTCGGAAAGCAAGAGTTTAATTGAAATGATGAGGAGAAATCCCTTGAAATGAAATGTAGATGGAAATGGTAATGGAAATAGCTGAAAGTGGTCCAAAGTGTAAATGTGCCAAGTAAAATCCAAAGATAGAGCGAGACAGAATGAAATACGCATAAATTTTCAAGCAAACAACTGGACGAAAAACGCAGCATAACGCCTGAAAGTATGCACCATGCAGCATGCACTCTGCATACTAATAAACGTGGAATGTGATGACGGTACTCAACCGTTGTTGTCGTTCGTTTTGTTCGGTTCGGTCGTTGCTTTTTCAATGTGTGATTTTACCCCCTCTTCCTACCGTAGGAATATAAAATGGAATTCTGTTTTTGCTGCTGGTAGTTACCCATTGACATCAAATTGCTGCATATTAAGTTGTTGATTTGTTGATTTACACTTTGGCTTATTTGGGGATACACACAAAAAACCAACTAACCGCAAAAACCATGTGATTTGCCAGTTTGCGGGTTCATTCTGAATTAGATACCATCAGGTTACGCAGCTTGATTAAGCATAACAAACAAAATAGATATAACATAAACGTTTCTTCATTCCAAACACTTGACAGCATTTTCATTCTCATTGTTAATGCTAATGTGCAACAGCACCTGCTGCTGCAGCGGCAGTGGCAACAGCTCATCAAAGTGAAATGCAGCCGCAACTTGCTATCGTCCTGCACCTCATCCTCTTACCTTTCCATCTCCATCAGGCTCATCAAGGCACACCTGGTGCCGGCAACATCAGCATTTCCGTCAACGTTGAACAGTTCCTGACATTGCCATTGGGTAAATATGCAAAATTTGGGTAGCAGGACATTCAAATGAGGTTGGTAACACTGTACAAATTTCCCATTCATTCAATTGTAGTAACTGGAAATAATTTATACAGATTTTTAAATACAAGCCAATTAAAGGTTCAACTCTTGTAGCAACTATTTAAAATCCTTTATCAAAATAATAACGCGAAGCAAATTGAAATTTTCTTTTACGAAAATTGAAAGAGCATCAAAAATGCATTTTACACTTGTGCTTTGCCATTTTCTGAATTTTCCCTGCCTGCAACAAATTGTCACAAAATGAAGCAAAGTCATAATTATGGCTCAGTTGAAGGAAGCACTGGCATATGGATGGAGCAGGGCGAGACTGAGAGAGAGTCTCTGAGGACAACAACAGCAGCAGTTGAGAGCCTCATTCAGAATGCACTTGAGTTAGGTGCAAGCTGTTTGTTGTCCCTTTTGTCTTGCATAGATTTGTAAAGACTTTTGTGCCACTAAGGTGCTTAAGGTGCATTAAGCGATATGAATGGGTACCTTCTAGTCCTCGGCAGTTGCCATTTCTTTATTTTTGTTCTTATTCCTTAAAAGTTAATATCGGAAGTGAAACGCAAAATGCAAGACTGAAAATACATACAACAGAAATGGTGAATGAATGTGAGGATTGCAATTTTCCCATTTTGCCATTTTTACCATTTATTTTACGCTTGGACCACTGCAAGTGACCATGCAAAATCAATTAATGCTGTTGAGGCATTAAAATTGTGTTGTCTACCACAGGGAACAGCGTGTGTGGCTTACTCAATCTCTCCTTCTCCATCTGCCTCTCCTTTTCTGAATATATTTCCCTCTTATGGCATACAATATTACTTTCTTTTCGACTTCAGTTAATTCCCATTCCACTTTGCACATTACACAACAAAAAAAAGACAATCCGTGTGTGTTGAAAAAAATATTCTTCATTTCGAATAAAAATACGTAAGAATGCCTTGGGTATGCCTTACATATCCAATGTATATATGCACATACATATATATTGCTTTTATCTGTCCAAACAACAATGCGAAATAATTAAAATTCTGCTGGTCATTTTTTTGGGTGAGATTTTCTGTGAGACCATTTGGATTCAACGTTATTCATTAACACTTAAAGCAATAATAATAATATTATTTAATATTTATTGAAGCTGAAATCCAATTTGTGCATATCTGTATGTAAGTACGAAATTTACGGATTGCGGCAAGTCTTAATGAAGATAAATGATTAACATAAATAATATGTGGGAGTATCAGGTAAAAACCATTTTTCTTTTATATTAAAATTTTAATTTTAAAATAGCTTTTTGAAATCGGAAATCCTAATTATGAAAAGATAAAAATTATGTTTATAAAGTGGTTTCAATTATTTTTGGGTTGAAATAATGCTTAAACTTAGGATTACGTTGTGGTTTCAATTTTCTCTTTTCAAAAGAACATATTTAACAAAATTAACATAAATATTTCATTTCATTTGAAACCGTTTCTTTAGCTCAATAGAAAGCAAGTTCATCATTCTGTATCTTTTTGGGGTGGACTGTACTTTTCAGTCTACATGGTAATGGAGCAAACAATTCGATGGAATGGCTTGGTAAATTCTCATTCTTTTTTTTTTTTTTTTTGGAATTGACCTCTTTTGACATTTTGTATCCACCAAAGGTCTGAGTGCAGTCTATCCGCAGGTGGCACACGCAAATGCTCAACCTCTAAGGACCGTAAAACCATTTAACCAAACTGTACAGATATATATGTATATGTATATACATACATACATATGTATGTGTACAGTCAACGAAGCACAGCAGTCGCAATGCCATTTCTATGCAATTTACCCTAGCAACACCTTTTGTTTGATGATCGTGTGCTAATACGCAGCGACAAGAAGAGAAACAAAAATTGATGGAAGTTTAGGCACTAGTGGCAGTTTAGGCCAAAGAGAAGCAAATGCCAAAAGAGGTGGAGTTGTCGGAGTACATAAAGCTGGCTTTCACATGAATGCCAGTTTTTTTTTCGCTTTACGTTCTTATACTTTTTTTCTCTCACTCATTTTTGTTTGTCAGTAGCCGCTTTTCTGCGGGCGTTAACCGGGGCCTCAACGTTTGTTGTTGACTTTGTGCTCCAGTTGCTGGCCGCGAGACAAAAGAGAGAAAAAAAATATAAAAAAAAAAACGAGAGAGAAGAAAAAAAAGAAACGATGGTAAATGTAGGATATGGAAGTTGCAGGATGAGAAGGCGCGTTAGAAACTGCATATTCGCCTTTGTGTGTGCAACTATCATTAAGCAAGCAAAAGCCACCAAGAGAAAGCTTTCTTCCTCTCACCTCAATTTACCACACAAAACGAACATACACTTACACAAACATACGCATATACATACATACATACACATACATATATTCATACATACATACTTTGAAATCTAAAGCAAGATAAACTACAACAACAAGAACAGTAAGAGGAACAACTAAGGAGGCTTCTCTACGGCTTTGTATCCTTAATGTGCTTTGGCAGAGGTTTTAAAAGTGCAATTCCCGCCCCATTCCATTCCACTCTATCCTTTTTCCCTCCCCTCTCTCTGTCTCTTTCTGTGGATTCTGCTTAGCGGTTACGACTGCTGCTTTCAGCCTGCATTTGACATGGCATTTTGCATAGCCTTAAAAGCGATCTACAGGAACTAACAACACTCTAACACTGAGGCCAACAATCACAAAGGCAGCAGTAGTAAAAACCAGCAGCCAAGTGTCAGAATTTTTGCCCCAAAAAAAATAAAAAAAGAAAAAGAAAAAATAAAATAATGTAAAGGAAAAGAAAAGAAAACGATTAGAGAAAAAAGAAAGGGGGTGTGGAAAAATAAAGGCCTCAAGGACTCCTCTATATACCCAAGAACCTGTCATAAACTACGCTTTCTATCTATATATACTTTTTATATTCTTTTTCTTTACTTGCTTTGTTTAGTTCTCGTGTTCTTTGGTTGCCCTTCGCCATTGTTGTGGCTTTAGCAATTCGGGATTCAAAGTTTTGCCCTTTATTTGGCCTGTTTTCTGATCATTGATAAGTTTTAAAGTTGTCAACGAAAAGTATATGGATATACTTTTTTAAATTTCTTAATGCAATCAACTAAGGATTTAAAAAGGAAGGAAATGGAGAAATAAGAATAAAACTCAAACTAGCCGTAGCCTGGCCGCTTATCGAAAGCAAGTGCACATGAATGCACAAGAAAAGACTGGGCACACCTTTATATCGAATGACTCTGAACCTTTTGTACTTGACTTCCGCATTGAGTCATCATCATCATGAGCAGCAGCAACAGCAGCAGCAACATCATTGTCATTGTTCCCCGGCGGCGCCTTTTGCTTTTCGTGTTGCTATCCAACTCAACTTTGACTTTGACTTTGAGTGACGGCATTTGTCAGCGCCAGACACAAAGTAATCATTACTTGGCGCGCATTTACGTCTTTGCACTTCCGTTGCACACACACACACACACAGGCACACACACACACACACCACACACATATAACACACACACATTCAAAGTTGCATATTGCTCCTGCTCCATCTAACATACCGTACCCATTCTCTTTCTGTCTCTTGTGTGCGACGGGCTCACTAAGCGTATACTTAATAATAAGAAAATAAGTGCCCCATGTCAATGTGGGGCGTGGTCATGGTCGTGGCATCTTATATAGTATACCATTTTCTCATACGCCATCGAAAAGTGCAAAACGGTGTCAAAGTCAACGACAAGAATAGCAGCAACAAACAACTACATTTTGATGATGAAAGTTGGTCGAGTAGAAGGTAGTGCAATCTGCTAGATGTAGAAAGGAAAGTGTAAAGTCTTAGCAACAACTACAACAACAACTTGACTAGAGACAAATTGAGATGTTGTTTCTTGTTATTTTTTTTTATTTTTTCTTTTTCTTTTGAGCACTGAAAATTGGACTGATGTTTGATGATATCTGCACTTTCTGAGGCAATCAACGTGTCAAAATAGAGTAAAGTTGAAAGACTTTAACTTATATATTTCATATTCAGAAACTAATATAAAGACATTGTTGTTGTTGATAATGATGATGTTGTTGCTCAAACCATGATGCCTTTTGCCAGCCATGTGTATGTTTACTCCCTCTATATCTGGGGATATATACAGCATTGTCACACAAAATTCAATTTCCTATCCACTTAGCCATTGATTACCATGGCTCAAACATTGTATGAACGGCCCAGTTGCCCAACTTCCGTCCTGTATCCAATCTTGCTTCACATCTCTCCTTTCGTTTGCGTCCTGCCCTTCCGGCATTTCCGTAACTGTCACTCGCTTTAATTACGCTTTGCTTTGGCTAAAATCCAGAAATCCACCATCCATCCCATATCCATGGGCAATGGCTGAAATATGCCTGTCAATTGCCAATGCCAAGAGCCATTGGCCATCATCAGTCATGGGCATATTTTGACAATGGCATTAGTCAAAAGTCAGTTAGTGAGTCAGAGGTTTTGTTCGACTCAGTTCCAGTTATGGTCACTGATGATACTCATTTGCAAAGCTAAACTTATCGTCCGCAGGGTGACAATCAATGAGATTTTAGTCCCGGCTACTGTCCAATAGCCAATCCACACTGATTCATGTCAATATGGTGACAAAACGGCAGGCCGTCCGCCAACGGCATCAAATTAATATGTTTGAATAATGGTCACTCTTTCTTATTTTTTGTCATTATATTTAGTTATATTTGCTGTGGTTTCCGATTAGTTGGCATATTTTTTTTAATGGTTACTAATTAGCAGAATGTTTGCCCTCGAACAACAAATTAAATATGTCATTTGCAGCAATAAATAGATTAGCGCAAGACCACATAACTATATGAAATAGATTTTCTGGTCACATATTGGGCAAATGCAATCGGAACATATTTAAACAAAGTCAAAGGATAAAAAAGTCAAACAAAAAATAGTTAGTTATTTTTTTATCTACTAGAATTTTAAACTATTTAAATTACTTTGCGATAAAAACAATATTATAGATGATATAGAATATCTTTTGATATAATGATCAATTTTAAATAACATTTATATTCAGAACTCAAAATAATTTGATTTACTAAATAAAATTTTTGTTTATCCTAAAAGTATGCTTATAAAATTTGTCTTTTTTTTGCTTTCAGTTGGTGATAGCAAAACTGCAGCATTCCATCCAATAACAACAACCTTCTAAAAGCGGCAACTACAATTGCACTAAACACAAACGCACAATGAAAAACGACGTCGTGCGATGGAGCAGGCAGCCAACAACAACAGCAACAGCAACAATAACGAAAACAACAGCAACAACAATTAGCAATAGAAATAAGAGCAACTATAAACAACGCAAAAGCCATGAAAAACTCTGGCAACATGTTGCGAAAACAAATTGTCAGCTACAACAGAATGAAATGCCTACAAATGTTGCTGTAACATTGGGCTCCCCTTGGCAACAACATCAGCAGCATCGGCACCAGCAGGAACAACAACAACAAACAATCATAAAATGTGATATAAGAAAAAATTTCAATTTCAATTGCAATTTATTTAAAACTAGTTTTTTAACACAAAACAGCGACAGCAGACATTCAAAAATAACAAAAAAGCCAGCAGCAACGCGAACGTTAACGTCAACGTCAACGTCAACTGCAGTGCTTCTGCTAATTTTGCAATTTAGTGCCGTAGTTTTTTTATGTAATTTTAATGTCGGTTTCGTGGCCGGAAGTGTGTCATCATCATCATCATCAGCAGCAGCATCATCATCATTCAAACTGGAGGCCGGCCAATCGCAGTCGTCGCCATCATCGTCTCCAGTGTTGCCACCGTATGTGCTTGATTATGAGACGGGAAGTGGCAGCGCCAAGCTAACTCCCAGCAATACACGTAATGGCAACACAGCGGGCCACTATACACATACATGGGCCGTTCATATACCAAATGGTGATAATGGCATTGCCGATGCAGTGGCCAAAGATCATGGTTTCGTCAATTTGGGCAAGGTAAGTCAAATGCAAATTGAAATAAGTCAAACAAAGCTTTAAATAAATTGTGCTAGTATATATTCAACTTGGTGGAAAATCTTCTATATCAATATCAATCTCAACTCAATTTATGAAAACTAACAGTTTTTTTTTTTAAATTAAACAAAATTTACCATTTCTGCAGTTAGTTAAATGTCGAGTAGATTTATATATGCATGCAGTCAAAAGCAAATAGTGGCCAAAACAGAAATGGCAAAACACTTGGCCCTGACTCTCGTTAGCCAGTTTAGCATATCATTTGAACACTCAAATGTGTGACTATTAAAAACTTTATCACACACATTTGCCAAAAACTTTTTCGTTATGAAAAGGACACCCACCAACTCACGGCGAGTTGTAGCAGAAATGCTGAATATAGATAGAGGAGAATACAGTTTAGGGTTTGGCCAACCAGAACAAAGTTTGTTCTAAAATCTGTCTAGCTTTTGTATATCCGTCTGCTTGTCAGTCATTCAAATCATTCAGACAGAGAGACAGAGAAAGACAGTGAAAAAGTTTAGGATAGAGACAAAGTGAAGAGCACAGGTGTGGCCAACTGGACAACTTTAATCTGGCAAGAGCACTTTTGCCATGTTTCTACTTTCAGCTGATACTTTTTGCTGCAGGTTAGGTCAGATGGCACCACACCATTTGAGGGGAGGAAAAGCGAAAGAGATGCGAACCCGCTAAGTGACTGTCAAGTTATCTGGGCATTGGGAATGGTTAAGCAAAATGGAGCTCAAATCGCCATGTAATGGCATCGCTATTTGCGATAAGACAACGCAGGAGGTAGTAAATGTGCTAGAGATGCTTATATCAACTACACTGTTCAAAAGATTAATAAGATAATATGTTGAAATATAAATAAATGTCTAATGCTATATCTTGCCCTAGCTGTATTATCTTTTCTTGGCATATATAATTTAAAATTTTATAATTCTTTAAAATATGTCTGAATGAATAAAATATCAATATAGTTTCCAATTGATTTCAAGTATTTTATGATTTTCTTTTAGTGTAAAAATGTTTAAAGCATCAACTACACTCGATTCGCCCATTGCCATTCCCATTTGAAAGTTAAATGCATTGCAGGCAGTTACATTTTGCGGCTGCCAAGGGTTAAATCTCTTTACTCGTCTTTCCCTTCCACTCCCACTCCTGTTCCACCACCCCTTCACCGTTTTCTTATTCCTCATAATGTCTGTTTGTCTGTTGGCTTGCGGGGTCTAAATGTAACTTGGCATTTGAGTTTTCAATTGGCTGTAGTAAGCAGTAACACATAGTCCACAGGTGGCGAACCTGAAATCAAAACCCCTAAAAGGCTCAACAATTCTGTCGATATCCATTACGTACACCGCACGCCTTCTGTCTATTGCTTTAAGGGACAACTTAAGTAGAAGGTTTTGTGTCTCTTAAATTATTGTTATTCACATGGCAATGAATGGTTCTCTAAATTGTTTACCGCGAGTCCGTTTTGCTCAAAAGAGAGCTTCGCTGTCTTCATTGAATTAATTGGCGGAATTAGAAAAGGATGGAAGTTTAATTTATGAAGGAAACGGGCAAAAAGTTTCAACTAGTTGGAAAAGAAATTATACTAAAAGACAGCAGCTGCCCAACAGCAGCAGCAGCAACAGCAGGCTGAAAAGTTAATTGAAAATTAATTTTAAACGGCATTGTTCGAAGGAATCCTAGTTACAGCTGGGCTTAAAGAGAGGAGAGCTGTGCCGAGTAGGCAAAGTGGCAGATACATTTCGCATAATTAGATGTCACCAAAATGTCTGTAAAACTTTAATGGTAATGACTTGAGCTATCCCAAAGCAGAAACTTAAACATAAATGGGAAATTTTCTAAATTAACCTTAAACTAAATCGAAAAAAAATAAATAAGAAATAAATAAGAAAAATTTATAAAAAAAATTTAAATGGAAACGGTATAAACAGGAATTTAAGTAAATATAATTGTTGGATATCAAAGCATTCTAAAATATATCTTTTATGTATATAAATATCAAATTAAAATTGCAATATTTAAATAGTAATGTTTGTTGCATTTAGTGGATAGAATTTTACACCATAAAAGTAATTTTGAATTATTAGTTTTAGAAGCAAACTAGTTTTGTTTTAACAAAAAAAAAAAATAAACGATGGAATAGAGAGCAATATTTTTAGCGTCGGTTGAGCTAACATTATTCTTGCTTTTCAATTTCAAAACGCATAGTTCGAAATCTTTCATTCCCGCCCCATCAAAAAAAAGAAAAGTAAACCAACCGAAACATAACTCGTAAAAGTGTTGCCAAAACATTTCTCTTTTCCTCTCCATTTCGACTTTTTACATGTTTCTGTTTCAGTTGCTGTTTCTGCTTCTGTTTCTGATGTTGTGTTGACTTATTCACCCCGCCTTCAGACCCCCAAACTCTGGTTTTTTGACAAGCGTTAAAAACTAAACCCAACTAGCTGTGCAAACAAGTTACAAGTGCAACAACAGCAACAACTACAACAATTAATATACACAAATAAGAACCTGCGACTTTTTCCTCAGCCAAAACTCCCCTGGAGCGTGTTTGCTGTTTGTTTGTTTTTTTTTTTTTTTTTTTTTTTTTCGGAGATGGTTCCCGCCTCTCAATCCACCCACCGTCATTCGCCATCTCATACTTGCAACTGAACAACGAAATGCGCCATGCTGACAACTGTTGTGTCAGAAGTTTTAATGAAAACTATGTATACATACATATATATGTATCTATGTATATATAGTGTATGAATCAGGTTGCTTCTTCTTTTTGCCTTATCAAATGTTTTTTTTTTTTTTTTGCTTGTTTGTGTCTCTTCTCTAAACTTTTTGGCACTGAAATTATGATGATAAAATAGCGAAAGAAGAAAAGTTTTTTCGTTAGTAAGGAGAAAGAAGACTGCTTATTAACTGTACTTAAAATTTCATTTGCTTTTCTGCTAATTAAACGAAGGAAGACAACTGAAACGTTCCTTGAATAAAATAAGAGCAAAGAGATTTTTACTATGCTTTAGTTAATTTTTAAATCCAATGGCAGGTTTGCATCATCAGTTAAAATCCTTTCATTATTATCTCCCATTCTGCTTCATTCCCTGTTTGTCATTTACTTATCCCTTCTGCAACTTCTTCATTGGTGGTGCTACTGTCGTTTCCTTTTTTTCTTTTCATTTCATTGTGTGACATGCATTTACATACATAGGACATGCAGATCCGGCTTCTGTTTCTGGTTATCCTTATCCTTATTCTATTGTTACATGACCTGGTCCTGATGTTTCATGCCTTCTTGTTGTGGCTGTTTCTCTGGTTTTCCTGCCTGGCCACTCATCAAATTAATTTAAATCCTTTTGGCCATCGTCTTTTTGGCTATTTGTGTTTTATTTTTCTTTTTTTAATTAATTAATTTTCTACCTTTCTCCCTTTTTGGGAGCCTCGTTTCAATTGACCAATTGATTGATTGAATTTTGTTCTGGGCTTGCAGCGAAGCCCTACTTACTGCATGCAATATAATTAAAATCGCAGTCAATGACTTGCAACATCTTTTGCCCTTGGTGATAAATTAAATTTCCACCTGGTAGCATGGGGTAAAGGAGAAAAAAAAAACGCAAGCAATTTTTCATGTTTCTTTTGACCCTTTTTTTTTCGAGAAGGGTCAACAGCTCATTATTATGGAACGGGGCCATCTCAAGCATAATGTGGGCAAACACATAGAAAAAAAAGAAAATAAGAATAAAGAGAGGACTTTTCAATAAGGCTTAATTGTCTAACAGTTTAACAAAAGGGTTCGCGGCCAGGTGACATTTTAGCTGAAAAGTAGGCAACATTTTTCATTAATTAGTTGTTACGAAAAAGGCAAAGACCAAAGAAATTTTCAAGAAAAGCTAAATAAATACCCATTTTAATTTGATTTTTTAATATCTAAAGCATTCCTTAAAGTCCCACGTTTTTAAGAGCCATTGTTAAGTTGGTATATTTAAGCCCCACAAAGTTTCATTTTTCCACACTCTTTCATGTCGAGAACTTTGCAAGTCAAAAGTTAAATATTCCCTACTTTTTTTTTCTCCGTATTGTGTGCATAAGATACATTTGTAGCTATATCCTTTAGTTGCATATAAGTATCCTTACGTGTGTCCTTTGTTCGTTGGTCTCTTATGTGGCTCAAGGCGGATATCGTTGATAAATTTGAAGTCAAAAACTCGGAAAATATTTATGACTTAACTTTTGTTTAGTAACAAAGCAACACACACCCACACATACATATACTGGCATTTATCTCTGCTTTTGTGCCCTCAACTGACTCTGGATTTCACAATTGTCACAGAGCTTGGTTCCTCCTGCTATGCAAATAGTAAAAAAAAATAAAAAAATATATATGTATAAAAAGGGATTTTTACTTATTTTCTTGCATACTCAGCAGATAACCCCGCGTATGTAAGTGTGAGAACTTGTAAAACTTTAATCACACGACATGGTAAAATATCTCACAACTTTATAAATTTTTTGCCATTGATCCACGAAACTTGAGAAAACTTTCTTTCTCCTCATCTTCAATTTGTGTTCAAGGCTTGTATGTACCTAATTGAATATGTAAAAAACCGAAATGCGATTGAGTGTGAAATGAGTGGAATGAAGTTTTTTCAGGCCATGGCAAGAAGAGAGAAGAAAAGGGAAAAAAGTAAATCTATTGAACAGACAACAAAAATGAATCAATTCCTAAATGACTGACTGATTTACTTGGGTGATCCAGTGTATGAATGAATGGAAATGGCTTTTGGCTGCGAAACTTTTTGCACGCTTTCAAAACTTCTAGTTGGTCTAATAAAATATTGGCAATTTCAAGGGAACTTTTCTACCAGAATTTCACTTGCAATCGATTCAAATTCGCATAGGCAAAAGTACTAACCATTCAGCCAGAGAAATAGAGAGAAGGGAGAGAGCCGGCGCCATGAAAAGAGCTCAATTAAGTTGGCTCATTCATTTTGAATGACCAGCAATTTCCTCCTGAAGGAAAAATAAAATTTTACAGCCTCTTCTCCTCGCACCTGACAATGGCCTGATGTTTGCTGAAAACTGAAAGGGACATGGATACTGATGATTGAGATAAAGCTCAAGATGAAGCTGCTGCTGATAATGATGAAAAGGAGACTGTAAAATTAATTAGCTTAAATTTATTACACAAATTCAAAGAGGAGAGGGCGTGAAACGTTTACGCGGCATCTTGTTTGTGTGTTAATTTTTTCAAGTAATTCAATGAACGTCAAACAAAGTTGATTAACGGCGTGTTGAAATGGACTTATTAGGATATCCTTTCAAAAGAAGACTAAACATTTCGCATTATTTTATGTAGATTTTCAATCAGAGCCAGGCATCCTTTGTAAATGCCATCCTTCATATTCCCTTTTATCTTTCTCAACTTCTTCTACTTTGCTATTCATAAACTGCATAAATATTATTGAAATATATTTGAACTTGTACCCAAGGTTCAATCGCCCTTATCAACTCACTCAATGCATGCTTCACTTGACTGCTCAGGCATTTTTTTCTTTCTATGCCATAATCTTTGCTTTCTCCTTAGTTCTTTCCTCGCCCTTTATGTGCGACTTCATAATGGTGCTTTAAACAAATTGCACTATAAATGTTGGAGAGCAAAAAGCGAGCCAAAACCATTTTTCTTTTTCTTAAGACATTTTTGAGTTTTTCTTTTTCTCTCTCGGACCAGTTTTTAATGCATATTTCGAGGCGTTTTCTTTCGCTTTGCTGTGGCATTAACATGAAATCGCCAAGAATACATGAATAACGATGGGAGACGGGCAAAAAAAAATACATAAAAAAGTTTTCCCTTTTTGCATTTTCAAATACTGTTGTTGTTGTTCCGTTGTTGTCGTTGTTAACGCCCAATCGCGTCGTGTTTACTTAGCTTATCTTTTGGGCGCGCTGACAGTTTTTTTTTCATGCTTTTTCGTCTACATTTTTGTTCCATTTTCTAAGCTTAAATGAAAATATTGTAAATGAAAGAATAAAAAGGAGCGAAAATTCTAAAGCAAATGGGCGGTTTTGCATTGGCTTAGCCACGCCTTTTACTTGAGCTTTTGTTTGGTTTAATGTTTCTACCAGTAAAAATCAAATAATATTCTGCATTACTTATTTTGAGGGATAACTTTATATGAAGAATGCCAGAAATGAATGAAGCTGCCTTATGTCTCTTCATTTGCTTTGTGTGCCCTTCTTCAGTCTTTTTTGTTTTGCGGACACGCCCTGGCTTTTGGCTGATCTCCTCCTTTTTGCTGTTGAGCTTCAGTCGAGTGTAAAATTGCTAATGGTCACCAATCGGAAAAAAGGGAGAAAAAATAAATGCAAAAAAAGTGACTCTGACTACTTGTAAATTGCCGCTGTGATTTTAATTAAAAGCCCGAGACGAGTCAAACAGCTCACAGTCACGGCAATAAGAGGATGAACAGGCGCCGGCAAGGACATACATACATACAAGAGAAAAAAAGTAAAAAAGACAAGGAAAAAGAAGGAGGAGGAGGAGAAAAAAATAGCAAAGCTTGAAAGCACAAAGTCAAAGTTGACTTGATTTTAGGGTCGTTTTAATTGCCCCCGAAAACGGGCAAGAGTAAAAGGAAAACAAAATTTTATACAATGCCCAATCAAGCGTAACGGTTTTTATTGCTGCCAAAGCGTAAGGGAAGAAGTCACAGCAAATATTTCCCTTGCATAAATATTGAAAATTTTGCACTCTTTGTTATTGTATATTTTTCCACTCCTCATATTTCTTCTCATACTTCTGGTTTTACCATGCTTAGTCAAACAAATCGTTAACAATAGCAAAGAGGTGCGGAAAAAAAAACAACAAAAAAGAAAAACAGAAAAAAGAATTACTCCGCAATCAAATCAAATCAACACTTTCCACTTGATTAGCACAATGTGAAATTTGTTATTTGACTTCCGAAGGGCAATATGCATATTCGCACTATTTTTACAATTTCAGTTTAATTAAAAGTCAATCAAATGAAAATTGAATAACATCAAATAGTGTAAAATCAATTGTTATGCCCTATGGCAATTTTTTTTGGTTTAGTTTTCTGTCTGAAAATGAAAAATCACAACTCTCTCATGCAGATTTATTTTTAAATCACTTTTAACCTAATAAAAGTTACCTTTTTTTTTCTTGTCTCATTGCTTTGTTTACATATTACCAAATATAATCAAGATGACTTCTAATTAGATTGAACAATAAATATTTTTTTCTTATGCATCTAGCCAATTAATAATAATTTCTTTACCTTATCGTTTTCTGTAGTTTCTGCTGTGGTGTTTTCTCATTGGGAAAGCCATAAAATGGGCCAGGTTCCAAACTAATGCCACAATAACTCACTGATTTCTCTATATGTATGTATGTAGATGCACGGATTCTGCATTTCTCCCTCTTTCACAAATGGTTTCAAAATGACATTTTGATTGAGTTATTAGTATTCTACCCTGCATCGTATATCATCATCATAGAAATGAATTGGCATTTTAATTGCGTTTAAATGGCCTTTTCAACATCAAATGGCACATATCAGAAATACAAATTCCTTACTAAAAATGATTGTTCAAGTTATTAAACCTAAAATTGGCTTGATAAAAATTAAATAACTCGATAAATTTAAATGTTTGTTTAAAAAAAAAACAAAAGAGTTTGTTTGATAACCCAAATCATTTTGCATGAATCAGTGAACAATTCATTTTAAATTCTTATTAAAACTTTTGTGTTTGAACTTTGATTCATGAGTTGCATATTAAATAAGACCATGCTAGGCATTATCTATTGACAAGATGATAGAAATCATTTTCTTAATATATTTTATTTAATTTGTTTGCAATTTTTGCATTTTATGCTAGCAATTTTAATTAACCTGATGGTTTTGTAATTGAGGTAGTTTGTTACTTTTAAATACAGCTTTGTGTTGGATAAAATTAAGCAAGAATTTCTTTTCACACTGTAACCATATAAAACAATGTCCTTGTCAGAATTTGGCAGGCATTCAAACAGTAAATGTGCAAACAACAACAAAAAAAGACATATAGAACAACAAAACCCTAAATGTCATTGAAAAAGGACACACTATGAGTAAAGGGGTAGAAGGGGAAAAAAACGGATGGCAATCAACGTTGCAATTATGTGTGTCAAAGCGCCTGTCTGTAGCCAACTAAATTTGCACTTATCGTTGGTGCTTTGACACCCTAGAATGTGAAGCTAAATAAGGGTATATAAAGTGTTGTAAAATAAATGTAACCCTTTAGGCATAATAGACATATCTTTGCCCTTGGGAGTAGTTATAAAACTATTCCTTTGTCTTAAAATAATGATAATAATAATGGTTGAATGTTTAAAGGGTATTACTTAGCCGGCTATCTAATTTAATTGATGCTTTTACTTGTTGTTGCTGCTGTTGTATATTGAACTTGCTGTTTGACCTTAGCCTATTTTTTTTTTCCGCTGCAATCGTTTAGTCATTTTGTCATTTACTTGTTAGTGTGTGTTTGTGTGACCCTAGAACTAAGCATTGAAAAAGTGTTGCATATTTTTAGGCAGCCATTTCTCTCACTCTCTCTTTCGCTCTCGCAGTATTTGGTCTCTGTCTTGTTCATGGCCGCAACTCGTCGCGTTGCACATGAAGTGCACCACTTTGGCACATTCGCCACTTGAAGCGTAATGAAAGCATTTGCCACTAACATATGCAAAAAGAGAACGTAGAGCAGAGAGATAGATATATAGAGCAAAGGGATAAATAGAGAGCAAGAGAGAGAGAGAGACAGATAGAAAGGGAAAGGGAAAGCAAGACAAACTCTTGTTTAGTTTCAGATGTGTGACATCAGATTGACACTTTACTGAGTACCATTTTCATATTATCTCTCGTTGCCATGAAATAAGCCAACTCAAAATGTGAGAACAAAAATTTGCATATTTCCAAACTAAAGCAATTTAATGTTAAATATAATACAGTCAGGGACGGATCAATATCAAGACCGAGAAAATAATAATATAGAAATACTAAATATTAATTTCATATTGTAAATCTTAATTTATTTAAAAGAAAGGCTTTTAACAGTCTTAAACTTCTATGTCAGATACATACGTACTTAAAACTTTCACACAGTTTTCTGAAAATCCGGACCTGAACAAAGTTGAATATTCCGTAAACGTATTTATTCTCATTTTGTCAAATCAAATTTGTTCCAACAGATATCTAACAAACTTAATCCTTTGCTCGTTTCATTCGTAAAATCTGTCGCCATAATTTCATTAGTAACTTCTATCTCATTGGACGAAATAGGGGAGTTCATTTATTTGTTTAGTCTCTCCACCTGGAAATATCTTTAGTTAACCAACTCTGTTGGCCTGCTAAGTGGGCTAACGGCAACACTTTGCTGACTGGGCCAGTTGTCTTCGAACAATACAATACAACAGAGCACATTAACACCTATTAGGTGGTGGTGCCAGAAAGGTGTGGCTAGAAAAGTCTGAGGCGGTTCGGTCTAAATGGATGCACATAAATAAAAGTGCTTGTCTGCCAACTTATGAATAATAACGACAACAGCAACAGTAACAGCAACAAAAACAATGAATGGGGCAAGTGAATACGTAGAGTAAACAAACACAGAAATTATGTATGGCTGTGTGTGTATGAGTGTGTGTGCGTGTATGCGTGTATATAAGTGTAATGGTAATTAAGCGTTTGGTCTAAGCCAAGGCAAGTTATCCAGTTAAAATGGCTTTAGGGGCTATTTTTATGGCCATTGTGCAATGAAATGGAAAAAAGCGTCTGCCTGGCAGGTGGGAAACAAACAGGACATGGACTTAGATAAGGGTAAACGATGTGCTTGTGTGTGTGTCTATATCTGCTTGTGTGTGTTTACAAATCTCTGCACTAATTAAAAGCCATTAGTTTGTGGTATAATTGCAACTAAATGGAATGATGGAAGCTTAAGCTTAAATCTTCTACAGCCAATAAATAAATGTATCTTACATTTCTTTTTCACAAAAATAAAATGATTTTGTATCTTCTTTATATTTACAGGTAAGCTAAAAGTTAAAAAATTAAAATATACCACCGAGTAAGTAAAGAATAAGCTTTTCTTTTTAATTCTTTATTTAAAGTGTTTCGAATGCATTTAAGCCATAAATGAAAACGATGTCTATTTGAAAAACAAATTACTTATTTTACGAAAGGAAAAAAAATATTTTTAAATTTATTTATATTAATATTTAACGAGTAGAAAATTCTAAGCCTCTTGGTTTTCTCTGGTTTGAGTGGTTAGTGCTGAAATTCCTTGTTAAAAATTTATCTTCACTCAAATAAAAACGCAAAAGTTAAATAGAAATGGAGAAAAGAAAGAGGACAAAAATGTGCAAATTATTAGAGTATACTTTTCGGTAAATACGTTTGCTTTCACATTTGAAATTGAATTGCGTTATAGAATGTCAAATTGTTTGCTCATTTCGGCATCATGGAATTTTCCGAGCTCATGAAATATGCAAACAGAGGGAAAAGCTGGCATGAAAATGCCACCACTTCCGTTGCACTGTGCGATATCTCATATTCTGTGTCTCTTTATTCGCCTTATTCTATTATCTTTGTCCAAGTTCTTTTTACAAATTTTCATTCTTGCTCTCGCGCTCTCCCTCACTTTTTGTCTCCGTCTCGTTGACAATTTCGTTTTTGTTTAAATTGTGAGTTTTTAACGCAAAATGCCGTAGTTCCGGCCAATGTTCATTTTGCTGACTTGGTAAACTTGTTGGTCCAAGCCTGCAAATTAAAGCCAAATTTTTTCCACCAATTCGTTTTCCTCTCTCTCTCTTTCTCTTCTCTTGCTTCTCTTCGTTTAGTTACTTCGGCAATTTGTTGCATTTCATATTTTCCATAGTAAATATTTTGCAGCAACAATTTTTAATGAAAAATTGTTCCATTGCACAAGTTCTGAGTTCCTTACTGAGAGATTGTTGAAATTAATTCATGAATATTCAGCACTCAATCAAAGTAGTTACAATTGCTAAGTAATAACAATTTTCTAAGTTTCCTCATTTAAATATTATTGTTTAACTTTAAATTGTTAACTTTTGTTTCATTTTACCTCTTGCGAATCCAGACCACATAAAAATGTATTCAAAGGCGTTTCTCAGTGACAGATTTGTAAGAAGCACTGAAATTAAATACAAATCAAATGAAGGACCGTTGGCTCCTTCATTAATCCAATCTCAGATTGCAGCTTCTTTTGACTTCTGCCCGCATTTTATATTATTTATTACCGTAATCATTTTAATGTTAGCACGAAGGAAACAACATGATAATCACATTTATTAACATTTTCGACTTAATCAACTGACAGAGGAAGGCAAAAGGTAGACTAATTTTAGCTACCTTTTGATGTCGTACGGAAAAAAGAAGTGAGTTGAGTCCTTATCAGTTGTCAGGTGTACACTCACGAATGTGAATGTTGTCGTATGACAAACGACACACACACACACAACATTTTAATTCAAATTTTATGCACATACAGAGAGAGAAAAATGACAGAGAAGGGGAATGAAAATGAAAGATTCCCGACACTCACTTCATTATTTGTTTTTCCACCTAACATGTGCTCTCGTCAATTTTATGTTAGCCACGAATTTTATGTAATTTTCATCGCTTTGTTTGTCACAACTTTTGGACCCAGAATTTACATTTCACATTAAATGATAAAAAAAAAAACGAAAGACAGAGACATTTGCTTTTTGTAAAAGTTTTGCAACTCATCTGTGACATAAGCAATTAGCTTGATAAGAAGCTTCAGTATAAAAAGACACATTAAAAGCGTACCAAAGATGTAAATAAGAGTAATTTTATATTAGAAATGTTCAAGTTGATAATGTAATAAGGAAAATTTGTTAAGAGAAAGGAACAAAAACATCCCTTTGTGAAATGTTTTATTTTTAAAAGAAAGGAAAAGGATGTTATTTTTTTCTTAATATGACAATTTTATCTTTTAATTAGCTAGTCCAAAACATAAAAGCCTTTCTTTTAAAATTTAATAACTAAAAACTATTGAGAAATTTAAAAACATACAATTTATTGAAAAATAGTGGAATAAATATATGTATGTACATATATACTTGTATATATTGTAGATATATTCATAAATCTATATATATCTTGATTACTATCATGCCAAATGGCATGTCATAATAAGCACACACACATACACATAGACCACAATTAGAAACACATCAGTTGTAGCACTTAAATGACCCTTACACCCGCTTATTTATGTTCTCCCCCTCCTAAAATTACCCGCCTGCCATTAGAACTGGTCTACCCTTTCCTGCGGCTTAACCGCATAGAGCAGCTAGCTAGTCAATCTCCAGAGCACATAAAACATTTTCATTTAATTGAAACAAATGCGTGCTGCGTATCAATTGAAGCCAAACAGCAACAAAAACATTGCCAACAACAATAAGAACAACAATAGCAACATCATGACATGACATGATTTCATTTTTGTTGTTGTACTATACAACTAAATAGCAATAAAAACCAAACACGACACAACACAAAAACAAAAACGTACCATAATAATAAGCTGAGACTAAACAAGAGCTGTGTCAACTGGTAAACTGGTCAACTATAGGGGAACAAATATATATATACATATATATATATTATATATATATGTATCTGACACCATTTTGCTGGTATCACACACCCACACAGACAAATACAACACCCTAATGTGTATTGAGGATAGGAGATACAGTCACTTGTCACTTGTTGTCAGGTGCCGCAAACTGTCGCCAATTGAAGAGCCGTCAATGGGGCAGGCAGCCTAAAAATGTTGCCCCTGTTTGTATGTGTGTGTGTGTGTATGTGTATGTGTATGTGATATTAAAATCTATGTAAATTACACTCAATCATCATCATCATCACCATCAACATGAACATTATGATCATCATCACACGTCTCTTATAGTGTGTGTGTGTGTGTGTGCGAGAGGTGTTTGAGTGTGCCCATAAACTGACACCAAACACGAGCATTCTGTTAGACATTTTTATGGTCTGACTCTATCTGACCAACACAACATTTGACATACACGTAAATAATATTTCAAGTACTTATAATAAAAATAATAATGTCAACTACGTGGCCTGATATATCAAAGTGCAAATGCACTTGCCAGGCAAAACATAAAATAAAAGAGTTGATTTGAAAAAAGGTAATGCAGAAATACAAATAGAAAAAAAATCCAAGGCTTAAATATATGAAAAATTAAAAAAAAAAAAGGATATATTTCTTAGCTGCAAATCAATTCATTTCAAGTGCCAACCACATAAAAGAGATGAGAAACTAGTTATCAATTTTTGAATAAAACTTATATTAAACTGCGATTAAGTTAAGTTAATAATTTATTATTATTTAGCTCTGATTTTACGTTGCCTAAAAAACAAAACCCAAAAAAAGACCCATTATTTAAAGTTTGCGATTAATTGTTAGTGATTTAAAGAGAAGACAAACTTTTCTGTAGTTTTTATTTCCCCCCAAAAATATTCCATACTTTCTTCTTCATATTTTTATTACATTTCAACTTTGATAACCATTTGAAAAGTGTTCAGTATATTGAGGCTTATTAAGATTATTGTGACTCTGGCCATACCAAATATTCGATGGATTCTGGGCTGACACACTCACAGCTGGCTCTCCGGGAGGTCCTCTATGGCCTCGCGGACCCACTGGACCTGTGGCACCACGCAAACCAGGTGGTCCAGGCGGTCCTGGTGGTCCTGGCGGTCCTGGTGGCCCTGGCACTGGAATCGGTATATATGTGGGTTGCACGGATTCCTCCTTTTCTGAGGCTTCATTTCCATTAAGATTTGTGGGTAAAATATTTAGGCCAGGCCAATTTAGACCCGTTTGTCCTTGAACATTGAAACCCAATTGGACTCGTGGAATCATTACATAGGAGATGTCATTATTACGATTATTGTTCTTGTTCTTGTTGTTAATATTATTGTTGGTGATAATTGGTGGACCATAGGCCACTGGATACGGAGCCAACTGAGAAGGGATAACATACTTGATATTCTGATCATTGACCATGGGTATGGCATTGGAATATAGATAGTCGGGAACTTTGCGATTTTCCTTATCAGAGTCCATGGATTCCATAATCTGTGGCTCATGGAAACTGGCCTCACTATCCTCTCTATTTTCGGCACGAGCATCTTGACTTGGTGGAGACGAATAAATCACAATCTGTGGACCACTGGGTCCACCTTGGTCATCATCCTGTGGTGCTGTGATTGAATTGCTACGAGCCATTGCTTGAACCCGACGCAATCCTGGAAGACGTCCTTGACTCAGTCCAATGCAAAGAAGCACAAGACTTAAACTAACTAAATTGAAAAATATATATTCATAATTTTAATAATTTAATTACAATTATATATTTCATTTTATTTTCTTACCCAAAACTTGCACTGCCGCCTTCATGCTAACTAAGGTGAATACAATGATTTTACTCTCTGTTGTCCACTTTTATATCAAAAAGTTTGAAACTGTTGACCATTGAGATAAGATCAGCAAGTTCTTAGAAAGGTTCTTAGAGCAATTATCATATTAGCAAGCCAATCACATCTTGGCCATCTTTGGGTCATCAATTTTAATTACCTATTACAAAATCTAGGTCATTTGATAGAAACTGGTTTCAATGTATCACATTCAAACTTATCGGTTGATCTTGTATGAAATGATTCATCTTGTTGAATTATTTTAAATGAATAGAAAGAAGACACTATTTTTAAATTAATTTGAAGCCGCTGTTTTTAGCTATCAATGGAAGTTTTATTTAACTTTAAAAGTACTTTCCGATAACAATCAAATACATTTTCATGATGTGGAAAAAGGATGTCATAATATTTATTTGGATTTCACCCCTTTTGGCATTTTGGCATTTCCTACTTTAAAAAACATTCATTTTCATCAGTCGGACAAGAATGGATAATCCAAACAAAAAAAAAAGAAAAAAAGATAGACACACACACACAAACATGGAATAAAATGCAATAAAATAAATTTTGAAATATAGTTAGTGAAATAGTTTTAGTGCCGCTTGCACTGAAATGAAACTGAAAGTTGGAAACAAATGACAAAAAAAAAAAACCTCGTTGAATGGAGACTAAACAAAAGGCAACTGACAGAGTTTAATTGAATTAAATCAAAAGTTACAATAACAGCAACAACAATAACAACAATTAATATGGGAAATAGACAGAGACAAGTAGAAATAGAGAACTAGATAGAGAAAGGAATATAACAAGAGGGAGAAACTAGTATTACAGTTTGAAAATGAACTGCTTTACCCCTTTTGCATTGTTGTCGTTGCTGCTGCTGCTGCTGTTGCTTCTGGTGATGGAATTGAATCGAGGGGCCACCCGCATTTGGACACCAACTTGGGGTCGACTAAAGCAAGTGATTTCAAACAGATTGAACAGTTGAGCCAGTTGCTTCGTGGCGTGCGCACACACCGAAACAACCGACAAAAAACCATCAACAGAAACATAAAAATAAAAACGAAGTGAACAAAAAAAAGAAAAGAAGAAAAAGCAAACTAGTTTTACTAGTTTCGCCGCCTCAAGCAGACACCGGATTATCCTTTGACACGTCGCGCTATACAAGCCATGCCACCCGGCTGGCTGGCCATGGTGGCTATAGTTTGGCTTGGCCTTCTATTGCCACCATTGGCCATTAGTCAGCAGTCAGCATCACCGCCCTCCGGCCAATTGCGTCGCATTTGGCTTCAGGATCATTGTAATTCGGGAATCTGTACCAATGTGCAAATTGGTCGTAATGATTATGTTATACTCTCGCAAGCCCCCATAACCAAACAGCTGATGCTGACATTTCTCAATTCCAGTATTGCAAAAATTCCGAAACTAATGTTCGATACGTTTCCCGATCTACAATTGTTGCGCATGGAGAACTGTTCAATGGAGGCATTCGAGCGACCACAATTTGAGGGTGCCAGCAATTTGATGAGCCTATTTTTGGGACATAATCGTTTAAAGGATATACCAAAAAATATATTTCTGGGCGCTGATAATTTGGCCACTTTGCATTTGGAAGGCAATCAGTTAAAACAACTTGGCAATCATAGTTTCAATGCCCTAAAGGAATTGAAGGAACTATCACTAGCAGATAATCGAATTGAACATCTACCAGTTGCCATATTTAGTGGTATGCGTAAATTGATTGATTTAAATCTGGCTGGCAATGCACTCGAAGCTCTACCGCGTGGCATTTTTGATAGAAATTTGAATTTGACCCGTTTGAGTTTGGCACGAAATCGTTTCACAGCGTTCGAATCGGAAATATTGAAACTTCAACCGCGTCTCTCGCTACTCGATATATCCGGAAATATATTGCAAGAATTGACATTGAATTTTTCATTACTCGAATTGGCCATAGCCCATAGTTGTGATTTGCGACGTTTGACCATCTACGGAGTGGTGAAAGAGTTAGATTTGCACAATAACTCACTAAGAGAGTTGCCTCACGTGCCCCAGGCTATCAATGTAACCAGCTTGGATTTATCACAGAATCCTTTGGGCAATTTTGCAGCAGGCAGTAATCCTTTTCGCCGATTTACAGCATTACAGCGGCTCAATCTCTCAACAACGAATACACACGAATTGGCCGAAGGACTCTTTAAGAAACAAACACAATTGCAAATGCTCGACATATCGGCAAATTCCATATACTCGCTAAAGATCACCCTGTTCGATAGTTTGAAGGCGCTGCAATATTTCTACTTTCAGCAAAATAATTGGAATTGCGATTTCCTTCAACTGTTAATGTCCTCGATTGTGAAGCGTCGTGACATATCCTTTATGGAGGATGTAACAGCACCCGAATTGGTCGATGATTATGTTGATGGCATCGCCTGCTGGTACGAAAGCGATAAACTATCGAAAAAATGCGATAGTGGATCATATTCAGATGCCGCCATGGAATTATCCATTGTGAGGAATGAGTTAAAATCGTTTACCGAAATGGTGGAAAAGAAATTTATTAAAGTCTATCGCATGTTGGATGAGATGAAAATGAAATTATAAAATATATATACATATATACCCACAATTATATAATCAACAATATATTTAATCAACACTATTTAATCAACAATTATCAATAACTTTTAAGAAGTTAAGATATATTCGACACAAGAACAACAACAACAACGTATTTAATATTGTTTTAAGTTTAAATTACAAGAAATAACTCAATAAACTCAATAAAGTGCTAAACTGGAACTCTATGGGAAAACAAAAAGAGAAATTATAGTATTTGTATTTTATTTATTTCTTTGCAAATATTTGTATAAATATTTGAAATAGTTTCTTATTTTACTTGTTTACCTTTTTTTTCGATTGAATTGTTGAAATATTTTTATGCAAGTATTTAAATGTTTCCTTTATGCAGGCAAAACGTTGAAACAGTTTATCAGGCAATAAATGCCAAGTATACACTACACACACGCACACACTATACACACTCACACACATATTAACGAGAAAAAACAACAACACGCTAACGCTCAATTTAATACCATAAATATTTTATGCAAAACAACAGCAGATAAAATCATATAAAAGGCAGAGAAAAAAATATTCACAGAATTGTTAAATAAAACTTTTCAGGGTAATGGTATACACCCATACACATACATATATACAATATATACATATATATGCATATATGTTTATATATATACATATATATACTGTCAGTCACACTTAAAAACCGACAAAACTTAATTAAATGCAGGCATATACAGATAGGCAGACAAAGAGACAAATAAACAAATATCATTGAAATTTTTTATGAGCTGCCATCACACGACGACATTTTTGCAATGATAATAATAAATAAATTTTGTAAATATTTTTTCAGTAAATTATATTGCTGTATTTGTGTCTGTGTGTGTGTGACAAAATATATATATATTATAAAAAACTGATCAGATAAAATATTATTAAGAAAACATTTTAAGGTATGAACGTTTTTTCTTGGCTGATTACATTTTTTTCCACAAAATTGTTAACATGTTCTGCATATACCATTTTAACCAGTAAAGAAAAAGTATTATAATTTTTACAATATATATATTTTTGATCAAGAGGACATATAATTATAATAACCCATTTTTGGTTAGATTTTATAAAGCAGATTAAAGAATTTCAAGCATTCACTTGAAGAACGTTAAATATTTAGATAATTTTTTTTGCTTGCGTAAATATTTTGCCAAAATTGCCTAAAACTTTTCTCAGAATCATTTAAGGCAATGTTATGCATAATTTTGCGAGAATAAATATTTATAAAGAGCGAGAAGGGGGAGCCGGGTGAGAGAGAGGGAGAGCATTGATTTGCATATATGCCGTTACTGTTGGCTAAGACATTTTTCCAATATCCCAATTGTAAGTCGTTCGTGTGAGGAGCTGGCATTATTCGCTATGCGTATGGTAAATTTTTAAACATGAAACAGCGGCAGAGCCATAAAGTATGCAACACAATTTTAGAGCTTATACCATTAAGATGTGCTCAGTCTATCTACAGTTTTCCCCCCCTCAGTCGGTTTCAACCAGTCCCTCTATCTCTCTCTTTATCTTTATGCTGTTGTCCTTAGTGCTTCGCTTGCTTGTAAGCAACTTCCGTTTCCGTTATCCGAAGCGTCGTTTATTTTGCCTTTGTTACAGCTCTTTCTTCTTCTTATTCTTCTCTTCTTCATCATCATCATCAAGAACAACATCTTGGTCTCGAGGCATAACGTTAACAGCACTAACGTGCTTACGTTACGCAACATATGCGCAACACTTAACCCTTAGACACTCCCCTCATTCTGCATTTCCTTTAATTTTTCGTCTTGACTTGTATTTAACTAAATACGTTTTGGCAAGTTTATGAAAATGTTGTTGTTGGTCCTGTTGCTGTTGGTGTTGATGTTGCTGCCACGACTCATTAAGAAAACAAAAGCTGCACACAAAAGTTTCTCCTTACCACCCGTACTGGCTGTTGTTGTTGTTCTTGTTGCTGTTACTGTTTTTATTGCCATTTTGTTATAATTAAGTTGACTTTATTACCTCCCCTAAAAATGTTGTACAAGCTCACTACGCTTAGCCTTAGTTTTCAACATTTTTGGTTTACATTTATTGAACTTTTGTGCTTTTGAATTATTAATTATTTTGTTGAACAAAAGTTGAGAGTGCGCCAGTTTGCAACGATTTCATGACTGCCTTAGCCAGATGTTGCCACAGAGCACTCTAAGTTAAGCTGCCTCAAGTTACAATAGATCGCACCACCATATAACTAACTGTGGTGGCAACAGGACACAGTAGGTGTCTTAACTCTAGTATCCAATTAATATTTATAGTTGCATCCTCATAACTAAAGTGCATTTAAATTGACCTAAATTTTAATTTTATTCGTTGGATTTCATGTTTGATGCCGCAGGAGACCGAAAAATTTTGTATAAATTATATGCTCAAATTATAATCTAGCTGGCATTCATTTGTCGACCGGCACATTATCAAATACAATTACAATTATACAAGCAATTAGGCGTTAAGGCTAATTTTTATTATGAAAAATTTTTCACTGCCTACATTTAGGCAAATGTGCGCTTTGCTCGCTCGTCCATAAATA
Organism: Drosophila emarginata; assembly: GCA_037075365.1. Classification (NCBI taxonomy): domain Eukaryota; kingdom Metazoa; phylum Arthropoda; class Insecta; order Diptera; family Drosophilidae; genus Drosophila; species Drosophila emarginata. Next base: position 16,468,757 of record JBAMCD010000221.1, on the reverse strand, counting down.
AAACTTAATGACAGAAACAGTTGTGTTGGTCAGCCTCGGGTGGGACAATGAGTCCATGTCTCCTCTACTATCCCCGCACTACCCTCTAGCACCACATTAAAAATGTTCAAACTAAGGGGGGAAATGGAAAAAATATGTTGCCTATTTTTGTGGGTCTGCTGTGCATAACAACATGAATAATAAATTAATAGGTGGATGTGAGTGTGGGTGTGTGTGCGTGTATGTGGTGCGAGTTAGTTTGGTATTGGCAAACGAGGCGTATGCGTAACATGCGTTTGCATAAATTCATGCTTAATTAGCCAGCCGCAATCTCCGCTCACCGTTTCCAGCTCACAGCTCCTTACCATTTTCCCTAACCAAGCAACCAACTACAAGGCAACCAACTTGTAACACCCCTAATTAGTGGTTTTCAGATGTACTTAATTGTTTTTTATTTTTTTTCCCCCTCATTTTAAACATATTCAAATATGTATGTATGTACATATGTGCAATCATTTTACATTACTTAAAGTTTTATCTTATGTGCAACCTAATATTCTGGTTAATATATAACTAATTAAATATATTTCTATATATTTGTTTCACTTAATTTTTTTCGGTGTATATAAAATATGTTTCTATGTTTCTTCCAGCTAATTGCACCAAAAAAAAAAAAAAAAGAATGAAAGACAAATCACTTTGAACATAGGGCATTCGATTCAATTTACTGGCGTGTTTCGTATTTGTTGGTTTTGTTTTAGTGTTATTAACTGGCTTTTTGGCACAATTAAGATGCCACGCCCTCATTTTGTATACGTGTTCCTGCCACATTTACGTTTAATTTGCAGCACCAGCACCGAAAGAGCAAGAAAGAGAAAAGAGGAAAATTTTTGCTCATCAGGACTTGCTACTGGTAATGCACGCACGTCTCGCTTTCCAGTTAGTAACACCATGATGAAAGCTTTTCTTCAATGGTGTGTGTGTATGTGTGTGAGTGTGTGTATGCTCTGTGTTTTCCAACTTTTAACCAAATTGTTTAACTAAGTAGTTAAAGTGGATAAAACGCACGTACACAAAATGCAATACAAATGCATATTCAGGATAAAGCGGAATAGACTTATGAGACTTAGTTGAAATTTTCAAATAGAAGTAATTGTTTTCAAATATTCCATGGTTAATGCAAATCAGCTTACTATTACCAAATCACTAGAAACAATTGAACTAAAGCTTAATATACAACCCAGAACATTAGCTAACTCTGATCCATCTGCATCTGAATCATGCAGCAAGCAGAAGCTATTTAAATTGTCATTGCACTTGCATTAGACATGGCTTTCCTTTCACTAGAATCTTTGCTTTTTTTTATTTTGTTCGCTCTGTATCTCTTATCCCCTTTATCTGTGCATCTTTGTTCTTTTTTTTTTGTCCTGGCAAATTGAATTGAAAGAGAAAAAATGTCGCCCATGAAGCTCTTTTTAACATGACAAATGATTTACTTTTACGAATGGCTAACACAAAAAAGATAGATGCATTTGACAATAGGTAAGTAGTAAAACGGGTACAATACTAAGAGGCTAAGCAAAGCAAGTAGAGAATACTAGAGATTAGATTGCAGGAAAATTTTTACTTTTGGTTAAAAGCAAAAGGCAGAACATGCCACTGGCAGTTGACCAAAAAACGGAACAAAACAAAAAAAAAATAGTAAAACGTTAGCACGAGACAAATGTTGAAGGGACGTTTAGGGAGTAAAAAAAAGAACGATTCTTGCTCACTGCCATCTACCCAGCCACCCAAGCAGGCAGTCAGTATATACATTCCACTTCAGTGGACAATGCCTTTAACCCCTCTTGCAGAAGCCCGCAAACGTTGCCATCGTCAATGCATTAAGCTGATGCTGCTGCTGTTGCATCCACATGGAATGCGCAGCTGCACAATTTATAGCAAGGGCCAAAGTAGATGCATCTGTGTGTGTGGGTGTGTGTGCATTTGTGTGTGAGTGTTTTGTTTGCTTGCGTGGATGTGTATATGTAGGAGGATGTCTGATAACAAGCTTACTTGTTGTCTCCACAATCCCATTTCAACCTTTCCCCCCCTCCCATCGCGCTCTGTTGCATAAAATCTTATAAATTGCAAATTGAATTTAACGATAAACATCGAAGGAGAAGTTGAGCCAGTTGAAATAAAGTGAATGCTAAAGAGAAAGTGCATTTGCCATATTGAAATTACTATCCTGAGCCCACTTATTTTCATTTCCTTTATCTGTGTCCTGTCACTGCTTGGCCAATCATTGTGTTTGTCTCACAAATAATATATATATATATAAATATATATATACATTATTATTGAGGCAATATCAATTGAGCAAATTTCTATTCAATTTATCAAGGATTTTCACTTGATTTATATTATTCTCTCTTTCTTTACTTTCAGGTGAGTTGTTGATGAAATAACAAGATGGCAAGTTGTCAATTTAATATCATCTTAAATATGCGTACGTACATTAATTTCGTAATCATTTAGTTGAGCTCAACTGTCTAGACAATACATAAACTTACCGCTTTATGCACACCCAAATCTTTTACAAGGATTACACTTAAAGCATACAAACACATACGCACACACACACACACATGCCCATACACGCACACGTAGCAGACAATTATGTTGTGAAACGAACAAGGAAACACAGTTTGCTGTTTGGCATTTTGTTCATAATTTATAAGCCACCCAAAAAACAAAAAAAAAAAAATAAACAGCAAAAAAGGGAAACGAAATACCAAAAGTCAGGCCAGACAGCTTGGCGACGACTAGGAAGACGACGGCATTCCCCAAACAGCTGGGAGAGAAAAAAAAAGGGTAGCATGAATCCAGAAATAATGATACTCATTTAATGACTACTGAATACCCTAGAATAAAAAAAAATTTAGAAGTGCAGTAATAATTATCATGAATTAAAGTGCCCCCTCACATAATCTATCCCAAATATTTGCTCCACAACAAGGAGTTTATATTGGGTCCCTAATATCATTTACTATTAAATTTTGTTATCGAATTTTGTAAATCTTTTTTAAAATGAAGTTCGAACAATTTTTCAATTGTTTAATATTCCACCATGTCCAATTTATGTTAGGGTATAGAAAAGAGATGTGGCAGCCAAAAGTCAAAAACTAACTGCCTTTTGTTGGAGCCAACGCGCCATGTGGCCTTTACGGTTGGGAGTTAGTGTGTCTATATGTGTGTGTGTGTATGTCCGTGTGGGTGTAACAAAGTGTTATTGGTTGTATATGTGAGTGTATATGTGAATGTGCGTGTCTCATGTGTCTGGGTTGCTTTGTCTCATTGCACGTTCTTCCTCTGGTTTAACCTTTTTTTTTTGTGTCTTCCCTTTTGGCCATATTGTTGCTGGCCACAGTATTGTTCTTGTTATTATTGTTGCTTGTATTCTTGTATGCGCATAAATAATTCAGGACACAAACGCATACACCCACACGCTCACATACACGCACACACATTTAGTGTTTTCATTGTGATTGACTTTATTCCATAGGAAATTTTACACATCCTTTGTGTTATAGAAAGAGCAAAGTTAAAAAAGAGATAATGGTATACAGACAGATAGGGATTAAATAATTAACTTTTTTTTTCTGTATAAAAAGTTTTTCTTTTGTTTCTGTGAGTTTTTCCTCATATACTTTTTAGGTTTGCCCATTTTCATATATTTTGTCTCTTCTATTTACGTTGACATGGCAATTATTTGAAAGCCAGTTTCAATTTCAGTTTCTGGCAACGACAAAGAAAAATGGAAAAATAAAAAAATATAATCAAAATAACGAGAAGAAAAAAAGGGAAGTATCTTCCTAAGCGATTTCTCAATTTGCATATGTTACACACACTTGGTCCGGATGTTGTGTGCCTGTGTCCGGAAATTCGGTCTGCTGGATCCTCTCACACAGTCTCTCAAGTGGGACTTGACTTGGTCAGGCCTTTTGTGGCAGTCAATTTGTTAAATAAATTGAATTAAGTTGCAGTTTTTTCAACGGCCTCTTCAATTTGTGACAAAAAAATGAAACCAAAAAAGGCAAACAGAAACGCAAGTGTGACGGGGATACTAAATTTAGTTATATATTTTTCTGGGTTTGTCTTCATTCATTTAGCCAGATGAAACCAAGAAAAAAAAGGGATAATCAGGAGGCAATGTCAAAGTTTCTATTCCCTTGCAAATGAATAGTCATCAGATTTTTATTAAGTTGCAAGAGTTTTTTGAGTTGTGGCTTTATCTTTACCCTTAAACGCGGATTATTCCTTAGAGAGTTCTATTATATAGTTATTCGATTCAAATGTGTTTGTGTAGCCATAATTCGTGAAAACTTTTACATTAACCTGTTTTATAAGGGTATAACCAAAATGTGCATAATTTTATAATAAATAATCTCAGCTGGAAAATTTCATTATTCCTAGCGGATGGCCAGACAAAAGACAAATAAACAAACAAAATCCGCACCCAAAAAAAAAGGGAAACAATTTTTTTTCTTTTGTTTTTGTTAATCTTATAAATCATAAATTTGAAAGACCAAAACAAATTGGAAAAAAATGGCTGCAAAATGAAATGAATTTGGCAAACAAATTTTGGCTCTCATTCTTCATCCGTGCCCGCCCTGTTTATTCTTCTCTCTCTCATTCTCTGCATCTCTAGCATAATTAATAATGAGAGAGGCAAAAGAGAAGCGGAAATCCAATTAAAAATTTTGTTTTTTCGTCGTTTCCGTTGTGAATTTTTATGTTTTTATTGCTGCCAGCGGCAGAAGAAAAGGAAAATTAAATATTAGGCGGAACACAACATGTGGTATACTTAATATGCTTACTTGCGCCTGGTTGTTTGATAGCATAAATTGTTGAAAGAATTTTAGTGCATATTGGGCCCACGGTCGTAAAGAGAACAAAAATGGCCAATTGACATAACTTGGTCTTCACTTTTTATGGCCCAAAACGACCGTAGGATATTAACGCAGCAACATAGGCTGCTTAATTAGATTTTCGCTAGAATCTCTCCTGTTGGTCCTTGCTCGTCTCCGGTGTCCTGTCAAGTGTGTCTCCATATATATATTTGTATATATATATGTATATGCGTATCAACATTTTGGGCAACCAATTGCGCCTCATAAAACGTAAGCGTAATAAACCTTTTTTCCAGAATGGCGTCGCTTGGCGGTGAAAGTGAAAGTCACTCTAATGGAAATTAATGTATGAAAAGTACGAGGAATGTGAGGCAAAAGTTTAAGTGTTGCTTGGTAACTAGGCAAAGTTAGTTAATTAACTTATATGTCAAGTTGCAGATTGGCCAAGTTGGAACTAAATTGGCTTACCTTACTCTAGGTTGGTGTGCCAAACTTTTAACCACACTGACACACACACACACACAACCAAATGGCAGCTCACTTATAATTCCATTGAAATCCAGGCAACAGGATCTCATCCGATATGTTTACTTTTCATCGAATACCGCGAATAAAGCCTAACAAAATGAAAACGAGGGCAACAGACAGAGTTGGCTATCAGACTAGGGCTCAGGACGTTAAAACCGCTGGTGAAAAGCGACTTTCAATTAATATACACACAGCCAAAAGGTAAGAGGGAGCAAAAAAATATAAGAGGGAGAAAAAACGGTGCAATCTTCCTTTCTCTCCTTTCCGTTTCTCTCTCTCTCTCTCTCGACCATTCTCTGTTGCCCTGTCTGCTGTTTCTCTGGTTGTTTTATCCCACCAACTACCCACAATTCAGTGAACCTTAACAGGCAATAACGAGGCAAAAGCCACAGGCCAAACACGCACATGAAGGCAAAAAGAGAGATAGGGAAAGTGCGATATTCTGTCTCCACTGTCTCTGTCATTAATGCGACCGTCAGACATTTTTAAAAACACATTCAGCGAACAAAATGGAGAAAGCTCTTTCTCCGCATGAATTCTCTTCACTTTGCTGGTCACCCATGAGACTCGTAAATTTTGCAATTTCTTCATTGTTGCTAATTTATATGACACGCCAGGGCTCTCTCTCTTCAGACCAGGGCCGAGTGGAGAGCAAGGACATGCGCTAATATAAAGCAAATAATGTGTTGCATACCATCAGGCGCCACACCGAATTGTTTCATGGCCAACAGAAAAAAACAAAGAAACCGAAAAAAACCCAAAGCCTCTAAAAATAACAAAAAGAGAAAAAAAGAAAAAAAAATGTGAAAACACGTAACTTTTGGTTAACCAAATGGAATATGGCAAACTCTGACCCACTCAGCATCAACCAGTCAGCAGCCAGCCAGCAAAGAGCCTCCCCAGACGCCATCCCCACTAACCCCGCTCTGCCATGCAATTGTGACTCTGACCTGAACTCAGTGTTGTGTTAGTTCAAATTACCTGAAAGTCCTTTTGGGCTTTTCAGTTAATACGTATACAGAGAAGAGGTGAGAGGAGAGAGGCGGGCAGGCAGTTGGTTTAAATGCAATTCTCTGATTTTTTGTCTTAAATAGTAAAATAGTGTCTCAAATATGATATTAAACACTTAAACGAATGAAAAAGTTAAAAACTGAAAATAAAACAAATGATAAATTTGTTTAATTGACTGCATTTGAAATATTTAAATGCTTAATACGAAAGTTGTATTCGTGATTAAACCGGAAATAAACTGACTGAAAATGTTTTAATTTACCAACTTTAATCTGTTAGCTTTGTGTAACTTTTCTTACTTTTGGATTTAATAACACAATCCGCTTAAGTCATATGAAATTTGTGTGAATTAAAAGATTTCTGGATGCAACGAAAAACGAGAAAATTTGGAACTCATTTGGGTATTATATTTGCCTTGACTCCTGCTTCCAAGCAACATAGCCAAGAGCCAACAGACTTTGTTGCATTAAACCCAAGCTAAGAGATTTTTTTGTTGGCACTCTGTGGTCAGCCTCTGGACGATACCAGGCATCTATATATATAGTATAGTATGCAAGATATATGCTACAATGTATATAGTATATTTTTGCATGGGCAAAAGTTGAGAGAATATTTATGGTATGGTTATAAACTGAACAATTTGCTGTCAAATTATGCCTTTGAAAGACCAAATGGAAGGGAAAGGGCAAAAATTGTGAAGGAGGATATGGTGCTATCCTCCCACCCCATTATTTTGGGTAAGAGAGATGGTAAACTGAAGAACTGTCGTAAAAAGCACATGAAACTGTGGCAACACTTGAGCCAGTGAGCTGGTAGGTATGCAACAATTTTTGGACATTTTTATGGCCAACGAGTAGGATGATGTAGCAAAAGAAATAGAAAAGTAGAGGGGAAAGCCAGAGAAAGAGAAAGAAAACTGGACACACAACAGAGGGAACGGCAACCATCTTGTTGCTGCTGCCAGCTATTTATTGAACAACAAAGAGCGTTTGTGGTGGAGCATGGAGAGAGGAAAGCTGATGGAAGGATATGGAGTAGGTTAAAGGCACTTAACATGTGTGAAAAATGCGTTCAAGGCAAAAGCCATTCAAGGTAAACTAGAAAGAACTCTCCGCAATAGCAGTTAGAAACTTGGTCAGGTATTAGATGATGTCACTTTCCCTCTTTCAACCTCTCTTTCCCTCCCTTTACTATTCCTTACCTTTTGGTATTTTCACTCTGCACGGCATTCGGTTTAACCGCAACAATTGCGTTATTCGCCAAGGCTCGTTGATTCTCCATTTCTCTTTGCCTCTCTTCTCTGTTTCTCTTACTCACCATCTCCTACTCTTTCTCTTAGTCTCTGTATGCGTATGTGTTTGTATGTGTGTGTATTTCATTCTGTTTTTCTGCTCGGTTGTTGCTCGAGCATCGCTCGCCTGGCAAATTGCCATATAAAAAAATTGTTTCAAGCGCCACAAAATATGCAACGCTAAATTTGTGCAACCAACTAGCTGAGTGTGAATGTCTATGAGTATGCATGAGTGCAAGTGAGAGAGAAACAAATAGAATGAGAGCGAATACCATAAACTATGTTAAAATGTTGCGCATTGCATTTTCTTTCCATACTTTTCACCATGCGCTCAAAAAGTTATCCCATTCTTTTTCTTTATTTTTTTGTTTTCTTTTTTTTTTGGTTTTGAATTAAACAACGCACGTATTTCACACCTGGTTGAGAATCAGTTGCTGACATTACCCGGGATATGGGGTAAACGGGGAAATGGTCGAAACAAATGCTTGCCTTGGGGGCATACAAAACGCGTTTAGCCGTACGAGTGACTGACAAGTGAAATGAACACTGGATAAACTGGATGCACTTAAAATGTTGGAATGAAATGTATTTCAAAACAAGAACTTTTAATACAATTAAGAAGTAACCGCTAACTGTCTGAAAAAGAGTATGGAAAACTGCTTATATAGGGTTCCATGTCCATTATATTTACTTTTCTGTTATACCCATATAAATTTCCTTTATTTGGTAAAGACTTGAAGTTTGAAGTTTTCAAGTGCATCTTTCAGGCTATTAACTTTCCCTCGGTATATCTTAAATATTGTAAGCACGCACACATACACATGCCAAAAAAAATAACACACATACACACTAAAAGATATAACCCCGTTGAATCGCAGCTGTGTTTATGTCGCCTTACTCCCCTAACAAGTCCTTGACAAGGCACGCACGCACAACTTTCGCCTCAAAGAATGCAACAAATTTTTGTTTTCATTTTACTTTTGCTTTTGGTGTTGCTGCTGTTGTTGCTGTTGCACATTCAATGTTATGCCTTGTTTTTCCCGCTCTGTTGTGGCATGCCGCTTGACTGAAGCCCGTCCCCACTTGTTATTGTATATATATATATATAGTTTTAAACTGGGCTACAACAAGATTCTGCAAATGCCCGAGTCTAAGTTGCAACAAAACCAAACCACTAAAGCCAAAATCCTTTAACTTTTTCTATGCTGACATTGTTTTAAGTGTTTCTTCTTTTTACCAACTTTTTGTGTTGGCTGCTTCATTAAATTCTTGGAAATTTAACATATGTTTTGTGTGTGTCGTTGCTCTTCTCTTGTCATTTTATTTTCGTCTCTCTCTTTCTCTTTTTCCTTTGCTGCCATTTTCTTCTTCCTTGATCTTAAAATTGCTTGGTTTTTCATGTCTGTTTCTAAGTTTTTCCACTTTTCCATCGTTGATGTTTATTTAAGCTAACATAAATTTCCGCCTTGAACAAGAAACTTTTACCATTATTCACACACACACACACACCCACAAACACACATACTCACATGTTAGCCTGTCTTTTTCATTTTGTTAAATTAAATTTTTTGTTATTTTTAATTTTTGTTTTGTTTACTGCAATTTAACTTTAATCGTTTCGGTTTTCGCTTATTATTTTTTTACGCTTAATTAGGTAATACGAGTTCAATTTACGGTTTAAATTTACATTCGAAATTGTATGCGTAACAAATTGTTATTTTAAATGTGGATCATGCGGAAATTTAAATACACTTGCAAAATATTTTCTTTACAAATTGAATAAAATTATATATAAAAACACTAATATTAAGTTGAAGATGTATTTTTTTTTTCTGCTATGCATTTCAAACTTTTGATGAAAACTAATATACCTTTTTTTTTTAAATCTATAAAAACATTTTACAAATAGAGGCAATCATTGTAAGACAAGAAATTGTTTTCCAGATCATCTTGGCTATCCGGTATTTTTATCCTTGCCACGCTCCACAAATTGTGTCTCATATTTCTCCATTAGGGGCAAAAACCGCCCTTAAAAGCCATAACACAGATATTACTTCATATTCGAACCCCTCAACAAACAACACTCATAATAATAACACTGCAACTGAAAAGCCTTTTCCATTTTCCCCCCTCTCAGTCGACACGTATTTGTATTGCATTATTGGAAAAGTTACGGCTCCCACACCACCCTTCCTCCCGCCCACAAAGAAAGAAAATCCACCCCAAAAACAAAAAGAAAAAAAGAAAAACACAATCACCTCGAAAATTTTGATTAATGTATTGCAATATTATTTTTCATCTAACGTTTCAGCTGCCAATTGCCAATTCGTTGCACATTTGCACTTTAATGGTTCCATTTGATGTTGCCACTGGCAACTCATCAAAACCGGGGTAACGTAAGAGGGGGGGAGTTCGCTAAGGGAAATCAGGAACAAGAGAGAAAAAATAGAGGAATGAGTTGCATTTTACCTCTGATTGACGATCTGTTTGTTACTGTAATAAAACTATATATTTGATTCGTTTAAAGTTGTTAAAAGTTTCTCATTTTGGCCAGCATATTGCCTGTTTTTGTGCTGATTCTGCAAACTTAAATGCATTTTACCCCCCAACCCGGTCCGTAAGCCTTTCAATTGTTTTTCTCAAAAGCCTTTTGTTAAAAGTTTTTAATTTTTTCTCATTCTCTGCTTAGCTTCTCGTACTATTACAATATTCTCCCAACATAAGTTTAAAGTAATTTAACTTTTGACGAGTTTTTCTCTTCTTTGCCATCAACAAATAGCAAAAAAAAATAAAAGAGAAAACCCAAAAAAAAAAAAAGAAACTATTGAGTTTTTATGCAAATTGTTCTGTAGCAATTTTGAAGCCTTTTAAAACATTTTGCTGTATAAAAAAGAAAACAACAAAAAAAAAGATGGTAGAAAATATTGGAAAAATGCATTGAAATGCAAAAGTTCGATGCGTTGAGTGTGAAAATGAAGTCAATGAAGCCTTGAATTAACTTTTTGCATAATTTCAAACTCAATTGTTAAAACTGTTTCCTGTTAATAACCTTTAGTCAAAAATTTAAAAAGTTTTTCAATTCCGAAAAAAAAACAGAAAAAAGCATAAATAGAAAAAAATTAAAATAGCCAATAATAAAAAGTTTACTCTTAAAGAAAAATACAATGATACTTAAATAAATTTATATATATCTCATTAAAAATCTTTCGTTTTAAAGTTATATTAGTTCAGTTTTAAATTGATTCAAACTGTTGTTAAACCAAAACAATTCACTACCAGCTCTCTATTTAATCTTGTATTCTTTTATTTCTAGAGCAAAAGGTTATACTTCAAAACGCATTAGGATTATTTTAAGTAGCACTCAAAATCTGAGTGCATGTATAAACATATTCTGTAGAAAAATCTAAGGAGTTGTTTGCCCCCTTATGGCGTCAGTTTTCCATACGTCAAGTATATATTTAAGATTATTGTTTTCTTTTTGTTATTGTGTGTGTGTGTGTGTAGTTATATGTATATGTATCTCTATAAAAGCATTGCATCTATTCTGATGTCCTCTTTCATCCTATTTATGTGCCGTGTTGTTGCCTTGTGTTTTTCTCATGTCAGAGTCAATTTGTGTCAGAGACCAACTATGACTTCCATAAAAATAAAAGGTGCATATACATAAAATAGTAAGACAACTTTTTTATTTAAATACATATATTTAAAGAAAGTTTTCTTTACTTTAAACTAAACAAGAAGTGTATAAAAATTTAATGGAAAACCATATCAATAATAATGTAAACCCTTGGGCTAATATACGCTAAGTATATATAATTGTTGCGTATGTTGGTAAGGTAACCAAAGGTTCAAAGTCCTTTGAAGATTTGATGAACATTTTTTATTACAAAAAAAAGAAATTATGTCAGCAATTTCATTTTCTTTTTTTATTGTGGTTGTTTTTTTCATTTCACTGTCATGCCTGACAGACAGTTTTTTTCTTTTTTCATTTTCAAGCTCTCCTTTATGAATTCTCAAGGATTTTTTTTTGCCCATTTGTCTTTGGACTGGGAAGACACAGAGTCTTTGAATTGCAATAATATGTGACACCACATTCTCACCTCATTCAACTCTTGTCAGGAGGTTCCTTTGAACTAGGCCACAGTAGCCTGGGCAAAGGAGAGAATTTGTAGATAGGATAGAGAAGCTATTGGATAGTTGAGATGAACTATAATGAGTAACAAGAAATGAACCAAAACCCAATTTCAATCAATTTAGCTAACAAGAAACAGATTTGTTGCCAAACCTAACGAATCAATTTGATTTCTCAAAAAGAGAGAAGGAAAAATAAAGAGAAAAGAAACCAAGTGCATGACAAACGGATACAAAATTTCGCATTTCATTAGAAAAGTAAAAAGCAAATAATGAAATGCGGGTGTATCAAAGTAAAAAGAACGGAAAACCGATTGCAATGAAAATCAATTTGTATTGAAAGCGATAAAAGCCGGTTAAGCTTCCGAATGGCTAGCAAGTGGCATCATTACTCAAGCAAATGAGGCCATCATCGCCAACATCAGTCCATTGGTGGACAAGGTTTTTTGGGGGTACAACAGCCAACACCAACTCCAGCAAGTGCAATCAATTTTCTTGACAAAAGGCAATGCCGCTTGCAATTCCTTGGCATGCTGTTGCTGCTGCTGCCTCATCTCTCTATAACGTGCCACACAACTGATGCCGGCAATTGAAATGCAAAAATATTTTGCAATTTCTGCATTGCATGTATGAATTTAGGAGTTCAGCTGTAGACAATTCGTGAAACAATGAACAGTACATGAACAATGCCAGGCATTATTAATTCTATGGCCAGAACACTCTCTCTATTTCTCCGTAGGGTTCCTAACAATCAGTCCATGACTATTCGTATCTCTTTAATAATCATCTTTACAAATGCGCTCAAAACTGATGTATAAACATGTTGCAATGAAAGCCCGGAAAAATTTTACAGTAACAAACCAAAGCATCTGAAATAAGATTGATTTTAATCTACCATAAGCTGATTTTAATTACTCACTTTTGTTTCGATGGAGATATCATTTACAGACGAATGTACAAAAAGGTTTACTAAATATTGTTAGGCAAACATGAAACAAGTTAATATTAGTTTGAGGTATTAGTTTAGCTATTTTTAACTCCATTTTAACATAGTATATGCAAAGCAATTTTTAACTAGACAAAAAGCGCTTGCTATTTTTCTTGCAATTTTTCTTTATCTTTGACGCTCAATAAATATTAAATCGAAACAAAAATAACGAAGATAACAAATCGTTTAATATGAAAAGATAGTTCTACTAAATGTGGTTAAAGTAATTATGACAATAAAGAAAACAAAATTATTAAAAATTGAATATAATAGGATAATTCAAATTGGTATTATTTCTTTTAGTAAACGAAATATCAATATGAAATTGTGTATCTTATTCAAAGTAGTAAAGTAAGTTAAAGTTGCTTGGGGTTAGAAAATCTAAACTTTAATTTAAATGAAACACATTATTGCATTATACAAAGCAAAATATTTAGTTTCAAAATAATGGAAATCTTTAATTCATTTGGCTAATTTCATAGATAGAGATACTGTTCAAAACACTTTCAAACGAATTTGGTCAGTCAATTTGGTTTTTCCTTGACTTGTATATGAAACATTTTCAAGCCGCTTTTTTAAATTGATTTCAGTGACATTTTGCAGCCTTGGTTGTTGCTATTTCTGTTTCAGGGCTTGTCAAAAGTCAATAAATTCCCATTTCACAATACTCTATACCCTATCTCTTTCTCTCTCTCTCTCTCTCTCTCTGTGAGTGTGTTTGCTGACCGAGTGCATGCGGGCCACAAAGCCTGCAATGGTTTGGAGAGGGAGGAAACTGCCTTCCTCTTTTTTTTTCTGGCCACATTGTAAATGAAACACGTTGGCAATGTCCTGCCCAGTCCGGTTGTGTCCTCTCCTGTGCTGTCTGTATGAACTGCTCTTCTGGATAAATAAAAGAATGGGTTTCTTTAAACCGACTCAATCACATTAAACTTACATTTGTTACAACAGCTGTGACCTATCTTTCTCTCTCAATTTGATCCTGACATAAGTGTCCTTTCGGTTAGCAATTGCCGATGAAAGTCCACACAGAGATAGAATATTTTTGGTTTTTGGTTACGTTAGAGAGAAATTTAAATGTTTTATTTCGATACATCATATTTTTCTTCACCCATTGGAAATTTAATTTGATTTTATTTATTTCCAATTATAATAAACATTTTTTACTGGTAGAGTTTTTGGTTAAAATTTAAACATGTAAATGATAAATTGTTATACAATTCGTTTCGCATTTCAATGGCATCAATTTAAATGACATTTCTACATGTGAGATGGAATTGCTGTTGCCGCTGCTGTTGCAGTTGCAAATGCAGTTGCAGTTGCTGGTGTTGCTGTCATTGTCATTTATATTTTACAGTCAACGCTTTGGCTTATAATAATACAATATACAAATGCATTTTTCTTTTCAATTAATTTCCAACAATGAATCAAATTATGAATTGAGATTGCAAGGCGGAAAGGGAATAATTTCCATCTGCTTAATAAATTAATTTTTCTTTTATGATATTAAATATGAATCGTTTATCATTCGTGTGATTGAAAATGTTTAAAATGTTATAAGTAAATGGAATATTTTAACAGCTAATGAAATTTAAGTATTAAATAAATTCTCTCTACAAATATTGTATGCTTAAAGCAATTTTAAAGCGAGAAATCTTTAAGATTCTCATATGAACGCAGACATTGACAGACCCATAAGGTAATAGGCTATAGGGTATGAAAAGGTTACATAGAATAAGTAAAGCCACCCCCCATAAGATGTGCCATTGATTCGCAAAAGATATTGCTCCCCCAATTGCCATTAAGACCAGTAAAGAAAGACAGGCCAAGCCATTGAAAAAAAAAATATTTACAACAGCTGATCTTTTGGTTTATTAAATTTGTGTTCTCTACACTACCCTTGCATCAAGCCAGACCCAGGATGGACCCACAGGGGACAGTTTGGACCAGGACAGGCTAAGAGGGGACAAGCCCAAGGGTTGCAAGTTTACCTGATTGCAAAAACAAAAAACCCAAACAGGGGAAAAAAATTATAGTCTCAATCTCACCCATGTAAACAATTATGTGCGTTGCTGTCTAAGAGGTTTTTGGCTTCATCTAAGGGTAGATTCCCTTGACTGGATAGAGTATGTCCTTAGGGCAGAAGTTGTGGAAAGCTGCCATATGGAGAGGGCACAAGGTTTTGCCGCAAAA
Organism: Drosophila emarginata; assembly: GCA_037075365.1. Taxonomy (NCBI): domain Eukaryota; kingdom Metazoa; phylum Arthropoda; class Insecta; order Diptera; family Drosophilidae; genus Drosophila; species Drosophila emarginata. The sequence goes on along the minus strand of JBAMCD010000221.1, from coordinate 16,453,741 downwards.
ACAGTTTTGTTTATCTTCTATACAAGTCGCCTGGAGCGTCCAAAAGATTTCTCCTCTCAACAACTTCATGAGGGAAACCCACAAAAAATAAACTTCAAAAATATATTTATATATATATATATATATGTATATATATATATATATATATATATATATATATGTATATATATATGTATATATATATGTATATGTATATATATATATATATATGTATATATATCGTAAATATATCTGGATATATAATCTAGCTGGGCCCACGCATAAACAAACTCTATTTTCTTCCCCCGCCACCTTTACAATATAAGTTTGTATGTTCTCTTCGTTTCTGTCCTTGCAAATGTTTACATAACTTTTTAACAATTTAAAAACCAATACCAGCAGCAAAAGCAACCTCTGACCTGCAATTGTTTGGTACAAATTGTCGCCATTTTCTATAAATATTTTAACAAAAGCCTCTTCGCTTTCCCTTTGCAAATGAACTTTGGCGCCCAGTCGAATAACAATACAATTGTTTTCATTATTATGGCATCGTTGTGTTGATGGGGCAACAAAGGGCAAACCATAAAGGACAACACACACATACACACACTCGTTGCTTTAAACACACTCACACACAAATATATTTACATTTACATGCATACATACATAACAAATGCATGTAATTTAACTATGGCAACGGTTGATTGAAGCTAAATGGTGAGGCATTGTCACTCGCATTTAAGCCAAATATGTTTGAAGATCAAAAAGACTCAACTAAAGCAAAGTAAAAGTATATTGTTTAAAAGGAATAACTAAACGGAATACCCAGCTGATACTAATCAATATTTAATTAAAATTTATTAAGAATTCAATTTATCAAGCGATCAAGACAACTTAAGTTTCAATTCCCAACCATTTTTGGATAGATTTTTATTTAAGGATCTTAAATTGAATATTGAAAACTTCTCAACTTGTATAACAGTGCAACCAAAACAAATTTCATTCGATTTTCAATGCAATAAATAAAATTTCACACAGTTGGTGGTCATAAAATGATTTTAGACTGTAATTTGAAATTGCTTTAATTGAATTTTTTGCCAGGACACCTATTCCTTCTTTTATCCTTTGTATGTTATGGAAAAACGTGTGCAAATAAACAGTCAACAAAGGACTCCTAGCAACTGCAGTTTATTGCAATATACCCCGCATTCTTATCCTTAAAATGGGTATATTAAAATTTTGAAATATTAGAATGAGAAAATTATCTTGAGTTTTAATATTTTATATCTACTTTTATAATTTATTGTTTGTAGTCTAGTTTGCTTTAAATTCACATTTGAAAAAGTTATCTCTGATATACTTTTCATATTACAGGATATATCAAAATCGAATCGCATTATAAATTATAGTTTGTCTCTCCCAAGTAATATTTCATTTACTGGTATACCACTGCCTGCTTACATACATATTTTCAATTACAATATTTCTACCTCTCATATGATGACAAAAGTCTAGAATATGTACAAGGATTGGAGTTGGAGGGCAGGTCCGGGAGGGTGCTTTTCCCCAGAGACACGTTGACATGGAACTGCTGTTGACATCTTCTTCCAGCACAGTTTTTTGTAGTGTGACATTTCACAGCTTTTGTACGTATCACTCTCCTTTTTTTCTCTTTTTTTTTTTTTGCCCAGTCTGTTCAGGCGATACCCATGGTGACCCCTGTTGCTACTGCTTAACTGGTTTACCTGTTTCTGTCATCATTTTCAACAAGGAGTGAAAAGTTTTGTGTAAAAAGCGCACATGCTGCTGCTGCTCCAGCTGCTGTTGGCAATTTGTGAGAATACTTCAGACCAATTCCGCCCACTTAATTGAAAATCCAAGCTGCATTTCCATTCTCAATGCCACTAAATTAATTATCAGCTAATTAAACGGTGCACATATTTATACAAGTCGGCTGTCTTTCTGTCTGCTTGTCACCTCCTGGTTTTTTTTTTTTTGCCCCCTCTCCTCTCTGCTTCTCTTCCTGTAGCAACTGTTCTAGTCGTGGGGTTTAAAAAATTAACCATTTTCATTGCCAATTGAGCACATGGGAAAAAGAGATGGGGTCCTTTTTTTTGTGGATGTTAAACCACAGTCAACTCACGAGAGCTGGGCTAATTTTGAGACCCTCTCCCGTGTGCCACGCCCTCAGTTTAGTTGGTATATATGTATTCTCTTGCCTCCTGCCTCATACCATTTGTCACTCTCGTCCTCATATACATTTCCCTCTCTGTCTCTCACCAGTTGATTAATTAAATTGTTGACAATTTTAAAAGCTTTCCATGGAGGCGGCATTATTCACAGCTTAACATACCCCCAGCCATTCGTTTTTTCCCCCCTCCCTCTTTCCATTTCTCGGTCCGTCCTCCCTGCGCTTATTGTCGTAATTGTTTGTTGTGGTTTTATTGCTTTTTATGCCATCGTCCGTTTGCTTGTCTGTGATAAATGCAGTAGAAAATTAGCTAACTTGGTTCCTAGAGCAAGGACAAAAATAAAATTCTACTAGCTAGTAAATTTAATTTAGTGTGAGAACATTAACAAAAAAGAAAAAAAAATGGAAAAATATGAAAATTGAAAGGAGAAAAGAGAAACAGAAAAAAGAAACAAAATGTTATAGACTAAGTCCTTCACTGAATGTAATTTTATGTAATTTTCCTTGACTAATTTTTATTGGACCATGCGATTACAGAATATTACTTTTTTTTTCTTATGTTTCTTTTTTCTCTCTATCTCTCTTTATCTATTTCTATTGGTGTGCATGAGAGACATATGCAATTTCCATATGCTTCAAATCTGTCATTAACATTTATGAGCTCTCAACGCAAATGGCTTGTAAAAGTTAATATCCTGACAGGATCCATGGTAAAACGAAATGCCCATTAATCCATCAACGTCCATCGTATATATATACATACACTCATACATAGGCACTTCAATTTGATGGTCCAAAAGATATCACTATATGTATGTACATATATCCAGTTGAATTTTATAAGTCAATTTTAATTGAAACCGCAACAAAACAATTAAAACTAAGCCCTATCCACTTTCATTTTGTTGACGTACTATCTATACCCCCAGAGTTTTTAGACTTTCATGTCAAATTTCAAAATATATACATATGTATGTATATATCCTACATATACATACATGCATATATTATGTATATGTTTGTAGTATTAACTTAACTTTTGCTGGCAAACTCAATTAAAATGTTGGACACAAAAAATTGCATATGCATGGCAAGTCACAGAGCAAATGTGCGTGTGTGTATATGTATCTGTGTGTGCGTTTGTGTGTCTGTTTGTGTTGCATAAATTAATAAACTTGATAAAGATAGAGAGGGATACACGATAGAGAGAGAGAGAGAACGAAAACCACTCGACGAGCATAAAAACTAAACGAGCTTTGAGCGCTGGGCGACACGTACGCAGAGAGTAGCAGCAATTAAAATTTTAGTAGTTGCCGTCCAGGCGGAGGTTGAATGAGGTGAAGGGGGAGGGAAGCATGCAGGCAGACATACTGTCAACACACGTACACTCGCTTCTCAAATTTCATGACAAACACACACACACTCACCCCAAATAAGGGAAGAGGGAACCGCTTCCGTTGATGCCCAAAATCGGCGATGGCATCCGCTGTGGGCATGAATAAATTGTGATGCATACTTTTATGCGTTTACCTGTGTGTTGTAAAGCGCTTAATGATGCGTGAGTATCTCTGTGTGGGTGTGCGGTGTATGTGTGTGTGTATGCATGTGACCAATACACTTACAATTAAGCTGCAGTCATGTGCAAGTTTTTGGCAATCAAGCACAAGGGCAACAAGCACACAATACAGGGAACAATTTTCATTATGATTGTAGTTTAAAGGCTCTTTCTTGTTGCATCTGACAGGGTTGTCAAGTGCATAACTCGACGGAAATTTCAACCTGCACTTAACAACAAATGAAATTTTCTTTAAAACAATTTGTAGTTAACTGAATTTTCCTTTCTTTGATAAAGATTTTGTACCTCATCATAGAAAGAACTAAAGAACAATTGATCAATTTAAATAAACAATGAATGACAGTTTTGAAAAAACTTAAATATTATTTGATAACAAAAAGTTTTATTATTCTGTTAATCGTTCGTGTAGTTGCCCACAGCTGCTTTCTGGTTTTAGCCTATTTATACATATAAAATCCCATTATATTGTTTGCAAACATGTTGATAACTAACACAGAGAATACAAAATTCCATTTCAACAAAATTGTAATTACAAAATAGTTGAAATAAACTCTCATCATGCTGTTCTATATATATATATGTATATTCATTTATTTTCTGGCATTTAAAATGCAATTTGCAAAAGAATTTGAAACAATGAAATTCAATTAATGGGGTGGCAACTATAAATATCATTGGGCGACATTATGTATAGTAAAATCAAAACAAATTTTACATAAACTTGGAAAAACAATAAATATAAAAATTACAATTTAGAACATTTAAAGGGTGGAATATATGTATATCTACCCACCTCTTCTCATTCGCTCTCTCTCTCTCTGTCCCCTGATTGATGTTCAATTTACATTTGGGACTAATTTGATTAAGCGTCTAACGATCGATTTCACCAAAAACAATATCCATTGATCCAATAATGGCACACATATCGGCTAGCATATGTTTGGGGGCAATCTTATTAATCATGGCCAAATGAGCATAGGAGGCAGGACGTATTTTACAGCGATAGGGTCGTGAAGTGCCATCGGATACTAGATAAACACCAAATTCACCCTTTGGTCCCTCCACGGCCGTATATGTCTGTCCTGGTGGTACATTAAAACCCTGTGAAAAATACTTGAAATGGTGTATAAGATCCTCCATGCCCATTTTCATATTACGCCTCTGTGGCGGTGTTATCTTTCGATCATCCACTTTAATCTCTCCCTCGGGCATCTTGTCCAGACACTGCTGGATAATGCGACACGATTCTCGCATTTCAAACATGCGCACCAAATAGCGATCATAGCAATCACCATTTTGTCCCACAACCACATCGAATTCCATGTCAGCATAGGCATCATAGGGCTGCTGTTTCCGTAGATCCCATTTAATGCCACAGGCACGTAACACCACCCCGGTGCAACCATTATTGAGAGCATCGTGTGCTTTTATTTGTCCAATGCCAATATTTCGCATTCGCCAAATGCGATTATCCGTAATGACATCCTCGACCTCATCTAGTCGATCCTTAAACTGTGTAATAAAGTTGTAAAGATCCTGCGAAAAGCCCAAAGGTAAATCCGATGCAACACCTCCTGGTCTTATATATGCCGCATGCAAACGAGCTCCCGACGCCCGTTCCGAGAACTCGTACATCTTCTCACGCTCCTCGAATAGCCAGAAAAGTGGTGTTATGGCACCACAGTCCAAAATGGCTGTTGCCACACCCAATGAGTGATTCGTTAAACGCATTAGCTCGGCAAATAATGTTCGTATATATTTTGCACGCTGTGGCACTTCGATATTCAATAGCTTCTCCACGGCCAAGGCGTAGGCCTGCTCATTGGCCATACAGGATACATAATCCAAGCGATCAAAATATGGCAATGCCTGTAAATAGGTTTTATGTTCAATCAACTTTTCGGTGCCACGATGCAATAGTCCAATATGGGGATCAGCCGACAATACTGTCTCATTGTCTAGCTCTAAAATCATACGAAGGACACCATGTGCTGCCGGATGAGCTGGTCCAAAATTGATAAATTTGCTACGAAATGTCCGATCCACAGGTGGCATTTGTTTACCCTTTAAATTGGGACGCTTTTTCCATTGATCTCCAGTTGGATACATAACCCCACCGGTTAGTTCCTGAATATATTCTGGATCCGGATACCAATAATGTGTATCATGTGCCTCATATGGAGGAGCATTTTCAGCATAATCATCAAGTGGGCATTGTGAACTCTTTTCTAAATGTAGAGATTAGATTAAATGAGACTTATAAATCTTATATATACTCATTACCTTTAGAAGTTGAAAATGCACGAGTATTCCACCACCATTTTTTCCAATCTGGTCTCTTTTTCAATGTCATTTTCAGGTATTTCATATTGAGATACTTTTCACTAAATTCATTCCGATATGCTTGTATACGGCGAATTTCAGTTGGAGTGAATAGTTTATTCACTATTTCGGTAATTCCACTCATACGTTTAGACATGATGAAGTGAATAAAATTTGATTGAATGAGATTCAACTTGAAATTATTTACAGAATTTGAAGTTTTGTGTATTGGCTACTATAACTAATAAAAATTTATTATTCTTTTTTTAGATTTTAGATGATCACTATCACTTTGCCCATCACAAGGTATCGAAGCGTTCCCTCTCACCTGCCACACAGCATCAGACGCGTCTCGATTTCGATGAGAGGGTCCATTGGGCCCAACAGCAGAGAGCAAAATCGCGTTCAAAGCGAGATTTCATACGAATGAGACCATCGCGTACCTCATCGCGATCGACCTCATTAATAGAGATTATGGGGTTTGATGATGCCAAATGGCCACAAATGTGGTACTTGGTAAGTTTTAACAATCTTTTATGATCATTTACCAATTCAATATTAAATTATTTCATTTGTTTTCCATTTAGAATCGTGGTCCTGGACTAGATATGAATGTGATACCGGCCTGGAGGGAAGGCATTACTGGCAAAGGTATTGTGGTTACCATTCTTGACGATGGCCTCGAATCCGATCATCCAGATATAGAACAGAATTATGTAAGTGATTAATATTGATTTATTAGCCTCTAAATATCTAATGAATTATTTTTATTATAGGATCCGAAAGCCTCTTATGATGTGAATAGCCATGATGATGATCCAATGCCCCATTACGATATGACTGACTCCAATCGACATGGCACACGTTGTGCTGGAGAAGTGGCTGCCACGGCCAATAATTCCTTCTGTGCGGTAGGCATTGCCTATGGAGCCAGTGTGGGCGGTGTGCGGATGCTGGACGGTGATGTCACCGATGCTGTGGAGGCGCGTTCGCTCTCGCTCAATCCGCAGCACATTGATATCTACAGTGCCTCGTGGGGACCTGATGATGATGGCAAAACCGTGGACGGTCCTGGAGAATTGGCCTCACGTGCATTTATCGAAGGCACAACAAAAGGACGCGGCGGCAAGGGGAGCATCTTTATTTGGGCATCGGGGAATGGTGGTCGCGAGCAAGATAATTGCAATTGCGATGGCTATACGAATTCCATTTGGACACTATCAATATCAAGTGCCACCGAAGATGGAAATGTGCCATGGTATTCGGAGAAATGCAGCTCCACGCTGGCCACCACCTACAGCAGCGGCGGGCAGAGCGAGAAGCAGGTGGTCACCACAGACTTGCATCACTCGTGCACCGTCTCGCACACGGGCACCTCAGCCTCGGCACCGCTCGCCGCGGGCATTGCAGCTTTGGTGCTGCAATCGAACCAGAATCTCACCTGGCGCGATCTGCAGCATATTGTGGTGCGCACAGCCAAGCCAGCGAATCTAAAGGATTCATCCTGGTCACGCAATGGTGTGGGCCGACGTGTGAGTCATTCATTTGGCTATGGATTAATGGATGCCTTCGATATGGTACGAGTGGCAAGAAACTGGAAAACTGTACCAGAGCAACAGCGTTGCGAAATCAATGCACCGCATGTGGATAAGTAAGCAACGGATGGGGAAGAAGGGAGGGGAAAGAGATGAGGGGCCGTGTATTTCAATGAATTGATAATAATAATCAAATATTTCGATATATTTTATTTAGAGTCATTCCACCACGTACTCATATCACACTTCAACTGTCGGTTAATCATTGTCGTTCCGTCAATTATTTGGAGCATGTTCAGGCCAAGATTACACTAACGTCCCAGAGACGCGGTGATATACAATTGTATTTAAAATCTCCAGCTAATACCAAGGTTACATTACTCACTCCACGGTAAGTTGGCAAGAGAAATCATCGATTTATTGATTAATTATTGTTTAATTTCTATTTTAGCATTCATGACAATTCCCGTTCAGGATTCAATCAATGGCCCTTCATGTCCGTTCACACCTGGGGAGAGTCACCACATGGCAATTGGCAACTGGAAATCCACAATGAAGGACGCTATATGGGTAAGTGAATGAATCTTTGCGGTTTCGTTTAATCTTTCGCACCAAATTACTCGTCCAAAGTCTAACAAACTAAACAATTTTACATGCTGCGCTTTTGTGTGTGGATTAATTACAAATAATTCATATACCACCACCAATAATTATAAACCACCATCAACTGTCACCTGTCTCATCATGATCATTATCATCATTATTATAACTAGGCCATGCCCTGCTAAGGGAATGGTCTTTGATATTCTATGGCACAACGCAAAGCATTGATCCCAATGACCCGATATCGGTGCCGCGCACAAATAGTGCAGAGGCCACCACACCAAACACCAGTAGTAGCAGCACCACAAGCAATCTTCATCAGATTTATTCACCACAGTATCCACGAATCTCTCCAAATAATTTTGGTAATACACCGTCCGGAGGAGCAAAATTACCGCTCGGCAAAATGCCAACAAATAAATTGAGTTTTGTAACAAACAATCCATTGGTAAATCCCATACCAGTTCCACCCAAGCAAGGATATCAACAAATCTCGGCCACTTATGGTGTGATACTGGGAAAGGCGAACAACAATAAGGGGAATAACAAATCGAATAATAAATCAAACAAGGCCAATAAACCAGAAGGTGGAAGTCAAAAGGGTCAGGGTAAAGGTAACAACAAACAGAAAACAGAACAGATTCAAACACAATCGACAACCACCAGCACAGTGTCCAGCACCACCAACAGAAACAAATACTATCGCATATCCCAACAGCAGCAGCAGCAGCAGGGTAAAGCCAATAAGCAGGATAAAAATGGACTGCAAACTGCCAGGCCCAAGGCCAATTCGGGTGAAAAGTCATACGAGGAGAAGCCGCGCAAAGTTATTGGTGAGATCTCCGCCAGCAACAATCGCAGTGGGAATAATACACGTCCAGCTGTTAAGGCAGCCAAGCAGATTAAAGATAGCAGCAGCACGGATTCCCGTATACCCAAACTCTTTGAGAGATATGAAAAGATTCAAGCCATCTTTCCAGAATTGGAACCATATGAGGGTAGCAGTTCGGCGACTGGAACCAAACCAAAGATGAGCAATCCGCCCCGCAAACAGGGTAAACAGTTTGAGGTTGAATTATTTAAGCCAACAACTGGAGGGAATAGCAAACAGGGAAATACAAAAAAATCGCCATCAGCTCCTCCGCCCTCACAGGTGCAATCACAAACGGAAACACAATCATTGCCAGCATTACCAGCTGGCGGTAGCAGTTTTTTGCCCGATCAAAAAATATTAAAGAAACAACAACTATTAATGGCAGCCGCTGGAGTTATGACACCCATTGAAGTGGTAGAGGAGACCCATGATGAAGAGCAGCAGGAAGAGGAGAATGATGAGGATATGGATGATGATAATGTCGAGGTGCTAGCACCGCTACCGCCTCCTATAGGAGGCACTAGAAAAGGCAATGGACCAAATGGTAGCAAAAATTCACCTTAACATTCTACCTGCAATTGACTTTAGTTTTATTCATTTCTTAACTTTGCCTGAGTAGAAATCAATATATATATATATATTGATATATATATATATATATATTCTTTATTTTTGTCATCTCATAAGTTCTTTTTCTCACTTTTATTTTGAGCAAACTTCGTTGTTTTTCTTTTCATTTTTTTTTTTGATAATTTTTCTCGCTTGAAAGTTTGACAGGAAATGAAGAAGAGAGTGCCACATCGTTGCACCATTTTATGTAGCCTTTCATCAATCAAAACTGTTGCAAGTTGCAACTTTTGAATTGCTTCACTACTAGTTATGTTGCTGTTGTTGTTGTTGTTTTTGTTTGCTCATGTATGTTGTTGGTTTGTTCATTTCATGTCAGCGAAACATATTTCACTTCTCGCAACGTTTGACGTTCAATTTTTGCGTTGATCTTTTGACACTTGATTTTGTTTTATTCGCAACATGGCAGATTTATTGGCCATCTCCTCATCGACTTGTTTGCCGGCTTACGCATTCAGTAATAAATCACAGAACTATTTTTGCAACTATTTTTCTTTTTTTTTTTTCATTTCTTTTTATCAAGCGAATATTTTGTTTGTAAAGAGTATTTATGTACTTTGCTTTGATAACTTTTTGGTTTTTTTTACCTTCTCCCTTTGTCTGTTATTTTTTTTGTATTTTGAAATAACTGAAATATCAATTTCTCTGATTTTACAGCACAAATATCACAATGGGATATGATATTCTATGGCACAGAGACGCCAGCTCAACCGGATGACGAACCCCATGCCGACACTCCTGATCAATTTCTATATGGTAATGATATGGCCCACAATGATATAGAATACGATGCGAGTGGCCAATGGCGAAATATGCAACAGGTAAATTGATACACTAATTAGTAGTTTTCAAATGGAAAATGGGAAAAATGTAAAACTATTATTTTTACTGGGATTTTATGTAATTGTAAATATAAGCTGCCATGTTTTAAAGAAAACTTCTTTTAGTTTTTACGGTCGTTCATTAACTAGGACAGAATTATTTGGTCTCTAAAATTAATCAAAATTATAATGAATTTTATAAGAAAAATAAAAAAAAACAAATTAAAATACATTCATTAATAGTTATGATGATGGAAAAGAAGACTTTGCGAAAGAAAATCAAAAATGTAGAATAAAGCTGTATTAATTATATTCGATTCAATTTAAATTCCGTTAAATAATATAAAAAAAAAAAAAATTTGACCCATCAATTTATTATCAATATTTAATTTTTAATGAACGACCTTTTTATAAGTTTTATCGTTTTGTATTTCTCTGTTTCTTTTTTTTTTGGTTTTCTTTATTTTGGTTTTTGGTTTTGCAGTGCTTCGCTAACGATTTGCCAGATATTGGGAATATAAGTAATTCCCCTCTCCAAGAGAATCGGGACAGAACTTTGCGTGCCTGCATGTGGCTGCTAGCTTGACGATAGGATGCAAATAAAGGCCTTGCCAATGCTTCCCAAACTGTATCAGATAATAAACTGCTGAAAATGTCGCCTATGTGTGCGAGGGTGTTTGTGTTTCTGTATATATGTGTGTGTGTGTGTGTGTGTGTGTGTGTGTGTATGTGTCTGTGCTTGTGTATGACTTTATGTGTAGGTAGCTTCTTCTTTATTTTCATTTTGTGTTTGGCATGCAAGTTTTCTTTTCTTTTCTTTCGTTTTTTTTTTTTGTAACATTTTCTGCATACATTTCTTTTTCTTCTTTGTTTGCTCTAATATACAGTAAAGCAGCCTAAAAGTAGGCAAAATACTTTCAATAGCTAGTCATAAATTTGCAAATACTTCGCATGCAAAGTCCTAACATTACTTCTTTCCTTTCTATTTATTTTTTTTGCAAAATTTCTTGGCGTGGCGTCGGGCATTATGCCAAGTCAAGGACCAACTTTTTCTCTTCTTTTTTTCTGCTGTCATAAGCAGCTTGGGCATTAAAATTTACCATTCACGTTAGGTTTTAGAAGCATTTGGTGGTTAGGGAAGGCAAGGGATGTAATTTTAAGGGGATTTCCCCTGTTCGCTGAAGCATTCGCTGCGCCTGTTGGCAGGCAACAAAATTTTTAACCTTTTGGCACCTAAAATTGTCGTTTAAGAGCTTTCTACGGCACTACTAGGACCTTCAGCTAGGATAACTAAAAGTGCAGTGACCTTAGTTTTTTTCTTACTTACTCTTTTATATATATATGTATATATATATACACTATATATCTTACCGCTTGAACTGCCAGCAAAAACTTTTTGCATAACAAACATTTTTGTTTTTAAATACCCTTGAATAAAAGGGTATTTACATTATAGCCAGCCATTGATACGGGCGTGAAGAAAATAAAGTGAACTGTTTTAAGAATTTCTTAGCTTTAGGATTAAATTTGTACAACAATGGAGCCACTTTTAGTTATATTTAATGATAATGCACAATAAATGGTGCATTTAGTTGATATACAGACCTTTCAAGGAAAGATTTGTTTCTATTTGGCCAGGATATTTCGTATTTTTAACCAACTTAATTGACACTGAAGAACATTTATTGAAATGGAAATTATTTATAAACAATATTTTTTACATTTAAATTTGATTAGGCCAACTTTTATGTAAAACTTTAAAGCGATGTCGATTTGTAGGGTATACAAACTTCGTCACTTACCAATTCTCTACATTATTTTAGTGTTTTACGAACACGCGATGTACAAGGCATTAGATGTGAAAGTCAAATAGAGAGAGCGAGAGAGAGAGAGAGATAGGCATGCCAAAGACAGGGGACGGACATTGGTAAAGGGGCTTGGCTATAAATAAACACACATATACCACACACACACACGCACACATATATAAGCACTTAAAATGCCAGACAGTGCGGCAACATGCAATGAACTATAACAGAAATCACACAGACGACATTCAAACAGAATGACAGACAGACAAAATGGCAGACAGAAGAAAATGGGAAACCTCTATTTTTGTCCCCTAAAACTATACTTTAAAGTTTAAATTTCAATTCTTAAATTCTGCATTTGAAGATATATTTATCATTTACAATATATATGTAATTAATTTCTATTTTTTGTATATTTTTTACTCTCGTTTCAGGTGGGCGAAGTGGGCATGACACGAGATCGTAGCAATACCGCTGCGTGCCTTAAATGGAGCGATCAAAAGTGCTTAGGTTTGTCTTGTTTAATCTTTTTATTGATTATGCAAAACTTTTATCTAAACTTTAAACATGCCAACAAGAACAACAACAACAAAAGCATTAGATAATTTATTAGGAACAACAAAAGAACAAATGAACAAAACAAAAATTAATCGTACTTTGTAAAAAACCCAATAAGAACAACAAACAAAAAACAAAAGAAAAAAAAACAAGCGAGAAACACTTTCAATTCCAATTTCAAGTTTGAATCAACTGAAGAACAACTGAATGTAAGCAACAAGAACTAAAAGAACAAGAACAAGAAAGCAAAAATTAAATTAAGTAAAAAACGAAAAATTAGAGTAGAAAACTAAATATATATATATACATATATATGTAGGTATATATATATGAAAGAAATTCGCATTGCAAGTCCAAAAATATATACTAAAATTTTTGTAGTTAAATTTAAATATAAGTCTAGTTTTACATACAAAACGCAAACACGCACACACACCACACGCACACACACACACAAACAGACAGACAAACAGACAAATATATACAGTATTTGGGGGCGTATACAATTATAGGCGTGGCAAAAGAAAAAATGGTTGTTCTTTGCGTTAAGCACAAAGCGATAAAATTTGATTAGTTGGAGAATGCAATATATACTTACACATAAATATACAAATTATACATACATACATATACATATATAAACATACTGATATATACATACCTATATAGTTTAGTTCAATTTCATAATTGTTTTCATTTGTTTTTCCTATTTTTTGTGTGTTTATTTTTATTATATCCTTGTAAATCTCTTGTCTGTCTGAATTACACACAAATCTTTATCCTATAATCTATATCCTTCAACACTAATCCGATCAATCAATATTTTAGTGCAATAATTCTTTCATTCAACAAGATATTTTTGCCATTAATTTTTCTGATCTAATCTAGAATATATTTTCTATAAAACATTCTATATGTGCAAATAGTAAATTGAAACCGATCGAAATATATGACTTTATCCTATAAATCCAATAGGAATTAAGATTTCATTGCAATAACTTTTGATCATTGCCTGTTAAGACATTTTTTTTTATTATGTATATTATTTATTTATACGATTCTAAATGAGTTAAGAAGAAACGAGTTTTAGTGCAATAAATTTTGTGATTTTCCAAAAATATTAATTATTATTATTAATATTTAACTTTGCCAAATTTTCTATACTAAACGGTTGGCGCTATTTAATCTGAATGATCTGTTTTACAAGGGTATATAGAAACATCGGCAGGTCCGATTTTAGCTCCAATTATTGGTTTTTGTTTCTATTTTTAATACATTTTGCTTTTCAATTTGCCTGTGCCAAAGTGTTGAAAATCGGAAACATCATTTGTTAATAATTTGTTAATTCTTTGAATTGTTTTTTAATTTTTTTGTTTTTGTGCACTCATTTTGTACAGTTTTATAAGCTTTGAATGCTTCTTTGTTTCAGTCCTTGCCCGCTACCAATTAACTTGAGTCTTCTGTATATTATATATGATTATGATTAAAACAAAATAGTAAACTATTTCAGATATAGCCAAGCCAGCTAAATAGTCGACAACAGTTTGACAAGCATTGCTCTCTCGATATGCTTTGCTTTCTTTAATTCAATATTTGCTTTTCATCGATTTTTTTTCTTTTTTTTTTTTAATTTTGCAAACTGAAAAGTCACGCAAATACACAAATTAACCGTGTTTAGAGTTCATAGTAAAAGACTGTTTCTTAACCTTAAAAAAACTAAGCTAAACTTAAAAAAAAGAAAAAAACAAAACTTTTAAATGGGTAGCCAAAAAACAACAACAAAAAAAGAAGAGAAACAAATAAAATGAAAAACTAAATTTCTAGTATTAAGGCATCAAGCAAAAAAAAAACGAAAACAAAAACTTTTGTATTTAAATCTAAACTAAAACTATTTAAAAGGCATTGGGGATAGAAAAGTGAATGAAAACTAAAATTTTAGATTTTAAATTTTAGTATAAAAACTTAGGCATCAAAACCAATATGAAACAATAACAATTTATACAATTATATGTATATCTAACAATTTAAAAGCCAACAAATGAAGAAAACAAAAACAAAAAGAAGTTCCTGCAGTTGCAACAAAAAAAATTTTTTTTTGGCGCACAAAAAATGCCAGAAGTAAAACTACAATCAATTCTTTTAGCTTCTAGTCATATTTAGTTTTATGTGCGCCAAAATAAACAAGTTTCAACACAAACTTTGTTTGCTGCAAAGAATTGCCTAATTTGTTTCCCATATAAGTCAAATAACTACACACACACACACACCACAGACAAACACACAGAATATAAACACTTAAAACAAACATTTATTAAGCCGCTCGTCGCACAGTGGAATGAAATTGGCCATAGAATTGAATTGCATTGTTTCTTAGTTATGCCGGAAAGAGGAAAACAAACTGAAATAACCAAATAAGTTCACAATTTCTTTTTTTTTAGAATACTTTCTTCCTATGAAGAGGCAAACTAAGCAAACTTTCCACAATACTTATTTTCGAAATTGATATATGTTAATCTGATTATTAAATCAGTTTAAATATCATTCAAAATATCTGGCAAATACAGGTCACTGTATATTTGGATTAGCGGTTTAAATATACTTATTCCTGATTGGACAAAAGAAGTACATCAGAAATATGGTATAAAAACAAAGAATACACACACGCACACACACACAAATACACATATCTTTGTTACCTAATTTGTTGCTTAATACCTACGTATGAAACAAAGAATACTTTAAACTAAAACAAACAAAAAAACAAAATCAAAAGGCAACACGAGTGCAATAATTAATTTTAAATATTGCAGATTATATAATTACAAAATATTTTTCTTCCAAAACATATCGTAATTTTTATAATTTCATCGGTACAAATTTTCTCATTATCAATTTCTTAATTCTATATATTTTATTTTTTATTTATTTTTTATTTTTTAAATGAATAATAATCATATCGGAAACTGCACAATAAATATGTCAAAGAAAAATATATACATAATTAACTATATAATTTTCTGTTTAACTAAACCAATAATTATAGAATTTTTTTGTTGTTGTTGTACTTAGCAAAACACACTTACAGTGAAAAACCAATTAAGTTTAACAATAATTCAACAAATATACATACATATACATATATACTTCTAGCATTTTTCTATATCTACACTGACAACAAACTAAAACAAAAAAAATAATAAACAATATTATTAACTCTACTACATATACTTTACCCCAAAAACAAACAAAAACTATCAAAAAAAAAAATGATTATGTTTTAGACGCACAAAAAAAAATTCACGTAGAGAACAAAATAATTTCGGCACACCGAAGTTTATATATCCTTGCAGTTTAATGAAATTCAATTCTTCCTTTAAGGCATTATATTATATCTGTATGTAGATATTGATTATCTCGTATAACATTTGTTAAAAGTTTCAATCATATTTGTTTTTAAGTAGTATAAATTATGGTCCGATCTAAACCTTAAATGGATTATCAAGGGTATATAGAAAATATATCTTTTATGCGCTTTATTTTATCTATCGTTTAATTCTATCAACTCGCATTGGGGCTTCGGTACTTATAATTCTAAAAAACTTTTGCTAAACTCGATAAACAAATTGAAATTAATTTTTAAACCCTAATTACTCAACAAAAAAAAAAAAACAAATTAAAATCAATAAATGAAAAAGCCAAATTAATATCTAAGCTTAAACTTAATAAATAAAATATAATATTAATAATAAACAAAATGAAAACAAAACAAAAGCTTAAAAAAATATAAAAATGGTACTAGGGCCTGGGGTAGCTATTAAAACAAATAATGCAAATAAAAATTTAAAAAAAAAAACACTTTAATGCTATAAATTGTATAAACAAAACAAAAACACGAAATTGAAACAAACAAACTAAATTGCTTGCGGCAAACAAAGTGAAATTGAAAAATTCAACTTTTTTAAAATGTAAATTAAAGAATGAAAATAATAAAAATTAAGAAGGGAAAGCGTAATGTTTACTACTTACTCTAGGTAAGAGATCGAAGAGCAGAGATATAGAGAACTAACAAACCCGAAAGTTTGAAAATAAAAGAAAGGCAAATAAGAAACCCATTTGTATGTATGTTTTGTGTATATATCTATCTTATATAAATATATATATAACTTATATGAGTAATTAATAAATGCATTGAAAACGTATAAAAATCTGAAACCAAATTGCCAAAGCATTTTCCATTTTCCATTCAACAACAGAAAAATTCAAACACAAAAAATTAAGCAAACCAAAAACAAGCAAAAAAAAACGTGCTCAAAATTTTTTTTAGCTAACTTTGACTGCAATGTAAGCAAACATATCAAACATTTTCAATCAAGGTGAGTTTAGTATGAAAAAAACAAAAAAAAACATTAAAAAAGCATTTTTCTCACTTTTTTTTAAAATTTTTGGTTACATTTTTTTCTAATTATTATTGGTTTATACCCTAACATTCTAATTCATTTTATAATTTGTCTTTGTTTCCTTTTTTTCGTTAATCTTTCCTACCTAACACTTACGCTTTTCATGTTAATATCTAATAAGTACAAAAACAATGTAGTTGACGCTAACCAACACTGGTTAAGGTACAGTCTACACATATTTTTGTATAAATACACGCAAATACAAGGATCCGCTCACCTGCACCGCTTATATACTCTTCAAGTTGTATTAGGCAAATTTTTTGAGCATGTTTTTTTTTTTGCGTCAACTTAGTGAACGAATTCATATTATTGAATTTTTTTGTTGTTAAATAGATGTGTTTCAGTATTGAAATTAGTCTATCCATTAAAGATTTGAAATGTGTTTTTTGATTTGTAAACCGCTAGCAAATGAAATCTTTTGTTGTTTTTTTTTTTTATTTTAATTTAACTTAAATTGTAACTGCACTTCATTGATACATAATCATTTAACTTAATCTATTAACTAATTCTTAACTATTTTCCGCTACTATCCAACACTGTCTGGGAGGTAATTTGACTTAAACCCCCAAAAGGAATAAGCAATTGAAACTCACTGTATCTATTTTATATCCATTCACAGAATGCAAGGATCCCACATATTTCTTTGAAGGACTCTGCTATGATGAATGTCCCCTGCATAGTTATCGCTATGATGGTGAGGAAAACGAAGAGGACACAGATGACGAAGAGAATGATGAGAGCAGCAGTACTACCGATGCTCCTATATCATCTTCCGTATCGTTGTTATCGCCATCAATTGGTCTAGCCACAGATCACCCGTTGATTGCTGCAGTTCCCAATAGCGTTAACGAGAAGGAGGATCCTCTGCAGGCGGAGGATCGTCGACGTCGAAGAGATTCTTCTGTTCTAACCCCTCTAATTCTGGCCCAGCGACACATATGCGTTATATGTGATAGGAGTTGTCTGGGTTGTTATGGTCCTTTGGCTTCACAATGTACCAGCTGTTATCCTGGCAGCCAATTGCGAAAGCAGACAAATGAGACCTTCTGTTATGCGTATGTAGTGCGTAGTACAGGTCTCGGCACAGTGGTAGATGTATCCAATTTGGATGGAGAATCATCCAATTCCACCCGGATGCAATACATGAGTTGGACCACAACTCTTCTTGTTATCGCCGTTGTTATCA
This sequence comes from Drosophila emarginata, assembly GCA_037075365.1. Lineage (NCBI taxonomy): Eukaryota > Metazoa > Arthropoda > Insecta > Diptera > Drosophilidae > Drosophila > Drosophila emarginata. Next base: position 16,435,201 of record JBAMCD010000221.1, on the reverse strand, counting down.
CTCTGATTGGTGTGGTTTTGGCCGGTGGTATGGTGTATAACAGACGTGCGGCGAATGCAACGCGTTCCAGTGATCAACTGTACACCCGTGTGGCTCTCATGGCCGATGAAAGTGATGATGATGATGAGGATGGCGGCGATGAGGAAATCTTTACAACACGAATTTTGGGTCCACAAAAGGCACACCTCGATTACCGAGACGAACTTAAAATCCCAACGAAGCTGCTGGCTGAAGAAAACGATGACGAAGCAGATGAATAATTAACCCAGCTGGTATCTAATCAAAATGAAATGAAATTAGTCATGGGCTCTATTAAAACTCAAAAAATGTAATCAAAATCCCATTAGATAAATTATCAATTAAGTGATTTTAAAAATCATTCATTGATCCCCCCTTTTATTGCTTATTGTTAAATTTATACATCATTCAAGATACATACATATCCTGATTATATCTATTTAACTATTCATATATATTTATTAACAGCATTTAAACAACTAAATTTTGTAAGTGAATCGATTCCAAAATTTGTTGAAAAAGTATTAACGAAGTAAGCAATCAAGACTGCAAAATGTCAATTACGATTGTTGATATTTAACATACTAAACTCTTCGCATGTCAGACTTTTAAAATACATATACAACTTTATATACATATCTTATAAAATATGGCATTAGTAAATATATATACAATAAATAAAATCCTGTAAAGTCAACCCTTTTTTTGCTCTTCTTTCTCTAAAAGGCATGGAGTTTAATCCTATGAAGCGACTTTTGATATTAGCAAAATATATTTGTTTTGGCTTTCACGAAATCAGATTGTCGATTTTTATGCAAAAATGTTAAATTTTCTATGAAAATTTTATTGCAATTTCTGTAAGGGGGTAGGTCGTCAGAATTCTCAAAAAAATAGAAAAATCCTTGTAACTCCTCTATTTGAAGGACTATTGGGATGTCCTTTGGCCTGAAGGAAGTCCTTGTTGAGAGGCGTCGACTGGCATACCCAGATCCTTGCTCGTCCTTTAAACAGCTGAGAAAAAAGGACTTTTTGTTGTAGAGAAAATTGGCAATAACTCGTAAGTCCTTTGAAGGATCAGGATGAGACCACTGTCAAAAAAATTCTACTAACAAGGACTATCTTCAGTGTAAAGGACATCGCGATAATCCTGCCAGGAGTCGAGTTATCAAGGATTTTGGGTTTTTGGCATTTTTTTTCGCTCTGTCGAGTATAAAATTTTTTGTAGCATACTTCTAAGGTAAAATCGAGAAGCGACAAAAAGAAATTGCAGACTTCGGGTCAAAATGAATAGACAAAACTCAAAATTTTATTTTAAACAATATTCATACATATAACGAACATAAAAGTGTTTTGCAGACAGAAAATAGCAACCCCTTTACCCGTAACCCATTACATAGGCAGTTCCGGAATAATAACGGAACTTAATCTCATATCTCACGCATTTATTTCTGCAACCGCCTCGTGGCTCGTCTGATGAGCCGGTTCTCTGGTGCACTTGGCGGTAGTGCAAATATATTGTTGGCATTTAACTGCTGCGGATTTGTAGGCATTGCTGGCGAGGATGTGGCAGCACCAAATTGGAATGCCGCTGTTGGATTAGTTTGTGCCGGTGCTGGAGAGCTGAACACATTACTTGCAGATTGTGCAGCACCAAAATTAAAGGGCTTGGCGTTACTGTTTGGAGCTGCGGATGTACCACCAAATTGTGCAGCACCCACAGCATTGGCAAAAAGATTACCACCGAGTGGCGCTGCAGCAGGGGCAGGTGATGCAGTTGTGTTTCCACCAAAGTTAAAGGGTTTGCTTTGATTGCCTCCAGCTGGCGCAGCACCACCAAATTGACCAAAGTTTGAAGTTGGGGCAGGAGCAGGGTTAGATGCTGCACTCCCATTACTGTCACCGAAACCAAAGCTAGGTTTTACCACACCTGTGGATGCACCAAATATGTTCGATGCGATATTTGATTCTCCATTAGTTTTGTTAAGAGTGGCCCCGAAGGAGAAACCACGGGCAGAATCAAGATTCGTTTGTTGTTGTTGCTGCTGCTGCTCCACAGTTGCTGATGATGCTGCACCTCCAAATGTAAAAGGCTTCGTAGTGGGAGCTGATGTTGCAGCTGTTCCTGTCGATGACGCTTGGTTTCCAAATACGGAAGCCGGTTTCTGAACTGGAACTCCGCCAAAATTGAAAGCGGATGATGATCCTGGTCCCGACCCATTGTTTGTCGTTGTTGCTGCTGGTGAGGCTTGTGCTGATGCTCCACCAAAGCTAAACAAGTTATTGCTTACGTTGTTTGTTGATGGCTTCGCTCCTCCAAATGTAAAGGGTGCGGATTTTTCAGTGGTTGCAGCTGGAGTGGATGCGACTGATTTAGTTCCACCAAATGAAAAGGGAATAGATGTTTCAGTGGATGCAGATGCCACTGCAGCTGCCGGCTTTGCTCCACCAAATGTAAAGGGTGCGGATGCAGCATTTGCTGCTGGTGCGGCAGCATTTGCGGCACCAAATGCAAAAGGAGTGGATGTTGCTGCGGCTGGCTTCTGTTCAAATGGATTTTGTCCAAAAATATTGGTGGTGGTTCCAGTAGGTTCAGCTGGCTTAGACGTGTCGTTTGTGCCAAACGAGAATAGATTAGTACTGCTGGTAGTTGAGGGCTGCATCGACGCTGTTGTGGTTGCCGTTGCCGTAAAATTAAATCCTTTGACTGTCTCCTGACTAGATGCACTGCTAGTTGGTGCTGTTGTTACATTCTGATTTGGTTCCGATGACTTAAGTGCATTGGCAAAGGAGTTGTTTGACTGGCTGCCAAAAAGGGGCTTCACAGTGGCTGCAGCAGTAGGAGTAGCGGAAGATGTGGCTGCCTCTGGCAGCTTGAAGTTATTAGCAAAAGTATTCGATTGATTACCAAAGACGCCCAATGCTCCACTAACGGCTGGAGCTGCAATGTTGCTACTAAAAGTGAAACCACTAAATCCAGAGTTTGTACTGCTTCCATTTGGTGTTGTTGTTGTCGTTGTTGTTGTTATTGAACTCGTTGTTGCTTTGTTCAATTGTCCAAATGTGGCTACCGCTGGCGTCGTTGCAGCAGCTGGTGTTGCGAATGTTGCAGTTGTTGTTGACGGTGGTGCAAAAGTGCTGCCACCAAATGTAAGTCCTGTGGTTGTTGCTGTTGTTGGGTTAGTGGCAATTGTGCTGCTTATCGCAACAGAATCCTTTGGAATGCCTGTTGTTGTTGTCGCCGCCGTCGTCGTCGTCGTGGAATTGCCAAATGCCAATAGAGCTGAACTATTCGAGTTATTGGCCGAAGTAGCATCGAATTGAAACATTGGTTGATTAGCCATTGTTGTCCCAGGAGCCTTTATTTGTGTTTCATCAATTGTTGGCGCTTTAAAAGTTAATGTGGGAATACTAACTGATGTAGTTGTTGGCGTTAGGGTTTGGGATATGCTCGGTTTGCTTGTTAAATCAGAACCTACTAAACCGATTCCGTTTGAGCCGGTAGCAGCTGTCTTGTTGGCTGTTGCTCCTTTAACCAAATCCCCAAATGTAAATGGTGCTGCAGTTGTTACTGTTGCTTGTGTTGCTGGCGCTATTTCGCCTGCAGTTGTTGTTGCTGCTGCTGCTGCTGCTGGTGTTGGTTTTAATGTGGTTATCTGTTTATCTAACTTCAAGATGGGTTTCACCTGCGCCGTTGTGGCGTTTGATTGTAATTTTAATTCCACATTTGATGTTGTTAAAACACTCTCACTAGTCTTAGTTATTGTTTTTGTCGCTGTTGTTATTGCAGGTGTTTCAGTTGTCGATGTAACGGTTGTTGTAGTTGCTAGTCCCGTAATCGTTGCTGCAGGAGTTGACAATTTGGACGTTGGTGCATCATGATCATCTTCCGTTTCACCAACATAAATTTCACCCCGCAGACCGCTCAACATAATGGCCAATTTGGTCTTTTGCATTCGCTCTATTACTGGATTCTTGCCAATCCCTCCGATAATTGAATTCTGTTGCTTGGGCTTTACAAATTGTATGCTCGCATACTCGTCTGCATCCAGCTCAGGGCTATCTAAATCTAATTGTTGCTGCTGTTGTGTCTGACTCTTCTGATGAGCATTGAAGAGAGTCAATTTAGGTTTAGGTGCTACCGGCAAAGAATCTGCCTTCGATATGGATTGCGGCACACCGTCTACTTCAGTGGGTGCAGAGTGCATTCTTGGCAGGGCTACGGCCACCGGTATGCTTGTAGGTATAGGCATACTCGAAGTCTTGTACACAGTATCTGTTTCCGCCTTGCGTTGTATTTTAGCAGCATGTTCGCAGGAGGAGCTTTCTGAAGAACTGCTAGCGCAACTGGCGTTAACAACGGACAACTCGTGGCCGGATCTCGACTGGCTCTGGTTAACTTTCATGTCGTATAATTTCCTTTTGTTGCAATGGCGACGACTGGAACTCAAGGAGGAGGCAATATCATTGTTATAAGTGCAAATCCGTCGTTTTGCTGCCTGCTGCTCCGGCGACAACTGCTGAGTTGTACTTAATGTGGGTGAAACAATGCTATTAGATTGCAGATGCTGCAGTAATGGCAGCGACGGCGGCACATTATGTTGCTGTCTTAGCGGAACGGCCACAGTAAGTGGTGGCCCCTCCCGCTGCCGTTTGAAACTGACTGGTGAAGGAACTGCCTGTTGTGGCGATTGTATATGACTCGTCATGCGTTTCTTCCCAATCTCGTGAGGCGACTGTGTTTCCTGCAAGCAAAGAAAGTCTGACCAAATGCAAATAACATTTGATAAACGTGGAGAACTTACGCCACTATTAATGCGTTTTCTGGAAATCTCCTTTAACTCTTCCAATACACTGCGAGTGGGTTCAATCTCTTGCTGCGTTGGTGGTGGATGCAATATAGGACGATTCTCACGCGACAACTGCTCCGATCCCGGCTGTTCGCCTAATTTGTGAACTGCGCCCACCACCGAATTGGAACGGAGCAGGCTGGCCAGTGTATTACCGCTGTAGAAACTGCGTCCGGGTGGCGCTATTTGTGTTACAGACAACTTGGGCACACTGGGCTTGTGCGGAAGTGGAGAAGCTATTGATCTCCTTGATCTAACCAGTGGATTTGATAAATTGTTCACAGATATGCTACGCTGTAGGCGTCCTACTCCTGCACTCTCGTGATACTTGGCAATACGGGAGGCGAGACCAGTGCTATTAACATCAGCATAGGTTCTAAAGGTCAGAGAAGAAATATTAAAGCACGTGTTGATGCTAGAGAATAATGCATTGGCTTACCTGGGATCCAATTGGCTGAGATTCAATTTTTGGCGCGTGTTGGTCATTGAGGATGTACTTCGATTCAAGTCAACAATGCTTTTGTTAGGTGACCCTATGTTTAGGGAACAAAAGGAGTTACTGCGTTGGCCTTGACTGATGCTCCGTTCTCCTCTGTCATCAAGGTCGCCGCCATGCAACGTATACAGTCGGTTAAGTTTGCTGATTTTAATGGGAACAAAGTTGAATTTAAAGCTACTTGTATATATAAACGGAGTTAATAATTAATACTTACGGAGTTAATGTAGTTGTTGGTGCTCTATCAATCCGCGTTGAGTCAGCCATGGGATTGGCCAAACCTTGGCGGGGCGGCACAGCGCTCAAATTCAAACTAAAACAGCTTTCCCGTTCCATTGTTGCGAATCTTATTAGCAACGTCACCAGGTACAAACAAAATCGAAATATGTTCTTTGACACAAATAATTTTTTAAACTTTTCACATTAAACCCAAAAATTAAAAAACCACCTGGCGAAATTATTATTCTCGTGTTGCGTCTGATTTAGTGCTGGCGGAACATCGATAAGAATATTGATATATCGATGCTTTGCGTTTTTCGATAACATCGATTATTTTTCCGAACATCGGATTTTTCGACAAGTGTTGCGTTGCCAGATCAATCAGTTTTCTAATTGCTCGCTTTTGATTTCATTTTCGACGACTGGCATTAAAAACGATCGATAAGTAATTGAATCGTACCGCGTAAGATAGTAACGCACGTTTGAATAACAGAGATCCGAGCATTACGCGGTTGCTATATCAATTAAAAACTCAATAATTATGTAATTTATAATATACCATTATTTATACTGTAAATTTGAAAGTAATTCTTTGAGCTTTAAAACTTTTTCTGTTGGATCTAGTTTTCAATGCGATAACTTTTTAATAATTAATTTTCTATAACCTGAGGCAAGAGTCGCACACGAGCAGCTCGTGTAATATGTAACTTAGACTTTAAGTGGGCCTTTAAGTGAGTGCTTCGTTGAAATGGTTGATCGCAGATGGCACAGCTGTTAAGAGGAATAATAATTTGAATTCTTGTATAACTTTAAGAATCTAGAACCACTTACAAAAATGGACGGATACCAGTATGTACTAATTCATGCCTTTTGCGTCCTGAAGCCGAACTAAAGGCTTTATTACAATACTCACAGCTATATGGACGGGCATTTGTATGAATCCTGAAAATAAAAATATGAAAATTATTAAAGAGTCTTTAAATATAAGTGTGCTACCTACCGCTCATGAATAAGACGTGTTGTGCTATTGTGAAAGGTCTTACCACAATATTTACAGGCGTAAGGCTTCTCGCCCTTATGTACAATCCGGTCATGCAAACTCATCAGATGCTCAGTGTAAAATCTTTTGCCACATTCAGTGCAAGCAAAGTTTTTTACGCCTGTGTGCCGCAACATATGGAGCTTGAAGTTGCTCTGGTCAGTAAAATGACGACCACACTGCTCACAGATACAATCTCGGCGACGTTGTTCTCGCTTACGTTCGGTAGCTTCTTTTTCCGATAGATTCTTCCAGGTCCTGTAAGGTTTACGAGTAGATCTATTCGGCTCGGCGTCAATATCTGGATTCTTGCTGTCCTTACAATCTCTACTTGCTTTGGTTACAGTGCTTTTACGTGGTCGACCTGGGGATTTCTTTTTAATACTTTCAGCTGTTGGTGAAGGTGAAGATAACATCTCATCAATATCATCTGGCTTTGCTTCTGTATTTTCACTACTATCATCACAGAAGCTTAGCATTTCTTTTTGCACAGTTGTAATCAGAGTTTCAGCATCCTCAGTTAGGTCCCCATCTTTATCCATCTCCTCGGCTCTCCCGGTACTGATGGAGCTATTGTCAAAGTCGGTTTCCGGAAAGCCAAGGAGATCCTCAACCTCCTCGTCAACATCATCGAAAGCATTGTCCAATATATTGCCGGGCGTATCAAACTCATCATTTGCATCTATAACGATGTCGTCCTTAACAATCAAATCATCTTCACTGTTTTGCCATAAGCGTCGTTCCAGAAAACGTTCCTGTGTTTTAATGCAACGCTCCCTAAACACTATGGCCTGGTTTAGATCTAAAATGCAGCAAGCACAAATAGAAGTCGGCAGATCCGCCTCATTGACCAGCGTCGTTCCAGATACCAACTCAATATTAACCAACACCTCCGCATTCTCTGTCTTGAAGAGATTTTTTGCCTTTCGGTTATATATAATGCCAGCGCAAGTGCGACATTGCCGCGTCATTTTGGAACATAGCACATTAGAAATAAAGAACAGAAATTTCAATAAATAAACAAATACTTTTTACAAAAAGGTGCACAAACTGCTTGATAAAAATCAGAGTTGCCAGAAATATTTTTGCAACTGTGGCAGCACTACTACGTCTTGTGTGACACTAACTGATTCACACCGTTTGTGACTCCTCATTAGCTAACTTATTATTTAATCCTTTAGAAAAATTCATTAACTGGAGATATTGAAAAAACACTATAGAAATAAATATGATGTTACAATAACATTAAAATTAGCATTAACAATTAACCTTACAAGCTTAAAGGTTGGTAATAGAGAAAACTGTCTATATAAGGAGTGCAGTGTCTTTCAAAACACAATGCAACAAAACTTGTTTTTAAGATGGCTGTATTATTATAATAGTCCAATCGTAAAACAACCATTTAATATTAGTTAGTTATATCTATTTGTTACAGCGCATCTTAACATTCACATTCAATTTTAAAGACTCATTCAATTTTAAAGACTAAGACATTTGCGAACTATGTATATATCATATATGTATAAGAAATTCTCAATAGGCTGAATAATTATTATAAATCATCATAAAACCATAAAATCTCCTTGTCGTCTGTATTGTACAATTAAAATATTACTTTAATACATGATTAAAAGAACATTTTGATATTTGAATTAATTAAAAGAGTTGGAATCAAGGAGTATCAACGAATTGGAATGTTAACAAACAGATTACACGCGTCCCTCTAATTTTTGTATCAGATCGTGGGTCTGTTCGATGATACTGTAGATAAATGGTCGTTCCATAGGATCAATGCGTAGCATGTACCGGATTAGCTCGTGCATTTCCTGTCGGGAAAGTTAATTTAAATATAAAAGTTACATATAGATTTTATAATTGCTGTAACTGCTTACATTTGTGTATATTGAATCCTCTGGAATGTTGATATTTCCACTTAATACGGCCAAGGCAACGCTATCGCCGCGCTCATAGATGGGGTCAAAGGGCGAATTGAAATAGCACATAGCGTATAAAACACAACCAAGACTCTAGAAAGAGATCAATATGTTAAATTATTTATACATTGATTTGTCAAAACTACATGACTTTTAATCGCACCCATATGTCCGTCCGTTCATCGATTGTACAATACGTTTTTACTGTAAACAACTCTGGAGCTCTATATACAATCGAGCTCCTTTCCTCGGCCTCATCCTGAAGACGCTGGGCATCAGACTGGCCAACAATTTGTAATCTAGCCTCCGTCATGGATCCTAGATCCACAATGATAGGCTCAAAGGAGTCGGATAAGCATATATTGGCAGTTTTCAAATCACGATGAGCCAAAGGTACCGGTTTTGCCTCATGAATGGATTTGACTCCCTCGCATACACCAAGAAAAATTTGGAGAATTTGAGCCTCTGGCATGTAATCCTGTTTGCGCGCTCGCATTTGTAAATGATCCGCCAAAGATCCATGCTTGTAATAGGGCAGGACGATGAACAGGGTCGATGTGGTATTTATGACTATATCTGCATGACCCTTGAGCTCATAGTCTACAACTTGAATAACATTGTCCGAGTCAATCTTTTTGCAATTCTCAATTTCACGCAAGGCTATGTTCTGGTCCTCGATGCTGTGACAGGTGATGCGTTTTATGGCATATTTTCTTCTGGTCGCAGAATTTTCGCCAAGGTCAATCAGTGAGAAGCCACTGTGTGCAATTGATAAGGAAAGATAATAAGATAGAGCAAATTTAAGCCATATAAAATGGGAATCTCTGATTGTGTTCCTTACCCCTGCGCCAGTCTATCGCGGATTGTGTAGCGGGAGCCATTGATGTTTAGTGTTTCTTTGCTGCAGAAACATCCACGTTTCACGATTAAAGCCCAGCCCAAACTATGCATTTTTAATTATTCTATATAAAACTTTATGCCTAACAACTAAATTATTTGAATATAAAAATCTAAATAAAAGAAAACAAACGAGCTACAGCTACCAAAACGTTTATACCTGAAGAAAGTTTGCAATAACCATAGATCGTCGATTTTAAAAATATATTACCAAATGCATTTTCTCAATTTAAATGTCATCCTAAAATTTGTGAATATTTCTCATTAAATTCAATCAGAATCTTAAAATATTTTAATGATAAGGTCAATTTTAATTTAAATATTTATTTTGGTTCGATTTAACTATAATTACTATGTAGTTTTTAATAATGCGTTTTGCTAATTAGTTCTTGTAAAATAATTATTTAGATAAATTCTTATACTTATAATTTATAAATAAGTTTCTTATATATATGCCGATGTTGTTTTATAACTTTCCGAACTAAAAAAGGCATAAACATCTAAATCGTAATCTTCCTTCACAGCTGTTTTCGGCTGGGCCATGTGGTTTTTGGGGTTGCCAGATGGTTTCCTCATATTTGCATGGTCTAGTTAATTTTATATCATTTATTTGAGTTTGATTAATGACAATTATGGAGGAAGAGGCTTGGCAAGATCTTTTAGGTATTAGCGCGGATCCACCCGACAGACGCGACAAGTGCGAGCAGTGCAAGTGAGTGTTAATGAATGCAACAGAAATTTTTTAGTACAATTACTATTTTGAGCTTGTTTGATTTCTAGACGTCCTGCTGTTGTTTGCTGGTGTCCCGCCTTACCTCAACCAGCCATTTCGGTGGCTTCACAAATTGTGATACTGCAACATCCTGCTGAAGAGAAACGTTCCCTGCGTACCGCTCTCATGCTGCAGCTTGGGCTGGAGCCGGGGAAATGTGTTGTGTATAAGGGCAAACGATTTCCCAATCAAAAGAACTATAAGGAACTGGAAAGTGTTTTCAATTCCGAGCAGACTTTACTTTTATATCCCAGTAAAGATTCCGTGCCTTTGGAGGAAATTGATAGAAGTAAAGGACCATATACCTTAATTTTAATAGATGGCACTTGGCCTCAGGCTAAGGCTATTTATGCCAGTAGCCCAATTCTGCATCAATTAAGACAGGTGAAGCTTATTGCTGTTGGTATAAGTGATTACATTATCAGGACGCAACCCACAGAGGGTTGCTTGAGTACTCTAGAGACAGCTGCCCAGTGTCTGGCTGTATTGGAATCCAAGCCCGATCTGCGACAATCTTTAGTGCGTCCTCTACATACTCTATGCAAATATCAACTGGACAATGGGGCTGTAGAACATCAGTCCAAGGAGTTTTTAATGAAGACCAATCAATATCCCAAACCCATTGGAAAGAGGCTAAGTCGTCTGCTTAATTATAGCAATACAGTGTGTGGCGCTGTGCCATTAGAAAGAGAGCAGGAAACGTGATAGGATCAATTTTATGCCTTAGAACTTTAATTATATTGTGCAACTAATGATAATTTTCTACTACAAGAATAGCAATACATATGTTTATCCTTAAAAGGATTTATTTGATTTTTAGACCATGGGCTTGTTCCTGGCATCTGTGGAAGCGCGTAGCATAGCGCATTTGGCTATAGTATAGGTACGCCTACATGGATTTTCTTCAGTTTCTGTTGAGGTGACATTTTTGTATAAACTTAGTTATCGCAAATTGATTAAGTCATTAAATCTTCTTACTAGCTTGACTCTCGCAATATTCAATGGAATCTCCTGTTGCTGGCCATAGATATTTCCTTACCAAATCAACGTTAAATTTAAAATTCTCGATTAAGCCGGATTTTTCAAAAAAGCATCGAAAATAGCACTAAAAATTGTTAGCCTTTAACATTTGAATAACATTTTCTACCTTCATTGTGCATACTTACCATGCTGGTGAGATCCTTATCATCAAGAACCGATTCCGTGTTATTAAATTGGAAGGCATAGGCTAACAAAATGGTGGTTAATATGATTATATATCAAAATGGAAATTCTCTCCTACAAAACTCACACATTGGTATAATGAAACTTTGATTACAGAAATGCATAATCTCATCAAAATCTATATAACCTGGCTCTTTGGGTGCTTCTGTAGTGGTCGTTACTTCTTCGATATCACCATCAAAAGTTTCGTAGCTAATGATAAATATATCGCCATTGTCCTTGGCATGATCTACCATTCCCAAAGTAACACTTAAGCTCAATAGAGCCACAATAGTCAAATTAAGGACACACTTGTTAAACATTACTGTAAATTATTTGATTCTGAACTGACAATATTGAGGTTTATATATATCAAAACTACTGCCAAGATGTGCGTGTGTGTATATAGTGACTATAGATAGGTATCACGCAATCCACAGTTAGAATGACAAATTTTCTTCATTTAATGTAAATAATGCTTAGGGAAATGGCGTGAGCCGAAATTGTTTTGCAATTGTCCAAAGAGTACACAATGGATAAATTAATGCTTATGTGATCTAGTTGTTTAAACTATTTAAAATCTTTTTAAACTTAACTGTTCAAGTTTCGAACCCCGCCTTTTTTGTGATTATGAATGGGATTTTCTTATGTAAACACTTACCATATGGAATCAGAAATTCTTCCGCGCAGCTCACCCTGGCGGTTAGAAATTGTGCATGTCTTTCGCCCTGCACTTTCGGATCATCTGTTACCATTTCCTGGCCATTTGCCATCCAGAGATACCAAGCAAATATCAGCACAATTACACGAATTGAAAACATTTTAAAAAACTATTGCCAGAAACTGGCTACAGATACGCTTTTATACTTTAGAGATGTATACCAATTATTGCTAAATGGCAATAAACGTTATTTTTGAAATCGTTTAAACTAAATAGGTTTGCACTTTAATCGAACAATAAATACATGCAATGAATTACAATATAAAGAAATAATATCTATCATTTGATATAATACAAAATAAATGATAAGCAATATTTACCAATTTTTGAATAGGTGAAAAATTATAGAATTAGTTTAAATATTTAGAGTTAACTTATTAAAATGATTTGTGCTTGTATATAGAACATATAGCAACGCAGATTGCTTAGAGTTGAGAATTGTAGAGGCCAAAGGTTTTGAATGTTATTCAGGAAAATTAGAGGTCAGAATTAGTTTTACAGCTGGGTGTTCTTAATTATGTAATTTTGCTTAAAATTTGTATAATAGGGATTTGTTTGTATCCACCAAATAATGGATCTAAGTTAATATCCCACAATTTGTTTTTTCGTTGAAAATTTATCTTTATTTAAATTACTCTATGCAATGTCCACGTTGCATCTATACGTCAGACCTTAGCACCCCAGGCCCTCTTGAGTAGATAAGAGCCCTTCTCAGCTATCATTACAGCCGGTGCATGGGTATTGCCCGCCGTCACCTTGGGCATAATGCTGGTGTCCATCACACGAAGACCACGCACACCATGGACACGTAGCTCATGATTAACCACTGCCATTGGATCGTGAACGGGACCCATTTTACACGAACCAGCCTGATGATTCTCCGGTCCTGTATTCTGGCGTACAGCACATTCCCAATATGAATCAGTGTTAAAAGTATGAGACTCGCAGCCCTTGACCACAGTCTTGTCCAGCCGCATGCCATACTGCTTAAGAGGTGAAGTCTGCGATAAACGAATAGCAAATTTGATACCCTCTACAAGAGTTTTCACATCTCTCTCTTCGGTCAAATAGTTGGCAAAAATTCGTGGCGGATCGAGAGGATCAGCAGATCGCAAAGCAATATAACCACGTGATTGAGGATTAAGGACGGCCGGGAAAATCTGTACAGCTCGTGAATTGTTTGATAAAAGTTCACCCACTTGACCAGTGCGGGCACAACTGGCCAAATACCCGCCAAAATATAATTGCAAGTCGGGCAAGTCTGGACGATCAGCCCAGCGAGTTGCCAACTTAGCTGTGACATCAGAGATTCCAGTGCCCGACATAAGACCATCCCGGAAAAGCAAATATTCCATGGCTGTTGCCCAATTAAGAGGAGCCGTGTCCGCATCATCAATGAAGAAGTTGGTAAAGTAAGCCACATGATTGTGAAGATTCTTGCCCACACCTGGCAGATGATGTACCGGTCTTACATTTACCTGCAGCAGTTCATCCTTGGGGCCCACACCGCTTAGAAGCAGTATCTGTGGCGAATTTACAGCACCGGCGCTTAAAATAACTTCTTTTTTGACCAAAATCTTTCGCATGCTACCAAATTGATCGCTGACTTCCACTCCAAGAACATTTTTAGTGTGTGGGTGGATAAGAATTTTGGTCACTGTGGTGTTTAATAGGATATGCAGATTATTCCTCATTCTAGCTGGTCTTAAAAATGCTCTTGCCGAGCTATAACGTATGCCATTTCTTGCCGTCATTTGGGCAATCATGAATCCAGTTGAATTCTGTCCATTTAGATCCTGAACAGAGAAACCCATTTCCTCGCCAGCCTTCAGAATGGCATAGGAAAGTGGTGGATTATAGGGAAACTTGCCCACTGGCAAGAGACCGCCCTTGGCATGATATTCTGTTCCTACTGCATCCAATTCAAGATTATCTTCGGATTTTTTAAAGAACGGCAGCACGTCCTTATAAGCCCAGCCAGGATTACCTTGAGCTGCCCAATCGTCATAGTCCTCACGGTTTCCACGTATATACATCATGCCATTCATAACCGATGTGCCGCCCAATACCTTTCCACGTGGCCAATAGCAACGTTGTTCCATCGCTGATAAACAGGCCATTCGTTCGGGTTCGGTGTTATACCGATAATCAATGTCACTACCGATAAAGTTGAGGAACATGGAAGGAATTTGAGCGCCTACCGGTTCATCGCCACCTGAAAGAAAAAGGTGTTCAGTTAAATGAAAATTACAAAACTCTTAAAATATATATGAAAATTAGCAAATTACAAATCTTAATTCTATTTGATCTTCATTTATAAGATTTCGTTCGCGCGACAAGTTCGACAAGTTTAGTGAACTAAACATTAAATCAATATATATAAATATTTATTTAAGGCACTTTATGTATGTTAATTAAATAAGGTGCTTAATTGATTTTGCCAATTGAAATTTGTTTTTCACAATAGCATTCTGATTTATTTAAACAAAGTTTACTGCCATTTATTTATCACACCTAATCGTTACATTATTTAGCTATAAAAGCAAAACATGAAAGTCAAAAAACTGCATATTTTAATGCATTGAAAAAAACTTTAGCAAAAATTAAGTTAATTATAATGACGGTGGCGAGTGTTAATTGGCTTTTGCGTATTTCTCGACGGTACGAAAAGAATTTGTTCCAATTGAGAATCTTGTTTTTTTTGGCAACAAATTTATTTTAAAACATACGCTAAATGCGACAGTGTGAAACAAGTTATGAACAATATAGCAACATTAATAACATTTATAATCAATGAATCAGAGGCGATTCACAATTGCCTAGCTATTTAAATTTGCTTTTGTTTAAAATCAGAGAGCTAAATTATAACTAAAAAGAAAAGAGTTTTTTTCTTTTTGCGGTTTATTTAATTTGGTGGCTCCCACGGTGTTTCGGTGCAATACAATCAAGTCATCTATTTGAATTGATTTAATTAATTGATTCCTGATCATGAGCCATTTGATTAAAGTCGTGTTTGCCTTAGAAACGAAAATTCTAGAATGTTGATTGGACTTAAAAAGTAAATGCGAAAAACAAATGGCAAAAGTAAGCTAAATTGCGTTTAAAGAGGATCCTATTGAAACGAATCTTAATTGAATAGCCAGCTTGAATAACAAACAAACATCTAAGACATTTGAGATTGGATAATATGCTGGTACTTAAACAGAATGTTGGTTAAATCAAGGTTTATTCGTGTTGGTAATGAGAATTTTTGGTTAATTTTAATGCACGTCCGGCATACTTTAGTTTAAATGCTGACACTGAGTGCAGTCAATGATTGTCAACTTAAATGTACTTTTAAAAATAATTATTAGCTTCTGTCACTCATTTTATATGTGAAACTAACGTAACATCTAATAAGCACACACTAATAGCCTAGGGATAATTGCACTTTAGCTTCATACATTGTTGTATAATTAACGCCAACGCATTGACAACTTCACATATTTTCTCTCTTTATAATAATAACTAATTAGTGACTAGGCAAAAAATAAAAAAACAATGAAGAAGATAAGTCGGTAACCCAGAAAGTAACTCAAGCAATAACTAAGAATAATGATAAGGCAAAGCTATAATGGATTTGACAATTTGACATGGGAAATTATCAAGGGAAAAGGGAAAAAGGATGTCATTATTGTCATTCTGTCATATTATCTAAATCATTATTAAAAAGTACGTCAAACATAAAAGCAGATATTTAAATTTAATTTTCTAAAAAGTGAATGCCCTGCATTAAACATTAGCAAAAAAAAAAAAACAATATCAACAAAAACACCCACACCAAACTCAATTCACGTTTTGTTTATGCATCTTAATTCATTCATAAAAAGATTGTAAATGATATGAATCAACAATAACTGGTAGCTACATACTTATGTAGCTTTTGATAATCGAATATTGAATACTCTATAAAAATACATAAATTCATTTGATGTATGAAAAATCCTTTGCCTTTTTTTCCTAAAGTTATTTAAGTTTAAGTTGAAATTTGTAGGAAAGTTTTAATTTGAAGTCATTAAACATTGCTTCTTTTCTTTTAAATAATTTATTAGGTAGATTTTATAGAAATTCCTATTATGTATTTTATGACGTACTAAACTGTTCACCTAAATTAATGAGATGACATAAAAGTGAAGAAGTTTAAGTGAATTTTTGTTAGATGTCAATGCCCTCGAGAATGGCGAATTTTGTTTAATTCCAGTTTCCTTTTATTGTTTCAGTTATATAGGTGATCGGGTCGAGATTAATATACCCTTTTGTTTAGAGTATTAAATTAGCAATTAACGCAAAAATGAAGTCAAGCAGAACATCGTAAATAACTTTGAAACTGGATGTACATATGTACTTGTAAATAGTTACATATGTATGTATTTACATGCATACTTATATATGTACATGGAAACACATTTGCATACATTACAAATTCCTTTTGCTCTTCAGGCGAGTTGCCAGCTCGTTTAGGTTTACATAATGCTCAAGGCAGTTGCGGTTGCTTCTTTTTTAGCTATTTTCTTTTTTTTTTTGTTTCATGCCACAATTGTTGTTATTGTTTAGTGTCGCTATTGTTGATGGTGTTGCCCAAGTTGCGGTTAAGCTTCAATTACTTCTAAACAAATGCCAACATAACGTGCATCTAATTGCCCACAACGTGTTGGGGGTTTAGCTTGTCTTTGCTGGCAACATGTTGCTAGCATCGTCTAACATTAACTTACCAGCCTCAATGAGCAACACTTTCCATTGCGGCACCTCTGAGACACGTGAGGCAACCACAGAGCCAGCCGATCCGCCGCCAATGACAATGAAATCGTATTCATAATCGGGTTCCGAACGAAACTAAAAAATACCAACGATAGGATTGATATTATAGAATCAATGTAGTCTATATATGTAGATATTTATATATATAGAAAAAAACATACCCTTGAGCTGGCCCTGCCGCAGGGATCCTCCAAATCGCATTGGGAACGTATAAATACTTCAAGCAAACCCATGAATAGCATAAAGGCGCTGCCTCCACATGTCGATGCTAGGGTGGGTCCAGTGGGAACGCCCACCAAACAATCACAGGCTGATGTGCTGGTGGACATGATGATTGCAGGCGATTGCAGACTGTAAGATTGGATTATAAAACAAAAGACTTAGGCAACAAACTTGAATACTGATAAAGAAGAACAAAATGTTATATTCATTTATCTAATAAAACTTTCGATTTCATCTTTCTGACCTCGACGAATTCAAGAAATGCCTTAATTATTATTCGTGTTACTCAATCAGCTGGTTAGCTACTGTAATTCCCTCAACTCAACTCCCCACCCCAACTACCAAGCCGCATTCAATTGCTTCTGTTTTAGGCATCTGCGCGATCACCAACAACAACAACAACAACAACAAAGAGTAATTTTCATAGTCACTTTGGACTAAGGTCATGTGAAACCAACGAATCTTGAGCCAAACTTAGATGATGAGCTATGACTTCTGTCGCTTGGCTCTGGCTCTTTGGCTCTTTAGCTTCTTCGTCGTCTTGGCCTTTTGTAATTTGCCAATGCTGCTGGCGGCAGTTGCCGTTGCTTTGCCAAATGGCCAAAATACGGAAAGTAATTTTTATTTGTGTTTCTTGGTTTGTTTTTTTGGTTTTTTGATTTTAACTTTTTGGTTATTTTTGTTTTGTTGGGGACGCCTCTTTAGCGACGGCGCCAAAGCATTGTTTTCAGTTTGTACTTTAATTAATTGCAGTGCTGCTGGAGCATTGCTTAGATTTTTATTTAACTATTTTTTTTATTTCATCGTTGTTTTTTTTTGCAAGGTTAAATAAAGGTTGCGGAATAATTACCCTTTGGCTTTGTGCTCAATCAACTGGAAATGGAATATAATTTTGCATTTCAATCAATTTTTCATTAAGACTATGCTATTATAATAAATTCCATATATATTTTAAAGATTTCAAGTTCCATGTCAGAGCAATCCAAAAAATTTAATTATTTGTTTTTTGAACGACATACATTTAATATATGAATATACATACATACATATGTAAATAACACAGTAAAGAAGTATTTCCGGCTCATTGGTAGGAATAAATATTAGGTTAATATGCTACCGGCTTCTTAGTTTAAATTTTAATTGGTAATGTGCTATATATACTACATAAACAATGATTATTTTTGTCACTAATTTATTTGCTAAATTATTCCCTTTATGCCATTCTAAATGTTTTTGCATTTTAACGATTTTTTGTCATGGAACTATCGACAGTTTATTGTTAATTTATTTATTTTATATAAGCAAAACTTGTGGCAAAACTTTATTGTCAATAAAGAGCGAAATAAAAAACTTCTATTTTAAAAAAAGTTATTTGCCTATTAAAGTTAACGAAGTAAAACTATTTTCTTGACACAATATTTTATTTAGTATAAATTATTTTATTATTTAATAAAAAATATAAAAATATTTGAGCACAATATTTAGTTATTGATTTAACAGCTTTCATCAATTATGCATGTTTATTTTGCAATCATTTTTAATTTTAGTGAAGAAACATAATGTTACGAATATCTCAATTTGTTAAGCAATTACATTTTTGTTCACACACAATTTAGGATAACCAATTACTAAGATGCCCGCCCAAAAGCAGCTTTTTTATTGGGATATCTACAATGTTTTTGACCTCAATTAAATTGAAAGGGAGAGACAGAGAAAGAGAGAGAACAAAAAAACTAAAACAGAGGTAGAAGCAGCAATCAAATTGCAATTTGTAATGAGGCACCCCAAAATAGAAACAGAAACCGAAACCGAAATTAAAACCAAAACAGAAAGTCAAATAACAGAACCGAAAATCACCTTAATCGAGTTGTGAAGATCGACAATGGTTCATTTACTTGACATTTAAAACACGATTTCTGTTTCCATTTCAATTGGATTTTTATATACATTTGAAGGATGCTCAATCGGAAAGTAATGCAAATGCCTATGTATAGTATGTACACGCAGTTCACGTGAGCATGGAAAATCTACGAAAATTAAATAACAACAAAAAAACAATAGCAACACCAACAAAAACACCAACAAGATCAAAACGAAAAGAGAGGCAGTTGACCTCGCAACAAGTTTTTCCATTTAAGCCAAAAAAAGAAAAAAAAAAAAACAACAAGACAAAGTTGTAAGGTAAATTCAACTAGGCGAACTTCAAAACCAAGTAAAAACGCGTGCACTAAATCGTGCAGAAAAGCTTACAAAAACAGAACATAAAAACTAAAAAGTTGTTCAGGACAAGTTTTTTTTTTATGAGTCCTACACAGAGAGGGAAATCCTCTACATTTTCCAATATAAATTTGTTATGCATTGCATACAAATTTGGATTAATATCATTTGATAAATTGATTGAAAAAACGTAATGCAATATTTTTCTTTGTGTATTAAAAATGTTTAGTTATTTGTTCAGTTAGGAATGCTCTATATAAATAGGGTATATTTGTTATGGCTTAAGGTTACTAGAGTTGAGATGAAATTGGATAAGATGAAACCATATTTTAATTTATTTATCAAAGTTACCAATTTCATTGAGAGGATTTATTGGTCGACAATAAATCGATAAAGATCTATTTCACAAACATGTATATATATTTATATATATTATATATAGATAATTTCCTAGCACTTCCTTTTGTCACCAACCACATAATTTCCCTTTACAATGTTATCTCTTTGAGATTTGTGTTTGTTTCTAATTAATTAACTACAGCTACTAACAAGTATATCGCCTGGATGCATAATACAAATGCACTCATACATATATATTTATACCATTGTGTGCACTCAAGCGATACGTAGATATTTATATGTATGTATGTCGATTATATCAACATTGTTGTTATTGTTATCGCTGTTGTCTTGTATCTATGTGGCTTGTATATGATATCTTCATTGATATTGTTTGGCATTGTCTTCATCAATGGTGCGGTTGTTGTTGCATTTGAAGGTTTCTTTCAGTTGCCAGTCAGTTAGCTAGTCAACCAGTCAGTCACTCAGTCAGTCAGTCAGTCAGTTAGTCAGCATGTTATTTTTGGTCTCGTGCTCATTGAAACAGTGTTCGGTTTGGTGTGAACAACAGACCCTCTTTTGAGTATGCATTTAGTTATGGTTTTTGGGGCTTATTAATGTGGGAATTATGCATTTATTAGAATAATAATACATAAAGTAATGAGATTTATGCGTGTCATAAAGAAAAAAACAAGGTGCTGGTTCAGTTAAAAGTTATGTGATTGTTGTTATTGTTACTTAAATTGCGTAAGTTTTCGGTTTTTAGATAGAAAGATTAAGCTAGATGATGTGAAAATTGACTCTACAATATTTCAATTTGATATTTATTATTGAAAACATTCTAGGACTTAACAGGATAAGAACTTGTATCATTTTGCCTTATTATTCGTTATATTCTAAATATAGTTTAAAGGCCCTAAAACTCATTATATTTAATATTGACTTAATACAAATTATCCTGATTAATATATTGATCATGGGTACTTTAATCAAAAGTATTTCGATATTAAATGCTGCAACAAGAGTTTTGTTTAGTAAAACTAAATTATTGCTGGGTTTTAATTTTGATAATATATTTAACCATTTTCCAGCTTCTCTAAGATGTATTTTAGCTGATGTTTTGAGCCAGACACCCAAAGATTTATTTTTCTTAATTATAATTCAACTTTTATATAGTAAATGTTCTTCTCTATTGTCGCTTAAAAATACTTATTTCCTATCTCTGATAGACATCTACATTAGCCTGAAAGCCATCTATTACCCTTTATCATCCGAGACTACAACTTGAATAATGCGAATTGCATTAATCAACATTTTGCCTACTAACATTTTTGTTTTTTTATAACAATTACGTGATGAGGCATGACATGACAACAAGAAAATCTCCAGTTCTCACACACAGAAATATTCGCACATTGTTGGTGACAAGTCTTTTAACTAAAAATAACAACAACAACAAAAAAAACAACAAAAGAAAAAAAATACAAAGTGGGTTTTCAGTTTGAAGGTACATTTTGTTGTTGCTGCATTTGTTGCATTTCCATTTGCCGCCAAGCGCATGACGAATGAAAGTGAAAATAGGAAGTTAGCCATGGGACCGACCGGCAAAAAGCAACATCAAATCAGACATTGGCCAACTTGGGCCAAACGTTGCCAGCTTCCTCTAGTGTTTTGGTTGCAAATGCAATTGCCAGTTCCAGTTCCAGTTAATACGGTTTTTTTTTCTGTTTTTGTTTTATTTTGTTTTTTGGATTTCTTCTTGGCCAATTTCTAACAGTTGAGGCCGCCGGCCAGTAAATGCATGTGTGTGTGTGTGTGTGTGTGTGGGGTCTGCGTAATATGCATTTTGATGCTGATGTTGCTGATGGAATTAATTTATTGCTACAGTCACCGTTGGCAACATGTTGCATTTGCGATATTGTACGTGCTTTCTCGAAATAAATGTATTTGCATTTCGGTTTTCTAAAATTATTCAAACACTTTGCCAGCTTGTCAATTTGATGATGACTCCCGTTACCCCAGCTGAACGTGAAAAACTTTATTACCCGTTTTATTTTTTATTTTCTATTTACGTGTTTTTCTACATGTTTTTTTCTGTATGCTCGTTAACAGTTATACTTGATGGTAGACCAGTTTGAGCTAATATTGGTTCAAAATTAATGATTTCAATTTGCCACAGTGTGTTGAGCCATTAAATTGCATTTAATTTGTTTTCTAAATTTGCTCTGATTTGAAGCTTTTCTAACTTAAAGTATTTCATTTTAAAAGTAATAAATCAAATAAAAAATAAATGTTTAGTTTGACATATTTAATTTGTTTTAGGTTCTTTGTTTAGAACGTTTTCTCGATTTTCATTATTATAAATCAATTTTTTATGGAGGGATTTTCCCTTGTGCAATTCAATTGAATTGATTATTAATAAAACTGACAATTGTTTCTTTGTTTTATTTCTTATCGATAGAAATCAACATATATTATAGGTATAAAAATGAAAACGTAAGTTTGTATTGAAGGCTAATTGTTTTTTATTATTATTTTCAGAGAATTGAAAATTTTAATTTACATATCTCTGGACTATGTCGGCACGATTTTCAATGGTAACGGAAATACCGGCAAAGGGTAGGAAGTGCAATGCCAATAACAGCATTTCAGCAAGTTTTGCAAAAAAATTTTCTTTTGACTTTTACATAATTTATTTAAATTTTTGGCTTTTGTTTTTGCTGGTTGGCCATGTGGCACGATGTACGTGATTGAATATTTGCAACATTTTGTTGCATTTCGCCAATTACATTACTACGGCCTTTGCTTGCCAACCAACAACAAACGAACCCAAAATTTCAGTTTTCAAGTGAAAATTCTTCCCAATTGCAATTCATTCGGTGAGCAATTGTCAAAGATCCAAAGGAGCTCGGAGATGAGCTTTTCCAGTCAACTTGATTGATCGCTGCTTGCATAGCTGAAAATGGTTAGATGAAGCGGTAGCAACAGCAGCAACAATAACACAATTCCTCCAGGCGGATGCAACAATTGTTGTTGTTGCTGTTGTTCAGGAGCTGAAGTTGCCTGTCAACTAGCTGCCTGGTGACTTCGCTACCATTTCCATGATTTCAACTAACAACACTTTTAGTTTCATTGCTAAATGAGTGAATTTGTTAACAAAGTTGTAGTTGCTGTTGCTGCTGCTGCTGCTGTTGTTGCTGCTGTTGCTGTTGCAGTAATTGATGTTTTGCTGAAATTTCTCACGCTTGTCTAGTCTAGGATAACATTTTATGTGTCAAGTTAGTTTTGGACACCTACGGGCTATCTTTTTTTTTTATTCACTAATAAGCTTTGCAAAGAGTTGCATCAAATAAGCCTAAAGGTTTCAGTTGATGAGGTAAGAAAGTTGTTCACCTTATAAAATTCTGGCACATTGAAACTTTAAATTACAGTAAAAATAATATAAAACATTGCAAGTAAACATTTGGTGTTCTGTTTTTAAGAGTTTGTTATCCACTTTACTAAAAGCCATGTAAATAAATGGGTTTTGCGTCAACTTTAACTTGTTTTGTTTGACAATAAATGCTAATTAATTTATTTTTGAGAATTATGAGAAGCTCTCATTTGTCCTACTTTTGGGTTCTTTCTTTTTGTCATATCATGCGACATTCTTTTTTTGTTATGCATGCCAAATGTGCCACAACGAATGGTAAACAAATAAGTAAGTGGAAAAAAAAGGCCAACCGAAAGACCATTTAAATGGCAAATGGCAAACAACATAAAGATACACAAAAGGAGACAAGTAAAAGGTAAAACTTCCACATGCTGCAGATACAAATCAAATTCATTGAATGAATGAATGAATTGAAAAAAAGGGAGCAACAACAACAATGCAAATAGGCAACAAGCAGTAAAAGTCAATCCAGAGAGGAGTAAACAAAATCAACTTTGAAATGACATAGCACGCTCCCAAAAAAGAGACACAAAAACAAATAAAACATAGGTTTTACATTTTTCAAAATCTACCGAAATTTCTACACCCTTAAAACGGTAAAATCTTTGGAATTTAAGTAAAATAGTTAAGAGTTAAAGTTGACACATCAAAATTAAGTCAATTGAAACTTAAAAATGATTAAGTGTAATTTGTAATATAAATTATTAAATGCTTGTCTATCAATTGTAATATACCCTATTTTTTGGTAAGGGTAAATTAACATGAAAGAAGTACAAATTTTTATCTGTTGCTTGCTGACATTTTAACATGCCAGATTGGCGTTTGGCTACAGGAGATGGGGGCTGGGATTCGTGTGTGTGCAAATAAGCAGATATATCATATTTTTTTCAATTTTCAGCAAATAGCTTAAAAATTATTATATTGAGAGCGGTAGAAAAGAAAGCGGTTATTTTTTTGGCGTTTTTTATGTGGGTGTCAGACGGTCAAAGCACTCGACTTGATATTCAGTTAATTTGATTTTCTCCGCACCCAATTTATGATGATCCATATCAGGTTGCAAATGCCTCGACAATTGTTTGGCCTCAATAAGAAGCAATTTGATTGATCATCCATTGAACCAGCAATCTCAATATGAACATTAAATTCGAAATGTAAAAGCAAACAAAATATAATTATTAAGGTAGCACGCTTCGTATTGAACTCTTTTTTTAATGAGTTCAATCATAAATATACAAACACACAAACATATATGGTTATTACTTTAAATTACTTTTGCATTTTTTTTTTGCAAAAATTAATAATGGAGTCATATGTGAGTGTGTTTTTGCTTAGTCATTTTGAAGGCATCAAATTAAATGAATCGAAAATGAAGAAAGAAATGCTTGGGAATCACTTTTTCTAATATTCATTGGAAATCCTTTCGTGATTCGTCACTTCTATTAGGCAAAATAGTATTAAGGAAAAACCCAGTGATTAGCTATTACGAATGAAATTTATTAAATAATTAATTAATAAACCAAAATTGTGTGGCTCAACGATAAAAAAAATTCTTGAAACTTATGTAGCGCTTTCAATATGATATTATTTCAGAAAGGGTATTAAAATATTGGGACAAAAATAAAATGAATATGTGAAACAATTTCAAGTATTTTAAAATTCTAATTAAGATCTATGAAATGTTTAAAAAGAATACTGTATGTTTATATTAAATTATAATCGATATTAAATGAAATTTCAGAAGTGTTTTTATTTTAAATAAGCTGTAAGTTCGATATCAAAGGTGAAGAGATTTTCTAACTTCGTTTGAAGAATATATTTAAAAGCTAATGTTTTTCATCGATCGGCATAAATTACTTTGCTTTGATTACTGTAACTGATTCGTTTACACAACAACCGTAACGGATGTATCTAATAATATGAATTTAGACAATAAAAAATACTCCCAATAAATAAAAGCATTAAGTAGTTGATCTTTTACAATACCACAAATTTCCGTCTAACAAGAAAAAAGTCAAATCAAAAACCGGGTTAATTTCCTATTACTGTAATAAACGTTAAATGAACTCCCATAGCGAAACACCTTAATATAAGTTTTTTTTTTTCCTTTATGCCAAACACACACAACAATTCACACAATTGAGCACAAAATCGAACAGATTAGTGGCCATACTTATACAATGGGTGACCGTTTTGAAGTAAGCAAGTAGAAAAGAAAACCAGTAACTAAAATTAGAAACATGTCTAGAGTAAATCGTGAGATACAGCACTCTACTCGGTTTGTTACAAATCGAAACTGGAGTTGCTATACAGACACTTTATCGCAATAAGCCATCCGAAAGGCAGAGTTCCGTTTCTGCGTCTTATGACAATGGCAAATTGTGAGCCAAAAGTAAAAATCCTCTAACTGAAATCTGCTATTTTGAGCTTCCTCAAAACCCAAATATGGTCAGAGTGAGTTGCAAAATCATCGTTTCAACTTACATTTTGTTATAACTTTGGCGTCCTACTTGCAGATTGCCTTTACGATGCGCCAAACAATTAATTTTATTTGATTTCGGCTTTCGTGGTATTTCGATAACTCCTTATTGAAAATGCCTTTACACAATCTCTTGGATGATTATCGAAAAACAGTGTCCAAAAGGAAAAATGTTTAGAGAATTGTAAATAATTAATTTGAATTGTTGCACACAAAACACACGCGCTCACAACAAAGTTTTGTGCCTTAAAAGGTATTGAAAGTATTTTTTTGAGACAACACTGCACTTGGTTTTTATTTATTTGCGACGAGGCCCTCTGCAAAATAATTTTCTTTGAACTGCGCGCAAACGCAGACCGTGGACGACTCAGCGTCTAGCCGGCATGTGCGGGTCTTTTTAAATGCCGTTCCCCCCTTTCAAATGTTGGTAAGATACAAAAGTATCAAAGTTGGCCGCAAGCATTTGGTCAAAACAAAGTTAAAGTATGTGTGTGTCTCTTTTTTGGTAGACACTGTTTGGTAAGCAAAGCTTTAAGCTTGCTCTTTCAACAGATTAAAGCGCAAAGCTTCACTACTAAAATAAAACTTAAGCTTTCTGTCATTTCTGTTAATTTTTAACACGAATTTTAAAAAGATGTTTTAAAATCCATTAAGTTAAAAAAGTGTGGTTTTTCCCATGAAATTTCTATATTTTATGAATTCTTATGAAAGACACTGACAGTTGGTAAAGTTAGTATAAGAAACTATTACAAACGAATGCTAAAACAATACTTTTTAGTTAATTTGCTGTTTGAAATTATTAGTATTTTCTCCGAGTGTACCCATTTTGAGCTCAACAGTGCTGAATAATGCAAGTTATGAAATGAAAACATACAACTCCATGTCCTTTTTTTAAAAAACACATAGAAAAAGTTCAAGCAGACGTCACAGGTTCCTTTCTCACCCTCTGCCCTTTTTTTTTACTAACTGCCCACACAACATGTAACGAGTGTTTCCAGTGCGCCGGCGCAGGTTTAACGATTTCCCACTAGAACGGCGAGAGAGGTGTACAACAGCGTACTCAAGACACTTGAAAGGCATAATAAAGTGCGTACAACAGCTCTGAGGCAACTACGTTGTTAGCTGCCAACTTTTTGTTTTGCAAAAAAATAAATACTAAAAAATCTATTGAAAATTTGTTAAAGAAATTTTATTAAAAAGTAAGAAAATTTATGAAAAAAACAATTTTTAAATAAAAAGCAAAGAACTAAGATTTGAAAAAAATTCTTTAGAATTGAGATTGAGAAACGTTTATAATATGTATATAAATATGTGTGTCCTGTAGAGTGAAAAATGTAAAAGTTGAAAGAACTTAGATGTGATTAAAAGTAAATAAAATAGATTTATCTTTTTACGTGGGTGACGAACAGAAATATAAGAAAAGTTCCCATTGAACTTGAAAAACAGGAAAAACCGAAAGGAAAATCCAAATGAGCAACGAACTTTGCTCTGCGGGGGTGGCCCGATGATTCATACGAGTCAGAGCGCCCTTATAGCTCATAGCTTTAAATGTAAGAGAGGGAGTGTGAGTGAGTCTCAAGTAAGGCAAATAAATAACAAAAAAAAAAAACATTCAGTACAACCTGAGAAAATCCGACACTAGCAGCTGCTACCTAAATTTCATAGGCAAAGCCAAGGAAGAGAAAACGTCTAGCTTTCTATACTTTTCCTGCGCAAAATCGTTGTACGAAAAATTTTTGCTTGTGCAAAAAAAAGAAAAAGAAAATAGAAAAGTTTGGCCAAAAGAAACTTGAAAGAAAAGTTTTATTCTTCAAATATCTAAGACAAATTGTGACTAATTGTTATTCCACTCACATCACAAACAGCTAAGCGGAAGAAACTCAAAAGCCAGTGGGGAGGCCATATCCAAGCGAAATCCATTAAAAATGGCTGACGAGTATATACCAGATGTCAGCGTCATGGACACAAGTAAGTAACATATTGTGCGAACATTTACAAAATGCAACAAATTTATTTGCTACTTAAGAAAACTTAAGTGGAAAAGTTAAAGATAAATTTCTTTTAGTTATTAGGAATAATGATTTTTGAAATAATGTATCCTGTATTTGATTTGAAAAGTTTCTTTAGTTGGGTTAGGTGTCATAAGTATAAAAAAGTATCTAAAATATATAACAATACATAATATTAATGGACAATATTCCAAATACCTAGTAGAAATTTTTTGTAATAGTTTATTTATTTATATATTTTAAATATGATTATTATTCAAAATAATAATTATTATTAATTGATGCCATATTTTGTTTTTGCACATAAACTGAAATAAATTGTGGGTGGAAAAAAGTTTTCAATTATACATAATTAATAAATTTACCAATTATTTTATAACCTTTAGTTGTGCCCGCCATTCTTGGACTTACTGCAGCCGCAATTCTCTCGTCGGTGGCATGCATCTGTGCCAAGCAAATGCGCATTCGTAACAAGAAGCAGAACCATCTTGATGCCTCGTTTCCATTTCAACCGACCCGTCGTCCGACTGCAGTTCGTTCGCCCAGTGGCCAGCCACCGCATTATTTGAAGAAATCACCATCGCCAACCGGAGGAAAACAAATGGGCTTACTCTCACCGATGCAGGATCAATCAACATCACCAATTGGACCACAGCCAGTGAAATATACCGAAGAGGATGAGACACCACAACAGCAGCAACATCAGCAACATTCACAACAGCAGCAGCAGCATCACCAGACCAATAAATTGACAGTGGGAGATGGAATGCCAATTCATACTCAACATCATTCACCCGTGGAGACAATTGCTAATGGAAATGTTACTATTACACTGGATGATCACGCTCTGGTCAACGGCAAGGAGTTGACTGTAATCGATCAGTATGGTAAATTGGGTACCATCTACTTCAAGCTTCGTTATTTGGCCGAAAGGAACGCTCTAATGGTATCGATTATACGTTGTCGTGGTTTACCCTGCAAGGGTGGAGCTAGTGGCACCGGAGACATTCCAACTGGCATGAATGGTCGAACCCAAGCGGCCACCGATCCCTATGTGAAGCTTCAATTGTTGCCGGACAAACAGCATAAGGTCAAGACCCGTGTGGTGAGGAATACTCGGAATCCTGTCTACGATGAGGACTTTACTTTCTATGGCCTGAACATGAACGATCTGCAGAATATGTCCTTGCATTTTGTCATACTCAGTTTCGATCGTTATTCCCGAGATGATGTAATTGGCGAGGTTGTCTGTCCACTAACATCCATTGAGATTGGTGATATTTCCAAGGAAGCTCTGTCCATCAGCAAGGAGATTCAGCCGCGCAGTCTAAAAATACGTGCCCAAGGACGTGGTGAACTCTTGATCTCATTGTGCTGGCAACCAGCAGCTGGTCGCTTGACTGTGGTCCTATTAAAGGCTAGAAATTTACCACGCATGGATGTAACTGGTCTGGCTGATCCCTATGTAAAGATCTATTTACTGTACAATGGTCAAAGGATTGCAAAGAAAAAGACGCATGTCAAGAAACGCACTCTGAGTCCTGTTTTTAATGAAAGTTTCGCCTTCGATATACCCGCGGCTGAGGTAAGCACACATAAACATTAAAAAATTAATTATAATTTATTATAAATCTAATTAATTTTTAGGGAACTGGCGCTAGTCTAGAAGGTGTATCTTTGGAGCTAATGCTACTCGATTGGGATCGTGTGACCAAAAATGAGGTAAGCTTGGATCAAAGTAAATTTATTGCTGTAAATAAATAAAAAAAACACTTTTCAATGTCAAAAGGTTATTGGACGCTTAGAATTGGGCGGACCCAACTCCAGTAGCACCGCTTTAAATCATTGGAATGAGGTCTGCAATTCACCACGGCGCCAAATTGCCGAATGGCACAAACTGAATGAGTAAAATGTGTCATTAAATGAGTGAGTGAATGAGATGAGTGAGTGTATAACTAGTTAGAGGAAGACACATTCATACATACAGAAAAAACCACCTTGGAGTTTAATTGGATCCCGGCGCTGGTGCCGCTCTCATCTTTGTAGCAGGCAACGGGAGTCATACTTAAAGTTAAAGAGTATGAGCTGGAATCAATTTCGTTTTTAATAATTTATATCAATTCTCCCTTCTTTTTTCCATTCCCTTCGATTTCTTTTCCATTATATAAAATCTATAAAATATAATGATGCAAATAAACAAAACACTATGCAAAATGGTTAGGGATAGCGATATCCCCCTTTTTTGAATACGATTCAAAAACGATTCAAATCTACATCTTTGTTTACAAAACACAACAAAGTATATAAATTAAATGTATTAGAAAATGTTTAGTATGTAATAATGCATGTAAGTCTAAGATAATTAATGAACATAAAAAATAAACCCAGAAGAAATAACATTTAAAATGCATATGCACATATTTATGGCAACAAGTATGTATTTATCATAAATAATTTATCAAAAATGTACATTCCGTTTATAACAATTACACAAATTTTCGTTATTTTTTCTCCTATATCGTCATTAGTTTTTCTTTTAACCAGCATCATGTAAAAAATATTTAACTTTAATTCTAAGCATTTGTTTCAATGTATTATTTGGCTTCAATTACTGTCTATATATTTTAAATTGTAAAATATAAAATGAAAACAAGTAAAATGTTACAAAATTCGAAACACCAAAAATAAGAAAAATATTACTTTCAAAATGTGTCCAGATTGATGAAAAAAAATGCTTAAATCAGCTTAATAATTTAGAAATATGAACACAATCGAAAGGAAAATAGAAAAAGGAGAAAGCAAAACCAAATCGAATTCTAGAGAAAAAGACACGCAGCAAATTGCTTAGCACCAAAAAGATACAAAAATAACACACAACAATATAAGAACATAAAAAAAAAACAAAAACAAATAAAAATCAATGAGAAAATACCGCAATAAAAAATTATAATAATAAGAAGAAAATACATACTTATAGTTACATATAAATACATAGAAGAGCCTGTAGAGAACACACAAAAAATATTGCATAATCAATGTCCTGTTGATCCTTACGCAAATGAAATGCTCAAAAAGCAAATAAATGAAATAGATTTAGCCATCCCCGCTATATCTCACCCCAGTCAGAAAAGGTGTAGAAAAGCCAAGCTAAATCATTGTTTATATAAAGAGTGTAATGAACAAAAATTACCAAAGAAATGGAGATTATTTTCTAGTGAGTCCGTAGAAAAAACCGCAACTGCAACTATATATATTTTGTATTTAGCAGATACATGCGAACAAATACATATATATATACAAGTACATAAATATGATATAGAAATTATAAACCTAATACTTACTATATGCATACTACAACATACCAAACAATTTCAATTTGTGTGTCCAATCAAACTTCAATTCGTCTAAAGTGATTACAATAATTAAACAACTAAAACAAAATGCAACAAAAAGGCAAGCAACAATTTTTCATATTCAATTCACATACATAAAATATGCAAAAGAAAAAAGTAAATATACCATATACTCGTATACATGCAAACATAAATAAAAAATATGCATATATGTACGCACATACATATATGATGTATGTATTTATAAAATGTATAATTCTACATTATATATATTTATTGATAAGTGTAAGCATCAAATGGTTAATTTCAGTAATAAACGTATACATATATTATATATAAAAACAATATAAGTTAACAGATTCTTCTCTTTTGGTTTATTATATAAATTCCAATTATTTTAATACAAATATAAGTTTTTGGCATCAACAGCTTATATTTGTGTGTAGTGACTCTTTGAGTTCTATTTGATACTGATCGCTCAAGCTGCTATCAGCTGCGAAATTCCAGCTTTGTGGGACCAAAGCTTCGAGTGATAACTTTAAAGCCTGTGTGCTGCGCAAGCTTTAAAGGTTAAAGCTTTATATGATAACTTATATACAAAATTCACCAAAATCTTGTCTGTCCCAGGGAAAATTATGTTTCTTTGTTGTTGTTGTTGTTGCTTTGACATTTGGCTTTAATGTGCTGATAATGAGCATATGATGTCTGCGAATCATTTATAGATTCAGTGCAATAACGTTTGTCGAACCCGGCGATTGTCTGGCAGTGAAAAGTTTTTAAAGTCGATCAAAAACACGCTCCAAATATATGTATATATATATATATATATATCAGTGCCATGGTTTTAACTAAAATTATAATTTTTGGATTACTTTTTACACTTGCGTTTTGGTTTGGTAAGAATCATAACCTTAATATACAGTGTAGTGTAGTAAATATGTATAAAATACATTTATATGTACAAATATAATTTATAAAAAGTACACGTATGTCCTATATATATGTGGAAACTTTTGTGCTTTAATCTACCCTGTTCCAAGTGAAGATATTTTATGGAGTCAAACTTCCTAGAAATAGCTATTAGCTTAAAATAAAATTTTATTGCCA
Organism: Drosophila emarginata; assembly: GCA_037075365.1. NCBI lineage: Eukaryota > Metazoa > Arthropoda > Insecta > Diptera > Drosophilidae > Drosophila > Drosophila emarginata. The sequence continues at coordinate 16,403,102 of JBAMCD010000221.1, read as the reverse complement.
CAACAACAAGAGAATGCTTATCTCTTCCACTGTTATCAGAAAATGTTGAACTGAGCATTTTGGTACATAAGGTTTATACGAATAACTTCGCTATTTATTGTTAGATTTTAAAGAAGTTGAAGTGTGCCAAGAATACGATGTTCTTTATACAGTCCTGGGTGATCTTTCTCTAATGATATCATTTAAAACCTTTGAACAAAGCTCACGTCTGAAAATGTATTAAAATTAGACCTACAAAATTTGAATTGCGATGTTACTTAATTAAAATAGTTGTTTAATTTTAGAATGTTACGGTATGCAGTTATAATATTTGTGCAGGTATTTCCATTTAATTAATATTATTTAAAACATTTTTAGACTCCTGTTATGCCGACTACGATGAAACGTTTATTTGTAAAAATAAAAATGAAATCAATTTGAGTAAAACATGTGATGGTAATGACGATTGCGGTGACGGATCAGACGAACGATATGTCGTTTGCCTTCACGAGACCTGTGAAAATAAGTTTCGCTGCAATTATGGAGGTTGCATAGATATAGAAAAACGATGTGATAAAATTTCGCATTGTTGGGACAACAGTGACGAAAATATATATGAGTGTACAACTGAAGATAACGCTTTATATGAATTGAACAGTGACATTCAGGGTAATTGCAGGTAAAACACGATAATTTAATCAATATCGTTTGGTTAAGATTCTAAAGTTGTATTTTTAACCAGCGATTTGGAACTAAGCTGTGAAGTAGGAAATGTAATTACCTGCATATCATGGGATAAAGTTTGCAATGGAGAAGTAGACTGTGCTGATGGCAAAGACGAGAATATGGAACTTTGTATTGCTTTGCCATGTATGGGTGATGCATATCGATGTGCTTATGGAGCATGCATTAATTCTGAAGCAGCATGCAATCATTTAGCTGACTGTAAAGATACTTCAGATGAATTTGATGAGGTCTGCTTGGAAGAAAAACCGTGGTTTCGAAAAATACCGGCCAAGGAATCGTCGGAGAATGTAAACTACCAGAAAAAAACATGGAGTAAGAGTTTTTGTAAAGTTGAAGATCCAGCATTGATTGTGGAAGATTACGCTGCAAAAACTACCTATGTGACTGGTGCCGTTGTGGAAAAAGGAGTTGTCTCTTTAAGTTGTAAGGATGGTTATGAAATTTTCGGCAACCCATTCAGTGTATGTGATGGCACAAAATGGAAAAGTGAATTGCCAAAATGTGTTCGAATCTGCAAATTAAAATATCAATTTCACTTAACTAAAGAATGTTTGTTTGATAAAAGACCGTTCGACTGTAACAGTTCGCCTACATGGAATGCCACCATAATGAATGTTTCCTGTGCTCCTGGTTATGAGAGTACCGATCCCACACATACCAGTGGCACTCTTCAGTGTAATGATGATGGCAAATGGCTTACATATGAGGAACGGAACGTACCAATATGTGAACCCAAATGCGGCACTGTTTGGGACGATGAACAACCAAAGCCATGGATAGGAAGTCTGTTTCAGCGTGACACGAAACCACATTTTAAATTCAAATCCTTGGTCACCATATTATCTCCGTATGTTGTTGTTACTCCTGCACATTTCTTCGAAAGCAACACAATCGCTGGAGTGAGACCCGATGAACCTCTTCTCTTTGCCATTGCTGAGGGCGATCACATGAAGCCATTTTCAAATAATGAAGACCATGGATACGTAATACATAACATCTCTGAAATATATATTAGTCGGTAAGTAAAGCTCTGAATGAAAAATTTCTTAATGAAAAGTAAAATTTCTTACAATGGTTTTCAAATATTTTTTACAATTTTAGCTCATCAGAATCGGAAAATAAACTTGCCATAATAACCGTCATTCAACCATTTCGAGTTGGACCTAATGTACAACCCGTTTGCCTTAATTTTGCAGCTCAATATAAGAATGAGATTAAAAATGGTGAAATGGGTTATCCTACAGTTGAAAAGGGAGAAAATAATCGATATTTTCTTGTCGGAATTACTGTTGACAAGAAATTATATAACATAAACACCTTCCAAAAGGATATTAATGCAACCATAAGTAAATATAAATTATGTAATAAATTTTGAAAAATAAAAATGTAGACACATGCGATAGAAATGTACACAAATCTACTATTGGTTATTAGTTATTAGTTTTAAGTCAATACAAATTGTTTCTAGACCACTGTCAAATTTCTATTTCATTTTCACATACATTGGAATTTTACTTTGGAAGATTTACTTAATTCATTTATATGTTTTACATTTACGAATGTTTTCTTTTGTTAATGTTGGTAAGCTTATATATCAAGGAATTTTTCTATACTTATTGACAGAGAGTCGACTTTTTCTTAAGTTTTCACTTTAAAGAATTCATTTATAGGAAATAAATTCTAGTTTATGGGTTTAAAAAATTTATTCAGTTAAAATATTCAAATCGTTCTGTTGTTTTGTTTTCAGTATTCTTTATTTAGTTTAAAAATAAAAATAAATTGATATTTTGCTATTAATAGTTAGTTTACTTCCTTTTTAGTTTTGTTTTCAAGTTAAAAAAATGTTGTTTGAAAATACCCCGAAGGTATATAAAGTCTGATATCCATTATCCATGTTATTCATTGAGATTGAGATAATAAAATGCGGGAAATAATAGCAAGAAACGTATAAATTATTATTCACTTCAGGACTTACCGTTATCTAAGCAAATGATAAATAAAGACAACTTTAAAACATATATCTGCAATAATATATAATAGGATATATTGGTTAATATGGGCTATAAGAAACGTATTGTGTCGAATCATACAATTCCATTTCACCCGATCTGTGAAATTAAATATAAACAGTAAAATATTATATAAAATGGTGTATATTTGTTTGAGGTCACCATGACCCCACGGAGAAGACAAGACACATTTGGGTATTTGATGAATCGCAGCATAATTCGTACATAGAAGTATAAACTTGGTTAATATTGATTAAGATAGCATACATATGTACATATATTAGTTTTCCAAGTCAAACTCCAATGCATCTATCTCAGCAAAATCAGTATGTTAAAGAAGAAATATTGGTTAACAGAGATAACAATTGGTTTATTTTAGTTGGATATTTTCACCTGTTTTAAAAAGAGTCGATACTAGATAAAATACATTTTTTGAGGACTTATAACTTTTTGATTTTTTACTTTCACACACAAAATAAAACTGAAGTAAAAAAAAATGCAGAGTTACCGTACTCAATTTAAAGTCAGGGTGTGGAGTTACCACACTAATTTTGGAGTCAGGGTTGACTTTACAGCGAAGTAGTTTAAGTTAACATAACCGCCCACTGGTAATTCAAATTTCACACAGAGTCGTTAACGTAACAGTGAAATTTGAAATAACAGTGGACGGGTATGTTGACTTAACAATGAATTTTAAATTACATATGTATAATTAATTAAGTAATATTTCACAATTTTTATTTAACTTTATTAACCAATATATCCTATTACATATTATTGCAAATATCTGTTTAAATGTTGTTAATATTTGTAATGTTTCGATGCCATTTGTGTAATGGTAATAAACCCAACAGGGTAATAAGCGGTAATGTAAGCGATCTTCAAACTAGTTCAATGCCGTATCAGTTCAATATTATCGTCAATATTTTTCCCTCTAATTTAGCATTTCCATATTTAGTTTTTTGGATCTTGTAAAACAATGTTTTCGGACAAAAAACATAACCGGTGGATACCAAATGGATTAAATTAACTAATTCAATTCAAATATGTAAGTGTCGAAAACCAATGTATATAATAAAATCTATTTTTTTGTTGAATTTAATATTGATTGATAGACATGATGATTTGCAATTGGACAAATTGGTTGGTAGAACCAATTTTTAACTTAATGTCTTGTAGTTTAATTTAACTTTCATAAAACTAACACAATTCATATCAAAGCTGAATATTTTGGCTCGAGAACAAGTTCATTTTGTGTATTTTATTCATTTGAAAAAAATTTGGTTGATTTAGCTTTAATCAGAATTTGCTACAATGTGCTCTTAAGCAAAATTCAAGTATGATTTAATTTTGAAACTTATCGATTATATATTTTCATTTTTTCTTAAGCCGGTAAAAAATACACAAAAATACTCGACACAAAAATACTCGCCTAAATTAATGCGGAAAGAGTATAAAAAAAATCAGTGCTTAAATTGGACTACCAGGGTCTAACGACTTTTACAAGGGAATTTGTGGGTTTTTACAGTTTTTTTACTGTACTAAAAAATTCATTCGAGGAACTTAACTAAAACACATACATATGTGTTTTTTGGAAATGGATTGAAATTTTTACGTTTGACTTTCATATCATTAATTTATAAAAAAAAAAAATATATACAAGTACATAAATATGCATATATGTAGAAATTATAAAGATAAGAAAAAATATGCATATATGTACGTACATACATATATGTATGCATTTATAAAATGTATAATTCTACATTATATATTTATTGATAAGTGTAAGCATCAAATGGTTAATTTCAGTAATAAACGTATACATATATTATATATAAAAACAATATAAGTTAACAGATTCTTCTCTTTTGGTTTATTATATAAATTCCAATTATTTTAATACAAATATAAGTTTTTGGCATCAACAGCTTATATTTGTGTGTAGTGACTCTTTGAGTTCTATTTGATACTGATCGCTCAAGCTGCTATCAGCTGCGAAATTCCAGCTTTGTGGGACCAAAGCTTCGAGTGATAACTTTAAAGTCTGTGTGCTGCGCAAGCTTTAAAGGTTAAAGCTTTATATGATAACTTATATACAAAATTCACCAAAATCTTGTCTGTCCCAGGGAAAATTATGTTTCTTTGTTGTTGTTGTTGTTGCTTTGACATTTGGCTTTAATGTGCTGATAATGAGCATATGATGTCTGCGAATCGTTTATAGATTCAGTGCAATAACGTTTGTCGAACCCGGCGATTGTCTGGCAGTGAAAAGTTTTTAAAGTCGATCAAAAACACGCTCCAAATATATGTATATATACATATATATCAGTGCCATGGTTTTAACTAAAATTATAATTTTTGGATTACTTTTTACACTTGCGTTTTGGTTTGGTAAGAATCATAACCTTAATATACAGTGTAGTGTAGTAAATATGTATAAAATACATTTATATGTACAAATATAATTTATAAAAAGTACACGTATGTCCTATATATATGTGGAAACTTTTGTGCTTTAATCTACCCTGTTCCAAGTGAAGATATTTTATGGAGTCAAACTTCCTAGAAATAGCTATTAGCTTAAAATAAAATTCCATTTTTATGCCACAACAACAAGAGAATGCTTATCTCTTCCACTGTTATCAGAAAATGTTGAACTGAGCATTTTGGTACATAAGGTTTATACGAATAACTTCGCTATTTAATGTTAGATTTTAAAGAAGTTGAAGTGTGCCAAGAATACGATGTTCTTTATACAGTCCTGGGTGATCTTTCTCTAATGATATCATTTAAAACCTTTGAACAAAGCTCACGTCTGAAAATGTATTAAAATTAGACCTACAAAATTTGAATTGCGATGTTACTTAATTAAAATAGTTGTTTAATTTTAGAATGTTACGGTATGCAGTTATAATATTTGTGCAGGTATTTCCATTTAATTAATATTATTTAAAACATTTTTAGACTCCTGTTATGCCGACTACGATGAAACGTTTATTTGTAAAAATAAAAATGAAATCAATTTGAGTAAAACCTGTGATGGTAATGACGATTGCGGTGACGGATCAGACGAACGATATGTCGTTTGCCTTCACGAGACCTGTGAAAATAAGTTTCGCTGCAATTATGGAGGTTGCATAGATATAGAAAAACGATGTGATAAAATTTCGCATTGTTGGGACAACAGTGACGAAAATATATATGAGTGTGCAACTGAAAATAACGTTGTAAATGAATTACAGAGTTACATTCAGGGTAATTGTAGGTAATACTTGATAATGTAATATTTATTTGTTTGGTAAAGGTCTTAAAATTCTTGAAATTTGTTTTTACTTAGCCGCTCAAAACTAATGTGTAAAGTAGGAAATGTAATTACCTGCATATCATGGCATAAAGTTTGCAATGGAGAAGTAGACTGTGCTGATGGCAAAGACGAGAATATGGAACTTTGTATTGTTTTGCCATGTTTAAATGATGGCTTTCGATGCGCTAATGGAGCATGCATTAGTTCTAAAAGAGCCTGCAATAAAATTGCCGATTGTAGGGATATGTCAGATGAATTGGATGAAGTCTGCTTGATGGATAAACCGTGGTTTCCAAAAGTAATTGACAATGTGAATGGAGCTGAAGCCAAAGCAGAAGATACGGAACCAAAAACATGGGAAAGAAGTTTTTGTAAAATTGAAGATCCGACTGAAGCGTTGATTGCAAAGGATTATTTTACAAAATCTATTTATAAGGCTGGTGACATTGCAAAGCCAGGATTAGTTTCTTTAAGTTGTAAAAGGGGCTACGAAATTTTTGGCAACCCATTCAGTGTATGTGATGGCACAAAATGGGACAGTGAATTGGCAAAATGTGTCCCACCATGCAAATCAATATATCAGTTACACTTAAAAAACGAATGTTCATATAATGACAGACCATTAGACTGTCACATTTCAAATATATGGAGTGGCACCATAATGAATGTTTCCTGTGCTCCTGGTTATGAGAGTAGCGATCCCACACATACCAGTGGCACTCTTCAGTGTAATGATGATGGCAAATGGCTTACATATGAGGAACGGAACGTACCAATATGTGAACCCAAATGCGGCACTGTTTGGGACGATGAACAACCAAAGCCATGGATAGGAAGTCTGTTTCAGCGTGACACGAAACCACATTTTAAATTCAAATCCTTGGTCACCATATTATCTCCGTATGTTGTTGTTACTCCTGCACATTTCTTCGAAAGCAACACAATCGCTGGAGTGAGACCCGATGAACCTCTTCTCTTTGCCATTGCTGAGGGCGATCACATGAAGCCATTTTCAAATAATGAAGACCATGGATACGTAATACATAACATCTCTGAAATATATATTAGTCGGTAAGTAAAGCTCTGAATGAAAAATTTCTTAATGAAAAGTAAAATTTCTTACAATGGTTTTCAAATATTTTTTACAATTTTAGCTCATCAGAATCGGAAAATAAACTTGCCATAATAACCGTCATTCAACCATTTCGAGTTGGACCTAATGTACAACCCGTTTGCCTTAATTTTGCAGCTCAATATAAGAATGAGATTAAAAATGGTGAAATGGGTTATCCAGTAGTTGAAATGGGAAAAAATAATCGATATTTTCTTGTCGGAATTATTGGGGATGGCAAGAAAGTATATAATATAAATACCTTCCAAAAGGATCTTAATGCAACCATAAGTAAATATAAACCGGTTGTTTAATTCACTTTATTATGTAATGAGTTTTGAAAAATTAAAAATGTACACACATGAACCAAAAGAAATGGACACACATCTACTATATATAATATATGCAATTATTTAGAGTATTTCGGCAACTGCCTGAAGAACATTCATTGAAATTTTAGCTTTAGTTTTACAACTTTGGAAGATTTGTTTAATTCATTTATATTTACATATGTCATAGTTTAAATTAATATTGACAGTCGACAAAATACCCTCAAATGTTTTCTATTTTAATGCTGGTAAGTTCATATTTCAATGTATTTTTCTATACTTATTGGTAGAGAGTCGAGTCGAATCGAACATGGAATCCATTTTTTCATTACATTGAGATTTTTCAATTTAAAGAATTCATTTATGGGGAATTAAATTCTAGCTATTATAGTTTAGTTTTCTATATTAATAATACATTACATTTGATGTCGACACCTCACACAATATTCGTATTTTTAGTTTTGTAATTCTTTTATTTAGGATACAATCAGTTGTTGCTTAGTTTGATGTAAAAACGTTTTCTATTTTGTTTTTGAATAGTTGTTTTCTTTTGTTTCTTTTAGTTTTGTATTAATTTTGATCACTTCAGTCTTCTACTTCTTCTTTTTCTTCTTGTTTTTTTTTTTGCCTTTCAAACATACAATTCGAAAAATGTATTTAGTTCAATTGATTGAAAATAGGTGTTTAGTTTTTAGTTATTCTTATCTATCGCATAGTTTCCATTTATAGTTTTAAACACTTTTAATCGGTTTTGGGATTTATATTTGATCTGTTTAAATATATATATATATATATATATATATATATATACATATATATGTATATATATGTGTGAGTTGTAATTTGCTGTGTCTTTAATTTAGTTTAAAAATTTCTTTAAGAAATTTCTTGAGTACACCTAAATATAGTTAAGTATTAGTTTTATATCAATTATGTTGTCCTTTAACAAGATTTGATCTGCTAATAATAAGTATATGTGTATGTTTGTATATATGTACTATATATACATTTATATATCTGTTGTATTGTAGTTTGCAGCAGATACCATAGAAATGAATACCTCTTCTGATTCTGATTCTAGACATTACTGCGAGATCCGTTTTGTGCATAAAATATAAATACAACTTTTAATAGCTACTTAAATAAAAACTCTACTCTATTTACATTTGACAAACAAATATCTTAAAGAAATCTCTTGAAAAGTAATCAATTTCTACAAATTTATGAATTTTGTTACAAAAATAACTGGACGGTGTGATTTAAGTAGAAGAATATACATATAATACGTATTGCTGGCCATTTAAATGAAATGAATCTTTACCAAAATAGATAAATTAGAATTGTATTTAATATGTACTAAGACTAACTACAAATTAATACTGTACAGTAATGCACGGCTCAAAAGAAACCTCCTTCATCGATATTCCTGTAGTTCTCTGATTCTTAATTTTGGATTGAAACTTAAAAATACGCTCCTAGCTATCCTTTATCCTTGCCAGGACCCACACTAACGCCCAACAGATGTTCTCCAGCCATTAGGCCCGCCGGCTGATGTGCATAATTTCGTATCTGATGCAGAGAGATCAATTGGTTGGGAAAGGCATTCGCATTATTCTGATTAACATTTTTGTTCGGAAAACTGATTGCGTCATAGAGATAAGGTCTTTGGGCCATTGGATGGTGGCTCAATGAGTTTAAATGCGGTGGCATTGAATTGATCGGTGTAAATGCCGAATTGCTGGTGGTTTTTGTTATCGATGCCGCATCATAGGGACCCACAGTGCTTGGTGTGGAAACTGTTTAACAAAATAATGACAAAAAATTAATTAATGAATATATAATTAGTTTTATTTATAGTTAAATAGATGCTTACCTATATCTTCTCTAACTGGATCGGGCATACGATGATGCGATTGCAATTCAGGTGCATGGCCATTACTTTGTCCTGGATTTGGAGCACTGGCATAATGTGCCTCCATGGTATGCTGTGGTGGTGGTTGCTGCTGTTGAGGATGATGATGTTGTGTTTGCTGCTGCTGTTGTTGTTGTTGCTGCTGCTGTTGTTGTTGTTGTTGTTGTTGTTGCTGTTGTGGCGGGACATGTTGTTGCGTTGGCACTGGTACTCCATGTTGCGGATGATGAAGATGGGGTTGTTGTTGCTGCTGTTGCTGCTGCTGTTGTTGCTGTTGCTGCTGCTGCTGTTGCTGTTGCTGCTGATGCATAACTTCCATAGCATTGGCAGCAGCAGCCGAATCAGGACTTACCTTTGGCCAATAGCTATTATCGCTAGGTGCTATAGAAACTGGTGGCAATACCAAATTATTGCGCTGATGTTGGGCAGAATTACTGCTAGACGGTGGAGGACCTGCAGCATTATTTGAATTGCCAGCAGTACTACCACCAGGAGGAACACTTCCAGGTGCAATTGGCGGCCTTTTGTCAGTTCTCTCCGCATGCTTTTGCATATGCTTTGTTAGATAAGTTTCCTGTGTATATGATTTTCCACAATATTGGCAAATGTGGGTCTTTAAATGTTTAGATTCCTTATGCTTGGGTATGTGCTCCAATAGCGACGGTTCATCTGAAAAGCATTTGTAGCAGGAATTGCACTTGAAGGGCTTATCTGTCTGATGGCATCGTGAGTGCGATTGCAGATTGGATAACTGAGAGAAGGCCTTCTGGCAGCCAGGATGCCGACATTTATACGGCTTGTCCCCTGTGTGGGTGCGAATGTGTTGCTGCAGGTGCGACAATTGTGTAAATTTTCGCTGACAAATCTCACAACGATATGGTTTAATGCCCAAATGAATGCGCGTATGCTGGGACAAATACGATGAGTTGGCAAAGGCCTTGGAACATTGGGTGCACTTATATGGTTTTGCCTCACGCATATGGATTTGCGTATGCAGTTGAAGATCCGCCTTTGAGCTGAAAATCTGTAACAAAATTCAATTTGTTTAATAATATGTAAAATTGGGTTAATGTGCTGCTAAAAACAAAAAAAAAAAAAAAACGAAAAGTTCTTTTGCTGCTGCTGCATAATTAAAGGAAATAGAAATTACAAAATATTTCAAATCCGAATCGTATTATTATATTAATTCCAGCCTCCTTCACCTTGGTATCCTTAACATCGAGTTGCGTCATATGATGCGGTGAACTGGTCGATGATGAAATTCCATTGACACTAGATGGATTGGTGACTGTTGCCGATGAAGCTGCTCCCTGTACGGTTCCAGTATTGGTGTTGGTTTGGGCATTCCTTTCATTAATTGTAGCATTCTGCATACGAACCCCACCATGATCCACACTATTGCTAGTGACAACAATATGTTGATTGGGATTAGGATAGATCCGAGATTTTCGGCCACGTGTCGAACCAGTTGGCGTTGTTCCGGCTGTAGTGGATGAGCTGCTGCTGCTGCTAACAACTGGATCATTAACATGTTTCGTATTGTTGTTGCTGTTGTTGTTGTTGTTAACAGAGGAAGAGGATGCCACATTACTGTCTAAAGTTGTTAATGTTGATTTTGGTTGTTGTAATGGATCAGAACCACCACTTAAATGATATTGATGTGGTTGTTGCTGGTGTTGCTGTGGTTGCTGTTGTTGTTGTTGTTGCTGGGGCTGAGGTTGCTGGCTATAACTAAGAACGGAACTCCTTAGATCAGCGGTATTTGAGAAAACACTGAGTGGACCCAAGGTGACACGTTCATTTAAACTATTACGAAGATGATCTATCGATCGGTGTACAGCATGTGAATAATCCCCACCAGCTGGCGGTATTTCGCCAATTAATGGTGAATTATGATGATAATCGAGGCCACCGCCAATTGGCCGATATTCAATTAGCCGGCCTTCCATTTTACGTTTATGCAATTAACTTTACTCCAATTTAATTTATTGGAAAATTATTAAGCACTTTGCTATAATCAGATCAGTTTTCTTTTATTTATTAACAAATTGTAAAGCTTTCAGTGTGTAATTTCGGAACTTGTTTATCATTTAATCAATTTTTGTTTAAATCACTTTTAAATAGTAGTTTTTCTTTTGTTGCACAAGTATTTTTACTGTAAAAGCGAACACCAACATTTCCTTTTGTTAAATTTGTAAAATTTTATTTTTTATTAAATGTGTTACAATAATATGGCGAATTTGGACGCATTCTGTTCAAAATTTTCCGAATATAAATAGTGAAATATGTAAAATAAGGTAAAGCCCCCCAAAAACGTGACAGGGAACTGAATGAAAAGATATGGCAAGAGGGTAAAACAAGCATATAGAAAAGCCATTAGCAGATAACTAAACTTCTACGACAATATATTAAAGTCATTTTGACTAGATGTAATTCACCATATTATTACACGTATTTTTTCCGAAAAAAGTCCTTACAAGAGTAAGCGAGTTTACGTATGAATATAGAGACAAAATATATGAAACAAAGAAGTTTCTTATTTTTTATACATTCAAAATGCTAGGTAACACAAACAAATTAGAGAAATATACATATCATATAACATAACAACTTAAATAGATTTTTATTGATTGTCAAAATAAATTTGTCCATTTCGCAAGTCAATATTCTTCAATGCTTTGCATAAATGCATAAATATACCATTAAATGGAGTTTATGAGAGCTTCCGTTAATTTAAATTAAATTAATACCGTAAAATTAAAATGAATTGAGAAATATAAAGGTGTTTTAATCCATTCTGAACGCTGAATTTATGACGATTTCGATTATTTAGAACAATAATCCAAGCGAGAGACAAACCTTTTGCATGGCAGATTAAATAAAAGTCAGAGTTAGTGAGAATGGGTACTAAAATTGACGGAATAACCTACAAACTTATGTATGTATATACGCATTTTCGGGATAGTCTTATTTTTATTTGTTCTATTTTTATTCTTTCGCTTTTCTTGCGTGATTTCCGGTGTCAATTTGCTTTTGCTTTTGCTGTCCTAAATCTAGCGCCATTTTTCTTTTACACAGTTCACTTTTTATTTTGTATTTTCAATTGCCCTCGAAGCAGCGACAAATTTTTTTCTGTCAGGGAAATATTTTTTTACCACGAATTTGACTTTTACGGATTTTATTTTTTTCGGTTTTCTTTTTCATTTTGTTTTTTAGTTTTTCTACACCGACTTCGATTAGAATTTTTTCCCCTTTTTAAAAAATTCGCTATTTGTATAAACGTTTGCTTTCCCTCTCGCTCGCTCTTTATATATGTACATATATATATCTGTATATCGGTCTACTGTCTGTCTGTCTATCTATTTTTTTATTGGGATTTATTTTCTTTTTTTTTTTTAAAGCAAGTCATTGAAGCGCAGACATGCCGCAGACATCCCGTGGCATTTTTCAGGTGAAAGTCCTTAAATGATGTTTGTTTTCCTTGTTTTGTTTTTATGCTCCTAAATATTTGTCGAGTTTTTTCCATCTAGTTCTAAACGCCATGAATTATTCAGGCATTTTGGCTTTATTTTTTTTTTACATTTTTTTTGTCGCTGTTGTTATTGAATTTTGATATGTATATTTGGTCCTCTGTGTATTTTGTGTAGATTGAAATGTAAGCTATTTTGTCTTTTTTGTTTTGCCGACATTGACCTTGAATTGCATTTTAGTGGGTTAGATATTTTATATAGAAATTTGTCAATGACATTTGACATAGTTATGACACATGAAAATGTTGCAATTGTGTGTAAACTATTTATGCAAATTAGTGTAAATATGTGAGAAGAGAATGCAATAATTATGTAATATTAATTTGAGCACGTCCGCATTAAAATTAGTTGCAAATTACAAATAAATGCTAAAACGATTTTCAGTTAATTGAAAATCTTTCTTTGCTAAAGTTTAGATTAAAGTTGATTACTCTAATTATATTGGAAAATTAAAATGAAGTTTCGTCGTTTTAGCCTATTTATTTTGATTTAACTTCTTTAAAATAAAATCAATCACTGCTTAAAGAAGGAAAAAATAAAGATTATGAAATAATTATGAAACTTAAAAAGATAAAAAATTAATCGACTTTAATTGATTACGTTTTCGTTACTATTATTCTATTTCTTATTTCTTTTAATACAATTTTTTTTGCTGAGAAAAGCTTTACTACTCGTTTTATGTATTCATTGGCCAAGTGAATAATTTTTATTCAAAAGAAACCAACGAAGAAATTATGTAAGCATCATCACTAATCGAAACAACTATATTTTCAGCCGCCGGTAATCTCAATAGGAAATGGTGGATGGGCTTTGCGATAACTTTTCTGAATATAAAATGTTCGGATTTATTATTTGTTAAAGGTGTTAATATTCAATTTGGTATTTAAGAACTAAAAGGCTTTTAATCAATTTCATTACTATGCTAAATGATTTAAGATTAATTAAAAAGTTTCAGTATTTCTATCATGGTTAGGGCTTAGCTCCATCATTGGATACATAAATTTAATGGCGTGTAAATAGAAAAATATAATTCTTTCCATTTTTTTTTTGGTTAGCTAAATGAAATGCATCAGTTGTATATAAATTTATTACCATCTACATTATATATAGAATTGACATATGTATAACTGAATGCACAGACTTTGTGGTAGGAATAGTTATACATAATGTAACCCAGACCTAAATCATAAAAAGGGGGAAAATCCACGAAAGCGAAAAAACTGGGGAAATCATATCTAATAGGCGTTGTGTGTGTGTGTTTGGTTTAATAAGTAGTTTGAGCTTTTAACTAATTAACATTTAGCGGTTTTGCTACATTTGGTTGTTGTTTTTTAACGCTTTTTCTCACACTTTTTTTCAATTTGTTTGGTGCGTTATTAATTGAAAAATGTGTAACAATTTTTTGTACGTTTTTTTTATAATTCATATTTTTTCCGCCATTTTTTCTTTTTGTATATGTACACTGATTAATGCATTTTTCACACTACTCTTCAGGGGGTGTGTTTGTTTTTAATTTTTTTTTTTTTGCATTTTGGTTAATTTTGTTGGTTGGGTTTTGTTGGTTTTTATTGTTAACTTGTGCAAAATCACAAAAATATTTCCGCTTTTGTCAGTTGATGAAAAATGCATTGGCTGATGTCATGAGAATTGCTTTTTTGGGTTTATATTATTAATACTTGTGTATATGTATCTATTTTTTTTTTTGTGGAATTATTTCTTGTGCATTTTAATGATATTTAATTTAACATTTACGAGGTGAGATTTTTTCTGCAGGTTGTTTCCACTAATCATTAATTAATTTCACATCACTTCAAATATGCAATTAATATAACTCATTGGACTTTAATTAAAAATAATGATTTTCTTTTATACAGATTATTAGATAAGCAGCGGTCGATATGGCACACAGAGTTTCCGATTTTTAACGATGTGAACGTGGCGCTTGTCTTTGATTAACTGATCATTGGTGAAAGGATTGCAGCTTAAATTTTAAGTCCTGCATTAACCAGGCATGAACCCATTGAGTTTAATGAACAGCTGGCCCAGGTCTCATTTGGTCAGCATGCTATAATACATATTGTTCAAAATCTCACCACACATCTTCTCAGTGTATCAAATTTCATATGATCCTCTAAAAGAGCTTCAATCCGATATCATGTACGAAGATTAGAGTATCGACTCAGGTGTTTGTCCCAATTAATTTCAGCATGAGTAGCTTGACCAATACTCACAGTTGCAAGCAAATCGATCACATTCAAACTTTCCTTAGGTGAAAGATGTTAAAAGTTGTCTTCGACGCATGTTTGATTTATCCATTTTAGTATTTTCCTCTAAATCAATAAACGGATATTTGGAATTTTGATCATATTTTATGCGACTTAATGCCCTGTAGATCAAACATAGAAGAACTAAACTCATCACAACGAAGGCATGTATAGTACGATAGAGCATTAATGTCTTAAGTGACGAATTTATACTAGTTTTGGTCCTTTTACATGGCAACTTTTCATCATTCTCTTGCTTTTGGTATATATTTGATGATGGTTTCTCACGCCTTAAGTTCTCATTGCGAAAACGCTTTCGTAACTTGTATTTAGCAACCGAAATTCTGCTCTCATTGGTCATTTCAATTTGTGAATAATACATGGAATTTAATAATAAATACAGAATAAATGTATCTTTAAAAACAGGAAAAAAAGTGCATACTAAGTGGAAACTTTATCAACTCTCTTAATATTGAGAACAGTAAATTGAATTGTTTAAATATGTTTTGGAATCAAACGAAACGATTTCGGGAACAATTTCTAATAAAGTGTCAGTTTTAATAGTTTTGTGGATTTATCTTACTCTTAATATATTAAAAAGTTTAATTATAAATATTTTAATCATTTCAATTAAAATTTTAACAAAGTTCTGGTACATAAAATGTTTTCCCTGAATGTAAATTATATTGTTTATATGCTTTAAAATTTAGAAGGAATGAATTTGCAACTTATGTTATCTTTAATCAATAACTAATTCTAAGCAACTAATTTTTGTAGTAGTGTATATTCAGTATTTTTACATTAATAAGAGTCAATTTATTGGTTATCTATGTGTAGAGTCCATTCCAAGCAAAAGAAGTATCTTAATGTAGTGTATAAAACAAAGCGGCATTTAAATCGAACAAGGAATTCCTATTTATTTTACTATAAATTTAATACATTAATATTATGCACTTCAACACTTCCGATTAAGAATATTGTATCGTCCTTTATACATATGTATTGGAACAAAGCAATGAGAAATAATCGATTAGACACCTGCAAATCTTTGATCTTTAAAGAAAAGTTTTTTACAACTGACACCAAATTATCCAAAGATGATATTATCTTGCATATTATTCACTGTCACTGATCTTGAAATTGTATTGAATATGGGTTATTTTTAAATATTTTGTGCATACTTTTGGGTAAACATTTTGCATCATAAAATCTTAATTCATATTTAAAGGCACAAGTTGAGATATTTTGACCTTGATATTGAACACAAGAAACAGCTGATATGCTTTGTATACACACATACAGACACAGACAGACCTCAAGCGAAGAACATTTATTATTTATATGTAAAGCACCGCCAGCAAACACTTACATATACACACATATACATACACACAGAAAGAGAAACATACAGAGGCAGAGACAAGTGTGGCAAGCAAAACAAAAGCCAGCTGCTTTTCTTTCTTAACGTCTGCACGTGACGACAAGGACCAAAAAGGGGGCGGGCATTAGAAAGTCGCGTAAGTCCTTAAGAAACACTCACTCACACATATACATACTAACACACACACATACACACACACACGCGAGATATAAATAAAAACAGGAAGAAATCGAATGGCAGAGCAGAGCAAAATGCCGGAAAACTCTATATATAAAAAACGCGCACCGGAAACGGAAACAAGAAACCAAGTCAAGTTTGAAAAAACATTTCGTGTTTTCTATCTTCTAGGTGTAGTTTTTTTTTGTTATTTTTTTTTTGTTATTGTTATTGTTTTGTTTTGCTACTTTTTCTTAGCGTGAGGAGTTGCAGCTGAAGGAGAAGTTGCTCTCAGCCAAAGACGTTTTATGTGGCATGTTTTTACTGCGATGTTGTTGCAATTGTTATGTTTGCTGCTGCTGTTGTTGTTATTATTGTTGTGCTTGATAATGGTAATGATGATGATGATGCTGGCGTCTCAAGAAACATGTTGCGCACACAGAAAAAACACAGAGCAGACTAAAAACGTAGCGAGAAGCGCGCAAATTTGATGACCGTTTGCCGGAGCCGGAGCCAAAATAAGAGCCGAGAGCACGATCCGTCACCAATGTAAAAACTCAACTAAAGCGATGATGAAAAAATCTGAAACAATATATTTTTCGGGGGGCGCCAAGCAAGCCAGAATACACATACATACACACACACATATACTTACATAGAGAGATGCAAAAAGCAAACGCACCAACACAGAGAAGCATCGACAGGCCGCAAAAAGGCAGACAGACAAAACGCGCACTAATACAAGAACATTTCAAAACGCAGCAGCGGCAGAGCTATGTGTATTTGTATATGTGTGTGTGTAGATTGGTGGGTGGGTATTCGGGTGGTTGGGTTGGTTTTTGTGGGGCCTGGCTTACTAAAGGCCGCCGCCGGCCCATACAGACAACAACAACATCAACAGCGGCAATCTCTCACACACACACACACACAGCCATACACACAGCATCGAAAAAAAATCCCCAACAACAAACTAAACGAACAAAAAAGAAAAAGAATTGAAAAAAATTTCCACGCACACAGCTGAAAAAAAAGCGAAACGAGAAAAAAGTTTTGGTTGCATAGGCGGCGTCAACGTCAACGTTAACGCCTCTGCCGGCTTTATTCAAATGCTGCCAACGCTAACTGCGCAGCCACCTGCCAAAGCAGAGCACAACATTGACCCAAACTCGAGTGAGATGAAGTAGGGGAGGTGTGAGTGCCGGGTTGGGCGCTCTCTAAAAAACGCGGAAAAAAATTCCGTAAAAAAGTGAGGCAAAAAAAGGGGAATTTTTGCGCCGGCGACAAACCCACGCATACAAATACACACTCGCACACATACACACACACACACATATACATGTACATTCTGAATCAAAAGCAAAGCATTTTTGTATTTCCCCATTTTTTTTAATGTTTTGTTTTGCTCGAGTTTGTGTTTGAATTTTTGTAAATTTTGTTCAAAAATTTTTATTGTAATTGTATAATTTTTACATCGAACCGCCAATAAGTAGGCAACAGTTTTTCCACTCACTCAGCCATACACCTAAGGATCCGTTTACACCTTCGCCTTACACTCTTGGCATCCTCATCCTGACCTAAGCCACCACGTTTGGCTTAACAGCCAACAGTCACACTCAAACCCCACTGCCACTCGTTTCCCTTTCCTCTGAGTCTTACCCACATTCTCTGCTTACCCAAACCATTACTCACATATTCACTCAGTCACTTACCCCCCATTGCCATCCTTCTATCCCTCCATCTCCTTTCACATTCTCTTTCTACTCACTTTTTGTTGCGCTGACGTCGCTGTTTCTGCTATTTCTAAGTTCTTTTTTTCGCATTGCAACCTTAACTCAACTTCTTTCCACCTGCTTCATCCCGTCCAAGTTTTTGTGTATGTGTGTGTGTGTGCGTACTTTTTTCCCTTTTGCATTTTTTCCCATTTTCCATTTGCTGTGCAATTTTTTTACTTGCCACTACCAACAGCCTCCCCTTCAATTTCCATCTCGCTTCTTTTTTTTCCTTCGTTGCCACAGGAAACAGCATTTTTTTCCCTTGCCTCTTGTCGTCTCTTTCTACTCTGTGCAATTTTTTTCCGTTCAAAAACACAATCACTTTTTTTCCTTTTTTTTCTTCTCTGTTTTGCTTTTTGCAACTGCCCCTCACGTGGCAGGGTTTGTGCTTGTTGCTGCTGCTGTTGCCTTTGTTATTGCCTTTGCTTTTTGGATTTTGCTTTTAGATTTTGTCCTGTTTTTAGTTTCATTTGGTTGTTGTGCTTAATCGTAGAGTTGCCATTGAAAAATATAATTTATAACAAAAAGAAAAAACCATAAAATTTGTTGCTCTTTTATCTACTCGCTAAATAAATACGATTTGGGTTAGACAGTGACAAAAGAGGAAAGAGAAAGTGTTTCTTTTAGAATATAAATTGGAAATAGTATTGAAAAGTGAAAATACTTTTGACCACTTGTCTAAGACTTTTACATTTTTAATATTGCTTATAAGGAAATCTAAATTACCTAATTTCTTCTACATATTATTTTGTATTTCGAGAATAATAATCTTTTTAATTTTGATCATTATTTAGTTACAAAGATTTCGCAATTGGTTAAAGATAATTGTTAATCAAAGAAATCAATATGATAATATTGAGTTTCAGTTTTAATTCTATTCACTCAATATTTTTCTTTAACAGATAAAGGACTTTTTTATTATTTCTAAAAGAAAAATGTTAAAAAGGCATATTCAAAAGATGATCAGTAGTTCTCATTATATTATTAAAAAGGATGAGAGAACCCATATCCTGATAATATTGATTAAAAATGCATTGTATAGTTAGATATTTTATAGTTGAAAAAAAAAATGATATTGTATATTTTTTTTAGATATATACGTCAACAAAATTCGTCCTAAACTATCTGAATTTAATAAC
The DNA here is from genome assembly GCA_037075365.1 of Drosophila emarginata. Classification (NCBI taxonomy): domain Eukaryota; kingdom Metazoa; phylum Arthropoda; class Insecta; order Diptera; family Drosophilidae; genus Drosophila; species Drosophila emarginata. Next base: position 16,383,466 of record JBAMCD010000221.1, on the reverse strand, counting down.
ATCAAAGGAAGCTTCTTTTTTTTTGCCATAAAGTGTTCAGAAAGTGTGTTAAATATTAATTATTGGCACTTGGCAACACTGTTCTCCTCGCTTTAGAGCTATTTTTACTTTCTTTCTTTTTTTTCTTGTTGTTTATTGTGGTTTTGTTGATGTTTTCCGTGAATTTTTTACGCTGTTTTGTTGTGTTTGTGTTTTTGAATATATAGTATGTACATTCCCACATGTATTCACACACACACACACACATATACACTTTTACTCACTCACTCACCACATGCATACTCTCCGGTCATTGACAAAAAGTGCAAAAAAAAAATCGTTTTGGTTAAAGTGATGTGGAATGGTTTGGAGTCATTTTTGTTTTGGTTTGAGTTGGATGTGTCCTGCATGGGCTTATTCCAATGCGTGACTGGCATTTGTGGACTTTGAATACAAACAAAACAGTCAAACACATAGGCACACACGCTACACCCACAGCAACAGCAACACAAATACAGACCCAAACGGAGAGAGATATACACAGATACAATTATGTACATACATACATATATATGGATAGACTCACTCTCACTCACTTTGGTATATGCATTTCAATACGCATTAATAACTACGAATTCAATGTGGCAACTCAACCACCAAACCAAAATCACCCACAAACGCTCCTACACCCATTCACAGCCACACTAACACACACACACACACACACACAGACACGTATACAGAGTGGCTGCAGCTGACGCCTAAAAAACGACAACACCAAAATAAAATAAAAAATATATTATATTAAAATCAAATTCATTTCGTTTTGCCCTCTTCATTCGTTAATTTTAACCTTTTCCTGCACCTGAATTCACTGACATCGACAAAATGCAAACGGATTGCAAGCTCCCTCTTAAATTTTCAGTTCACTTTCTATATCAGCATAAAGACTGAAATATCTAAAGCAAATCTATAAATAAATTTTCAATATTTTTGCCTTTTAAAGCCATAAAAATTTTTAAACCAAAATACAAGAATGTCCTCTTTTTGATCTATTTTCAAAGAGTTGTGTAAATTATTTTTCTATTGGTTATTTTCTGTTTTATTCAAAAATGTTTTATTATTAAGGCATATTCAGCGAATTTAGAAATCATTGATTCGCATGACAGATTGTTTAATTCTTGTTTATTTATTTAATGAATTTCACCGCCATTGACATTGAAATCTGCAAAAAGAAAGTGCGAAACTAGAGAGAAATATGAGAAGTCTGTCATCGGATATTTATATTTGAAAAATTAAACTCTGGCTTATTTACAGCTGGCCCATGCCCATTTAAATAATAATAAATATACAGCAACACAATTCGCAATCAATTTTGTATATCAAGAATAATAATATTTATAAAGAGCGGAGAATGCTGATTCTAAACGATAAATTAAAATAAAATAAACACACTATATAGAAGAAACGAAATGATAAAAGGTAAATGTCACTGTTGCTAAATTATTTTAATATATGTCAATATTCAATGTATTCAATATTATTTAAATATATTGGCTTCTGCTTCTATATGTTCAAATATCTTCTAAGTTTATCAATTAAAGGCACTTAATAAGAGTAGTCCAAATTAACTAGAGTCGGTTAAATTTTTGTTTTGACTTATTTATGTTTTTTTTAATTAAACAAGAACTTTTCTTTAATTAATCAAGAACTATCTACCTCTTTTTTCTATTTTCGGATTTTATCAGAATAGAAGTTTTTATTTTAATCATTTCATTTCCTCGATTGAATAGATGAAAAAACTAAGTTCTTTCAAAGTAAGCTCCGTGTGTGAATTATCACAGCCTTTAAATAGTTTCTATTTGATTTCTTTCTCCATTCGCCCACACGAAAATAAAAATTGTGCCTCTCAATTCAATTCATTCTCGATTTAGCCGAGTTAAAAACAATGTTCTGAAAAATGATTGTTCAGTTTGTCTACGAGACTTGAGCATTACACATCGGCTTAAGCCTTTCTCATTGAAATACAAATAAATCCGAGCTGAAGTATGTGGGACAAAGACTAGAAGTTTCTTATCGAACAGTAAATTTATATATAAAGAGTAACTTGAAACCAAAGAAATGTACATAGCAGGCTTTGTTTATGTATATATGTATGCCCACATATACATACATACATATATCTTTAGTATGGAAAGTTTCCATAATTCCTAGTGAAATGCCTTAGTCGTCAAAGCTACATATATAAAAGAAAAATAAATATTTAGAGAAATTACCCAGCTGACTAATTGTCAGTACATAAGTTTTGCGATTTTGGGAATTGCTGTTTGAACAGTTGGAGAGAACAGCTGAATCAATCATTGTTTAAGTTAGTTAATTTATATGGTAATTGGATTTGATTGATAAATCAAAACTTAGGGAAATTGCGAAGCAGACTTCATCGACAAATCGTAAATCGGCAATTGCATTTCATTTGGTTAACAAGCACTGAGATATGCAGAACAAATTTAAAATGATTCGTGAATATAGTTCCTATGATGATCTGAGTGAACGTTTTCGGATGTTTGATGGACATTCGTTGGATTCACTCCAGGATAGGATTCACATGAACCCAAATGGGAGGGGGATTAATAGTGTATCTGCCGATGCTTTGGATGATTGCTATACAACAGCCTGTTCGCAATCAAATTCGGGACTGCTGAGGGAGCATAATTTTAAAGTGAAGGCTTATTATTATAATGGGGGCAATTGTGTCCACTGCAAGAAACGGTGAGTTTTGTGATTTGAATTATCTATTTATATATTTTTTGACCAATATTCTTACAGAATTCGCTTTGCAATGGCCAGTCTAAGGTGTCGATCGTGTCCCCTGCGTTGTCACATTTCCTGCTGTCGTCATCTTACAGTGAATTGTATTCCACAACCACAGATAAACACAAAGCGGGGACATTTAAGTGACTATGCACCTTCTCTGTCGCCTATGGTGCCAGCTTTGATAGTGCATTGCGTCACCGAGATTGAGTCTCGCGGCCTGCAACAGGAAGGACTGTATCGAATATCCTCAACTCAGGCAAAGTGCAAAAGGCTGCGACAAAAGCTGCTGCATGGAAGGTCCACGCCCCATTTGGGCAATAAGGATACTAATACATTATGTTGCTGTATTAAGGAATTTTTACGGCTATTAATTGAACCTTTGATTCCAATATATCATCGCAGGGATTTTGAGAAAGCCACCCAGCTGGAGGATCCTTTGGCAGTGGAAGAAGCTGTCTACTTAGCCATGCAGCAACTGCAGCAAGCCCATCGCGATACCTTGGCCTATCTCATACTCCATTGGCAGCGTGTAGCAGAAAGTCCGTCCGTACGGATGTCTGTTAATAATCTGGCCATGATATTTGCCCCAACTATATTTGGAGATCTAGATTTGAATCTCAAAAACGTTGTCATTTGGCAACAGATATTAACCGTGTTACTCCTGCTTCCTGCTGAATTTTGGGCACAATTTTTAGAAGTGCAGCCAACAAAAGAATTTGACTATGTTGATAGACAATGGGGAAGTTCGGCGAATTTGCGCTGGCAATCGGTGAAAACCTATTTCAGATCGATGGTCAGTCTAAATCTATAGTTCTATATACTCATATACTATCTAGTTTTTGTTTCTTTAATTTGCAGGTTAATTTATCCAGTCTTCATCAATAGGCTTAGAAATTAAATTATATGTTTTAGTTTATTTAATATTAACTTTAAAATGTTTGTTAGTTATATATTTTTGTTATGCAATAAAAAAGAATTCTTTATTGTCCTCTTTTTTGATTAAGAAATTTCTCATTTCGCATATTTCCTTGGGCGTATTTAATTTTAATTGCAATTTGCTGCAATTTTTAACAGTTCTAGATGTAGTTAGTTACATTTATTTTTTTTATTGTTTTTTCTATTAATTGTTGATTGAAAGGTAAAAAATTGAATAATTTGCATTTCTCTCATGTTTATGTTCAGTTGAAGCGTGAATTAAAAGGCAATGGAAAAATATTTTCACCCCTTGAATAAATATAATATGTAAAGTTAAGAACCAAGAAAAAAGTTTGTTTTAACAACAATTTGGTTAAACAAAAACCATAGACGAAAAAACATGGAACTTTTGTATTTTTATTGCATGTGTAAAACAAAGCAGAGCACTCGATATTGTGCATTCACATTCAGGGTGAGTGAATAAATGAATATACAGTAAAACCTGCATTATATGGACAACGATCAATCGGGGTATAAAAAAACCATTGACAACTGGAATTAATATCAAAAAGACTACCAAAATAATTTTACAATTTAACTGCGAAAATCGATAAAAATCGAATAAAAATAATCGATAGTTTAATGAATCACTCTATAAGATAAAGCAATTCAATATACATAAAATTGTAATTTTTCTTATAAACCATTTCATTATTATACAGATAACTCATCTATGATTAATTGCAGTCCAAAAATTTAAAGCTTTTTGCTCATTATTTGATTAGAGTTCATTTTTCATTTATATTATAAAGATGATTATTAATTTTCATTGGATTATTTCGTTTAAGCGAGGTCTAATTGTAATGTGATAAAAATAATATTCTCTGCCTAGATCTAGCGGAAAAGTGATGGCACTATTGAGTAAGTAGTTAGAGGAGAGCCGAGAATGTCTATGCCAAACATTTGCCATTAGCTGCTGTTGCTAACCGCATCAATTTGGTCGATGGCTGGCAGCATGGGAAGGGACGACATGTTAATGTTAACCGTTAACCAAATTGCTAAATGCCAAAGGCTGCCACACGCACACACATTCAAACTCACATACGCAGGCCAATAGGTACATATATACATACATATATGTATATATACATACATACGTATGTGTAGGGGCAATGCATAAGCACCAATAACCATGGCGGAAAAACGTAATGAAAATAAAAATAGTTTACATAATTCATGCATTATATCGGATCAAATTTTAATGCCCAACCCTGCGTGAAGCGTAAGCTTCTCCTCTCAATGTGACAAAAAAAGAAAGGAAAAAAAAAACTAAAAACGTTGCCTACTTGGGGGCGCGTGTTGGAAATTATTTAACAAATAACATGCATGTCGTACGAATGTGAGTGTGTGTGTGTGTGTGAGCGAGTTTATGTTTTATTTTATTACTATTTTTTTTTAGATTTTTTAGCCTATTTTTATTGTTAATTAAATGAAGGGGAAAAAACAAACGCACACACACACATACATTAAACACATACACATGCGCCGTATGGGTGAGCGCTGAAAATTTGTGCAATTTTTCTATTTTCTCATCGTTTCTTTTTTTATTATTTCTTTTTTTTTGTTGATAGTGTTGTTGCTCCCGTTTTTCGCATGTAATTTCACTAATTGATAGTGTGAGTTGGCTCCGACTCACCCTCGGTTGACCAAGCTCGTAATTGTGTTAGTGCCCCCAACGCCCATTCCACACCCACCCCCACACACACACACAAACACAAATATACGTATACGTTTATATATGTATAGAAAAAATGTAGGCAACAAGCACACATGCAAAATCAGGCAAAGTGCACCCACACACATGCATACACACAGATGCAGCTATATGTATTCTAAAAATAAAACATTGTAAAATAAAAAGGTTATTATGTGCGTGTGTGTATGTGTGAGTGTGGGTGATGTATGAGCGGGAGATGCAACAATAATGCTGTTGAATACTTTTATGCTTATTTCAGTTAATTTTTCGTTACTTTTTTTGTTTTTTTTCTTTTTTTTATTGTTTTTTTTTTTGGTTTTTTGTACTAGGCGTGTTTTATAATTTTATGTAAACGTTGCCAGCGACCTCCCTTAAAATGGGCGCGGCACTGAAATTGATTTTTATACTCCTCTTTTACTTTTCTTTGTAATATTTTGTTATTTTCTTTTGTATGATTTATCACAAATATTTTGTTAAAAAATTTGCATCTGCAAACAAAATGAAGGTTAAAAGCATGAGGTTTTGTTCACACATACACACACACACACATACACATACATATGTGTATACGCACACATGTACAAAATGTTTAATGATTTTGCATTTTTTTAATCGGTTTTTCGGTTTGCCCATATACGGTTTTGATGAAAATATTATACTTTAATACTGACTGGCTTTCGTTGGATATGCTGACTCTGATAGAATGAATAGAAAAACAATTTCGAGACTATTTAAAATCAATTAAATACATTTAAATGGATTTCTGGTTTACATTTTCGATTACATGAAAAGAGTAAAAGAGTATTTGTTTGTTGAACGAAAACTCTAAAATTGATCAGAAAAATGTGAAAATTGTTGCCAATATTGATTGAAAAATTGACAAAGCACTTTGTAAAACTCATTTGGAAATTCGGGAAATCGAGCATTTGGAAATCAGAAATTAAAGTATCAACTTTCATTAAGGTGAAGCTAAGTTAGTCAAAACCATATTACAAACGGCAATCAAATTAGTCAAATCAATTTCAAAGAATTATAGAAATATCTGTTATTGTTTTAATCGGCTAACATGGGATAGTTTTTTTTAGAGGATCTAAAGTCATTGGTAAAATCCATTTGTTGTATAAATTTAAATATATTTCATTAATAAAGCGAACACAATTTATTTAAATGTTGTTTTCAGGTTTGGCACTGCATTAATCATTTCCCTGTTTACCTTATTCTTTTTTGAAAATAATTGAAAAATAATTCAATTTTTTCGTACGTTTCGGCCAGCTAGCGCCTCCCTCAAAACTGGAAACGAACACAGAAAGCCAAAAAGAAAAAAAAAAAAACATATATAAAATTGGGTGCACATTATTTTGGCCAACAAAAAGTCAACAAATAAGAATGGAAAAAGACTCCGACTCGCTCCTCGTTTCTCTTTGGCATATTCATCTGTCCCGAAAAAAGATGCAAAGAAAATAGCAGAGCGCACACTAACATGATAGGCTGACTGGCCACCACACACACACACACACACTTTTATAGAGTAGCACATATACATGTATATGTATAGGGTAGGGAGTGGGAGGATTTTTGCATCTATATGTGTGTGGGATATATACGGATATGTGGTCAAAGGCAAAAAAAAAACGAAATGTTGTTGCTGTCGTTGGAGAGTGCCAAGTGTAGTAATTCCAATTGAAGTTGGGAGATGCAGCAGCAACATTGGCAAAGCAGCAGCAGCACCACCACCACCACCACCAACACCACCACTAGCAGCAGCAGTTGAAGAAAAAAATGAAAGTGTGGGTAATTAAAAAAGTAGCAGCAGCCGCTTTTTGAGCGTACAAAACGCACTAATTTGCAGTAGTGCAGCTACGTACACCCGTACACCCATACCCGACACACATACACAGATATGTATGACGCCCACATCACATTTACACACACGCAACAGCAATGTGAAAAAAACGTTAACATACTTTTAGGCATGCTTGCTATTTCACTTTTCCTCGCACAAATGAACACCTCGTCCATGTTAGCCTTCTTCTTTGCACTAACTACAACTACTATTTGTTGCTAGCCGTTGCTGGGCTTTCAGTATCGTCATCATAAATGGACTATGAATAACATCCTGGTTCATCCCCAGTTTCAGTGTATTTTGTTGCTCATCAACACGGCAAATGTTGTTAGCTTCGGTACCGCAATTTGTGGGCATTGTGGGTGTGGCATAACCAACCGGACATACATCATTCGTTTGAAAATTCTTCAATGTCCATGGCAACAAGTAACATGTATATATAATTGGCAAGCAAAGATGCCTTTTTAATTGACAACGAACGTCAATCACATAATAGCCACAAAAAGAGAATTTAAATTGTTAATCGGTCAAAGAAACGAAAGCTTTATTAGCTTCATTATAATTTTTTTCGTAATTCTCTTTTTCAGCATAGAAAGATTTAAATTGGCAATAGTTTTGCATTAATCTGTAAACTCACAAATATATTCATTAGCTCAGATTACTTAGTCAATTAATTAGCCCACCAAAGATGTATCACACGGCTATCATTTGCAACACCAAAAGAGTAGAAATTGTCTCAAACTGATCTGAAATCTTGACAGATGGCACCTGCCTTCTCTTACACACAGGTGACCGTTAAAAGAACAAATAAGCTTAATTAGCAGCTACCAACAGCAAAATCAACACACACACACACACACAACGAGGACAATGCATAATTGACATTTTATGAGTAAACTGCATTTGCAGCATCTGTTATTGTTGGCCCTCGACTGGAGTGTCAGTCATTATTGGGAGACAAGCCAACGGGCGTTGACAGTGCCGTGAATGAATATGAGTCTGTGGGAACCAGTTAACCAAATTAAAATCCGATACTTTGGACCAAAGTAAATCAATTGGAAAATTGTAAACAAAGGCTGTGCGTGGTCGACAATTGGAGACCCTCGATAACCGAGGACAGGCTAAGTGACGCACAATTTTTTGCAATGCCATCGGCTTCATTGCCATCGCATCGGCATAATTTAACTGTTAAAACCTTTAGCCTTAAGTAACATGAGAAGTAACATGAGCAGCAGCATCAGAGTATCGTGAACAATTGGATAATCGGTTCATATGGACTCACCTGCGGGCACATTTTGCACTGATACTTGCGTCCACTGCCACCGCCTCCAGTGGTAGCATGACCACCGCTAGCTCCTGTACCCCCAACACCGGATCCACCAATTTTGCTGGCATTGATGGGCTGTGGCACTACGAGAAGTGCAGCCGCTGAAGCAGCTGCCACCGCAGAACTATGATGATGGGCAGCAGCAGCAGCGGAACTGACATGATTGCCATGATGTGAAGTGGCGCCAAGACTTGAGTTGCCGCCGTTTGAATTGGCTCCACCTGCAACACCGCCGCCGCCTCCACCCCCGCCATTTGGTGTACTTGTCAGGCCTATGCCACCTGCAATATATTAAAACAATGCAAAATATAAATGATATAAATAATTCGGCAACATTATTTTATAAAAGAAAAGGTCAAGATTAAAAACTGCCATATTTAAATGTACATTTTTTCTTCATAATTAAAAGATTTCTCATTGTTCTTTGGTCATGGTTTGACTTACCTTGCCCAGCCACCGTATGATGTTCCAAACGATTGTCATCCAGAAAGTGACCTGCAATTGCAATTGAGTTGTTACATTAAAGTTCTTGCTGCTTGTTGAGTTAGTTGAATTATGTCAGGCGATGGCGCCGTCTAACGCCATCCAATGGCTGTCCAACGTCAAGTTATGTTCAGATTCAGGTTCGTTTGCCAGTTGCCAGTTGCCGGTGGCCAGTTGCCCGTTGCCCATGTCAAAGTCGCGAGCGCCTGTTAAAAGTTGTTGCCGACAACTCACGTTCACTCACGTTGCCTATGTCGCCACCTGTCAAACAGAAGGATTCTGTTCTCCTCCGCCTCATTTTCTGTGTCTCTATCTCTGTCTTTCTCTTTCATGCTCTATACTTTTCTATACATTTTGCCCCTGCCGCAACCATCTTCTAATTAAACTGAGACATTTTGTTGCCTGTTCTGATTGCCACTGGGAAATCGTTGGACTGAGTTACGGTTTTGTGGTTGTAGATTATGTGAAAATAGTTGAACATTTTATGATTTCCTTTTCTTTCTTTTTTTTTTTAATACTTCTACTGGTTTACCGCGGGCGTTGCCGTAGTTCTATCATAATTAAGCAGCCTTTTTTTTTGTATTGCTGCTGTGGCAGCTTAACGTATTTGCGTGTAGATATTATGTGAATTTGTTAATGAGTTTAAAATGCTTAATCAAAAGATACTTGTAAACGTAAATCCATATAAGTGTTACGATTTATGAAGAGATTTACTTGATTGAATTGAGACAATTAACAACTTTATGCAATTAAGTGCTCAATTAAGATAAATATTTGGATAGTTACTGCAAAAGCAAAAGGTTTTAAGATAATTTTCAAATTATATTAATGATAAATACGTTTCAGATTTGGATCACTTGTCATCTAATAATTGTAAAAATTAAGAATTAAGTATTAAGCAATACATACATTTCGGTATATATCGAAGAAACTTAATTAGCACAATAAGTGGATATTATGTTTACTTTTTCCTGTAAAAGAATATTAATTGCATTTTAGTTTCTTAGACAATTTTTAATTCATATATTATAACGCATTCATTTTCTTAAAACAATCTATTAAATTCTTACCCAATTTTATGGAATTGATAACGTATCAGTCAAATTGAACAAAGGATATAATATAATCTGTACTTTCTATTAATCAAATTGTTTTCCACTGCTCATCATATAGTATACATTTATATATATGCTATTATTCTTTTGATATGCCCTTCACTTGAAAAATATATGTATGTACATACATGTTTATACATATATGTATTTATCACTCGTTGAATGTATGTTTAAATGATACATATTGTATGTAGATATCTACCAGCATTTCTAGTCACTTCAAACAATTAGCTCTTGTGGCGCCCCACAGATGCCAAAGTATGTCAAAAACATTTCGCTAATAAAACATTTGCAGGCATTTGTTGGCATAAATGTTTTGTTCTATTTCGTTTGTTTGTTGTTAGTTAGCAAAACAATTTTAGTGTTAATTACGACGAGTTTTTTGAAAGTTTAGTTCATGAACACAAAACAAAACCACCTTCCTCTCTCCCCCTTCATTCTCTTGCTATCATTTGCTTGCCTAGTAAAAGTATTTAGCGGCATTTCCCTGTGTAAATACATATATATATAGTAAATGTTGGCTTATTGTTAATTTGTACAAGGATCGCATAGATAGATATGGTTGGGTACATCTACATCTACATTGAGATCCATTGATGGCAACAATGTGGCCACTAGGAGATTTTAATCTCACAAAGCAAAAGGCTGCAGCAGCAATAACAGCAACAGCAACAACAACAACAACCTTATTGGCCAATTGCCTAGCGTTGACATTATCGATAGAGGATCTAGCTACAAGACTGAAGGAGGTCTAGATCCAGACTCCAGGTCCCAGTCTAGCAGCAGCACCACCACCACCAGCAACAGCAACAACAGCATCGGCAGCGTGTTGCTGTCAATGCGAAGCCTCTCATGCAACATGGTCTCTCCTCGCAACTCGAAAATGTTGAAAATGTTGTTTGCATTTTAGGAATTTATGTAAACATCTTGTAAGGCAGTCTTGTACTTTCAGTTAAAGGTCAACTTTTCGGCGGCTTTTTGGTTGCTGCTGTCGTGGGAGCTGCCCTGCTTTTGTTTAGTGGCCCGCACGCGTTCTCCAATTTAACTTTGTATGTAGATTGCAATCTTTGAGATAGCTCTCGCGCTTTTGATCTGAATCTTTTGGCTTTTGGGTAGATTTCTTATTATACCATTTCGTGATTGTTTTCCCAGTCTTTGTAATTGTTGTTGCTGCTGTTGTTTTTGGTGAGCAATTAATTAGCAACGATTTCTTTGTTACTTTTACTTCTGCAATGATTAAGATTATTGTAAATATGGAATAAACTACTCACCTTTTTGCAAATTATTGTGGTGGTGATCACTCATTTTGGCCTAAAATTAGAAAATAGTTTGATTTCATTTAAATTGTTATAAGAATTGCATTTGGCCTTTCATGAATATATTTCAATTAAATATATAAAATAAATTCCAGCCAGGAGTGCGAGATATTTAGTAACACATTTATAATTAATAAACCTAATCAACTAAACATTAATATTAAATCACTCGCTCAATCAATTAGCCATAAAGCAATGATTGCCAACAAAAATATTTCAACAAATTTTCAATTCAGACAATAAATAATCGAATTAAAAATGGCCACTAAACACTAAATTTATAAAATTAAAAGCTAAAATTTGCCAATAGATTGAAATGGTGACAAAATAAACACTAACACTTATTTAAGTATATGTATATGTATAAAATAGCAAAAATTCTAGCTGTCAACAAGCGAAAGTGGTCGAAAGAAATTGGTACATAGCTAACAGCTATCAAATGTGGGTTAAATACCATCCGAACCTGACCTAGGATAACTCTTCCCATCTCTTCCTAACTGAGATACACAGACCGAGTTTCCCCACTCACACACACACACACACATACATATGTATGTATATATAGACATCGATAACCCTGCCGAAAATCAAATAAAAATCTATATAAATGACACCGCCGGCTGGTTGCGTTTTGTTTTTTTCTAAACATTTTCAATATGCTTAGGCAAAACGAATGCAACAGAGACAACCAAAAAGAAAAAAAATAAAGGGGGAAACAAAAAAATAAATAAAGTTTATTTCTATAAAAAATGTGGCAAAAGCAAAAACAAAGTCTGGCTCTGGTCTGGCCAGACAAGTAAATAAAAGAAAATGTATATACATATATATAAAAAAAAGAGGAAAAGAGAAAACAAATTTAAACGTTGGCTGCACGCGAGTTTAGAAATGTCTTTTTTTGATTTTGTTTTGTTATACCCTTACTAACAGAGGTTCTTTAGTGTTGATCAGTTTGGTAACTGAAGCCAATGTTCTTGACCAGTAAATTTACATGAAATAGGAGAAAAGAAAGGCTATCTATTGTTCTACTACAAAAATAGGACATATTATACAAATGAGTCCTTTTAATCGTTACTATGTGTTGGTCTATTTGCTGGAATATTTGTTGTTGTTTGTCTGTTAATCTATTTGTTCATCTTTTTGTTTATCTAAATTCCTTTTTACATAAAATTTATTTCTTTTTAGCGTATGTGATATAGAGTACATAAACTTCAACATGCCAAGCCGCGTTTTTGGTATTTAGTAAATTTTACTTTATTTTTTCTATTTCTTTATTTTACTTCTTGTTTTTTTTTCTTCACATGCATAAGCTATAAAGTTTTGGCATTTGTAGCTGTTATGGTTGTATTTTTTTTTTTTGATTTGAACACTTACCTCATATTCCTGTTTCAGGGACATCGGATGATGTTCACTGGCATGCTGATGACTGCGCGGCGTTGGTGGCCAAAGATTGTAATCGCTTATATCTTTGGCATGCTGTGTTTTTTGCCAGCATTTTATATCGGTCAGTTAGTTGGTAGAATATGCAAAAATGGAGAAAAAATAGCATAGGAAATATTTAAAGAGAATTGACATAATTTTTTAAATATTAGATAATAGACTTGTAAATATAACCAGATTTTTGTACAATGAACATGATTTATCAGAAAGAAAAAACTCAAAAGTGTATATTGTACATTTCATAGGAGAGCAAGACAAATAGAACGTATTTTTTATACATAAATTACAAAATGCAGTAAAGGCCAAAGTTTGAATGTAAGAGATTAGTATCAAGATCTATTAAGGTTTGAATATATTTGCCATAAATAACTGCAAAGATAATTTAAAAAAATTATACTTTAATTTCAATGGACTTAAAAAACTATGTATATAAAACCAATTCAGATTTAAAATTCATTTGAAATCCATTTCATTTCAAATATTTAAAATAATTGTTTCATTACTAATATTTTTTTTCTACTGGTTATTGGTTATATACCAATAAACGCTAAAAAAAATTTAAAAAAAATAAAAAAAAATTGTGGAACTCTTGAAACAGTTTAAGTGCATTTTTTGTTGGCCTACTTCAATAACTTTATAATGGTAAATGGATTTGAACATTTTTTGCTTATCTAACCAAGTGAGAAAAATTGCCGTTTATTGAAATTGGAAGCTGTTATTGGTGGGAAAAAAATTGGAAAAAATTTCTGTCAAGCTCAAAATACAAAACACAAATATATGAAAGTGTCAATTGAAATAGAAAACCGCGTGTTACACACAATCGGAGGTGTCAAAGCGACGGCGGTGACGATGCATTGGAGACGACGAGCGGCGACAAAAGTGCGGCGGCTTTTGGTGTTGGCCAAAAAGTTGGCAAAAAGTGTTGCATATCGCAAGGGGAGTTGGCCACTATGTGATAGGCTCATATGTGTGTGCGTGTCTGATGTGTGTGAGCGTTAGTTGATGTTGTTGTTTTAGTTTCCACACCCTCCTCACTCTTCCTTCCCTACAAGTCTTTCTTTTCATGTGTGTGTAGGAGGGCGGTAGAGAAAAATAGAAGAAGAGAAATTACCAACAGAGACAGACACACGCATACACACACGCTTGCACACAAACGAACACACACACACACATTCGCATATATACATACGCAGCTGGCTGATGAAGATGACCAGAGCCATGGACATGGAAATGGACATGGACATGGACGGAAGTCCTCTCTAACCAACATGCCAGCCAGCCAGAAGCAGCAGCACGCAGCAAAAAATACAAAAAAAAGGAAGAAAATTTTCGAAAATAAAAAAACGAAAAAAAATGACACAGCGCAGCAGCAAAATTGTCTCTCTCTTTCACACAGACTCGCCTGCTCTCGTTTACTCTTCAACCTCTTCTCATGCTCTCAACGAAAATGGAAAAAATTTTTTGCTAGTGGTAAAAAAAAACGTAGAAAAATCAAAATAAATTTTTTTTAACCCCTTCGCAGCAGCAGCGCCGTTAGCAGAGACTCTGTACGGGTTGGTAGATGGGTGGGTGAATTGGGTGGCCGAGTGGTTGGGCGGTTGAGTGGGTTTGTTGGTTGCTTGGTCCAACTTCTATGCAAAAAGTACGGCACAAAAAAAAAGTGCAAAAAATTAGGCGGAAAACGAAAAAAATCCTTTATTTTTTTCTTTCTTTTTTTTTTTTTTTTTTTTTTGCAATTGCTCGGACCAGACTTCCGCCCACACCAGAGCCACAGCCACCATCACTGGCACCACCAACCACCCGACGCTAGCCGCCAAAACGCGTTTTCTACAATGTAGCAACCTTTGAATTCAACTTCCTCTACCTCACCCACTCGCTTACTCAGTGAAACATCAGCTTCCCCTGCATTTTTGTGAACTTCTTTTTCTCTTACATCTTTTTAGCCATGTTCTGTCTGCTTCTATTGATTTTTTCCAGATAGAAACCAAAATTTTATTCCTTTAGTTTTTATATATGCATTGTTTATACCTTTTTTTTTCATTTTTTTTTTGTTTTTTTGCTATTTTGTCGCCAACTCTTTTGAGGTTAGAGGTTGTTGTGCTTTTTTTCTTTTATATAAGTGGATATGTAAAAAAAATCGAGGAAAATGGAAAGAAAAGTGTGCTATAGTACAACTTTGTGGCAATTACTTTAAAATTTGAAGTTGGCTAGCGGTTAGCGCGGTTTTAAATTTTTCCATTTTCTATGTTTTGCTTTTCGAACTTCAATTATTCTCTGATCCAACCGATTCTCTGTATACTACGTTCATGCTAAGGCTCCAGTCGCAATTCGAACCCATTTGGTGTTTTTATTTTGCATCGCATTTTCAATTTTCACTTTTCTGTTGTCTTGTGTGTGTCACGTCGAGTCGTTTCCTATTTTTTTTCCAGAGCTCCTTTCCTCTAATTGAAGCACAAGTATTAATTGCAATGCTTTGTTTTGAGGCGTGCTGCGGTCTAGGGTTGCCTTTTTTGTTTCATCTCATTTCAGTTGCCTTTGCTCTGGCCTCGGAGAGAATTCTTCAATATTAATTCGACAAGGTTGAGTGAGTGAGTGAGTCAGTCTGTTTCAAATAATTTGTTTGCTACCTGATAAAATATAACGAACAAGATATTTCCCAGTAGTAAGATGGTTTTTTTAAGGGGCAAAACTGTCATGGAAATTGAAACTTATCACTGTCACTGTGAAAAAGTATCTAAAATATTGATAATATGATAGAATATTATGTCGTTGCTGTTTGGCTAGTCCTCTAAATTGATAAAAGACTCTAGTTTGAGCAATAAATAAAAATTATGCAAATTTCATTGAACTTTAATTTTAATGCAATAAATTTGAAAAAAACAAAGCCATGTGTATCATATAAATATTCTAAATGGCTAAAGCTTTAATTTACTTGAAGTTTTAAAGATTTGAGTTTCTTACTATATTAAATAATCAATAAAAGAAAAGGCCTTCGGGTAGTTGTCTTAGTAAAATAAATTAAGTGAAAGCCAAGGTTTTTATTGTTAAAACTAAAAAATCATAAACTAATCACTGTCAAAATATTTCGCATTAAAAATGAATAAATTTTTTAGCTTATGTGCTTATAGAATATTGCCAAATATAATTATTATTAGTCATTGTGATGATGTCAAACACAAATCCAGTTAAAATCAATTTCAAGTTTCTAAGTTTCTCAACCGCTCAACTTTATCTTTTAGTCCAGAAAAATTAAGTTTCAGTTGCTTTTCAAATTAATTAATGTCGCCTCTTCATTTGCTTCATCCGGCCAAGAACTAATTTAGCTAATGCAAGTGACAACAATTGCAAAAACAGCAAGTGCTACGATTCTATGCTACGATTGTTGACCCGACGCCATTGTTAAACTATAAAAATTAATTAACTTGGGATTTTTACAACAAATAAAAAATGAAAATTGAAACGCGTTTGCTAACGAGGCAAACTAAAGTAACCTGCAGCGAACCTTTCTGCCTGGACACGTTCCTGCCGTTGTCCTTGGAGACAATCAATCTCCATTCAAAACAATAATTTCTCAGCTTTAAAAAAAAAGGGAAATTCTTGAAAAATAACCAAACTCAATGAACAGCAAAAGAAAAACTCAAAACACAAAAATAAAAGTAGAAGCAAACAGTGAAGAAAAAGTTAAAGAAAAACTTGAACGACGCGTTGAACTTGTTTACATCTTGGAGGGAAAAGATTCAATGGAATGGCACGCGAGCAGAGAGCGAACATTTCTTTTTTTCCTGCTGCCAGGACGAAGCTCACTCAAGGATATGGTTTGGGGAGAAGCATAGAAAAAAGAAGCAGAGTGCAAGCAAAAAGAGGAAGGGGTAAAGGAAAAAAAGTGCGACCAGAATCGGGATGGAAAGAAGAAGAAAAAAACATTTTTTTGGACAACGAAGCCGTTCAAAGGATTTTTTTTAGCGACGCGTCTGCTCGGTCAAGGATAGTGTGGGTAGAGTTTAGGGTTTTTATTGGGTTCTCCTTTTGGCGCTTTTCGTCTCTTTTTTATTTTTTTTTCGGTTTTTTTTTCTGTTTTGTGTTTGTATTTGTGTGTTTTGTGTAGCTACAGACAGCAAACGGTTTGAATTGGAGGTTGAAGTTGCTCGGAGTTGTCGTCGAGTGAAAGTGCACGGAAGGGTTCGGGTAAGAATTGGTGGCTTTACAAAAGGCATTCGAATGCGGGGGAGCATGATGAATCGTGCTAAAAATTGCAAGGGACTCGAAAAGAAGAATAAATTGTGATTGTGGGCAAGTCAATGGATGGGAATGGTCAGTGTAATAAGTTGACCTGATGTCGGGTTAAGGTCGTCATCTTGCAGCATTAACTTTGCTCAAGTATCATGTGAAATATATACCTATTTCTGATTATAGAATTAAGCTCAATTTAAACCAACCCACTAACTACAAAAAATTAGTTTACTCTCACTTAAAAATATTTAAAACTTTGCCAAATCAATGGTTTTAACACATAGCTTACGTTTTAAATATCAAAATTGTTATTTCATTTATTATCTAAGCTAAATAAATTTTTTGTGTGAATTTTCTTTACTTTTATTTCATCCACTTGAAGTCTCACTTTGGTGAACTGTTTCTATAGCAATTTAAGATTAACTTTATCTTCAATTTTGTAACAATTTTAATATATTTTTGTAGTTTTGATTTTGAAAGTATTTTCAATTAATTTCCAGTACAGTATATTTCAGTTAATTAAGATACTTTTCTCATTTTCAAAGGACATTAAAAGTTTTAACTTTGTAAGTTCCTCACGCATCAGCCATTTTATTCACTTAAGTTTTATTTTGCATATTAATTAGAGATGAAAACTGGCAAACTGTTTTCTTCTTCTATATTCTACTATACACTTAACACCTTGTCAATTGCAGGAGTCAAGTAGAGGCTTCTCTTTTGCTCTTTTTTAATACTTTTGTTAAAAGTTGTTAGACAATTTTCATTTCCCTGTTCGGGGAACAATTTGCAGTAGTTGTTGGTTATACTTACATCAACATTGCCATTCCACATGTAATGCATGCCCACAGCAGCTGTGGGATCATGATGCGTTTGACCCGTCATATGTTCGGCCATCACAGCACTCATCCAGTGTACCAATCCCTGAGTGGGATTCTGTCCTTGTACGCTACCGATCGGCATATTGGCAGCGGCAGCAGCAGCAGCGGCAGCAGCCACAGCAGCAGCAGTTGTTGGGTTAGAGTTGCTGTTGTTGTTGTTATTGTTATTGCTATTGCTGCTGTTGTTATTGTTGCTGCTGTTGGTGTTACTTTCCTCTGGCTGAGCTTTACACGTGGCTGTGGAGTTTTGCGTCCTTATTTCTGGTGGTGATTTTATGGAACTGCCAAAGTTTGGACGCGTCTGCTGTGAAGCGGGTTGAGTTGGATTCAAATTAATTGCGGATGCCGAAGTTGTTTGGCTACCCTCAATGGGTGGAGTTGGTGGTGTTAGTGGGTTGTTCGTATTACTGTTGACGACTTCGCCGTGTTGTCCGTTCTGAGTTGACCAGGAGTAACCGTTGTTGCTGTTGTTGTTGTTACTGTTACCGTGAGGTTTCTGCAAAAAAGAAAATGGAGGTGAAAAGGGTTTAATTTTTTGTTGGTAAAGCATTGAGCATGAAAAATGAAATGATTTTTTGATGATTTTTACTTGTTATTGTTGGCTGACGCCGCTACAGTACGGTACACTGACCGGTCCGTAATTAGCAACAATAAATAGAATTAAACTTTTTTCTTTTCGGTTATGTTTGAAGGGTCACGACTTGATTTGGGTTACTTTACTTTGGATTACATTTTTAAGAACTAACATAACAGATAATAATATAATTATGACAACAAATAGAACATCAAAACATTTTGAAAAATCAGATTTCGTTTAAGAGTTTTGAGATTTGCTTATATATGAACGATCTATAATAAAATAGACCACTAATTAAATACTCAAAAAGCCAATCTAACCAATAACATGCCAATCTTTAGGGTATGCTACTTGTCACTTAAGATTGAGTTGTTATCTGCTAGAAATCGAATGTTTACATTAAGAAAAGATATTTAAGAGAATATTAGCCCTAAGTATTAAAAGAAAAAAACAGGCAACATAACCTATATATTTTTATAAGCTGCTTAACGATTGTGGCAAATAATTCAATAAATTCAATTGGCAATAGAAATTGAGAATTTCCAAGACAATTTTACCAACTTCATATCCTTTTAAGGAACTTCTATTGCAATGTGTATACTAACATTTCCTAGACGCTTTCTAATGGGTACATTTTTTATCTGCCATTCCCTCTCATCGTCAGGTTCTATACGCAGCTCCTCCTTCATTTGAGTGCGCTTGGCTGATTCTGCAGCCGCCACACAAACAGCCGCTGCAGCTGCCGAAGAGAATAATAAATTGCTGGACAAAGGGGTGCCTCCACTGGCACTACCAACTCCAATACCCAGACCTGCAGGCGGTGTGGGAGATGGCGTTTGGACATAGAAACGTAAGCCATCAGATTTCTGTTGCTGCTGTTGCTGCTGCTGCTGTAGGACGGCACTGGCAAAGAGACTTTTGTAGAACTCGGCGGGCATAAGAAATGGCACCGGGGTGACGGACGGTGTTGGTGGTCCCATCTGATAACGCTTCAGATGATCCTTTAGCATATCCATTTCTGCATGATTGATGTTGTTGTTGTAGTTGTTGTTATTGTAGTTGGTGTTGTTATTGTTGCTGTCGCACTTTGTTTGAAGTTCGTTCATGACAAATGTAAGCAACGTTGAAATGTAGGCAACAAATTTCACTTTCAAATGGGGTGTACATATCCTCTCTCCACCCCCCTTGGCAATTTATCTAACTGGTGTGCAGTTTATTTGTTTGATACACAGACACACACACATAGACACAAATACACACAAATATACAAACGCAAAAACTAAACAAGTAAAACTTTTCCAGCGATTTTTTACGTTCATTTTTCTTTACTCTTTGACTTTTCTTTTATTTTGCAAAACGAAACACAAGTTTTTTATCTTTGTTTTTTATTTTTTCTTTTCTTTTTTTTGCTTTGTTTATTTTTAGATACTTTTTAGTTTTGTGTTTGTGAAAAATGAAACAAATAGAAATTCATTTGGCGGAAAAACTTGCCACAAAGTGACCTTGAAAACACTGCAATGGTTTTATTTTCTTTTATTTTTCAAGTTTTTCTCATTGGAATATTTTATTTTGATTTTGACAATTTCTCGTTTTTTATTGCTGATGGTTAGCACATTGTTTAGTAAACAGTTTTTCGTGGCTATGCAGGGATATGTTGACGGAGATTTATTTGCTTTGCTAGTTGGTTGATTTGTTTACCATTCATTTGTCATTCCCGTTGAATTTTTCCACTTTTTGATATGTTACTAGATTTATATTCATTTCGTTATTCATTTCGATTGCCGTTTTAAGTGAAGATTAGCATTAAAAATACTGTTTTTTATTTTTACATAGGAGATTCGAATTTAGAAGCTACATCAAATCGTTATTTCTTCATCTGGTCTGTGATTGATTGGATTGGAAGTCCGTAAAGCTATGGGCTAAATATATTAATTAGATTCTCGCCAATCTTTTAAAACTTTATTTTAAATGATAATTACATAATGATTATTATGTAATGATTTATAACTTTCTGTTAGGGCTTATTTTATATAAGACACATTTTGAAATATATAAATATGTTAAGCTTAAATTTGAATACGAAAAATTAATCTTAGAGAACAAAATTTACCAAAACTGTCTATAAGTTAATAATCTTTTATCGCAGTCAATCAAGTAGCATGATAGTACAGTATCCTTTGTCTATGGTTCTATTAATGATTCTAATCTAAAGTTGTGCTCAAATAAAATAGATTCATATATTTGCTTTCATTGTCTCTAAAGTAAGCAAAAAATCCGACAAATGAGCAGAATTAGTGCCTCCCTGCGCACTTTCAATAATATATAGTGGCAGTACCTTTCTTGCTATATCTTTAGTTAACATATTCGGTTAAATAGTCACCATTCACTTACTGACATCGATTATATTGATTTATTTAATTTTTTTGATATATGTTTATATGATATAATTATAATATTTGACTATATTTTATTGACTATTTTTTTTATCATTATATTTTATTTTTAATATTTAAAGATTAGGAACTTTTTGGTTTAATAAATATTTTTGGCGTTTTATTTTTGCACTAGGTAGTAGGAACTTTTGGTTTAAATGTTTTTTATTTAATGTTTTTTATATAATTTGATTCATTTTAGATTTTTCATTTTGCACTTTAAAGAGGAACTTTAAGGAATTCATGTAAGCTGTTGGAATGAAGAACCGGAGAGATTTATTTTCAATTCACATCTGTTTCTTTCATGCTCATCACGTTTTTGCAATTCACATGGCAAACACTCGAACAGTTAACACATTTCAGCCTGGCTTTCATTTTGTTCTGTCTGCTGATTAAAGTTCAGGCAGCAGCTGACAGTGTTTCATTCAAGACATTGCGCATACGACGCGTTGCAGTAACGAGATCTTTAAGATTTCTTGCTGTGTGTAGGTATGTTCTTGGGTGTGGGTGTATTGCTGTTGGTATTCGTTTGTTTGTCGAGTCGCGTCGAGTCCTGTTGAGTCCGTCTGCGTCCGTCTTGCGTCAGGGAGCATGGGATAACTTGCAACAACTGAAAAACTGAAACTCAAAGTGCACCAGCTAAAGGCATGAAGCACTGAAGCTGTCCGCAAAAGAAATTGCGAGCGCGCGCGAAGCAAAAATAAGTATGTATATATATAAAAAAAACACACACACACACATACATATACTTGGGTAGCCCACACATTGTGTGTGTGTGTTGTGAATGTTTTGTTGCCCCTTCTACACTTGTTGTTTCTCCTTTTTCCTGTTTTTTTTTTCTGCTTCTATATATTTCCTTTTTTTTTTGTATTTTATAATTTTTCCTCTTGCTTCTCCTTTTATAAAGACATACAATTGCAGTTACCAACGAAGCACTGCAGCATTTTCTTGTAAGAAAATGGAAAATACAAAAGGAAAAAAGCAACAAGAACAAAATATAAAGCTGAATTTGCGCAAAGTTGAGCCGTGGCGCGAACAAATGGGTAGGACATGAGAGAGGGAGATGAGAGATTGATTTTCTTTTATAGCGTTTTGCCCATGTTTTTCCTACAATTTCATTCTGTTGGGTAAAATTTAGCAGTCTTATTGAAATTGAAATGTTTGATCCGTCTTAATTTACATTATTGACTTGACGAAATATCCGGCAAATGTGGCAGATCTCAAACCAAACCTTTAAGTAAAAGGAAATAAAATTTTCATTGTGAAGTATTGAAAATTGTGCTTAATTTCTTAAAATTTTAACCAGCCTACGATATAAAATTTTTTTCTTATAGTTTCCATTCATAGTCAAGGTGAACGTATTACTTTAAGTCCATGAGATCGTCAAGTCTATGTGATTCTGACTAAATAAAGTCTTAGTTAATCGTACATAGTCACAAGATGTTTAATCTTTCTTATAGTTGATATTTTGTGATGAACGAACAGGCACGTTTATAGCGATTGCAATTTCAACCCTTCCCCCGGTCCGGTCCGGTCCGGTCCGGTCAGCTGTGTCTTTGGAGCGCCATCTTGCGTGCAAATCGCAAACTATGTGGGAATGAAAGAAATGCGAACGCGAGTGCGATACCGCGACCGAGCAGCAATAGATTTGGTCAGAACCAAGCTGGGAACTGAGAGCTGAAGACAACGACAGTTGCAAGCCCGCCAAAGGCAACACATGCAACAATCGACGACGTTGACGTCAACAGCAGCAGCTCTGCCGCTTGCCAGCTGCCAAAGGAAGCAGGAAGCGAGAAAAAAAGGAAGAAGAACCAAAAAAAAAGAAGAAAAAAAGAAACCAAGAGAGAGAAAAAAATAACTGACAACGGAAGCAAGCTATTTCCCGGCACCGACTCCGGCTTTGGATACGGCTCGAGCTACAGCTCCGGCAACTTATGGCCCATGTTTGTTGTAAGGAGCAGAAACAGCAAAATGGCTCGCGCGCGAAAAGGAAACTCAAGGAAACACATACACAGACAAACACACACACACACACACACACACACACATATTGTACAAGCACACTTTCACATACACACATGAGTTTCATGTATATAAAAAATCCAAGTGAAATTGTATTTTTTTTTCTGCGTGTTGTTGTTTTTTCCTTCTTTTTTTTTTGGATTTTTTTTGTTCCTTGATACATGAAAAAATGGCAGCGGGCGAAAGAAATACATTGCCAAGCGTCGAGCAAAAAACGAAATAATAACAAAAAGTTGTAAAAGAAAAGCGAAACTGTGTGATGTCCTGACACAAACATACATACATACTCAGACATACACATACACACACACACACACATACAAATAGAAACACACAATGCCGCGACGACATATCGAAGAAAGGATAAAAACATTCACTTCTGCCAGCGTCAACGACAACGTCAACTTCTCAGTCAGCGTCTGCCATAGACGTCAGCGTTGTTAACATTTCATGAGCGCCAATTTCATTTTCCTTCATTTTGTTTATATTATTTTTCCCTCCAACCCGCTTTCATTTCTATTCTCTTTTACATTTCTTTTGCCATTTTGTTGCTTTGTTGTTTGTTTGGTTGTTTTTGCCATTTGTTATTGTTATTGTCCTGTTTGGCTTGGTATTTACATAAATGATTTTCCGCATGGTAGTCGTAATTTTTGGTTTAAAGAAGAGCTTTTTTTTAATAAAAGATATGGAAATAATATAGAAGTTCAATTCAATATATATATTTTAATATATATTTATTTATATTTCATCAAATCTGCTCTTTTTTCTATTCAGTTTTCTTTGCCTACGCCAGAAATAAAAAAAAATTTCTTTTCTTCCATTGTGCAGCACACAAGATTACTTTCTAGTAAACGTTTTTTTTTTTTTAAGCCGGCTTGCTTAAAAGGCATAAACTTGGCTCTAAGGTGACCTCAATCCCATCCGACTCCTTCATTTACCCCACAACACAAAAGCAACGCAACCAACGTCAGCGGAAGCAGCGCAGTTTGCATTGCTGTTGACGCGAACGCAAGCAGCGGTGTAGTAAGAATAAGTAAATCCTTTACAGGACCATATGTTTTTATGTACATATATATATATAGGGAACATGGACAATTATACGTATAAATGTGTGTGTGGGTGTTTGTTTGTGTCTGTGTATGTTTTTGTAGAATTTTATTGCACAATGAAAAAAACATTTTTCTCGCTATGCAACTTGGGTAAAGCAAATTGTCTTGGTCTCTCGCTCGTTAAATAGAAATCCGAATGTTACAATTGGATACACTTTTAAAACTTTTATTTCATCAAAAATAGAAAGATTGCTAGATAGCCATATTATAAAAACTCTTCTTGTCTGATTCATTTATTTAAATGTAAATGAAATATGCACAGAAAGAATCACAAAAGTAAACTTAGGCAGATAAAAAAAGAAATTGTTAAGAATAATGTAATATCAATAATGAAAAAGCTAATTAGCTAAGTATTCTAAATATTTCATAATTATATTATATAGTTACTTGTATATATTTCACTTCTGTATAAATTAAAATTGTTTCTGTCTTATTCTTTGACAAAGTGCTGACCACAGTGAATGTAATCTTTATGGAAAAGAGTATAAAAAGTGCTGCAGTTTCTGATAATTGAAATGAATGCCAAGTCTCATACTCATTTTAGCCAGGGTAATAAAGACAATAAATGTTTATTCAGGTTAAGTTTCATCAACCAATTATCTCATCAAGAAATCTAATCAAGAAATGGAAAATCAATATAAAACTGTAAGCCAAGCTAAAATCTTTCAAGAAAGAATTTTAAATTTCCTGAAAAAATACATTTCAAATGAATTAAAAAATTGCTCTTTAATTTTTTAATCCATTCTCCCGGCAGGAGTTCATTCCACAAGTTGTTTGCCATAAGAGTTACGATTTTTGTAGTCACCTAAAGGCAATGGCTTTCACCTGTTGCATGAATTTTGTATTCGAAGAGCTTTTTGTAGTCAAGGATATTTGCAATATCCTGTACACAAACCGGGGAACAAAAAATGTCCTTGCAAGTGGCCATAAAATTCTTTGGGGCGAAACTTGAGTGTTTCACAATAAAAAAAAGTGCTCACAGAGAGATTCTCTTCAATTTCCACCCAAGAGACATAGCATTCATATTATTCTCTTTTGCGTGCTCTTTAAAGTTTCTGTTTGGGGGCGTGTTTGTTTTCGTCGTGTTTTTATTTTGCGTGTCTTTCTCTCCCCACCTCCCTGGACGTGACTTTTAAGTGTTATTGGATGATTTTATGAAAATTGATTTGAGGCACGCCCATTTTATTTTCATGTGTGTGTGTGTGTGTGAGTAAATGATTGTTTTGTTGCATTGTTTTGGAGGGGCCAAGAGCAGGTGTTGGCTCCGCCATTTGTCATATTCTGGGTCATGGTGTCTACCTAGTTATTTTGCATAATAACATTATCTCTCTACTTACCCGAAATGTATGATGATGCTCCACAGGGCAATCCAAATTCAAGGCATAATCCTCAACGACAGCTGCTCCCAATGTATTGGATGCTTCACCAAAGACCTGCTCGATCTTAATCGGCGGACTAGGCAATAAAGATGTTCTTCCAGTTGTTGGTGTAATTGTTGTTGGTGCCTTTGTCAGAATTATTGGTGTCGCCTCGTTGCTCTGCAATCCGGGCGTTGCAGCTGTACAAGGTGTGGGCGTGGCCGAGGCCGGAGCATGTCCATCATGGTAGGGTGTCACAACAAACGAGGGATACGAACGAAACTGCGGATAGTCACTATGATGTGTGTGCGAATGGCTGTGCGTATGCGAGTGTGGATGATGCGCCAACTGTGGTCCTTTGTACCAGGTACCATGCATAATCATTTAAAACTTGATCAATTCACGGTTACTCGCAAATCACTTCAATTTACCTTCAATTACTTTGATTGATAGTTTCTCTTATTGAAATTTAAACTCATTAATTCTTTACACTTGCTGAACTGTAAATTTTATATTATTTAAAACACATTACAATAATAATAAAATATTTATATAAGAAATATTTGGTCAAACTGCATTATCGAAAAAGGTTTCTATTAAAGTCTAGAGAAAGATAGTGGATTGGATTTTATGAAGGGGTTAAGAAAAAATTTAAGCTCCGCAAAGATCGCCGATGGGAGATACACTGATGATTTAAAGAGTATTTACGGCTTAGAATCAGTGTTTTAAAAGAATTGAAATTGAAACAAATAATATTCTCATTTAAATTGAAATCTATATGGTATCCATGTTACCTTTGTATTATAGTCTAGACATATTTTTGGGTTATATCACATTATAAACTCCAAATAAATTATTGAAATAGCTATAACTACAATAAATCCATTTCTTTACCCTAAATCTTTCTGATAATCTTTAATATAAGTAGATCATTCCTATCAGGAAGAAAGCTTAATAAAAATGGAGAGAATATTTATTCACTTACTGCTTTTAAATATGCTCGAATCATTTTTTTTATATTAGCTTAAAAGCCGACGACAAATGGCCTTGTAATAATACTAACTTTGACTTTAATATGTAACAGCAGATTTAAAAAACAAAGTTTACCTAGTTTTAGTAGTAATTAATCTTGCCTGGCAAACTAGTCGTTATTAATTTCAAAAAAATTTGACCACACATACTAATAAAAACCCAATTATTATTCACAATTTAGATGAATAATACCTACAATGATGAGAACTATTGGTTTTATTGGCAAGGTATTTATTTCGATCACTCTCTTGCATTATTTTTTCAATAATCACTAATTTTCTTGAAACAGTTTTATAATTTTGTATATTGAATAATCATTTGACCGACATCAGACTTTGTATAAAATTTTCATTATTACCACATTATTTGATATTCACAATTTGAATGTATAACTTTTCTATATGATCATTAAAGTTTCACGGTTACACAATTGCGTTTGCATTTCAATTATTCAAAGATTCACAATTTGTTCACTTTATTTTAATTTTCGGCCTTTTTTTTTCGTTTTCTTTTAATTTTTTTGTGATGTGATAACGATTTTTGCACTTCACTAGTTGCCACCGATTATACCGATATATAATTGTGATACAGAAAACGCAGCTGCACTTGCGGAATGATGAAAATGCATTTGCACTTTGCGACAGAATTCTTCACGGGGACTTCCAGCAAAATGCAGCGGGGAATTGCCGCTAAGGCAAACAAAAACTCGATCAGAGAGTGCACTTGGCTGAAACGCGCGCGCGAAAGTGGCTAAAGTGGACAGTGGCCAGCACTATGGGCCTGGCTAGCTGGCTGGCTGGCTCTTGGGCCCTGGCACTGGGGGCTTAATTTGGCTTCTGCTTTTTGTGGAGCAGCACAAAAAGTTGCTGCCAGCTCGCAAGAATTCCGAACTCGAATGCTGAGTGTGGCAACGAAAAAAACATTCAAATGCCTCGCACGGCTCGCCGCCAAATCGCAGCCACGACGACGATGATGACGACGACGACGACGACCGACGATGACGAGCCACTTGGAGTGGAGTGTACGGCTCTCTCGCTCTTGCATAGCCAGTATGAGTCCCTGTCTTGGTATCTCTGCCATCGCATTCAAAGAAGGGTAGAGGAGCATGAAGGGGAGAGTAACTTTTTGGGGGAGACAGCAGCGCATGCGCAACAGCATTTTACTCCTGTTTTTTCCTCTTTCTTTCTTTTCTTTGAGTTGTTCTTTTTGTTGCTGGCAAAAACAAAGGCAAAAACAAGCTAGCTCTCTCCCACTCCCTCTCTTTCTCTCTCGCTCTTTGGTTGACTCTCAAGCTGGGGGAGCGAGAAAAAAATTGTTTGTGGTTTTTCCATGTACATTTCCATGTAGTTGGGTTTTTGCTCTCAACTCTTGAGCAGCTTTGATTTGATTTTGGCCGCTTTTTTGTCCAAGTTTGTTGCCTCTACTGATTTTCTCTCTTGACTTTGAGCATGAATGGACAATGTTGCATGAAGGTTTTTATGGCTGAAATGCAATAAAACGAATATAAATTTTATGGTAAACGAAATGTTGGGGGCGTAATTTGAGTAAAAATGAAAGTTCAATCATTAAGAGCAATATACATTTTGAACATATTGAAGCAGCCTTTGGTAAACTTAACAATTTGGTTTTTTATCAAAAAATTTAATTCCGGTTCAACAAAATTTTAAAATTCAAAATTATTTCTAACTCAATTGGTGAATAAAATGTCCAACAAGGCTCCAACTGATGCCGGTGATGGTCAAGTTCCAGAAGAGAAAAGACCAACGCAATCTGCTGAAGGTGAGGCTCAAAATCAAGATGGCACAGCTGAAAGTGATGTGAAAGATCAGGGTGAAACGGACCAACCCAAACGCAAAAGTAGTACCAAAGATCAAGGTGATACAAATCAACCCAAACGCAGAAGTAGTACCAAAGATAAGGATGACCAATCCAAACCCGATGATCAGAAAAGGAAATCGGACACTGGCAATAAAAATGACGAAAAGGATGAAAATGATGCAGATAAGGAGGATGACGATAAGGATGAACTAACCTGGCCCCAATATGTCTGGCAAATTAGTCGAAGCATTCTTCTATTCTGTTTGGGTAGTATAATTGCATGTGAACTCACAGGATGCGTCCTGACACCTGCACTTGAAAAAATACGTTAATTTTCTGACAATTAATTTTAAACATTTTCTAAAAACAAATTGCATAAATTTTCGAAAAATCAAAATGTTATTTCTGAATGTTATTTTTAATCCATAGTCTTCTCTCTCTTTATTGATGTAGCAGACAAAATGACAGAAAAACCAACTGCATCCGTTTGACCATTAGCCCATTGACCGATATCGTCGCTTTGTGCGTAGATAATGAGTATTTAATTCATGTAATATTCAAATTAAAAATCCACAAAAAGTGTGACTGGCAAACAAAAAAGTTGAATAATTTTTTCTCTCTCTCTGTCTCTTCATTCATTCGGCGGTTTTTACAGCTAATAATCACACATATTCATTTCAAGTGGAGGGAAAAAAATAAAAACAAACAAAGCAAGCAAATCACTCATACGCAATGTAAACCAAGCTCAAGAGCAAGTTTCAGCAAAAACGTGACAAATTCGCTCTTAATAAAAAACAATCTCATAAAAACGAGAAATGTAAGAAAGAGAAGATACAACGGGAGAGTGTGTGTCAGAGAGAGAGAGAGAGCGAGCTAGAATGGATGTGTGTGAGAGAGGGAGAGACTGAGGCATTTATGCGAAGGCGGTGGAATTTTTATTGGAGCACTTGGTTTATATCTTTTTGTGCTGCTCGACTTTGGATTGGCATTT
This sequence comes from Drosophila emarginata, assembly GCA_037075365.1. Classification (NCBI taxonomy): domain Eukaryota; kingdom Metazoa; phylum Arthropoda; class Insecta; order Diptera; family Drosophilidae; genus Drosophila; species Drosophila emarginata. Next base: position 16,354,034 of record JBAMCD010000221.1, on the reverse strand, counting down.
GGTTTTTTTTCTCTTTGTTTTTGCTGCATTTCCAGTTTCTTTTTTAATTTTTTTTTTCTTTTTTTGTCGTTTATGGCAAAGACATGTGTCGTTGTTGGCAGCGGGTGGGAAACAGATTTTTCGGCTCCTTGTGACAACTGCAACTGCAATTCCTTTGGGAGAGCAGCCAACTACTTCCATTTCAAAATGCAGACTTCTCCCCATCTTCACTCTCCCCCTCTCTCACTCTCCCACTACTTGTTGTATCATTTATGCAATGGTAAATGTCGAGCAGGCTAGTTAATCAATGTAAAAGTTTCATTATCCAGAGGCCCTCTGGGGGATTATTTCAAATATGTTGTAATGCTTCTTACCATATTCGTTCTCACTGCAAGAAAATTACTTTATTTGGGTAAAGGTAACAATTGGCCTTCCGCCGGCGAACTTTAGCCATTAAAACTAATATCCTTTGAATTCCTTATCAACTAATTTGGTTATGTATAATGCAATCATATAGAAAAATAAACACATACTCCCTTACGTACATAGAAATCCTCGTCGCTTAGCAATTAGATGCACTTTTTATATTTGTCTGACTTTGTTTCTATTTTCCTTTTTAATTTCCCCGTTCGTGTCAATTCTCATTTGTTTGAGTGCAATGCAAATTGCTATCTGGATGGGACTGTCATTGCACTTGTTTGCACTGTCATCAATGCAATTTTTATTATCTATTTGCATATGGGCGACCATTTTGTAAAGATCCCAAAACTGATAAATGGAGAAAAGTGAGGGATGATTAGGGAATGGGAATGGAGCATTATAGATGTCATAATAATAATTCGAATATATATTATATAAGTTTGTAAATCACTAAAAATCAATTGAAACTGCTATACCGGAGAAAGTTCTATAAAATTTTCATCACAACTTTGCCAAAATTAATTAGTTTTCAAATTAAATCTATTTTTTATATATTTTGTAATGCTGTATTTTTTGTCTGATTGTTCTCGAATTCATTTAATTTACATTTATTTGCAGATAAAAGTTATATATTTGGCCCTTTGCATTATTAAAGGAATTCGAATCAACGAATAATAATAATAGTAATAATAATAATATGGCAATAATCGATGATTTTTTATAAAAACCTTTGAATAAAGGGAATTTGTAGAAAAATTAAATATATTATTAAATAATACCATAAAAGCATAATAATTGCTATAGTATGCAATTATAATTATTGTAAAATATTATCATACATATTTAACATTTATTCATCCTAAATTGAAAGAATGTATATAAGACAAAAGATTCACATAAGTATATGGAATTATTCATTGATCAAGTCAACTAAAAGTCAACATATTCGCAATGATTAACTCAAGCTTTAATCTGTAGTTCCTGTAATTAGTTAAAATGATCAAAAATATGTTGGCTGCAAATTGTTGTAATTTCTGCCGTGGTATTCATTAAATATATAAATCGTTCAATAAATTGTTAGAGAAATGATACTTATTGTGATTAAAACATGACAACTAATTCAGGAGTAGTTTTAGGTATACCACCTCATTATGGGAATAATAGTAGAAACTTAATAACTTATGCAGCAAATGCAAACCACAATAGTCGCCTATTTCAAATATTTAATTAACGTATTTTGTCATTCATCTGTTACAATTTTCAGCACGCTTGTCAACAACATTTCGTATACAATTTTATTTGTATAATTAACTTTGTGTCTCGCACCTGATACTACTTAAAGGTGAACAATTAACATTTTGAAAACAACACCATGATGAAAATCTTCATTAAATGATGAAATTTTGAATATAAAAAGTATATAGAAAACCGCAACCTGAACAGATGTCTGATATATTGAATGCAGTTTGCAGCTGTGCGGCGCCATGAACTAAACGCAAATGGAAAATCCAACGAAATGTCAAAATGCCAGACCGCAATATTGTGGCGAACCATCATCATCGTCATCGTCATGGTTGGTCATGGACGCCAAATGGTTGACAGACTGGGGCAGGTTCTGTACTGTACGCTGCCATGGAAAAAGGGCTGGTCACCTAACCGCAGGGGAACCGGTAGATCGGTAGAGAGTATCGCCACTATATATTATCTTATGCAGTTGTCAGATGGCTCCAATTTAGCTCCGCCTTCTTTAAAGCGCGCATGGCGCATTGAAAACCGCTTTTTATTCATTGGTCGAAACGGGTTGAGTTAGCCGAACGAAAGAGATGGCCCATGAGAGAAGTCACACAGACTGACATTAGTGGGAGTGAGAGAGTGATTGGAACAGGGTAAGTATGAGAGAGAGAGAGAGAGAGAGAGAGAGAGTAAGAGTGACAGAGGCAGCATGCAGGGTAAGTTAAATGAGTGCAAGTGAATAAGCGCATAACCTTTGCTTTTAAGAGAGCATTTTAGGCCAAATTCTCTTTGCTCCTGGCCAGGGCCAACACGTGTTTGCCAACTTTTGTTTTTTTTTTCTTTGCTTTTGGTTTTCGGTGTTGGCGTGTGTTAAAATAACTGAGTTTTTATCAGTCCGTCGCGTATTTTGTTAATTTAATTAAACAAAAACGTTTTGTTTGTGTTTTTGTTGTTGTTGTTATTTTGTGTTGACTCTTATTTCTTTTGCCAGCACAAAATGAAATTGGAATCGCAGTTGAATTCGTGCACAACTTTGAATACGTTGAGGAGAGACGACGCTTCCAATTGAGGCTCCAACTTCGACTTTAACTCCGATTCCAACTCAATTTCTGATATTCATTCTGACATCGTCGATATATTGTTATTCCGCTGCTTTTGACATTTGTTTTTCTTTTTGTTTCATTTGTTGCTGAACTTTTTGCTACATACCACATGCTGCATGTACAATGTACATGTTGCATTTGTCATTTAATGACTTGCGACGTTAAACTTTAATTGAAATATCACACATTGAGATGCTGAAATTGTAATTGCAACTTGTTGTTACTTTGGATTTACACTTGCTTGACTTTATCTTCATTTTTTTCGTCCGTTTCTTATGTTAACAAAAAGGGAAAGGGTATCATGAATTCCTTTGAAAAGTTGTAAAGAAAAATTAAAAGATGGTTAGATTTAGTCACGCCTTGATTATAATAACAGATATTAGTTTTGCTATCCATCGAAAGTTTATGCTGTATACCTTATAGTTTTCTCAATTCGTTTTACTTATGTGGCAATATTAATATTACTATAAATGAGAATGCCAATTCAATAAATAAAAATAAATTCAATTTTCTTTTATTGTTGGCCTTCCAAAAGTTTGTGGGCAGATACCAAAAGAAGCAGAAGATCTAAAGCAAAGGTTTCCACAAATGCCTCTGCCTTTGTTTGAATTTTAAAATATGTTTTGATTAATAAATGTGATTTTATAAACAAAAGAAAATTAATGCGTTTATCAGTACAAACTCTATTAATAGATTGGTAAAGGAACTTGTTCAAATAAATCAAATTTTAAAATTCTGATGGAATTAATTGAGGGACATCTAAATACAGCTTTAGGTTTTATAAAGAAATTTATAATATATCAGTTCTTAAAATGTGGAATTATTAGAGCCTGAACAGGTGAAGTTTAGTATCAGTGAACCGATAAATAAATCTATATAAATATCCGTTTTTATATTTCTGTATTTTCGTTAAGAACTATAAATATTTATAATAAATATCCACAATAAGTTGATTAACTTCCATTACTGTTAGTTTCAATTCTGTTATTACTAAAACCAAAAGTAGGCTAATTTTTTGGTGAAATTAAAGTTTAAAACTGGGTAAATGGTGAACGGAAACATTTGGAGCCTTAATTCAGAACTCGCATGTTCACCTTTCGACCATTAAAAAGTAAGATAAAACTAGAAAGTAGAAAAATAAAACTTCCGCACGGGACTTCCGCCCGCATTTCTTAGAACTGAACTGAATTGAGAAATGACAACTAACTAAAAACTTGGCGCCCAGAGATGTGCAGTTAAAATTGAAGCTGGAAAATGTAATTGGACATCAAGAGTCGGGTTCGTTTAGGTGATTAAAAGGCGATTATATCAATTGTAGAGTGGCAAAAGACAAACGAAATAATGATGGCCATTACTCGTACTTCAGGGTTCACCGTCAATCTCATTGGGATGGCACACCTGTGTGTCAGCTGTCATCGAAATCGGCTTACGGCTTTTTATGTTAATGCGCCCAAAAACGTTGACATTTATTGGCAGTTATTTATGGTGGCCATGGATTGGACAGTTCTTCGACTGACAGAGTCAACACCTTTTTGGAGCGTTTGTCTTGTTTTGGTGGCCAACTATGGCCCACTATGGAAAATTCTATAATTGCAGCTGCAACATCAACAACAACTTGCAACTATAGAGAAGAAGAAGGTGCCGCACTTGCCACTTGATCGCCTGTTGCTGGCACGCGCTCTCTTCGATTCTGTTTGGACCACTTCCATTTCTGTTTGGGAACATGTCACGCTCTGGATATTGCCATAAATTTATGATTAATAATGACAATTTATGAGTAAGAGTGTTCGATTTCCAGTAAGTGCCATAACCGGATGTCTTCCCCTCTAGAGAATTAGGAACTATTGTAGTAGAGCTAAGTTCATGCAATATTTGATACCTAAGAGATTTGATTATTAGACATCTGACTAATGAGTTTATTAGTATTTATATGGCTAGATCACGCATATTCAAATCTCCTTTCATGGATCAATTCCTGGAATAATGTATATTCTGTTTCAATTTCTAGGATTGGCTTGCATTCAAGCACGCGACTTTGCCTTTAATTGCAGTTGTATTGACCATATTGGTTTGGTGTTCGATTTGTCACAAATGACAATCACAGAAACGGGCATTGAATCTTGAATGGAATAGAAACCACATAGTTATAATCTATAAATAAATTCAAATCAATGATTCCCAATCTGTAGCTTGAAAAGGAAGAAAATTCTTTCATTTTAATAATAACAAATTTACAATTCATCTTTAACTAAAGTGTAGCGATGTTTGGATGGCTGTAGATTCTTAAATTTAGATTCTGGTACATGGATTGCAGGTTCGTTCATTCCACTTGATACTTTCTTGGCCGCATTCAGATGGAATTGGTAATGTAGTTTTCCCGAGTATAGGTCTTCAATGAATGTCTGTATTTTGCCAGGAATACGTATATCCTCAAAATTTGGAAATTCATACATATGTTCAAAGCTATCCATGACAATTAGGGGTAAATCTTTCTCCGTTTTACCTATATGTTGGACTACTTCGGAAAATAAATCATAATTGGCAGTAACAAAATTAGCAGCCATATGATAATTTGAGTTTGTAGTTGGTTCACCCTCCACTGCTTCTCTATATACCTTTACCGATCTGTAATCCATTTTCTTATGAAAGAGTATCATAAGTGGCAGTTTAGCTTCAGTGAGTAATTGGGCATTTGCAAATGTAATTTCTTGGACCATAGGCTGACATTGATAGAATATCCATCTTCGCATCTTGTCAACATTCTTCATATCACCCGTATACTCAACATTATGTCCATTTCGCCCCTTAAAAACAATAGCGCTGCGACCATCTGGATAGAGATCTCTGGCAATGTCACCCACTCCTATATAGAATTCAGCAAATGGTCCCAGGAAGCGAACTGCTTCACGATAAACGGAATGTTCCTCATCAGACTTACTCTTAAAGTAACCGACAACTAAAACATTTGGAATGAAAAAGCTATCCAGTTCGTGTTTTGAGTTTAATTCTCTAACAGGATCCATCATGTGCGTATTCAAAAATTCCATAATACTCCGCACATCGCGTGGTCCATGAAATTCATGCCATTTGATTATTCCATGTTGCACCACAGCCAAAGTTGGATACTTTGTAATCCAATATTGCTTCGCCAATGCCTTTTCAATGTCGCAATCGACCTTGCCCAAAACGATACGATTTTTTCCAGGATATCTAAGTTTGATATGCAAATCGACACTATTTAATACGGGTTGCAATTGAATGCTGAATTTACACGTAGTCACATAAAAATTAAGAACGACCAGTTCATAAGTTTCAAAAAGCTGATGGATATTATCAGCAGTCACATCCACCACTTCGGCTGGAACGATTGTAAAAAGTTGATATAGTATGAGTAGAACTGAATAACCTTTACTTTGCAACATCTTGGCCTGACTAATAATAATTTGCATTGAAATAAATGCAACTTTGCATGCCAAATGTGGAAAATTAAATAAAATAATTATACTAGATTCGCTTACGTGGTTATCATAATAAAAAAAAACTTGTGAAGTGCTCCCTGTTTATGTTTTCTGTAATAATATTTAAAAAAATATCTTTCACAATATAAAAGGCTCTGCAAAAGGGTTAAAAAAATCTTATAAAGTCACGGCTTAATTATGATAATTATAAATTTGCTTTAGCCACTTTAAATATGTGTTGTATACCTTAAAGATCTAAATTTTGATAAGATACTAATCACATTCGTTATACCTTGGTAAATATTTATATTTAAATGTTAGAAAATTGTTAAGTTTATTTCGATAGTAATATTGAGCCTGGTAGAAATTTTAACAAGATTTTTTTTTTCTATTTTGCAGATACCAAAAGAAGAAGAAACCTGAAAGATCTTTCGACTCATTGAATAAAATAATATACAAGTTATTAAGTAAGTATTAAGTATTTTTTAAATTTGGCTAATAAATTAAGTGACAAATATTTAAAATAGAAAAATACCAAGCGCACAGGACTTTTTTTATTATTGACCTATAATTAATACTTTTCTTTAATGTTCATTTCTAACTGATAGTTGTAGATACATTTCACAATTATCTTTTGTATCTGATTTTCTTATTCAACATTCTTCATTCAAAAGTATTATAATTTTGAATTTTAAAATTTCTAATTTCGATAACTGTATTGTTTTTTTCAGAATACAATAAACATCTATATGTATATTTACAATGAACGTCATCAAATGTAAGATATATACTTAAATCGTCTATCCATTGTTAAGTTGTTAGATGCTAATGATGCGTCATGGTCAGGATGATGTCTGGGAAAACGAAACATTTCTTTAGACAATTTGGCAAGCTGTCAACAGCACTCCACACTTCTATACTCTGCACAAATAGGGCGTGGCATTCGTTGTCCTCCACCCACACCCTAGCTAATGATTGTCTAGCTCAACCTATGCCAGCCAAAGACATCAATCAATCTGAATGGCATGGATGGCTCAGCTACCATTCCACCACCCTCACCATCACCCCCACCTCATCACCCCATCATCCTTGCCCATTTGGTGGGTGAATTCTCCTTAAATAAATAAACAGAAACTTATAAACTCATTCAAATCTCATATTTAAAATCATTCAAAGCAGCAGCAACAGCTGTCCATTCATGAATTATTAGTTCAAGCTTATCAAACGTGACCAAAATAAAAAAAAAAATAATATAAGAGTATGAGAATGTTAATAACAAAATATAAAAAGGAAGCAATTGCCAGTTGGCAGTTGACTGGGCCAGCTGTTGCTCCATGTGAAAAGTCAGCAAAAAGCTAAGCGACGAAAATGGGAAAAAAAAAAAACTCTGATAACCGATGCTGCTGGCCTGGCTCGAATTTTGAATATACAAGCGTGGAAAAACACATTGTGTTGGTGGCCAAAACACTCCCATATGAGAGTCCTGTCAGTTATTATCTTTTCGCACTGACCACAAAACGTGCCAAGACAGAGAGACAGCAACATTCACTTCGACACAAAAGTTTGGTTATATAAATCATGGCAAAGGAAAAATCTTTTGCCTGCTATGGACAGCAATCCAAAAGGTTGGCCCTTTCCAGTGGCAATTTGTTTCACTTTTTGAAGGGAAGCTGCTTATAAAATCTTTTGCAAAAATTTTCCAAAAAAGCAGCTTATTGGCAAGATACGATATGTGAAGGGATACCCAAATGCATCTTGTCTTGTTTGTGGTCAAGAAAAGAGTCTTAGTTGTGGTCTAGATTAAAGTTATATTAACTTAAATTAAAGTTTTGACAAACTTTTGGCAAATTAAAGTCGTCTTAATATACGGAACATATATGTATACTTTAGCTGTTTTTTTTTTACTTTACTTTTGCCAGGCATTTAACGAATCTATTACACCTCTTTTAAGTGAAATTGTTGTCCTGCCTACCACACAAATACTGCGGTTGGGTCTCCGTGACTGCCACGGCAAGGTGACGTAATTATAGATGTACTTGTAGTTGGTTGCGGCTAAAGTGCAATGTACTCTGAATAAAAACCACCCTTTGGCAATTCTGAAATGAACTGGTAAATGGAAATAAACTGAAAGGTGCTGAAAAGGGTTGGTTCTCTTTAGGACTCCTCAGTTCTTCAATTGTTCAGTTGTTATCCAAAAATGGGCGTAAACCCGAACGCGGTTTTTGAACAAATTTCAAAATAAAAATGGTTTGAGTTTCAGTTTGAATTCGAGTTTCAGTACCATATTTGAGGCAGAAGTTTAAGTTAAATTTGGCAAGAGTTGAGTTTAGACATCTTGTAATCTTGCAGTTACAGAAAAGACACTGCGACACATTAGCATAAAATCATGATTAAGATAAGTAGACTTTGTCCTGGCCAAAAATAGAGTGCGTATCTTTGTATCTTTAATGTGTACAAGTATCTTATGGGTAATTAACGCATTCGCATAGACGTAAATCAAGACTATCTGGTCTCAAATGAAAAATTGCAGTTACCCAAAAAATGCTTAAAATGCAATTTATATGCTACAAATGGATGGAATCGCTGGACTATGTATACCAACCTGAAGGAAATGTCAGTGAGAAACTGTCATTAGCATTGATTAATTTGTGCCACGATTTACATGGAAAAACAATCAATCAACACGGCGCAATGTCGTCTCCTTTTGCCCAATGGCATTAGTCAATCTTGAGATTGAGATGCAGCCTGCCACTTGAACTCGATGTCAACCAGAACCAGGCAGCCATTCATCCATCCATCTAACTAACTATGTATATCTGTGTTTATATCTTTCTATTTGAGGGACATTAGCAATCACTATCATTAACGGCCTTGCTTGTTGTGGTGGGTGTTACCAACTCATCGACTTGGTGAGTCCAAAAATTGTTATGAAGTTGCCAAGTCTCGCCCCAGTTTAACTTTAATGAATTGCCTTGTATGGAGGTAAGGCTGAAAAAGTTTCTGTCTCGTCTTTAGCCTCAATGTAATTAAAGTCATCCAAATGGATGACGGGATGCGGGTGGAATACATACAGAGACGTAGTTGGAAGGGGGATAGAAATTATTTTACTTGAAATACATTTTCTTTTCTATCTCTAACAATTCAAATGTACCTTTACCAACTTTAAGGAAGAAAATAATTTTCAATAATCCTTCGAGGCTACAAAATACCTTTACTGATTCCACTTAGAATCATCTTTAGACATAATTAAGCTACATCAATGTCGTGTTAAGTAGCCGGCAAACTAATGATGGCCAAATTTACAACAAAGGCCAATTGTTGCGAAACACAAACAAAAGAAGAGATAGAGAACAGAACAAGAGAAAAAAGGCACCCGCCTGCCCCTCCTACATCTATCAACTATACAAACAAATGCTTGGGGACTTTAATTTTTATGCGTGAAAACACATACCAAACGACCGTAAAAATGAACAAAAAAAAAAATGAACAAACAAAAAAAAAATATAACGAAACCCGGCACTTAAAATGCGAGACATTCATTTTTGTACAACTGAAACAAAGAGGCAGATTGGGAAGAGAGGAGGCGTCACTGGGCAGCAGATGATATAATAATACAAGGACAAGGACAAGGACACGTGGTTAGTCCAGAGGAAATTCAATTAGCCAGAGAGGGAGTCCCATCATTTGGGGTTTTCGGAATGACCGTTTGCTTAGGTAATGTTTCAATTAATTCATTTGGCATAATGAGGAGGGGAGTGAGGATTTCATTTCTTGGCTAATGATCCAACGCCCAACTCTCATATGATTTGGGAGTGGGTGGCCGCAAAATCCCAAGATGATGATAATGACAATCCTGATGATGATGCATGCCTCTTTCCTAACCAATAAACAAATCAAATCAATTGCCCACAATTAATAACACCAATTTGAGCTCATTGATCCAGACAAGGGCGAGACAATAACAGGCAACAAGAGCAACAACAGCAACATTTTATCATTTGTTATATATTTCAAAGATATTCATTTGATAAACGCCGCCGCCAAAAATATCAGACGCCAAAAAATCTCATCGCTTTAAGTGGCTCATCTTCAAGAGTCGATATTCTATGGCCTGGGTTCAGCTCCAGCCATAACCGCCGGCAACAGCCAACACCAACCAGAGAGAGAAAAAAAAGAACAAAATAAAAGAAATCATACCAAAAAAAAATCTAAAGCAAAAAACAAAGAAAAAAAAGATTGCTGCTACCGGGTAACATATCAAAACGCCGCAAATGGGCAAGGCAAACCAAAAAAAAAAAAAGAGACCAAAAATGACTGGAGAAAAAAAAATGAAATCATAAAAAGGGCACCAGAAGAAAAAGCAAACATGCGACGTCGTCTAAAGGATTTGCCCCATGGCAGCAAACGACCAAAGACAAAGTATCTGTGGACAAAAAAACATCCAGTGTCTGCCTGTGTGTGTGTGTGGATATATTTGGGAATTTATGCCGCGATTTTTAAAATAAAAAAAAAAAGGAGAATTAAAAGTGAAATAAATGCAAGCAGAAGCGTCACTGGGCGGCAGAAGTCAGAAGAGAAACGCGTATGCTGTAGCCCGCAAATGTCATCGAAATAAATTCTATATATGTATTTGTCCTCCTTAAATACCCTAACCAGAAAGGGTAAATTTATTTTGCTAAACACAAAAAGGAAACTCTAATATACAACACTTACTAAGTTTTTATAGACATGTCCAATAGTATAATTGGTTTAGTTAAAGTCCTTAGGTGGCATTTTTAGCGCTCTTCACTTCTTTCTTCTAGATAAATTTGAAAATTATAAAACTGCTTTCAAAATAGACTTTTTTACTTTAATTAAAAATGATTAAAAATATCCCTCAATATTATTAGTTACTCTTTGAAAAACGCTTGAAAGAATTTAAGTTCCGGAAATCATTTTCTTTAAGTCGCTAAGTTTAATTTTTTAGTGAATACCTTTTTATGATAAGTTTTAAGTTACTAACTATAATTTTTTCAAAATCAAAATATATATTTAAACCTTTGCAGGGTATTTAGAAGAACCCTTACCGAGTACTTCCATATTCCATGCTTGTGGCTGTCTGCCTCTTGGTCTCCTTGACTTTTCCTTAACCGTTGTCAGTGACTCGAACTTCACACTCTGGTCCAACTGATGCAGCATTGTGCGTTAATCCAATATGCGATTACGAGTGTGTTCTGACTTTAAGCATCTGTTAAATTGGCTTAATCTTTGTTTGTGTGTTTGTTTATATCATTCAGTGTGTGCTTGTGTGTGTTAGCCTCTTTGTAATATTGGCAACAGCCACTTTGTAACTGTTGTCATTTTTATTGGCCTGGGAATGATTTTTTTTGCCTTCTTTTCGTTTTGGCCGCCTCCCTGTTGAAACTTCCTTGTGCCTTATGTATATACATATATATATATAAGTACGTTTTGTGTGTCTGTGACTGGTGCTGGGTGTCCTTTTGTACTTTGGCCAAACAAAAGTTTTGTCGTTGATTTTATTGACCAATTTTTGGGTGCGTAAGTTTTTTTTGTTTGCTCTTTCTCTTTCTTGATGTCTCTTCCCTTGAAGTTTTTGCATGCTGCCCTTGGGTCTTCAGTATATTCTTTGATACCTTTTTATTTTCTTTTGTGTATTTTATAAGTTTTTATTGCTTCATTCGATGGGATTTGAAAACTTTTTTTTTTATTGTGATTTAAACACTTGTTAATCGTGTGTGAGTGTCTCATATGGGTGGGGGAGGGGGGGAAAGAGTGGATTAAGTTGTTAAGGCATCCGAATGGAGATCATTCGATGAATAAAATATGTTAATCAGTTGATGTCAAAATAGACAAGATTGGTTTAAGTTTCTCTTTCTTTTTTTTTTTGTCAATTACAATATCCATCGTTTTATTGATAAATTGTCCAACTAAGTATAATGACAGGTACTAGAATTCACATCTGACTCGTCTTCTCTTATTGCGTTTGTTCTTGTCCAAATAATCACTACACTTCAATCTGTTTCCTTAGGTCTTTGAGAGAGTTGGAGTTCTCCCAATTCCAACATCTGCCCCCCAGTTGGAGTTGGACAAGCGATTGTAATCAAAATACAACAAATTAAAAATAACAAGTGCGAGTGAGAGGGCAAAAAGTAAACATGAGAGAGATAGAGAGAGTGAGAGGTATGAGAGAGATGGCTTTATACCGTGTATACCCTTTTTTAAAATATTTATTTATGCAATTATTTTGCAAGTAGCTCAAAATAAATAAATGAAATAAAATAGCCAGGCCTCGACTTGACTCGAGTTGCGACTGGGACGGGTTTAAAAAGCGGCCTGGGCACGACTTTCAATTGACGACGTAGTAAATTAAAATTTAAATTTATGCCATTTGCTGTGAGGTGTACCCCAAAACAACTGCACACAAACAGACACACACACACACACACACATACACACACTCAAACTGAATGGGCCAAGGCACAATTAGGCGACGTTGAAAGGTGCACCGAGGTCCATGAAGTTGAGTGAATGGTTCGAATGGTTGTTTTGGCCTGACTGAGTCTTTTGCTGCTTGGCGTCAAGTTTTAGCCAAATGGCCAACATCCAAAGTAGAGGAGCGAAATATATATATATATATATATTATCTTGGCCATGTCATCATTTCTATTGTCATCATAATCTTCGTGTCATCTTTCTGTCAAAAATTATTTATTTATTTATCGCAAAATGCATTGCAAAGTGAAACGTCATTGCGGCAGTCAGTTAAAGTGCCCACACCTGCCAACAGGTGTACCTTTTTCGCTTGAGTTTTCTTCACTTCAGTTCCTCCTTCTTGTCGTTTTGACCCAATTAGTTGCTACAATGTAAGCCATCGTTTTATGGCCTCGTTAATGTTCGAAACTGCTGAATTTGTATCATGTTGCCATAAGTTAATTAACCCAACCCAATCACTAGTCGTATACGTAATGCAATAGTGTTTGAAACCTAATTGAAAGCCCAATTAAAACTAGATAAGGAAGAAATAAAAATTAAATTCAATATATACTTAGAATTAGCTGACTTTTTAACAAGTGATTCGTCTTTAATAATTTGTTCCGTATCCTCACTCATTAGGCCCACCGTTAATCATAACTGGATGTTGTAAAACCACCAAAAAAAAAAAAAAAAAAACAAAAGATATAATGCAGCAATAACTGGCAATCAACAGACAATCAATGGGTTAAACCCTTTTTGCTTTATGATCTGAAAACAATTTAAGCTTTTATTTGTTTTTGATGCCACCACAACAAGCAATCAGGCTTAAAGAGTGACCCACTGTAAGTGAGAGAGACAGAGAGAGAGTAGGGGCCGGGATGAAAACTTTTGTAAATGGTAGCAAATCAAATTGGCCAACTACCCAAAGTGAGCGGCAACTGGCAACAGGATCGGGAAATAAAAGAAACGAATGCAATGAGCATACATCATGATGGGAGAGAAGACTTACATTTGGGACATTGTACACAATTGATGGATCACCCCAAAAAGCAGGTTGGAGTCCAAGAAATAGCAGCAGTTCTTTTGGCGTTTTGCAGTTGCCAAAGCCAAATGAGTTGGACAAGAAATTGCGTAAAACGAAACCTGCGATAATGATCATGCCAAAGCGAAAAACGCGTTGAAGTTTTCAACGTCGTCATCATCAGCAGCAACAGCAGCAGCAGCAACAGCAGCAGCAACAGCTAGAAACTGTAGTCAGTACAGTAAATACTCGATAAGTTGTTTAGATTGCATTTGCAAAATTTGTAAATTCTAATGAAATGTTTTAGAAAACATGTTACCCAACTTTTGTTATTTTGAAGTTTTCCATATCAATTATTGAATTTATAATTCATTTTGTTCATTTTATGATTAACCACTGTACAATCATTTCAAGTTAAGTTCAAAATTCTCCACCCATCCCCATGCATCCATCGACCGGACGTACTGGCAGTCAAGTGCGATTGCAAATGCACGGAATTCACATTGAAGCCTCCGTTTTGGCGTTTGGCTCTTTGTCTCTCTTTTGGCCCTCTGTTTGTTGGGACCATTAACGCGACTGCTTGCACTTGCACCCGATCGGCTACCGTTGCTACCGGTGCCAATGGCCATCTTCTACTTACCCCTTCTCACTGCCACTTTAAGCGGCTGATGAGTTCAGTTTGCTGTTGGCTTGTCGATGATTTTGTAAGTTTTTTTTTTCTTTTTTTTTTTTTGTGTTTCCCGCGCTGCCAGTCGAAAATCATAATAATCATAATAAAATGCAGCTATATCCATTTTAACACCAAATATACGAGTATGTCTTGCTTTCTTCGAATTGTTGGCCATGTCTGCGATAGTCCATCGGTTGCACATTGAAGTATTGCCGTTGTCATGTTAATTTCAGCTACAAGAGAAGGCTGTCGCATTAAAACAGATAATTTACGTTACAACGACTACTGTTTAAGTGTTTGGGAGGTCCCCCTCCCCCCCCGCCCCGCACACACACACACACACATAGCTAGATACAAAAGCCTTCTGGGTGGCTTCTCTCTCTCTCTCTCTCTCTGAGGTCTGAGTGTAATTAAGTCTACTAAAAGTGCTAAAAATTGCCTGTCGAAATGTGAATGGTAATTGTAAGGATAGAGATTGAAATTTGTTAGCAATAAATATGAGTTTGGTTGGTTTTTTTTTTCTAATTTAGTTTTTTATTAAGGATTCTCATGCATTTAGACAGTTCCCAGATAAATCCTCAACCTAACCATTATCCAGTCCGTTAAGTGTACAATTAGCGGAGAATGAGAGAACCGCAAAACAAATTTAGTTACAACAATGACAACTACCGCAGAAGAAACCGTTGTATTTGCCCCCACCTGGTGCTGCCACATTGATCTTGCTACATTGTTTGGGATCCATCAATGGATCGATCGAACGAACGATCGATTCTGCTGATGTTGTCAATCAGAGCAAAAGGTAGGTAAATATTTAAACGAAGGTTAAGAGAGTTGCATACGCTTAATCTTGGTCAGAGTTACTTGTGGCAAAGAACGAAACCAAATCATTGAAGCGCGTAAAACGAGGCAACGGCAGCGGAAACATAACGAGCCCCAATCCCAATCCAAATCTTTTAACTGCAGTCACAGTTCTCTGTCTCTGTCTCTATCTCTGTCTCAGTCACAGATTCAGATTCAGTTTCAGTCTTGGTCTCGGTCTACATGGGTAATGATGGCATGGAAGTTGCGATAGAGATTCAACGCCGTTGATTGCAAATCGCTTGCATTTGTGTTGCAAATTTACAGCTCCATCAGCTATATACATCCATTTGGTTCGACTGGCATCATTAGCTTGCCACCAAGGTCACAGCTGTAGTGCAGTTGTTGTTACTTGGGCCTAGATGAGGTAATCATTGAGCCAGGGAAGGGCGCAGCGGACCATTGGCCACAAATTAACCAAAGTGATGATGCGTAAAGTGAGAAAAATGGCGCAACACCAACAACAATATAACAACCACCATCAGGAAATTAGTTTTAGCGGTTTTTGCATTTATCGAAGGGATGAACTTTTAAAATGTTCACTCAGTTAAATATGACAGCTGCCTGCCCAGTCAGTTTTTGACATTGACGCCCACATTTTTGGCACACACTTTTACCTACTACTCCCCTGACTTTGGCCAATTAAAATCAAATTTTATCAAAAATTTTGTCGAAAATATTGTGCAAGCACTGATGACAGTTTAATTGTTGTTATGACAGCTGCTTTCACTTCTCAAATATCATCAAGGGCGGCCAGCATGGATATCAGTAGCCATTCAGTATCCTCATCATGGTTAGAGTTGATAAAAGGCACAGATAGTCCTCACCGATAAGTTGGTTGCTTAAATTGAAATTTCTCAACATTAATTAGTTGTCATTTTGTGGGCACTTTAACACAAAAAGAAACTCTCCTTTACTACACAGGGGTAGAAGAAGAAGACCCTTTTCATTTATAATTAAATAATTTGTTTCATTATATGAAATAAACCATTAAAATCTATGGGTTTTGGCTTATAATCTTGAATATATATTTTCTATATTGGTCAGTTTTGTATCCATATATACATATATGCAAATTGGCCAGACAGATAAACACATATCTGTTAATATCTGGCTATAGCCTCTACCGTTAGAAGCGCCAAATTGCCAAATAAAAAATATTTCAAAATGCAAAAATTTGCATAAATTAGGCCTTGGGCCAAAGACAGTAGCCCAATAATTTCAAATTATAAATCATAAAAAATGAGAAAAATACTCATACCACCAAAAAAAGAAACCAAAAACGAAAATTAGAATATGAAAAACCAGAAACAATTTTAGAAAATTTGCGTTTTGCCAACTCTTTGGCTACTGCAATTTTTGGTTAACCAGAAATGTTCAAAATGATGCCCAAACACGAAAGGGCCAACAAATTGCTGACGATCATCAAAACTAACTGTTCTTTCAACCAAACAGTTTTGCATAATTCTTGGCAAAATGTTGTTGTTGCTATTGTCGTTGTTGTTGTGGAATTGCATTAAATTGTAATTAACCTTAATTGATTGAACGATTATCGCCCCGAAAAATTTCACTTTCAATTGTTGGCTCAGCCGACAGCGACTTCCGAATCCAATGAGTTGAATTGTATATAAGCATCTATGTGTGTGTGTGTGTGTGTGTGCATGCTTAGTTTATATGTGTGTGTTAGCAGCCTCGTCTATCATTAGCATCAAAAAGCTATCATCATCATTATTTCAACCAGACCAAACCTGACTCTGACTATCCAAGCACGAGCCCCACACTTAGCACGCGATAAATTTGTTATAGTTGTTTTTGTTGTCTATCTTTTAGATACAGACACATACATATATAAACACACATACATATATACATATATAGAAAATAATCATAGATCCCAATCATAGTTATTCAGAGGTGTTGCTTTGCAAAGTGCAGCATAATCACTTACTGAACTGGCAGACATGCAACACTGAAAAAATAACGCACATTTTTCAAAGTTTCTGTTTGGTAAATAATCTTAACCCATATCGAAAGAAAGGTCTTGGAAATAGAAAAACTAAAGTTGTAATATATTGTGTTTTTAATATTATTATTTAATTATTTTAATTGTCCTAAACAATTTCTACACAAAACTCCAAAATTTAATTTAATTGTTAACAACACAAATAGTCAAAATATAATATAAATAGTTTAGATTTCTGAGATTTCTGCGTTGTCCCAAAAAATTTTCAAATGTATAAATACATAAATACTCTAAAGATGAGATTAAAAAGTTTAAAAAAAGACTCATTTCTGGTGGCAACAATTTTAGGTACAGCAAAAAAATCTTGCACTAAATAATCAAACAATTAAAATAGTAAAGAAGAATTTTTCCTAGACTATAAATTTAGTTTTAATTCTGCCCCAACTATGGTATCAACTATTTCAGTTAACATATGACTGCAAAATGAACAAAATATTCTGCATATACTTAGGTTATTAAAAAAATATTAAAAAATTTCAAATTACATTCATTAATAATAAAATGATATTTTTATACGCCAAACAAGACCTAAATGGGGAAAAATGACACTGGATCTCGTTTGTGAATATGTGAAGTTACATAACTTCTTGTTGGTTTTCTTTAAATGATTATAATAAAAAAGAATATATTTATCTTAAAACTGACTTTGTCCATTTAACTGATATAGAACTTCAATTGTGGATTGAAGGCTTTCAGACAATTGACATAAGTTGACAAAGTTTAGAAATGTCAGGTACATTATTACGATTATAACCGCTCAATCAAGCAAGAATTGAGCACTAAATAAACGAATCAAATCAACTTTAAATATAAATCAATATCAAAATGGCAAATGTTGTAAGCTTTAAATCAAAGTGTCAATATGGCTAACTGATACACTTGGTATACGAATTCAAAGCGGAAATTGAATTATGCCCCTTGGCCAAAGTCTGTCTGTTTGTCGTGAATTAGAGTTGGAGTCCAATGGACTTGCTTGAATGAGTCCAACTGTGTGTGTATGTGTGTGAGTGTGACTACATCGAGGGTGACAGCAATCTTTGATAGATACAACTGGAGCACAAATCAGGTGCAACCACTTTCATTAGCTGGAGCCGGCACGAACGGACGCCGATTGAGATTGTGCGACTGTGAGAATCTAATGTCCATGTCTGTGCAGCTTCCTTTGCTAAACTGGTTTCCCATGGCATTAGATACGATATACGATACGAAAACGATACGATATGATAGTTTATGGTCTACAATTAAAATTGCACAGACAATGACAAAGTGAACAGTGATGTGGCATTTAGGGGGCAGAGGGTAAAGTTGCACTTAACAAAAAATAGAAATTTGTAGCCAACTTTTAAAAATTGAAGTTCCAGAAATAGGACTTGTCTTTATTGCAAATTTTGAAGTTATAAACCTTTTTATACTAAGCCTCTGCTATTAAATGAAAATTTGTCGCCATAACATGAAAATTCATAGCTTAATACGAGTCAAAAAAAAAAAAAAAAAACTTTTACTTATAAGACTTATAAGTTAAACATTGAATTGATATTGCTTTATTGCAAGATTGACATGGGAAAATTGTTTTGTGAGGACTTGGCTTATAATATGGACTAAATCAATTGGTTGATTGATTGTGATATTTTATTTCTGTTATTGGAAGATCAATAAGGGAATGAATGTTCCAACAAGTATTTAATATATAAAGGGAGTAAACTTACATTTTAAACTTAAACACATTCCCATCAAATCTATTTTTAAACTCAAACTCTTTCGATTCTACAATATTCCGGGCATTGTCTACAGTAAAAGTGTCATGCGTGTCGGATGACATCAAAGTGTCCATGAGATCGAGTTGAATACTCTTGCGGTATCGAGCATTTGATCATAATCATCATCATCATGAGTGTTATTGCTTTTGAAACAAACCGCCGCCAATTGTTGTGCAGTTCCATCCCTAGATTGGTGGATTCCCATTCTTCCGTCAACCTTTTACATAGTTAACTGTGATGACACATGATTAATTCGGTTTAATTAGAAATGCAGACAAAAAAATTAATTCAATAATAATGAAAATGCCAAACGAGGAGCTCGTCGTAAAGACAAAGATAGCCATCTAATAAATTATCATTTGCACTGCAATCGTCAACAGAGTTTTGTCCTCCATCTCGATCCTGCCAGCTCAGCATCAGAGACAGCCACTTCAATCAACGTTTTTGGGTGCCTTTGATCAGCTGCCGTTCTACTATGCGATCCACCATCGTTTCTCCTTTTTGGGGCCTGATCAAAATTCTGTCCACCTCGACTGAGTGACAGACAGACAGACAGTTTATACTTAGTTTGTTATAATTCTACTCGTGTTGATGTTTTATTGGACTTTTTTCTGTTGGTTTTTTTTTATTTAGGTTCCAGACGATTCCTTGCAGATTCCTACGCCTCAAACCAGACTTTGATTTTGAAATTTGATGATCCCTTGATGGATTTCTTTGTGCCGTTAGTTGGGAACATGGCAAATGTTTTGCTAATCTAAGGTACAAATATTTCAAATATTTCCAAAATAAAATCAAAAAAAAGAAATAACGGTAACAATTTGAGACCTTTGTCAAACAATGTGTGGCATTCAATGTGAAGGGCATATAGTTTTTGATTTTTAAATTGTCTTTTATTTTGTGCGCCCTATTTGCGGCTAATTGACTAAAGAGTCTTTAGTTCGAGCTAAAAAATAAATAAAGAAAAAAAAAAATAATAAATCATAGAATTATATTTAATTCACACAAATAGAGTTCTATCATTTTGACACCCATTTTGATGCGGCCTTAGCTTACATGCCTCTCTCTCCTCTCTCTCTAATTGTTCTAACAATTTAATTGCCATACATCCGACATCCGCTGACAGGTTTTTCACTTCGTATCTAAATTTAATGTATGTCATTTGAAAATTTTCTGACTACTTTTATTCGCTGTGCTGTTTTTTTCTAATGTAAATGGTTATTGAGTGAGTTGGTGAGTCAAATATTCCGACTAGAATGTATGACACTTTCATTTTCATTTGATTTTGTAATGCGAGGCAATAACGAAAGTTGTTTTATAAATAAATAATTATAAAATTAGTCTATGGAAAGCGGTTTAGATATCTGGCAAATCAACTTCTAGCTTTTAATCCATCTAGCTTAAGTCTATTTTAATGCAATCATAAAGTTTATAAATTAAAGTTTTCAAAGAATTATATTGTGAATTTAGACATTGTTTTTTTTTTAAATTTTTTCTTAATTTTCACAATTTTTTCTTAGTTTTAATTTCCTAAAACACGTAATAAGTTCTATGACTTTATTTTATGACCTGATTTATTATATCATTCAATTTCCTTTTTCTTATTTTCAATTTCAATCAACTGTTTTTTTGCTTTTTTCTGTACTTTCTATTAGGTTTTTTGGCATAAAGCTATATTTATTTTTAAAATATATTGACTATATCTATCTGATTCTAAGGGTTTTAGTGCAATTAATCAGACACAGTTATTTTTGGTTTAAAATAAAAACAATTTTTTATCAAGTTTACAGTAAAATAAACTGATCTTTGCTTCGTTATGATTTCTAAATTTCCGATATTTTACAATTCCGAACGGACAATAAATAAATAAATAAATTTCTAGTTCAAATAAGCCTCCGAATAATAATAATATATTTCCATTTCTTATGAAACCGAAATTCATCATAAACTAGAAAAAGAGTATTCATTCTTTTAATCTTAATCTATTCAAAGACCTGCCGGTCCTTTAACAACTGGTAAACAAATGTTAGAAAAAGGTTTTCCAGGACTATCATGTGTGTGTGTGTGTGTGTGTTTGTTTGTTTGTAGATGGAAGGGGTTACCTTTTAAACCGCTTAATAAAGTCACTTAAGTCCGACCTTTTGACTACGTTACAATTGACACCACACACTCACTTGCACACACAAATGAAGAAGTGTGGAAAAGTTGTCGTCCTGGGTCCCTTTGGGTGCTGTCTACCACTTTTGTTCCTGCCATTGCTATTGCTATTGTTGCTGTTGTTGTTACAAGGCACCGTGACAGGCTGTCTTTTGTTGCGGTCAACCGGAAAACTGCAAAACATGTCGCCTGAGCCGCCCTCGTATCCATTCCTTATCCCCTTGTCATAATGGGGAATACCAAACAAATACAAATACAAACAGAAACAGAAAACAGAGAAACAAAACAAAAAGGATCAGAAACAAGTCTGTCAAGTTTTTAGCTTACAAAATACCTGTCGCCCTGTCATATAGTCTTTCTGTCGCTCTGTCGCCGTGTGTTGGCAACCTTCTCTTCAATGTGATAAGTACGTGCAACATCAAATTGTGAATCATTAATAAAAATGTTTCAGAAAAGCAGGGGGAAAGTATACCGATTGCAAACATCCCTTCTACCTATCCTTGTTTCCGAGATAAGCAAACAGAAAATGATTTCATTTACAAGAAAAACATTTCTCTTTACTATTTGTTGGTTAAAGCAATTTGTACAAATTTTTCAGCCGCATCATGTGGTCTAATCTAAGCATCATCATCAGGATGTGAATCCTGTTTGGTCATTACGGTCATTAAGCTCTATGCTACATAGCTCCTAATCCCCACAACATTTTGACCACTTGTATCTTTTATGACTGATGACTGGACATGGGTTGGATGCTAGCCTACCTTTAATTTAATCAGATTTTTCTCTGCATTTTCTGTGTGGGAGGAATTACCTTTAATATGTCTTATTTAGTTGGCATTATCACTTGAATTTAATTTAAATGGCTTAGTCTTCCATCAAGACAAACAGCTTATCACCAAGGAATATCTTTGTTAAGCGTCGTCAACAAAAATTCTTTCACATACATTCATTAAAATGTAAATCAAATGCACTGACTCTCAACCCCATCAAAGCAGACCATTTTTCCGTTTTCCCATTTCCTTTTTTTACCAACATGTATTCATTTTCATTTACTTTTTTAACTCTTAGTGACTGTAGATAGGTGTTTAGATGTGTGTATGTGTGTGTTATTTTTTATAATTTATGTGCCATATGTTACCTTAACAAAAGTAACCATGATATGAGCTAACCGACAAAAGAAAAACACAAAAAAATACAAAAACAAAAACGACGTGAAATTAAAACAATGCTGGTGAAAATTCTGCTTAAATTGTAGCCAAACATAAAGAAAATTCTTTTGCCGAGTTTTGGGTAAAGGAATTTTACGGTGATTTATTAGTTCGTAATCTGAATTCAAGGATTCTCTTCACTAATGAGAAATAATAAGTGCCCTCCAAGCCTAGCTGAATGAAATTAAGCTCATACATTCTGTTTCGGTTGGCAATGTGAGTTCAAGGAAAGAGATAATGTATCTAAGCTTATACATCAGAGAATTCAACTGATCTATATAGTCTATATAACTATAACATTCCATTTCATTTATTTTCATTTTCTGCTATATCATCTAATCTGTGAGAGAAGAAAAAGTACTTTTAGTAACAGAGAGAGCTTATGTTACTGTCATGAAATAATCCTTTTATATATCAGGGAATTGACATAGAAATATAATTTTCTCTATATCGAAATAAAACTTATACTAATCAAGCATATTAATTTATATTATTTATTTATGTTTATATTAATTTGCAAATAGCAACTTAAAATTTTAAAAAGTATACTTCTATTTTTATATTTTTTGATTAACATATTTACACAAGACAAAGTCTATTGATCTTAGAGCTTTCAAAAAATGTTGAATTAAATATTTACTAATAGCATAATAAAATCCATAAAACGTACAAGTTCACATAGTATTAAAAATATACATAATTCCAATTTCAACTATTATCTCTGCACAAATGTTCCAAGTTTTGCTTTGCATTTATTATAAATTTAAAATTCTGAATCTTCCTAAGCTAAAAACAATAATTTGAATTCAATGACATATTAAGTGGCGCCTATAAAGACGCTCATTTAAATCACTTGACAAAATTTGCTGCCAATTCTTCAACTTGTACAATGAACCCTTAAAGGCAGCAGATACCAGGAAAATGTCGGAACAGAGGAGATCATCTCAGACATTGTGCCATCGCCACACATTTTGGGGCCAACTGTTTAACATAATCCTTGTCCTTTGCCAGTGCCATACAAAATGCGTCGGCAATTTGTTTATTGGCGCTGAATGTCGTCTTTTGTCGGCAAACAGCCACAAACTACGCGTTGCAAATAAATCACCAAAAATATTTCAACTACATTCACTCCTTGGGTGGAGTTCCAGTTGAAGTTGCTGCCCCACACTGCCGGCATATGTTTTCATGTTCCTTTCATTCGTTCAACTGTCGGAAGTTTGCAATGTTTCAACAGGAAGCTCTTGATTGTTTGTGTGTTTGACTGTTTGGTTGTTAGTTGTTTGTTGTTGTTTTATTTGTCCTCGGCTTGTGCCCTGGCAAATGTTATTTTGACTTTGGCCTGACACTTTGACTTTGGCAGTGAAAGACAAGCATTGTGTACTACAATTACTATATATGTATATATTTATATATATATTTGTATTCTTATTTTGATACATTGTTGAAGCCTCAGCGAATTGCACTAGTTCCATTTGTCAAGTGATTTCATGAATCATTCTCTAACTATGATTTACTTTCACAATCCTTACAATATGGTTCAATGAACTTCTGGACAACAGGGTGAGCAAAGTATTGAAGCATCAATCCAATCAAATTGAAGGATATTTTATTTTAATAACGAAAGTAAAACAATAATTTAACAAAATAAGTAAAAGTAAGGAAACAAGATTAATATTAACGTAAGAGTACGCACGCGGTTTAAAGATAAACTATCATGAACAGATCTATTATAGAATTTTATATATATTTTTATCAATTAAAAAAATTCAACATCTAGTTTATACCATATTTTAGTAACTCTGATTAGCAAACAAATTTACTGAATTTTGTATTAGAAGCTGCTTTATTAATGTAATAATATAATATCTGTAATGTTGTTTGTTTTAAATTTTCAACAATGCAATATTTAATATGGTTTTTTATTGTTTATACTGTTTTAATATCTTCCTATATTATTTTATATTTTTATTTATTCTACATCATTGAACTATATTAAGAAATAATAAAGTTATTGAATTTTTTTACTCTTCGTTATCCAAGGTTATTTTTCCCAATTAATTTCGCAAATTTAACAGTTTATCAAATTATATACAAACATATTTACTTGGCTATCAAATATGTTAACTAAATTTGCTGGAAACTGGCCAAACCCGAATACGTGTCTTTTATTATCCCAATAGACGGATCATTTATCAAAAACTATATTTTTCATACGTGCCAGCCAAAGAGAGATATAGTCTGTGACCGTCGAATATAATTTTGCATAAATGGCAATAACAACAATAAGGCTAAAAGATGTCTGTCTGAGCGGCAAACACATTCTTGGCATATAATTTAGTGTCGTTTATGAAATAAACTTATCTAAGCGGAAATAAAAAGACTCTGTATGTTGTATGTTGTAAGTTGAACAAACAGGTTGTTGTAAGTCCTCAACGCATAAATTTTGTACTCTGCGGCAGGCTATACGAAAAACAAGAGGAAAAAAAAAATAAATATCTCAAGTATCTTGAAAGGTTCGGAAAGGCATAGAGACAGAGTTACAAAGGGAGAGTGAAAGAGAGCTCGAGTAATGGCGTTGAAATTTAAATTCCAAAGAAAGTCGTAAATTATTTTTAGTGGTTTATAAAGTCAAGGTACAATGTGTGAGTCTATGCCCATATGTGGGAGAGTGGATGATGAGTTGAAATTTTCCCTGAGTTAATTGCCTTGGAGTTGGCGCTTTACTTTAATAACTCATTACACAGCTTCCGCTACGGCCTCGGGCAGGGATGTCTCTTTCGGTCTCTCTCTCTGTCTCTCTCTCTCTCTCTCTCACTGTCTCTGTTCTGGTCCCAACATATTCTATGGCAGCTCCTTGACAAATGATCTAGCTACCAATCAAGCACAGAGAGGGCAAACAGAATGGAAAGGAAAGAGGGGGGGAATGGTAACGAACAAACAGAGTCATCGGCATCGTCATCGTCAATTCGCATCCGCATCCCCATCTTCATCCTCATCCTCAACCCCATCCTCATCGAGCATTCATTCATTCCTTCATTCATCAAGCCATCACTGTGGGGCAAAAATCGTTTTGCTTGCAATTGTTGCATAGTTCAACTTAAGTTGCAGTTGCCAGTAATTAAGGCGACAAAAATACTACTGAAAAGTGGGCGTGGTCAGGTAGAATGATGTATGGCTGAGGCATTTACCATAAAAGTAGCAACCAGAAAAGAAGCTGGCTACCAAATGAATACAAAGATGCTAGGCGCCAAGATAAAAGACATTTTTCTGTGATTTATTTTACACAAACTTTCTGCCCATTCGTATAATTTATGAATAAAATGTGAATGACTTCTTTAAGGCACTTTAAATAAATTCTTTTATAACTACAATGTCATGCTTAAAAATTAAGAAACTTCTTTTAATTACCAACAAAATCAATATGAAAACAAAAACATCTCTAGACAAAAGAGTCAACTAGAACAAAAAAAAACCAATCTATCGCAAAGTGCAATGTCAAAAATGCAATTTGCCAAATAATTGTGCAATGCAATGCAACCCCCGAAAAAATTGGATACATTTTGTGGGCGTTGCCCTTAGAATGTAAAATGTTGAAATTTTGCAGCGTCTGCAAAATCTGCATAGAATTACGTACTATATATATGTATATATGTATATGTATATAGCATAGATATAAACGAGTTGTAGTAGCTGTTGTGTTGCCTATGCCAGTTCGGGTCATTTTTGAAGGAGAAATTGGTTGCGCATGTCTTCAATTTGCAAACCAGACCACGCCCCAAAACTGCAGCAGAAACAAAAAGCAAATGAGGACATGTTTATACAAAAAAACAAAGCTAACATTCAACTTGATTCACAAGGGTGAATTGAATAAACAAATGAAGGAAAAACAATCTTTTCTATGTAGGTTGAGTGAAATGTGCAATGTAAATGGCAAACAACAAAGTTGACATTGATATCTGCCATTGCAGGCAGATGAGAAAAAATATGTCTGGGCCACTTGTAATGGAATTGTTTGAAATCGCTTAGATAAAGCTGAGATAGAATGGGATTTTCAATTAGTATATATAACTTAATAGAGTATTCTTACTGGCATGGCTTACTAAGTTAATGGCAGCAACATAATACTTAATGGAAATATAAAAACATAAAGATATTTCTTAATTTGTTTAAAACTAATGCAGTTGTTGAAAAATATTACTCATAAGTAAATTTTTGAATAATTGTAGAATATTTATTTTGGAAAATAAAAAAATTCATTTAAGTGTTTCGTTCAATGATTATTTTAAAAATAGTCCTAGAACCCACAAAAGGTTTCTATTTTCAATTTGGTCTTGCAGAATTTTTAAGTAGTTAAATCTGTTTTTGGTTCTTTACAAACAGAATCTTTGTTTGTATAAATTTATAGTTCAATATGTATAAATTGCTTTTAGTTTTCTTTCTTTTTAATCAAGAGTACAGGGGTAGCAATTGCAAATTAAATTTTACATATTTCTTATTAAGAAATTAAGTAAAAATACTTGTCAAAAATGCCTAAAGTCCTTTGTTATATTGATAAAAATGATTGTCAGATAACTAAGAAATCAGTATTTAGATAAAATCTCTTATTTATCAATATTAAGTCATAATCTAATACATTTTCTTCTATACTTTGCCTATCATAACATTTATAGCGTTTTTAGGAATAATTTCTTAAGAAATTATAAGTTCTCAATCTGTATCATTTAATAAAGCAATGAATTATCCAATGTCCACGTAATGATTATTTTAATTAATTTGTAGACTTATATGAAATTTATGATAGTATTCTTACGATTTAAGGGTTATAAAATGCCATTCGTACCTATCTAAATCGAAAAGACTCTAAAACCATCATTATTGCAAATGTTTCCATTCCCTAAGTTGGTAAACGTAAATACTTTGTTAACTTTATGTTTTATTGACTGTTTTTTAGCACCCAACTGATGTCATGGCTAACTTGTAAATTCGTTCCGCTTTTCTGACTAATATGGCACCGGCAAAGGGTTTTAGATTCTATATGTATTTACAGTTGATATATGCAACTTCAGGCAGCCAACCAAACAACCAGCCAACGTGAGTAACCAACAAAGTAAATACTATAATCAAACATAGCCAGAATCAGAAAGCCGACCACTCGCTGTTGGTAGCTATTAAACCATAATATCAAGGAATTATGCAGCAGCAGGAGGGAGACAAAGATATATAGAGAAAGAGAGGGTCATTTTGCTGGGTCTTAGCGTTTTAATTATTGTTTACATTAAATGGTCATGAGTCTGCAAGGTCTGGGACATTGGGCGTAATTCGCGTTTATAGCCAAAAGCGACTATCGTGAACTTAAACAGCGATTAAGCTCCGAAGAGTAAGACTTTTACATTCGCTTCTGGTAATTAGTCAAGTCTTGAGCTGAGATTAACCAACTTGGCTTAAACTGTGAGAACTGTTGTACAGAATTTACTGGGCCAACAGGTCAAAACGTATTTGAAATTACCTTTTAAGGCTTCCTGTTTTCTCCTTTTTCATTTGTTTAATTCAATTTTAAATGTTATTAAGCACTTTTTCAAGTTTTTTAATTAGCAACTTGTGGTTTTGAGTAAAGTAATTTTTTTATTCCTCTATCGCCTCATCATCATCCTGTGAAATTTTGCACACGTCATTTCCCGTTTGGCATGAATTTGCATTTTCCCGACCAACTCATTTCAATATCCTTTCGCTTATTTTCATTGAGTAAACGTTGTGCTTGATGGCAGAGTGGAGAGGGGTAGGTAGACAACAACGACGACGACGATGGTGAACGGAAGTCATTTATTTAATATGCGCCGACATTATCCTTTATTATGGCGGTTTTGCATTTCTGTGGCTTATGAGCTGGGACGCCAACAACCGAACCCAAACCAGTCAATAGTCCGATGTTGAAACCATCCATCCAAAACTAGGCAGAATGGGTAACTGATTGGGTCTGCTCTTTAGTAAATTTGAATTTTTTGGTAATGGTTTTTGTGTATTTCTTTTCTTATCTCTTTTCTTTTGTGCAAAATCAATTAAGTACTTTAAATTGTTGAAAATCTTTGAAACCTAAAAGAGGAACTTCTACTATTCTTTTATCATTTGGCAGGCACATTTTTTAGACATTTAAAGGACACAGGGAGTCTCTCGTCTCTCTCCATTTCCAGTATCCTTGCTAGAGGCAGACATAAGTGGTAGTCCTGTCAAAGTCAAAAAATAAACGCAGCGACAATAATGATTTATGTGTGGCACTGTCAAAAGAATTCGAGAATTCTTGCAAGGATTTCTGTTTGCCAGGATATATGTGAGTTGTGCTAAAGGTTTGCTCTCACAAACGAGGGTTGAACAATAAGTTTACAATGTAATATAAAATCGTTATTTATCTTCCTGAATTTTATTTAATTATTATTATTTACTTTCAGTTAATGTTATATAGCTATTTATTTTCCTATTAAATTAAATGCTTCGTTCTAAAAGAAGTGCCTACTTCTTCAAAAAAAATATAAATATTTTTAACCCTGCTGATATTCATTATTTCTGCATAAACTTATACTTAATTATTATCTTATTGCGTTTACTGCTTCTTTTAGTCTTTGAAACCCTTTTCGCTATACTCGAATAAGATTCATGGGAAAAACCCATTTGCTTTGAATGGAGTGGACATATTCTAAGTATAGAAATGCATCTACAATTCATTAAATGATATCAAATCCAACTCAACACCTCTTCTGACATCTATTGCAACAATGTAAGCCGTATCTCCTTGTATATCCTTTGCCGCTTTAATTCATCGATAAGCATGAGTCCATTCAAGTATTTTCTAGTTAAAGGGAATACCAAAAATGGTAAAGGGACACCATATTTAGTAACAAGCTTTGCTCTTATTTGTTTTTATTTCTTATGCTGCATACAGATACTAATTAATCAACCCTCGTGCGTATAATCGTATAAGATATTTGTTGATATGCTAAAGTGTGTGTTTGGCTGTGTGTGTGTGAGAGAGTTGGAAAAGCGCGACAAATGTGTGTATAATTTGTTTATAGAATAAGAGGAAAATGAAGGGTGTGGGAAAGGCAAAAATTAATATTGAAATAATTTCCTGCAAAATATATTAAATTGCCATAAAGCACATAAATCTTAGGTTCATGTCTTTCTCTTTTTTTAAAGGTGTATTAAAGTGAAATAGTTTTCTTAGAAAATGTACAAATAAAAAGTTTGCATCAGATAGGAAAAGTTTTCCCCCACTGAAGAGAAATGCCAATAATGCCAAAATAACAAAACGATTATTGAGCAGATGAAAACGAAAAAGAAGTTAGTTTTCTAGCAAATTTGGAATTTTTGTGGTAAAAGTTGTCTGCAACATTCTGTGGCAAGCAAGAGACTGAGAGATAAAGTTTGGAATTAAATTTCTTCATTTCTCAGCTCAACTATGGTTTTTCTTTTGTCACCATTTAGGTTTAATTTAATTAATATATTTTATAAATCACCAACCAACCACCCATCATCATCACTGATAAGTCTCAAGTTTGTATTTAGCCCAGAACAAACAAACAAACTTAGTTGGCCACAAATAAATTTGCATGCCGGACATTTAGCTAAATGACCACAACACTTAGGCCAAGATTTATATGCTGTTATGTTCAGGGTTTAGATTCAGTTGTTATTGTTGTTCACTTTTGACTGCACACCAACCAACAACAACAATGCCTAACTGTAAAATAAAAGTGGGAGGCGGGGTTTTTTTTTTCGGACATAGAGTTTTGCACACTTCATTTAGCCGCCTTTTTGGGCCATTTCCTCATTCCTGCTGGGGCGTTGATTAGTTCAACCACCCGGCATAGAAAATCAAATTGGTAAAAGAGTTGTTACAGTTGTTTGCAATAAATTTAAGTGTTTTGCTGGGGAACAAAAAATAGAAAAAATAAAATACAACATAGCACAGCTAAACAACTAAAGTTACAGTTTCTAATTTATGGCAAATGCACATGTTCATGTGGCTCTCTTACACCCCTTTACACCCTTAGCCCTGCCTTGTTTTGCCTTACCTCTTGGCCATGTTTAATGCTCATGCTCTTGTTGTTTGTCTTGAAGTGTGTTGTTTTTTTCACTTTGACCGTAGAAAACTTATTGGGCAATGGGTTTTGTGGCTTTTGCAAAATGTTGCAAGTCAATTTTCAATTTACGAAAATTTGCATGTTGCGTAAAATATTTTGTTTTACGTTAGAGTTTGTTTTGTAATTGATAGTTTTTTTGGGGGGGAATTTTGTATGATAAATGGCCTTAGGTTACACGTCCAATGAATTGAGGAAGTGAGAAAATATGTTTAAGCTTGAAAATTTAAAATTATCTGTACTCAATATTATATTTGTAATAGTTTCAGTTACCGCTTCTCTCTAATCACAAACAAAAGATCTGAGTCACGCCTTCAACGGATTTGGGAACAAAAACAAATAAAATTGTCTGGCAGTAAAACTATTTTCAATTACAAAAACAAACTGGAATATGTTATAGAACACACCTACCAGACATTTTGTGATCCTGATATGAGCCAAAATCCAACAATTTAATCACAGCATGTGGTCGGAATATCAAATTTTCGTATCGAAAATGAATAACTTACAACTGAAATGGCAAAAGTCAGCAATTACTTAAAAAGCGTACAAAGTCTAGAGAAAGGATAATAGTGCTGAGGCAGACAATTTGCACGGTGGTTCTATCTCCTCCTCCTCCTCCCCTCCCCAACATTCTATGCAAAAGGAAGAAGAAGAAGCAGCTGGTAGCCATAAATCACTTGGCAGGCAAAAGGATGTGAATTATATACAAATGATTTGACATGGCACAGGACATCAGTACTAAAAGGAATGTTGGTGCAGAGAGAGGGGGTGGGGGGTCCTGCCACAGTGGCGGTTTTGTGGCACAGCAAATAACAATATTTTTGTCAGAGACGATGCCACATTTTCAGATAAGCGAAAACAAAATATACATATTTATATAAAGAAAATATTTCTTTTATTTTTTCTTCGCATATTTACTGATTAAATCTTTAAATTATATTTGTGTTTTTAAATTATTTATTCTCACAATTAGCATTAACATCTTTTAGTTCCTTTAGTTCACTTTGAATTGACAATTAGTTTCGTGTTTGAAGAAGAGGACTTCGATCTGAACCTACTTTGATGGACCATTAATGAATTGCGTTTGAAATTATGTCATTAAAATTGCAGAGAGAGATAGAAAATGAAGACAGGTTTTGGCTTTAGTTGTAGATACTTTGCTGATGCCACGATCAGGCAAGTTCTATATACACTTATAATTATGGCATATTTTTATTGACTATAAATGCATTTAAAGCTTGTAAATAGTTACCAACAATTAATTCATTAAAAGACTTTTTCTTTAATCTTATCTTAATATACAATGGAAAGATAAAATTAAATGGGACTTGAGATACATTTATGGCCATTTGCAAAATGTTCAATTCAAAGCCAAACTTTCACCTCACAAAAAAAAAACATAAGTCAGCTTCTGTTTGAAATTTTAACAATAAAGATGAAAAAAAAAATTGCGGTCCAGTTTTAAGTGATCTAATTTAAGTTAACAAAAAAAACAAGAAAATTAAAGATGCTGCCAAAAAAAAATACCCTCTTTAATTGTTTAATGAGTGCCTGACTGAGAGACTGACTGTCCGTGTCTTTTGGTTAACTCCCTTTTTTCTCAAAAGATTTTTTGGGGCACAATATGGCAGATGTTTTGGTAACAACTATGGCTAACACATGGCACGTGAGGTGGTACAATACAGACAATATAATTTTTATAAACAACACGCAATGTGCCTTGTGTTAACAACCAAAGTTTCTTTCTCTCTCATTCTTTCTCTATATCTGTCTCTTTTTAACTGTCTGTATATTCATTCAATTGGCTTAAAGATTTGACTAATGATGACAGAAGATTTTGGATTTTGGCTACTTTTTGGCGCGCTAGAGCGCATAAAAATGCCGCATCATCAAGTGGAGGTGGTAAAAATTTATCCCAATCTCTTGGACCTGCATCAAAATGTTGTTGGTTTTCCCATTCCTCCCCCGTTTATACTCTCTATCCACTCTCTTTCTGCCTCTTATCCATTGAAATATCTCAAGTCATTTGTTTTGCAAGGGATTTGCCAACAATTTGGCCAAGTGAGAAGCAACTTTAATTTGCTTAATAAATATTTGTTTAGTTTGTAAGTCTTCGACTAGCCGAGAAAGAGAGATAAGAGAGAGAGAGAGAGAGAAAAGAGAGCAAAATATAGAAGACAATTGTCAATTGCAGAACAGGAGAATTTTTGGCCTTTCTTTGGTTTTGGCCTTCTCCATTTGCCGAGGGGGTGCGACACTTGAGTTCCACTTCCGTGCTGGCCATAAATCATTCTCTAAGGCACAAACGAGATGACGACGACGAAAAATGTCAGCGACAGGATGCGCAAGAATAAAAGACGCGGGGGGAAAAGGACAAACAGGCAGGGTCATTGCATGCTTTCTTTCGGTTGATGGACATCTTCAGGCCTGTGGCGGCCAAGGACCAAGGATAATGATGCGCAAATCGCTGGCAGTCATCGTTCTTTCTTCATTCATGCTCCAGCTCCATCTCTTGCTCCGGCTCCTGTATGGAACTCTGCTTTGTTTCATGTTTGTTGTGGCTTTGCTTTTAGTTGCCTCTATTATCCTTAATGCGAGTCACTTTGTTAGCAACGTCAGTCAGTTGTTTGCTACGGCCTGCAAGCGCCATTATCATCACCATGTTCATGTTTTGGCCAAAATGTGCAGATACAACGTTGTCGTCCCGCCCACAAACCGTCGCCCACCGCCAAATGCACGAAAATAAAGATAAAACATGACAGGCAAGTTCACATTCAGTCATTTATAATAAGACCAAAAATATGACTGCCACCGCATGTGGCACCAGGCAGTGGAACATAGATACCGACATGGTCTATGCACCTCCACACACTTTATCATACCATTTAGCCTCCAGTTAGATTTGGACATGTGGTACAATGTATATTATCAAATAAATTTTTTTTTCATAAATTGACATGGCAAACAAAAGATTAACTTTTATGAATCTGCAGACTCCAACTTCAGATTTCAATGAAAAGAACAAATATTAGAAAATAAATATAAAGAATAAATATTATATTATAATACAAATTTGTTTGACAAAGAAACATAAATCAACAATCGATATAAAGACACCGATCGAAGAAGCATTTCTAGTCTATAATTGTATGTGTTATATATAATATATACTTAAGATATATTTTTGCCAATTAGTATATAGGATATATATAGTATGACCATGTTATATTGGCTTTTATATAGAACTAAACTGCGTGAATGATTGAAATTAGCGTAAACTGAAGAAACCTTCATTTCACTACGGTTTTTTTGTGTGTTTTAAACACAATTTTAATGAGCGTTTAATTAACCGCAGAATCTTATATTAAACGATATCATTTTTTAATTTAAAAAAAAATAAAAACAACTGTGTAAATATTTGCGAGAATATTTTTTTGTTTTTGAGCAAATGAGTCAGGAGAGTTTGTTACATTCACCATTCAACTGAAAGTAACGACAGTCGTGAGATAAATTATTTTATTAAAACAGTTTCACAATTAATTAACTTTGCAGATATGGCAAGTTATAATCTAATTAAAGTATTTCTTTTCGTTGGATTACTGGCTTTGAGCCTGGTACCACAGAGCGAAAGCAAACCAAAAAAAGGCCGCAAGACTGCATTGGGTAAGCTGTTTAGACTCTTATATTTGAAAGTTATTAAAATGAATTATTTTTAGGAATTGGTTTGTTGGGTGGTGCGGCTGCTGGTGTAGCCATTAGCCATGCCATGAGCCATTCTAGTGCACCAGCTCCAGTTGCAACAGTTCATCATGTTTATAATCCTCCGGTAGTTGTTAAATCCTCTCCCGTTGTGATACCTGCTGCCGTTCCAGTACCTATTACGGTAGTTCATTCAAAGACCAGGTCGGTATCAGTGGTCGAGAATAGTCCCCGCGATGCCAATGGATGCTACAGGCAAACGAAACGACGACCTCATCCACATAATCTCAATACGTATATTGAAACGGTGAAACTTATTTGTCCAACAATTAAACAGTTCAAAGTGGATGGAACCCATAAAGTTATTGCCAATTTAAATGTGGTGCCAGTGGTCCAGCAACCACATCAAGTTATAGTCCCATATCCAGTTCATGGTGCGGTTCTTCCTCCTAAGGCAAATGCCCCTGTGATTGCCAGTAATGTCCATCATATAGTTATTATGTCTAACAGGACTCTTCCTATTCCCCCAAGATATGTGATATCATTCGCGCCATCCCTGACCATTCCAAAATTTTGTTTGGCCACTTTAGTGATCTTTTATGGCTTTAATACTTTCCTTCTATAACTAATTTTAAATTTCAAACATAATATATAAATTACCCAATAAAGAAATGATAAAAGTAATTTACATATAAATTCTGGAAAAGCAATTTGAAAGGATTAATTTCGTTGAAAATATCTGAAGATAAATATTTGAATATACATATTTATTTATAAAGTTAAGTATTTATAATAAAACTACCATAGAGGGCTCTTACAAAACATTTAATATATCTCGCTAGATGGCGGAATAAGTTAAATTTAAACGATACAAAAAGCTACGCCAAATTGGTTGAAAAACAGGCTATAGTCATAGTCCGTAACTTGGCTAAGAATCCACTGCTTATTCATTGGCAGCTCTGCTTGCATTTTTAGACCAACTGACTTGCTTTTAAAGTGGATATTTTTGTTAGATATAAATATTTGTTTAAATCTAAATATGTACAAAAAAGGGATAACATAAAATTAGGGAAGGATAATGCTATTCTATAAATGCAGGCAACTTGAATACGGGTAACTAAAAAAGAAACAGCTAAAGGCAAACTAAATGAATGATTAAATAATATCTTTTGTTAGATTAACAGACCCATACGTCTGCATTATTCGACTTTTAGATCAAACATATCAAAAGAAAACGCGTACAGATTTGAAAAACGGTTTTAATTTTCATTTATTATATAGAGAATTTTCTAAATAGTTGTATCTCTGCCTAATGCATTAGCCATGCTTTAATTTGATCTGGAAAACATTCTATATGGCAAATTAGAACAACATATTAATTAATGTAAAAACTTTGCTAGGCTTAGCTGTTTTAGTCCTTCCACACACACACACACACACACACACACACTCACATTGTTTCTTCTTGGGCCACTTCAATTATATAATTTGCCTGTTAACCCAAATGCAATGTCCAAGAAAAAGTTTAATTTTTTTTGTTTTTATAATTTTTGGTCGACTTTTGGGCCACACAACTTTCCACTTAGCTTTGTCCATTCTGGCCTAGAATGAGCTAAGCTCAAAAGGTAAAACATTTGCCGTTGCTTTTCGTTTGCTACCGTTTCTATATAGTTCTTGTTTTGTGGTTGTTGTTTTCCGAGTGCAAAATGAGTTAAAAATTATTAAAAGAGACGCCTGCCCACGCACTGGTAACAAGTTCTTCCTTTTTTTCACTTGGATTTCTTTTTCTTTTTTTTTTTGTAGCTAGCAAATTAAGAAAAACTAGAAGAAAAGTAATGGAAACAAGAAGTGGTTTTGTGCCAGCGTAAACGGAAGTTGCCGTTGGCTTTGCTCTACCGATGCAACTTCAGCTTTCAGTTCTGACCAACTTCAAGCTGCTGCTGCTCTCGGGCCACGAGGACTAGTCGCCTTTTACTTTCTTGGCACTTTATTTTAATTTTTAAGGCAGCTTCTGAAGTTTTTCAACCCATTCCACCTACAGTCATCTTTGCTGGTTATACTCTTCAGTTAGTGTTACTTGTGGCTAAGATATTACTTAGGTACGCGGTTTCTGGTAAAATCTTTCATTTTCAATTCAAACAATCAACAACTGGAAAAGCGTAAATGATGGACTATATATTATTTTATATGATACAAATTAATTAAGTTTCCTCTGCTTGAGCTTCTTCTTGATCATTGACTGCCTTAAGCAATTGTTTAGCCTCTTCATAGGAATCTATGTCCTTGAGATCATCATTGAAACTCAAAAATGTTTGTAATTTTCCACGCTCCAATTTCAATTGCTGCACAGCCTGAGTAAGCATCCATTGAAATTCCTTAATCTTTTGCAATTGTTCATATTTTTTATGATTTATTGAATTGTCTGTCATACATTGATTCAGACGTTTTGTTTCTTCCTTAATTTGTTTCAAATGAAAAAATCTGCGCTTATTCAGATGATAAACATTATCCATTATATTACGGAGTTGCTTTTTGCGAGGATCCTCCATATCGAAGACGTTAATATATATATTATTTAATTTAGTAATTTCTATTTATATAAATAAGCTATTTCAATTTGCATGTCAAAGATTTCAAATGCTACTATTCTGATTTGGAAAAAACCAGAACAATATTTGCTTATTTTTAAAGACTTAACTATTTGCATATCCTTAACTCAAACGGAAATGAATTGAAACATTGCACATCCGATTGACCCAATTTTTCTACAGACCAACAAATACATATATATAATTATTTATGTAAATATTTGCATATGTATAATATAGTTTTCTCATCTACTAAAGTTAAATATTAGTGTTGCAATTTTTACTTAAAGTTTAGTGGTTTTTGAAAATAGCCAAGAAGAAGAAAATTTTAAGACTTTATTTAAGGGTTTGAGTAACTTCATTTAAGCAAAACGACAAACTAATTTGAGCCCACATTTTGTGTGTTTGCTGTGTGTGTGAGTGGGGGAAGGGCAGGCAAGAATTGAGGAGTGGCTAATGTCAAACATGTTAAGTGGGCCAATAATACATACATACATACATATGTGCAAAAGCAAAACACACATATAAATCATTTAATCGTAAAATCCCATTCTATTCACTTAGTAATTAGCTAACGATTATTGAAATTTCTCACATAATTCTATAACTGACGATTTCTTGACAATAACAGAATTATATTAGAGAGAGAAAAGCTGAATACAAGTTTAAGCTAAAATTAAGTTGTTCTTTTATATATTTTTAATAACAATATGGTTTTTCTTTTTTTCGAAATGAAACAGTCAAAAAATTGAAACTAAATTGTATGAAATTTGAATATGTTTCCTTTCCTAGATTTCATTTATGTTCATAACACTTAAATGAGGAATGAGAAAACTTTATATTTTAAATTTTCTTTTGAATTTAGTTTGAATTTAAGTGTGAATTTATATTTGTAAATTCATCTATATTTTTCTTACAAAAAGAGAATCATGTAGATCAGAGAAAGTTGTAGGCTTTAAGTCTGTTTATATAGTTCCAGTATTGATTAAACATATTATTTTCTAGTGGTACTAATTTAACATGATTTATGTGGAGTCCCTCAAGATACAAATCTTTGTTTCATTTAGTCTATGAGAAGTCTAATTCTCCATGCAGACTGTCAGAGGAAGATCGAATTTTCTCAGCATGATGCATCAATTAATCAAATTGACAATTGTGTTGTTGATAGACTTTTGCCATGTTGTTTTTCCACCAAATTTGTACATATATTCACACATTTATAACCAAAGATACATACATACATACATATGTATGTTTGTATATATTGTAAAGATGCGGGAAGTCCCTGTTCGATTCGCCACTTTAACCACATGACTGGCAAATGAAAGGACAGGCCAAGTTGTTAAATATTCGCCATTTGACTTTTGCGGTCGCCGAGAGACAAAAAACAGGAAGTGAGTGTGAATGGCAGCGCGGTGGTTTCTATCTATATTCAAGTGTGTGTGTATATGTATGTATGTATGTGTATCTGAGTGTGTGAGAGTTTGACAGAGTGCGGCAGTGCTTTGCGGTTGGGGGCATAGTTTAGATGCCACTGAATTTGATGTAACAATGTTCTTGACAGTATTTTATCACTGCAACTGTATGTCGAATTTGAATGTTTGACAAAAGAAAAATAGTCATTTACATTTTGTATAAGTGACAGAACGATTTAAAAGGATATATTTTATATAATCCAACACAACACTTTACTATAACAAAGACGATCTTATGTACAGATTGGTATTACAAGATATATGTCTATTTTAATCTATTATTTTTAAAAGTGCAGTAAATTACCTAAAAGTTATAATAAAATATTTATATTTTCCACCATTCTAAAACTTTTTAGTCCATAAAGTAAAGATATAAAGTTATATTTTGTATTATTCCAATATAATTGAAATTATAAGTTTGTTTGTCTTTCGGTTACGCTCTTCAGATACATATTGTCATTTGTTCAGATACTTTTGTTTGTCCTTTTGTGTAATTAATGTCTACTAATTGTGTTATTGATTAGACTTAATAAATTCTTCTAACTTTGCTGGTATAAACAGCAATTAAGTTAATATGCCAGTCTAGAACAACTTTTGAACTCATCAAAGACAGGTAAAAAGAACTCTTGAAGAGAAAACATAATTACAGAATCAAATAAATGCAGATGTTTATAAAGAATTAAATATATATATATATGAATATGTTGAACATATACATATACTTAAACATTTGTATATATTTCTATTAAGTTTCATTTAACATCATCATTTCAGTTGACATGATTTAATACGTTTTTCTGGTAAAGTAAACAACAAATGGTCATAAAAACAAGTTAACAAAGTGTCAAAACGTTTTAATTGATCACTTGAAACAGGAGGGGAAAAAAGTCATCAAATATTTTTTTTAACGAATGTTCGCTTTGGTCTTTTTTTCACACACATTAAAAGGGCATTTAAAAAAACAACCTGATAAAATAGAAAAAGCAAATCTCTTGACGCTTTTTTACATGTACGAAATTTTGGCCTAAATCAACTTATACAAACGTAAATTTAGTCTACCCTAAGACGTATTAAATGCGTATTACACACACACATAGAAGCCCATACACAATTACACATTAGGCTTAAGGATTACGAAAGAAATCGCTGTTAAGTTCTCATCTTTTATATAGAAAGTGGCAAATAGAATTATTTTGTATTCAGAAAATATTAAAGGAAATTAAAGTATCGAGTTAAATTCGACTAGTAAAGTATATTAACATTTTATTTTCACAAAGATATCAAAAGAAAACAATGTTTTCCCAATTAAAAATGTAATAAATTTTCATATTTAACTTTTCCAGACAGTCCTTAAATTTTTCCCATTTCTGGTTTTATTCAAAACTCACTTCTTTTAATTTTCTGGGGCCTTGTCCTTAACAAATTTTTGCGGTATTTCAGTCTGCCTAGCAACTGCAAATGAGTGATATGAGGATATATGAGAATGTGTGTGTGAGCGAAAGAAAAGTGTAAAAGGAGGGAGTGAAAAAAAGAAGCAGAGAAGCGTTAAACCGTTAGCTGTTGGATTGAGTCGAACAGCTGCTGGCGACACCTTGCAACAGTTGCTCGTGTAAAGAATGAAACGGGAAGAAAAAAAAAATAAGGAAAACCTTACAAAGCTGACGTTGCTAATGCCGCCAAGCCCGCGTGTGTGTGTGTGTGTGTCTCTTTCAGTGTGTGTGTGTACGTTTTGCATACATATGCATTGTGGTTAAGCAATTTGCAGCAAACGAAATGAAAGTGCTAAGCGCATTGGGCATCAGAAACCCAGCCCAAACACCCAATTCCAAACCCAAACCCAATCTTAACCTCTGACACCCAACTCCCAATCCCCATTTGGTATCGGTATGAGTGCAGCAGGTGTGATATGGCGCAAAACCTATCCTTGTCATCCTGTCTGCGCTTATACATATATATATATACATACGTGTGTGTGTGTTTTTTAGTGGCTTGTGCTAAATTTCATAATTTTAATACCTTCTTAGCGTTAGTTCAAAGCGGTATATTAGGCGTTGTTAGTATAAATGAAGGCAAAGCAATAAAAAGTTAGTTACAATTGTAACTTTGATTTATACTTAAATTGTTTTTTAAGATATATTTGTAATAGAATTTGGTCTTAATTTAATATAAAGATTCTCAATTAATAAAAGTTAAAGTTATTTCCCTTAAATTGAAGTGTTCTTTTCAAAGTTCTTTTCCATGTTCAAGTTCATTTCTTTTTGTGTGCAGATGCCATCCGATTTTTCCTTTAAGAGTCTTAGAAACCTATAGAATCATTAAGAATGTCAGCAGTGTTCCATATTTAGTATCCCCCTCTAAATCTAATAGCTGCTGGGTATCACAAAGTTGACATCACAACTTACTTATGACCATTTTTTTTCCTCCTACAACCAGACTCTGTGTTGCACTGTCTGGTGTCTCCCAGTCACGTGTCATTCCATATCGCGTCATAAACAAACCCAACTTAGTCCCTCTGTCCACCACTTCTCTTGCTGGTTGTCATAGAGCATCGTTTGTTAGTCGCTCCGTTCGCCAACTTTTACCTTATTTCGATTTATTTTTATGTGATTTTTTTTGCTCACTTTTTGTTGCAAGCGCCGTGAATCTCGCATACCCCTCCTACCACCACCAGCGTCTCTTGGGTCACACTTGTTAACTGAAAATACTTTCTCATGCGTAAAATGCACGGCAAGCAGCGAAGCAGTCAACGGACATTGACGCAGTGCGACGGTTAAGTGGGAGGGGTTAAGGGACAAGGAGAGTACAAATGGTGTCGGCTTTGGTTTCTAAATGGCCAGGTGAATATTTAGTTCAAAAAATAAATAACAAGGACCAGTCATACTTAAGGGTACAGTAAATACAATAGTGAGTGCTTTCGCTTCAATTCTAAAATTTTGATTACTTTTCTATGCACTAGAAAAATATTAAGTAATATTTATTAGTAAATTAATTGAGCTCCAAGTGGCATCCATCATTTTAGTTTATGTGTCCTGCTCTTCCAGGACTCAATTTTAGACAGTCTTACTTAGAAAAAATATAGTAGGAATATAACATAAAAAACATAGATATTGTCTAATGGAGACTTAATTAAATGCAGGTAAATAAAAGAGAATATTATTCTGCTGTCAAGTAAATTTTATTTTTAGTGATTTGTGATTAGATTCACATCAACAGATAATAAGTTTTATGTGTTGTCTTTAATTTATCACTTCCATTTATCAATTTCTTAGCAATTTCGGACTCAACATAGAAACATAAATGATGGAAATAATATGGGGCTTAATTAATTGAATTTAAATATGTGTCAAAAACCAATAAAAATTAAATGATTGCCCTTAAATTTAATTTTGATTAAAATTACGAATTTGAAATAATTTCTTATATATCTTAACAGATAATTAATTTGACCATAAATATAATATTTTGGCCAAATTTAAGTCGTATTCACTGGGACGCTAACCCGATGATATTTTATTGTCTATACAATATTCTTTAGAAAAATTGATGCCAAAGTTATCTTAATTGGCCCTAAAAAGGAAACACGAAACAATTTTACTTAAATATGCAGAAAAAATACAATTGCCAATATCAATTGAATAAATATTCAGGAAATGGAAAAAAAAGAAAGAAAAATTGGCCATCACAATTGAAAAGTTTATTTCGATTCGCATATTTAATCGACCAGCAAACAAAAAACCAACAAAAAACTTTCCAATTCCATTGATATAAACAATAATTAAAAGCAACCCTTGACTGTGGCCTTAACAAGCTTTGGATGAAACTCTGTGGTCTCATCATTATCATCATTACCATCATCATTAATCCACGAAGGCCGGTAAAAGTTTTCGGTCAAAAAACAAAAAAAAAAAAAAAAGCAAAAGGATACAACTGATTTGGTTGTACTGACTTTTTCCATACCCTATAAATTGGATAATTGATTTTAATAATATTCAATATGAAAAGTGTGCAAAAGTCTAACCAATGAAAAGTTAATAAAATTATGATATTTGTTAGCTTTGGACACGAAAAATGCCTAACTGTATCAGTGTATCCTTACTAAAGATCTGGAAAATTTAGAGTGTGTGAAACTTGCTGCGGCATTTTCTTATTTATTAAATTGAATGATTATGCAATGGAGATGAAAATGGGGCAGGAAGAGTTTTATTTTTATATATGAGCAGGATAATACGTTTGCCAACTAAACAAAAGAAAAATCTTTTCCAAAATTCTTTCGAATTTTATTTTTATAGTTTCAAAATTTTTATGCATTCCAAGAGATCCAAAAACGATGTAGGATGATCTGTTTAACAATTTGGCCAGCAACTGTAACAACCACCGCAAGGTCCAGTAGCGCAACAGGGTCCATGGATATTCGGCCCATAGCAAGGACCATAGCATGGACTACAGCATGGTGAGCAACAGGAAGGTGTTCCGCAGGGTCCACAGCAAGGTCCGCACATTTTAAGGATCTGGAAGGCTATATCTAACAAACAACCTCTGACTAAAATAGTTCAACTTTAAATTTAACTCACCTGGAAAATCAACAAAAAATTTGAAACTACACAGCAAATTTGATTGTTGCCTGTTTGGCAGATCGAATGGAACTAACTACAAAAGCTAAAATAATTTCTATATGGATTTGACATTAGTTGGGATCTTTATTCAAGGATATGCTGATGTAAGTTTTGGCGTTATGGAATAATGGAGTTTTTGCTATTGCCTTTGTTTTTTCATTGGGCAATTCTTAGGATTAATGTGACCCATCATTTAATTTTATTTACCATGAAAAGCCTCTTGATTTACAACTTGATTCTTCTTTTTGAAATAATGCATTAAATCTGACAAAAAGAAAAAATCCAAAATTTAGTATATCATTGCTCTCCTTTTGCTTGCCTTAGTCTCTTGTATTTCAGGATGCGGTTAATTCTCATTAAAAGTCAACATTGTCTCATTAAATGGGGTCTGTATGTGTGTGTGTGTGTGTGTGTAGAGGGGTTGGGGGATAGTAGAGGGGCATACTGGGAAACAGCTCCTTGACAAAACAAATATGCTACCGGCACACGCCCAACTGGGTGAGTGAGAGGCAGTGGAATGGTTAAAGGGGAGCATGCAGAGGCAGCCACAAACCTCATTAAAAAATCAAGCCAGCACACATCCCCATCATGTCGATGGGGTAGATGATGCTTCATTTCACAGAAGGATGCTTCTGTACTTGTCCTCGATGATAAGAAGGATACAACTACAACTACAAAACTCACATGAAACTCACTTGCATTCTTGTTTGGCATTTCAGCTAATGGCCAATACGAATTCAAATAGAGGTACAAGACCAAGACCAGAACCTGGAAAACTAACTAACAATGGACAATGGGTCAGGTTAACTCTCCTAC
This sequence comes from Drosophila emarginata, assembly GCA_037075365.1. Taxonomy (NCBI): domain Eukaryota; kingdom Metazoa; phylum Arthropoda; class Insecta; order Diptera; family Drosophilidae; genus Drosophila; species Drosophila emarginata. Next base: position 16,310,350 of record JBAMCD010000221.1, on the reverse strand, counting down.
CAAGTGGCAGCGGGACAAAGGAAATGCTTAATTTATGGAGAACTAATTGAGGCAAAACTGCAAAGTAGAGAAAAAGAGAAAAAAAAAGGAAGAGAACTCAACATCATTGTCGCAGTATTTAAATTAGCTAACGAGGGACTTTAATTAGTGCCAAGTGGCTTCAAGTGCCACAAAATAAATGCAAAACTTACTCATACATCCCTCTTTCCCTCTTGCTCTCTTTGGCTTTCGTATCCCTGTCTCTCTCTCTCTCTCTCTCCCTCTCTCTCTTTGCTTCTGAGAACCATGGACAATTATTAATGGACTCCAACTTAAGCACAAGTGCAACCTGCTGACATTTCAATTCAAGCAAATTGCTTATTGCATACACTCAACTTGCTTGCATGTATTTCAAACTGCCAGTGTAAAAATGTCTGGGGAGCTGATTTTCATCATTCATTTTGTTCAGCCGCCTCTCATCCTCATTCCCAGTCAACTCAAAGTTCTTATCGTCCTGCAGCTCCTAGTCATGGCAACACTGAATTATGGCAATATGTGTGTGTGTGAGTGTGTGTGTGTTCATGATGACGCAGCTCTGGGAATAATATCGAGTGAGGATGTGGCATGGAAATGAATTGTTTCAGCATAGAACTTGAGCTGTAGCCGGCTCAGCAAAGGATCAAATTTACTCCCTAACTCTGGTTGGCGGATGAAAGTCGAAACATTTAATCAGAGCCATGCACTACAATATATATATATATATATATACATATCTCTGATGTTGAATAAATAATGCCAAAGATGCGCATATGGGCAGGAAGTGGTAATTGAACGAAACGTAACGAATCTTGACTCCATCTCACGTTTAGTGTTACCTTGGGGTATTCTATTCAGATTATTTATCAATTTCAAGTAGAGTAATTTTTGATTAATAAAAATAAAGAAACAAAATTTTTGATTTTATTATGAAACATAGTAAACAGTTCAGTTAACATCAAGTCAGAAAAAGTACCAGTCGATTTTTAATAGTCCAGTCGAAACACAAAACAATAGTAAACAATTTTAGTTCAATCTTGGCCTTTTCACAATATCCATAAAATTCTGTGTAAAAAAACGCCCTCAATTCAAATACCTTTCTATAACATGGAGAATAGCAATTCACATCAAGATGTATTCGGTCCCCGACGACATGCGGCTTTTGCATTAGCTGATCTACTGGCACTTGTTGGAAATCCTCGTCGTCCTTTGGTTTCAAATTTTCCCATGTCCACAAATGTGATGGAATATTCTCTAGTTGGGGATGGCCATCATGCTCGCAGGAACCATAGACATCGTCATCAATCAATGGATATCCGACTATTGGCTCCATTGGAAGGCCAACGAAATTTCCCATCACGTCGACACAATAGTGTGCCCAAGGTGACCGTTAGCGGGCTTCGAGAATTACGTTACCGGTATCCAGATTACTTTACGACTCGTCCGGCTGGTGGATATTCTTTATCGGGATTCGGGCTACGTCGCCCCGCACGTAGCCAAGTGCCGCGTTTTCGATCACAATTTGTGCTGCCATATCAGCAATTAAACGATGATAGTGACAGTGAGGACTGGTTGGATGATGATAGGCTAATGGATATTCCTGGATCGAACGAACAGCAACAATTGTTACCAGAATCAAATGGCGGGAGACGTTTTAATATCAATTTTGCCACATTATCCATCAATTGGAATCTTTTATTTGGCATGCTATGCAGTATTGGTCTTCAGGGCATACTCAAGGCAATTTTCAATGAGTTGTTTTACATTAACTAATAACCCAAACAATCACAAGAAGATAGTAAGCCATCATTTAAAAATTTCTAATTTTACTGAAATGAATAAATGACAACATTCCAGTTTAATACATTCAATTAGAATCAATATTTAACACAGTAAGTCGGTTGAGTGGAACTTGCTATATATATACATATATATGTATCCACTATCTTTTATGATAGTCAATGCTTAACTGTACCGCTAGTTGCTTTTCTTAAGCTACCCAATCCGCCGCTGTTGTGCTTTTATGGAAATCATCATTTGCCTTCCATTCAATCCCATTCCATGGTTGAGACGGGGAGGGGGTTGTATATTCTGTGTTCCACATGGCACTAGCTGATGCTACCAAAGAAAACTTCATGGCCAAAAAAAAAAAAAGAAAGAATTTCGTAAAGTTCAGAAGTTTAAAATAACGAACTAGTAAGACCCTAGCTTTGTCTTAGCTTAGCTTTCTTTTTATATTTTTCAAAGAACTTTTACATTAATTTAATTCCATTTCTGAGGTAATTGAAAATTTGCCCCAGTCCCCAATGAGTTAAAAATATTTTAAAAATGATTTAGATTATATAAGAAAATATTCCAACACTTTTAAAGACCTCACAGAACTCACTTTCTAGTGTATCTAATATACTCCACTTAATTTTAGGGTAAGGGTAAAATTGTGAATGGTTGCATTGCCTCACACACATACTCTCGTATGTGCGGCAAGTTTTACACAACGTAGTCGAAATAACAAGCAAAGAACAGCGCATCCTACACACACGCAATGCAAACACAACACACATACACACATACATGGTTACATACACACACACACTCATACTTACACTAACAGGAATACACATGAAAAAGACGCGTTGCGTTCATTTTACGCCTTATCTGCGGTCGCAAGTGCTCCGTCCATGGTCGCCCGAGTGCCAGAAATTATGCTAATTTTTTGGTTTTTATGCAGCCAGTAACGAAACCAACATGAAGCTGAAATCTGCATCCACATCCTGCTTTTGTATATTCTCCTTCTCCATCAGCAGCTGTTGATGTTGCAACTCTTGTTGTTGGTCTTTCTTCTGCTGTGCATTTTGCGGTGACCATGGAGAACGATGAAATTTACAAGCAATGGGACTAGAGTGCTGGGAATGGGAATGGTTATGGGAATGGGTAAATGGGTGGTCTGATAACGCGGCATTAATAACACCCGCATGAGTTTTTTGATGATTGAAAATCTAGCAAATTGCCCGCGCCTTTCTATCCATCCCCATTCCCCCAACCACTTTCCTTGCAACACTCATTTACTTATCAGGCAAGAAAAAGTCCTTTCTGTATAATGTATTTGTGGCACATTTGGGAGCTAAGCAAAAACGAAAAAATAGAGAGAGAGAGAGATAGGCACATAGAGAAAGAAAGGAAAAGAGGCAATGTTAAGGATTGCTTGTGCTGTGGCCAGTGTGTTAACACATAAAACTTGTGCAGTGATAAACTCTTGGCCAACTACGGGCACAGGCTAACAGGCCCACGGCCCACAGCCCACAGGACATAGGACACTACCCACTGCCCACTAGCTCTGCTGTATGCTATCCTACTGCATATTCAACGTTTGGCCGCCTTTTGCCTTCTGGCTCTATTTTCGTTTTGAAAATTTCACATTTGTGTTTAGCAATCTCTCCAGTGGCTACTTAAAGACTCAACAACGAGTGTGGCATTCATTCCTCCTTTTCCTTTGCTTTCCTTTTTTTCCTATTTGTTGGCTTGTTTCTGTTTTGTGGTTGTTGAATTGTGGCAAGTAAAGTGGTTGGTTAAAGACAAGAGTAATAGATACTGAAGAATGACAACCAATTCGAAGAGTGTTCTCGAAATTTGTGTATAAATGAAGAATACGAAGCACTGCAATACTTGAAATGAAAAACCTTTCAAAAAGTATTGTATATAGCTAACTTTTAATCTAACTTTTTTTCAAACTATTATCCATCATATTAATGACCCGTTTGAAGATCAATAAAGAGACTTATGTCAAAGCTTGCATTTTAAAGTGGCTAAAAGAAATCCAATTCCCAATGCAATCGCATGCAAACGAGAGCACTGTGTGACAGGCGAAGAGTTAATAAAAATGCATATGCCGGTTGGTCCAGGTCACAATTCTCGTACATAGATGACCGAGTTTCAATAGCGGTTCATTGGGCGAAACAATACACGGCAATAAAGAACTTGCCCAGAGGTAACGCAATATGCCGAAACAAAAAAAAAAAAGAAGAGAAACAGAAAAAAGTGTATGGCAATAGGGATAGGTCAAAGGGCAAAAAGTAGTTGATGAAGCAGCCAAGGGCAATGCCAGTTAAAAAAGTAACTAACCATTCTCTCGCTTTAAGCGAAACGTTTAAAAATAATCCAACATAGATACACTGGAAACACGTACAGAAAATGCTTTTGTATTTCATATGCCATTACTCTCTATTCCAAATGGCAGGATTTCTTTCTTTTTTTTTTTTTGCAACTGTCAATCGGAATATATATTGCTTGTGGCTCGGAAAAAAAACGAGATTTTCACCCTCAAAGCTGGTTGGCATTTTTTATTTTCATTTTTCACTCATAACCCTAATATATTTCATTCATTTTAGGTTGAAAATGGACAAGCAACGTACTACGACTAATGAACAGAATTTCAATAGACACTTGAACACACACGTTAAGCACTCCTTCAATATGAGGAAAATAAAGCAAAGTGGATCAAATTGGTCAAGAGATGAATAAAGGAGTAAGTTTATTTCATTTGAATTGAAGTTATTAATAACTAAATTCATTTTCTATTAATATATGCACAGTTTCATTACTCATTTCCGTTTACTTTGACAATTTTGACAAATTAATTTCCGTGTTTTTTTTTTTTCTAACATTAAAGAGTCTGCTCAAGTATATTATATTTAGTCCAGGACCGTGGTGTTGATTCCTGATAGTATATCTTCATTACAATTCAGTTAGTTTTGTAAATACATCAAATCAGTGTGCAATGAGGCGTCCTTTTGCTTTGAAGTGAAGCGTGAAAAGCCGGAAACGGGAAATTGTTCATTAAAAACATTCGACTTTTGAGTCTGGGTCTTGAGTTACAGATACATTTTCGGCAATTTAAATCAATCAATATCGTTGTAATTGGATTGCAAATAGAACATAAATTATACAAGAAGCTTTAATTTCAACAACATAATATTTTCACCATCAATATGAAAATGTTTTACATATGTTAAATTTATGAAAATACAAATGTCTGAAAGGTAAAACATTCACGATAGGTAGGCAGAATCATCATCAACATTAACAGCTGCAATAGTATGAGTTAGAATGGGAATAGGAATTGGAGTAGGAGTAGAAGAACAGCAGTGGCAACATAATGGTTTCCCCTCTACTCTGTGGGTAACAAGTAAATCTGTGAAATTAAAATAAAATGTCAAACAGACAGATAGAACTCACATGTGCTGTGGCATGGGATTATTGCGAGCGAATCGAGGCATGAACACAGCATCAGTATTTCCATTTCACATATGTATATATATATTCCGATACTGCTGCTGTTGTACTCGTTGTTTATCTGTCTTGTCATGGCTGCATTCTCACTCCCACTCACACGTGTAAAGTGTCATATTTATATGGCATTGACACCGAAAAAGCAAACAGGCAACCCATCAGGCAACTCTCAACGGCATACAGTGGAATCGCCATAATATCGAATTGGACTTTTATATGATTGAAAAGAGATATATCTCCTCATATAGCCAGTCTTTACTTACAATCCAATACATATTTCTACAATTCAGTATTTTATTTGATTTTATTTTATCTTCTATTTCATTTTTATTTCGTATTTTCATTTCCACGACATACAATTTCGAGCTCATTAAAAATTTTCAACTGAAATATTTTGCCGGAAGCTTCATTTCAGATATATGAATGTGTATGTATGTGTGTGCATGTTTGTGTGTATGAGGCTATGTGTATACTATATGTACCTGTATGCGTTTGCTTCCTCAACGGGGCACGTCTGCCGTGTGCGCGCTCATTTCTTTCCACAAACAGTGTGTCAAAATATATTTTGTCAACATAAATATTTTGATTTGATGTAACTTTTTGAAAACAACATTTTGTACAAAGCAACGACTCATAATCGACTATAATACTACGTAATTTTAAATCGAGCAAGTAAGTAAAAATCAAATAGGAATGTAGGCTAACAAAATAAAATATATACTAAATAACCGATTTGATGAGATTTAATGATTATTTATGCCAATTAAATGGATTTTAGATAAAATGTTTAACAGAAAAAGGAGAAAATTGAAATGATATACATACCAATTTATTGCACCGATTATATTATTAAAAACCAAAAGAGATTTTATATATAAAATATTTTTCTTAAAGTTCAAGTCGTAACAATTCAGGAATGTAATAGATGCAAATCTGTAACCTTTATATATTTTTCAACCACTATATAACACTTTAGCAAGAGTTTTACATTTATACCAAAATATGTGTATTTTGTATTTTAGTTTCCCAGCGTTTTCTATTTTTATTTGTCTTTTTTTTTGCACAAATTAAACTAGAAAATTACACACGGATATATTTAATTAGATGACATACCCTTATTATGTTTTATTTAGAAGTTGGTTTCGGTTGCCGCGACGCGGTAATTGTGCTACACATGTCGCATGTCTACTCTAACCCGATCCCCTATGATACCTTCCCCCTCCCCCACATATACACACCACGCCTCCCCATCCAGTGAACTTACTGGCAACGTGATTTGTGTTAAAGTCACATCCGTAAAGGTGAATATTATGCTCTCGTTTTTAAATGTGCATGACAAATAATATTTTTGTGTCCATGCATTTGAATAGCCAGAATTTGTACAAAAATGTTAAACCATTTTCATATTCTATGGAATTATTCTTTTTATAGAATATTCAAAGAAGTAAATTATTAAATTAACGCCTAAGAGTTAATTTAAGTTTAATCAACCAAATAACCGCAAAGACTTTTATGATTTAAAAATCCACAATTTTACGGGATATTAAACTATGAGTTCGAGTCCGTTATACATATTTTGTTCTTTACTCATAAATTAAGTTAAACTAAATGAAAATAAAAGAATAATTTTAAACATTTGACTAGTTTTTCCTTTCGGGGGATAAAGTCTGCCTTTATCCTCTATTAGTATTCACTTTCTTTTTTATACAATCTTCAAATATAAGAAACAATTTGTCTGGCAAGTTTTCTAGTTAACGTTTCCACCATATCGATTGATTGAGTTTGAGTCAATCGTTTATTTCATTTCTTTGTTAACATGATTCGATTTTTATTGCTGTGGATAGACTTGCCCCATTTACCTTGAATGCTTCAGTTGACAGGGCAAAATCTATTCATTTAATGATGCATTATTTAAATTGCAATCCCAGCACAATGTTAAAAGACAGCCACAAAAGGACTGTTCGATTCAGTATCAATTGCTTTCAGTCATTGAAACAAAATATGTAAGCTATAGAGTGCTGACCACTATTAGTCATTCCAAATAGTATGAATTTTTGTTAAGAAACTGTGCTTTAGTCGTAGAAAAGGTTAAAGAGGGTTAAATGGTGAAATAGCAAACAAATATTCCAAAGTTAATCGATTTGTCGAATTTGGGATACCCTTTACCAAGCAATGAATTAGAGTAGGGAATTAAATAAAAATTGTTTTTAAACTCAACTTGTAATAATAATTACATTGTGTATAATTATTTTTTCCAGCAAACGGCTTCCAAATTCTTACTCTTTCTCTTATGATTTGTCTCCTTATCTTTAGATTATTTTAACTAAAAAGTCATATAAACGTTTCATGCCGCAAAGTAGGCAATATTATTTTTTATCATGTCTCCAATTTTATTGATTTACTTCTACAGCTAATGATTGCAAATGATTGACTATTATAGTGAATTATATATACTAAAACTTTCATATTTTTTATATTTAAAGTGGCAATTAATTTGAATTAATCTGTAGCATAGCTCATAAATCTATAAAACATTGAATGAATATTACAAATGTTTTACAAAAAGGTTACTCCGACTACTGAGTAAGAGGAATGTCATGCTGCTGCTCCTGCAGTAACCGCAATGAAGTAGCAACAGAAGCAACACTAACCACAAATGTATCAGGTATTCCGGGTGCCACGACATTTCCATGAGTAATGCAAACATGACTTTGCAATTAAGTTATTGTGAGCCACAAGGTATTCCTACTCCAACTCTCTCTCTCTCTCTCTCTCTCTCTCTCCTATTACTTGGAAGGATGCTCAGCCGTCTTGGCTATCCTATTCTGCCGCCAGAGAAAAGCTTTTGATTTGATTTATTTCCACTTGCATTTATTATGGCAACATCTTAAATCATTGCAAGAAACTTCAAAATTGTTGTTTAGTTAACCCCAAAAATTCTGGCTAACGCAATTCGCACTAATAATGTCTGGGATTTTGTCCAAATCCATGAGAGTAAAATGCAAATTGCCAAAGAATTGTTATGCAAATATCTTCCACTTCACTGTATAACTTTAACATATTTTCTAGTTTGTTCAGAAAATTTAAATGTTGCATAGCGATTAAATTTCATAAAGCGTTGATGTTTGTAATAGTTGACAGATTTTTTGCAGCAATCAACGAATTTAAAATCGTTAACATATAAATCATTGAAAATTCTATTAAAATTTAATATAATTTTGTTTGCATTGTATTTAATTGTTGTTTTTTATGCCAACATCCACATATATATATATATATATATATATGTATGTCTATCTCAGCGGGTTGCTACAACAAGAATTTTAATATTGGACTTTATTAGTTTGGCTTTTTTTGTTGTATATTTGTTTTTTATTTGTTATTTGTCGTATTGCTGTTTTTTTGTTAGAACCTTTACTATTCCAATCGTATGCACATTGGTTGGCAATAAAAAAACTGCAACAAAAATACCCTTACAAAGACTATTAGAAAGCTTATCGGTTGATTGTTATACACTATTAATTCAGATTAAATCCAAATATAAAATTCTTTCATTACTGACAAACGAAAACGACTTAGTCTTTGTAAGTTTTCGATTCTAAATCTTTCATTTATCTTTAAATTAAACTTGTTTTTTTTAAATATTCTCTTTAATGTAAGGGTATTGTACAGTTTCCAGTGACAAGAATTTAACAATTTTTTCGTTTTCATATTGTAAGAGGCTTTGGGGTGAAGCGGCAAACATTTACATTACGTATACGCCACGTTTTCAGGCTCGGCAACCTGTGTAACAGTCAGTTGCAGAGACATGTGAATGTGCCTTGGGCCCAGTCATGCATTTGAAATATTGTACTTTTGTCCTATAACTCAGCATTTATACTGAATATTCGTGTTAGTTTTTTTCTTTGTTTTTTATCATATTCTCTTTATTTTTTATTCTTTCTTTTTTGTAAACATGTAAATGTCGATAAAAAATTGGAAAACAATTGTTGGCCTATATACAAAAGTAAAACAATTGAAGTTTTAGATTAACTTTGATGCAATAAAATAGAATAAAAGTATAAATCTAATTTCAGTTAACAAAATATAATGCAAATATGGAAAAAGAGAAACAAATAATATTTAACACTCATGTGTTGCCCAGTCTCAATGGAATACCAGAGGCAATTTCAATGGCCAGAACAAATATTTGTTGCATCTTCAAAGTGGGCCAAATAAAATTGTAATAAGGCGCACGTATCAGGTGGAATGGATAATAAACGAGCCATTGGCAAAAGAAAGGGAAAATGTGAAACAATTGGAAATACATTTGTCAACAAACCGCACGCAAAATGATGCCGATTCTACCAGCCTGTTGCTGTTATTATTGCCTTTAGCATGTGTATGTGTATGTGTATTACACATACATGTAAATCGATTGATAATGCGTGTGCGTGTATGTGTGTGTGTATAAGTGGGCGGAGGTCTTAGCCCTGTGGTTTGAGTGGCATGCATACAGCCACTTGTAAGTGTGGTCCAGCTAATTGGAATTGGTGAGGGAGCGGTCTTCGCATTGATGTCGCACCTGGATAACAAATCTATTATATTTCAATAATGTTACCTACAATCGCATAAATAAATAACCACAGAGCCAACACACATGCTGGCCGCACTCGACCATACACACACATACAAAAAACATGGATATAGTATATCGATAAATCTGGCGTGTTCATATACATTTGCACAAAAAAAAAAAAACATCAATGACAACTGTAGCAAAAAGCCAAATGTGTGAAATATATAGAAGAATGACCGTAAAATTTTTATTATTTCAAAACTTTAATTAATTTATTGGTAATAAGTTTAAATAGAATAACAATTTCCATAGAACAATTCCATTGGAAAATTTCTCTTATTATTATTATTGTTGGATTTTTATTGACAGTTTTTATATTTGGATGTTTGCCCAACTGAAATAAATTGCACGCCTGAATGCCAATGTTCAACTGTCGTCATCATCGGCAACCTCATGCTCGACATCCTCATCATTGGCCTAGCTGGCACACACTGCGTATACGTTATGGTTGACTGGTAAACAATTTGCAAAAGAAAAGTCGTACTCGTATCGAAAAGATAACTCTATACTATATAAGACAAAATAGTTGAATTTCATTATCTTTTACCTTGCTAAAGGTTTAAATTGTGGATTTTTAAATTTAAGTTTAAAATTAAGAAATGGAGTAAAAATCATACATTATTCATTATACATTTAATATTGAGTCAAGTTGCTTCGGTAGCCTGGCTTTCTCAGTGGTCAGGCGATAGCCTTATTGTTGCATGTGGCACGCCTTTCTTAACTGAGCTATAACAGTTGCCTATTGTCTTTTACTGGGCAAAAAGCAAACAAGCCGTTGGCAAGTTATGGTTGTTTATCATATATAGAACAGAAGATTATAGCTTTTTATACCATTTACGTTTTTACGTCATGCATTTTGGCACAAAGCAAGTCAGAAAGTCGCCAAGTTGTTGTACTTGTATATTGTGGGCAGGCAACGTGTCAGCGTGTCTTTAGTAGTTTATGACTGATGGCCATGATATGTGATATACACTGGGCCAAAATGCTCTTATTCTTCTTGTCATTACGAGCACACGCATCGGCAACTGAAACGAAAACAAAACATGAGAACAAAAAAGTTGCCTGCTGCTGTTGTTTTATGTCATGTTTTACTCTTTGTTCCTGTATGGCTTTTTAATATTTTGTGACTTGGCACGTAAATGTTTTAATGTCCAATAAAATTATCGTTTCAGATAAAACTGTCGAACAGAAAACTGGCTAAAAGTAACATATGTACAAATTTAGGTGAACTTTACTATAACAAAGATTGTCTGTTACTTAAATATGTTAATTTGCTAAAAGACACTTTAACTTTTTACTTTATGTGCAGAGATTATTCTGTGAAGCAAAAGAAGTTAAATTTTACCTTTTTCTTTTGCAAATCAAAGTTTAAACATTTCATTTCTCAATGTTGTTTTTATACATTTTATTTATTTTCCATTTGCCATACGTTTGGCAAATTGTCTTAAAAAGAGTTTCTGACAAAGGGTTTTCCCCTTTTTTTAAACGACAAAAACAATAAAAAACAAAGTAAAGAGCGAGCAAAATTTTTCATGGCTTAACATTTTTGCGTTGGGCAAAGTTCAAACGCAAAAGCAAAACTTTTTGTCATCATTCGCATATTTTTTTTGTGAGCGGCTGTTTGTGTATGTGTGTGTGTGTGTGCATATCATTTTCCTTTCTCATACTGACCAGAGCAAAAAGACACTAACTGACATACACACACACACACCAAAACCATACATATGCATTACGCATACGCCGCGTCAGCCTAATTGACAAGGGTAGAAAATTGCGGCGGCAGCACAACTTTTTTGCTGAAATATGTCAAATGTCATGTTTAAAAAGAAAAGTCCAACAAAAGTTTTCCCTCCCCTAGTTTTCGTTTAACCCTTTGTTTATTTTCTATTTGTTCTCCTATTATGGCAAGTGACATAAAAGTACTTAAATTTCCACAGAGAATTGCATTTGAATTAGTTCGAATAGCTTTTAAAATGTCTTTGAAAACAAAAAAAGAAAAAAAACGAAAGAAATAAAACCAATAAATTTGAAAGTCTCTGTAAGGTCAAGGCAATGAAAATTTATCAAAATGCAATGTAAAATGTCTGCAATTTAAACAGGATCATGAGCCATCAGAGGAAATACAGAGGTAAGCAATATTTTTCAGTTCATTGAACGGAATAAGCTAGTTTCCGATAAGAAATGCCAACCACTGAGCAGAGAAACAAAACTCTCACACACACACACACACATATGGTTAATCCACGCAAACAAGCATATATCTGTCGTTGTCTGTCTGTCTGTCTATCTGTCTTATAATGCTTATTCTGTTTTTGTCGACCAAAAACCAACTGAACATGCCACAACACAAACAACAGCAAAAAGGATAAAAAGTGGGAGTCAAGCATTTTGCTGTGTTCCAACAAGTAAACTAAACATTTTTTTGAAGACGATACCGTAAAGAATATTTAAGCTTTTGTTTGATATCTAATTCGAGTTTCCAGTTTCGACTTTGTAGTTTGTATGGACATTTCACTTCTCTATCGTACTCCAATAACTCTTGTCGTTGTCAGTGGAAAGGCTGAATAGAAATTGTTTATAAAACTTTCTTGAAAATCTCTATCAAAAAACTTTTGGTTATTCTTCATTTCAGAGAAAGAAAACAATGCGTATATAGTATTTTATGGCATTTTGGTTAAGATAAACTAAAGAGTTGCTTCAATGTAGGTTTCTCTTTCTTAAGCTACAATTTTCAACAGCTGGCATTAAAATCTGAACTAGTTATGCCATTCGCACACACACACGCACACACCCTTTCCAAACTAACTAAAGCAACAAATCAGTTTTCCTTCACACCTGTGTGTGAACCCTATGCAGGTAGAAACTATGAGTTTGAGCTGCTCAAATAAGCAAATCACGTGTGCTTTTTGTCAGTTCCACTGAAATATACTGAAACCAAAAAAAAAGAAAAAACCCTACCAACAAACAGAAATTAATGTGTGTGTGTGTTTGTAAAATGTGCGAAATATGGCAATATACTGCTCAAGCGCACCGTGGTATGAAGCTTAACAAATATTTAAAATAGTTAAAATTTTAATAAGTTCAATTTGTTTTTTCTTCCGAGCATATTTTGATGGATGCGGGAACAGTGATATATATATATATTTTTATACTTTTTCTTGGAACATTACTCTAGAATTGTGGAAGACTAGGTTGATTCTGCATAGAGAGAATTTATCAACTATTTAATGCAAAATACGCTTATAATATGTATATTTTATATACATTTTTGCACATTTAATTTTCAATACATAATTATTAACATAGAGAATTCACTTAACTTAAAGGAATCTTTTCAGATCAGTCAATCTATTATCGAATAGTAATTATGCAAAGATAAATATGGCTAACATAAAATACAATTATATTATTTTCTGAAACTTTGCCTTAATAATTTCATTACTAAGTAATACTTATTTGTTTGATAACCAAAAGTATAGTTAATTCAGATTATAATAATGGACACTTTAGATTATAATGTAAAAAACTAAGACAATAAGCTCGTTCTAAATAAAAAATAAAAATATCTGCATTTGATACAATCGAAAAAATTAGATTCCCGCTATAAAAATATGATTTACACATACATATGTATTTAATGAAAATTTTAGCAGATTTTCAGGTAATTTTCCACCACTGTGCCAACATGCAATAGAATTGTGTCAGCAGATAAGCTAACACGATACTGTTCCATCGTAAAACAAGTAATATGCAGAAGGAGTGTGTGTGGCAACTATTTTGAGATACTTAAAACATGAACAGATGAGGCGACATGTATAAAATTCGCGACAGAACAGAAGCACCTGCAGAAATAACCAGGAATTACCCATAGAAGATTTACATCTGTTTGTGTGTGAGTGTGTGTAATTTATTTTTTTTTTGCTTTTTTGCCAGGTGTTGTGTGAATTTATCTGTTTAATAATAGTCAAGCAGTAGCGAATTGAAGTCATGAAGCTGCAGTGGTTAGGTAAGATGAAAAAGTGAAAGAAAAAAAAAATAGGATGAACAAAGAACACGTCCAAGTTGGTAACATGTCCAGCAGAGTAAGCAACATTTGAAATTCGACTGAAAGCATATAAAAACGAGCTCATACACACACAAACACATAGAGGCAGAGAGTGGGTGGAGAGGCAAGGCTGACTAACGCGGGTGATGGGGCTTAGGAAATGTTGCGTTTCACATGTGACAACTTTTTTGTTGGCTGTCGTTGGCAAAGCGGCAAAAACAGTTCAGTTCAGTTCAGCTCAGTTCAGTTCGGTACAGTTCAGTTAAGGTGAACTGCCATTTTGCAGTTTGTATATCAAACTGGGAGAACGGACAAAAAAAAAAAACAGAAAACAAAAAAAAAAAATAAATGAAAGAATGGGATGTTCATTGCATGCAACGCGCGGGTCACGGCTTCGGCTTCAAATCGTCGCCGTCACACAGAGCGGGGCAAACCATTTTTTTGTTTTGTTGCTTCTTTCTATTCCAGTTGCACATCTTTTTTTTTTTCGTTTTTGGTATTTCTGTTAGGTTTTTTTTCTTTGCTTAGTTCTAAAATGCATTTCACTGTGGCTTTCATTTTCGTGCTTGTTTGCCCACGCCCACAAATGCCACAGTGTGGCAGTAACCACGCAGGATCGCAGCATCGCGTTGGTTATAAATTTAAGCCCTACGTTGGTTTTAATTTTACCCCTCCTTTTTTTTCGAACCATGTTTCCCCAATTTTTACTTCTATTTTCTGTTCATTTCGTTTTTTTTTTGTTCAAATCTTGAGCTTGCTCTCTTGCTCAATTCCCACATGTCCTTCATTGTATGTGTTCCTATCTGTTATTGTGTGTGTGTGTGTGTGGGGATGTGGATGTGTGTGAGTCCCTTTTGGGGTCAAACGTGTGCACTCGGTTCAGTTAGGGTTTAAATGGTTAAGTGCTGGCAAAATTGTTTCATTCTTTTGTTGCTTACCTTTTGGCCCTCTTCCCTTCTCCATTCTGGCCACCTTTTTTTTTCTGTTCCTTATATCTTTTGTATCTTTTGTCCGTTGTGCGTGTCTAAGGTTAAATTGCACATGTTGGCCCTGTTGCGTTTTTTTTTTCTCTTACAACTTGATACTCTCCCCCTTTCTCTCTTTCTCTGTTATGGTTTTGTACTTTTGGTTTTGGCCTCAAGGTGTTAAGCTGATGTTTAACTGACATTTCGTTTCCCTTTTTCCTTTTCATTTCTCTTGTTGACACAAAGTTTATTGATTCTAAAAGAGCTTGGTCATTTCTTTTTTTGGTGCTGCAATTGGCAAATGACAGTTCTCTCTCTCTGTATCTCTCTTTGAAAACTTTGAATTTTTTTTGCATTTGTCCTTAAGATATGCAAAAGAAATACTATGGAAAAAAAATGACATATGATCATTTTTTCTCTTCACTCTTTTACTACTCCTCCAACTGAGACAATTTCAATTATCTAGCACCTTAACTATTACTGAAACGAGATAGAACATTTGCTTAAAGGCAATAAATGGCAAATACCTGGAAGTTATTACGTATACGCATTGATGTACAAATGTAAAGCACAGCATTCAAAATTGTTGACTTTTACCTTAGACTTTATTACTTTGTTGAGCAAGTCACTATTGTCCTTTTAAGCTATTGTTAAAATAGTGTCTCAAGTTTCAAAATAAAAAACTTAAAGCAATTTGAAAATTAACCCATAATTTCTATATTGTCTGTTGACCAACAATGAAATTGTCTTTAAACAAATAAAAGAATCATTTGCCATCAATAAAATACTGTCACTATAATCTAAAAGACACACAATGCCATTATTTATCTTTGGCCTGTGGCAAGTAGTTGCGTCTGAAATAACAGAGATAAGAATATTGACCATGTCAACCAATGAATGCAGTGTCAAATCATTTAAGAAAATTGCAATACAAATAACTCAGGTGGCAGAGTACATACAGGTAAAATGCAAATACATTTATTTCTCCATTCTCCTGCCAAGAGACTTCATGTCCATGTTCAGGTAACGTATCATCAAGTGTGATGAGCAAATAATGGTCAAGTGTTTGCTCTGTCTCTCTCTCTCTCTCTCTCTCGCCCTCTTCCCTTTCTGCTCATTGTATAATTTAAAACAATTTACTGTCGAACCAGTTAGAAAGTCATATGAAGGTTAAGTAATATTAAATGCAATTAAATACAAGAAGTGATAAATATTTTCAAATATTTAAAACTAATTTCCAACATCTTTGAAATCGCTATGAGAAAACTAAACTAAATGGCAAACTTTATCTCCACGCAATTTAAAATAGCCTCAAAGCAAGAACGAACTACAAACTGCTATTAGCAGCACATTTAAACTACCAGGAGATAAAAAAAAAATAAGTGACATAAAAACATAAAAAATAAAATAAATATTTGGCCAGCATTTCCTCGATCCTTGCACATGCTTGCCGTCAGGCAATAAACTTTAAAATTGGGATACAAAAAACAAACAGAATAAAACAAAAAACCCAAAAGCAAACTTAATTCTGATAAGGCGATATTTGTATGCCCTTTCTTTGTAATCATACTATATTTGAAATGAAATGAAATTAACAAAATAATAGAAAAATAACCGTCATCAATTTTGAAATAAATAATATCCATTAACTTTATTAATAACTTCTTTTACCTATTGATATAATGAAACAAAATTGATAAAAAAGAAATCCACTAAAAGCATTTATGAGAATTTTATTTTCTATTGTCATGTAAACAATTTCATCACATATACTAAAACTTATTAACTTGTCTCAATAATATGAATATATTTTTTTAGAATTAAATACTTTTCTCATTCTAATGATTTGCAAATTCCTAGCTTTAATCGAGAGACTTTCTTTATAAGTGTATGCCAAAAGGCAGGCAAAGCGGCAGCAACTTTTAGTTTTATTGTCATTTCAATGTATTTCCGCACTTTTAACCGCAGCTCTCTAACACGCTGCTCCGCCATCCCTTTCCCCCAAGCAGCTTTCCCTCTCTCTCTCTCTCTCTCTCTCTTTTTCTAACTCGCCCGTTGAACCGGACATAAAAAATAAAACGTGGGGCAGAGTGTGTAGAAAAGGGAAGTAGAACGAGAGGAAAAAGAATTATTTCAAGCAGTTTCGCAAGCCATAAAAAACTGCATTTGGCAGTCTTTGGCCAAAAAAGGAAAAAGGCAAAAAAAAGAAACCTGAATCCATTCCAACCATTCCATACCAAACTCGGCTTTATGCCGATTTCGGCCATTTGCCTAACACAGATTTGCGTGCCAGCGACATATTTAAAATGTTGAAAATTATTTATAATTAAAAGTTGGAGGCCAAAAACTTTTTTGCATAGCCCATGTCTATGACAGAGGCAGAGAGAAAAAGTCAGCTTCATGTCTGTAATGCATACAAGATTTTCCCCTTTTATTTTTTTTCTTACTTGAGTATTTTCCTCATTTGTTTGTTGTTGTTGTATTACTTTTTCCGTTATTAAAAATGCCTCTGCGGCAGTTTTTTTTTCATTCTTTCATTCTTTTAGCCAGAGAAAAGCAGACCACTCAGTCAACCGTAGCGGAATGATGGTTATTTACGCAATGGCAATAATAATTCGCATTTTTACACCCTCACACCAGCAACGCACACCAGAAAAAACAAATACACACACACACAGACACACACACATACGCTTATCGTGCTGAGGAAATTCAATATTGCCTTTCTTTTTGTATTTTCTTATTTAAAATTCCAATAATTCAAGGAAAGAGAGAAAGTAAAAAGAAAGAGAAAGAAGAAAGGGAATGTATCCGTATATTATCCGATGGATTTTGCACATATTTGACTTTAACTTATATTTGCATTTTCTTTATTTAATTTTCAAGTGGAAAAAATGATATTATAAGAGCAATAACCATTTTCCTTGTTAAATATGATTTTTTTCTAGTTGAACGTGATTCTTTAAAGAGATCAAACGATTACTTTTCTCTTAAGATGAATGTTGCATACCCTTTTTGTGTCAGACACGGATAAATGAAGAGAAATGGCGAATTGTGTCATCTAAAAGCTGTTTTCAATTTTTCCTCTTTAAACACAACCAGAAATTTTAAATAAATATTAAGATCTGAAAATATAAAAACCTTGTACTAAAATATCAAGAACTTTGGCCTATTGATTAGCACCTTTGTACATATATGTATCGTTGTGTTACATTCATCAGACCAATAGAATATTAATCCTTGGCAAGGGTATATTAAAATTGAACTATGACTAAGCTAAGCAACTTTCCAGCACACACCAACATTCGCATCTTTGCTGTATAAAATCAACTTCTAAATGTCCAATAAAAGTCAATAAGCATCTCAGAGATATGTGCATTTTTCAATTACGTATTTTGTATGCAATAACCGAGCAGTAGTAGCAATAGCAAAAGACTAAGAGTACAAATGCAAATGCCATTTTATACCCATCCTCCCCTCGCTTGTATACAGATACAGATACTGGGGCATGGGTATAGTTGAGGACAACTGCCAGAATGGGAACACGAGGCAGTGGCATGAGGCAATCCCATTCGTCGCTACATGAAAGCCATGTCTTTCATTATGTACGACAAACTGCCTGACACGAACTGTGGACTGACTAATAACAGCAACAGCAACAGCAGTAACAACAACAACAACAACAACAAGAACAGCAAAGCAAAAGCAAATTCACCAAGTTACTAACTGACTGACCCAATCCTCAATCACAATCGCCAGCATCCCCTCAATGTAAATTGCTAAAATGCGGAGAAAAACTATAGGGAAAATGAAAAAAAAAAAGTAAAAGCTGAATCCGGACACGGGTCAATAAGCTTTGCTAACAGCAAAATCAAATTAGTATTAGACGAAAACAAAATTAAGAAATAAAATTCTCATGCCATGGCCATGACACAAACTTTAAGCTTCATCTCCATCCACATAGACATTACCATCACCATTTCCATCGCCTTAGCCATAGCCATATCCTGCCCACTAGTCAGAACTCAACATTCGGTGCTGGGCACTTGCACTTGCTTCTCCTCCAATTCACTTCCATACACATGACTGACCCAGGCTCAACTTTAAATAAGTAAGAGCCAACTTTTCTTGTTCTCATTTTTTTTTCCCTTCTTTTTTTTCCTTACCAAGTACTACTACTACTACTCCTTCTACTTGAGACTATTTTCGGAGGCAGGTTATTGAAGAATTGGAGGAGGGGTTTAGTTTAAAGCAAGAGAAGTATATACTAAGTGCTGGCAATCGATTCAATTTTAACTTGCCACTTGTCCTCTTCATATCCGTATCCGTTCAATATGCAACCTTTTTTCCAGGAAGTTGTACAAATAAATTATATGTGCATTTCCATTAAAAAAGAAAAAAAAAACGAAAAATTATGTGAAAACAATCGTCAATAATTTATATTTTAACACATTTATCATTGCTTGTAATACGGAAGAGGAAAAGAATCCTTTTCAAAATTGACAGGTTTAGTTTATTTCATTTGGAATAAAGGAAAAAGTGAAACAATTTCAATTAAATTATATAATATTAACAATTAAGCAAAGTTGTTTCTTTTATATAAATATAATTATTAACTTGGCCAAATTAAGTGAATTTCATTGGCAGAGATTGTTATACTTATCAGTATTCACAATGACTGAAAGTTCCGTTTCCTTCTTTAGCCATTCCTCTCTGTTGGCCTAATCGACCATTGTTAGCTCTGGTGGCAGTTGAAAGCTATTATTTGGCCATTGTTGTTATTGTTGTTGTTGTTGTTGGTGTTGTTGTGTTGTGTTATTGTTAAAAGAGATATTGTTGGGACAAAAACAGTGGCATTAATAACCAAAAAGCGGGCACCATTGAAAGGCCATGTCATCAAATGAGCCAGAGCCAAAGCCAACGGCAGGATGAATCTCCATCCTCCATTCTTCATACTCTAGCCATGTCCTTGTCACTGATATGGATGATCATAATGATGATTGTTTATTTGTTGTGTGCACAATGACGTTGAAACATCATTAAATGGCCAAAAGTCACGCATTTACAGTTACGACTGACAAAAGCGACCTGCACGAGTCATTTGCTGCCTTCTCGTTCATCTCCTCTCTACATCCCTCCCCCCCGTACCCAGAGGCCGCCCTAGCCCACAACAAAAACCAGCAGCGTATCTCAAACTGGGATTTTAATGATGGCATCCAATCCCCAATACCACAATTTTGCCATTCCACCATGCCCAGGGCTTTTGCCAAATGTATGGCAATGCTATCTGTCTGTCTGTCTGTCTGTCTGTCGAGTGTTGAAAGTTTAGCTGTCATTATGTGTCAGTAAACCATGATCAGAACTGGGCCTCATTATCATCGTCATCTGTTGATGACAACTGTGCGCCTTTGTGACTAACTATGAATCCATGCTTCTGTCCAGTTCACAGCGGTGTTATTTGAATCAACAAGGACAACAAGTTGACCAGAAGTCCTGGGGCCTAATGCCAACATATACATAGTATATAGAGATAGACATTCGTCTCCCATAGCCATTTTAAATTAAAGCCTAAGTACTGTAAGACACCTATACTTTAAATTAAAAATGAATCTATTTTAGCATTAAGGAAGTAAAGTTAATTTATGACTTAGAAAATTGTGATTGTTAAATTTATTAATAGTTAAAAATTGTAGCAATCGAAATGTTAAATATATTATTAAATTAAAAATGGTATTCCATTTCATTTAGTAGTTTATTATTTGAAAATGTGTAAATTTCTTACTCATATTTGAAATGAAGAAAAATCTTTTTTAACAATTCAAATCGTCGAATCAGAAAATTATATTTAAATGCACTAACATAGAATCTATCTAAAATTAATTATATAAACAGAAAATAAATATATGTCTTAGGATTATGAATTATTATTCTTAATTATGCATTTTTTACTCTTTTTTAGTTCATTTTTGCAATAACTTTCTTATTTCTATGTGGGTGCATATAATCCAATGTCTAGTCATTATTTATACAATTTTAACTTTCTTTTTTTTTTTTAATAAGGCTTAAAAAGTGAGAGATCTTGAACTACTTGATAACCAATTGACCCTCTTTAGAACAATTTCAATGGCATTCAATTGTCTTTGTCACTGTTAACTAGGCAAATGAGAAATCCTTAGTGAGATGCAGCAGTGGCAGTGGCATTACCAATACCAAAAGGCAGTCACCAAAACAATTGGATACCAGGTACAACAATAACAAGTGTAACAACAATTGCAACTACAATAACAGCGACAACAACAGTAAATGGAACAACATTGAGGCAATGTGGCTGGTTAGCTTTCGCTTCACTAACTTTTCGCATTGCGCTTTTTGTTTGCCCTTTGTTGTTGCTACTACTATTGATGTTGTTGTAATCCTATTAAAACGCCAGAGTTAGCCAACCTTTTGTTTGGTCTTTGTTTGCCATTTCATTTCGTTTTTGCCCGAAACAAAGACTTTAAGTGCTCATTCACCTGATTTTCTCGTTTTATATAGGCGTAACACTTTTACCACTCTCAGTTCACAGTTTCTATGTTTATTTAAACCAAACGCCACCTTTTGGCTATTGTATATATGTTTGTGTGTATCTGTGTGTGTGTCTGACTAGTGAATTGTTCTAGCTTAAATAGGCCTCATTTCACAGAACGGCATTAAATGATTTGAGTGAGTTAAGTATGCAAATTGACATACTTTGGTACTATTAAGAGCAGACATCTTAATAAGCTCTTTGATTGACAAGTAGATTTAAAAAGCTTTTTCAATTTATTAATGATTTGAAATAAACTTTGATTCGAAACTCAACTATTTCATCTGGCAACTAACTTTATTTTTCATTCTTAGCGTATATGTTTCGGTTTTTTTTTTTTTAGAATTCCTTAATGGCTTCACGGCAGAAAGTACTTCCAGTAGGTGTTACCATGTACTCACTCACACACACACACACATACACCTTCTTGTGGGGTCATAAAAATGTTCAAGGATTTCCTTGAGCAGGGCAATAAATTTTCTGTATAGCTCACACAACGCTACTTTTGCTATTTATTGGCTTTCACAGCAACAGATTCAATACGGAATTGTTTTCAATATATCCCCCAAAACCCCCCTCTCTCACTCTTACATTTATTTATGGTAACTTCTCGCTTTTCACAGCATTTTTTAGGGTTTTTTTTTTCTTATTTTGCCGCTTTAAACAATAAAGAAAGTTTTAAGCTGTTTCAATGGCATCCTTCAATATTTCTCTTTTGGCTTTAACAAGGCCAAGTCCTTGACCCTCTTGAGTGGGTGGAATATACTCATTGAACTGCAGTCATGTTCCCAGACAAATTGTCGTAAAAAACAGAACAATAATCGGGCTCAGTCAATTGGCTAGCATCAGAACAAAAAAGAGAAGAAAAGAAAAAAGTGAGCCGTTCAATTTGCAATTGCTGTCATCTAATGGAGAAATTGTCGTAGATTATTTACTTATGATTTTTTTCCCCTTCATTGCATATTTTTCTACTATACTGATGACCTTTGAACTCTAGTGAGTTTAACTTTAAGATAACTCTTTAATGCATAAAAATTACGGGGCATCTTTCTCATCAGAAAACCCGCATCTAATGGCCTGTTGTTATCTATGGTCAATTCTCTCAACGTTTGAGATATTTACGATGGGTAGCAAATCCAACACTGATCAACAAAATTAATGAATAAAGGAAATGCGAAAAGTATCTATTTTAAAAGCCCAAATCTTTAAAATTATGAATACTTTGTAGATAAACTGTAGGACAATTGTTTCTGATACACTTATCTTTGCTAAAGTATCAATTTGGTGAATAGTGTAATTGAAATAGACGGCAATTTCGCACCGCGAATTCAATTGAAAAGGTAAACAAATCAGAAAACGCCAACAACCTGACATTAGCATTGTGCCATTGCCAAAAGCTGGCCAAAATGCCATGAAACTATGTTGATGTCCAGGATGTCATTCCCGTTCACCACGCCTCCATCCCCTCCCCATTTAACATCTCTGTCGTTGTCGTTGTCGTTGTCGTTGTCAATGATATTTGAGGGGCTGAAGCTGAATTTTTGCCTGAAGCCAAACGCAAAAACATTTCTAATTTTATCGTTCCGGGGTGACATAGTCTCTACTCCTCTTCATTGTGTCCCTCCACCTTCTCAACGGTAGAGAGTTTCGTGATGTTGATGAATGGCAAATGGACAAAGACCAGAAGCAGTGGCCGTAGGTGTAGTAGGCGGCAGGTGGCAATGGCCCTGTCCTGCTGTTGGTGTCTGTGAGTTGATATGGTTTGGGACTGGTGGCAACGTTAACGGAAGCGGCTAAAATGCGGCAACAAGCTTTAAGGCAGACATCCAAATAGATGAGGACGATGCGGTAGCCAAATGTCAATTGTCGTGCTAAAGCCAAAGTTGTTTCCTCATCATTATGGGGGGGGGGGGGGGGGGGGACTGGTGGCAGTCAGATGAATGTGAAATTGGTGGGCAAAGATGTGGTGGTTAGGTCATTTGTTCTGCCAGCTTCGCGATGACACGCCATAGAAATGTTTCTAAAGGGAAGGGTAGGGGAAAAGTCTTGACGTTTGCCACGTATTGTGGGTGGTTGTGCGGTGGGGCAGTGGGGTAATTCTGTTGTTATGGCGCGTGTCCTATCCTCTAATATCCTTGTATATCGGTGGGTCTGTCAGCAGCAATTACTGTTGATCTCAAGTGTTTTTTATCACCATTTTCTTGTTTGTCCGCTCTTGTTATTGTGCCAAAGGTTGGCACGTATTCCCACGTCCATCGTCATCGCATTCAATTTACTTGATTTTATTTCCTTTTCTTATAGTGCATATAGTTGATATCACTTAGACTTTAGTTACTCATATTAAATGTATTGAAATCATGCTATTGGTCTTTTAGTATATTTTTAGCAAATCTTTTATAGGGTATCAGCAAGTCTTTCACTTATATTTGACTTATTTTCTTGCCGCTGCAATTGCAACTTAAGTGTTGCAATTTGATTTGATTTGTGCAACTGTCAGGACAGCGGAAATGTTGTACTCTTGACAAGTCCTTGAGGCATGTCCTGTGCCTTGTTTTGGCATTAAAATAGCTGCTGCCAGTAGAAAATTGTTCCATACAAGAAAATTGACATTTTGTTTAATATTCCTTAGTTGTTGTTGTTTATCAGTTTGGTTCGATTTAGTTTTCCTTCAGTATTTCGATGTTTTCTTTTTTTGGGCTGCCTGCAAGCGAAACTGTCATTGCAGGATATGCCACATGCACTTACACAAACACACTCACACACACACACGTATACTAGTGTTCAGTGTATTGCTGTTCTGTTTGTATAACAGCAGGATATGAAGTACTGGCTCCTGGTCGAGTATTGGCGGTGAATTGCACTTGTCCTATATGTATCTATAAGTGTAACTGTAGCACGTTGTTATTGGATTGAATGGAAAGTTTGTATTTGGTATCCCTTGTGAGAACTGCTTGTAAAAAGTAACAGCAATTCAGTCTAAGTGATAAGTGATAATTTTCCTTTATATATGATATGTTCATGTTTCCCATATAAACTGTAATTTAATCTTCTCTAAATGTACAGGTGCCACATTCCCTTCAATGTAACATGACTAAAGAACTCTCTCCTTCTCTCTCTCTCTGTCTCTATTTCTGTCTGGCTAGTAACTTGTCCAATTTGGTATGCCTGATTTGGTAACAGACCCAAACTGACCCGCTCTGATGACAGGTGACAACAGGATGAATTCGTCCAAGGATTTGTTTGTGCTCCATTTTTGCTTTCACTTTCGTTGTCAACGGCATTTCTATTCACATACCCGTTTCTTCTACTCGACTACTTTTATTTGTTATTCATTGTTCGAGTTCAAGTTAGTAGCAACCAAAAAAAAAAAAGAAGAAAAATAGACAAAAACAAAAAAAAAATGAGAAAAACTGGCAGCTTAAATATGGCGGCAGAATTCCATTGTCAGCGCCCTTAAATCCCGCAACTATTTCATTTCATTTAATTTGATTTATTTGCTGGTCGCTACACAGACTCTCATATAGTATTTTTTTTCCTTTTGCTTTCGCTTTTTTTTGTTGCTTTTTTCTTTTTCGTAATTCTTTGTTTTCGATGGAATGCAGTAGTGGGGCACGCCTTTTCGTTAACGCCCACAGGCCTTATTCTGCCCCCTTTTGCCCTTTGCCAGGACACTTCTACAGCTTGCCATGATTTTCTCCATAATGAAAACACAAATCCACAAAACTCAGTCCTTGAAGTGTATCCGAGAGCGTTCGCGCCCTTGAGCCGGCAGAGTATTCTCCGTATCGTAGGCTGAAATGATTTTGGCATTGGTTCTTAGGACGGGAAGAGCTCAGTTGCAGACATTTTGTGTTTAGTTCACTGCTACAAAAATAAAAAAACGAAAACGGAAAAATTTTCAAGCCAAAAGATTAAAACCATAAATTCTGTTGCGCTTAGCAGTAGTAGTAGGCTGGGAAGAAGAATATGGGACAGGGCAGGGAAGGGTTCAACGCAGTTTCCTATCAAAGTGGAATAACTAGAAAATGCTGCATAGAAAATGCTTAAAAATTCTACAGAAATAGAAAGAGAAAAAAAAAGGGTGAAAAGAGTTGGGCTACATTTTCTATATTTTTCTTTTTTTTGGGTTAAGAGCCAAATTATATTATGAATTAATATTTTACTTGAGATATAGATATAAGTATAAAATATAAGAGTTTAACTACAGACAAATCTAATATGGGAAAATTTCAATTTTAAAACAATTTATTACCAAGTAATTTGCTATAAATTTTCTAAAGAATTTTTCAAAAATTTTCGCTCTTTGGAGACCTTTGTAGTGCGTTTTGGAACAAACTTTTATGTTTTAAAGTTGTCTTTGGTTACTTTGGTGATAGTTAAATGGAGTCTTAATGTTTTCTCCTGCCAAAAGGATTCTGACTTTAGCCTGCTTATTCATATACACACACACACATAAGCAATCACCCACGCATACTCTCAACACTCACATACTATTCAACATATTAAGCATTTCCCACTCTTGCAATCTTTTGAAAAGGGTTTTCGGTTTAAATATTTTGCATATTTTTAACGCACAAACAACGTGAAAAGGTTGAGATGCCTTCCAGCAATGTGTTTGTATGTGTGTGGGTGTGTTGGTAGCTATATGTTGGTATGTTTCTGTGTGTGTGTGTCTGTGTGTGTGAGTGGGTGTATCTCGCTACTCAATGGCTGCCTGCACACATTATTACAATATAAATGGATAGCTGATAATTTCATTATGGTTTACTTTTAGTTTATTGATTTTGCTTTTGTCTTTTAATGGTATATTAACATGAAATAGTTTCCACCTCCTTGACAAAGATTAAATAACTTGGAGTAGTTATATTTAGCATATATTTTTTTTTTTCAAATAAGTCTTCCCTGCTTTTCTTTAATTCTTTCCCTTCTTCTTTATTATTGTATTTATAGTTATCAGTTCCAATTTTCTTTATTTCCACAAAATCTTCTCTTTATAATTGAGATGAAATTTTTGTTTGTAAGCAGTAATCTTTTTATTTTACTTTCAAATTAATATTAATATTATTGTATTTATTAGTTATTTTCAATTGCCTAACACAATAACACTGAAACTAACAATTACATTATTAACAGAGTTTGTTCTTAGTTAAAATTTAATCGAAATGGACGACGTGATAGTGGAAATTGTACAAGAGAAATCTGTTAGAAAACGTCGAATTCGAAATTTCGATGACCAGGAGAATGATGAAAAATATGACGTTCCACAAATTGCCATCCACAATCCATATAGATTTATGACTCGACGTCATTTAAAGGACAAAAGATTTATTAAAGAATGCGATTTAGAAAATTTAAAGTCAGTTATTTCACTACATAATTATAAAGAAGACGATAGCCCAGATATACAAATATTGGATCCCAGTTATAAAAAATTTAGAATACCTTTGTAAGTATAATTAGTAATAATTTATATAGAAGATAGTTCCCTATCTTTCCTTTTATTTTTGCAGCGATGTTGTTTGTCAAGCCAGCTATAGGAAATATAAAAAGAAATATAACAATCAGTTTCTTAAAGAAATCGATAAGCTAATCGAATATCAAACAACTGCAAGAGAAGCTGCCTATTTTATAAGGTACATTTTTGTTGAACAATATTTAAGAATTCTGTTTTTGATTTTAATTAAGCTTCTATTTTGATTTTAGAATTATCTCGTATACAACCTTGTGGCCGCCATATCATACTGAAGCTGAAGTAAGTTGGACTAGTCGTAATTTTAATAGTCTTACACCGGAGGAAACTCAACGTTTTCAATTTATAATGGCAAACGATTTCTAAGAATGATCTTTGTGTGATTGTTTAAAATTATCAATATGACTATTGGAAGACTTTAATAGACGTCGATGCAAATTCATAATGAACCACAAAATTAAACAAAATAAATAGTTTCAACAAAAATAGTTTAAAAAATGAGTTTACCTTAAAATAAGCAAACTAACTGACTGACAAGAAATTTCGATTTATATTCAATTATAAGAACCAATTAAATAGTAATATATAAAAACTAATATATGAAAGGCAATCTCCAAATATTGCTATGTGCTAAAAAATCTCTAAACCATAGAATTATATTTATAGAGATAATAGTTTTCACAACTTATAATATGAAGTTTTAAAATATTTACATTCCTACCATATTCTAGAAAGTTCTAGAATATTAATTAATTTTGAAGAATTTTTTAAATCATCCTGAAGATCAGTAATATTTTTTAAAGTCTGCAAGACAATTACTAAAATCCAACACTTTTTCATGCGTTTGGTGGGTCTGTCCTCAATTCTCTATATAACGATACCAACAGAATATAATTTTTAACCAATAATTCATTTATGTTATAGTTGCAATTTCAACTCTAGCAGCTAAAATACAAAAATATAATTCTTAAGTAAATATTTCGCATATAACACAAAAGAATAAACAACACAAATTCTCAATTGCCATGCAAAAATGTCACAAAAAGTTCGCTCGTTCTCTTTCTATCTCACTTGGAATATTTTTGCAATTTTAATTTATATAGAATAGTTCCCTTCTTTGGTAGTTTATTTTTGCTTTCGTTCACATAAATTCAGAAAAGGAGCAAGCAAAGCGAAGAGCAAAAGCGAATGAAAGAAACATTCCACAAAATGTTCACTGCATATTCGATCTGCATAAACAGTTTCCATTTCCTGAAGCCTGCTGACTTTTTATGCAAACTACGCACAACTCTTGAAAAACTGAGCACTTCGAGACTCGAGACTCGGACTTGGTCTTGGTTGTCTCTTGGTCTTGGCTTTGGTCTTATTGTTGGTGTTGGTGTCGGTGTCGGTCTCGGTCCGAGTGACCGAAGCATCATCAACGCAGCCACAATGTTGGTCATTTACATTAAATATTAACCCAAAATGCTGATAACTGACACGAGCACATACTCCCTTAACCACCCACTCACCCACCCACCCACACACATACAACCAAAATTTACCTCCCACAAAAGTAGCGGAAGTTGCTGCATACCGCAAAAAATGGAAAATAAAAGAAAATGAATTTCTTTTAGTTGAGTTTATTTTTGACAACAACAAAAAAAGAAAAACTTCGAATTTTTTATTTCACTGAATTATTCATGAATGCAATTTTTAGCAACAAATAAAATATAAGCAGACTCGAGACGTCTGAAAAGGAAATGTGGCCAGGGTGGCGAGGGGCTAGTAGGATCCTTCTGCCACAATTGGGGGCGTGAATGGCTGCGATGCCTGCAGCTGTGCTCTCAAATGTCGTTGCAACATTTAGCGTAAATTAAAAAGAAGCACAGAAAAAAAAATAACAGAAATTGAATGGCAAAATGTAAGGAAAAATTGTACCATCTTGAACTATAGCGTGAATTATGAAGTCTGATGTCACATTTCTGGCAGTCCTTACAGTGCGTATACATAATGCTTTGGCATAAGGAATTCAAAATTGAAATTTTCTTTTTACGCTATGCTTAATTTTGTGGAAGTAATTTTGTTGATCCATTTTGATGAATTTACTTGAAATTTAACTATTTATTTATATTGCATACGTTTTATTTTTAGTTAAAAAGAAAAGCTTAAAAAAAGCAACAATCATCTAATGCAGCTACAATATGAAGAATAAAATTCTATATAGTTATAAAAAATACAATGTACTATTTATTTAACATTTTTTATAAATTTTGTTGCCCAAAAATTCTAGTTATACTATTTATTAACTAGAGAAAAATTTAATAAAACGAAAATAAAATAATTATGTAAACTATGTTTAAAAATAAATGGAAAATTTGTACACATATTCGATTTGATAACACATTTCAGATTTAATTGCCATTCAGCATTTCCCTTTTTTTCTTAAGTAAATCTCAATAATAAAAAGAAATAACTTTCTATAACTGCAACAATTGCCACCTTTTCTGTAAGAAGGATCATAGATATTACATGTATAATAATAATAGAAAACTTTTCTCTTGATATTAAATATAGTGAGACTGAGATGGCAAGTTCTTTGACGACATACAGGGAAGAGCCATTAAAATAATCGCTGCAATAACCGCATTTTGGTTAGAAATTTCTACTGCGTTTCTTTTACCTTTTCGAAGTCAACAAAACGGTTGGAGGTGGTTTTTGGTAAAATTTGCATGCATAAGTTATGCGGAGTTTGAGTTTGGCAACGAGAACACAACCGTTGGAAATGAGGACGATAGCGGAGCTGTGGTGGAGCGGTGGTACATTGGAGAGCAAAGGTTGAGACAGGTGGAGAAGCTTGGCAAACGCAACATATTGACACAGTAAACTGCTTAGATTGTCAAAGTTCGAGAGCCAGCTTTCAGTCTGTGAACTGTGTGCATCCTGTGGATCTTGCCTCATGTCGCATGCCTCTCATGCCGCCGTATGCCTTATACCTTGTACCTTTTCCATTCGTCGACAGTGTGTTTAAGCTGCATTGAAGTTTCCGTAGGGGTAAATCCTAAAGGGATTCCCAGCAATACGTGTGTACTATTTTCCTCTTTTTGGGTCTGTGTGCCAAGTCAGCACAGCATACTTTTATGGGTAGGCTTGAGAGTGTGTGTGTGTGTGTGTATGTAAGCATGTATGTGTGTATTTACCCGAACTTCTTGCTTCTTTCTTTATACAGATGCAATGTATCATTGAAAGAAAATCCATGCCGCTCGGCTTGATTTTATTTTTTTTATGGGTATATATTTGCCTGCTAGGTTTTGTTTTTACTTTCGTATACATCCCACACCAAGAAAGAGGGAGAAGGACAGTGTGAGAGAGGGAGAGAGTAAAAGAGACAGCAACTAAGAGATGGAGAAACAGTGGGAGAGATAGTGAGAGAAAAAAATAAAGTAAGAGCTCGTTGATAAGCGAGAAGTTTCATAGCAAAAGGCGACATTTTATCGTCTGATTCCAAGTTGTTCGTTTTTGGTTTTAAATTTGAGAGAGAAAATTCGAGAGAATGCCAAAAAGAGAGAATGAAACATGCGCAGTGCAAAAAAGGGGAAAGAAATCTCTTTTATCAAAATTTAATTTAAAATAATGGGATTTATTTTTAATGGTTGTTACTTTTCATTTAACCACTAATATTGTTGATACTTTTTGTGCTTCATCTCTAAATTTGTATTACATATTCAAAGAAAAATTATTAACTAAATTGTTAAAGAGAGGTTCATTTGGAGTTGTGTAATTAGTCAATTAGACTATTAGTCAATTCTAATAAAGATTGTACAAATTTATATTTGTATTAATTTATAATAAAATAGCTTTTATATCATGCCACTAATTCCCTCCCTATGATTTCTTTAATCTTATATTATATTGTTTTAAATATATTCTCGTCAGTGGGATAGAAACAATTTTAAAGTCTATGAATTCTTATAATAATCAAATGGTAAATTATAATCTTTCAATTTTTTAATAGATTTCATTCACCCAGCTTACTTAGCCGGCACAATTAGTGGTTATTTGAACTAAGGCATCATTCAATTATTAGGAACTAAAAACTTTGCTAAGAGTTGAAAAGTATTTAACTTAAGACTAATTTTTTTATCTTTAACTTTATTACTTTCATTTTATGGATTTCTGGATGTATTCTATTCTTGCTCTTTAAAATAAAACTATAACTTTCAATTAATCATTCTCGCAGTTCAATAAACCAATTCTTTCTATTTTTAAGGCCCCTGCAATCTTGAGAAAACAAACTTTCCCCAAGCTAACTAACATCGAAAATACAAAGGGAAATTAATTGATAAATTCTCCTCACAATTTATCCCAGTGTTTCGAGCTAATTACCCCTTCGAGTTCTCATACACACTCGCACACACTCTCAGTAACCGAGTGATACGAGTTGAACTTTCTTTTTTTTTTTTGATTTTTTTGGTGTAGGTCGTAAACACAGGATGCAGCTGATGTGGTTGCTCAACCGAGTTGGGAACAGCATCAACGGCAACAACAAGTCTGCCCTTTTTAACGAGCGCACCTGACCAAGTGTAGCTTATGTATGTGTCCATGTTACTTTATTGCACCCATACCCAAACAAAAGTGTACACACACATGGACACACAGTCTGAAGGTGTGTACACATACAAAGCTATGGTAAAAGAGAGATTTATATTTTGTCACACTTACTTGAAACGGCTTTGGTTACTTGGACCAACCCAGCTTGATTCGACTTCATTGGTACCATTGCATCGACCACATCATCATCAACGTTCTTGTTGTAGTTGTCGTCAAACTAGGAACATGGTCTTTTGGTGGTTACCTTGGGACTGAAGTCACTAGCATTTACTTGCTGGCATTAATTTTAGTTGCCATTACCGGTTAGAGATGATTACGTGATATGTTTGAAATATATAAATACATCTGTAGTGTCTTTTATTTTGTTGCACTTCGTGACTCACGAGGTCATCACTGGTCAGTTTTGCAGGTGGTTTTATTGATGTGTTTGTAGTTGCCATTACCATTATAAAGCGAGTTCTCGACGTGGTCGATGAATGTTACACCTGAGTGACTTTAAGCTGCAGCAGCCGCGACGTATGGCGTTCGTAATGACAATTTTTGCCCACCTTGTCTTTGCCTTACATATATAAGTAAGTATGTATACTTACTATCTACTTACACGTAGATATAACTCGATACGACTTCAGATATAACGTATATTTGACACTTTGCTTCTGTTTATTTGTAGTCCGCCATATTCCCCTTTTGCCATTCAATCTGTGTGCTGCATTACTCGTTTTTTAAGTTTCTTCCATTTTGGGGTCTTTCATTTTTTTTGAAGGGGGCAAGCAGCATCAGATGACTCAATTATGTTGGATTGACATTGCGCAAAAGGTTTTTCATCAATCAAGTGTACGCTTTCAACTCGATAGAGGGGGCAAAGCGGCGTATACGTAATGGCTAACAGCAATTGCTAACATTGCACTTGCAATTTATCGTTTTATACAGTGAAAATACATTGGCGTGTGTGTGGGTGTGTGTGTTTGTGTGCATGTGTGTGTAGTTCTTCGTGTATGTATAGTATTCGATTTGACCTGAGGATATAATTTTCACATTCGATTTTGTTATATTTATGTACTCTATATATCGTGGGTTTAATTTAAGTTGCAGTTGTATTTTTTTCTGTTGGGTGGGAATTGGGTGAAAGGAAATCAATAGAAAGTACTTGAAATTGCATGACCAGCTGCATAATTTTGATCAACTGTTTTATAATTGCTTTTGCTGTATTGCATTTCCTTTAACTGTTCTCCTCCCATTTTTTCTTTTTTTTCTGAAAGTCTGGCAAAGTCTTGAAAACCACTTGAGAACTGTTTGGGCGTGACCTGCGGCAGCTGCCAAAGCCCAATTCCACTTGCCATTACCTTTCGCCTTTTTTCTTTTATAGACCAAACTAAGGTCATTGCAAGCGGCCTGCCAACGATTTTCATAATCATTTAACGGTTTGATGGTGAGGAGTTGGTACTGAAACAGGTCCTGGAGCCAGGGCCACACTCAATGGCCATTAAGTTTATCGAAGAACGTTCGAAGAGTGCACACTTGAGATGCGGCTGGAACTTGCCCACCTCCCCCCGCTTCATCTATCCTCTCGCCTTTGTCCTTTTTTGGCGCACACAAACCGCACACTTTGGCTCAACAAGGTGGCAACCTCCGCTACCAACTTCCACCTGGTGTGCCCTGTACCACTTGAGAATCAGCCGACCAAGAAACGCGGAAATGGCACAGAGCACAGAGCACGTGAGATGCTGTGATGAGAGAAGTAAACTGCGGTAAGGGGTGGAGGGAATTGTAAAATGGAAGTCGCCGTCATCCTCTCTGGCCGTTTGGGAGGGGCTGGGCATCGTCAGCATGAAGAAGTTTGAAGAAGTTTAAAGCACTCGAGACACTTTTGCAACTTTTCTTTTCGGCTTGTGGGAGATCCTGGTAAGAAAGGGGGATGAGTTTATCAAACTAACGACCTCTGTTGATGAGTGGCTCACTGGCTAGCTGACTGGCCTCGCTCTTATTGATTTTCCAATATGGTAAACTGCAGTCTACATAATTGGCAACATTACTTCAAAAGATTTGGACACATTAGAAGGGACACTAACAAGCGATAAGACCGCTAAATCGATGAAATGAAAATGCACTTAACGTCAAAATGTTTGACTGGCAGCCAGACAAGAGAATTGCCGGGGTAGCGGGGTGCATTTAGTGAGGCAGAAAGCATGATGGTAAAGGGCGGATGGGATAAATCTTCTTAAAAGTGTCCGCATTAAAGGCCACATCACACGTTTAAAAAAAGAAAGAAAAAAAAAAGGAAGACTCTTAAAATGTTTTTGCCTCGCTACGTTACACAAAAATCTCTTTCTCTATATTGAGTTTGGGTCGCCTTCCATGCTCATTCAGTTTTGCCCTTCCTTCCATTCTCTTCACCTCATTTCTTTCTTTTTTTTTTACAACAAATTGGATTTGCGAAAAAATCGCTCACCTTTCATTTCATGCGGATTAATGGTGTCGAGGCGCAAGTACCAAATGGGTGGATGGGTGTTGGCCAGGAGGTTCTCACAATGAGAATGCTTTGTCCCTTCCTGGCAGGTGGTCCACCTTTTTTTTCTCATTTTTGTTTTTTTTTTGTTCGTTATTTTTTGGTTGGTGTTCATTTTGTTATTGTTGTTGCTCGTTTGCGACTGATTCTCGCTGGGATTTTGCACACTGATTGGGCGAGCTGCCAGTTTGGACACCTGTAATGCAATGAATAAATTAAGTGGTTAAGTTTAAGTAATTGAAAAGCGATTAAGTGGGGATTTTCTTCTCTCTCTTTTTACAATTTTTGTTTTTTAAGTTATGATTGTAGATCAATTCCTATTTAAGTGCATTGTTAGAGCTCTCATTTGAAATTACTCTGCTTGAGTTGAAGAATAATTAATGAGATGGATTAAAAGTCTTTTGAACTTCTTAAAATAAAACAAAATTTTGATTTCGTTAATAAACATATGTATATAAAATAATAAATTGTTCTAAATATAGGTACATTTTTTTATTTCCGTTTCTTTTATTTATGGTACATAAAAATTTCTTTGCATTAGTTCTTTGCTCTATTTTAGTTCTTTCACAAACAAAAAAAATATACCAAGCACTTATGCTTAAAAATATATAATGTATATCAACAAAAAGAGGGAAAAGATGTAGATGTCGTTTGAGCCATCATTCAATTTCAATAACATAATTGTTGCCATTTATGCTTGACTATTTTATTTACACACATTTGCATTACTTATTTTCTGCACATATCTGATTTCAGTGGGAGGGACGGACTACTTTTCTAGCAATACAATGGCCAATATTTTTACCCAGACATTTTCCGTTGCAGTCCATGCTAATGGCAAGC
This sequence comes from Drosophila emarginata, assembly GCA_037075365.1. NCBI lineage: Eukaryota > Metazoa > Arthropoda > Insecta > Diptera > Drosophilidae > Drosophila > Drosophila emarginata. Next base: position 16,275,447 of record JBAMCD010000221.1, on the reverse strand, counting down.
CATTTCATTCTGAAAAACCCAACCCTCTCCCTTCCACACGGCTACCCACACAACAGTCATTGTTGTCAGCATTATTTGCATATTCTGTGTAAAATTTACTTCCTTTTGTACATTTCCATTGCAAGCCGTAAAGCAGAAAAAAAAATAAAAATAAAAACTCCACGACTAGACAAAAAGAAAAGCGGGGAAAATAACAACAAAATGGGCTATGACGAAATCCTGAATCGCATATTCACTTACAAACAAATTTGCTTCTTTTTCTAAAGTGTGCACCCTTCGCCCCTTTCCCCATTGGACTTTTGTCATTGCCACTGTTCGCTATGGCCAAGTTTAGTGAAATAGAAAAAGAAAAATCCAAAAAGCTGGCAAATCAGCAGCCAATGTGCATAAATAAACAGGCATACAAAAACGAAATTTGCCAATGAGAAAGAGCCAAGTGTAAGAGACTGGAAAAGTAGGCCTAAAAAATTTGGGGTGGGTGGAGTGTGGGAAAAAAAGGGTGAAAGCATTTCTGTTTAATTTTTACATTTCTTTCGCCGTTTTGCTGCATAATCAAGCAACAATTTATGCCATTGCTACAACCCAAACACAATTCTAAAACTCTTACCCTTTCCACCTTCCATTTTGAGCCAAATTGGCTACATCAAAGTCTGGCATTAAATATTTCCCTGCGCCTTTTCCTTTTGACGCTTTGTTTGTGTATTCAGTTTCGTGTTACAGGTGATTGCATTTGGGGTTTTCCTCTTTCTTTGTTTTTCCTGTTTGTTTAGGCAACAAAAAACAACAACAGCAACAATAACAAATTTTCGACTTTCCGTTACGGATGCCGTAGCCAGCTAAAATGTTTTCTTTTAAATATTCATAAAAGTGTAAAAAATACAAATAAATATAAGTAAATTCTGGATTGTTTAAAAATTAGTTAAATAAAACATTTTCTGGTTATAATTTTATTTAGGAACTCAAACTAATCGTTATTGAAGAGCTAGTATTATATATTAAAGAACAATAAATGGTAATTAAGAACTTTCTTTTAAATCGTCTACTTTATAATAGTTTCATTGGAATATATTTCTCGTTGTTATTTGAATATATTAATGTACAATTACGGCCTAAATATGTTAAATAGTATCAAATTTTATATTTCAAGTACAAATTAACCTTGTCACTTTTTGTACTAAGATGAAAAATGGTTAACCTTTGCCCAGTCTAACCTATCAAAATTCATATAATTTATTTTTGGCTCTTTTTCAAATGTTAAAGGATCTTGTTCTTTAACCTGTTCTGTTGAAGTGTTTCAGGATTTCTGTTATTTGTTGTTATGCCACTGGCACTGGAGTTAATCATTTTTCTGTTTTTCTTACAAGTGGCTTGGCAAACAAAATGGACAGTTGGCCACTTCAATCATTGATCTGACAATCATCTTTGTTCAATTAAAGTCGGATGACCGGGCCACTTGAGGCAATTAAAGGGCTCGACAATCATTGGTATTGCTTCAACCCACTGCCAACAATAACTAACGAAGTACCAAGGCTTCATTTAAAATGTAAACCCTTTCTCCTTTTTTTTCTTCTACTTGTTTTTTTTTTATATTTTGCCCTGAGGCGGTGACCGCAACGCTTCCTGTTTCTGGACCAACTCAAGCCACATTCAATAATGAAAAAAAAAAATATATATATATATATAGCATGTAGTATACGTTTTTTTTCTCATCCGATGAAAGCAAGGCAAATAATTTTTACAAATTATACGCTCACATGCCAGAAAGCCAATGTCTGCCAAAGGAAAGACAAACATAAAAGAGCAAAAAATTATATCGTAAAAAGAGGAGTGAAGAGAGATGGAAAGAAAATCAAGCCATATCCTTTGAGGAAAGGCAATAACAGTCGCAAGCAAGTCGAGTCCAGAAGTCGATGATTGGGACTGGACCAATAATAACTTCAAACAATGGCAGTCCAGTTGGATTCCATACCCGCCCCCGCCTATTGAACCACCTCAAGCAGTGGCATGTTTGTTTAATTTTTGCCACCGCTGTGACTTTGGTTGTGCCGCTGCTACACTTGGATGATGCAATTGTTCCAATCGGCCGCCAACTGCTTGTTTCCGCATTTGTTTTTCCAGACTTGCCCAGTTTTCCCTTATTTTCTCCTTTCTTTTTTTTTTGTTTTTCGCTTGGGGTGGCGCAACAAACAGGCTTCAAATTGAACGGAAGCAAGGCACGAGTTATACGCCGCCAAGGATAGAACGCTCTACACCCATCCACTGGGTCTCCTCCGGCCATGGTTACTAGGTCCAATTTTCAATCCCAGTACTGGAGGCAGTTCCAGCCCATCTCCGGCCCACAGGGCGGAGGCATTGTTCCATGTCGTGGCTCTTCGGCCATTTCAGCATCTTTTGTTGTTTTCGTGTGGGCGGTTAGGTTGGTTAGCAGTTGGGGGGCGTGCCCTTTTGTCGCTGCGCTTCCGTTTTAGTGTTTTTTTTTTTGCTTTCTTTTTTTTTTATTTTTTGTTTTTTTGCCCATTGCCGGCCCAATTTTTCCTGCTGCGCTGCTTCGTTTGATTTGCGCTGATTTCTTTTCATCCAAGTGTCCTTTAAAGGTTTCACTGTCTTCCGCTCTTCATCTTGGTCCATTGCTTGGTCTTTTTTTTTCATCAATTTGATTTTGTTAGTTTCCATTTCATTGAATTCTCACATATCCGCATCCAGATCCGCATCCCACACATCTATCCCAGCTAGTTGGTTAAATTGTGCCATTAGTTGGCGTTGTCCTTGCTCTCCTTTTGCTCTTTTCTTTTTTTACAATTTTTTTTTCTTTTTGTTATTATTCCATTCTTTTCCATTCTATTCTATTCTGTTCTATATTCTATACTATTCTTTTTTGCCTGGTGTATTGTTGTTGTTGTTGCTGCTGCTGTTATCCTTTAGGGCCAAACAAGAGCAAAAAGGGTTTCAGCCATAAAATAACCAATTTGCATAGTTTAGTTAGTTGGACGCTTCCGCCTGCAACACTTGTGGAGGGGAGGAGTGGTGGGCGGATGAATGGATATGAGGTCGAAGGGATAGGAAGGGCCGCCCATAATTGATGACTGTTGGCGACAAGAACAGGAACAGGAAGAGAAAACACACTGACGAATTTTAAATTATTTTTTTCGGTTACATTCGGGTTGAGTGAGAGGAAAGAATTTTTTTTTCTCTTTTCTTTTTTGTTTCTATTTATTTGCTGGCCATGCATATTTATTCGATATTCTGAAGCGTATCCATTACCCTTAAAATGAAATTGATTTGTAAAAAGTGGAAATTAAAAAAGGTCAACGTTCATGAAATTGATTTCAAATATCAAAATATACTTTACATACTACAATTTAGTCAATACCAATATTAAAAATACTTTCGTAAGTTCTGTAACAGAAAATGTGGCCAATGTGCTTCATTTGATTATGCTGCAGTGAAAAGAAGAGACGAAACCCATTGATTAATGGAAAATGAAAAATGAAAATACGTATGGATCTCCTTCTATTTGACGAAGTGGAGGAGAGTGAAACCAGACAAGATTTTAATGCAGTTCATAAAGGACAGAAAAGCAAATGACAGTTGGCGGTTTGCTTACATAGCCAACGGCCATAATGAGGACCACATTGACAATGTCGACCCTGAACAGTAATAGCCAAAACTGTTCATAAACGAACAATTTTTTTCTTTTTTTTTTGTTGTCCATTCTATCTTCTCAGTCCATGTCTCTGTCAGTGTTGAGTAGATGTAATTGGAAATGATGCTCAAGTCGCACTTCGTGTCTGCGTGAAGCCTTAATGACGATGCTCGCCCTTCATCAACCAAAAATGCAACGGAAAGGACCAAAATGGTTCTATGATGATGATGATGGTAATGATGATGATGATATTGCGGACTACTGGGGACCCTTGTTGGCGTTGATAACGTGTTGCCACTAAATGAATTGAATGTGATGCCTTTTAGCTGAGATTAAGTAGCAACAGTGGAAGTTTTTTATCTCCAGCACAGTCGGGAAGAAAAAATATAAAGAAAAATCTTATAAAAATATAAAAATGTTTAAGAAATTCAATTGATTGAAAAAACTTAAAACTTTACTTGCCAATTTTTAAATACAAAATTTCTAATGAAATTACTTAAGCAATTATAATCATTTAACGATTTAAAATTTATTCTCAATCAAAACTGAAGTATTTTGTAGCACTGTGCCTCATCTCACTATATAGAAATTCTCCCCTTGCTACTGCAAATGGATGTTTCTTTCGTCTGGGACTCGGTCTGTGTCTGCATTTTAAGCCCTGAAATGCCATTTCATCTTTTTAATTGAATTTTAATTTGTTTAGAATGCGCTTAGAGCAAAGGCAGAGCGAACAGCATACGCCAAGTGGCCAACTGGCCAAGTGCTTGTCGCTCTTATTCACATTCCTGGACAATGTCCTCGAGCTTTCACGCCTTCACTTTACTTAACCAAGAGCTCTAGTTTTAGTTGTTTCTGCTGCTGCTATTGGTGGTGGTGTCTGCCAGTTTTTCACAAATCGATTAAATTTAATTTATTTTCCTTGACTCGGCTTTCAGTCAGTCATCGTAATTTTCTTTATTTTTCTCTTTTTTTCCTCTTTGTTTTCGTTGCTGTTCTCAACCATTTCCCGCGGGTCAATATCTGTGGAATGGATGGGAAGTTCTCAGCAGTAATTTCATAATGAGTTGACTTTATGCGGCCCAAACTGCAGAACGGAAGAAAATGGGGAATACATTTTTTTTTGCATTTGAGGCCAACATTAAACAATAATGAAGTGCAGGAAATTTAAGCCGGACTAAAAATGTGAAAAATCACTGAGAATTTATTTCAACTGTGTAAACAGAGAGAGATGAAAATTGAAATCAGTTTTAGTTTTCATTTCATTTGTGATTTTGTTAAGAGCATTATATCAAGACAATTTTAAATTGTTATTTATATTTTTTTCCAACAGACTTATATTGTTTCCTTTTCTCTTTTTCTTCTTGTAATTCTTGTTGTTGTTCGTTTTCTTTTTTAATTTTTTTTTTTTGTATTTATGTTTGGCCCAGGGACAAGTTTTTCTGGTTGACTACCTACAATTAAAATGCCTCGGCAGTTGAAATGTAAAAATAATTACGAAGCAAAATACACAAAGAAAAAAAGAGAAAATGTTTCATAATATCTAGAATAATAATCACGTCCTCTTTTAGGTCTGGAAAATTAATTAAATTTATGAAATTTTTATTCCATTCCATTTAAATTGTTTGCCTTGACGACAACTGCACATTTTCATAGAATTTGGAAAGATCCAAATATAGCTTTAATTCTATGTATGTATGTAGGCATTTCTCATATATAAAGGTATATATAGTGCGTCTAGAAATTAATTTTGTTTATATGTATATCTAAAAAAGCAGAATAACTAGTCGCCACATTAAGCAGAACAAAGCTGGTGGCATTAGCGTGACATTATCTGAAACTGCAGCCAAAAAAAGAAGAAAAAAAATGGATAAAACCCCAAAAGAAAAATGAAGGAAAACTAAGGAAGAAAGCGAATACAAGTGGAGCTGCAAGAAACGAGTGAAACGCGTGTTAGCAACGAGGGAAACCAAGGACCTGGTACATATATATAGGTATAACAATTTGTGTGTGTATGTTGAGCAAAGAAAATTTAGTAAAACTTGAAAGCAAATCCTGCAGCTTGCAACTTAATTTCATGGCATGCGGCGACTGGGCTGGCGCGTTGCATGCGGCAACTTCATTCGGGCAATTTGCTACACGACAGCTTGCCACGTGCTAGAAGAAGAAGACACCGTCCAGCAAGGACTGCAAGAGTGTAGTACGAAATTAAAAGGAATTACATTCACTTTGTTGACATTTTTGCGGATGCAAGAGGTTTCATTTAGTTTTGGTTTTTGTTTTTGCTGTCGTTGTTATTCTCCTTGTCGCTGCTTAGCTCCTGACTCTTGCCGGTAATGACAAAAACATTTTGTTGCAAGGCCACATGCAAATGAACAGCAACAACACAAAACAAAAAAACAAACCCTTACCAAGTCCTTTCAAATGTAGTCATTTCCAAGTAAAAGGGAAATTTTGCACATTTTATCGCAGATTTTCACATCGAAGATGCGCGACTCGCATGCAGAATGGAAAAGCTAGCAAGCGAAAGAAAATTTTCCTCTATGTCAAAAAAAAGAGAAAAAAAAACAAAACAAAAAAAACAATTTTTTCCCTATTAAAATGAAAGCCAAAAAGAAGCAAAGAATAAAAATTGCTCATACGCCACGTTGCTCAGCGTACGCGACAAAAGCGACAAGAACGTTTAAATATTTCTGTTTAAATTTGTTTTGTGTGTTTTCACTGGTTTCTTTTTTTATTTCCCTTTCCCTTTTTTATTTTCTTTTCTTTACTCTTTCTGCCTTCCCCTCTCCCCCACCTCTTTCACATTTTTCCACACACATGTCTGACGATGTAACATGAAAATATGCGCTATATGCAAAAAGAGATGAACAAACAAGAGCGTATAAAGATGAGAACAAAAAAAAAACAATGAACAAAAAAAGTTTCATTTAATTTTTCATATTAAAATATTCCTTGTGCTAGAAGCCGCAGGTAAAAATTTTCTTTGCACGTGCATTTTGATGGCTGATTTAGCTAGTCTAATGTTGTTGTTGCTGGCTTACCAGAGTCTGACTGCCGTGTTTTGACAGTTAATAAAAGTTCATTTACATATGCGAAGAGCAATTAGATTATTAGCCCCAAAGGTTTTTTTCAAAACGCACAAAAAACAACTTAAAGTCGTTTTCTTTTTGTTTTTATTTTGCTACATTCTAATTAAGATTTGTATTCTTTGAACTTAAGTCCTTAAGAAAAAAACAAGTATAGAACGTTAAATTATTAGTCTATCCTTTTTCCATAATTATTTTAACTGGGTATTAAAGCAGGTGATACATAATTAAAACGCCACCGACTTGGATTTGCAAGAAATTTCCATTTGTTGGAACCACTGAAACAGTATATATATAAAAAAGTATTATATAGTAGTTGCACAAATTAAAGTTAATAACATTAAACTTATTAAATGACTCTAGTGTAAGTCATGTTTTTATTGTAAATGCATTTCGAGGGTTAATTTTCTTGTCATTTTCCCCGGCACTCAACAAATTAGAGACCAATTTTCATGTCATTTACGCAATTTTCTGCGTAAATTGAGTAATCGTAAATGTTTATAAATTATATAAAAACTTTAATGCGAATTTCCTCTACGATTTATATAAAAGCACAATACAATCCTTCGCAAACGTACAAACAAATAAGTAAACTCCAAGTGAAAGTAACCGCCATATAAAATGATTAAATTGCGAGTGAAAATTATTTTATGGATTTTCATAATTTGGCCAAGATTTTCATGCTTGCGGCAAATTGAAAGCATAAATTCCAATTCCATGGAACTGGCTGCCTTTGAGGATTTTTTGTATTACCACAATTTGAAGCATGCTTTAGTAGTGGTTGGTGTTGAGAATTGTAAAGGCTTTCAGCATTTGTTGGCCAACTATTATGTGCAATTTTATAATTTGAAAATGCCAAAGAAATTTGAAAATCTCTTTTATTACGAGAGTCCACGCACTGGTGTTTTAATATTGAATTATGATAATCATTTCGTGGAACGTTACATTTATACAATTGCCTCTAAGATGGGATTTTTTAATAATACTCAAGCCTGGTTTATGATGGGATCAGTAAAAGAATCAGTATCAAATGAGGAATCCATAATGAAGATTTTAACTGGCTATAACATAAATATTGATGCAGATATAACAGTGGCTCTTAAGACCACGGATAAGTGAGTAGATATAAATTGAAGATGAAACTAATTAAAGCTATTTTCTTACAGTTCAACATATCAGCTCTATGATGTCTATAAAATTAATACACAAGAAAGTGCGCCTCTGATAATTGAATGCAAAGGAAATTGGTCTCAGTCACATGGCTATCAACTGTTGGACAAATTTAAGGCCACTTTTGTGCAAAGACGACGTAATTTTTATAATTTTACACTGCGTGCCAGCACTGCGGTAAGTATTTATATCCATTTTTTTATCATTAATTATTTATTATTTAGTTTTCCTGCTAAAAAGAAAGAAAAGGTTTTATCTTTAAACTATATTCTTTTACTTTTACAAAGTTAATAGAGAAACCATATGGATTTGATGATATGTCCTACTTGGCTAACGATATGCAGCTATTGCAATTGGATCCCATGCAACGTAAAACGTATCAATTATTTATACTCGTACAGGGAATGTATAATCTCAGGTAAACAGCTTAAAATTTGCGTTATTGTACTACGGAAATTAATTTGTTTCTAATAATTGCAGCTTGAATATTGAGTTTACTGATAATTGGGGACAATTGCTTAGCAACGGCAGCTGGACAGGTGTTATGGGACAGATAACAAGCTATAAGTCTGATTTTGCCCTTTGTCCCATGCGTTTTGTATTGGATAGACAGCGTTCGGTGCAATTTACACCCGTGTTACATACACAATTGTAATGTAGAATAATGTTCATTAATTATCTAAATATTCACTCTTTATTTGCAGAATACATTTTCTATTTCGTCATCCGCGTCACAATAATATACGTAACATATTCTTTGAACCTTTGAGCACTCAGGTTTGGTGGTGTGTCCTGGCATTGATTGCATTCAGCACTTCCATGCTGGTTCTCCATGTACGTCAAGAGCGTCGACTTGCCCATAATGATGCCACCAATGGGGATTATCAAGTTGAAAGCTGTTTCGCCTTTGTGTGGTTCACTATGTTGGAGACATATTTGCAACAGGGCCCAGACACTGAAGTGTTTCGTTTGCCATCAACTCGAATGCTAATCAGTGCCAGTTGTATATTCGGTTTCATGTTGATGCAGTTTTATGGCGCCTTCATTGTGGGATCACTGCTCTCGGACAGTTCCAGAAGTATTGTTAATCTAAGAGCATTGTACGAAAGTAATTTAGACATTGGGATGGAAAATATTTCCTACAATTTTGTCCTCTTCACAAATACATCAAATCAGTTGGTAAAGGATGTATATAACCAAAGGATTTGCCACAATCGAGATCATAATATCTTGACCATTGATCAAGGAGCAAATCGCATAAAGGCAGGAGGATTTGCCTTTCATGCGGCCATCGATCGCATGTACAGATTGTTAATTGAATTACTGGATGAACGCGAATTTTGTGACCTGCAAGAGATCATGTTCAATCCTCCATATGTTTCTGCTTCAGTACTGGCAAAGAGTTCACCATGGCGAGAGCATTTGGCCCATGCAATTCTCCATTTGCAGGCCACTGGCCTCATGCAATATAATGACAAATTGTGGACAGTACCCAAACCAGATTGCAGTCTGTTCAAAGCTGCCCAAGTGGAAGTGGATCTAGAGCACTTTGCTCCTGCTCTTTTTACTTTGGCTTTAGTCATGTTGGCCAGCGTAGCAGTCTTTTTGGTCGAAATTTTAGTGGGCTGGGCCAAGGGCATGAAAATTCGTCATTATTAATATTACTTATTTTCTTCATGTTTCTTTTCTTTTACTTTTTTTTTTCTTGTTGCATATTTAATAATGGAAAAAAAACCAAGAAAATGTTGTAATAATGTCAACTAGTTGGGGATGCCAAGGCACACAGTGTAGAAAATTAAAAATTCCATTAAACTGCAAACACTTACAGTGTACTCTCTACTTACCTCCTTCTTTTCCATCCTTCTCTCCCTGCCCCCAGCATCTCTATCTGGATGACTTGGGTCAAGCCATCTTCATTTCTTCGACTTAATTATGAAGTGGCAGAACATGCTTTAGAAACTGTCAGTTGTTTTCTATTAACTGACATGGCTTTTAACTAGATGCTGAACACTTAACACTGAAGTAAATTTAAAAATTCAATGGAACTCAATTGCATTCTCATATTTTTGTGAAATTATTAAATATATTGTTACATTAAGTGGTATACATTAGGTTTGGCATAAAATTTAATAGCAAGTAAATGAATGAAACCAAAGAAGAATTCCATTCTCAGTGACCTCAATTGTAGAACGTACTTAAATGCAGGCATCATCTTTATTAAATTGTTATAAATGTCTGTAAATTTTAATATAAATAGGAAAATTAAATACAAAGAAAAATCAATATCGAACCATTCCAAAAATACTTCACTTTTACTTTATATTAATGAGAAATAGAATGAGAAATAAATTTAGAAGATTTTCCCATTTAAGCTTATGAATTTTTACGTTTATATTCAAGTTTTAGATTCTTTTACATTTAATTACTGGGGTTTTTTATTTATTTATTTATTTATTTAAACTATGATTAAAGGAGATTACAAATTCCCTCCAATCAGTAATCTAGCTATAACTACTGGGGTCTTAAGCTAGTTGATGTATAACAATTATTTCTATATAGTCTAGTTTCTTTTTACATATGTACATATATTATTTAATTTAAATTAGGTGGTATATGTTGATTTCTTTTAGGAATTGGGATAAATAGATGTTAGAGTTGTTTGGGGATAGGAGATCAATTGGATTGGGATGTGGGAGTTTTTTTCTCTGTTCATTATAATGTGTGCATTCTGCAAGGATGTGAAGTATTGTCCACTTTTTGTTGCAATATGCACACTGTGGGGGGGTTGTTTTTTGAATATAAATTCGTGGGTGAGTTTCGTGTGTCCGAATCGGAGTCTCTGGAATTTTATGATGTCGGTTCTATTAATGTTATTATCTACTTTTATTAGGGAGTCTTTTATGGAGGTTTGACTTGTATTAATTGTCTTATAGTGATCTGAAGTATTCGCCCAGATTCTATATTTGGAGTCTTTGAGGACGGTTTCTTTTATGTGTTTTAATGTGTCCTTGAAGTTAAGGTTTTGTTCCGTTATATTTGGAAAGTTAAACGCTTTCTTTGTAGCCAAATCTGCTGTTTCGTTGCCCTGAATGTCTGAGTGTCCTGGAACCCAAATCAATATTATTCTGGGATATTGGTGAGTTAGGATATCGCGGATATTAGTGGTATAGGGATTTTGGTTGTTGATCTTTGTTATCGTTTGTATCGCTGACAGTGAGTCTGAGCAAATTGCAAAATATTGTTTTTGGTTAACTGCATAATTACAAGCTGCTAGTATGGCTGCTGCCTCAGCTGTGTAGTTTGAGGTGTACGATGGGAGCAAGGCCGTCTTAATAATGTCTTTCTCAGATGTAATGCTATACGATACTCCTTGTGATGATTTTGATCCATCTGTGTAAATGAATTTATATTTTTGATATTTTCCTTTCAGGCTAAGAAACTTCTTTTGGAATATTAATGAGGGGGTGGAATCTTTAGTTGTGTGGTGAAGTGATAGGTTTACTGAGTCTTTGGGGAAAGTCCATGGGGGTTTTAGTAATTTTCTGGGTTTTATTGTGTTGAAAAGTAGGCCGTTTTGTCTGCAGAAGTTGAGTGCGTTATGCAAGGTAGATGTTATTCGGGGAGTTTTCTTTGATTTATTAATATTCTTTAATACTGCTTGAAGGGGAGTGTTTGATGCGAGTAATATCGTTTTGTATAATTTTCCTGTCGTTAGCAACAATCTCGACTCGATTGGCATAAGATCTGCTTCGTATAAGAGATTATTAGTCGGGGTGGATCGAAGGGCTCCGAATGCTTTCCTCAAAGCTGCATGGTAGATGGACTTCAGTTTTATGATATATGAGGGTGGGCAATTTCCGTAAAAGGGAAGGCAGTAGTCTATTTTGGACATGATTAGGGCATTGATTATATTAATTAGCGATCTGGTGTCGCAGCTGTATTTTTGGTTTGCTAACCATTTTATTATGTTGAGTCTTTGTGCAGCTTGGACTGTTAAAGTATCTATGTGTTCTTTCCATCTGTACCTTTTTGTTATAATAAGCCCAAGGATTTTTATGTTATTGCTCGAGTTTAGGTTGTAGACCTGGGAGTTTAGCTGAAAGTTGCATTGCTTCTTTCTGCATATATGCATGTGCTTGCATTTTTTTATTGAGAGTTTAGCTCCCGAATATTTGCACCAGTTTAGGATGTCTGTGAAAAGCGGATTTATATTTACTAACTTTGTATTTTTATTAATTCTTTTAACTATTGTGAAGTCGTCAGCATATGCGAAAAAATCGAAGCCTTTGTGTATTGAGATGGTACGGCAAAGTTTATTGTAAGCTAAGAGGAATAGAACGACAGACAGTGGAGACCCTTGCGGGATGCCATTATGAAGTGGTTTACTTTCTGAGAATGTATTATTGACCTGGATTTTAATGTATCGGTTAGTCAGAAAATTTTTTATATAGTTTAAAATTTTTGGTCCTATTTTCCATTTAACTAACTCATCAATTATGGTGTGGATTCCTATTTTATCATAAGCCTTTTCAAAGTCCAGACTAATGACTGATAGGTGGTTTCTTGTTGATAAAGCGGCGGTAGTCTGATAGTCTAAGAGGGTTAGACATTCAGATACCGACATGCCTTTTCGAAAACCTAATTGTCGACTATCTAGGAGCTTGCTATTGATAGCAAGCCACCATAGTCGGTTTGCTATTATTTTATCCAAGACTTTAGACATGCATGGGTTTAGAGAGATTGGTCGATACGAGTTTACTGCTGTCTTAGGGGTATTTGCTTTATGGATGGGAATTATTATGCTATTTTTGAAGTTTTGTGGGATATGGCTATTTAGGATGATATTAAAAAGTTTTATTAGGCGATGTGAAACAGTGGGAGATAAGTTTTTTAACATAGGATATGATATTCGGTCAAGACCTGGTGTTTTACCCTTAAGGCTATTTAATGCTGATATAAACTCAATGTGTTTGATTTCTGATTCTATCATTAGAGCTTCTGGGATAGGCTCATAGGAAATAGATAATGTTTTTGCTCGTTTTTTGTTTTTATTGAAGGAGGTGCTGAAATTGTGGTCTGACGATTCTTCTGACCAATGGGATGCAAATAGTTGTGCAATGGTGGATTTATTAGTAACATTTATATTTGGGTCAGTTGGGGAGGTTAGGCAGTGAATTTCGTGTCTTGTTTTCCTGCCACAGAACGTATTGATGTTCGACCAAATTTTTGCAGGTGTGGATGTAGGGTTAATTTCTGCAGTGAACTTTTGTATTGAAATTCTTTTTGATTCTTTCAGTTCTCTTCTAAACAGAGCTTTGGCCTTTTTGAAAAGTATTATATTTTCTGTGTTTATGTTTTTATTAAGTTGGTTCCAAGCCTTGTTTTTAATTCTTTTTAATTCGTCTAGTTTCTTACTCCACCACGGTACGGTGGACCTCTTGTTAAATTTTGGGTTGGACTGTGGGATACTTGTATTCGCACTTTGTCTGATAATTTTGATTATATTAGCTGTTTCTTTATTGACTTCGCTGCTATTTGGTCTCTCTGAGTGAAATTTATCCGTTAGTGTCGTGAATTTTAACCAGTCAGCTGCTTCTAGCTTGAATTTCGGTAGTCTAGTTTGGGACTCGTTACTTGGAGTTTCAAACAGTGATATATGAATGGGGAAGTGATCACTTCCGTGAAGGTCGGTATCGGGTTTCCACTTAACGTGAGGAAGTAGATTTGGGGTGGAGAGTGTGAGGTCTACATGGGTAAAAGTATGGTGTGTTGAAAAGTGGGTTGGTGATCCGTCATTTATTGTACTAAAGTTCGATTGGGAGATGAACTTGAATAAAGTGTTCCCTTTGGCATTGTTTTTTGGAGATCCCCAGCTTTGGTGCCAGCTGTTGAAATCTCCACATATGATTGTGTTAACTGTTGGGTTACCAAATGTGTTTTCTAAGTTGTGTTTGTTAAAAGATTTATTTGGGGGGATGTATGTGTTTATTACTTTGATTTTCAGTTTGGAATGAAGGGTCACTCCAACCGTATCAAAATCACTGCTTGTATTGAAGGCATCAAATTGCAAAGACTTGTGAACCAGCATAGCTACTCCTCCATGTGAGTTATTTGCTGAGTTTTTGTGGATTAATGTGAAATTATGTGGGGTAGGTATGTTGGATAGGGAGTGGAGATGGGTTTCTTGAAGACAGATTACTTTTGGTCTAACAGCTTTGATGATCATCTGTAGTTGGTCGTAATTGTTAGTGTAACCATTACAGTTCCATTGGATTATTAATAGCATTGCTTATTGATAAAGGGGAAAAAAAAAAAATTGGGATCAATAGGGATTTGTTCTAATTAATAATGTGGTTAGTTTTATTTTTTAGATGATTTTCAGCTTTATCTGATTTATCTTTGGCTTTGAGTGTTTTTGTAAGGCAATTGGCTTTTGTGTGGTTTCTGAGCTTACGGTCTGATTCTGGTATTATTTTTTTATGTTGGCTAAGTCTTGGTACCGTGGATGAGTCCACTTCCATCTCTTCGTCATCTTTTCCTTCTGAGCTTATTGTTGTTCCAGTTTTGGGGGCTGAGTAGGATTCCATGATATCGTCGTAAGTTTTAATTTGGCGAGTTTGAGGTTTGATTTGGTTCTGCGTTGTTGATGCTACATTGGTACTGATTGTTTGGGATGTTTTTTCGGTGTTAATGTTTTGTTGGATTGCTGCAATCTTTGCGTATGGGGTAGGTTGGTGAGTGTGGCGTGTGAAATAAATTTTGGTAGCCGTTTTATGGTCTACTCTTTCAGTGATTTTTATCGCCAATATTTCTTTTTGTTTTAGAAATGCTGGGCAGGATCTGTCAAGTGGGCTATGGTTGAATTTGTCGTTGACATCATATTTGCAGTTGATGCAAAATTTGGGATTGACGCATAATTCGCTGTCAGTGTGAATATCCGACGAGCAATTTTGGCAGTGTTGTTTCTCTTTTGAGCAGTTTTTAGTGGAGTGTCCAAGTCTAAAGCATTTTTTACATTTGAGGGGTAAAGGTATATATGGTCTGATCTTAACTCTTTCGTAACCAATCATTATTGTTGTGGGTAGTTTTGTTGTCTCAAACGTTAATATAACCAGTCCAGTTTCGATCAGTTCGCCGTTTTGCATTTTCTTGATTTTTTGGACATGCGATATTTTTTGCGCACTCAACTCCTCTAATATTTCGTTTTCTTCTATGTTTCGCAAGTCGTTAGAATAAATGACACCTCTTGAGGAGTTCAAAGACTTATGTTGGCTTGCGCACACTGGGAAATCGTGAAATTTCGTTAATTTAAGTAGTCTCAGCGCTTGGGCTACGCCTTTAGTTTTGATCAGAAGGTTTCCGTCCCGCGTTTTGTTGCAAGACTCGACTTCTCCATTGCATGTGTAGTCTATAACTTTTTTTATTATGAATGGTGAAACTTTTTCGAAGCTGTTGTTATCAGTTCTACTTATAACGATAAATTTCGGCTCTGTGATGTTCGCTTTGTCCCACTGTAATGGGTTACTTATGTCGGGCGGTCGCGACATTGTTGTTGTTGGGCTGGCGCCCGCTTAGTTTCAAGCCTACGTGACGAATTCGTTGATGTTTTTGTTTCTGGTCGTTTTTTTTTCAGATTTTTTTTTTTTGCTTTGGTTTTTGCTTGTGCACTTGTTTCTTTGTCACTGAGATTTGTTAAATTGTTGTTTTTGTAATTGTAACCACTGGCGGTGACGATTAGCAGCACGTCTTTACTGTGTGAAGTTTCGACTGGTACTTACTGGGGTTTTTATATTTGCATTTAATTTTAAATAAAATCAATCAATATCAACCGGTTTCATTTTTTGTTATTTTCCCTTGCAAGTTCTTGCTCGCAAAGATTGTTAAATTGATTGAAATATATATTAGCCATATTGATCTATATTATATACATATAATATATATCTCACACACACGCACATACACTTACACGCATGTCAAATTATGCAAATTTACAACATGATTAAGCTCGTTTAGTTTTCGGACTTGGTCCTCGGACTTAGGCCTCATCGCTGTCAGCCTGTGTTTGTTTTGCAATTCAAATGAATTTGCTTGGGTTTCGATTGGAGCTGGGTTTGATCTCCCCTATATATACCCATTCCCCTTTAACCCATCACATTCACATGTGCTCCTTGTGTATGTGTTTGGCATGTTTGTTTCTATGTTTGGTTTGTTTTTGGTGTCTGGCTTCCGCTTCCATTTCCATTTCCCCCTTTGCATTTCCACCAACAGCCTTTTGCCACAAATTCATACAAAATTTGTTCGTTGGTCGTTTTTGATTCTACTTCCTTTTAGCCAAAGTATCAATTGTTTGGTATTGGCCTGTATTTATGCAATTGTTGCTGTTGTTGTTCGATTTCTGTCTGCATGTTGGCCATTATGTATTTTATTGCTATTGGTTATAGTTTCTGCGTACTCTGAATGAATTTATATTGTTCTTTGAAGAGTTTGAAATGTTTATCCATGCTTCTTTCTAAGAGGGCAAACTTAAAA
This sequence comes from Drosophila emarginata, assembly GCA_037075365.1. Classification (NCBI taxonomy): domain Eukaryota; kingdom Metazoa; phylum Arthropoda; class Insecta; order Diptera; family Drosophilidae; genus Drosophila; species Drosophila emarginata. The sequence goes on along the minus strand of JBAMCD010000221.1, from coordinate 16,259,019 downwards.
GTTTTCCAAAAATACCATAAATTAAACTTAGTGATAAATATAAAATTAAAAATGGAAGCAAGCAGATAATAGTTTTATAAATAAACAAGTTAATATAATACCTATATTTGCAAGAAAACTAACTTTGTCTTAGATTTTTATAAAAATATAAGCTAATATGACCATGGATATTTAATTTAATATAAATACAGATTTAATATTCACAAATCTGTATTTATAATTTATTAAAGTCGCTAAAAAGTAGAAAATCAACAAAAACAATTTATTAAATAGTTAGTCAAGTAAAAGGATATAGTTCAATTCCAGATTTCCATTTTGTCTTACGCACCACTGAACCAAATCGTTTCATTTAAAGAATGTATTTTTCCTTTCTAGTTTATTTTTTGCTGGCTTACCAAGAAATCTTAGTTTCGTTTGCATTTGTTTGATTTACTTAATGTTGCCACGAATCTTGGTCTGGAGCCACAAGAATTTGGCCAGAGAGCAAAACAATAACAACTTTTGCAAATCAATATTAATTGCTAAAATTCACTCAACCATAAATTCATTAATAAGACAAAAGAAATGAGAAAACGTAAAACCAAGCAGCGTTCCATTCCCTGCAAAGTGATAGCCACAGAGTTTGGGAGCGGGGAGTTAGATGGAAAGAGGCGCAATAGTAAGATAAACAACAATCTGTAATATTTTCACAATTTATGCTTTTTCCCTGTTGTTGTTCCTTCCTTTTTTTTTTGCTACTCTTACTTATCCTTCCACTCTTAGCACTCTTTGACCGATTGCCGTGGTGGAGAAAAAAAGTTTCTGCAACTTTTGCGCTGCATTTAAGCGACTTCCTTTTATCCTTCGTCCCTGCAGTCGACTAATGCTTTCCTTTACTACCTTTTGCCTCTGCTCTGTTACTCCTTCTCTATCTTCTGTTATGTGCTTATTATAAAATAATTAAGTCCTTTAGGAAATTATAGTTATTGTTGCCTTTTGCTTCTGTGTTGTCGTATTTTTTCTCTTTTTGCACAGTATCTGTGCACAATTTCTGCTTAAAGTTATCCTTGAAGTAAGTGGATCCCTTATTTTTGTAGATACTGGCAAATATGTTTTAAATTTGCAAAATTCATTTAAACTAAAATTATAACATTCATTCTCTTTGAATTATTTTTTTTTTTACTAAATATTTTAATGAGGGTAAACCTTGCATATTCCCAAATTATTTTATTTCTTTTAAATTTAAACTATGAATAACTCAATTTCTTTCCACACATTTATAGGATATTAACTTTTTAATACTCTATTTCGAACTTTGGTTTATTTTTCTCATTTCACGCTTTGCAATCTGTTTCGTTTGCATTATTCGCTTGGCAAAAATATGAGTTGGAGGAAAATCAAAAAGCTGAAGCTAAACAAAATTTAAATAATTACATCTTTCGAATTCAGATTTTTAGTATTACTAAATTAAAATGACTTGTTGTTAATATTTGTGTCATTTAGCTGCTGATCGGACTTTAAGAGCTCTAAAGTACACCATGGAAATTAGCATGCAAATTAATTCAAAGTTAACCAGATATATACACAAACATACACATACAAAGACTTAGCCAAACATATCCAAACTCTTAATGATTTGGACAGGAAATGGAGTTTACCTTGAAGCAACTACAGCAGAAGCAGCACTCAAGCAAATTGTTTGCCCAACTGCAAGCATCGGGGGTAAACAAAGGTGCAACAACGCGAACGTGACAAGGATAATAAGCGCCCTTCTGTTACTCCTGTTAACTGAATTGAAAGGCAACATACATACAACTGAGATGCTGACACAGATTTGCCACTTCCCCCCTTTTCCCCAGAAACTCACACACACACACAGATATACAAACACATTTTGAAGTTAATGAATCGTAACAGAGCACGCAATTGCATGAGATGAAAATTAATTGCTGATTTGCAGTGCACAGACAACAAAAAAAGAATAATACAAACAAACAAACATTCACACACACACACTCACACATACAACCAACTAAAAACAAAAACCAATCAATTTTTGTGGGTCTGGGACAAAAATGGCCGCCAAAAATCGTTAATCAAATTGAAATTTATTTTCTGCAAGCGAATCTATCTATCATGGTATACAGCCACTACTGTGAAATCCATGCCACGCCCATCGAATGTATCTGAATCTCTAACAGCATTGTGTGTGTATATGTGTTTGAGTTTGTGGGTGAGTGCATAATTTCGTTGCCTAGTTTTTGAGGCTATGTTCGGTTTTTGTTTTTGATCAGGCGGCGCATAAATTTGCATCGCAATTGGCCGCTTGTTGGTACCGTTCAATGACCAGGGTTAACTTGTACACTTTGTTGTTGCAGTTGACGATTTGCCATTTTAATTAGGCAATATCCTATCAGGTTCAGACGGCGACCAACTGACAGTTTCGTCAATTGTTTTCATTCTAAGTGGAAAGGGCGAGATTTTCAACTTTACATCATGTTATTGTAATAGATACTCAACTGATTATTTACCAGACCAAAGAGCAAATGAAATAAGTTTACTTTGAATAAGAAAATTTGTTAAACAAAATATATATATTATATGAATAAAATTGTTTATTTTGTATTGTCTGATATTGTATATTTTGAATTGTTGCCGCTGTCAAAGCAAGGGCATAAATTAAATATGTTACTCTGGCCGCAAAAGAGTCTGTTTCCGTTAATGCTGTTCGCACGCGCTTCCGTTGTGGGCAACACACTTATACACATGCAACTAATTTGTTATTTTTTTATACTAATTTAAAACAACAAACTTTTGAAACTTTCACATCCGTTCACACACACACACACACACACACACACACAGTAACAAAATAATTGTCAAAGCGTATATAAACATCAATAAATACCAACACAAATATATATGTATAAGAGAGGAGGGGGGAGAGAGAAAAAGAGACATTCGACCGCTTTGCCATTTCCGTTTCCGCTTTTTGCCATACACGTGCGTGTCTGTGGCTTATATGGGCGACTCTGACTATGGGCGGTCGGCATGCATGTTGACATTTTTGCGGTAAAATGCAGTCAACATCATTCAGTAAAGTACCAAATTACATAAAAATTTATCACATGAATAAAGGTATGCACTTTCTACATAAAGGAGATTAAAAGATCAAATTAAATATAGGACATTTCAAACATTTTTCCAGCATTTAAATTACACTACAAAACTTACATACAAAACTATCGTTTCCTCATGAGCATACTCGAAGGAGAAATCTAAGTGTTGCTATATCATCCACTTACCAAGTAGCCAATACTTCCTATATCTATTTGCAGTTGACCAACACTTGTCATAGACGACCCGCCATGGGTGAAACCTTGTTAGGGTCAATCGCTTTTTTCAACTGAGGGCAAGGCATTTAATGTTGTCGCCTTTTGACAGCATAAATTTAAATGCAAAGAAACAACTCAACGCATAGATCATGATGTCCTGTCCCAAACTGATTTAGGTACACTTCTAATAGAGTCACATTGTGGTAGGGCAATTAAGTCGACACACTGGAGACATAGACACAGACACAAACCCAGAGGCTGACTACGAAACGTGTACAAAAATTACATAGACAGCAATAATTAATTAGATACACAATAAATTACTCATATGCCAGGGGCAAAACAACATTCAAAAAAGAAATACAAAATAGAGATATAAATTAGCAAAAGAGAAATAAATTTCTCTTTTTTTAGAAACTGATTCCAAATGGTTTTTGACTTTAAGAATTAAATTTGCATATATTTCTTTTATTCATTTATTTATATTTGCTTTGACATGACTCTCTTTCTCAGTCTCTCTCTCTCTGTCTCTTTTCTTAATAACATAAGCGTAATTCTGTTAATTTCGATGTGATAAAAGTTTATGTCACGTTTCTTATTGCTGCACATTTGCAGTTTGCCAGTGTCCATGCCCATGTCATGAACATGAACTAGAGACATGTTCCATTTGCCTTAACCATTTCAGTGCCATGATAATTGCATTTGGTTTAGCCAGCAGTTGTCCAACCCGTTTTAGCCAAATGTTAATATTAAATTATAGTTATTGTAGAGAAAAATCAAATGAATTAAAACTAATTAAGTTAACCTGTTGGTCATATTTTAATTAATTTAAATTATTTTTTTCTTAGATAGACAAATCATACATCTTAATCGTCTCAGAATATATAGAGTATATATTATGTTATTTGGAAATTATTGGAATTGTTAATTGATTGAAATTGATGGAAGTAATATAAACTGCATTCATAACGTTGCTATAGTTAGAGGCGAAATTTATGTACAATTAATACCTTATCAATTTAGCCAGTTGAACATTTATTTATTAATTAAGCCAAAAGTGATAAACTAAGATAGATACTAAGTGAGACTCTTGGATATATTTTAATGAATTTATGTTATTCTTTATTTGATGAAGTTCTTGGGATTTTCCCCTTTTAATTTAGCATCAAGGTGCAAAGTTAGACAAAGGGCATGTAATTAAAATCTTTTGACTGTTTAGAGGCACTTTTTACTTAAGTTAAATAAAAACTTATGCGATACAGCTAAGAAGTGGAAAGTGAGTCAACAACTTTCTATTTTGTCAATGTCTCTAATACGACTTTTATTCTCTGGCCCCTTCTCTCTCTGTCGCTCTTTTTTCCCGCTTCTCTATCTCTATCTCACACTTTCGTGTAAATGACACTCGCACAGTCTGAATATGAAACTAAAAAATTATTTTTCAATTCACAAATGAAACTTTTCCGAGGATGAGATAAAGGATGAGAATGTAAAATAACCATAAGAGTAGGAAAAAGAACAAGGGATGGTGTAGGGGTTCAAGGAGAGAAAACTTTAAACTTTAGCAATTGCAGCAACGACTCCCCAAGTGAAGTGGTAAACCAAAGGTTGGCACAAGGCATCCTGTATAAGAGAGCAGAGTGAGGGGAAGTAGGGAGGGGGAGATTCCTGGACAGCTGCAATCGTAATTTGCTGTATGCTTCCAGCCACTGTGTATGTTTCTTGGGTTCTTCTTTTGGCCACGGCACAAACTCTAGAAGGAAATTACAAACCAAAGTAAACGCCAAGAGCAGCCAAGGAAGTTGTTGACGCAGGACGAAGCGCCTGGCGCTGAGTGTCAGTGTCATATCCTGTGCCAAAAGTGCAGACACATAGACACAGACCTACAGACCCAGAGATGCTGCACATTACAAATGAATAATTTATGCTCTCTATCCCACTCTCTCTCTCTCTCTCTCTCTCTTTCTCTCTATATATCTTTCTATCTATCTTCTTCTGTCTGCCTGCCTTTATCCATAGCAGATGGATGAGAAATTGTGGTTGAGGCACATTCACAGTCACGAAGGACTGCGGCATAGTCCACAGGCTTGGTCAAAGCCAAATGAGTTGTGGCATCGTCTCGCTGGTGCCATAAAATGAGGCAAGGCGCTTACAACATCTCAACCCTCTTGATGCCTCTTTCCAAAATTGTGTCTATTCACTATGTCTGCATAAACCCAAAAATGTTCTGTCCCTCCCCACCGCCCCCTAAAAAAACCCTCAATGCTTCTATTCACAAATTACTTGCATTTGAGTTTTGGGGTGTGAAAATTATCTCCCTGAACGGAAAAGAGCTTCGCAGCTCAAAAAGTTATTAGAGCTAAAATTCTTTGCCTTTAGCCTAAGTAATGGCCAACTGCATATCTCTTAGCACATATTGAGTTATGACTTAATTGGATAAGAGCATGCTTTTTGCACTATATAGTTACTTTATATGCGGTAGCATCCGCAAAACTTTCCCTCAAACTTTTTAGGCCAAAAGTATTTGATTTTTTTTTTGTGCTCCCCACAACATCTTGTTGCTATGTGAAGGCAGCCAAATCAATGAGAAATTCCACATCAGTCAGTAAAAAAAAATCTATTTAAAAAAAAATTATCACTAAAGCTAACTTTGCCTAGCTTGCTAAGTTTGCATACTTTTGCTTACTTTTTCTCAGATCTAATCAAAATTTAAAAATAAATGTAAATGCAAAATTAAAAAAAGAATATCAAAAGAGAAAAAAAAATAAAAAACATTTTGTCTCGACGCCATCCAAGATTTAGCCTTGACATTTCTTGATTGCGAGACTGATCTATTCCATGCCTACTATATCTTTTAATTTTAGTTCTCTGGAGTCACACAATGTAAATGCTTTTTGTCTGCTTCACACTCTTCGTGTATGTATTTTAGCAGAAATAAATTGATTTTATTACAAATTAATTCTATTGAATTACAATAAAAATTAATATTGGATTCAATCTTAGTGGATGGTGTAAAGGTACACAATGTATTTAGACGAGAAAAAAAAAACAATAAAATAAAAGAAATGTGCTGCAAACTTCTGACGAAAACTAATATACCCATACCCATACCCATAGAGTATGCCAATTTAGAATTTCCTGTATGAAACATTATGATTGGATAAGTATGACCAAGTGATTCAGTATTTTGTTGATAACAGTCCTTTCTTTGCGTCAAACATTTTTAAGACTTTAGATAAAAAAAAATATATATATATTTATGCAATGAATTTCGTAATATTTTTTTTCTTTTGCTTTATAAGAAAAAAATAAAAGCAAAACTTTTGTTTTTAAACTCGGTTTATAATCTATTATAAATTATAGAACTAGCATGTTGTATTAATAAGACATACCATTTACTATATTTATTCTTCGACTTACACATATTATATAATTTAATTATTTTCTCTTTATACCTCTGATTAGGTATACCTTTAGATAAACTTTGCGATATAAATGGCAAACAATATTTATTAAAGATTGTTTAGTATTTCTACTTCTTGCAAAATATTTTATAAAGTGGCTCCAAACAGAATTTTCAAAAAAAAATATAAAATCTCATATCAGCATTGAATTGCAAAAAAAAAAAAATATACTTAAAGGAAATATAATAAAAACCAACGTCATATGTTTATCAAATTGACGTCAAATAATAAAATATTGTATTTATAGAAGCCAGATGAAGTTATGTATATACATATAAGTATGTACATATATATATGTCTAGTTTGTATGTACTATATGTATGTATGTATGTATATAGAATCAAAGAAGAAGTAGTATGCAAAAGCTGCTGACACAATTCCGTATAGAGGAAATAAACCAAATAAAATGAATTGAAAAAAAAAGGAATGGCAAACCAACTGAACTCAACTACTGTCAGTGAGTGCAATTTGCGCTCATTTGTCAGTGCTATGTTTCTATTCTGTTGCAGTTGTATTGCACTTCGATTGTCAATCCCATATAACGTATGCGCCCCTTTGGCCATATAGTATCCCGCCTGTTGTCTGTCCCCTGCCATATGCCATCTGCAATAGTCTGCAGCCAGTCGATGCGATTTGTCGTTGTTGGAGAAATCACAAAGCGCATTTGTTTGACAATTTAACAAACAATTCTATTGTTAGTTGTTTTTCAGTCTTCCGTTCACTTGTGCCCCGCCTACACCTCTTATCTAAATCACTTTGATAGAACTTTGTTGATCAAACGCTATTGGCATTTTAATTTATAATTTAACACTTTTACCATTGTTGACTTATGTACATTTGTTGAAGCAATTTAAAGTTGAAGAACTTCAATGCAAACTTTTTTTGTATATAACCAAATGATTAAATAAATTGTTCAATATATTGTATATATTACTAACTAAAAGTCAGTTTCTTTTTTGTCTTCCATACACAAATTGAAAAGCGCTCAGTTGGTGAAAAGCAATCCATGCTCACTGAACCGTTACCGCCTACTCACACTAACACTCATTGCCATTCATTTTGTATTCATTTAACATGGTGAATTTTTTGCTATGTTAAAAAAAATATGTTCAAAGCTTTCAATTTTTTTCTCCTTTGTACACTGAGGGCCGTGTCATTCATTAGCAAACAGGAAAAGTGTTTCAAACATTTCAATGAAAATTAAAAGATAGGTTACTAGGTGAATAGTGGAGGTTAGAGAGTAAATACTCACATACGAATAATGTTTCCTTAGATTAATGACACATTGAAAATGTCAAATGTTGTCAAATTTTGTCCGAAATAAAAAATTGTTGTTTTTATCTTTGCTGATTTAATGAGATTAATCTCGACAAGATTAGCCATTCAAAAATTATAGACATTTTATATACTTCCACAAATTTCTGGTTTTTCTCTTGGATTCATAGTTTTATCCCATTAGCACATTAACATTATTCCTGATTGATTTATTTTCATTATTGATCAGTACAAACGAGTTCTGATCTTGAATCTCCATTCTCTAATGAGATATATAATAACAAATAACATTATTCCTGATTTTTCTTTTATTATTACAAACGAGTTCTGATTTCGAAGCTCCAATGCGATACAAACAATGTGATAAAATAAATTAACTTTTATTATGTAGTATAAAACAAAATTTAAAAGCTTTTTCTTGCTATAGATTTAAAAGTTTCTTTGCGTCATTATTCTTCAGTATCAAATAAAACACGAAACCGACATCATGTCAACGAAACAAATATTGCCGATTTTGTCAAAAGTTTTGAATTTGTTGACTTTTCTATTTATTTTAGAATATTTGGATTTCGGTATGTTTTATGATTAAGTAAAATGTTCTTAAAGGAAGCAATATTAATAATATAAATGGATTAAATGGATTTTAATCTTTGATTTGGATTACATTTTTATTATTTTAGCTGACGGTTTCCTCTGCAAAGAAAGACTTATATCGGATAGCAAATTATGTGATCTGAGAAAGGATTGTGAGGATGGAAGTGATGAAAGCTTTGAATTGTGCTATTGGGAAAAGTGTTCAACTAACTTTCGGTGCGCCTATGGAGCATGCTTATCGGAAGACCAAATGTGCGATGGTAATGACGATTGCTGGGATGGAACAGATGAGCATTGGTTACTGTGTTATCCAATGGACCTAGTGAAACAAAAATTTAAAAACATTCATGGCAATTGTTCGTGAGTATTGAACTTAATTAATTTTTAAGTTTAAATTGTTTTAATTCTTATTTTTAATTATAGGGAAGACAACCAAATGCAATGTAAGGATGGCAAAAAGTGTGTGGATATAAGTGATACCTGTGATGGAAATATGGAATGTGAGGATGGCACTGATGAGTCGTCAGAAATGTGCTTAAACTCCATTTGTCCATACAATTCATTTCGGTGCGCCTATGGAGGATGTATTCCCAAGGAATCGGCCTGTGATCAACAGATGGATTGTGCAGATTCATCTGATGAAATCCCCTCAATTTGCCGAAAACTAAAAGGCCTCTCAGACAATTCAGATTGGCCCACCTTTCCTAGACCAGCTAATGTTCCGAAGCCATATATAGAACCAATGAACATCTATCAAAAACCCACTACAGATGTTGTCGTAAAACCAGCAATAGATCCTGTCGCGCCCATACAAATAAATTGCCGAGTTCCACCCAGTGGTAATATTCTTAATGTGAAACCAGTATTTAATACAATTCCATATACAGAAAACTCAACGGTTCACCATAATACTGTGGTGCGGCTCAGCTGTGTTAAAGATTATGGGCTTGTCGGGAATGATATAAACCATTGCCTCAATGGCGTCTGGGAAGGAAGCTGGCCAGAGTGTATTAAAACATGCCGGAGAAGTAAAATTGTCAACGATTTAACCATCGAATCCTCGTGCATGTACAAATATCATCCCGTTGATTGTAAGAATATAAGTACTACATTATTTGTTGGATCTATAGCGAGAGTTTCTTGTGCACCGGGATATAAAAAGAAAGACGAATTTGAATGGGTTTGCAGCAGCGAGGGTGTTTGGACGCCTCATAATGAAACAAAAATGAAATATATATGCGAACCAGATTGCGGAATTATTCTCCCAACGGTACAGCAGAGCCCTTGGGTTGTTAGCATATTTGAACAACAGCCACATATCATTGACATATTTAACTTTACATGCTTTGGCGTCGTACTGGCCCCAAAACTAATCCTAACTCATAAGGACTGTGTGAATGATGTCACTGATTTTAGTGCCTTGACTATTGTTGAGGGAAATCACACAGTTGGCTTTAACCAAATGCTCGAACATGGTTACAAGTTGCACAAAATTATGCAAAAGTCAACGAAAAAGAAATGGTAATTAAATATATTATTCGTTTACAAAAATACATTATTAATAAACAATTACTTTTTATTTTCAGGATAATTGGAGAATTAGCTTACCTGTCATTAGTAAACCCTCTTATACTCTCAGCTCACGTAAGACCAGTTTGTCATTCAACTTTTGAGCTCAAAAATGATGGAGCTAACACTACAAATCTGAAGTCTTATGATTCATTTTCCGCTCTAAATCCAACTAATAATAAATATTATCTAGAAGGGATTATAGCTAAAAATGGGAGCTCCGTTGCCATTCAAAATAAATGGAGGTTATCTATTAACAGTAGAATAGTTAAAGCTAATACATAATCAAAAATGTAAATATAAATTATGTAAAAAAATTAAAAAATGCTAATCCAACAGCTTGGAAATAAAATAAGGAATCAAAGCACATTAAATATTTCCCGATGTTACTTTTCACAATTTATATTGATTTACTTATGGCAATGGTAGAAAGGTAGTTCCTCATTTAATAAAAAAACTATAATTTTACATTCAATAACCGGAATCTTTATTTAACTCTAATGAAAACCAAGCATACAATTATTTTTAGTAATATTTATAAGTGCGATATTGTTGAACCTTATTTTTATTTTAGAGATTTGATTGGGTCAATTGATTTATACTGATAAAGCGTTTTCACGTTGAGTTTTGTTATTGGATCTATTTTGACAAGTATTCATTTGTTTATGAGAGTATGAGAGAGAGTTTATAAGATGAACAACACTGTTGAGTTTTTTATGGTAACATGTCTTTCTGATTTATGACTATATACATATATATAGCTATAGAAATTATAAATTTATAAAGATTGAGTAGGAGGTAAATACTCAAACGCGAACGACTAAATTTGAAAAGCTTTTGTCAATTGTTGGCAGAAATATTTATATACCCCTGCAAGGGTATATTTATTTTTGTAAGAAGTTTGTATATATCTTCTTGATCTTGACGAGCTGAATTGATATAATCCTGTCCGTCTGTCTGATCAACACGATCCTCTCCGAGATACTTAGGAGCTGAAATTTTGCATATTGGCTTCATTTTGCTGCAGGCATTGAATATCTCAGAATCATTCCGTTCGGATCACTATATCTTATAGTCATATTAACGATCGGTCGAGAAAAAGGTTTAATGTCAATAACTTTCTAGATTTTCAATCAAATTGTCACAAAATGTGTTGTTTGTTAGTTTTATTTACTTCTAAGCACATCCACCAAGTTTATTCAGAATTGTTTGTCTAGCTCTCATTAAAAAAATCGGTAAAACAGATAGTTTTAGATCAGTAACTTGGTTGTTTTTTTTTTTGGTATTTGTAAGTTCGATGTGTACATATGTATATCTATTGCAAAATCGATCAACGACTATAGCTGCTATTGTAAGAATCGAACTAAAGAACAAATACCGGATTTAAATTTGTGTTCTTTATAGTTCCTAATGACTTTACCAAAATTTATATGAATGAAAAAGACAGTTCGTAAGAGTATACGAAATTCGGTATGTTAGTCCATCCCTTTAGTTTAAATTTCATTAGAAATTAACACGTATTTTCCCGTTTTGACTTCTGCTGCTTTGACAGAATTAATAAATAATCTACACAAATGAACCAATAACAACATTGTTTATTTAATATATTCGCAAGAAATGCGGTTCATCGTCTATACGTACCAATTTCATAGAAATATATCTACAATTTTAATTTTTTCAAACGAACGTGACTACCCTGTATATGTAGTCTCGCGATTTCTTTATTTTCTGACGAATTGTTATTAGAATATCAAGAGTAACAATGACTAATTGTTATAAGAGTGTCAAGCAATTTCAAAACCATATGTTTCTTCTCTCTCTTATACAATTTATTTATAAGTTTTTTTGCACAAATATTCTTAACAGTATTAAGAAGAACGCGATACCGAGCGCATGTCTGCGAAACAAATAAATAAATAGCGATTTTATAGATAGTTTTCAAGTTGTTGGCTAATTTATTTATTCTTCATTTAAATTAATTTTGTTTTAAGAATTTTAAATGGATTTTAATTTTGAACTATAAAATAAACATATGAAAATTCCTATGTAGCTGAACACTTTAGATATATGTTATATTGATGGTTTCCATGGATTATGCTCTGAAATAATTAAAGCAAATTTAAACTAAAAACAAATTGTTTTCTTATTTATCCCAGAACCCTCTGAAAATAATTCATATTGAAAAATTCTTTTCTTCTATTATTAATTCATATTATTACACTTGAGTTTTAATTTTATTATACATATTTATATTTTTGTGTTTTAATATAAAGAAGTTTATATACGTATTTGTATTTCCTAGTCAATTACAATGTCTGAAAATCTGCAAGCCCCCTCAATTGGTGTCACGCCAAATTTGAAACCATGGGAGATATTAGCCTGGTCTCCAGAACGAATGTGCACTATGTATACAGAATGGGGTAGCTATTTTTCACGTCATCAACGATTCTTTCATGGTAGCCAATATGTGAATAAAGCATTGGATATAAACCCAAACAACACAAAGGCTCTATTGAAAAGGAGTCAGTTTATGAGAGCGTTGGGTTTGGCTCCAGAGGCTCTACAGGATAGCAATAAAGCTGCGAGTGAGTAATTTTCTATAATGTGGAAAACAATTGCTCTTTAGTATCAACTTTCTTTTTTTTTAGGAATTTTTGAAAATAGTAAGCCCACAATTTATAATCCTCATGTTAGCGTTGAAGTATGCGACGGCCTCTATGAATCCAATCGGTTTGAGGATACTAAAATCAATCTTCATAACCATTTACGACTTTTCAATACTGGTCAAACAATGTCTTTAGAGAATCGTTTGTTTGTGGTATGTTGGTCACTTGCAATTTATATAATTAGATTTAATACGATCTTAATTAAGGTGGATGAGAACTTTATTGACACGCTGGGCGATGAGACTTCGCCAGCCGTTCAGCGCCTCATTAATAAAATGATGGTCGACTTGCCCAAAAAACCAAAGGAACCAAAACCCGAATGTGATGTTATTAGCCTTTTGGAAATGGAGGTTAAATAATATTTTTATACCTACAAATAAAAACATTTGAGTGATTTTATTCTTATGCTTTAGGAAGAATTCATATCACCATTAGAATTGGCCAGACGAAGGCGTCATTTCAAAATCTTTAATCATACGTATCTTAATCGCTGTTGGGTTGATGTGGCTTTTCTTAGAAAATTGCAGAATAGTCATCATGTTCTGCTTGAAAAAAGTCAACATTCGACCGGTATACAAGATTTATTAAATAATAACTACAGGGCTACGCGCACATTAACGGTAAAATTAAAATTTAAATTCTTTACAATTTTCATTCATCTATTTCTTTTTAAAGAAAATGCTGCATGCCCGTTGCCCTATGTATGCGCAACATTTACAAAAGTATCCATCAAAGGAATTATATAATACGCACAAAAAGGAAAATCTTTATCGCATTCAATATCAGACCAGGCGAAATATGTTTAAAATATTGCGTAGTATACGACATTTAATCAAAGTTGGCGAACTTAATGTAAGAAGTATTTATGAATCCAAAAATGGTGTTAATTAAGATTTAATTGATTTGTTCTTTTTTATTTTTTGCAGAAACTTACACGTTTTATTGAAGAGGTAATGGGAGATTATGTTACCATCAAAACGAATCGTATTATGCCATGGAAATTTGAATTCATTAATGAGGTCTACAACTATTTGGGTTTAGCCCGCATTAATGAATACAAAATTCCAAGCGATATGAAAGTTTTGCAGGGTAAACAACGTCTCCTTACGCTCTTTAAATTGCCTTTGGATAAAAATTTAGAACTAACATCAAAAGTAAAAGCTGCCAATATGCTGCAGATTATAAAATCTGATGTATCTGATGTTAAGAGTGAATTTGTTAAGTGGGTATACACAAAAAAATGTTTCAATTATAAGAAAATATTCTTATTATTTTAGAAAACGATTATCGCACTTTGAATATCGTATGCGTTTTGCCGAATATCCTATTGAACGTGCCTATCTACTACATGAGATAGCCCAGACACATTTGGATAGCAATTCATTTGATGCCGCCTGTTCAGTAGCCCGCAAGGCAATAGAAGGTAATCCAAGGTTATTTAAAGGATTCCATTATACTCATATTCCTGTTTTCTTCAATTTTATCATTTTTAGAGGCCAAAAAATGCAATAGTAATGTATGGCATTTTCTTAGTTTAATTATAATGGGCAAAGCTGATGCCGTATTGGGAAAAATTGAGCGAGAAAAGGAAAATTTAACTGAAGCCTTTGTATTAGCCAAATGTTTAAAAAATCTCGATTTATGTCTTTTCATAGATATTTGTCTAAAAGTCAATGCAGAGGAAATGGAACTCAAGAAATCAATTATTTCTTCGGATATCAATTTTAGAAAGACCAGAATGTCACAGACAAAGCCATCTGGTCAGCAAACTCCTATAAAAAATTGATTAAAGGTAGAATAAAAAAAAAGAATATTATAATAAATAAATAACTACAATACAATACATGAAAAATGAGTTGGCAGCTTCTATTTTTCATTCTTTATTTTTATTTTTTTTTTTTTGTTATAAACTTCAACTTTCAGCATAAAGTTGAAAGTTGGTCTTAAGAAACAGGAAAAGTTGCAACGTATTTTGGGTTGGCTGCTTGTTGAATTTGGTTTTTGGCCCATTCAATCACGGTGAGTGCAAAGTGCAGTGCTGCCAACTTGTTTTCATTTATAAATATTGTATGGTACCTAAGGTTTGTCGGCTCCTATTTACCCGGCAACAAATTTTTTACTCCCAAACTTTTCTTCACTCCCAAGGAGCTAAGCGTAAATCAAGCTGGGCATCCTTTCCTCACTCTCTTTCCACTCGTCGTATCTCTTCAGTTGCTTGAGAGGTAGGAAGGGGAAGTTGCTTCACCATTCAGCACAAAAGACGCAAATAAATGAAGCCATTTGTTGTACTGTTAGCTGATTTTCAATGCAGAGGGTATAAGATGGAGACGACGACAGAATAACAGCAAGGTGGCAGGTGGTGAAACTTTTCCGACTCCACCCATTTTCATTCCAGTACTGGCGGCACCTGCCTTTGGAAAATTGTTAGCAATTTCCATTAGTTGCTTGTCATTTAAATTTTTCGCCGCTTTTCGTGTTGTTGTTTCCTTTTCGTTTTGCCCTTAAAACGAAAACTTTCCTTTTTTTCTCACCCCTTAACCCTCCTTTTTTCCTTGCATTTTGACTTTTGGCTTTCTGGTTAACTGGGCTGACTGCAATGGGGCTGTGTATGTGTGTGTGTGTGTGTAGGGCGGGGCGTGGCAGGGCAGGTGTCGACTAACTTTGGTGGCTCTAGATTTAACTTTACGTATTTTCTGTTTTTATTTCAGTTTACTTTCTTTTTTTTTTTGGCCTATACAAATGATGAACATGCAACGGAAGTGGATAATTTGCCAACGGAAATCATTTGTCGCCTTTTTGTCAGTTGTAAATTGTAGAATATTTTCACCTGCCACTGTCTTAGATTAATTAGATGAAATGCTTTAGATTGACAAATTGCAGACTAACTAATACTTCACCTATCCCCAATCACAACATTTGGCACCTTTTCTGACTATTGGCATCTCCGTTTTATTATTACCTGTTAAAAGCTAACTTTAACCATCCAATTAAAGCCGTAAATTGCATGCATTCTTTGCAAAACAAAACAACAAAATGAAACAGGAGCCACATCAACAGGCAATGTCTTCCTTTTATTTCTCATCCTTTTTCTTGTTCATGCTGATGCCTTTGTATATATTTTTCTGCAGGAAAATTACACAAAAGCCAAAATAAGAACAAAAAGAATGTAAGAAGAAAAACAAAACAGGCCTGGCAACTAAAACTGCAACTCAACTTTGTAGACAGACCGGAGGCAGTTCTCTTGTTGTTGTTGCTGTTCCTGCTGCTGATGCTGGCGACAAGAACGATGCATGCCATAAAAAAAAAAAAAAGAAAATGGAAAAACGGCAACAAGAGAAAATTGTTGGCAAGCAATTAAAAGCGCAGCAAGGCAAATAAATGCCCACGCCCACAGACGACGATCAAGTTTGAAAAACGCCCAAGACCCTAACATTTTGTAATAGACTTAAGCTTAAACGAAGTCATCTGCGTCTTCATCGGTCTTGTATAGTTGTTGCCAACTTGACGTACTAGCTGACTAATTAGTCATAAAATTACATGACCCCAGGACGAGAAAAGTCACATACAAAGCACCAGCAAACAGGAGGAGCTGGAGCAGAACAGCAACCAAGTCAAAGTGGAAAGTGCAAAGAGCCGACGGAAGTAGTTGGCGCCTGACGGAAATGCGTGCCTCTGTCCCAGTTGGCCGCTTGAGGACCCATCCCCCTTTTCCGTATATACCAGAATTCATTCTGGTCTACTCCCACACCAACCCCTCTCTCTCTCTCTCCCTCTCTCTCTCTCTCTCTCTCTATTCACAATGCTTATATGCTTGGGGCGTTTGGTCTGCCACTAATTGCTGATTTCCCCTTAACTCTGGCAAAGGCAATTTTCTGTGGTACCCTAGAGATGGACAATGTATCATTTGAAACAGACAATCCTAACTCCCAATCCTGTATTGAATTACCAAAGAACTTTAATTCAAAAACTTTAAATTGGATGGATTTCGACTATCAACTTCAGTAGTCACGCTGCCATCACTAAGTGGAACATAGGATACAAAAACAGAGGCGAGGCCGCACATTTGCCACATCACTTATTAGCTTTATTGCTTTTAACAATTTCAACTTCCACTTCCTGCAACTGGATGGCAGCTAAAACGTGTGCTGATTAGTGGCCCAGTCCTTTTCTAAACCGCTCTGTAGCCATAAATTCCTGTGGTGCAGCAGGCAAAATTGCAGCCACAAGAAGTGAGAAAAAGCACATGCAACATTTAACATTGCAGACAATTTATAAGGCCGTTCATAGCAAAAGGGAAAAGACGATGTCAGGACACAAGATAGGCACACACACCCACACACACATACACCACTTGGCATTCTTGTACAATGCGAACACACAACTTGTCCTGCAAAAAGTATTTTGCTGTTCACTTTTTCTTTTTTTATTGTAGTTTCAAATTCAACATTTAAGCCACTTATGGGCCAGCTAAACTGGCATTTCAAAAGGCAAAGGACAGAACAATGCAGGTTGCCAAGATTTATGTCCAGGATCTCCCACACAATATAGGTAATAAGCAGCGACAATCATTTTGGTTCACAGTAAAGTTGCAAAGCAGAAACCTCGAAAAAAAACAAATTGTTTTTTAAAAGTTATTCCAATATGTCTGCCTTTTAAGATTTAAACACAAGAAAATCCTCTCCTACCACTTTCCTTTTAAATTAGTTTAAATCAGTCTTGTCTCTTTCTAAAATTATATTATAGTTAAAGTTAGTTGCAATTTCCATTGAAACAAATAAAGTAAATGGCTACAGGGTTGAACCTTTTCGGCCACAACTAAAACAGGCAGAAGATAGATCTTTTGACTGCAATTGTTAAAATCTGCGGAAAATTGGATTCTTTGGTTAAACTATTTATGAAACATGGCCAGAATTAAATTATATTGTTGGCCCACAGCTCACATTTTTAAATTGCAATTCTGCGTAATTTCTTTCAACTGCGCAACATGAAAAAGGTGGACAGCTCAGGGACACAAAGAACATGCTTGGCTTAAGGATTAAGCTATACGAAAATCGTACATATATATACAGAAGTTTATTTGTATATATGGCGTGTATATAGAGGGAGAAAAACCAAAACAAAAAGAGTCCTTCGATTGCGTGGCAGTCATCAACTGCAAGTGACAGGCTCCGTATGTTAGCATTGTGGTCCGTGTCAAGATAATAAACTTGCTCGACAAGCTCAGAAATCATTTTTCAGTTTTTTAGAATGAAAATGTACAAAGGAAACGTTTTTTTACAATATATATATAATATATATATATATAAAATATTATATATACAGCAGAGAAAACTCTGGAAACGAATCTTTGAGAACGAAAATGATTGCTAGCAGAACTAAAATTTCTGTCAATGGATATTAATTAGTTAGTAAACATATTGTTCTTAAATTAGAAATATTTTTTAATGTTAACCTAAAGGTTTTTACTTTTAACCAATTTCGATTTGTTATTTTCTTCATTCATTTTTGAATTTATTATTCAACTTTTAGCTAAATTTACATTTAACATTTTACATTTAATTATATGTAATTTTTATTTAATATTAAAACTTTTTTGCTATTTTCAAAGAGTTTTAAAAATTATCCTTTTATTTAGATGACCAATTGTATTTGATATAAAAATACGTTTTAATTAAATGTACTCTTGTTGCAAAGAATCTTTGCAGGATGTCAACAATAAGATAAAAAAGAATATATTTTTGAAAAATTTCCAAAATTCCCATTGTCGTCGTTGGAAATATCCTGCAGTTTGATTTCTTTGTCTTTTGAGACAAAAGCTGGCATATTCTTGATATATACATACATATATAAATATAATAAAATACCTCATTCTTGTGCTCCAGACTATTTATACTGCCCCATGCCGTTGCCCTCTTTAACACCATTCCAAAGATTGATTTCTTCCAAAAAATAAAGTAAATCAAATGAGTTCGCATGTCGCTGACAGATACCATTGAATGCAAACGCTGCTAGAAAAGAAATCGTATATGTACCTATATAACTAGAATAGATTTAAGACAGGCCCAAAGACAATTTAGGGCGTGACCTGACTGAACAACTGACGGATGTACTTTAACTCCACTTTTACATTTTAATCAGCGACTGACAACGAATAACTATTTAACGGAAGGAAAAAAAACACACACACACACATACAAAAAGCGAAGTGTAATAGTGTGCTCCCTTCAGCCCCTCTCTTGTTAGGAAAATGAAAGGAATGAAATAAAATAAAAAAGGATCACGATGAATTTGATAAGCCATGGGTGATAAGGCGTCGGCGGCAGCGGCAGTGGCATTGGCGGTGGCAGACGTTCAGTTCACTTCAAAATGGCGTCACAAAATACATTTTGAAACGAGCAGCGAAAACGTGAGTTGATTAGCAATAACCTCGCCTGTCTTTAATGTTGGTGTGGGTGTGTGTGTGTGTGTGTATGCAACGCCATTTTGTTTCATAGCCGAGACAAGTTTAATGGTTTGGCTCTTAAAAGGTTTTCCGCTCGCGACGTTAGTGAGAGGGATACTAAAAAAAAAAAAGGATGCTGCTTAAAAGGGAAGAAAAAATGGAGGAAAGAGTCAAGAGAAACGAAGCATTGCGTACATCAAGATATATACGGGAAACACGTTGCGGCCATATGTCAGAGACGCTTTTATTAATATTTTATACAAAACGAGAAGAAAAAAACAACAAAACAACAACAAAAGCAATGGTAATAAAAACAACAACACCAATACCAATAACACAAAAAGGGAAATAGAAAACAAACGTATTTGTATTTTCATTTTCAATTGTTTTTGTTTCATCGGCAAGTTGACGAGCTTCGAATGAAAATTGCCAGCACATATTGACGTAATGGCTGAAACACTTTTTCCACGCATTTTATTTTCAATTAAATGCTTTTGCAATTGTCAACAATTTCAATATAGTTTTATCACGCATGCATTACCATATATATATATATATATGCATATCGTATATATACCATAGCATGTTCATTTACGTACGGATGTATATATGTATTACATGTTATGCATAGTTTATATTTTTAATGGCTTTAATTTGCCAATGGCCTGCATTTGTTTGTATTTGAATGGATTACTAGTCATCTATATAAAAAAAATTAATATATGAACATATATAGCCAATTTTGCATGCACTTTTAACTTTCAATTGGCGACCATTATACTATTAAATATAGGGTATTAATGTAATTCCAGCTATTTTTTATGGCTTATATATAAAGTATTTATTCGTATATAAAACAACATATTAGTTATACCAGAAACCTTTCTCTGTGAGTGAGACTCTTTCCCTTTCTCCTTAGTTTCCATTCAAATTAGCTTTAGATTTTGGTCGATATTTCTTTTTATTTCATTACATTTCATGTATAAATTTATAGCCAAACTGAATATGCAAATGTATTTATATAGTATATTCACTTTTGTTATATCTAAATACTTTCTATTGAAATGTATAATCCATAAACTGGGTCAATATTTCAACTTTCATCATCTTTGGGAAATGACCAACCATTTCTTTTAAAACAAAAAAAAAAACAACCTTAAGGAAAAACATTAATTTTTGGTTTTTGTTGCCCAAACACACAAATCTTGGCTGACAAAAAACTCATCCGAATGAAAATGCCACTCAATAAACCAAAAAATGGTAAAATTTCAAGCACAGACATTGACAAAGTTCTTAAATATTGGCTATGCCAAAAACAGGACAAACAGAAATAGCTAAAAAACAAAAACAAAACAAAACAATAAAAAAATATAAGAGGGAGAAAAAAAAGGAAAACTGTAACGCAATGAAAACAAAAGGAAATTAAAAGCATAAATAAAAAGTCAACCCACATGCGGAAAAGTCATCCTGGTAGACGTTGAGTGGTTCTTTTCTTCTCTAAGAACAGCAACAAAAATGGCAACAACAACAACATCTCTGACAACAAGTGAAAATTATGAGTCAAAGCTTTTTGGATCCTGTGGCCAAAAGGAGTTGGGTATTGTAATTCATTTCAAACAAACAAACAAAGAACATAAAAAAAAAGAAAACTGAATGGAAGACTAGAAAAACGAGAATTAAATGCAAGAGCAACAACAACGACATACAACAACATCAACAACAACAACGGCGACAAAATGCAGTAAAAATTCAACACTTTTCCGGATTGAGAAAGGCCAGGAGACCAGGGCCAATGGCTGTAGAATGGGCAATGTCATGGTAGGATAAGGATTTGGAACAGGAGTAGGAGTAGAAGTAGCTAAAATACGAATTGGTGGGGTTTGAGGATTTTCTAGTCCGGTCGCCGTTGTCGCTTAACATAGATAAATTGCGTTAGAAAAAGAGGCGGTGTCCCTGGGTCCATTCGTATAATTCACTTTTGTCAGACTCATAAAAATTGTTGACTGACATTTGTTTGTGTTTCCCGTTTTAACATTTGTTGTTGCTATCCTTTGCTATGTTGCCATTTTCTCCTGATTTCGTGTCGTCGCGCTGCAGCCATCTTTTTCTTTTCTACTAGCCCACACACCAACACACACACATACACATACACTAAGTTTACTTTTCTTGCGGAAAGGGTAAATTAGTTTTGGCCACCATTTGGCAGCTTAGAATAGATCATAAAATATTAAATAATAAGAAAATATTTTTTTCTCAATTTGATCAAAAAATTAAAAGAAAAATTGCACAATTTCATATAAATTTAAAAATTTTCTAATATCCTATTAATTTTATAGAAATATAAATATAACTGTCAAGGATATATGTAAACATTACGACTTTGTTGAATTACCTTAGTTTCTCTGTTTGATTTTCTTCTTTTTTTTGTTGTTCTGTTTGATTTTCTTCTTTTTCTGTTGTTTTCTGTCTCGTTTCATGTTTCTGTCTCTTTTTGTCTTCGCATAAAGGAAAATTAGTGAGTTTCGTTGCAAAAATATAAAACATTCCCTTTTTACCATTTTATTTCCCCTTTTTTTCTCGCTTTATTCTCCTTTTTTTGGTGTATGTATGTGTTTGTGTGCATGTTTTTTGGGTGTTATGTTTTTGTGTTTCGTTTTGTTTCTTTGTTTTTTTTTTTTTGGTGCTTTTGACAGTTTCAGTTGTAGGTACATAATGACAAACGTTTCCGTTTTCAAATGGCCTGGTATAGAAAAAGTAAGTACAAAGCAACACAAAAAGAAAAACCATAAAAAACTCGTTTGATGTAAATAAAAATGCATACAATTTGCATAGTTCGAGTTCCTTTTTTTTTTGGGCTTGGCAAAGCAGTAGAAAAAAATAGTGGGAGAAGAACATGGCTTTTTTTGTTTAAACAAATGCAATTAATAGTCTCGAGTTTTATCTGACGCTTAAATGTGTATTTTTTATAAACATACTTTGTCACATCCTTATTGTTAACTTTTTGTTTACATTCCATGACATTGGATATTTTAATAATAATAAAAACATAAGCTGCAGGCCAATAATCTTAAATCTCAATTGTTAATCAAAAATTCAACTTAACAGAAGCATTTAAGATATTAAAATATGCTATAATTAAGATTCCATCAGCGTTGAAGGAATCTGTGTATGCAAAGATGGAATTTGCAAGGACACTAAAGAAACCTTATGAAAACATAGCAAGAATACCAATGAAAGGAAGGAAACAATTTGTCAAAGCAACTGCAAACTAGTTAAAACCAATTCATTACCCATTAATTTTTTATTACAGTTAAATGAATAAAAATAGAGTAAGTAAGAAGAATCAATCAATAAATTGCAATATCAAAATAGCTTAAAAGAATATAAAGAAATTTTTATCGACCTTTGGCAATGACAAACCTCTGTGGATTATAGCACATGCCAATCAGTGAATTGGCTAAAGTACCACCTCCGCATTCAATTCCCACACTTTGCCATTATTTTTAGAGTCAACATACAAAGTTCGTTTGGCATATTGAACTTTTAGCACCTCTAGTGGTCATTCCTTCCCCACATTCTACCAACACACACCACATAGCCCTTTCCTGTGCACTGTTGCACCTCGTTGGTTCTAACGAACCGCAGAACGTGGTCTGTTGCCGTCACAAATCAGAGCTAGAACGTGCATTCCCATGCCTTAGCCACTGTCCAATGCAACTGCGCTTATTAACAATCCTTGGAGAACTCTTCTTTCTCTTTTCTCAACTCCCTGAGTCTCCTCTCAGTGTTGCTCCGTTTCTCTTTTTCCTCTTTGCTCGTTTCGCATTAATGAAGTGCTCGTGTGAGCAAGTTGTTTCGTTTCTTTCTGCCGTTGATTACATGAGAAATTCATGTTGAAATTCAAATTTAAAACTTTCACACGATGGTAAAGTTTTATTCCGGAAAAACTGTTTTTTTTTTCACCTTGACTTCAACTGTATTCGTGTGGCTATTTTGTTTGATATAGAAGTAGTTAACTTTTAAGATTTCAAATATGTGCTTACTTTTATGTATGTATGTATATATAAAGTCCCAAGAGTAATATCTGTGCGATTTTTTTGCCCAATATTGTGCATTCAAATGTTATCAAGCATTTTCCATCTATTTTCGCGAATTCTTTCATTTTTTCTTTTTATTTCTGTTCTTTTGCCAACTGATTGAATTGTTACAACGTTTTACGTGTGCGGCATGGCAAGTGCATTGGCATTGGCAGCAAGGGAAAAATCAATTTGGCTGAAATAGATTGTCGAATTTCGGGTATAAATTTCAAAATGGTTTTGCAAAAGTTTTGTCTGGCTTTGGTCAGTGAAAATGATTTGGCAAAAGAAAAAAAAATTAAATTGAAATCAAATTTTTATAGTTGTGCCATATATTTATGTGTTATAAATGATGGGACTTTGGCTTTAGCTTTTTCAATAATCTATGCAGCGAAATTGGCAATGGATTAAAATTTGCAAATTATTAATAAATCAATTCTATATACTGATAAACTGATAAAAGCATTTATCTGTTGAGATCTTAAACTGGATTATTTATTTAATTTTTTTGTATTTAATCATAATACGATAGCCACCAAAGCAGCCACAAAATACAACGATCATTAGAGCAAAACCAGACAAACATAAAAATAAATTGGTGTGAGAGAAATGAAAATGAATTGGTTTACCCAACTAATGAATGAGTGAATGGACCACCTGCTAAACCACCCACATATGTATGAGGAAACGAATGAGCAGCTTCATTATACGTATTTGGATAAATGAATATTATGGTCATTGCTCATACGACGTGTATGACTGCTTGTGCGCCAGCTATTTCTATTGCTGCTGTTGCTAATTGTTTCAAAATGACAACGCAAATTTGGACAAATTCTATTGCAAACACACACACACACATATACACACTCAAAATAACCGAAAAATTTGTGTTAAATAAGCGAATAAAAGCGAATGAAAGTTTTTGCCACTTGCGTGCGTCCGTCCGGTGCGAATTGCTTTGGCCACGTTGTCGGTCATTTCCTGTTTTATTTTGTGCTAACTCATCATCGTCATCATAATCGTCATCATCATCATATTCATTGGCAACGTCATCATCATCATTATTGTCTGCGTGTCAGCGTGTTGTGTGGCAAGCATTAAATTTAAAGCCTGTTTTTGGGCGGCAAAGAAAATGGGTCTGAGAGATTCTTCCCTAAGTGTTGGCACGTTTCACGTTTATTTTTGGGTTTCATTTTCGTTTTCATTAAAAACGCTGTACTGCTTTTCGTATTCAATCCAACCCAAGAAAATTTGTTGATTACCTTACAAAGTTGCGTCCTGATTGCCTTCACGTGATAGGGACATTAGCATTTTATTTATATAGCCACCGCCCCACACCGTCACAATTCCCCGCTATCTACATATATCTCGCTCTCTCTCTCTCTCTCTCTCGCACTATATCTTGATTTTGCTTTATTCAATTTGCGAATGATATTTGCTTCTCAATATCACATACAGAGAACTCCATTATAGTTGACAGCCAAGACAAATTTATATAATGTCAACACAAAAGCTTTTTCCAACCGAAAACGAAGAACAAAAAAACAAGAAAAGAAAAAGGGAGAGAAAAAAAAAGAAAAAAAGAAGAGAATTTGTTTAACAACCACTTATTTAGATTATATTTGTTGATTTCCACTTATGGCGCACTTAATGGGAACATTGCCTCTGCCTTTCCCATTGGCTTTTCGCTACTCATATCTTGTGTATTTATCATGTATATATATATATATATACATATATATCTATCAGTATGTTGACATTTTCACCGAGCTCAGTTTCAGCTTCAGCCACTCAAACATGATTGATAATTCTGCTGATTCATGCGTGTAATTCAACTTTCTATACATATAATATATATACATATATATATATATATATTCTTGGGGTCAGAGACTTCTACAGTTCACTTCTGTTTTACTACAAAAAAAGTACAAAAAAAAAAATAAGAAAAATGCTGTTGGTAACTTATTTTTTTTATGATGATATTTAATTTTTTTCTAACCCTGATTTTATTTTCTTTACAATTTCATTTTAAATTAAGTTGAGTGTTCATTTTCAGGACCTAAGTAAGTTACTTGGCAAACCATTAAAATCTGGCTAATTAAAATTCAGCACGTTGCCAGCGTCAACCAGGCCGAGAGTCATAAGCCAAGCCATAAAACAGTCAGCACAGAAGCCATCAAAAATATTGTAACACATTTTGCCTATTAATTGTGAAAACCAGAACGAACAGTAGAAGCAAAAGTACAACCCGAACATGAAGTCCAAGTCCAAGTTTTACTCTTGCCACTGAATTCACAATTTCTCAACCCCATTCTCTCTCCTCACCTCACACCTTTGCCCTATGGATAAGGTGGTGGAATAACAGTAGAAGTCTGACACCTACCCAGTCCTTTGCACATAGTAATGGAATTTTGCAACATTGAAGACGAGTGTAGATAAAATGGGTTCGCCTGTCCAGCTGGTAGCCTTCAGCATGGTTTAATTCTGATTCTGCTTTTGCACTTCTTTAATAATGAAAATGAAAACTATAAACTCATTTGTGTATTGGGAAATCCAAAGTGGTTACGTGCTTCGTTGGAGGCGCAAAAAGGAGTGGGTGAGACCAATAGCAGCAGGTGTGGAATGAAAACTTTCTAAACAGGATAAAACTTTCAAGAACTGGAGACAAGAGAGTGATGCTGGTTTCTAAGAATTTGGTTTATCTATGTATTTATTTCTAAGTGTGTGTGTGTGTGTGTGTGCCCAATGAATATTTGTCTTATGATGGGATTAACCCTCGAATGGCAAAATGAAAGTAACATTTAAGGTCAAAATTTAATGTCATTCTGTTTTGTTTTGAAAATGTTGCTGAACTGAATTAATAGTACCACTTTCTCATTCTTTTTCATTTTAAATTATGTTTAAGTAATGTAGTTTTGGGTAAGCAACATGTGTGGAAAACTTATTAAGGAAATTTTAAATTTTCATCGTGACCCCAGTAGATTCTTTTAATATGAAACTGTTGAAAGGGTTAACAAACCCCTCACGCAATCGCAACACTTCTGACTGCCATTTGAGACAATATTTCAAATGCCTCATTCTATCTCCCTCACATTGTCTTTCTCTATTTCTCACTCTCTCGGTCTCTGTCTGATGCTCGCTTTCATAGTCAACCCGCATGTTGCCATGACAGTGCAAATAAATTGCAAAATTTGCCAACGCAAAATGTTCTAAGCAAAGTAAACAAAATACACGTAAGCAAATTGCACACACACACACACACATACACATACAAAGACACAGTTACTGGCAACACAATATATAAGATACAAAGATACAAAAACTTCAGTTCCCCAGTGTGGCACAGAGAAATGACGAGTACGCGACCTCCATTTTGTGTTGTTCGCCTGACTGACAGAGGATATGCGTTCCTCAAAAACGTTGAAACTGAAAAGTTCAACAATATTTATGGTAATTAAAATTGATTTGAAAAGTTTAGATTGTCTTCCCTTCTCTTTCGCTTGCATGCTTTCTTTCTCTCTCTTACTTTTACTTTCTGCTTCTGTATCTGTTTTTCCTCTTTCTCTCTCGCTCTCTCCGTTTCCCACAGCTCTTTCCCGCAATGTTACAAAGTGCAAATTTTGGCCACTCCCCACACAACACCCTAAGCCTTACTTTATTTGTATGTGTTTGTTTATATCTGTGTGTGTGTGTGTGACAAAACTTTCTAATTAAAGTTTTTCCAGTCAGAGCTCTAAGCAAAAGTTGCCAAGTTTTCACGTGTGTTTTGAATGTGTTTTCATTGTCGGCTTTTAGGCGCAGTACGTAATGCGTTTTCAAGTTGAATTTTAATTAGCCGATTGCAGAGCAAACAGCTAACAAACTTTATGGCCAATTGATTGGCCAACAAGTGAATGTAAATTGTACAAATCTCAATATTAATCTACCTCATACCTCATCTTCCTGCCACAGGGCAATCAAGTGACTCTGAAACACGTAAATTCATGGCAAAAGTAAATTTTATTCACTTGTTTAAAAAGAACAAACTTAATTCAATTCTTTTCGTTTTCAATTTATCCTCGTGACAAGCTCATCACGTGGTCTGAACGCCAATTCTGTCCAAATCAATCGATTCTATTCAATTTGAGAGATACGAAACAAAACTGCTGACAGTCGATTGCCAAAAAAAAAAAAAAAATATAAAATAAACGGTTGCTTGCAACCTTTTGGTTGTTGCATGCAACACACTTTTATACTATGGTTAGGTTATAGCAAATGGTATTTGATGGCAACGGAATTAACTTAACTGATGATATATAAAAAGTAAATAATATTAGAATTGATAAATAAATAGATTAATAAGTAGAAAAGTTAAGAGAAAAATACAGTTATTATTGTGCGAAATTATTTTATATTTAATTTGAAACTACATTTTTTATATATAGTAAAAATTTAAAATTTTTCTTTTTAAAGAAAGTACTTTCTCTTCAAATTACCATTATCTATTAACATTTTTGAAGGGCACCTGATTGATTCTAAGCTCTTAGTTAAAGTATAAAAACATTTTCTTTCAGTGTTCTGCTTTAATTTTTTATAAAGAGCTGTCCAATTATTATATTGTTATTTTATTGTAAAATCCACGTGCCTCAAATTCATTTCAATTAAATTAAATCATACCCCAATTTTATTTACAAACCCCAATGACGATGCATGATGGGAAAAAAATGTACCAAACGGATTTTAAGTATTTTCGTTTAACAGATCAATGAATTGGCTATATATTGTATATACATATATATATATAAAAGAAACTTGAATACATATCTTATATATATATAGTTATTTATTTATTTTATTTTACTTTATTGTTTGTGCTGGTTTCGATTGTGGCTCCTCCATTACCATTTCGGTTCTTTGCTTATTTATCTGTATGTATTTATGTATTTATTTATATTTATGTACGAATATAATACAAGGATAAAGGAGAAAGGATTGTTCTGCCTGGGTATGCCATTTGAGTGTTTTTTGTTGTTTTTGGTTGAAAGACAACGCTTGTCAAGGCATGGCATAAACATTGTTTATGGGCGGTGAGGGGAAACTCTTTCCGGTTGCTTTACAAATTGAAAATTAAAATTGAGTTGGCGATGAAATTTAGTTGAATCTTGTGAATGGGGCAAGTTTAATTTCTGCACTTATGAAGTGTTCAAGTTCAAGTAAAGAGACTGAAGAATATTCAGACAATGGTAAACATATCACGCTGTGTACTTCTGAACTTATTGGCCAACACTCTGATACCCAGTAGTCAAGGTGTAAGAGTATATTCAACATCTATGAAACACTCAAGCACCTTTATATAGAACTTAATTTAATCTCTCTCTTTGCTTAATATAAGCATATGCAATAAATGAACTGTACTTAGTTTACCTGCGAAGCAATTGTTAAGTCTCCATTTTATTGCTGGATATTTTCAAGTCGAGCATTTTCTAAAAATTTTAGAATTTTTTTTTGTACAACTTTATAAAGGAGTTTGTTGCTTGTTGACTTTTTTAACCAGCAGGTTCACAGGTAGAGGAGGAACCAAAAGGTAACGCCAAGTGGAAGGTAAGTTGCTATGCTCTTCCTTGTTGTAGCCACTTCCTGCTTGTGTTTTGACCAGGCCAAGACGAGGTCGCTTTGGCTGCCAATCTGTTTGCTCACGAACTTGCCCGATGGCTTTTTTTTTGTTTTTACTTATGCCCTGTGCCCGTTTACAACTTCCTGGTCATGCTTCTGGCCTTGCCTTTTGGCTGCCCTTCTTTTGGCCTGTCGTTGACTCTTTTTTTCTCTTTCTCTCTCTCACTCTCTCACTCTCTCTTATTCTCTTCTTTTTTCCACTTGTTTTTGTGTATTATGGCTATTGTTGTTGTTTTCTATATGCACCAGCTTGTTGTTCTTGGCCGCAAGTTTGTTTTTGGCTCCATCACATCAGACCCGCCACAAATTTCCCTTCAACTCCACTTCCTTTGTAATTAGCCGAAGAAAAAGGAAATAAACGTAGCCCCAAAATGTTTGTAACTTTAAGTTTTTGGTCTTGACGTTGCAGTTGCAGTTGCATGACCAAGTCGGGGCGCACTCGAAAGTCATAAAGTGCAAAAATTGTTACACTCAACTCAGGCAGAAATGAATTATGAAAGTTCTCTCTCTCTTTCTCCCTCTTACTTTTCGTCTCCATTCTTGCCACTTGCCTTTGTTGCAGCTAGTCGTAGTTAGCGGCAAGTAAATTGAGAGTGTAGAAAAAGAATGGGGGAAAACTTATTTCTTATTTCCTCTTTTCGTTTTCTTATTTTGCATTCCCAGTGAAAGTTTAGTTCAAAAGTAAATAAGTAATACAATTTGAATAGGCAACACAACTTGGCGAATTCTTGTTAGTCTCTTTAATTTATGAAACTTTAAAACAGATTTCACAATGCTTTTTAATTCGTTTTGCAAAAACTAAATTAGTTTGCTGATAAACAAAAAAAAAATATAACTTTATTTAATTTTAGCTGCAAGTTCATTCGCCTTTTTTAGAAACATTCATAGATATATGCTAAATCAAACAAAATACAATACAAAAACATTTTCAAAGTTTATGAGTTTTTTGTTTTGACTTATCAGACATACCACAGGCATCTTAACAATATGCTGTTAGCCAATTAATCTTTTGGCCGAGAAACTCTAGTCAACTCTACAGCTACTCTACAAATCCGGTTCGAATTAATGCGCTACCTGAAATTTATTATTATATCATTTTATTTATGAGGTTTCGCACACACACACGCACACACACATGTACACACACGCAAATACGCACATCACGGTGTTAAAAATCAACGCCAAATAATTTGCATAAATTGCAGATATATCAAAGTAAAATATAAAAAAAAAAAATAAAATAAAATTAAGCCAATAAAAGCCATGATGAAAATTGATATCAAGCTTTTTAGATGATATCTTTTCAGTCAGCTTGTAATTGGGCACTAATTTACTTTCACACCAATTTCCATGCAAATGAGAAGACACATCTGAACATAAAACCAGTTCCACTTCCTCGCCCTCTCACTTTTTTTTTCCACCTCCCACACCCCCCTCACCATCAGCCTCTTGTCAGCCGTTCAAATCAATTAGTGAAACGAAATAAAATCAATCTTTAAATACCACCCTCACGTATCGCGGAAGTCGGATATATAATTTATGCAAAATATATAACAACAAAAAATTACATTCATTCCCGGCAGGTGACATTCTTATCTTGGCCATGAACTTAGCCAATCTGAGTTCATTTTATCAGCTGTTGCTGACGTTCATAATGTTGCTGATGCTGCTTATGTTGTTGCCGTTGCTGTGACTGTTGCTACTGCTGGTTGCACTTTGCAAAACTTGAAAAACAGAACAAAAAATCTACTTGATTTAATTGGCCAAAATCATCACTGAACGATATGCAAGAAGAAGAAAAACACGAAACCCGTTGACTTGTCTCTTAATCCGGTTATTAAACTTTACACTGAACTACCAGTTATTTGGTGCAGGCAAACCAACTCACTCTTATCTTTAAAAGTGGTTCAATCGATTTTAGTTCCAACACATATGTATATATAAATAAATATACATACATAACAGACATCCAGACATATATACATAAATATATTTAGTGTTTATCGTGTATAAAAGCGATGAGCATGCGCAGCGCCGCTTTTAGTTCATTCAAAATTTTCAAGCTGTACAGTTGGAATACCAGATAATAAATCTACATAATATAATATTATTATTAATAAACAATCTTCAATAGTTTAAAGATATGTGGCTAAGAATCGTAAGTGTGGAAATTTACTGCATTTTGAATTCAACCTTAAACATTCAGATCTTATCTAGTCAAATGAAGGCGAGTTTTCGATTGGATACTAGTATTCTACGACTAGTTTCATTTTTGGTTTGATTTTTCATTCCAATTGAAACAGAAATTTGCATAATTAACCAATATTTGAATGGGATAATATATAATAAAATAAATCAATTAAAGAATTTATGAATATTATGCAACAAATGTTGCAAATAATTTATACATTTTGTGACTGTGTTTTACCAAATGTGTGAATCTGCAAAAAAAAAAAAATACGAACCATATATAAAGCACATAACAATTTTTATCTAAGAAGAAATTTGCATAAATTTGAAGCTCCATTAGTTTCATTAGCAACAATATGCTAATCTAATTTAAGAACGAATAATGACCTTTCTATCTTTAGAGCCATAAAGTGAAATGTTCTTCGATATTTCAAAAAGAATATTCTTGTATAAATTAAATTGATTAACATAACAAAACAAGGTTAGACTAAAAGGAGATCCCTTTCACACTTATGACATAAACGCATAAATTCCATTAAAATTGGAGGCCAAAAATGCTCCCACACTCGTCTTGACCATAATATTCAGTAAATATCTAACAATCGGACCATAACTAAATGTGATATAAAAAAAAACCAAATAGTTCATAAGCCTCAAACATGGATAACTTAATTATGCACAACCAACAAAAACTAACAATAATATTATATAAATAAAAAAAAAATTACCATTAATTTTAAAAAGTATTTCCCAACCATTGATTATTTTTTTTTTCTCTTTAGGTATTCATTGTAGCAGCTTTATTGCTCATTGGCCTCTGTCGAGCGGATGTGTCGGAAATAACAGCTCAAAAAGATGATCTATTGGTGCCGTTTAATGATTTATTGCCGCCACTTTTGGAGGAATCCCCAGCCACAACAACAACAATAGCAGAAGCAGCAGTATCAGGTACAAGAACAACGACAACCACAACGGTAAAACCGCAGACGACAACATTGATAACCAAACCCACAAAGAAATCCTATTATCAGCAAAAGCAAACACAGCTCGACAAGGAGGAGAAGTTGAAATCCGTTACCAATAAGCAGAATATACAACTGTTATCCCTAGACTTGTTGCCGCCATTCGAGGAGTCTCCGCAAACCAAACAGGAAGATAAACCAGAAGCATTGCCCTTAGGTAGCCAAACAGTTGCTACCCGGCAGCAACATGTCGCCAGAGTACAACCAATTGTTGCCAAAGTCCAGCCACAGGCACATGTAGCTAAACCGCAATTTGCACGCTTTGCCAGCGTTCCCGTTACCCCCCCAGTTGCCAGCCAACGGCTACCATCTTCACCAATTTTCTCACAGTTTTCCAACTATTTCCAGACAAGTACACCAAGACCGCGACGTGGTCCCCTGCCAACGCTAACGCCCTTTCCTCGTCATGTTAAAAAGTAGCTAATATTAATTAAATTAGATAAAACACAAACAAAACGATACAAGAAATGAAATAAATTAAAGATAAATTTTTGATAAATAATCTGCTTACAAATTGTGATTTAAGTTGAATGAAATTGTGTAACATTTAATTAATTAACTTCTAGACGGCCTGCATTTGTGGTCTACGAAGATAATTTAAAGACAAAAGCGGAATTGAAATACATCATCAGGTATTTAATTAATTGCCAACGCCAAATAACTTGATGCCGCTTTTAAATGACTGACACTGAACCGTGCTGTCACTACAAACGTTTTAGCCTTAAGCTAATAGACATGTTACCGCGTTTCTCTCTTCCCAACCAACTTCCCCTCCCCTTTAACTAACCACCTTGCCACGGGCCACCCTTTGTTATTCAATTCCGCCTCTTGACAGCTGATTCAACCTGCTAAATGCTAATTATTGCCTCGACAAATTTGGCGCCAAGTTGATGATGCTGCCGTCATACGAGCTGAGGCAAAATTTCTCGCATTGCATACTACAGTAGCAGCAATAGCAGCAGCAGCAACAGCATTAACGGCATCAGACTGCATTGAGGCTATAATCAAATCATTGCCAAACTGATTAGCCATATTTATGGGTCCCGTTTGTCACTCGTCGTCTTCTCCCGTTTGTCTTTGGGCCATGTCTGTCTGTCTGTCTGTCTGAGGGGGACGGCGTTAATTACACGACTGATTGACATTAATGCGACGCGGGTCAATTCAATGCAACAGCTGAATTCAAATTATACAATAACATTTTCCCCCATTTGATTAATGACATTAACATAAATTTATTAAGCTCATAATAAATGCTATTAATGCTATTGATAAACCTATCTTTATTTTTTAATACCCTGAACCACTATAGAGTAAAAAAGGGCGCATGAGATTAAATTAGATTTTGTCAGAGTTGGCGCCCAAAAGAAGATCGGAAAGATCGAAATTATTTTTGTTACTTCTTTGATTGATCGTAAAAATATTTATTTTTTGTGATAGAGTATCCAAAAGCTGGCTACCAATCCATCAAAGTTTTTGTTATAATTAATACTGATGGGCATTTAATAAATGTTACAACTTTGATCATTTTCTTTGTCCTTACTTTGATAAATGTTAATCAAAAATACAATTTAAACATCTATTTTCCCACTTTTATTTACATATAATTTATTCATTTATTTATCAAACACATACACACATATACATATATAAACTGGACGGACTTTTTGATTTGATTTCATTTTAGATAAGTGGAAAATTTGATTAAAATTTTTTGAGGTTTTTGTGTGTTTTTGGCAACTTTTTCAATTAAAGCGCAATTTTCATATAAATTGTATAAGCATTTACCCAATTGCCATGACAACTTTTTAAGCTAATGCAACAGCAATATAACAATTATATATGTATATATAAACTATAAGCTGAAACCTCGCTAATGTGAAGCTGTGTCACAATCATTTAATTCCGATTAAATGCGCTTCAACTAATTATAAAGCATAGCGGAATCATCCACTGATATTTCAGTTGGGAAAACAAATTGAGAGAGCTATATGATGGATAGAAAAACATTTGAATACTCTTTAAAATGAACTGTATACATTAAATAAATGAGAGTTAAGAAATCATATTTATAGAACAAATTTATTTTTAGCTTCCATAAACTGCTTAACTCACTTACACAAGAATTTCTTTTTACTGCATTTGCCAAAAATTACAGTAATCTTAAAATGAAAATTTCTGAACATTTTCTGTATTTTTGTATTCATTTTTTTGACTAAACAAAAGTTTTATCATTTAAAAAAAAAACAAACAAATCCGCTTTTTGGGATTTCTTTTTTTGGATTGACCAAAAGCCATTAAAGGATATGGAAAAGTTAATTGAAAAGTACAGTTTCCCTTTACAGTATGGAAGGGTATCTAAATGAAGCGGTCTCATTAAAAAAGTTTACCGTCTGATGCGTGGAAGGTCATTAGATGTCAGCCCTGGCATTGGAGGAGAGCCACCTCCAGCACTTCCCTCCAGTCACAACCCCCTGTTCCAACATTATCGTTATTTAACTCGCAGTTTTTTCCTTTTTCAATGTGGAAATGTTTGAAGCTGCATTAAAAATCGCTTTTAACAAATGGTGCCATAAGCTCTTAGGCAAACTTTTAATGTGCACATATACAGCCACACACACACACAGACACCATTTAGTTGCCATCATGTGAGAGCAAGATTTATGTGGCCAACGCGGCGTATGAGTGTTGAAAAAGTATTTTCAACTTTAACACACACAACTTCAAGTGGTCCCCGCAAAAATGAATAGAAAACTAGAGAGTTAGAGGAACAAGAACAATTATTTGTGTATATTAAAAATGTCTAGACACGGTCCACATTAGACAAACAACAAATATTTTGCCATTAAATTCGCATAAAGAATAGTAATAAACGAAGCAAAAAAAAAATAAATATAATCATAAACTTTATCAAATAAATTTAACCTTTACATAAGATTTTTTATCCAATATAAATCATTTCACTTAACAGTCACTTCTTGGAGGTAATTTAATTAAAATTTCACACTTGTTAATTTTCTTACGCAAGTGTCATGGAAAAACTGTAAAGACAATTTCTGTCATTTGTGCAGCTGTTGCGGATTGAATTAATGACCTCAATTTCCACCCACAATGTACATATAAATATGTATATATGTATATAATCGTAAAGTATTTGCGTGAATTTCAATTGATAGTGTAAATGAACCGGCTACTTCAACAACTGCTGCCTCTCTTAACTTTGAGAAGCTTTAAATTGAAATTGTTTTTCTTTTTCCGCCAACTTTTCTCATTGCAATGGCCATTTTCATTTTCCTCTACTGGCCATACAATAATAATTTTTAATATGAGCGTGTTACCAAAGCCCTCAACAGCAACGGCGATAATGATTATAAAGATGATGATGCTGATGATGGGGTTATCATCCATTTCCAGTTGACCACGCACACATATCACTTTAATTACAACTCATAACAAGGGACAGGAGCGAAAGGGAGATAGAGTAAGAGAGAGATACAAAAAAATTTGCATAAGAGATGCAAACGAAGGATGAATCCATTGAAATATTGATTGTTTAATCAATGTAGCCATTAACTGACAGACTGACAGTCGTACAGACCAAAGCATAGATGTTTTTCGCCTCAGTTACAATGAACGGAAATGAGTTTTAATGCGAAAATAATTGCATGTCATTGCACATGAAGAAGGAAGAACAATATTGTAGAAATGTTGACATATTTTATATCATTAAATTTCATTTCATATTTGCCTTCTGATGAATGACAAATATCAGTTGCTGATGTTGCTGTTGCAAATTGAATTTCAAAACCTTGACTCTTACATCAGTCAGTCTCTTTCTCGTGATTCATAACTTTCTCGTACTTTCTCCACCCACATAATTTTCTTTTTTTCATGTGCTTAATTGAAAAGCAAAAGTCACATGTCCATCTTTACTTTCTTTTCGACACATTTTCTGCTAAAGGATTATTACGGCCACAGCTTTGTTTTTTTTTTTATTCTTTGTCTCTTTTACTGGCCTTAAACGTGGCCTGTAAGGTAACGTAAATGATTTATTAGCCAACTTGCAAAATATCTTTGAGATAATTTTAAAGGTTTGACTTTAAATTTCGTGTTGGGTTTTATATTTTATTAAGTCCATTGATTGATATTACTAATTTCTGCAGGCAAACATATAATTTAATAAAAGTTGTAACTAATATTTCATTCTATATTTCTTGTTAACTAAAGTGTCAGCAATGTAATTATAAAAATGCCAACTGTTTCATTTAACCCTTTTATGATTTTTTTGATTATGTATTTCATCTATTGAAATTATCTCTTTTTACCCAAAAAATATCTAAATGAAATTACAAAAAACTACGCATGCATAATGAATGCCCAAACATCCGTCAATCATAAACTTTGATTACAAAAATTGTCTATGTTGCCCGACAAACAAATTTAGCAAAAATGACAAAATAGATTATCAACGAAAAATGAAACAAGAAATGAATTTGAGAGCCAGACAAAGTTATTCAATGCCAATCATTGAATACTCTATGTAGAAATGGTGCCATCATTCTCATAGGATGAGTCAATGTTATGAAGTATACCTTTACATTGAAAGAGTATTAAATAAAATCAAATAACCCAATTGACCGAGCCAATGGTCGAGCAAGAAAAATACGAGTATTTGACATTTAAATAAATAATTCATTCGTTCATTCATTCCAATTCCGATTCGAATACTGAGAGGGGACTCTAGTCGCATAGGTTTCAAGAGTATAGAACGGAGTTTTGCCTTCTTGGTTTGTGATTCCCTGATCTTGTGATACTTTGGTTTGGGTTTTCATAGAAATTATTAATAATGTATTTTATAACATTTCAAGGATTTTGGCACTCCGGCCACACGTTTCAGCAATTTCCGGGGCAACAAAACCGGAAAAATACTTGAAAATGTAATAAATTTTCAAGGCGTTTGGTGTCTACTCCACTTTGTCAAGGGTCGCCAGCTGTTTGTGGATGAGAGGAGTATTTTAAGGGGAAAAGGGGTCTAACTGTGAGTGCTTGACAAACTGTTGCCGGGGCCAAATCAATGACAAAAATTACACACGAATGGTTTAGGATATTTTTGTAAGACCTTCAACTTTTCCATTTACCTTTATGAATATCCTTGCAGCAGAAGAAGGAACAGCGGGTGCAAAAGGCCGAAAATTAATTTCTTCATCAAGTTTTCTTTGGCCTCGATTAAAATCCAGCAAAAAGGGCAATTCATTTCATTTCACTTTGTGACCTAAAGTTAAAATTTCAATTCAGTTAAGATGTAAGTTTCGTTGAAAACTTTCAACTGTTTGCAATTAAATTAAATGACTTTAATTGCCTAACGATGCCAATGAAAAGTGAGCACAGTTTTTTGCCAAAAGGCAATTTTCAATTTACAGCCTACCTCATCACCATCTGAAGTGAGGCAAATATTTCAAAATTAATATTAAATAACAGAAATCTTTAAGAAAATTGAAGGAAAGTCACCCTAACTGTATTAATATTAATTGCTGAAAGATTATACCTAGACATTCTATATATAGATATTTATATTTTGAAGACCTAAATCTATGCTTGAAATACAAAAATGTCTTTATTACCATAAATTTAAAGCTAATTTCTTTGTCAAGTTTTGTTTACTAAAAGTTTTTCATTTTGACTTCCAATTTATTTCCTTTAATTTTTCAAAAAGTCGAAAAGTCTTTTGTCAACTTAAACAGAAAAAAAAGAAATCAAAAAAAAAAAAAAAAGAACAGAAGAAAAATAAAAAGTATTTAACAGAATCAACAAAAAACATTAAGATGGACTTACCAACTCTACCTACCCTGGTCCATTTGCCTTCCTCAACCATCTTCAGCCACATCCACCACTCTGACCATTGCCGTTTAATAATGCGTTGAAATAAGACCAAATGAAATCAACAGACTCTTTGTATAAATTATTTTCCGCCTCGTAGACTCACAGACAAAAAACCAAAAAACCAAAAAAAAAAAAAAAAAAAAAAAATAACACCAGAGAGAGAGAAAAGAACAAAAACAGTGAGCTAAAAATCAAAACTCCCCCGTACTCTCAACACTGCCACGTGCTGCTTGGCTTTCTTCATCTTGGAGGTCAAAAAATGAACAAAAATCAATGGCGGCCACTGACGATACTTAGCTGAAAAAGACCATTAACAAAGTAAACAGCTGCAAGAACTGTCCTTCCCCCCTTAAAAGTCTGTGAAAATGGGCCAAAGAATTGCGTCGAGTCAGCACCAGTCCAAAGAAGTAAAAAGTAAGAAAGAAAAAAAAAAAAGAAATAACAAAATAAAATGAAAAAAAATACTCAAGTTGAAGAAAGAAAATTGAAAAATTGAAATATTTTCTTTGTTTTGACACCTCATTGTGTAACAGGAAAAAATGGTTCTTAAAGCAAAGACTTTAAACAATGTCAACATTTTTATATATACTATAATTTAGGAATTTTAAAATGGCACTAAAGATTCAAGCATTGTTATAAGAAATAGTTTATGAGCAAAAGAAGCATATAATATTGGAAATAAAATAATACAAATAAAAGAAACAAAATAAAATAAGGAATAAGAAAATAAAAGCAAAAGACACAAGATAAAATTAGGATTTAAAAACTAAGGAAAATAAGGAAAAATATTTCCCCAAAGAAATGATTCACAATCAAGCCGAACAAGTTATTTCATTTTTATAATATTAAGCAAGGCAAATTTGTAAATAACTATCAAATAAAAAAACATCGATCGCTCTTTTCAGTACTAACTTGAAATAAACTCAATTTTATATCGACTTAAAATCTTTTTAAAATATATTTTATAAGATAATTATAATTTCAAATTTTCATTATGTTTAATATCTTTATTTTTCCTCATTTTGCCCTCAGAAACGGTAAACCAAAGAGATAAATCTCACGGTATCCTAATCGATTTGTTGTTAGCAGCTGTTTTTTTCTAAGAGGAGGAGGCCGTTTGGTTGGTCTAGAGTCAAACCCCAAAACGGCGTATATCGGTTATTGAAATTGTCTCGCAGGTGTCATTAACGTTAGCCGCCCTGTTCTCCCATATTGTACCCATCATTTCTGGCAATGGCAAACACACACACACACCAGTAACGGGATGAGCAGCAGGTGCGTCCATTTTGTGGCCAGGTCGTAAGCGTAGCCAAGGCCGTGTGCCACTTGCCACACTCCCATGCCTCATTCTGTTTGTCTCTATGCCACTCTAAAGCTTTGGCATTGTCATTAATTTCGATTTATGGTCATTAAGCTGAAGGCTCCCCTGTATTAAATATGAGGGAAAAATATTTAATGAGTGAGTTTAATTTATGCATAATTCATTTTCCTTCTTATTTTGTGCTTTTTTCTTTTTGGTTTTTTTTTATTTTGTGCTCAGCTCATCCTTGGTGTCGATTTGCGTTTACAATTTTTAATTAATGTTTGCTCTAGGCCAAATCCTGTCCTCTAGCCGTTGCCTTAAATTCTAGCCCCACTTAAAGTTTGCCACGAAAAAAGACCAAAAAGAAACCAAAGTTTTCTTTTTTTTTGTTTCATTTTCTCTGCCTAAAGGCGACAAATTCCAAAAAAGAAAAGACGAAGAACCAAAAGGAAAATTATGAAAGAGTCGCAGTATATTTTCCTGCATACTTTTTCTCTTCTCTTTTTTTCTGTTCCCCCTTCTTTGCACAAATAACAAACCATAAATAATGTCATACGCTCCACACAAATGGCAGCCAATGTTGGCCACGCCCCCCGCGTCCTTTACTTTCTACTCGATGTGTTTGTCCTTTTTTTTTGGATTTCGTGTTTTTTCGTTTTGCTTTTAGGCCAAAAACTTTTTGAACTACTTGCACGTCTCTTTTTTGGTAGGTTTTTTTTTTTGTGAGGAAATTTTTGCTCCTTCTTCTATTTTTTTCTTTTTTTTTTGGATTTCTTCTTGCTCTGTTTTGGCAACCCTGCTGTTTTGTGTCTTCTTCTATTGCCGCTTCTTCTTCTTCGTTTTCTTGGGCTGCTTAGGGCTGTCTGCCACGCCTCCCGTTGCCAGTGTCGCTGGTTTATGTTGCCTGTGCTGTCGCGAGACTAAAACTTCAATAGGGCGAAAATGATAAATGGCTTCGGCCATGCTGCGTTTTCTTTTTACATATTTTTTACTTGTGTGTAAGAGAAACAGAGATATATAGAGAAAAAGAGAATGTGTGTGTGTGTGTGTGTATAGAAAAGACCGCATAATGTGTGAAAATAAAAATTGCCAAATTCATTTTCGCCCCACTTCACATTAGCAGCAAAAGTTTTTTTTTTCTTAAAAACAAAAAAAAAACACTCAGAATAATTTTTAATATTTAACATTAACTTAATAATCGGATCATAAACTTAGCTTTAATATCCAACTCTTTCTTTATCTCTTTCCATATTAACAAAGGGTTATGGTTGGAAAAATTGGGCAATTTTTTTATAATTTTGATGTATTTCCCATAAAATCGTAATTACTTCCCATATTTCTCTGAAATAAATTTAAATTGTTGTTTGAATTCAGTTTCATTCATTTTTCTGCTCTGCTAAAGAATTATTTCTTCTATCCTTAATTCCATTTTAATTTTGATATTTTAACATATTTCTTTCGTTCTTTCTAATTTGATCAATAATCTGTGTTGATATTTAAAATATCAACAAAAACCAAAGACCATCTGTAATAGTTAAAAGAACTAAATTTAAATTTTTATTAATTTTCATTTGTCTATATATCGTAATCTTCTTCGGATTTAGATTTATTTCTTTCCTAAACTCAAATTTCTCAACTTGGATCGAAATGTGTACGTCTTCCGTTCATGTTTACACAATTTAACCAGAAAATCCTTTTGTTTGCCGAATATGCTACTTTATCTCTCTTCCTCTCCCTCTCTCTCTATTCTCTGTGTGTGTGTGGGTTGTATTGTTCTTTCTGATTATGTGTGTGGGTCTGCATATGTGTCCTTAAATGTGCGAGTGTGTGTGTGTGGGTGTGGATGTGCCTTGTTCTAGTCTTAGCGATAATGATGTTTATTTAATGCATTTCAGGTGCAAGGTACTATTTGCCGTTTGACGTTTTGCGCGCGCCATAGTTTCTCGGATTTCTGGTGTCTCTCTCTCTCTCCTCCATTCCCCGTCCATGTCCAGCCCGTGGCTTTGCCTCTGCCACATTCTGTACCCGCTATCGGCAACACTAACGCCCTGAGTTGGGCATTGGATTATTGGAGAGCAAAGCGGAATGTGAGAAGTGCCATGGAGTGGAGTGGAATGGAATAGAGTGAAGAGTGCGGCATGTCGAGTGCTCATTATGCCAAACGTGGCGTCATTTCATTCGCCCGAGCAGCTGCAACGTGCATGCGATAAGCGAGAGCGTTAGCTCAATGTCATACACTGCGTATACGTAATGCCATGTCCTCATCCACAACCTAACTGTAGAAAAGCATTGTCCTTTTTGCAAATGCAACACACGTTTTCTGTGGCATTGCATTTATCGCACTACATTCTCCCACCCCTTCTGCCCTTTTACACTTTCCTCATAAATAATGCGCATAATCACATTTAAATAAGTAATTTAATTTGTGATTTTCACATATCGTTAAGTTCTTTAGCTCAGTGCTAAAGGAGCCAAATATAAATAGAGCTTCAATAATTCAATTAATTACTAAAAAATATATTTAGAAAAACAGTACAAAAATATAAGTAACAAATACTTATATGTACGTCCCTTCTTTTATAATAATTCTTGGCAATTAATGTAGAGAAAAATAAAGAGATTGATGCATAAATCAAATAACAGACGAAATAAACGAAATAATCGAAATAAATAAATAAAATATAATTTATTTGCTTGCTAAACATTGTAAAGATAAGCAAATAAATTATTAAACAATAGTTTATGCTGATGAAAGTTAACTACATAAAGTCATTAGTAACCAAGTCAAAATATAAAAAAAAAAAGTATTTTTTTTATTCTCAAGTAGTGCAAAATGATCTTATCAGTTCTTTAATAGTAATTGGGATCGCACGTTTTCAAGAGTTCCCGTAGTGTAGTGGTTATCACGTGTGCTTTACACGCACAAGGTCCCCGGTTCGATCCCGGGCGGGAACAGTAATTATTTATATTTTATTTTTTAATTTTTCTTTATTCTTTTTTTTATAGTTTTTCAATGAAATTTGCAAAGAATATGGCCAACATTTGTGAATCGAAAGTCTGTTGCACTGGCAAACCACAATTATTGCCCCCGTTCCCCCACTTTGTACAATTTTCACATTTTATTTACAGTATCGGTGGGTAGGGTGGGAGGTTTGAGTTTGGAATGATGAAACTTCTTGCATACTTTGCATTTTTATTGCACAACATCCGGTAACAAGC
Organism: Drosophila emarginata; assembly: GCA_037075365.1. Lineage (NCBI taxonomy): Eukaryota > Metazoa > Arthropoda > Insecta > Diptera > Drosophilidae > Drosophila > Drosophila emarginata. Next base: position 16,216,356 of record JBAMCD010000221.1, on the reverse strand, counting down.
ACTTTTATGGCATTCAACTGTGATCCCCCACAAAAGCCAACTCAGTAAGTCTGTCGACGATGCCATTACCACAGAACCAGGGCTGCAGGCAATTACAAACAGTTGTTTAACTGCTTGACTTAAAATGAATCTGTATATGTATATATATAAGTTTATATATTTGTGTATCTGTCGGCTGTAGCCGTCGTTTGTGGTTCACAGATTAAAGCGCCATCCGACATCCGTGGCTTCCGGATGAAGTGGACTCTGAGTTGACCGTTGCGCATGCGTCCCCACTGTTAGTCTGCTTGCCTGCAGGAAAAGAGTGCAACTCAATGGCATCCGATGTCATTGCGTTTCCGTTTCAGTTGGCAATTTATACAATTTTCATTGGATGTTGAATACAGAGTGTGGGTGGTTGAATATAGCAGAGAATCCCTCCTCTACGTTAAATTGATTTATAATTTTCCCCCATCGTACGCATTTTAACTCTTTCTGTTTTCCTGTGTGTACCACTTACTCATTCGTACGGCCACCATTCGGGTAGGTTTGGAATTAATTCACATTTTTTTTTCTTGCTTAACTCTTCTCACTGTTGAAGACCCACCGAATTATCCCTGACCGAGCTTCGAGTATGCTTTATGGCATCAAATGTATGCATACAATTTCAACGGCCTTTCGCCGTGTTTGTGTATGCATTTTCAACGCCAAATTGGCAACAACTTACGTCCCATAGCGGTGGATGGTGGATGAGGGGAGGCAAAAGATATTGAGCTTTTTATTTTAACTTTTTCTGCCTCCGCGGTTTTTAATTAAAAGTCAAAAGTTCAGCAATTGATATTGTAATCAATTTATGAGCGAACCTTCGCCGATTTTATTTACTGTCTGCACATTTTTTTTCTTGCTCTTTTACATCTTTATTATTATTTCTGTTGGTTCATGCAATTTTCCTTTAAATATTTTATTTTGTTGCTAAAATTATGGCAATACTTTGAGAGTAACTGCATATTTATGACTAGCAACTTTATAAACAAATGAATTGAGATAATCAATATTTTTGATTGATTTATCTCTTTGCATACAAAAATTAATAAAAATTAATAATTAATAATAAGTTTTTTTAATAAACATCAATTAAATCATTACAAAATATAAGAAAATATTTAATATTGTTTAAGAATATATAAAGAAATTTAGGCATGTAGAATTAGATATTAATCTTTGTGATGGATAATTAATAATTAAGTTCAATTAGAAAGAAAATAATATATCAAAGAATGCTTTATAATTCCAAAAGCTTTTCTTTTATTGCATTTAGTGCTGGATCTTTTGAATTGTCAATCTTTATTTCTTTACCTTTCACCTGAGTAATTTTACCTAAAGAAACTTATTAAGCTGCCTTCGTAAATTCTATACAAAATTTTCCCTTCATCGTCCTTGGCCTTGTTGAGACTGCTCCCCCAAACCATTTTAGCAAACACAAACACAGAGAGAAAACTCTAAAAGTAAATTTGTTTTCCTGCATATATTTCGAGTCACGTTTTTTTTTTTTGCCCTGCTCTCAAGTCATAATTTCTTTATATTACTGTCCTTGGCCTCTTTCACAGTTTTTTTTTTTCGTATATATTTTGTGTGTGTGCTCTTTGCGTTGCACACTTTGTACAACATTTTAATTACGCATTCAGTTGGCGCAGAGCGAAGCCTGGCATAAGGCAACTGCTCCTTCTGTTGATGGTGCTACTGCTGCAGTTGCACCCTTTGTTCAACATTTCGCGCTATTTATGCATAATTTGACCATTTTTAACCCCTCTCACCCTTTGGCTCTTATTTTTATTTATGCACAAACATTATTATAACTTTCGTTGTTGCCCAATGCGGGAGGGTGTAAGGGAAATAGGGAACGAAAAAAATTGTGCAAGTAACAACAGCTTGTATAAATGTTTGATGTGAAAGTTTTATGGTACCCTAAATGGGCATAAAATCTTAGTAATTCCCAAATATATCATAAAGATAAAAAACTATGTTTGCATATGTGTACATAGAGTGGTATGGAGAAATCTAGGCCTTCACTGTATTTGTGGCATAAAACACTTTTAAGTTTAATGGCAATTAACCTTTCGCGTTACAAAATTAAAATCATGAGCCAGAAATAACCCGCATATGCGGATCCATATAAATCTACACTAAAGAAGGGGGCCAAGATGCCAGTATGATAGTGCTGGGCAAAAAAAGAGGGTTGAAACGGCAGACATGACACGTATTTATAGCAACGCCAACGACCTCACTTTAGGCCACATTGCTAATACGCCATGTTGCCATGTCCCAGCTTTCTCTCTCTATCTCTCTCTCTCTACTTCTCTTTGTGTCTGTCTGTAGTAAATGTGAGTATGTGGCTTTGTTTTATGTGCTCGTAACACATACACACATAGACTTGAAGAAATTTTCAGCTGCATCTTTAGCCATTTCTTGGCAGTCACGCCCACAACCACATTTACTCCTTCATCTTGCTCTAAAGTTTTGTTGCCTTTTTTGCTGATTGTAACCAGAGTGAAACAGAGGCAATTCCTCCTGCATGCAGCTCGTAAATTGAATAAAAGTTCAAATGTTGGCAATTAATATAACGAAAAAGTTAATGTGTGTGTGGGTATGTGTTTGGTGTGTGTGTGTGTGCATATGAGAATATGTGTGTAGATAAACTTCAAATTGCAACTGCAAGTGAGCATCTGAGCCAACTATAATACTTGTGTATTCTCCCCAACCAACTGTGGCTTTTGTTTAAAAAACATGTATATATATTTATCTATCTGTCAGTACGTGCGTGTGTGTGTGTAGAGGTTTGTGTTAAACATGAGTGTGGATGGAAAAAGCTTTGCTCTAATATTAATTGTTGTATGTTCAGAAAAAAATGTAAATTGAAACTCTGAATAACAAAAAACTTTTCCAAATTAAGTTAACTGCATTGCTATAAACCTTTGGTTTTATATAGAAACTATATAGTTTAAAATACGTTAATGTTGCAGATTTAAATTTTAAAATTAACATCTATTGTTTGCAGTTTCTATCTGTATTCACCATTTTACTTAAACCAATTCAATTCCAATTAATTGACCATGTTTTGTTGACTGCCATACATTCTTGTTCTTTTTTGCCATCGGTATTGTGTGTATACACAACACACTCACTGTACCCACTTTTACTCCTCATTCCACATACCTCATTCACTGGTTCTGGCAATTCATTTGCTGAAAATTGTACGTGTTCTTGTATCTGACTGGCATTTACCGTTTCCTTTTAGCCTTTTGCCGAGATTGCGGCACACGCTAATTGCTTGAAACCATTCACCTCTCTCTCTCTCTCTCTCTCTATACCTTACTCTCCCTCCCATCTTGCCCATCAATTCTTTTGCACTTTGCAACTGTGGCGTATACGTAATGCAAGAAATGAGGATATCCAATGTAATGAAGTCTGAAAAACAAAGGCAAACTCCATGTTTATTTTTACAAAAAGTTATTACACATGTGCATTGTAGTTAACACTTGCTTTCATTGTTGTTGTAATTTAATTGTTGTATATACAAACATATCTCTGTTGGAAAGAATATACACAAAAACAAAGGAAAGAAAAAGAAAATATGAGAAATTGCTTTTGGGAACATTTTGTATTCATTATACTACATCTGCCTATGCCATTTGCTTGATCATAAACTTGATAGCTGTGCAAATTGTTTGAAGCAAACTTTAAATTGTTCTTGTTGTTTAGCAATGATTTGTGTGCCACAACATGTTCACACACAAACATACACACACACAGAATATTTGAAAAATCCTAATATTGTTGGAGAGTTTTATGGCCTTGCTTAATGTGCAGCGACTTTTTAATTATTTAAAGTGCAATACGTGGCGTATGCTTGATCTTGAATAAATGACAGCAATTTGCATTTTGAAAAGAAACAGAGAAAGAGAAATAAAGCGAAAACTGTTTACGCCAACAATCTTCAGGTCTCCCAAAACACGTTTTTAATTCCCAACAGTCAACAAACATGACTTGCTAGCCCATATTTGTTTAGCCACAAAGCGCACGAGGTTGAAAGGCAGAAGCCAGAAAGACAGAAACCAGCAGCAAAATAAGGCAAGAGCAAATCTAATTTCTAACAACACAAAAAAACTGCCTCCAAAATCAAGAAACATCAAGACAAGAAAAAAAAAGTATGCAATGCATGTGTGTGGCATAAATCAAAGCTAGACAATTTTGGCAAGGGAAAACACACACACACGCTTACTGAAGAGGAACGCAAAGGAAAGAAAAGCAAAAAAAAAATAGGAAAAAAAACAGAAACAGTTTGTTCGTGGTGAGGCAAAGAGAACTGTTGGGGGGAATGTAAAAGTAGAAATCAAATGTAAGTGACAAGCAGACAGCCCGACGCACACAAAACACATGTGCACCACACAGACACAAACAACTAACAAAAGAATGCTCTGACAGTGGGCATGAGGAGAGATGCTTATATTTTCAATATTTAAAACTCAAAAAGAAAAAAAAAACAACTTTAAATTGTTTAACAATTATGCTGAAATCATGTCAAAGGCATGCATAAAAAGGATATGTGACAATTTTAACCAGAGGCAAACTCTTTTAAAAGGATATGGTGCTGAAAATATGCAAGAACTTTAACGTTTTTTTTGTCTGTGAATCAATTAATATTTTTATTTATTATTTCAAATAATTTTTATCAACTTTCCTGCAGTTAAAGATATTTAAAGATCATCATTCAATTCAGTATTTATTCTATAGATATTATATTTTTGGACTTGGCATACAAAAGTATTAAAATATATAGAAGTTTTGTAATTTATTTACATATACAATCTGTTCTTAAGCAATAAGTAAATTTGAAGACTTCTATATTTTTATATTACAGCAAAACTATCTATTATTTATTAAATATTAAATACCATTTATATACAAATTTTTATATAATTAATTTTAGAATCTATCTGGAAAGTCCAAAATATGAAATCTTTCAAGTTCTTAATTTTGTAATTGGCCATTACACATTTCATAACTAGGGTAAAAATACTGTATTTGATTTACATTCCAAACCCAAGTCCAATTCAAACCCTAAAAAATATTATTGCATATAATAGTTACCATTTTTTAATTTTAAAACCTGTGTTAGACAACTGAAAGTAGTTAGAAAGCAACTTTATAAATGCAAGTAAAATTGCCATTTTTTCTAAACGTATTCGCTGTATTTTACTCCAGTGTCTTATCAAAAACCAATAAATTGCTGTCTGGCAACATGAGGGATCAAGGATCAGGCGACTGCCATGCGGCAGGAAGTTGCTTAACCTCAGTGTTTTTATACAATACTTTTATTTTGCTGGGCGAGAGGACGTGGCACTTTTAATCACTATGCGCGTTGGCTGCCACCAACCTTTCAGCCGGAAAAGCTATCCAGACAGTTAAGCATACAAAACATGTCAACAAAGTCGTCGTGTCGCGTCTAGCCAAATGAAAAAAAAATAAAGTAGATAGTAAAACTTTGCCCCACTGTATACTGTGGGTTCGGACAAGAACAGACAATGGCCTGAGTCATGTCAGAAACATACTGTTCGGTCAGATGGCTTCAGCCTTAGCATTTACCTCTGTCTATCGCATGGTTACTCACTTCACTTTGGTTAGTTGTCCCTTGAACTTCACTTGGGCAGTTTGAAAAGTTGGTTTTATTTATTAAATTAGGACCCTTGGTTGCTTTCCAGGCAAATCAAACCGATAAACATTTTGCATAATCTATTTGGTATGCCATGAATGTTTACTCACTTTATTCACCTGAATTCTAAGATGAATACACATAAATGCTTATGTCTGACTAACAATAAAGTGAATCCTATAACAATTGTCCGTATGATAAGTGGTCGCAAATTGCATTAGGCATTGCTTTGAATATGAATACAAATCATCATTTCTATTTACTTATGTAATTTATGATGCTTCGAATGTTCTGATGTTGCATTGAGAGACATTTGAAATTAAAATTTATTCTAGTTTCTTATAAGATATTATTTCCATAAAAGGGGTCCCTGGCAAGTTAACTGATTTAGTAATATTATTATTTTTTTTCCATAACTCATCAAGCACAATGTCTGTAAATTCTATGAAAAATAAAAATCTATATGAAGGATAAATGACTTTGTTATTCGACTTTTGCTACCGCAAACTCAATTTATTCGTTTAAGCTCTCCTCATGCCCTTCCCCGTGCCCAACTTACCGCATAAACCACAGAAACCACATGGGTATATTCCATCAGAAATAACCACAAAAAGGGAAACTAATGCACTTTACACACGAGAATATCTAGAGTCCTGTCATATGCTTGCCATTTAATATTTATTAATGGCCTTAACCAAGAGAGCAAAGAAAATAAAAATATGAGGGGAAAAAAAATGAACAAAAATTGGATGCATCAACGAACCAGTTAATAATAAATTGCCGCCTCAATAAGCACAACAACACAAAAGATATAAATTCAAGTTGAGCAATATATACTATATATGTATATACATATATAAAGCAAAACTATGCAAAGATACAGCTTGAGGTTTCTCTTTTTGCTTTCCCTCTGGTTAAGCAAAACATCAAACGCTTCATAAACGCGAAGCGGAGACCAAAACAGAAAAAATAAAAAGGAGAAACTTATGAGTCCCAGGGGAGATACTTGAGTGACTACACTGAACTGAAAAGAATTTTGAGACAAAAGCCACAGAGAATCGAGGCAAAAAAAAAAACCAAAACTATTTCTTTGCGCAGCGTTGTGGAAAATTAAAAACGGCACGGCTAGAAACTCTACTTTTTACATCGAATGAGCCCAAAATGACTGAACCGAGGAAGACCACCCATTGCTCCTGCCATCCAGCTACATCCGTTTATTAATAACTGCATCAAAAGAGTAATTTCGAGACCATGTCAAATCTAGACTTGTTCTAACGAACATTGATCCCAACATTTTATATACAAGTCACAAGTTATTTGATTCAATTGCCTGTCCGTCTCACTGTCTGCCAGCTCTAATCATCATTCGCGTTACGTATACGCCCGAGAGGCTGTCATAAATGCCATCTATTGATTTATTATGAATGGATAATGCTTGTTTAGGCCAAGAGAAAATGTAAATGACAGCACGATAAGTAAAGTGTTTTGCTCTATTTTTGCATTAGCATAAATTATTCTCAATCGGTTTGGACTATGTCAATTTGATGTAACATTTGATTGACAACAACACTCTAAAAGCTTGGCAACACTTTGAAATTAATTTAAAATATAATTAATTTAAATTTTCCATTTCCAAACCTATAAAAATATGAATAGGCTATAAATAGAAAACCTGGAGGTCCAAACTGTAATTTAAAATCATATTTTATTTAATATTTCCTCATTTTTCAATTGGAATTCTTTACTTTCATTACATGCAGAAAATAAATAAAATTTAAATTGTATTCAATTTACAAATACCTCACAAATAATCATTTTAATTACATATATGTTTTAAATACTTTCATAAAAATGATACACTAATTGTACTAGAACAAAAGCCAACTTAAAATATAATCTATATGTATATTGAAAGTAAACTATTTTCAATAATTTAATTCTCAATCAAAACTTTTAAAGCTTCATTTGTGTTATTTTTAATTATCTGAAATATTATATATAAAATGTTTGTGTGAAATTCAATATTGCTGTTGAAAATAAATTTCATTCACTATGTAAATTCTTGTTGAAAGACATATAAAGTTATATTATAAGAGTCAAACACAATGTAGATGCAACAATAATTGCAGCTGCTTCTTCAGATTGAATTCCAATTTTGCTGTTGCTGTTGCAGTTGCAGTTGCAGTATTGCAATTCTTCGCATTGATTAAAGTCAAAAGCAAGGCAAAGTGGCACAAGAATGCAATTGAAAGTGCTTAAAAGCGGCAATGCCAAATGTGCAATGGTTAGTTAAGGGATGGGAAACATAGAGGGCTGATGGTTAGATATAGGATAGAATAGGGTTGGGGGATTGGATAAACCGCTGCGAACATCATTTATAAAAATGGCTTGGCATTTGTGGATGCGGCCGTGCGGCGAACAGCGCGAAACCAAAACGCATTCAGGCAAACAATTGCAATTGTAATTGAGCCGAGACTCGACATGGCAGTGGAATCACTGTCTCTCTGTCTGTGTGTGGGTGTGTGGGGGTGTGTGTGTGTGGGGTGTGTAACTTCCCCTCCTCTACCTCTTTCTCTCTTCTCAGTGTATTTGTGCTCAGTTTAGCAGAGTAAAAGAGGAGATGAGAGAGATGAAGTAGGGTGTGGGGAAGGGGGTTCTGTTTGCATTGTTATTTCAACGTTGGTCGCTTAGTGGCAATAAAAAGAATGCGCATTCCATAGGGAAATTATGAAAGCGGATTTCTTTTGTTTAGAATCGTTTCTAGATTGCATTCAGCCATGTGTGTGAAAGAGCCAAAGCAAGAGATGAAAAGGAGGAGAAGGGGAATAGAGGGGTGAGTGGTCTTCTTTATAGCCATTTCTGTTCCTGCTTATTGCTAATGCCACTGCGCAACATCAGCAAAAAGCAGTTAGAGCCTCGCTTCATTTGAGGCCCTCTTGCCGTTGTCTAATGTTGATTACAGACATCAAATATTTAGTCATTTCATCTTATATTGTTTGTCTCTTTTCCCCCTACCACCCATTCTCTGTTTATGAATGCCCCTAATGTTATTCGAAGCGTATATTCAGGGTATCCTCTTAGTAGATTTAAATTACATATACTTAACAACGATTTTCATTTCAAATTTTTATTTCTTTTTAGTTTTTTTGAAGCATCAAAAGTTTAGTTATAACTTAAGAATATTATATATTTTATTATATGTTAAATGATTTTCCAATTGCTTCCCTTAGCGAATTACCGGAAAAAAATTCTGCATAAAAAGAGCAATGATTTTTAAGTCAAGTATCTTGCCAATTGACGGGAAAATGTGGGAAAATACACCAGAAAAAAAATTGCATTTAAAAGAAATTGACAAATAAATATACTACTATATCTATATTATGAATTTTATGAATTCAAACAAATGATATTCATAAAATGATTTATAAATTATAAAAAAAAGCATTGTTAATTTTAAAGAATTTAAATAAATAGTTTATATACAAAATATATGATTTATAAATTATTAATGCTCTAATTTTGAAGTAGCAGATATATATTTTAATAAGAATTTTCTTTCAGTGTAAAAATTGTATATGTAGTGTTCTTTCTTCACCACTCTCTTTATACTAACAAATGCCATACGAAAATCAAATTTTTTTTATGATTGAGCAGCCACGAAGCATGAAAATGCCATTTCCATTGCCATTGCCTTAGTTTTCTCTTGGATTGTGACAGGGAAAAAGTGGCAAAGAGTTTGGCGGTTGGGGGAGGTTTGGGGTGGTAAAATTGAATGTCTTGCTATATTTTGTATCTTGACGTTGCTTATGTGCAATATGACCAAGGAACGCACTTTGACTTTGATGGCAATTCAGTTTTTTTCTCTTTTCTTTTTTTTTTTTTGTATGGCTTGGCATCTTTGCTGATTTCATTTCCTCTTTAAGATTGCATCGCGAGAATATTATTTGCATCTGGGTGAATGACGGAGATGTAATGCAATGAAATGCTGTATGGGTCATAGGGGAAATCGAAGTATTATCAAGTGTATCAATTTGTATATTGTATGCTGTATAGTTGGGACATGGCACAAGGACAATGAACTGCAAAACTGATGACAACTCGCCTGATTGCACTTCATTAGGATTGGCCAGTGTTTGTATGGCAATCCAGAGGGGTAAGTTAGGGGTGAAACAGTAAATGGTTGGCCTGGCAATCAAATCATAGATTTATTTTGCAATTTTCTTAGATCTTTTAAAGTCACATTTTGCAAGTATTTTATAATGCTTCTTTTCTTTAAAGACAAACTCAATTTCCAATCGACTTCATACAATATCCGAGAAAGTGACATCAGGATAAATATAAAGAAACAGAAGGAGAGAGAAGGGAAAAGATAAAGATATAACAATGCAACGTTGATGCTTCTGCACAAAAACAAAAGGAATTAAGATAAATATTTTCACACGCGGCATTTTCACTGCTAATGAAATTTTGCTTTCAACTAAATTACTGTCTATCCTTCTCTCTCTCTCAATAACAAAAAAAAAAAAGGAAAATAAAATTAAATAAATGCAAGACACTTTTAGGTTAATTAAACTTGAATTGCAACAAACTGACTGCAAACGATGCACGAAGCTAAACTCTCCCAAAATAAAGTGAGTACATGTGAATAGTCTAGCAAGGGATGAGGAAACTGCCCCGGGGGCTTGTATCAGGGGTGTTGTAAGACAAAAAAAAAGAAACAAAAACTTCAGGAGTAGCCGCTGCCATGCTATGCCATGCCATGCCTTGTCCTTGTAATTGTTATTATAATGCTTGTCCTTTTCCGTTGTCCTTGCTGTTGTTGCATTGTCTGCCCCGTCTTGCATGGCACTTTCTACATAATTGTGCAACTGCCTTTTGTTGAATACATTTCCCATCCCCAACCTCATCTCCCCTCTACAACAAACCAAGATCTTTAAGGCACATGGACTAGAGTGTGTGTCCTGAGAATTAAATTCGCTGGCAATTCGCTTTGATCAAAATTTATAAAAGTCCAAAGTACATAATATTTTTTTAAATGACAAAGTAAACTATAAATAGTAATTCTTTTATTAATATCCTTGGGTTATGAAAAATTAAAAGTAATTTTATGATTCTCAAGATTTTCAGAACATGAATTTGTCAGGCAAGCACAGCTCGTGCCACTGAAATGTGCAAAAGTAAACAAAAGTGTTGCCAACTTGCCATAGACAAATACAAACAAGTAAGAACAAAAACACCAACACAACAAGATACATTTGGCCAAGTTCTATCTTCTTCTCTCTTCCCACTTTTCTCTTGTCTCTCTGTCTATCTTTGTTGCTCTTATTGCCTCTGTCTGGTGAGTGCAACAGCAAGTTTCCTTTTATGTCTGACTTTGGTTCTGACGGTTTCCCTTTGCTTATTATAATTGCCTACGTTTTGTTACCTCTTCCTTGTATACTTTTTAGCCTCGTTTTTGGGGTGTGGCACTCGAGAGTTTTTGGCAACAAATGTAAGCAACAGCAACAACATTGATGTCATTGGTTTTTTTATTTTGTTTTGTTTTACTTCATCTTCTTCGTATGTATTATTTTTTATACTCTTACTAAAAAGAAGCAGCACCGACGAAGAAAGCAAAGTATCTAAAATATGAGATAAAAAAGACTTTTTATTTTAATTAAATTATTTTTATTTAAGTCAAAAAAATGTCATATTCTTTAGTTTGAATAATATTTAATTTAATATCAATTTAAGGCAACAGAATTCTAATCCTTTTTTAAATTTTTGGTCTCTAATTAAGGATTTATTTAAAACCAGGATAATCTAGGGTATTTAAATTGCGTTATGTTTAAAGTAAGCTTAGCTCTTTGATTGTATATATATGTATGCATTTTGAAGTTTTGTCAGTTCTCAAATGCTTTGTTATGTCTATGTGGGTGTGTATCTGGTTGTGTATTACCCATTTTGGCAGCGCTTCTGTTGGGTTTGAACAAGTATTTTGTGGCTGATCCACACAGAACAATATAAAGAATAAATATAAGTAAAACCAAACCCAGTCAACATTATAACATAAAAATTAAATGCATATTGAAAAAAGAAAGATTTTATAAATTAAATCAAGTTGTTGCTGTTTGATGTAGCTGATTTCTTTCTTATTATAGATTTCTCATCGTAGAGAGCAAAGCTAGATTATCCATACTTTTAAATCAGATGACTATATAATATAGCTTTGGCTAATTATCCATTTCCAATTGCACAATGTAACCACTTCAAATTGAATTCAATATGCCATTTCTTGATGCCCATTCACAACAATTCACATAATTTGCTTATTGGGTTATATGCGATTATATATATATATATATATATATATATATATATATATATATATATATATATATCTATATATATATATATATATATATATATATATATATATATATGCATTATATATGTATGTAAGTTCGATATGTTGCCTGCCTGCAGTTGTTTCCAGTTGTCATTTGGTATATATTTTGGTTGTTGTCATTGTTGTCGTTATGGTTGCCATTTTCTATTGCATACAATTGCCTAATTGCTTTAAATGCATTTTAGCCGGAAGTGGTTTTACTTAAGCCGTTGGCATGTGCATACAGATACATTCAAACGCTAACACACAATTACACACAGATATACTCTAAGCATGCAAAATAAAGCTGGCAGATCCTTGTTTGTCCTTTACATTATGCTGTACTGCATATTGGTCGAGCATTATCTAGCATTTTGGTTTTTTGTTTCTGTTTTATTTATTTATTATTTATTTAAAGCTATTAGCCTGGCTTAGTCTTTTTTCTTTATCTTTGGCTTCTTTGTCTCTTACCCTAGTCATAATATTATTTACCAGTTTGTTTGCTTTGAGGCAATATCAAAATTTAAAAGAATTGTTTGCAAAAACAATAGCAGAAAGAAGTTCAATAAATAAAAGCCTAGACAAACATGATTTTTATTATTTTGTTTTTGTTCTTGTATGTTTTTGTTGTTGTTGTTGTTGTTGCTATTGTTGTTGTTGGTGGTGGTGACTTGTCAATGGTCCCTGGCTTGATATTTAATTGAAATCTGCTAGTTGATGATTGTTTTGTATGCAATTTCAATAAGCAATTAAATATGCATTGCATATATTGTTTGACTATTTTATCTTTCTATCTCTCTACACTATCCATCCCTTTCATCGCCCTCAATTACACTGAGAGAAAGAAGAGAATATATTTTAAAAGTATTTTGTTAATGTTTCAAGAAAGAAAATGAAAAAACATATTGAATAAGTTGATACTGTTGAAATAATTTTTTCTAAATTAAATATATACATAAGAACGTTTGGTTTAAATACCAATTAAATGTTGATTTATTTTAAATATTTGAAAGAGTTTTAATGTTTTTTTAGAATATTTAAAAAATGAATTTCACTTCTACAGCGATTCATTAATCACACTGTAAATAATATCAATTCTCAACTCTCCAATTTATCTCACCCATATTTATTTTTATTTCATTTTAATAGTTAAAATCTTTTAGTCATATAATTATCTTACTTTTCAACTTCTTAAACTTACAAATTTTCTTACAGTGTAGATATCATACTCATCTGTTTGTTATGGGGCTTTCGCTCTTTTGTGTTCTGGCTTAATGAATTTTGTGCCCTGCATAAATAAGATACAGGCAGAGGCAATTATTTGTTTAACATTTGCATTTGTCAATATTTATTTGTTGAGTTGTTGTTAGTGAGAAACGAGTCAAGGCAATAGATAAAAGGATTTCTTTTCCGGTTCGTTTTGTATGGGCAATTGTATCTTTTATGAAATATTCTCAAATCAAATTTCTTTAAATTTTGTTGCCTTATTTATTATCTAATAAAAGTCAACATCTGCTTCTCACATACGGCAAAGTTGCGCATTCATTTGCCACATATAAAATTGATTGTATTTTAAAACCTTCACGGAAAAGTGGCAAAAAGAAAAGAGAGAAAAAAAAGTGAAGAAGCCATAAAAGTATCTTACACTTTAAAAAGTGTGGCTTAGGCAAAAAGTTGGAAAGATCTTCTTGTTGGTTTGCTTATGCGTTGACATTTTTATGCGAATTTTATGGGAAAAAAGTGAATATGGCCGAAAGACAAAGCTAAGCTGCTTTTCAAATCGATAAAAATGCAAATTAAACACCACCAATGTGTCCATGTGTATGTGTGTGTGTGTGGTGTATGTGTCGATGATGAAAGAGATAGGGGCAAATGGTGGAGATGGCTCGTTAAAAGAAAAGCCAGGAGAAATTCAAGTGCCGGAAAATGGCTTTTGTTTAGAAAGGGGGAAAAACACACCCTTCGAACGAGTGAGCGCATGTGTATGTGTGTGTGTGTGTGTATGTATAAATTATACATATGTATATTCAAAAATGTCAAACGGAAACAAGTTGCCAAGTCAGCTTGGATGATGGAGCACATATCCTGGTCACAGGACAACCATAGAGCCTGCGCTTGCTTCTGGTGCATTCGAGCAACAAATGAAAATTGCAAAAATGATCGGAAATGACCAATTTGAAATAAAAATGTAGCCAACAACTGAGTGGCTAGATGGCCTGGTTATAAGTCTACGTGTGTGTAAGTATGTGGCAAAAGTTAACTGCTGCCTCAGACAGGGACAGACAAAACATGTCTATGCCTGTGCATGTATCTACGTGTGTGTGTGTGTGTGTGTGTGTGAACGGAACTCGAAGAGCTTGGCATGAACAGGCAAAGGAAGCAGACAGAATTTCAGTCGGAAAACTGCAGCAGACCTTTTTACATTTTTCATTTGTTTGAAATGTTAAAGTCAAGTGCAGAATTTCAAAAGAGATCATATCTTATATGCTATAAAAATATTGACAAATTACAAATTTGTCATAGACATTATCATGATCCGAGAAAATTTTGTCCTACATATGTGATGTTCCAAGGGTTTATTCACCTCGAGCCTGCCAAGTTGCCAAGTAATTCATCAAAAATAATATCACAAGACAACAATTGAAAAAAGTCTACATACGAAATAAATTAAAAATAATATTGCAAAGTCTGTGCGTCGCAATTATTGTACATATGGAAATATGAGAATTATATACATATTCAAAATGCATCCAACAGATACGCCTCAAGGCATTCTATTGGACAAAACACCAATTGTCTATGTCCGAGCTGGAAATTGAAACATAACAAAAGAAAGAAACAATAAAAATAATAAAGATTCTATGGATTAAAATGAGTGAAAGAAGTCTGTCATCCGTATTTAAAGTTTAAGAAAAACTTTGCAAATGATCTTCTTATTTTGCTTCAAAAGTGGTAAAGATTCCTCAAGTTTTTGAGTTGTTTAAATAAAATATACTTGAATGGATAAATCTTGAATTTTCCATAGAAAAGAAAAAATAAAATTTTTATAATTTTACTTTGCAATAAAATAAAGAAACTAAAACATAATTGATGGTAAATCTTTTTTTGAGTGAAAGTATTTAGAAGAATCTATAATTTTCCATAGAAACGTTTATTTTACTTTTTTTTACTTTTTCTATTATACATTTAAAAACATTTTTAGCTGTGCCCTTGTCCCATTTCATTTTTCTACAGTTTTCGTAAGGAAAAATGCAATTTGCTTGCAACAAGAACCAATTTTATTTTGCTTTCTCTTGTGGCCAAAAGTGTCAACAACTTGGTCAAGCAATTTAAAAAAAAAAAAAATTCGTTTGAAAGGCAACCCGTGTAGTAGAACAATTTTTTACAGTAGCTTTAAATATTGTTCGTTTTTTTCGTGTTATTTCAACAATTTACCCCACACATTGTTAACTATTTTATGCAGCTGCTGCTAGTTGTTACTTTTTCCTCCTTCGTTTCCTTTTTTTTTTTGGAAGGGGTGCGGAAGGCTTAGCACCCACTTTTTTAGTTGGTTTTGCTATGTTTTATTTTTATTAAGTTTTTAATTAATGTATGAGCAGTTTAAACTTGTAAAAGTCCTGTCATGATAAACTAAAACAATATTTCTCACTTGGGGGCCATGTCGACAGCTACAACTCTGCCTTTACTCCCCTTTCTATCCACCTCTTCCCCTATTGTCCGAGAATGGAATAAACCAAAGGAAAAGCTTTTCAAATAAATGAAGTTACAGGATAACAGAATGGTGGTACATATGTATGTATGTACATACATATACCTTTACACACATGCATGTAAAAGTGTTTGTGTGTGTGTGTGTGTGTGGGTTTTTGGTGTAGGTGTTCGTTTTAGGATGTGTTTTTATAGGATTGTGCCATTAAAATATTTGCATCTCATTATTCACTCTCTGGCAAAGTTGTTCTAAATGTTAAGTAAAGAATTGTTGCCCAAATGTATATATATATATATATATTTTTAGATATTTAAACTTTAAATACTAAATGATTGTTCAGTTCGATAATTTTTATATGTGTTTAATCAAATTATATTTGCAATATATAGCAGGAAAATAATAATATTAGTGAAAGTTAAATCTTATTTTTTTGGTTTGATATTTTTGCCATGGTAAGAGAACATTTCATATTACTTACAAATGCAGGTATACATGTATTTGTGCATATATCCATACTAATACATATAAAAAGAAATTCTACTATTTTATCTTGTTATTTCAAACTTCCATTTTTGCATGGTTTTACCCCTCTCCGAATATCTTATCAGACAAATTGAATTTGTGGTCAGCACCCAATGAGTGTGCTAAACCATTTGGCAAACAGACATCAAGCAGGACATTCACACAAATACACACACGCACACTAACACACATCGACGCACAACATGTGACAGTCATTTTTCAATGGCCTCATGAGGCAGGATGGCAGCATAGACTTGAGCATGCAACGTCTCTAATCCTTTATGCATTTACTATAGCAGACGGAGACCGACAAAACGAGAGAGAGAGAGGGAGAGAGAGGAGGGAGACCAACTCTGACCCCATTCACAGAATTCTCAAAGCCATCTATCAACAATGCACACAGGCACGCACGTATCCAGGACATTCACACAGGACATGGCCAAAAGTTTTGCACAATTAAAGTTTAAGTGTTGCACAAACTTTGACCAAGTCCTTCAGAGTGACAAAGAGTAAGACAGAGGGAGAAAAAAATGAGAATGAGACGGATATAGGGTAGAAGATAAATGCATAAATTTCGTTTTCATTATTTTAGTGTCTTACGAAACTGATTTTCGGTTTCCAAGTTAGAAATAACACCTTTCACAATGTGTAATTAAAAAGTTTTCCTCTTGCTGACAAAAATAATGAAATCGATTATAAGCAGACATTCCAACTGACTCCATGATTGCCACGCCTTCAGCCCTTTGCCTTCTGCCTTGAGGTGGTGCCCCTAGAGGGAACACTCAATGAAATTAAAAATATATTTTTTCAATTCTTTCTATATATACATATACATATATATAATTTCCTTTTTTTGTTTCGTAGCCTCCTGGCACCTCCTGCTGGCTGCCAATTGCATGCCTCTCCATTGTTTCCGTTCGTCTGTCAAATGCAGGCACTTTTTCGCTTTTTTCCGTATTCATTGCAGAAAAACTCTTGCAACATGAAAAACAAAGACCAAATGGAAAACGAACAAAATGAAAGAAAAAGAAAACTGTCAATAAAAAGCATTTTTATGCATTAATTACTTTGCATTTATCTTACTTGTGCTGCCTGTCAATCGAAAAAGTCTTGAAAAATATTAATTCAATTGGCTGAAGAATACTTTCTCCATTTTTTTGCTTACTTAAACAAATCGAAAGTACTGAATTAGCTTCTATGAAAATGATAATAAAAGTTTAAGATGCCATGATTGATAGAAGTCTTAAAAAAGTAACAAAAATAATTAGAAAGTAGTAGAATGTTTCTACTTTAGAAACATATAAAAGTTTTTATATATCAATAGAATTGGTTCGCATTACTCTTTCAATCGCAATGAAGAATTCTTTATATTTCTTTTCTATGATTAAGGATCAGTTCTTTAAGATCACGTAATTAAACAAAATATCCGGCACATTTAACATTAATATTAATCCATTGCAATGGATATTGCAACTACCCCACAGACATTATGTCATTGTTAATTAAGTACAACGAATGGATTTTGGTATAATAATAATGCGATATAAGTATGAACGAGTCGGCCTGTTATTGATTTAAGGTTAATCATACATTTAAATTTACATAAACTGTTATTAATAAAGGCGATTAAATGGCAAAAGAATGTCCAATAATATGCAAATTGTAAATACGTAATGAGAAAATAAGCTTAACGAAATGCATTGACATTTGATTTGTTCAAGACTTAAAATTTACAGTCAGATAGAAAAGTATTTTTTTAATATTTATTTGTTATTAAAATTCTTCAGAAATATATGAAGCTGGAAAAGAAGAAGAATCTGCAACCTTACGTCTATTTTCTTCTATTTCAAAAATTAAAAAAAAAAGAAATCTTAAATAACTTTTACAATTTTGGTATCTTTTAAAGATTTTAATATTTGATTAAAAAAATAGTGGCAAATCTATAAAACACATTAAATTTATATAAATAAATGTAGTTCTTAACGCTGTATTTTGGATTTATATATAAATTCGAATAAAGTTACAAGCTGTTTTTGCATTTTATTTCTTAATCGATCAGGATGCATGTTTTTTGGAATGAATATTCATTTCCTTTATAGACATTTCGCTGACTGTATTTCCTTTATTAATTGTATTTATTGTTAAGCCGATATATTTAATATTGACCCGTTTTGGTTATTGTTGTTGGTTCTCACGGCATTTTCACTATTAATTATTTTATTGCATAAAAAATTTTATTAACAATACACCAAAGTCATAAATAAATCTATAGAACACATTGCCAATAAGTATATAAATAAAATTGACAATAAATCATTATTAATGTGCCTTTTTTTTTTTTTAATTATGACATGACAAAATACGAAACATATAAGAATACATATACATACATTTGTATATATGTATATCCATAGATGACAAACGGACCACAGAAAATGGCTTTAAGTCGATGATGGGTAATGGGATCAACAAATGATGTGTGATAAAATATTTAAGATGCTCTTTAATTTCACATACACTCAACGGTCTTTGAATTTTCCACATCAATTGAGTGAAAACCGAATGAATGGATGAATGTATCTGATGCATTTGTGAAAACATTTTGCATTCAGAAACACCGCATGTGGCCAATTCATGTGGCAGTTTTACCATAGGCTTGCGTTTCTCCATTGCGGTTTGTCTGTTAGCAAATGGAAAATCCCAGTGGGTTTTCTCTGTCTCTTGATATGTTTCTTTTCTTATGTATGCCTTTCGGTCTTTTTTTGAACACACACACAAAAATTGCTATTCGTTGCGTTGCTCATACGACAGGTAAGCCCACTTTTACTCTAATCCAACAAAACACAAACACCTGTGTCATAAAGTTTAAATGCATTGCCGGGTCAAACAAAGTTTTTACGGTGTTTTAATCAAAAACCGAGCTATAACCGAAATGAAATCATTGAAGCGTTGCTTGTGGCAAGGTTTATAGTGGTGTGTGTGTCCGTATACATAAACAATATATGCATGTGAAAGTTCTCTTAAATTGAAAAAAAGAATTGTTATTTGGTGGAAATACAGTTGAGTTATTTAGCTCTTTTTATTGTTCAAAAATAAAAAAAAAATTTTAAACAAATCTATTT
The DNA here is from genome assembly GCA_037075365.1 of Drosophila emarginata. Taxonomy (NCBI): domain Eukaryota; kingdom Metazoa; phylum Arthropoda; class Insecta; order Diptera; family Drosophilidae; genus Drosophila; species Drosophila emarginata. The sequence continues at coordinate 16,196,947 of JBAMCD010000221.1, read as the reverse complement.
TTCTTTGTATTTTTTATATACTAACAAAAATAAAATGTCTAAAATTCGGTGTTTTATTATAGTGTTTATTTATACAAAATAAACAATTTTAAAGAAATTCATACAAAAAATAATTCAAAAAAGGTGGCCAAAACGGACTACTTCTATAGTTCCAAAAAAAAAAAGGCATTTTTTCGATTTACAATCAAACATTGATTAGCTTATAAATAATACCAACAATTTGATAGACTTACCAACTGATATCATTTGAAGGATATATTTCTCATCAGTTTCATTTTGGGTATCTTCATGCTTATTCGATACAAATAGTGATTACCATTAATTTTTATGAAAGACAAAGTCATCATTTGACATGAAAGTCACAATTCACATTGATACAATTTTATATTTTGGGGGATAGCAACATTTTCCCCTCTCGCGGAATAATTTTAATGTCATTTAGTGGAATGTCTAAGGAGATTGAGAGGTTGAGGGGTAAAGGGGGAGTACGTGGAAAATATTCTTGTTGACGTCTTCATCTGTACAGCTTAGCGGCGACAAATTCAGAGCTCTTGGTCACGCGTAGTCACTGTGGCAGTGGCATTTTGGGACAGACAATAACTTTCCCCTCTCGTTTAGCACATTTAGCTGGTTATTGTTTTAACATTTGCCCCCTTGCCATGGGTTTTCATGTCTGAGCTGCTCTTATCTTATCGTTATTAACGTTCGTTTTATTGTCATGCTGGTTGGTCTCCCGCTTTTCTCACTTTTTTCCCTCCTCTCCCTTTCCTTTGCCATGTTTGTTGTCTATTTGAACAGTGCTTTTTATTATGTCATTATTGTCATTTACTTTGGCTTTGGTTTTTCCTATGTACCAACCCTCTTTTGTCTCTTTCTGTTCTATGGCTGATCGCCAGTTTGGCTTGATTATTTGTGTCTTTTTTGGTTTGGTCTGTCAGCACATTATAGTGAATGTGGGCAGATTTCATTTAGAATTTCATTTGAATCAAGTCCTTTCTACATCTAACCCAACCCATCTTGGCCCCCTTTAATGACCATCAGTTGCTATATAGTCTTTGGTATTTTTATTGTGATTTACGTTATTTAGAGATTACTTTATGACCAATGTTTCTCAGTAAAGCAAAAGTTATGAGATATATATATATATTTATGTATATTATATATATGTACATATAATATTGTCATTTTAATGGTGATAATTTTTCCAATTAAAGACAAACTGATTTATATAAACAGTTTTCAAAAGGAATTCAATTGAAATTGTTATTAAATTTTCTCAAAATTCAATTAATTTTTCTACTAATTTATTATCAACTAAGTGAACATGAAATCACAAAGCAATAGCTAAACTCTGCCAATTTTTGTGTAGTCAGTGTGAAATGGAATTATTTTTTTTTTCTCTTTTTTTCTTTTTGTTTATGCTATTTAACTCATGATGGTAATTAATTTTATTTGAATTATATAATTTAATAAATGGCCAATGACTTTTTCAATTGGCACATTAATTTAATTGTAAATTTTGCTCATTATTAGTAACTAGTTCAAATGATTATTCAGTTCATGTTTATTGAACTGAAAGGAAGCGGTTTATTAGTTACATGAATTGCCATTAGTTTCGCATTAGACCAATGAACAAAAATAATGAGTGTATATTGCAATTTTGTCATAGATTTTCTTTTCACACAAAAAAAAAACCAAATAAAATAAACCTCACACCTTTTTCCAATATGGGCTTATTGCATGTCATGGGCGGAAGGCAGAAACTTTTATCCTGGGGCAATATGCATACATTTTCTCTATCACTTTGAAGTTGTATTCTATTTTGTGGTGGGAGAGGTGTGGAAAAAAAGAAAATACACACACAAAAATTGCCTTGTGAAAGTCGCAAATCTTGCAAGAACAGAGAAAAAAGGTGGACTTTTAAGTTGAAACCTAAACAAACATTGCATACTTTCACACCTATATAGATCTCGTGCAATAATGTTGGAAACAAGGCGTGTGAAAGTATTTCGATTTAGAAAATTTGAATTTGTCCAAAACAACATACAAGGACATTGTGTTCAGAAGACGAAAGTCATGAAAAGGTTAACTACACACAAAAAGCCAAACATTGTGTACCTGGCAACAAGTTTTTTTTATTGCTTACCAAATGAGCTGAGGAAGGTAAGTAAATATACACACACACACAAACAAACACACACATAAACACCCTACACTTACCCTTCATCCCATTGCCCTGTTAGTTGGCCAATTTCAACTTTCATATGCCATGCCATGAAGGTAGCAATAAAAATGCATTTTTTATTCGACTGGAGAATGGAGAGTATATATGTATATGTACGTGTTTTCTTGTGTGTGTGTGAGGGAATGTGTGTGAGAATGAGATTTATTTTGTTGTTCTTTTTCTCAAAGAAAAGGAGAACCTTTTTTTCTTTTTTTATTCTTTACTCTGTTCTTATCAAAAACGCAAAACGCGCATTTCTATTTCTTTGCGCTGAACTACGTGATTTGCAAATTTTCCAATTTTCCAGCCAGGGCCAAAAATAAAGTTACTCACTGTCTCGCTGTCTCTATAGCTCTCTTTCTCTGTCCCAGTCTCTACCACTATGTAGCCATATATTTCTCACCCTTTCACTCTCCCTTTCGCTGTTTCTCTCATATCAAGGCGAACACATGCGGTTGTCCACACGGCGAATGTTGGCTGCTATTTGATTTCTTTTTAGCAATTTTATTTGTTAGTCGCTATGCGTATTTTATATGTGCTTACAGTAAAGACTGTCAATAACAAACTGTTTCGATAATTTAAAGCTTATGTGCTTAATCTACAATCAAAATTCAACTTTTAATTTATAAACGCTTTAGCCAAAGAGTTTACAATATATAAGAACTTATTGCCGTCTTATTTGTTAAATAAATTTATAATTTTCTATTAACAGTTTCTATTTAAGCTTTTGTTATTTAAATGGTATTGAATACTTCCTAAGGCAATAACTTCTAAGCTATATTCTGAACTTACTTTTCTTTTGTTTATAACAATTCAAATTATTTTTATTTCAATTATTTTAACATATGAATTTAGTTAGTTGATTTAAGAAAAAAAAACGGCAACATACCAAGCCTGTCAGTTGCAGTTGGCGACTTCCACTCAATCGAAAAACTTTCCTTGGATGGCCCATTTCCGTTTTATATATTATTTTTGCATAACTTAAGCCAGCCACATGTTCTTTATGTCCTCGAACTGTCCACCTCTTTCATGTACTGGTAGCCCAACAAATGCAATTTAAGAGAAGGAGAAAAACGGAAGCAAAAATTAAATTGAAGAATAATTATTTTAAACTTTTACAATACTCTAAAAGAATTTTATGCCGATAAAAAGGTTTCAAATTTAATTTAAAATTTAAATAAATAAACTAAACTAAACTAAAATAAATATTTTAGTTTTGCCTTTGGTATTTAAAATAGAGACAAATCCTTGGACTTTTGAGGACTTGAACTTTATAATTTACAAAAAATTCTCAATTCATTATTTTTATTTTGTGGTCCTTGATAGAGAATTTTTACTGTATGCCTGTCACTAAATTTGGCTTTAGTTTTGTTTGCACTCTGGCAGCCAGCATTTGTATTGCATTTTATTTACGAGTTGTTGGCATCCTTGTTGTTGCTGCTGCTGTTGCTGTTGTTGTCGCTGCTGTTAGACCATTGCCATTGCATTTCCTTTACGCGATATGCACTTCCTGGTCTGATACCTCAACTTTGTATTTCCGCTATTTCTTGCCCTTTACTTGTTTTTTTTTTCTTCTATTTCTTTTTTGCTTAAGTCCCTTCCCTCCCTTGCCTACCATTCCTTGTTGTTGCTGGCAGAGCTAACCGAGATTTCTATTTTAGCGATGCCAAGGCTGAGCCCGAGGCAAATAAATATTGTTTTGGGAACACGCGAGTTTAAGATGTTCTTCTTTTCGCTGTCTGCCACACCATTTAATGTGTTTACCAGATAATCGAAATCTCGGTATTTGTTACTTATTTTCATTGGAATTGCATTGAAATAGCAACAGAGATGTATTTAAAGCTAAGGATTATGTGATACAATATCTGCGTTGAGCTTTAATCGTAAATTTCAGATATAGCCTCCATTAGTTGCCACTTAGCTGACCTGAAAATCCATTGTGCAAAGCTTTTAGTGCAACCTGCAACTCAATTATGTTGCAAGCATAAATTATTCACTTAAGTGTTTCGAATAATGTGAAAAATCCTGCCATCTTCAGGGGGCGACTCATTGAAGGAAAAACTCTTTTCTTACCTCTGAGAAAACACTTCGAGGTACACGAAACGCAACTCAATTTAAGCATAAATTTCATTTGGCCGAAAGTAATAACAACACACACATTCACACACACACATACATACTTTAATAACAAACATAATTTAAGTGCACATAAAATGACTAGCATGGCAACCGGAAAAACTGGTAAACTGAAGAACTCTTTCTCTCCTCACAAGCTTCTTTTTGCTCTTCTTTTCAGGGGGCTTGGCAAGGAATTATGCACTCTCAAGGATACGCTTGGCATTTTATGCACTACCCACTGAAGTGAACTTATTGAGTAATCAGCTTTAAAATTTTACTCCTTCTGCTTGCATTTTGCCTCCTGGCCGCCTGGCCATTTGTTTATTTCTTGGCCAGTGGTAACAAAAAGGAGGTATACCTCCATACCAGCATCGGCTGCATAAAATTCACAAAATGTATGCCAAGGCACGTGGCAGCTGAAAATGATTGCGCGACATGCCTGGTTTATGCATTTCGGTTGCCACGATTTATGTTGCTAGGCAACTACACCAAAAAAGATGCGGCTGACTATCCGGATGGTTGTGGGTGACCTGAAATAGTGAAGCTTCTTAGCATTTTGGTGAATGCATCGCATTGCTCTGTCGGAACAGAACATGGCATATAAGTGTTAATAGGTTTTTCCCGTCAGGATGGTACTAATCAGCAGCAACATGAACATAAGTTCACATATTTCACATAGTTTGGCAGATGAGACACATAAACCTACAAGGTGATATAAATAGTCGACTTGTCAGTACCAATTAGAAGCGTACAACATGGAAATGGAAGAAATATTAAAGAAATGTAAAGAAAAACTTGATATATAAATAACCAAATATTATTCAATAACTATAACCAGCTCAAGTCTAGGAAGTTGCAGGTAAGTCATAATTATATTTTTCTTTTCACTTAGATTGTTAATATGAAAAATATCTCATGTTAGTTAAAGTTACGATTTATTTTTCACACTTTTAAGTTAATTTTAATAATGAAATTTTTCAATTATATTTTAAATCTAAGTTCTTGAACTCAATCTCTTGGAAATTCGTAAAGTATAAATACTAAAGACTAAATACTAAAGAATAAATATAATGAAATAATACAGTTCAATTAAATTATAGATTAAAACTAAGTTTTTAAACTAAAACTGTTGGAAATCCAAGAAGTATAAATTTATAAGGATACTGAAATTTAATACATTACCGTTGAACAATTCACGACTAATGTTTATTTATTTTGGTTTCAAAAAAACTTATAAAATAATTTTAAGTATCTTCAATATTTCGAATCTTAATGAAACTGTTTCTACATTTTAAAAAAGAATTAACTGTTTTACTATTTTATTTCAGCCAACTTGCCATAAAACTGATATTCTTTAGAAACAGTTCGAAAATAATAAAACAAAACTTTAATTTATATATATACAACTGAAAGCTGTTACAAATTTTTATAAACTCTTCAATTGACTATAGCTAGTATTCTTTTAGCTAAATAAAGAAATTATTATATGAGTAAACATTTTATTCAAAAAACAGTTCTAGCTAAAAAAAATCTTAATTTTGTTCTTCTTTGTTTAATGCTTTGGTCTACTTTCTATCAGCTAAATATACTCACTGATACCCTAATGTTTGTTTTAAGGGCACAAACTATTATTTATTATTGTTAGCTGACCAACAGCAAACATAAATTAGACGCAGACAATGAACAATGTAGTGCGCCTGTTTGCATGCTATACATTTTTTCCACTTTTCGCCTGTCCCTCAGTCGGTGCATGCGTCTGTATGTGTGTGTATGTGTGTATTCCTTGGCATAGTATCTCTTACTTTCTCTTTGCTTTTGGTGTTATTCTTCGTCCTTTTTGGCGTTTTTTTTTTCTCTGCAGTTCGCCGACTCATTAAGCCCAGTAATGACACTTTAACGCTGTGAGCACGTTCTAAGCGCTGGCAATAATTCATGCCACTGAATGATTTGTGGCAGACACCACCAAAAAAAAAAAAAAAAGAGACGAAAAAACCCACACATATACATAAAAGAGAAACCGTTGTCTTACGTGTATATGGCAGACACAGCCATCGAATTTGGCCTTCGTTGAAGTGTGAACATAATTTGTTGGCATATTTTAACTAAATGTGTCGCTCGGTGATGAAACTTTTCTCGACCAGCTGCTACCACAGACAATGGAAAATTATTCGATATATTTTCCATGTTTACTTTTTTTTTAGCTTAAGGCTGATTGCTCTTTCCATTTAACATTAATATTTTCTTCTTAGCAATTTTATTTCATTTATCGTTTATTTTAAATATTATTTGTTGCATTAATTAAAATGACAACAGGATGTTAAAACAAATTGAACATTTCTCTTGTGAATTGTGCCTGCAGCGTGGCCAAGTATCGATTCGAGTGAGAAAACTGCATTGCAATCCAAATGGAAATGACTAAAATATACATTTGAAGAATAGCATAGACCTGTCACAAATTTTTATAAGACAAGAATCTAAATTTTGAATCAAATAACATATTTGATTGGGAATTCGCTGTATTTAAAATGTTGAATTTATTTCGGATATTTTAAGTTAAATTTATCTGAAAACTGTGAAAATGAGGTTTCAGTCATTTCATGAAAATTGCATTTTGGCCTTTGACTGAGCTTCAATAAATATTACAATATTTTAAAAAACCAGAGAAAAATGATTTCAAAATAATTATAGTTTGCATACAAATATATAAATTTCTTTTATAATATTTTCTAAAAAATAAATGATGATAAACTTTGTAAGTAATTTAAAAACCTATTTTAAGTTCTTAAATTAAAAGAAATTCATATATGAAAATTTAACTCAAAGTCAAAATAATTTCAGCTGCATTTTTAGATCTAAGTCACCATATTTTATTTAATTTACGGTAATATTGATTTATATCTATGGATATGTATTGGCTTATAATCGATTTATGACCTCAGGACTCAATGTCCAAGACTTCTGGCTGGTGTTGAGTAAATTTTACTTGAAATGTATTGGTCAGCAGCATTAAATATTTACTAAGCTTCATTTCTATGCAAATCCAATGCCAAATGTTGGATACCAAATACTTTGGACAGCAACAAACGTGCCAATAATGCTGCCAATGCAAACATATTCACAATAATTTGAACAATTTCTTTTTTTTCCCCCAAAGTGTGCCAAATATGCAAAAAGCAAAATAAAAAATAACCAAAATAGCCAAAACTTTAATGTGCCAGCCAGAACACACACACACAGAAACTTATTTATGTATGTATGTATGTGTGTATATAATATGGTCAGCAAGTAAAAAGATTCCATGGAGAGTGCTGTACAGGGCCAAAGCGACCACGGTCAGAAAAACCGCACCAAACTAATAATAACCAGCGAAGCCGCATAGAAAAACACAGACGAGGCGATAGAGAGAAAAGGATGGTGAATGTTTTAAGTGCGCCAAGTGTGGCATTGAGAGGATGGGCAAAGTGAGAAAATATGCAAGGAGAGGGGGACAGATGAGGGGTATGTGGTCAACAACATAGCAAACATAATTGCAACCACGAAATTTACAAATAGCTTTTAGTGTCAGCGTAAAATACACATAATACACACACACACACACACAGAGAGAAAGCAGACAGAGTAGACTGACTTACACCCACACATACACACTCAAAAGTAAATGCACTCAATGCACATTTCAGCCAAAGGCAAAAGCATGTTGCATACTTTTAGGAGTCGTACGAATATATCGTAAAACAAATGCACTGTCAAGTCAAAGAGCGAAGAGAAACAAACTGATGTTGGCCAGAAGTAATAGATGAAGAGCAAAGAGAGATGACAGCGGGGCAGGAAGTATAATAACTTTGCTGCTTTTGCACACTTGAGAGCACTGCCACATCTAATTTGTCATGGAACTGCAGCTAGAGCAAGAAAAAATGCAAAGCAGAATGACCAGACCAGACCAGACCCGACCCGAACCGACTGGAACAGAACACAGTAGTTCTGCCATTGGCCACTAATTAATGCGGCTTGTTTTGGCTCGCTGCCTGGATAATAACTCCCTGGTTCTCTCCCTCTCTCTCTGCCTTCCCCTTCGGCACTTGTCAAAACGGCTGCCCCCACACCATCTCGTTACTATCATTCCCATGGATGGGGGCCACGACATTTGGCGAAAAGCGACTGTCGAAAATATTCACTGCATGACCGCTGGCTGCACAATTAATTTTTCGCTTTTGCCACAGCGGCCGCACAGCTTTTGTAGCGCAACTTGTGTTAATTTGGAATGACCAGAAGTTTGGGCGTTAGTAGACGCCATTGCCGCATTTATTCAACTGTGCTGGGTTAACGCCCACAGTGCGTATACATTATATCCAATTGCTTGCATGCATGTTAATTAAACAATAGATTCGTTAATACCCTAACAAAAAGGGTAATCAAAAATAGTTTACCAATGGTTCACAAAGTTTACATGTTATAAAGACAATTTATTAAGTAAAAGGTAAAAAAAAACTAAATATTTTTGTACCTGAAAAGCAATATTTTTAATTATGTTAGATTGAAAATTCTATAAGGTCCGAAAATTATATAAAAGTTCCTACTTCACTTAACGAATCACAAGTCAATCTATTAAGTAAAATAAGTTTTCAAATTTTTAATAATATAAATTAATTAAATGAATTAGATTATTTCAGGTCATTTATGTACATATAAATTTTAAAAATATTTAATCAGAACATCATTCAATTTTCTATTTACATAAAAAAAAACAAGCTAGTCAAAAAGCAAAAATTTTTTAGCATCCTCATGCCAAAAGTTTTCTCATTACAAAATCGTTGCAAAAATAAATAAAAAACATAAAAACAAATAAGGGAGGAAAAAAGACAATGTCAATTTCAACCCTTGCCCCTTCTATCATACAGAATTTTTGGGCAAATGCAACAAGCAAGCAAACATTTTCAACAAAAGTAAAACAATGCTCAATAGTTTTCCTACCCCATTCATTTGCCATTTTGGCCAACTTTCGCTAAAGGCAAATATTGTAACACAAAAAAAAAAAAACACTAAAAGGGGAGCAAAAAAAATATTTGCCATACGATAAAAGTTAAAATAACACAAAAAATTGAAGTGCAATAAAAATATGCCAGATATACAGGAAATCTGAATAAAACATACTGACAAATAACTTGGATAAAATTAACTAAATTGCAATCCATTTGCTTTCCGCCTAGGGATGAAAGTGTTCGTCAAGAAAAAGTTGGGCCGACATGCAAATTTCCGCTTCTGTTATTTCCGTCAAAAGCTGTCGAAAAGCCAAGGTATACGCACACACACACACAATCACACATATGCAACATATATACATAGTATACATATGCAAATATTGCAACAACTTGTCAACACAGATGTGAAAAGACATAACCAGGAATGGGAGAGTATCATCTGCTTGAAGTCTGTAACTTTATTTCACTGTGAACTTTTGCTAATTATCTGCCTCGTACCTTGTTGCAAGTGTTGCACATTTTTATTTCATTTTCTTGTTACCATGTGCTTGTTGTTGCGGGTGCAAAATGTTTGAAACATTTACATTTCCGTTACGTAATTAATAGTTAAAACCAGGGCATGCTGACTGTTACGCTTTGACTTGAATAGTAAGTTTATTACCTGAAATGTTCTACATTAAGTTCTCTCGTATAAATTATAAAACTTTTCATTTTCATTACATGACAATCTTTGAGAAACATAATGACAACTCTGACTCTGAAATTAATTATAAAGATCTTGCCTCGCTGTAAATGAAAAGTCAAGGTAAAAATAAGTAAAAGACCATTTCCATCAAACATTTCAAAGTTAGGTAAAAACTATTGTTTCATTCATTCGTACAAAGCATTATTAACAATTCTAGAAACAAATGAAAATCTCATAGCTTATCCTCTTTTTGTGAGCTTGCTATTTTGCCTGGCTTACAGTATGAATAAATTGCAATTTCTCAATGAGCTTAACTCGAGAATTATGCAATTTCATAAATTAGAGATTGCCACTAATGCCAACTACATTTTTATTTTTTTGGCCAACCAATGCAAATCACTCAAAGGACTCAGAGCTAGATCTACATATATCAATTATAAAATTTTAAAAGTACCAAAAATCGGATTTGTGGCCCACTCCTTTTGGCCTAATATCCTTTTTGTGTGCACACATATATGTAGAATAATAATTGAAACAGTCATTCTCTTTATTCTCCATTATTCATTTTAGGTAAATTCAATTAAACCACAATGGGTAACAATAGACCAAAAGTAAAAATAAAAAAAATATATATGTACATATACATATATATATATATTTGCTGACGAGTTATATGGATGAAATTCAATTACAACCGCTAATGCCACTTGTATTGCCCTGAAGCTACTGACCACAGACTGTTCTGGCTCTAAATACCTGTAATCCGGTAAATTTAATTTGATCAAATGCTAAAATTGGACCACTGCCCTATTATAATTGTGGCGCTTTGTTTGTGTGTGAGTGTGTGAGTTTATATGTGTATGTATTGGACGCGTCAGGGTTTTTTATTTTCATGTTAAATGGCAACCGCAATGTAAAACCACAAACAAATATGATCGGACATACGACGACTGACTGCGATAAGCAACAACAGAAAACAAGCAAAAACAAAAAGAATACACGCACACACACACACACACACAGAGAGAGAGAGAGAGAAATATAACATTGCAAGTGGCAACATGGCGGATGAATATGGCTTATGCAAGCAAACACTCACACATGCACACATCCATCGTCACATGGACACATGCAAACATCAGAAAGCTTAAAACGAAAAAAAAAATCATGTTGCATACTTTTATGTGGTCGCATAAAAAACTCATCCCCCTGCCTATATACATATGTATCTATATATAATGTAAAAACAAGAAACTATACCATAACTACAACCAAATATGCTTAAGTTAACCAAACACAAACAAAAAATATATGAATATATATGTATATATATAATTGATCGAATTAAACAAGTGTCTAACCAGTTCCGTTGAAAACCAAAACGAAAAAAAAAAACACTACACAACAAATTAACCATTGAAATGCCAAAATTCTAACTTTTAAATAAAATGTATCTACAAAATAATAATAGAATAGAAAAAATTGAAAAATTTAAATCAAAATCAAATAACTATCGAGTATTGTAAATATTTAAAAATTGAAAAGTTTCAATTGTTGATTTTATGTAAGCCAATTTCTCTAATAAATGGCAACAAATTTTGTTGGCTACTGTAAGTGGTTTATTAAATTTTCGCACTTGTCAAATGAAATAATAATTAAAATGGCAAATTAAATTAGTTCAATTGTGTCTAGTTAATATACAACAGATCATTATTAATTATATCAAATTTCATTTTGAAAACCACTTTAAAGCATTTCAAAATTAATTTTATTTTTCATTTGAACATAGAAAAACAAAGATATGGATTTTTTTCAATTTCACAGACAGAAAACTAAAATTCTTTTAGCTGTTTGTGTTTTGTTTTTTTTTTTATAAGCCATATCCTTTGCTGAATCCTGACAGCAATGGTCATGCCATTGCCCCTTCCTGTCCTTCCGTTGGACAAATCTAACAACTAAAAATAAAGAAAAATGTAAATTTAACAAAAAATTTCCACGATTCAGCTTTCGTCAAATGAAATTTTCACGCCACTGATGAGCCGCACTGGCAAAACCGAAAACACGCATCTCTGGGTACGGGTAGAGAGCCGGAACCTCTGTTGGATTTACCACGCAAAACATTTCCCGATGGTCCAAAAACGACCCCCAAAAATGGGACGGAAAAAAAAAACAGATTAAAAACTTGCAAAAATTTTAATAGTATTCTTTTTTTTTTTAGTCTCTATCGTTTTCTCACTTACCCACCGCTTGCCTCTCTTTTACTCCTCCTCTGTCATCCTTACTTTCTCTCTGCGTGTTAATATTCTAGATTTTTGTTGTCGTCAGTGGCGTTGCGGAAATTGTTGTCCCCTTTGATTGTCAAGCGTTGGCTTACACACATAAATGTCACATCAGCATCTATAGAATTCGTCTGTGTATGTGTGTGTGAGTGCTGGTTTTAGGTGTGCTGATCCTGACACCCGACTACAAACAAAAAACAATGTCAGCTTTAGTGGGAAACTGTCCTTAAACTAAGGAATTAAACAAAGTCCAACATCAGAATAAGAATATTAAGTGTAAAACTTTGACTAACTGTAAAGTATTTAGAATTGCCATGAAAACTGTAAAATGTGGTAAATATTTGACATATTTTGGACTTAAATTCTAAGCTGGAAATAAAATAAAATTATACAATAAATATAAAAAAATACTAAAATTAAAATAGATTTTATAAGCCCAATTTCGAAAAGAATTTTATTATTTAAATGGATATTTGATAGCGAGCGGGGTCTTTAAGTTTTGAACTAAAATAAGAAACTTTCAATTACTTAAAAGAAAACTAAGAAATTGTTTTTATATTATTATTTATATTTTACTTTACCTACTTTTTAATTGTTGTTCTACTTACCTTATAAAGAGTTAAAGCAAATATGCCCCCATTATAAAAAAATATTTCCTGAAAACTTTCTCTAATTTTGAAGCATTTTAGCAACAATTTTCTCTTGTAATTCATTCAATTAGTTTAAAATCTTTTGTATATTAAATACCATTATTACTTTTACAATATTCATATAAAACATTTACATTTTTATTTAATAACAACTTAAAGTCCCAACATATACAAATCTATATATTTATACATAAATGTATGCAAAAATTCCTTTGATATTATATAATTAAAAAAAGCTAAAAGGGTGGATAACCGTTAAATAATATTACAATAAAACATATGTACAACATAATATTTACATAAACAAAAGCTATAGACCATATAAATTATACCACAATACCTACAGTTTGCCCTTCGTATAGAAACTGCTCCATATTGACAATTTCTCCGCTTCGGGCAGAGGTTTAAATTCAATTTTGTCGCTAATATTCAGACAATGGATATTTTCCTCACTATCCAATGGAGCAAATTTCAAAGATTTAATGCTCTCACAATTGGGATCACCGTGGGCAGCAAAATTTGTCCAAATGTCTATCATGGAACTTATGACTCGATAATCGGGTGAATCAGGAGCTGATTGATGTGACAACATGCTATGGAAAATGTAACACAAATCATCACCATGGCAAGCACCACGAATCTCATGGCCACAAAGAACAATTCTAATGGCATTGCCAAGCTTGGAATCATAATCGAAACGGTATAGATAAGTTGGAGCACTACTTTGACGTATTCTGTGTAGAACAGTGCGATAAATGGGATGCCAGAATTCACGATAAGATTCCAGTTCAAGGAACTTCATCATGTTGGACTGACTGCATTGCTCTTCACCGAAATAGGCACGTTTCAATTGCAAGCCGTAGTTCTCTCTCAGCTTAGGATCCAGATTGGGTCCCAAATCCCTTGGCAATAAGTTTTGACAGTTGCCAACCTCATCCAAAGTAGCCGGACGCCGAATGACCTCTGAAAGAAAAAATAATTCCAACTCTGAATTGAGTTTTCTTCTTGGAGTTTACGGTAAAACTCACCTGGATAGAATAGCAATCCTTCGAAACTTGTTCCACCGAACATAATTGGGATTTTATTGGTCCAAGTCTGTTGCATTAACTCATAGGGCGATCTATCAATTAGGGTATGATCCGTTACATAAGGCTCTATTACAGGACCAAAGGCAAATAGAACTCGATTATGTTTCTCATCCTTGTTTAGAACCGTGGAAGTTGCCTTGACAATATCCCCACCCTTGGCATATCTCAAGAACTCAATTATATCCTTATCCTTATTGCTGCCAGTGTAACCCATCTTTTGGGCCAAACGATAAGACCAATCATTACGCGGTGGCTGAGCCCAAGGACACAAGGCACTGCCAGACATTATAATCGCCTTGTGTACCAATCCCTCAGTTTTGGGAGTTAATGTGAGAAAATGTGTTGAAGCTCCTCCAGCACTTTCACCAAATAGTGTCACATTATTGGGATCACCACCAAAGGCTTCAATATTTTGATGCACCCAACGGAGACCCATCAATTGATCTTTCAATCCCGCATTGCCCGGCACATCGATATCCGGATCATCGAGACTAAGAAAACCCAAAGCGCCCAATCGATAGGCCACTGTAACCAAGACCACATCCTTGGACATGAAGAAATCAGGACTATACATATCCCTTGAGGCTTCGCCAACTTGAAAGCCGCCACCATAAATCCAAACCAAAACGGGACGCAACTTTTTCGGTTGCAGCTGTTTAAAAATAATTTAACTTTTAATTAATTAAAGTACTTAATATTTTCATTAGTTACATAAATCAACTTACATCCTTGGCATATACATTCAGATAAAGACAATCCTCAGAACCAGCAAACTTCTTAAAGAATATATGTGTCTGAATTGGTTTGTCAGCCGGTGAAGTGCAATCCAATTCTCTATCCCATGGTTCAATTGGCTCTGGTGCTTTAAATCGCAGCTCACCCAACGGTGGCTTGGCAAATGGAATTCTCTCAAAGCTATAATAGCTCCCACCCCAAATAGTATTCCTTTTGACCCCACGAACTGTTCCCAATTTGGTTTTAACCACTGAATAAATGGCTGTGGTTAATTTACGTTGTTCATACTTGAAACTGAGCACCCTGTAAAGGAAATGAATTGAATATATATTAAATTGAATTAATAAAATTATAGAATTAATCAAAGAAGCCGTTATTATCATAATTATGCAATGTTAATGAAAATCAAAACCAGTCAAGAAAATTCAATGTCGTTCCATTACAAATGCTTCTACTACTGTTACCTGTACTTGAATTGAAACTCTTACCAATTGTCAACGCCTTTTGACCAACCTCAATGCTTAATAATTAACATGCATGACAAGTTGCCAAAGTATTTCTATACGTTAAGTAGTATTTCGTTTTGTTTTTGTCTACAATTTCGTTTGTTGGATATTTATAGCCCACTCTCTCAATAATTTATTTTGTTGGTTGTCTGTGTTGGTGCATTTAATGGGGTTGTACCACTGTGCACACCTTCGAGTTAATCAAACATTTTATATTTCAATGATGCACTGACATAGTTTATTCATTTTATATCCATTTCATACAAATGCATACAAATCGCTCATTGAGCTTAAAGCCAAAAGAATTAATCATCAAAGATTGGATCAGTTGAAAAATAATGGAATGTATTAAATGGAATTAAATTTTACCTAAACATTTGCACTTGAAAAGTTTGACTTATTGCCATTATTAAAGCAATTAATAAACCTTTCCACCCGACTTGTTATTTAATTTTAAGTCGTTAATTTACTTGTTTAAATGCAACTGTCAATATTTATTATACTATATTTTTAAGTTGCTGAGATCTACATATATAATTGATGATCATATTTTAGATATTTAACATTTTATTATTTAACATAATCAAAGGCTGAATTACGAAGTAGGCCAAAAACTTGAAAATGTTCGATTTAAATAAACTAATTACTTAATTGAATAAAGTAGTTTCAAATAGTTGTTTAAGTAAATAATGAATTTAAAAATTTTTAGCCTTGTTCTAACTATTTGGTAACAAATAATGTTTCAATTAGAACCAAATCTTATCAGTAGAAGTTGAATCTATAGAAACCCATCCATCATAATACTCTGGTTAAAAGGTTTTTATTAATATAACTATATTGTATATAATAAATATGTAGATTTATTAATAAAAACCTATATTGCAAATAATAAATATATAGATAATAACATATATTCAAATATTATTAATAAATATTGATATATTCAAATGGCAAATCCATCATTTTAATTTACTAACCAAAACAAATAATACTGTGAATGTAATAAAGAATTCAATTTGCATAAACAAATATTACATCCAGAACTAGATAGATTAAGGGGACTTTGGAATTGATATAATTAATAATATAGTCACAGCAATTTGTTTGTGTAATCTTAGCAGTCTCCTCTCTTGTTTTTATTGTTGGAAATTTTGTCATGTCATGCCCATATGGCAAATTATGAAATTCTGTTCACTTTAAATCAACTGAACTGTGTACCCGGTGAGAGTTTATCAATATACCTGCTTTATTTGTACTTTTGTTTGTTCGAGATTAAAAAATAACACATACAATTAGATTTAGTAGACATTTAATAAATCACCCGTTCGATCTTATAAATTAGTATACATATTAGTTATTATTAGCTAAATTTTAGAATCTGTCCCAGAACTACTTTGATTAAAAAATACCATTTATCAAAATTGTGGTATAAATTTCATAATTATTGGCCATTTGAGTTAAATATATTGAATATTCTGTGTCTTTTACCTGCATTTTATCTATATGCAATTAACACAAATTGTGGAGATTTTGAAATAATTTATGCTAAAAATACTAACTCTGTATCTGTAAAATTGCTAATATACAATTTCACATGCGTGAAAAACGTGCAAATAATAGCAAACAATTTGACAACAACAAAACGAGTATTAAAAAGCCGTTTAATGTAAAATGACTCGACTTGTGTACACCCTCCTCTATGAATGTTTATTAAATATAAAAACTCCAATTTTCGCCTTAAGTTGCTAAGAGTCAATGTAAATGTTACTGGTCACTAATGTTGCTAGCTAAGAGATGTTGCCAGTTGGTCATGTTGCTAATAAAAATAGTTCCTTTAAATAAACATTGGATAACTAAATATATCCTACTCTCCTGTGGATAATGGGTATCAAAAACAATGCTGAATCATGAACAAAACGAAATGCAAAAGAAACCAACGAACAATAATAACAACAGGAAAAAAAAAATAAAAACATTAATTTTATGCAAAAAACAAAAACCAGCAATAATGTTTGCGCAACAATTTCACCAAAGCCACATAGATACACATACACCGAAATGCACACACACACACACTTGCCAATACACAGATGCTGATTGGTGATTGCTGTTACTGTTACTGTTGCTGTTGCTAATGCCGCTTGCAACATCAATGGAAGACCCCAAATACCCAGAAAAATGTATAATTTTTCTCTATTTTCTTTATAAGAAAACTTACTTAAAGGTCAGTTTCAGTATATCCATAAATCGAGTAGTCATTTTTCCAATTGTTTCTACACTCTTTAGTTAATTATCACACCAAATTAATACAGACACAAAATGTATGTACAAACAAACAAAAAATTTAACAGTTAATGCCTTTTTTGTTGTTGTGGAGCGGAGCGGAGAGAAAGTGTCGCAAAATTTCAGTTTACTTTGCTATACACGCGACCGGGAAACACGCTTGAGAGACTGCCGAAAGCGAATGGGTTAAAACACCGTGTCGTTCCGTTCTTTATAAGAGTGTGCCTCAAACTGATTAACAATGGGTGATCGTAAAGCCAACGAACACTATGTGGAGCGAGAGAACGAGATCCAAGAGCGCAGCAATTAAATGGAGCAGCAGAGCAGCTGTTTATCTAGACGCTCTCTCAACAGGTGTATGTATGTGTCTGTGCATATAAGCTGTCATTAATTCTCACTGGGAATACTGGTTTTTCACCTCTTGCTCTCTATGTGATAAAGTAGTTTCTATAATGTAGCCCTGAAGCTTAATTTAAGCTTAAAAAGTTTTACATAAAGCTTGAAAATGTTTCAAAATCATTAACAGTCAATCTGAAAAGCTTTTCTCAGAGATCATTAGTTTATTAAGTGGAATAACAAGATATAAATATTTATATATTTTTATAATATTTATTTGAAAAAGGTCAAATTAGAATCATTGAGGAGAATTTTTAAGAAACAAATTAAGTATTAAATATTTTGTATTAATTTTTAATAAGAAAATTTTTTTTTGAATTCTTAGAATGTAGATTTATTATTTAATTAATTCTAAAAGATTGCAGAACTCTTTCTAAGATTTACTTTTAAAATCTTTATAAATATTAAATTTATATTATAAGACTCTTCAATTACTCTGATTAAATTATATTTTGTATATTTTATAGTACAAATTTCCAACTATAGCACGTGCTGTGATAGTTAATTAACCATTTTGATAAATAAACTGTGCAACTTATTTTTTTTCTCAAATAAAAAAATGTAGAAAATTCTCTTTAATTTGTGTAATTTTAGCTCGGTTTGAACTTTGATGTGGAATTACTGAGAAATTTAATAAATATATATAAAAGCGACACTGTCAATAGATAAAAGAATATCTTTATGATTAATTTACAATAAACTTGATAAACATTTGATAAAGAAATATGACATAAAAAGGAAAGGTATTCTTGAAATAATTTATTTGTATTCAATTATTTTCAAAATTTGTTTATCTAGTAATAATGGTTACATAGCCAGGTAGTTGCCTCATTAAATACCATTTCGAACAAAGTCGTTAACTACACCTTGAACATGAACTTGAGACAACGAAACATTGCGCATACGCCCCAACTGGTTAAACTTATAATGAGTCCAAAGCCCCCTAAAATGATGTAATCATTGTTAATGCAAGCACACTACTATCTATATAGTATATATATATATATATATATGTATTGTATGTATTTAAGTGGAACACATAACTGTGTAGAAAGAATTAACAATCGTAGAACGTGCGACTATGAACTTGACTCTAAACTAGATAAAACCAAAGTAAAACTTGATTTCATTTTTTTGTTTCCGATAAAACTTGTTATAATATTTTTTTTTAATACTGAAAATTATGCAAATTCCCATCAGAAGTTGATTGAATGTAAATCATCAACTGTGGTAAATTCCGGTTCACTTTCTGTAATTACAGTGTCTGCCTCTGCCGAAGGCACATCATCGCTCAAGACAAAGTATAGAGAGAAAACCAATAGGAAGCTGTTTGAAAGATTTAAAGAATCAGAAAACAAATATATACATATATAAAGAGATATATATTTACCAAAATAAAAATACAAATTGAACTGCTAAACCCATTTTGGCTTGTCTCGTTTCTTGTCTGAAGCTAACTAAAATTCCAAGACCGAAATAGATCATCGATGCTTCAATTATATATTATATGCAAATTTGAAGAATTTATTAACACTCACGTTTGGATATATGTCTAATGATTTAAATTACAAGTGCAAACATTAATATCTGTCTCAAGCTGATAATAATTTAGTCACTTGTAGTTTATTTTTTTCAATCTTCATTTTCGTCACTCTACTGAAATGTTTCTTCTTTTTAGTTGAGATTGTCTACGATGACTGTACATGTGAAAGTCCATTTTGATATATAGATAACGTAAATGACAAAAATAAACTAGCTACTGATCCTACACAAGAATATATATATCTATATCTTGACAATGCAAAGATCATCTATAACACCCATGAAAAGAACTCTCATTATAGCCATAAAGATAAAAGTCTTTTCTTTGTAAATTTTGAGAGATTCACATTATTAAATTAAGTTGTTGCCATGTAAGATAAAATACTGGTACACAAAAGTATACACATTAGGTCTATAACTATATAATTTAAATACAACAAACATTTGCCTATTTACTATTAAGTCGGAGACTTTCTTCATTTGTTTGAGCCTTTAATTCTATATTTATTCACTAACTAATTACAGCTCTAATAATCAATGGTTTAATTAAATATTTTATATATAATATTTAAAATTTAACTTCTCATTTGTTCTACCCCAATTAGTTCTCTTATAAAAAAAAAACAAAACCTACTAAAATTTTATAATTTGCACCTGATAATTGGTCACGCTACATTTCAACTTGTGATTGTTTATTCACTTTAAGCCAAATGAGTATATTAGCTTAGCGGAGAAGCTTGAAATGCTAGAAAAGAAAGGTTAACAATATATACACTCTTGATCAGTACAAGAATCTCATTATATATATAAATCAACTGCTATAACAATACGCTAATATTTAATCATAAGTCTCATATATATAGCTAATATGATTCCACAATTATCTAGAGCATATAAACTTCGGTTTTATTTACTCGCTCAATTTAGTATTTGTTTATCTTTTAGAATGTTTGTTAATATTTTGACTGATGCGATAACTTTGTTTGTCATTTACCACATGAGAGCGCAGACGGTTTTCGGTGACGTATTAGTTTATGATTATGGCATTTCAGAATCACGATAAGCGATTTTTGGTAGCCGATATAATTAAAATCATAATCAAGGGAAATGCGTAGTAATTTAACTTACTTCTTTATATAATCCAAGTTGGTAAACGGCAAGGGTTTATTAGCCACATTTTTAGTATATCGATTATTTAGTCTCATTAAAATGAATAGATATTTTCCCATATTTACAACATGCTATCGATGAAAAGCAAATAATTCGATTAGTTTTCAGAGTCTAAATATGGAATATAGAATTTATATTGAATCTGAATCGCTCTTGTTATTCAATTCTACCATTTCAGAGCGATTATTTATTAAGATAATCGAATTCAAAGAATTTATTTTAAAGATTTATCCCGGATAACTTTGATCTATAATTTTTGTATAATCCAGCAAAAAAGCATAAAAAATTCTATAAAATATTTTGGTGTTCTTTGTTTTTTTATTTCAAATACAATCCATCGTTTTTTAGTTTAGTAAAATATGTATACATAGATTTTTTTTAATTTAATTTCTGTGAATTTTCAAGTTTTCTTTACATCACATTTTAAAATTTTTTGTTTTTAAAGAATTACATTTAGAATGAAGAATGTTGTCTTTCCGATTCCATTTTGAATTACATTAACATTTGTTTTTTGTTCAAAAGGGGAAAAACTTTTCAAGTTTTTTTTTTTTTGTAAATTTTTTGTAAAAAAAATATGTAAATCTTTGGACAGGTTTTTCTGTTTTATGTTGTTGTTGTCAATATATAAAACATTTTAGCCAAAAAAATTATACATACATATAAAATATTTTTATTAATCAACTACCTATATATTAGGTATATAAAATAATGTACGAATTGAATAGTTTGTGCGCAGCCATTTCGATGGAAGCAAAAAAATATAATTAAATGGACTTAATCATAAATTAGATATAGTTTTAGTCATATTAAATATGTTTGATATACTCATACTAATGCAGAAATTTTGTATGAGTTGGTTATGGTACTTAAAGGAACATTCATATTACATATTTATATGTATTCCAATAAACAAGGAGCATTCACAAAAGTTATAGAAATTAAAGCTTTCCATTTCTTTATAGGTTTTCCAATAACTCTTTGAGTGGAAAGCCTTTTTCCAGTTGAATGAACCGACTGTTTAGGGTCTTCTGAGGGTGAAAGTGAGGGTGAGACTGAGGGTGATTCTTGTGAATTTACCCCTCTTTTGGCTTATGCTCAAATATATTTTCTTTCTGCCTGTCATTTGTTTGTTTCTTTATCATTTTCCGTTTCATTTAAGGTACTTTAGTTGCGACTTGTTTCCATTCAGCTTAATCAATATATTCCTGTTCTCTAGGCTTATTAGGAAGAAAAAATTTAACACACTTAAATAGAATTTCGATTTCGGCAAACTTAACAAACATACACAGATATATAATAAATACATATACATATATATATTCTTAACGTTTTTACATATATATAGCTTCTATTCATTAAAGCTTTGCTTTTGCTTTGTTTGTTTCTTTTTTTTTCAGAGAAAAACATAAGCCAGAGACATAAAGCTATAAAAATGTTCTAAAACTAGCATGGGTGGGATATATGAATGCTTTATGGCATTCCTCAATCCTCAAATTAATTCATCACGCTTGAAAAATGATTCCCATACCATTATTTTATGCATTTCGGGTACATCGATATTCTTAAGTTCATCGGATATATTAAGGCACTTAAGCTGATGTTTTTCAACGGCTGCAGAGGCCACCGGTTGCCACAATTCCGATTGTTCTGGATCAAAATTAGGATTACCAGTGGTGGCAAAATGTGTCCATAATCCAACTAGTTTCTCAATACATTTATACTCCCTTGTATGGTTCTTCAGTTTACGTGCCAATGAATTGTAAAACAAATAGGAGAGATCATCGGCATGGCAAGTGCCACGCACCTTTTTGCCACAACTGAGAATGCGCAGGTGATTAAAATGTTTCGAATCGAAATCGAAACGATATAGATAGGTGGGTACATTGCTGGCATATTCCAGTCGTGACAAGACTGTGCGATATATGGGAAACCAGAAATACTCATGAGAGACCATCTAAAAAAGAAATTAAATTAAATTAAATTCAATTAACAATTAAGAGGATAAACAATTGTCGTAACACCCACCTGCAGGTACTCGTGCAATGTGTCCAAACTTGGCGTCTTATCCCCATAATAGGACTGTTTCAGCTGTTCACCATACTCTTTGCATAGAGCACTATCACGATCCATATTCAATTCAATTGGTACAACAAAACGACAATCATTAAGCTCATTTAAACATTTTGGATTTGACTTTGTTTCAGAATATAACAATAGACCTTCATTCGAAACTCCACCGATAATCATGGGAATACTATTACTCCAAGCTGTGCGCATCATTTCAATTGGTTTTGTATGAACCACACAATGGTCAGTCATATATGGTTCAACAACAGGACCAAATGAGAATCCAATTCTTTCCTTTTTCTCCTCATCAATGCACAAATCACTGTTGGCCTTTATAATATCGGCACCCTTAGCTGTTCGTAGATATTCCCAGACATCTCGTTCATTATTATCTCCAGTATAGCCAGCCTGAACAGCCAGACGATAGGGCCAATTCCGTTGAGGTGTCACAGCCCAGGGAGATAATGTATTCCCAGACATACAAATGGCCTTATGGAACAGTCCACGTGTCTGTTCGGTGATCATCATATAGTGAACTGAGGCACTGCCCGCACTGTCACCAAACAAAGTAATGTTTCCAGAGTCGCCACCAAAACGCGAACAATTAGCCTTAACCCAACGTAGGGCAAGAACCTGATCCTTAAGACCCGCATTACCAGGAACATCGAATTCAGGATCTTCTAGACATAAGAAACCTAGAAACGAATATTATGTAAATTAATTCCATACAAGAGAAATTCTCTTATTCAACCTACCCAATGGACCTAAACGATAATTAATTGATATCACAACAACATCCTCTCTCAGCAAATAATCCGGACTATAACATTCCCTGGTGGCTTCACCAAATTGAAAACCACCACCATAAATCCAGACCATCACAGGCATTGGTTTGGTGGGATATAACTGAAGTGAGGTGGTAATGCAATTGTAATTATTATAAATAAATAATTATCTGTCATCTACTTACATTCTTAGTGTATACATTAAGATATAGACAATCCTCAGAACCATCTGTCATCTCAAAAACAAAATGTTTTTGCAATGGCTTTGGACCTTGAGATGTGCAGCTCTTAACCTCGGTCCAAATCTCTGGAGGCTGTGGTGCCTTATAACGTAGCTCACCAATTGGCGGTTTGGCAAATGGTATCTTCTCGAAACTAAAATAGGATTGTCCATAAATGGACTTCCGTTTCACACCCTTAATGGGCCCATAGGTGGTACTGACGACAGTCTTTTCGCTGGTTCGATAACGACGTTGTTGTACTTTAAAATCGACCATTCTAAAAAAAAGAGAGAGAAAGAAAAAATCACTTAAATAAATCGTTTTTGGCATATTCCCTGTGGATAAGATTTTCACATTTAGGTTCTAAATCTAGCTATAAGTACATACTAAATTCTAATCAAAACTTTGCCATTAATCAGACGACGAGGCAGATTTGTTAATATTGATGGGGAACGTCTTTCCGCTTTACCCACTTAATTTCATTCCCCGATAAGATTCAGACAGGTGCGTGTCATTTATCAGTTAGTTACTTGCTCCTGATATCAGTTGGCAGTGTTTGCTTTATTTGAATCTTTTTACCGCAAAATAAAAAGACTTTAGGGAAAAACAAAATTAAAAGATAAACAATTAACAAAAAAAAAATATATAAAAACTTGTATATGAACAAGTATGTAAAAAACTCAAATTCTTAACAAAAGTTTATAAGTCATTCAACTTGTGTGTGCTTTAATCAAGGTTAAATTTGTTGTTAATTAAAAAAATATACAGAAATTTTCCACCTTAATGATCAAATAAAATATATAGAAAATGCAGAAAAACAAACAGAGAGGTAATAAAATAAAAATATCTAGGCCAAAAAACAGCAAAAAAAAAAACGAACTAAAGAAAGCAAAATAATAATAAAAATCAAAGAGAAAATGCCCAAAAGATAATAAAAAATGCTTTGTAATATTGACAAAAATCAAAGTTCTTGTTTAACACATTCAAAACTTCTTTTGTCTAGTGAATTATAAGCTCAATTAGGCTTTCAAACTGATAAGATATAGTAAAAATAATTGCACAAACTACACTAAATATTTCAGCAAACGGAATTCCTTTTTTCATATTAAATATAAATTTTTAAAAATACAATTGGGATTATGTAGAATTAAATATGTATTTTAAAGTATATTTACAATTATATACTTTAAAGTGATTGCGATTGATATTATTGAACTCGTATATTCTATTATATAGTACAAAAAGGCAAATGTTTTCCGAATCTGTCATTTTACTATTTTGGATTGCCACTCCTAAAAAACAAAGACAACCAAAATAGTTGAAGTAGCTTTTGTTTTGTCGGCAAAATAACGACAATTCACCATATGAAACGTGATTCAATTTTCAAACAATTTCGATTCTGTATGCCATAATATATACAATGTATATACAAAGTATATATTCACTCATTTCGGTATAATGCATCTGTCATCAAAACTCAAAACTCGGCAAAGATTGAAAACAATATTTTAAATTGGCAAAGTTTTTATACTCTTTCTTTTGGATTAGGCAGTAGAAGAGATTCATTATCAGACAAAGAAAAATAATTTGTATTAATAAAGAGAGAAATATTTCGTTGATATAGATATAGTATAAGATCAATATATAAATTACTTTACTTTACTAACCAAATGCCAAGATGATCTACTTCTACTTTACATAAAATTTTATCTATTCATCAGCTAATTAAAAAAAATTGTATATACCTTTTTTATTTGTTGGGGTATGAAAGCAACAGAAGAATGTCAAAATTCTATTCCTATAAATAGCTTCTCTGCGAATGAAATGCGGCTCCGAGTACATCCGGCGATTAGGAAACTTAGCCTTGAACTTCTGACCTAGAAATTGTGTGTGTGAAAGCACCTCGAAACGCAAAAACGCTCAACTTAATGACCAGCAACAATATAAATAATGTTTATGACAGAACTGGACGATTGTCATAAAATGTACAATAAGGGAAAATTTACTAAAAATTTCTATTTGACATGCTATAAAGCCATTTGGTTAACCAATAAATTTTCCAGTCCTTTTTGTCCACTTAATAGTTAGAGAAACTTTTATTATGAATTAAGCAAAAATTTTAAAATTAATCATTTCCGTTTGCTAAGAATGGAAAAATATAATGAAATTTTCCTTGTTTGTGCATCTGTTGAGCTGATGTGTCGACTGATTTATGTATTATTTTTGGCCAAAAGATGAAAATAAGTTTTAAAAAAATAAATAAACAAATTGTCAGTGTAGCTGTTTCTGTATAGAATATATAAAATGAGGCATTTGCTTATTAGCCAAAAGTGACGACAGCAGAAGCAGCAGAACAAAAAAGAAAAATAAGAACAAGAAAATCAAATGAGATAAAATGAAAAGGCAAATGAACCAACAAAAAAAATTAACAGCTCATATTTTTTCGAAAAAAAAAAAATATATATATATATATTCCAATTTTGTCTTACGCCTGACTATACACGAACAATATATTCTTGATTGTCTGTGCCGAAAACAGGGCCGCCTTTAAGGGTTATAAAATGGGCCCAAAAGTGAGGGTCGATTTGCAGTGTGAGAAAATAAAATTATATTATATTATTCTAAATAGATTTTTGTAGATATAGCGAATTGTATAGCATAGTCCAGCCCTGAAAATTCTATTTGCTTTGAATTGGTTTTAGCTGCATTTGTCAAGAAATAACCAAATAATTATGTACATATATGAAATTTTCTTTTAAAATCAAGTTACCTAAATGAAAGCAATCCAAATAGATATCTTAGATATATTTAAAGCAGTAATGAATTTTTTCGATTAATCTAAAAAGAGCTAAATATTGTAAAAAAGTTTTTGTAAATTTTTGGACGATTTACGGTTAGAGCTAACTGAAAGAAAGTTTGAAAATGCTTTTAGCACGTTTGGCAAACGCTCTGCCAGGATGCTCGATACGTCTGTTGGCTCAGTCCACTGGTCAACGTTTGAGTCAGTCTACACTTAGACATGGTTTGCCCATGACCAAACGAAGTTTGCTAACTGTAAGTCCCATAAAGCCAAAATCCTTGATACCCAGAAATATGGGACAACGTAAATATACAGAAAATTCACGAGATCGAGATCGTACACATATGGAGAGCCGTACACGATCTCAATCGCTGAAAGATCGTCTGATGGGGCCACCTGGTGAGAATGCCTATTCCATGGGCAAGGGTGCAGCGGCTGGAGCAGCTCTAATGGGTTTGGCGGCCCTATGCTACTATGGTCTAGGTTTGGCTAAACAACCAAGCATCTATGATCATTCGATCATGTGGCCACAATATGTTAGAGATCGCATTCATGCAACTTATGCGTATTTTGGAGCCTCGTGTGCTTTAACAGCAGCCTCATCAGCGGCAGTTTTCCAATCGGAGGCTCTAATGGGATTGATTATGAAATCAGGATGGGTGGCATCACTGGTTACATTGGGCTTGGTTATGGGTAGTGGTGCATTGGCCCAGGCGATTAATTATGAACCTGGCCTTGGTCCAAAACAATTGGCTTGGGCATTGCATTGTGCCGTCCTGGGAGCAGTTGTTGCCCCCATGTGCTTCCTTGGCGGTCCAATTTTGATCAAAGCACTGCTCTATACTGGCGGCATAGTCGGTGCCCTCTCAACGGTGGCAGCTTGTGCTCCAAGCGATAAATTTCTATATATGGGTGGGCCTCTAGCTATTGGTCTGGGCATTGTGTTTGCCTCATCGCTTGCTTCCATGTGGCTACCACCAACAACGGCAATCGGAGCCGGTCTAGCATCCATGTCCCTGTACGGTGGATTGATACTATTTAGTGGTTTTCTACTTTATGATACCCAGAGAATTGTTAAGGCAGCCGAAATGCATCCACAGTACAGCAGTGTTCTCTATGATCCCATCAATCATGCCCTCGCCATTTACATGGATGCCCTTAATATATTCATACGCATTGCCATCATTTTGTCCGGTGATCAAGGTGGACGCAAAAAATAAATTGATATTAATTTCAAATAGTTTATAACTAAATTGTAAAATATATATTTGAATTGTAAGATCACATCTCTAATAATCTCATCGTAATCTCATTATTCCTCCCCAGTGACATCGATAGACAGACGAGAGAGCAAATTATCAGGGACACACGTTTTAATCATTCAGTTAATTTTCCATAAATTCAATTTACTGGGTCTCTTATCAGTCGCTAGACGAGACTGGGTTGTGGTTTTGCAACCAGTTCCCTCCCCCTGCCACCTACTCTATTTCTAGAGCGAAACCCAGACAGAAAACAGAAAAACCTCAGACAGGTTTCTGGTTCATTGTTAGACAAACTAAAACCAAGTCGTGGTTAATTTTTTTTCGTTTATCTACAAGATTAAATTTTTTTAGAATAAAAAGAATGATGATGGTTTTCGGATTACATGGTAACCTTGACTGGGTTAAGCTTTATGCGTGTCCTGTTTCAAAAAGCTTTAGGCTCAACATGTACTCGGATATGCAACTCTAGATTTGTATGAATGAGAGAAGAAAAAAGAAGTAGAGTGAGAAAGCTTAACCACAATTGGCACAAGGATAAAATACAAGTAGAAGGTAAAATAATGTCAACTGGCCGACAACATGTTGTTGTCCAGCTGGCGCTAAGAGTAGGTCAACAAGGTCCTTTTGAAGGATGTTGGCTTTCAGCAACATTGCAAGCTGCAAAAGTTAATTAAGTGGCCCAGTTAACACTTTAAAACAAGGGTGGGCACGTAGTGGCTCACTTGGCTCACCGAGCTCTTTCCGTTATTTTTCTGGCAGAGGTCATAAATGTGCGAGTTCGTAGGCTGAGGGACGCACATTCAACTGAGGGGCGCACAAGCAGAGAAAAGGGTCGCGATCGCGAGTCCGAGCAGGGGTCATAAATGTGCGAGTTCGATGGTAGAGGGACGCACAAGTAACTGCGGGACGCACATTCAATTGATGGACGCACAAGAAAAGATCTCGAGCTCGAGAAAGGGTCATAAATGTGCGAGTTTGTTGATAGAGGGACGCACACTCAACAGAGGGAGGGGAAAAAGGAAAAAAAGGTTCCGATCGCGAGCTCGAGGATGGGTCATAAATGTGCGTCCCTCAGTTGAATGTGCGTCCTTCTGCCTACGAACTCGCACATTTATGACCCATCCTCGAGCTCGCGACCTTTTTTCTTCTTACCCCTCCCGCATCTACTTGTGCGTCCCTCTACCTATAAACTCGCACATTTATGACCCATCCTCGAGCTCGCGATCGCGACCTTTTTTCTGCTTGTGCGTCCCGCATTTAAATGTGCGTCCCTCTACCTATAACCTCGCACATTTATGACCCATCCTCGAGCTCGCGATCGCGACCTTTTTCTCTGCTCGGATTGTTGTTTGTTGTAAATTTTGTTGTCGGGCTCACTTGCGAAATTTGGCTGCCCACCCTTGCTTTAAAACAACACATGAAAAAAAATTTAAGAGAGAACTCACAAAAATAATTAAAAATAGAATAATATAATAATTTAGTGAGAGGAAACTTACAAAAATAATTAAAACTAATAAAGTAATATATATGTATATACATATATATGTCTATTTCTGTGAGAGTTTTGTTTACTTTATTACATAAATTTTGTTTCTTCACAGATAATTTAAATTAACTGGTATATAAAAGTAATTATCAGTACCAACTAAATTCCCAGAATAAATCATTATTTATAATTCCTAAAATTTAATCTGTGTTTTAATTAGTTAATTTCATTTTGTTGCCTAATAAACAATATTAGACTGGCAAACATTTTGCTTCATTAAAAACATGTTATACATATTGACACACACACAGATATAGTAAATTGTATACACATACATATATATATATAAAATTATATATATTGTATATTTATTTTGCTGTTTGCTGTTCCTCTTTCTCTCTACATACTTTATTCATTTATAAAACAATTTTTTTCTTTTGCTGTTTTTTACGTTTTCTTTTGTCGCCATTCAAAAAGCTTTACAAATGCCGCAAAAATTAAATGAAATTGACAAGTTTACATATGTGTTAGTGCCGTGAGAGTGAATATGAGTGAGTGGGTGGTACAGCAGCAACAAGCCACAAATCCATATATTCTATATAATAGCTATATAGTAGAATTTCGACTAGTACTAAGAGGAATGCCATAAGATTGAATAAAAATTGAGTACAGAAATATGTACAACAATATTTAAATTATATTCATATCATTCGCAATTCTTCAAGGTCTTTGAATTGGCTTAATCAAGATGAGAATTTTCAAATCATACGAGTTTTTAGTCAATCTATTTCTGGCAATTAAGACTTAAATTGAAGGTTAATAGGTGTAAGTGATGAATTCGATTGATTTAAATTGAAATCGTTGATTTCCATCAAATGGAATACATTGTGGCTATTTATAAATCATTATTTAAAGACTGAATATTGTCAATTTGGTAATTTATGTGCCAAATTGATTGAACACTTTCTATGAATAACAATTTGAGTAGACCCCCTCATTCCCATTCATCCTTCCCAATCTGCCAAAAAAAAAAATGAAAATTGAAGCTGCCATAAATCACAAACAGTGCAATGAATATGCAAATCGATGCGATGCACCTGAAAAACCGCAGATAAAAAAATCAAAAACCAAAAAGTATCTGAAAGTAAGCCATGCGAAATTGGTTTTGATATCACGTAATTTAATTTCAATATGCAGAATACAAAAAACAATAAATATTGAAAACAAATTGCGTATCATTTACTATACATATATATATTTATATTTATATCAAATATATAAATGTATTCAGTAAACTTAGCAACAAAAAAAAAATTCTATCGCAATAAACTTATCTATTTAAATTTCTTTTTTGTTTATTTATTAATATTTAAATTCCTAGATTAAAGCATAAACAAAGATAAGTTTTGTTTAATTTACGGTATTAACTTTTCAACTTAATATGAACATAATTTTAGCCAATGTAAAATATAATAAGCATTTGTTTTTGTTTAAATAATTGAATCCGATTTATTTTCCCCAACCGCAACTGAAACTAAAGCAGAATAAGCAAATACAAGATAATAAATTTTCTCCCTTTTCTTTGGTATCAGTCATTTATTTTTTATAGTTTTTAATAATTGATTTTATACATGCTTCAATTTTTTTTTGCAAATCTATAACAAATTCAGAATTTCACAATTCTACAATTTCTACGTCTGTTGCCAATTTCAATAAAGTGAAGTCATCAACTTCTTTTCAACCAACGAAAACCCGTTGTCTCAAGCTGATCTCATGCAAAATGTTGTCTAACATTTCAAACATTTTGCCAAATAGAGACATTGAAATGACTCACGGCTAAGTTTAGTGTAACTAAATTTTAAGTATCCATTATTTACAAATACGATGGGTATATTAATTACATATGTAATCAAAAACAAACAATTCTGATATTGATGACTCTATTAAAGCTACTGATTTTTAAAAAAAAATTATTATAAATATTTAATTTAAAAATTATATATTTAATTATTTATACTATGATTAGAAGAAAATTATAAATTACCTATAATTGACTTATAGCTGCCAGGGAAAATTATGAATTACTTTTAGAGCTTCAAAAGAAATACTAAAAATTAGAAAAATGATTTTACTTCAAGACAAATTTGAACAAAAGAATATTCTAATTTCTTTCTTAAAGGGTATCTTTGGATGGACTAATTTTATGTAATAGATAATTTTATGCCGGCAGACACACAAAATGGGAAACGCAGTCCCAATGGCCCACACATAATGACTTTGGTATACATACTTTGTATATATGTATGTACATATATATATATATACATATGTACATTCATATACATACATACAGCTTACGTTTGTGTGGACCTGTTACAATTTCTGAGAAACAATAGAAGTACCCCCATGGTTGAACAAAGGAAATGTTAGGGTTTACTTAAATTATCAGCTCACGTCACTGCAATGACCAAGTAGAGATATGGTATACATTATCTCATAATCGATGTGACGGCATTACCTATACGTAAAGTGTTTTATATTGAAGTACCATTCAATCTAGATCAAAAATCAAAAAGCCAAAATGACTAAAGCCACACCAATTTGTTTAAATGAATCTACTATTAAGACTTTATTAAGATTAATCATCGTTAGGTTTATACATGTACATACAATCGTAGGGCAAAGTAAGGTGGATGGCAGATATATATATATATATATATATATATATATATAAATAGTTTATACACCTACATTTACATACGTATTTACATATATTGCAATTGATGTTTAGCATTTAATTATATAGAGCTTGGGGCCGAGATGACACAATTCGCTGATGTCATTTTACTTGCCCGAATTACTTTATACAAAGACTTTGCCATTTAAGGCAAAACGTTTATCTCTTAAAAGTAATAATTTAAAATTTATAGCTTATTATATAAACCAAAATTATAATTAGTATTTAACTTACTTCAGACCAATTTTAATTTGATCAAATGCAGCCAATGAAGACATTTTGAATCTTCTTGTTTAAATTTTAAATGATGAAATAAAGATTTCCAAAAATATATATATATACTGTTGTTTGTGGTTTATCTATAGAGATATATATTTTAGCGGTTTTTATGCTTTTTTTTGCTTCTTTAGTTTATTTTATTCACTGCCAGCTGTTTGATTGGCCTTGGGAGGACTTTTTCTTTTATCTTTTGCGCGCTTTTGTCAACAAAACACACACAAATGCACTGCCTACTGATCAGAAGCTTTTATATCCTGCGTCCTGCGCAGTTATACACACACACACACGCACTCACACGCGCTTGAATGCCTAGACACACATACACAGACACACGAACACACGTTTCTTCCTTTAATTTTCGCTTAGATGTCACATAACTTTTGCAAATCACGCTAAATATATTTATATATTATATATATGTATATATATGTATATCATCTATATAGCACAGAAATTCAATTAATTCTATTATATTTTGGCTTTTGTAGTTTGTGGTTTTTGTCTGTTAGTTTTATTAGCTTGTTGCTTGTAGTTTTTGTGTGTTGTGTTGAGTTGCGTTTGGTTTTTGCTGGTTCAATGGCGCGTCCGTTTGGTGTGAAGGCAGCTCGTCAACTGTTGTGTGTGTGCGAAAGCAGCAGCCAAGAAAAAAGCCCCCCGACCCCAAACGTAACACACACACACACACGCATACATAAGTACACACATACACACAGATACAAAAGTTCTAAGCGCGTGGCGGGCGAACTGAAAGCTTTTTTCTCTTGATAGTGCCGAGCATAAAAAGCGTGCAGTCAATTGCGTGGGCTTTTCAGTGGTAATCGTACACTTGAAAAAATTAAATAATTAAATGTAATTGAACTTAAGAAATTCTAATTAAGACAAATTCTGTTAAATCGCTTACTAAATTTTCTTCAAATAATGTTTTTTTTTTATATAATTTAGTTATTTTAATTTTGTAATTTATAGTTGAACAATATTTTCTTATTTTATAATACATTTCGTGCATTTTAATTTTTAACTGTATGCATATAAAATAGCCAAAAAACGTCTAAAGAAAATATAGTTTTCCATTTTTACCATACAAAAAAATGTTTATACTTATCAGTAAACATAAATAATCGAAAACTGTTTCTTTAAGTGTATATATACATATGTATATATGTATGTACATACGTCAAGTAGTTTTTTGCTGATAAGTAGGTACACAGAATTTGAAAAGGGGGCATATTGGAGGCATATACTGAATCACAGCAAAGATATTATGCTAAAGTTGAACTTTAATTTATAGAAGTGCAATTCCCTACTCAAGTGATTCATTCACCGGCAATAATCATAATCATGTTTGTTTTATATTTTAAAGGGTATTTTATGAGGGGGTCATGATGACTAAACTTATGGATGACCCGCGAGAGTTTTGCTCTGTGGATATATTTCATGACTCTATTATTAACATTTATTACACCAAATCCCAATTTTTTAATTTAAAAATAACTTCTTTATAAAAAACAAGTGAGTCCTACTTCCATCGGGAAACGTAATACAAATTACATTACAAGTTAAATTCTGTCAGTTAAAGAGCGAAAACCTGCAAAAATAAATATTCTTATCAATCATGTGGTAAGTAATTAGTGATTTCACTTTTGCAGTGACTGAACATGCAACAGATATGTAATCTTCATCGTTAACACTAAAAATACTGATAAGAGTCAATGGTATAGGGGGAGTTCTTGAAATCAAAATGACTCATCCACTCTTTAGATCGAATTGTTTTTTTAGGAGGTACTTACGTCGTGTTATTTGAGATAACATTTCAAAATTATTTTTTTTAAACCTTTACAAACAAGAACAGCTCAATTTTACTTTATCTTTTTTAAAGATAGATATACATACACTGCGCGTCATCAGGTTAGCGCCCCCTTTGCATTCTTCGTTTATTTTCGTTTATTTTCTGAACCAATTAAATGGCAGTCTTACAATTTTTATGCAATAAACTTTCAAACATTATTGATAAAATAAGATTAAATTGCCTGTTGTATCTGTTAAGATAAAATGTCAATAATTTTTTTTAGAAAAGGTATAAAAACAACGTTATGAAAATTTGGTCATCAGGATAGCGCCCTCAGCAATAAATTTAATTTGATTAATTTTTTTTGTAAACAATGAAACTTTTTATGGCTTATATTTAGATTTTAGATATTTTGAAACTACTTAGTAAGGCGTGGTACCGCCTTTGTTACTAATAACTTCGAGAATTTGATTAGGAATGAAGTCGTATAAATTGGCAATATAATTTAATGAAATTGTGGACCAAACTCGTTTGATGCCTTCAATTAACTCCAATTTTGAAGTATATTGTTTTCCGGATTCGTACACTTTTCTGACTAACCATCCTCAAACATTCTCGATGATATTTAGATCCGGCGGGTCCATACCCGCCCCATGGCCCCCATGGGCCATTCAAGGACCTCGACATTTTGGCTCTGTATCCACGATTTGACGGATTTGACGGTATGTATTGGGGCATTATCTTGTTGATAATACCACTTCAGATTCATAAATGCATCTTCGAGTTGGGGAAATGCAGTTTTTAAAACGTCTTTGTAGTTTTCAGCATTCATGCGCGATGTTGAGAATTACAATTCGCAGGTGCCATGGTAAGGGACGGCTCCCCACACCATCAGACCTCCAACCCGGCTGTGAAGGCGGTGCAAATGATGCTCCTTTTTACGGAGATCATGAAAATAATAATTAAAGCCATCAAGACCTTCAAAATTAAATTTTTTTCATCTGAGAAAACCAGGTGCTTTTACTGAGAAGACCAAGTCATACGCACTCTGGCAAAATTAGGGCGAGTGTTTTCCGAATGTGATTGAGTGGGGGTTTTTTCTTTCATTTTAGTCGCTGCAAGTGTTTAGCATTCGGAATAACTCTTTGTAGTGTTGATAACCTCGCTTTAACACTGCATTTTTTTTTTATAATGGCAGTCGTGTCATGCAAATTTTACGCTTCCCTTGGGATTTTTCTTTTCTCTGCTTGCGAAACTACCCAACTGTCGCACTCTTTGTCATTATTTCTATATTTTTCTTTGTTCCAAATAAAGTTGGATACTTTTTTCTGTGTTTACCCGTTTTTTTTAGCTATTTCATGCAAAGATAGACCCAATTCGGAGAATGCTTCAATCTTCGATTTTTCTTCCAAAGATGAAATCTATTTTTGTCCCATTTTAAACACTAAAGTCAAGAATATTTACTACTAATGATGCACAAAAAATTTGGTGATCGTTGATGGCAAATTAAGCGAGATATCTAAAATTGCATTTGGGGGCGCTAATCTGATGACGCAAAATAAGTGCAAGCTTTTTTGTCAAAAAGAAAACAAAATTCGAAAAAAATATAACGGTTCTTCGAACGACCTTTATTTTTTTGTGGAAGAGATCACAAATGAATATTACAAAAACAAAAAAAAAATTTACGAACTTAAGTGCAATGGAAAAATAGAAATTAGACAAAACATATGTGAAAAAGGGGGGGCGCTAACCTGATGACGCGCAGTGTATATACATATATATAAAGTGGTCCGTCTCTGCTTATTGCCCAGGGCACGTGTTGGCAACTTGAGTTGTATGTAAACAAGTAAAAGTAAAAATATGAATATATACATATATACATACATATGTTTCATCAGCTGACTTCAAGGACCTCTGCCGCCTCCTGTTGCTATTTAAAAAGTTGAATGGAAAAGCTTTGGTCAAAGCTTCAAGCTTTTGCCAACTGTTTTGAAATAATTTCAGTTAAACTATTCATTATAAGCCAAGGCAATAATTGTTAGTTCTGGTCAGTTCTAGTTAAAATTTAGTTAGATAGTTAGTCTAAGCACGCAACTGGGGAATGTTCATCCCATAGAACTGGTCTGAAATCAAAATTGATTAAGTCTAATGAAATGATGAGTGTGCGGTAGAGAGGTTTGATAACCTTGGCACGGCAATATAAACTCTCGTGACTTTGACGAGAGAGAAAGAGATCGTTGCCAAGGGTTAAAATGGTTTAAAGAAAGAGAGAATGAAACGGATACAGGCAGATACAGAGAGAGAAAGAGAGAGTGTGAGCTTTTTGCAATAAATTGAGCAAAATGATCTCGTGCACGTTTTTGCCTTTTCTCTAATTCATTTAAATCAATTGAAATAAACTATTTCTGGCTATTCTTCCCCAACCTCCCCGCCGTTGATAATGTCTTTTAAATGATTTTGATTAATACAAAATATTATCTTTTAAGAGAGAAGAATAAATCAAATATCAAAATCTTTTAACTGCTTGGAAAAAAAGAAAAATAATTTTGCTTTGCTGATTCTTATTTTCATTGTTAACAATTTTGATTGCTAGCAGATGTTGCATGCTTCTGATAAACATCAAATTTTGCAGAATTGTATACTTTTCAACAAATGTTCGTTCATTTTCTTAGTCATCATGTTGATTTTTTGGGTTTTACTCATTTCATAGAATTCCCATAATCAAATATTTATTAATATTTGTGAATCTTAAAAGTTGAGTTCTACTTGACTTTATGTCTATGTCACTTTGCGGCACAAACATTGTGTCAGTTGGTTTTGAAAATCATTTTGTACTTTCTCAACAATTGGCTTATGAATTTTTAAAAAGCAAATCAAACTGAACTTGCCACGCCCATACATGCCTCAAGCGAACACCATAGAGAAAAGTCATAATTTTCCGGCAGGTTCAACAATCTCGCGTGACTTTTTCCATGCCATTTCGTGACTCGACTACAGGACGCACAAACACTGAGACACATGGTTAACATGAGTTTACACAGGATGAGAGTGGGAGAAAGTATTGAGGCAGATTTGACTAGACGACTCAAACCATTTTACATTCACTACACGTGACAAAAAAAAACTATTGTCTGAGATTTTTAAATTTTACAAACACTTGACACGCTTTAAAAGGTTGCCACACGCATGTCCTATATGAATTTTCTTTTACTTATTTTTCTCACATTTTTTTCTTGCAAAATCTTATCCAGTAATGAGCTATCATAGTAAAGACTGCTTTAAGATTCTGTGATTTGTGTTTTCCAATTTAAATGTATTCAATATGTTTGCAAGCATAGAAATTGTAAATAAACCAATACAAAATTCCCATTTTTGGCGTAAAATTATAAATAATAATAAAAAATATAGCATAATTTCAGGCGTTGCTTAAAATCCCCAAAAGCCAATTTATAAGTAAGTAATAAATTATTTTGCAGCAACTGTAAATAATAATTAAAATATTACAGCATAAACAAAGTGTCAGAGCAACGAAAAACATTTAAAGCCTCCAAGAGGTGGGTCAAAGGTCAACGAAAGCATCATACACATACATACATACATTCACACACACACACACACACACACATTCACTGAGCACTCGGGCTTAGTAAATGTGAAGCACGTGTAAGTTTTTAATTACAATTAATGGTTCGGAGAGGAAAGAGAAATGCTGCTTAGTAGGGGGAAGAGTGTGAGGCCGTGTGCATTGTGTTTTTAGCGTCCTTTGAAGTTACCACAAGCATAAACCAAATATGGCTGTTGTTATTGTTGTTGTTGCTGTTGTTGTTATCATGAGCGTAGTCAGAATGACAACAGCGGCGAGAGTAAAAAATGACACATCCCTCTCAACATTTATGTTAGGCATTAGAATTCCCCTCCTTTCATTTACCTAAACTTCCAAATGAGCTTGTTTATCAGTATGTGTATGCATTTATGTGCGTGTGTGTGTGTGTGTGTGCTCGTCTATCTATTGGCAGGTGTGCGCAGGTTTTCGGCTTTCTCGCTTGACAGCTTTCCATTTGTCCATGTATAGGTGTGCTTGTGTGTATGTGTATGCCGGCAGGTGTTAATATTGTCAGGTTTGAGCATTTAAGTATTTTTAATATCATAACACGTTGCATACTTTATGGCTGGGCTTTGCTTTGGGTTTCCCTCCTTCTTTTTTTGTAATTCTCAACATAAATAATCAGATCAATTTCGGGTGGCGTTTCGATATCAAAGTGAATGCATTTAGTTAACCAAGAGAGGTTGTTTTAAAGCGTTAAAATAGGATTTTAGAGGAATTTGAAAAACAAAAGCAATAATTTTGAATGTAATATCATTTAGTTATTCCATTCAATTTATTAAGCAAATTTAAAGAAAAATAAAATTCATCATCTACAACTCAGAGAGAAATATTTAATTTTAATTCTAATTGTAAATTTATCTATCTTTTCTCATATCCGTTTATTGGTTTCAGTTTCTATTTCCAAAGCCAATTTAAAGATTAAAAATGATTTTATTAAATTCTTGTATATCTTGTTTAATATTAGATATAAAAATATGTTATACTTTGCTTGAAAGTCTTAATAAATATATAATTTTACAATTTATTCTTCCTTTTTAGGTTTTATGCAAATAGTTTTTTGTTTTTACATTTTATTTTTCTTTTTTGCCTCTGGCTATTTAAATACAACAAACTATGCAATAAAACCAACATAAAATGAATATAAATGTTAACGTTATTTTTAATATTTTTTTAAAAAAATATTAGTTTGAATGTATTTTTCTTTTGTTGTTGTTGTTGTTACTCTTACAACTAAGCATTATAAACACTATTTACATGTTTTGAGAGCTTTGTGTACATTGAATGTGTGGTTTTAAAGCCACCTCAGGGCCAGCTTAAATATCTATTACAAATAACTAACTATGGCTAAATATAGTTTGTTAGCCTTAGGCTAAGTAACCGGAGTGAGAGGTAAATGTAGATAATTTTAAATTTCATCTTTAATATAAAAGACTTCTATCCACATACATGCTATCCCAAATTCGCAATTTCTCAGCCTCTGGCAAATCAATCACTTTCACATCATGGGAAATATTTAAACATTTAAAAACTGTATCCTCACTTGAGATGGGCAACCATATCTCTGGCTCTGTTTCATGGCCAGGTGAAGATTCGATATGCTTATAATGTTCATGGTCGTGGTCATGTGTAACCAATGGTATATTGGGATCTCCACAGGAGGCAAATTTCACCAGCATGGAGACAAATCGATGAATTGTCTTAAATTCAGCTGTGCGACGTTTTAGTTTTTTGGCAGCCGCATTATAAAATAGATAGGATAAATCATCACCATGACAAGTGCCACGAACTTTTCGTCCACAGGTAATAATCCTCATAATATTAAAATGTTTCGAATCGAAATCGAAACGATATAGAAACGTGGGAGCTTTGGGCGCATGATGGACACGTGAGAGTAAGGTACGTTGAATGGCATGCCAGAAATATTTATAAGAGAATAGCTAATAAAGAAAAAAAATATAGCTTTAATATGGATTCATTATTCATTTTTGTGTCCTTTAACTTACATCACTGTATTGAAGTATAGTTTCACGACTGGGTTTCTTGTCACCAAAATAAATGGACTTCAGTTGCTTGCCAAATGCTCGTCTCTGTTCCTCATCTAAACCGGCATCTTCTGGTGCCAAGTATTCACAATCGCCCAGATGGCACAATAGATCCGGCCATTTGCGTACTTCGGGAAACATTAATAGACCCTCAAAGGAGTTACCACCAATGACCATGGGTATACTATTGCCCCAACAGTTGCGCATCATTTCAAGGGGTGGTTTCGGTATCACACAATGGGAGGATTCGTATGGTTCAACACTGGGACCGAAGCTGAACATAACCTTACGTTGATGACGCTCCTCCATGGTAATAATATCATCCGCCACCTTTAACATGATGCTGGCTTTCGTCTTCTTTAAATGTGCCAAAATTTGGCGATCATTCTGCTCTCCAGTGTATCCAGTGGCCTGGGCCAACCGATAGGCCCAATCGGATTGAGGAGTTATTGACCAGGGAGCTATTGCCGATCCGGACATTATCACTGCCTTGTGAAATAGATCACGTGTCTGTTCCGTGAGAGTCATGTAATGTGTGGAAGCTCCGCCAGCACTTTCACCAAACACTGTTATATTATTTGGATCACCGCCAAAGAATTGACAATTCTGTTTAACCCAACGCAAGGCCATCACTTGATCCTTGAGACCCGCATTACCCGGCACATCCAACTCCTGATCTTCGAGAGTAAGAAAACCCAATGCACCCAAGCGATATGATATAGATATGAGTACAACATGCTCCATCATAAAATAGTCGGGACTATAGAGATCACGTGAGGCTTCGCCCATTTGGAAGCCACCGCCATAAATCCAGACAAGAACAGGCAACGGTTTCTGAGGATGTAACTGCAATAGACGAGTAACTCTTTAAATAAGTTTATTGTAACTTATTTGTTTTATAATTAGCTCACCACTCTAGTATATACATTTAGGTACAAACAATCTTCGCTCCCCTGCACCTGCTTCATCACAATGTTCACCTGGCATGGCTTCGTGCGTTCCCGTGTACAACGCTTCACCTCGGTCCAATGATCCGGTTCAACAGGCGCCTTGAAACGCAACTCACCCACCGGTGGCTTGGCAAATGGTATACCCTCGAAACTATAATAATTGTTTCCATAGATCGATTGCCATTTAACGCCCTTTACTTTGCCATAAATTGTATCCGCAATGACTTTATCATTGCTACGGAGTCGCTGTTGCTTTGTCTTGAACTTGACGTAGCTGGAAAATTTAAAAAAGAAAACGAAAATATTAAAAATAAATTAAAAAACTTCTCAAACGCAAAAATTTACGAAGTTTTCCTTTTTCTTTTGTGTACATAACTAAATGACAAACAAATGCAAAAACTCAAACGTTTAGTGGCTAAAGAGAGCGCTCATTACTTTTGGTTTGTAAACAAATTTCTTAGATCGATTTTCTAGTAATTTTTTGTTTTATATTTGCAAATTTTCAATTAGCACGTAAACAAAAGAAAACATAAACTAAATGAAAAATCCAGTTGGTCAGACATAGTAGACTTAAATGAGATCTACAATGAGTGAATAGGCAAAATAATTGAAATTTAAAACGGAAACCACAAACAAATCTTGAAATGGATTTCTAATTGAGTTCGGACTCTGGATTATTTTTATTAACACAATAAGATATCAGATTTAAGGCTGAAACTGATACCAACATGAAACGGGTATAATAAATAAATGAATCACAAAATTCCATAAATCCTTTTATAAAATTTTTGGTGCTGTCTGAGAAATCTACCAACTTTAATTGGAATTTTGAATAGTTTAGCAATCTGAGGAATCCCAAAACGTAGAGCAACAAGAGTTATATATGTACATATATATCTGATGGAGAGCTCATTTCCCAAATAATATGGAGGCGTGCCCCATTTATATTTCAAGTGCGTTTCCATTTAGAAACGTGCGCGCTAAACGACGCGTGAGCCGATCTACAACAGACCGATACATTATGCTATGATGCTTATAAAGATTTTAAATATCGTACACACAGAGGAGAAAAAAATCTATGTATATACGCACACATATAGACAATTTATATGGCAACAAATCATTTTGGAATGCCCAGCACTACGTCGAGTAGTAAACACACTGAGAGTCGGCAATTAATTAGCAACTGTTGTCTGAAACCTTCATGGGGACTTTTCAGATTCAATCTGATTTTCCAGTAAATGCAATGCTCCAGTGTGTGAATTATGGTTGTGAAGTGTTAATTGTTCAATTCCACTTTCCATAATGGTCAAGGTCATGCCCACAGATTCGAGTATGTTGTTATATAATAATTAGTTTTATTATTTCTTCTTTTTATATGCAGCGAGAACTTGTTTAATTCTCTTACTGGTTGCTTCCTCAATTGGCAATAAACTGAATTGACATGAATAATAATTAAAACTTTGACTGAGAATTGTAAACGAGGTAAAATTCCTAAATTCTCTCAGCCATTTGAACAGAAAAGTAAATAACCAAATGTCTACGAAATTTTCCTATAAAATTAACAAAATGAAATTGCTTCTTTCACAATTCATTTAATTTCAAATGGAAACAGGAAACTATTCATATTAAAAACTGAAATTATATTTACATACAAAACAAAGTCATGAAAGGAAAAATTTTATTAACATTAAATCAGTCGATATATTGTAGAATTTTTATATTTCTATGCATCAATTATTGAATGCAGGTCATTGGCATTTTGCTTGAGCAAATTTTACTATTTGTGTGCCAAAAATCCTACAAAAAAAAAAAAAGAGATTTGTGCGAATTTTCCATTTATCAATTTCATGCAACCAAGTGTAAAGTAATGCACAAAAAAAAGTAGGAAAATAGAAGCAAAAATTAAAGCTGGCATTGATAAAATATTTTCATCGAATTTTCATCTTTTGCTATCAATATACAAGTTTGTTGAAAGCCAAATAAAAATATAATATACAAAAACAGAATATTTGTAAATGTTAAATTGAATGTGCGAAGCAAAAATATTTGCTAAAATTTCAACAAAAATAACTATTGTAGAAGTATAAAAAATACAAACAAATGTCTCATTTTATTTGTAGCATAAAACACATCAAAAATATCTACTAAATTGGCAGAAATTTAAAATAATTGTTACGGCATTTCATCAGTTGGTTAAAATTCGATAACTCTAATTCTAGTGAATCAAAAAATAAAACATTTTTATTCTTAAGTATAATTAGAAAGATCCGATCACATGAACAACTAAACTAACTAATTTAAAATTTTTGCTTATCTAAAGATTTTTTGTGTAAAAATTTTATTTTTAAATTAAATTGCCAACCTAACTCAGTCAAAAGTAAGAAATTGGTAACTAGAATCTCGTAATAACATTTTTAATGGTGTTTCTAAGTAAGGCAATTATCAAACCATTTTAAAATTTAAATACCTGTGACCAAATGTCAAAATTTAAGAGATATTTAAACAAGTTAATAAACAAATATAGTCTATATACTTTATATTTCACATTTTAAGACTAAACAAAACCATTAAAATCAAAAAAAAAGTTTTGATATGTAAGATTTTTGTTTAACGACTTTAATTTGATTACCGTGCAATGTTTATTTTTCCGAATCATATTTCATTTCGATATTTCTGCAAAAGTTCTCTTATTTATGGCTAATATTTGTCATTAAAGATTTATGGATATTTGCTACTTAAAATTACCAATAAATACACATATATATATACATATATATATGTACATATTGATGCATTCTGTCAATACCTCTTTTGGCCATTGAACCTGTTCTCTAAGCATATTTCTGTTGATTTTTACACAGAAAATCAAAACCGAAAAAAGATGAATAAATAAAAAGAAAACATAGAATCTTTATGCAAACGTTGCATATTGCCCAACCTTGGCATTTAAAGCACGCTCGCAACGTTTTGGACAACATTTAACCAAATTATGTGATAATGCACAAAAACTTTAATTTCACAACTTTTCGTTAAGATTACTGAACTGATAATGAACTTAGTAATGGAAAA
Source organism: Drosophila emarginata (assembly GCA_037075365.1). Classification (NCBI taxonomy): domain Eukaryota; kingdom Metazoa; phylum Arthropoda; class Insecta; order Diptera; family Drosophilidae; genus Drosophila; species Drosophila emarginata. Next base: position 16,153,198 of record JBAMCD010000221.1, on the reverse strand, counting down.
TCATGTGTATTAAATGATTTATATCGTTGGAAACTTCAAAGAGTCATAATATGTTGACGCACTTGAAAGTAAGAAACCCGCCCTTAGCACACGCCTACATATGTATAGTCTGAAGAAAATCTTATCAGTCTTATTGATATAATTTATAATTAATAAGGTAAACAGTGGAATCGAATGAGTCTTATCAGAGACAGACTTTTGCCTAAATAATTCTTATAAATTTTATTTTAAGTGCTGTTTAATTGAGTAGCAGCAACTGATTACTGATTAGCGAAAACAAAACGTCTCGAGTACAAAGTGCAATGTCGACTCATCGTGGCCATCATCATCATCATCATCATCATGAAAGAGGTCAGCTAAATGACTCGAGACAGAGGCTTCCTATCTTAGTGTCTCAGTTAAATTTAATCTCCCTATGAATAGCCACAATTTGGCCTTGCAGCCAAATGCGGATGCATTTAAAGAGAGAGAGAGAAGCAATATGAATATGTAATTCGGGTTCTTATCATATTTTATTTATATACTTATATTTATTAGACCCGGATTTTCGGTTTCACATCTGCTGCTGCCGTATCAACTGATAAGTCAGCATTGTGGGCCTGACTTTTGACGCACAATTTCTTAATATTTTTCTTTTTATTGTTTTTATATGTTTCTATAGGCTTATGACGATAGGATTTATTAATAAATAAAGCCACGTCTCTCGTCCAAAGCGATTCGGCTTAACTCGTATCATTATTACACAGAGGTTAAGGGCAATTAAACTTGATAGAGATTCATTTCGCAAACTCAAAACTGCAACTGATAGACAAAGTGTCAGATAGTTCATGAGAAGTTAACCCAGATTATTTTAGAATCAGAATCATACATTTAAATGAAATTCATATGATAATTTTTAGTTAAATATGCTGTTGCACTTCAATAACCATTTGAGGAAATGATGGCAATGAGAACCAGTTTTACTTGTAGGACAAACCTCAATCAAGATATTTTATTTATATATAGAACGAGGGCAAATAATGTAACCTCTTTCGTTTAAATCATTTAAACTGAATTACAACAATTTATATACATATATTATTTTCACAATAATTTTCTTGTTCCTATAGCAGACGTAATCTTACTTACTTCAATGCAATTCTCATCTGATCGGCAATGGCTATATCGAATGACATCTTGTTGTGGTCTCACGCTTGCAAATCGATTCTTTTACAGAACAAAATAAAACCACAAATAAATAAATAAAATCACACACACACGCAATAAGAATCGGCAAATCGGCACAAGTGTAACTAAAAATCTATAAATTCAATAGACAATGCGGCGTATACGTAACGTAAATTTGATTATCTGTCCTGTTGTAAATTTCTTGATTTTATTTTTTTAGATTTTTAATTAAAGAATTAATTTATTTCCCTTTCGAAACAATATGTTTAATCTTGTTGTTTGTTCATATGTTGCTATTCAATTTTTTGGATTTTATTTAATTAACACTGATTATAATGTTTAAGGCTAATGCCAGACACTAGGCTAAGGTTGGATCTGGTATTTGTGTGTTCGTTTTACTCAGGGGTTGTTCATCAACTGAACACTTTAAGTAAGCGCCGGCTAAGTTTAGTGTGCGGTTGGTTGGTCTGTGTGCTCGGACGTTCGGACGCTCAGACTGTCGGACGGTCGTTTGTTGGTGTTTGTTAGTGACTCTCACAAGAGTTGCCGTTGATTTTTCCACTCATTTACTCATTTACTGGCTGTGGGGTCGTATGAGTGATATTCCAGATATACATACATATGTATGTGTGTGTGTGTATATGTGTCTCTTCTCTCTGTGTACGCTCAAATGCCTTTGGCATTTTGTCTACTCGAGTGAATATGCCTTCTGCCCATGCTGGGCGCCGCTGTTTTGTTTAAACGTTATCGTTTTTGTTGTTGTATCTTTATTTTGTTTATTGTTTATGACATGTGGCTCGTCGCCTAATTGTTATTGTTATCGTTATTGTTGCTATATACCTTTTTCAGTGTATTCCTTTCAGTTTTTTCCTTTATTTCATTATGCCAAATCAAATGAATTTGTCTTTATTTCAGAAAAGTTCCATTTAAAATTTCTTGAATCCTTTTCATGCTAACTATTAATAATCGATAACAGATTAGAAATCTTAAACAAGAGATCGTTGTATATTGTTTTAATTGCAACAGTTTATTTATAAGAATTTTGGTTGCAATTTGAGGAATCGGAACAATAATAGGATATATATAAAAGGTCAATTAAACTACTTAGAAAATTAATTATCTCGCCAGTCCTCAGGAATACTTTTCTTCTCTTGCTTTAAACTTAAAGAAATCAATATTAATGAATATTTAATATGATCTTGTTAAATGAAAAGAAGTAAATAAATACATATATTATAGTCCGGATCCACAAGAAAGTCATTTAAGTCATTGCAGTTAATAAAGTTTGCTCTAACCGGAAATGCTTTGCAGAATATTCCCCGGAAATTTTCTTGTTACATATATTTAGGCTTAGTATAAGATCAGGTTAATCAATACATTTGGCTAATAACCAATATCAACTGATGGCTAGTGCAAATTAATAAGATTTATAATTAATAATGTCAATTACAATAGTAATTGAACCCCAAGTGCAATTGACTAAGTAATATGTGATAACATCAATAACCTGAAATATTGACAAAAACATTTCACGAAATGCCTAATAAAAAGACAATAGACAAAGCCATCTATCTAGAGGTCAGGGGATGGGGATGATTGATATGCCAAACCGTATAATAGTAACTTATTATCTAAATTACACAATACAAGTCAAACTATGTCATTTTATTGTTTTTTAGCCACGCAAACTAACTTGTTAAATTTATATAAAAAGAAAACCGGAAACTGGCAAAAAATTACAAGCCACATAAATTGGCTGACAAGACGATATATCTATATACATATAGGGTGATCCATAGAAAATGGATTAGGACGAAATTTGACATTCGAAATGCATTTTACATCATTGCAGAAGTAAATGGTGGTCTTTTTTATAGGTTGTTATTGGCCTTGGCAATACTTTAAAAACCATTTCAAGGTTTTATTGCACTCCGGTTGCAAGTGTTAAAAAATCGAGTATATGATTATCGTATATTGTCACAAGAATTAAAACTGATTAAATATATTTTGGTTTAGAGACAATAAATGTAAATGCTGATAATATTTATTATTTTGATAGTGGATGTTTAAAATCAGATTTCCTTTAATACTATTTTCAACATGTTATTCATTCTGATAGTCCAATGTTTTATTGTAATTTATTGGCCAATGGACACCCTGTATATAAATATTTCAACCTTCATATATGTATATAAATGTAGAATAATTCTTTATATATATGCATATAGGTAGACTTGCTCCTCTGCTTAGTCAGTAATTGAACAATTAAAAAAGTTGACGAACCAGAAGTCCGGAGTTGCTAATTGAACAGGTCTTTGAGATATAGTGAATCAAAATATTTCAATATTATATATAGATAATAAAATGAGACGCCCCTCTCTCTCTCTCTTTGGATTATATACTCTCCTTTGGACTTTGTTGAAAATGAATTTCAACTATATATAGTATCATGGAGTGACATTAAATTTAAATTATTATTCAAAGTGCCATTGGCAACTTGAGTTTTCAGTTAACACACTCTGTCTGTATGTGTTTGTGTGTCTATATGCGTGAGTGTGTGTGTGTGTGTCCTGTCGAAACCATAAATTATGTAATAAGGCTACAAACGAACACAGCAAGAGCTGAAACTTGTCATGCACTTGGCATATGTACATATTATATACATACAAATAACTGAGGTAGATGCACTGCACTCCAGGACCTCCTCGACATCCTAAGATCCTGCTGGCAGTAAACAAGTTACCCATGTTATCACGAAACTATTTAAGCCACAACTTGAATTTATTGTATTTACAGAACAATAATATATATGTATGTTGCCAAAAAAAAATCATTTCATTTGATTAATTTACTCAGGACGCTTTTCTGCATTTTTTTTGGTAAATTCCTCGGCCATTTTTATAAACTTTGAATGGTCTTTTGCGAATTCTTCAGCCAAATCAGAACGTAGAGGATGTTCCGGTTCTGGATTATGAATAATGGATATCAAATCCTGTAAAATTCGTTCCATACGTGTTGTGGGTTTCCAATTATCTGGACTTATGACAGGCAAACACACTTGACCCTTCTCGTCAATATTGGGATGATAGATCTTTGTCTTGAACGTTATATTGGGTGGCAAAAATGGATACTGAGCCGGAAATACAATTTCAATGCGAAAAGCCCCCTTATTGTATGGCACCTTCTCTGGCACAAGCAGACCCGTCCATGTAAATACAGACTCTTCCGATGTCTGTATATCACGGACAGTTTTCCAATCGATTTCCTTAATTTCGGCCAGCTCTCGGCTCAAGCGGCGTGCACCAGCCATTTTTTACTATTTTTTATTTTACAAAATATTTTACAACTTTGAAATTTTCCAATTTAACTTGCCTTTTTTTGTTTCTGATTTCAAAGATTTTCGAAAAGCTATGACTTTTTGATTCAACGCCAACTTAAACTGTAGATCGATGCATATATTTATTTATAATTCATAAATTTACATCCTGATCCTAATCTATTACGTATATACATTTGACTTTTATCTATATACATATAGCAAAACAAAAACAACAAAGTTAGTAAAGCAAATCCTTATTATCCGCATAAAGACTCTCCCAAGCCTGCAACTTGCTCCATTCTGGTAAATCAATGAACTTTAAATCATCGCTAATGTTAAGGCACTTGAAAACCTGATCGGTTTTACGCACTGGATCCCAAGTGAGGGTGTCCATGCCATTGATTTTCTCACTATAAGGATTACCAGTAGTCGCAAATTGTGTCCAGATGCCAACAGTTCTCTCAATATTGCGATACTCTCGACTATCTTTGGGCAAACGGCGTCCCTGAAGGCTGTTAAATAGATAGGCCAATTCATCGGCATGACCAACACCTTTAACTCCACGACCCAAACGCATTATACGATAGATGTAAATAATCTCCTCGGAATCGAAATCGTAGCGATAGAAGTAAACTGGGGCACCAGCAGCATGAGCATGGCGAGATCGTATGACCTGAAGAGCAGGAAATACAAAGTATTTAATGGAACAGACCTGTAAATGAATTAGAAATGTAATTAATAACAAGAAAAGAACAATAAACATTAGAATGAATATAGAACCGGTAGAACGGCTACACATTAATTTAATAGCAGCTCTTAAAACTATTAAACTTACATCCAAGTAATTGTATGCTGTGGCCACTTCTCCCGTACGATGTGCATTACGAATTTTCACACTCCATTCGGCCTTCTTATCACTACTAGGATCAGTGGCCAGCAATTCTTGTGGAATAAGTGGAGTACCAGCATCTACTTGCTGTGTCACCTGTGGCATGAACTTTACTTCTGCAAATATCAAACTGTAGTCTCGATGTTTATGTTCCTGTAGTAATATAGTTTCATACCTGGCACCCACAAAAGACCCTCAAAGGAAGTATTGCCAATCAGCATGGGTATAGAGTTACTCCAAGCTGTCTTCATCATCTCCCGCGGATGCTTAGGTACCACACACTCAGGTGTGAAATAAGGCTCCAGCGATGGTCCGAAAGAAAACATAATCTTATTAACACGATCTTCGAGAGTTAGTACATTCTCCTCCACGCGAATCAGATCTTTGGCTTTCACACTAAGCAAGAAATTTAAAATATCCTTTTCATTATCCTCACCCTTGTAGCCGACTAGTTTAGCTATTCTATAAGCATTGTGGGTTATATCCCCATTGAATGCCCATGGACAGAGGACACTACCCGATTGCAGAATACCGCGATGGAACAGGCCTTGTGTCTGATCCGTGATCATCATATAATGGGTAGAGGCACCACCTGCACTCTCGCCAAAAACTGTTATACAATTAGGATCACCACCAAAGTTTGCACAATTATTTTTGATCCATTTGAGAGCCATCACCTGATCCTTGAGTCCTGCATTGCCAGGCACATTCAATTCTGGTGAATTCAGACTGAGGAAACCTATAAAATAATTCTAGCTAGCAATGATTTTTAATTAATTCAAAGAATCAATACTTACCCAAAGCTCCCAGACGATACTGAATAGTGACTAGAACAACATCTTCTTTCATGAAATAATCCGGACCATACCATTCACGATTGCCCTCCCCTTGTATAAAACCGCCACCGTGTATCCAAACCATGACAGGACGAGGTTTAGTAGGCGTGACCTAAATAGGGACATCGATTTACATGAGCATTTATGTATTTCTAATATATGTATATTACTTACATTATTGGTAAAGACATTCAAGTAAAGACAATCCTCAGATCCTTCCACTTTATCATCAATAAATTGCACCTGCACAGCCTTATCCTTGTATTGTCTACAATCCCTAATACCCTCCCAGGGTGTGGGTCGTTGTGGTGCCCGAAAACGGAGCTCACCCACAGGTGGCTGGGCATACGGGATACCCTCGAAACTGTAATAAGGCACATCATACAAGGACAATCTTTTTACACCCTTCACTTTTCCATATTCGGTATCAGTGACAATTGTCTCGTTGGTTGTCAAACGATATTGTTGGATTTTATGCTCGATGGTCCTGCAAAACAATAGTTAAGATAATAATAGTTAAAAATGGCCAACAGGTTACTTTTGGGCGAACCCAAACGACGGGACGGGGACTAAGGACCATGTAAACGTTATTGATAATTCTGAGTGAACGTTTCCTCCAAAGGCGCCTACATCACACTTCTACCATTGCATAAACCGGGTAAGTAAATATTATTATTTACACATACATAAGTACATATTATATAAATGTACATATGTACATACATACTTATATTTTTATAGAAGCCATTAAGTCGCCCTGAACTTTTGCTATGTTATCGGTTTGTAGTAGCTGATCGAAAATAAATATTTTGTCACAATCAAAAGAATTTACTTATCGATAATTTCTTTTAATAACTGCAGCCCTGAAACTGATTTTGAAACGACGCGCAAAGTAAAGTTTCATGTGAACTGTCAAAATGAAAAATTTTTCATTAAAGAAAACTAAAATGAGTTGTCGTTACAAATTTGGATTTGGATTGGATCTATCAGAGAGGTTATCCTATGGATTGCATATGTTAGCTAAGCGGGGTTAAGAACCATTGTGAGCCTTTGGCGACTTCTGTTTGGCCATGTATGTAAGTATGTACCCTCCCCTACCCACAAAGCTAGCTTAAATATGTATGCATATTACTTAGGCCATCTTAAGATCATGGTAAACAAGTCAGAGTCATTGTCATTTCTGCTTATCGCTCACATTAATTAGCATCCTACAAAGTGTTTATAATCTACATATGTGACAGTAAAATATAAATATAAACCTATTCTTATCATTTACACTTGGTGTTCTTTTCCTTTAACTCGGTGTTATCAGTGTTAAAGCTATCAAGTATACATTATTAACTTTCACTTTAAATAAGAAAACGTTTTTTTTAAAGAATGCTATTACATTTATTGCTTTATTTATATTTTATGAGTATTTGAAAAAGTATTTTTACTGTGACTTAGTCGTTATAAAAAATTGTGATAATTATACCAAACAGTGTTTTAATTACATTTTACATACATATTTAACTGTCGACGTGATAAAATTTTAATTCACCAATTAACTGACTCTAGTTAAAAAAATATTTAAATTGCCTTGCAGCAAATTACCAATGTAAATAGACTTCAATATTTAATTGTAATTACTTTTGTTGCATCTGCTTTCCTGTTTACTAATATACTTGAAGACTACAAAATTAGTTATTTTATTTCATCTATTCTAGAAATCTAAATTCATTGGTTGTTTTATGGGTGCAGCGCTGTAATATGGAACTTAGTATATCTACTCAATTGGAATTCCATATTCGATATATCCTTGGTGTCAGAGAAATGCCACATTTATTGTTTGATTTGTAATTAATTGAATACATCTCAACACGTGTCGTAATATATTCATTTATTTTGTATAATATATGTATATACATATATATAGCCGTATACAATAACCACAATAACAACAAACCCTTTGTTTCAATATTTGCTTATGTAGGCAAAATTTGTTAGTCACTTTTTTGTATTTTTAGTAATTAACTGTATATATGTTAGTATGTATGTACAATGTGCATATCATTATGTATATAGATATGTACTATATAAGGTCATAAACATGAAATGTGTTTTACATTAAACTGATTAAGTCATAAATTGGCAACTTTTATGAATTAATCGAAAGAATTTTACGATATAATGTGTAAGTTTTTGATTGGAGATAGTGCTAATGACCCAAATAACAATAAATTCTAAAGGATCAGATGAACCTTTTTCGAGACGATAAAATCACAACTATTTCACAATATTGTTCAATTTATGGTAAATTAAAGTGGTGAAATACTTATCTAAGTTATAAAAAAAAGAGCCATTGTTCGATGAATTGCAAAAAATGTAAATATAATCTTTCTCACCACTTGTAATAGCACCAAGTCAGTAATTAATAATCAAAAATATTTAAATTCAATATTTTAAACAACTTTCCAGATGCTTTCCAATGGAATTTACTTATTTAGCTTTCAGAGGATCTCCTCGAGCTCGCAACTTTTTATATCAGATAATTAATGAGATGGGGAATCTGATATAAGGACAGCTCGAGCTATCGATTTTTAAATTTTTCAGTATTTTCTTATGTATATAAGATTAGGTTAAAATAAAAACTTACTTTTATACTTTTACATACTTGAATTTCAAGGATCAACTTGCTTCTTATTTATTTTAAATAATTAAAAAGGAAGCTAATAGAATACAAGTGTTAATTAAACAATCTTATCAAACATTTAATCAGATTCAAATCGGATTCAAGAACTATATATTTAAATACGAGAACTTGTACTTCAGTTTACGTCACGCTAACATATTTATCTTATCTATTACAATTCGAATACAAATATTTTAATATCATTAAATGAGTTATTAAACCTTCATCCATATAAAGGCCTTAGTCATGTCTGACAATAGCCAAAAAAAAATATGGCAAAAAGACAAAACAACAAGTAAAAAATAGAACATCAATTCAACTGCTTCAATTGGCTAACCACAACCACACACATATATAATATATATATATATGTATGTATATGTATATATAATAAGCACTTTTCGAAATTAATAATTTTATAATGAAATTAATCAACTATATGAACAGTTGAGGTCATCACTCTTATAGAAGATAACTTACTTATAGCGCCATCGTATGCGCTCCATAAGGCCCATATTTTTGTTCATGATTCTATTGAAAAATTTGTAACTATAAAATTGAAATAACTATATTGAATTGTAAGTATTGATGATCTTTAGCCGATCGTAACAACCGTATTGCGCCAGCACCAAACAGAAACTGAAATTATAAACTTTTACTCATATTGAATTCCATTGGCAAGCAAAATACAAGCTAACCGAACCGCACCGAACAATTCAGAACAAGCGAAATAAACAAGTGGCAAAAAATAATAATGAAAAAACAGAAATATACTACATTAACACAAATATCCGAATACAAATTAAACAAAACATATATATATACACACTATATAAAAAATATATAGCAAAACAAAAGAAAAAACATGTAGAGATAACCGTTCCAGAGAGCCATAGCCGATCCATCCAGCTGTAGAGTGTGTGGGCTGTAGAACTCGTCGCATGTTAGTTTGCCGTGAGTACGGAGTGAGGTGGGTGGGTTCTGAAGTACTCTAGACGCGCCTACAGCGACTGCATAATTAACTAAATAACGCAGAAGCAAACGATATTTTTAGTTTTATTAGCAAATTTGTTTAATTTTTCAACGCGTGTAAATAAATACAATTATTTGAAAGTCAATAGGCGAAAAGCCGGTTGGCGCTAAGTGAGAAGGTCAGTATGAGAAGTATTTTGGAGAGAGGGGGAGAGAGAAAGAGAGAGCGTGTGAATTAGAGAAACCGGGGGCCATCACTGAGAGTGGGTCAACCACACTTGATCGTGCCGGCATCTACTGTAAACAAGAACCTGGAAATTTGAAAAAGCTTTACATTCGTTAGGGGCGTTGTCGTCAAAGCTTTATCCCACCACCTCGGCCCTTGAAAAAGCTTTACATTGTTGCTTAGACTACAATTTAACAGTGGAGATTGCACATATAGAAACAAATCAAATTCAGAATTTTTCGCTTATCCACTCAGCCTCCAAAAAGAATTTTTTCATTATTATCGTAAAGTTGATTCCAAACCTCCAATCCCTGCCGTTCGCACTGTGTTAGTATCTCCAAATCTTGACCAATATTCAGAGCCTTATAAGGTAATTTTGTTGTCAATGGTGTCCATATCTCAGGTCCCGTTTCCGCACAGTTCGGATCGCCAGTTAGCGAAAATGTTGTTAAAATGCTAACCAATCTTTGGATTGTACAATATTCGGGCGAATTAAGAGGTAACTTTTCAACACCCAGTTTATGGAAGACATAACCCAAATCATCGCCATGGCATACACCTCGCTTGATGTCATCACCACAAAGTTTGATTCGCATTAAGTTATGTTTGGGTGAATCGAAATCGAAACGGTAAAGGTACGTAGGAGCTTGAGCATGGGTCAGACGGGAGCGGATCATACGATGAATGCCATGCCAAAATACCTTATAGCTGAAAAGCTGTATTCAAATATAGGAAAAAGATGAGAAGAATGGTTTGTAATGAGAGCAATTACTTACATCCAATACTTGAGATACATTGTTCTTGTCAATGCTCCTAGGACCGTAGTGAGATTCAACTATACCAGCAGCTCTAGATTCACGCTCCTCCGGGGACAATGTTTTATATAGTTCATAAGGCAGGACCATTGTTGGCTCTTGTTTTAGCAGTTCGATTATATATCCATTGCTCATCTTGAATAATGGATATAGCACGAGGCCCTCAAAGGAAGTTCCACCAACTAGCAGAGGCACCTGTACCGACCATGCCTCACGCATAAGTTCCAGCAACGGACGCTCTTCCACAGCCGGGACAAACGGATGTATAAAACCAAAGCATCTGTGACAGAAATTAAAGAAATCATGTTGGACTAACTTATCGGCGGGCAAACATTGCAAATATTTCAATATATCCGATTGGTTTATCGGGCCCTCATATCCAGCATCTAAAGCCAGTCGACAGAACAATTGTTCCTTAATCGGTGATTGGGTCCAGGGACACAACATGCTCCCAGACATCATAATGGCCTTGTGGAACAAATCCTTTGCCTCTGGCATGCACATCATAAAATGTACAGAGGCGGCTCCAGCACTTTGGCCGAATAATGTTATATTGTTAGGATCACCATTAAAATGTTGAATGTGTTGCTTAACCCAACGCATAGCCATTAACTGATCCTGCAGACCGACATCCCCGGGTACATTTAAGTGTGGATCGGGTAGGCTAAGAAAACCCAGCGAACAGAGACGATAATTGAACAGGACATAGACAATGTCCTTACTCATGAGGTAGTCGGGTCCGTAGGAAATCGTTGAAGCGCCCCCTGATTGAAATGCCCCACCGTAAATGAAAACTATCACAGGCAAAGGCTTCGTCCTGTCCAACTAATGGAAAATGTCAGATTAATAAACAAATACAACTGGATTTCAATGGACTACTCACATGCTTGGTGTACACATTTAGATACAAACAATCCTCATTGCCAATGACACACAACATTTTTCTATCCATTTGCAGGGGAATATCACGTTCCTTTTGGGCATCCAACTCTTTGTCCCATCCCCAGGCCTCAGCCACTTGGGGTGGCTTAAATCGCAGTTCACCAATTGGTGGCTTGGCAAATGGCAAACCCTCAAAGCTGAAATATTCATCTCCATAAATGCCCCATTGCCGCCGTCCACGCACCTTACCCAGTTGTGGCAAATCCACAACCAACGAATCCGTAGAATTAGTGCATAGGTAAAGGACTTGTCGCTTCAATTGAAACTGTTTCTTTAATAACTTGTAAAATTTTCCTGTGCTACGACTTGGGGAAATAAATTTCAACATGTCATTCTCCAATGCAAACAAATTTTGACACAAGTGAAATGGATAACTAAGTTTAAAATGTAATGGTTAGAAATAAAAATCAAATGCATATTGAATTTGTTTTTCTAACAGTTTAAATAATTGATGAATACGAATTTGGAATACATTTTTAAACCAATTTCATTTCCGCACATAATTTTCTTAAAGCGCAACTCATTTCCAACTCTTACAAGGCTAGAAATTTCAATTATTTTGGATCAAAAAATATAAACATTTAGAAAGATGAAAACATATAAGGTCAGTTAGAGATTGTTCTTTAGTGAGCCTCAATTGGTATGCCCTGAATGTCCTGACAATCGCGACAAGGGCACCCGTTGCCGTGCTCCTCCTCTAGCAGATCGAATAATTGCATATTATCGCAAACTTTATATAGATTTTGTTCAGTTGTCGGAGACTTCTCATCTGGCATACCCTCAAACCCAGACTCTGGCAAATGTTCGTCTATTATTTCAGAGTCGTTCGCCAGTAGCAGTTGAAATTTTGCCAAATGTGCGTCAATTATTAACTTATTCCATTCGTATAGCTTCGGCAATGTGAACATTAAAACATAAGCTAAGATCAGCCAAAAGGCAATCTATTTAGATATACAATATAAAGAAGTTTAAATAGACTTACCCAAGACTAAAAGAGTTAGGCCATTAAAACAATCGCCTAATAAATTGATACCGCATAGTGTCATTAAGAGTTTACACGATTCCCAAATATTTTCCACAAAGAAAAGCGAGCGACACTTGATCATCAGGACATTTAGTTTATCCACAATTAGGCATACTAAATGCATGGCTTTCTCCTGAGAAATGCTAAAATCCATCTCCAAATAGCTTCTATAGGGATGTTCCATTGAGTTGGTTTTATTCCACGATTGCATTAACTGATCATAGCAGCGATAACCGATGGATATCAGAAGCAAAGTGATGCAGGTCATGCTCATAACACTGATTATCGAATGATAGACAATATCCAAGAGAAGTAATAAAATGCCAATGAAGATTATTGCCGTTTTCTGCCAATTACGCCATAGTAATAGGTTCTCCAATTCTATGTACAAGGGAATTGACTTAACTGGGCCGTGACCCTCCATTGGAGGCATGGAAATAAAATTATTCTTGTAATTGTTGTTGTCGAGTGAATTTATTAGATTTTCAAAGAGAACTGACATTTTTGGATTTGCTATAAAGACTGAATTCATTTTGAATAGAAATATTTCTAAAATTGAATCAATAAACACAAGTTTCTAAATATTTAATACAACGATTCGGGTTTGTACATACTATCCCATACCAGCAACTTCTCATATTCCGGCAGATCAATGATCTTCACATCGTTACTTATATTGAGCACTCGTTGGACTTGATCCTTGTTTGAGGGCTCCCAATCAAGGCCATCAATTTCCTTGCAATTTGGATTCGATGTAGCTGCAAACGATGTCCAAATACCAATCATTCGTTCAATAGTTCTATATTCTGGCGAGGATTTATTCAACTTCCATGATTCACATTTACGATACAAATAGCTCAATTCGTCGGAATGAGCTACACCTGTTTTAATATTATCTCCACAGAATCGTTTACGGAAAAAATTGAAATCGGGTGAATCAAAATCAAAGCGATAGAAATATGTTGGGGCCTTGGCATAAGTCAAACGTGAATGAAGTGTACGATAAGTGCCATGCCAAAAGGTCTGGTAGGAATAGTACTAAAAAATAAATGGAATATTCAGTATGGAGAAAAACAGTTAAAACAGATTACTTACATCCAAGAAATTTAACAACAATTCGGAGCTTGGTGTAGCCTTGCCAAAATATAATTCAATCAGTTTTTTGCTGTACTCCAAATTCTTTTCTTCTGTATTCTCTATCCTCACTGCATACGGCACCAATCTTAGCGGATCCTGTGGCAGACTATCCAATGCTTTTAAATTGGACGCCAGTGTGGGATAAAGTAAGAGACCTTCGAATGAACTGCCACCAAGCATGGCAGGGAGTTCATTTGTCCAGGCTTCACGTGCCATTTGTACCTGCGATTTGGGCACCACACAATCGTCACCAACATATGGCTCTATGGTAGGAGCAAAGGCGTAGATAAAATCATTCCTCCTTTCCTCCTCTGTCAACAAATTGTGTTTAACCAAATCCAATGCAGGGACTCCTTGTAAAAAATTTAGTACATTGGTATCAATATTCTCTCCCTTATAACCATGAGATTTAGCCAGACGATATGCAAAATCACGAGGATCCGTATTAGCCCAGTAATTGTGAATAGTTCCCGACATAAGTATGGCCTTGTGGAACAGTCCACGAGTCTGCTCTGTGCACATCATATAGTGAGTGGAACAACCTCCAGCACTCTCTCCAAAAATTGTTATATTATTATCATCGCCATTGAAATAGGAAATGTATTTTTTCACCCATTTAAGGGCCAAGACTTGATCCTTTAAGCCAGCATTGCCAGGTATATTTAGACTGGGATCTTTTAGCGAAAGGAAACCTACAAATCGCTTGTCGTTCACTAAAAAGTTTTCGGCACACCTAACAACAATAAAATTACTTACCCAAACAATCAACACGATAGTTAAATGTCACTAGAACAACATCTTTAGCCATAAAGTAGTCCGGGCCGTAGAGATCACGTGTGGCTTCGCCCAATCTAAAGGCCCCACCGTAGATATAAACCATAACCGGCAAAGGTTTTGGCGATTTAAGCTATATATAAAATACAAAACTTATCAATAAGAAAATCAATTTTAATCAGTGAAGTTTTTCGGCTCACCTGTTTGGTATACACATTGAGGTACAAACAATCCTCACCACCTTGAATTATTCCCTTTAGATATTCATATTGCGCTGGCTTCTGAGAATAATTAGTGCAATCTAAAGTTCCATTCCAGGGTTCTGCAGGCTGTGGGGCTTTGAAACGCAACTCACCAATAGGTGGTTTGGCAAAGGGTAGACTCTCAAAACTGTAGTACTCATCATCATATAAACTTGTACGCTTCAATCCCTTGATCTTGCCCAGGGGAAATGTTAATTCACAAGTCCTAATGCAAATAAATTGCATATTAAGTATAAAGAGACAGGAAGAGGTTTATGAACTTCACTGAAATACTCACTCCATCGCCATGATGAGGCCAACTTATACTGATTGGTTAGCTTCAACCGCCGTTTGGCAACTAAATAATGAGTTAGTCCTAAAGAACGAAAGAAACCTAAAAGTTTGGCAAGCAATAAAGATTAATGAAAAGCTTTAGTAAACGGCTTGAAATCTGTTATGACCTTCAGATCCGAACCTTACCCATGTATGAAAATGTTGGCCATTCCAAACACTCATAATAATAAACATGAAAACTCCAACGAACAAAATATTTATTTAAATAAATGTGAGATAAAATTTTTAACTCAAGTGGATTAAAATTTGAGAAATATTTAATTGCAAATACCCCATATAAAGGCACTTTCGTTTGTTTCTTATTTTTTTCTTTTTTAATAAAGATAATTGCTTTTTTCGGAATATTAATCTCAATAAGATTAGATCTCAAAAAGATAAGATTTGATCGGATGTTTGGCGAATTCGGTGAGCATGGAAATCATGCGACAAATGGTGTTAAATTCTGGTCATGTCTTGTATGAATTTATTCCTACAGATTCCGACCAATTAGTTTGATCTTGTGTTGATATCAAAGAAGTGCCGAAAGTGGAATATTTTATACATGAAATATAATGTTTGTTAATATTGAGTAAAAGAATATTTTTTTAAAAGACTTTGTTCAATATTATACCTTACTACATTTTATTTTAAAATAATAAAAGATTTGTTCAAGATTAAATAAGTTTCGATGCGTTTACTGACCAAAACCAAAGGTACGATAGGGATGTTCCATAGAGTTGGTTTTATTCCACGATTGCATTAAATGCCGTGACCTTGAAATTGGAGGAATGGAATTAAAATTATTCTTGTAATTGTTGTTGAGTAAATTTATTCGATTTTCAAAGAGAACTGAATTTATTTTGAATAGAAATATTTCTCAAATTAAATCAATAAGCACAAGTTTTTAAACATTTAATACAACGATTCGGGTTTGTACATACTATCCCATACCAGCAACTTCTCATATTCTGGCAGATCAATGATCTTCACATCGTTACTTATATTGAGAACTCGTTGGACTTGATCCTTGTTTGAGGGTTGCCAATCAACGCCATCAATTTCCTTGCAATTTGGATTCGATGTAGCTGCAAACGATGTCCAAATACCAATCATTCGTTCAATATTCTATATTCTGGCGAGGATTTATTCAACTTCCATGATTCACTATTCCTATACAAATAGCTCAATTCGTCAGCATGAGCTACACCTGTTTTGATATTATCTCCACAGAATCGTTTACGGAAGAAATTGAAATCGGGCGAATCAAAATCAAAGCGATAGAAATATGTTGGGGCCTTGGCATAAGTCAAACGTGAATGAAGTGTACGATTAAAGCCATGCCAGAATATCTGGTAGGAATAGTACTAAAAAATAAATGGAATAATCAGTATGGAGAAAAACAGTTAAAACCGATTACTTACATCCAAGAAATTTAACAACAATTCGGAGCTTGGTGTAGCCTTGCCAAAATATAATTCAATCAGGTTTTTGCTGTACTCCAAATTCTTTTCTTCTGTATTTACTATCCTTACATCGTACGGTACCAATCTAAGAGGATCCTGTGGCAGACTATCGATAGCCTTTAAATTAGACGATAAGCTGGGATACATGAAGAGGCCTTCGAATGAAGTGCCACCAAGCATGGCAGGGAGTTCATTTGTCCAGGCTTCACGTGCCATTTGTACCTGCGATTTGGGCACCACACAATCGTCACCTACATATGGCTCTATGGTAGGACCGAAGGCGAAAATTAACCCATTTCTCCGATCCTCCGCTGTTATCAAATTATGATTAACCAAATCCAATGCAGGGACTCCTTGCAAATGTTTTAATACATTGGCATCAATATTTTCTCCCGTATAACCATGAGATTTAGCCAGACGATATGCAAAATCAGAGGGATCCGTATTAGCCCAGTAATTGTGAATAGTTCCTGACATTGGTATGGCCTTGTGGAACAGTCCACGAGTCTGCTCTGTGCACATCATATAGTGAGTGGAACAACCTCCAGCACTCTCTCCAAAAATTGTTATATTATTATCATCGCCATTGAAATAGGAAATGTATTTTTTCACCCATTTCAGGGCCAAGACTTGATCCTTTAAGCCAGCATTGCCTGGTATATTTAGACTGGGATCTTTTAGCGAAAGGAAACCTGTAAATCAAGTATTAATTATTAGTCATTTTCATTAAAGGCATTTGATTAGTTAGTTAACAAAGAACCTTTTAGCAGAAAATCGCTTGTCATTCACTAGAAGATAAGAACACAACAACGAAATTACGTACCCAAACAATCAACACGATAGTTAAGTGTCACTAGAACAACATCTTTAGCCATAAAGTAGTCCGGACCATAGAGAACACGGGTGGCTTCGCCAATTGTAAAGGCCCCACCGTAGATATAAACCATAACCGGCAAAGGTTTTGGCGATTTAAGCTATATATAAAATACAATAGTTATCAATAAGAAAATCAATCTTAATCAGTTTTGTTTTTCGGCTCACCTGTTTGGTATACACATTGAGGTACAAGCAATCCTCACCACCTTCAATATCAGGTGTGAAAAGACCTTTTTGTGCTGGCTTCTGGGCATAATTAGTGCAATCTAAAGTTCCATTCCAGGGTTCTGCAGGCTGTGGGGCTTTGAAACGCAACTCACCAATAGGTGGTTTGGCAAAGGGTAGACTCTCAAAACTGTAGTACTCATCATCATATAAACTTGTACGCTTCAATCCCTTGATCTTGCCCAGGGGAAATGTTAATTCACAAGTCCTAATGCAAATAAATTGCATATAATGCATAAAGAGAAAGAAGAGGTTTATGAACTTCACTGAAATACTCACTCCGTCGTCATAGTAAAATCAACTGATTGTGATTGTTTTGCTTCGACCGCAGTTTGTCAACTAAATGATGAGCTAGCGCTAAAGTACGAACTGAAAAAATACGTCCACTAATAGATCAAGCTTTCCACTTCAAATCTACAAGTTCTGAGTGGTTCGCTGAAGAAATTAAAAGCTTAACGAAAAGCTTTTGTATACGTTTTTTAAACATTTCCTCAAATCCGTTATGACCTTCAGACCCGAACCTTACCCATGTATGAAACTGTTAGCCATTCCAAAGACTCATAAAAATAAACATAACAATTCTAACGGGCTAATTATTTATTTAAGAAAATGCGAGATAAAACTTTAATTCCCGAGAATTTAAATTTAGCAAACGTTCTATTGCAAATAACCCAATTTGAGGCTCTCTTGTTTGTTGTTTGTTTCGTTTGTTTTTATTTTTTTTGTTCTGATAAAGAACATAATAATTGCAGTTTATGGAATATTAATCTCAACTAGTGTTAGATTTGATAAGCTATCGTGTACCCCAACACCTAATGGCCTAAGATTAGATTTGGCGCACGTTAAAGAAATGTTTAAAATAAGTTCACGGAAGCTTGTTCATAGAGGCGATTGTATAATTTCAGATTCTCAAATTCTGGCTGTGGAATAAACTTCAATTCCTTGGAGATATTCAACAACATGCGTGGTCCAAAGCGAGTTATAGGCTTCCAATCTACTATCGTTTTGGTAACTGCTGAATTGGGATCAGATGTCTTGGCAAATTCAGTGAACATGGAAATCATGCGACAAATGGTTGTAAATTCTGGTCGTGTCTTGTCCAGCTTAAAGGTGGCTGGTATGACAAAGATATAGCCCAATTCATCGACATGAGCCACACCACGTTTTTCGGGTCCAAGGAATCGTATGCGATAGAAATTAAAATCTGGCGAATCAAAATCAAATCGATATAGATAGGTTGGAGCCTGGGCATAATTCAATCGGGCCAGGACCACACGTTGCTGAGAATGGATCATGTTGTGAGTGAAAAGATCTGCTACATCAAGCTCATTGTTCTTGCTAAAATAATGCAACAGAGTTTGGCCAAGTTGACGACGCTGGCCAGGATCGCAATGTAGTTGGAGTGTTCGGGGCAGGGCATCCTCTGGATGACTTCTTAATTGTTGTTTACATTTCCAAGCGGCTGGCGTCAGACCTTCACCGCTGTTGGTGCCCAATATAATTGGTATCCGATTGCCCCAGGCATTCCGTTGCAATTCTATGGGTTCGGCCAAAAGTATGCTGGTCGGCGTGGCATACGTTTCCACAGTGGGGACAAACGGGAGGGGCATACCCATTTGGTTCTTTTCGGCCGTTGTCCAAAAATCAGCAGAAGCTACTAGCTTGGGATCTGCTTTTCGTATGAAATCAAAAACATCGCTATCTATATCCTCACCCTCGTAGCCCAAATGTTTGGCCAAACGGTATTCCATATGAGGCAAACGATTTGTTTCTAAACTAAAACCTGCCATTAGAATCGCTTTGTTAAAAAGTCCTTCCGATTGTGGACTCATAAGCAATAGATGCACCATACTACTGCCAGAACTATGACCAAATAAAGTGATTTGTTCCGGATCTCCATTAAAATTGTGAGCATTCGCTTTTATCCATTTAAGAGCAAGCACGACATCCTTGAGGCCTGCATTTCCTGGAACTTCCACCGATGGATCGTTAAAACTAAGAAAACCTATAAAAATGTAAGATATTAATACAGGGATTTCTCGTTATCCTTTGCATCCATACCAAATGGACCCAAGCGATGTCCTATGCTTATATGAATCACCTCTTCTCGCATGAAATAGTCGGGTGCCCAGGCACGCCTGGAAGCATCACCACCCTTGAATCCACCTCCATGTACATAAACCATCAATGGCAAGGGCTTCTCGCTTTTAAACTTATTAAAAATACAAGCAACAAATTTGGTATAATTCACACTTAGAGTATTAAAATTTAAATAAATTCTTACCGTTTTAACAGATATATTTAAATACAAACAATCTTCACTGCCCTCCACTTGTTTTGTTAAGGAGCTAACCTGCAGGCACTTGTTCCTTGGCTTACTACAATCCTGAATTCCATACCATGGTTTCAGTTCAAATGGCTCCTTAAACCGTAGTGTACCAAGTGGTGGCACAGCATACGGTATTCCATCGAATGCATAAAAGGATTCTTCATAAATCGTTTTAAGCAGAGTTCCACGCACTTTTCCATGGGTCGTCTGAACCACTGGAGTTACTTCGCTACTGTAAAAAAAATCTAGAAATTTCCCCAATCACGATTATGCATTAATATTATAACTTACTCGTCCGCAGCCATCTATATATTTCATCAAACTGAATTCACTGAATACCTATTTGTACCTATGGACACCATAATCTACGCATACAGTTGATAGGGTGCGTCCATGATAAAGATAACTAGCTGACCAAAATAAAATGAGAAACGACTTATCTTGCTCAAATTTTCCCAACATCTTGATACTACAAACATTTCATAGATTAAAACCGACGAACAGGGTTAACGATAAAATTTAACCGAAAGATATTATCGTAAAATCGTTATATACTCGTATATAGTATGTATTAGCAAATTTAATCTGCACAATAAATTTGAGTACAATTTATTTTTAAAATACTTCTATGAGGAATTTGTAATCCTTTATCTTTTGAATTTATTTTGTGTTCGATGTGCAAACACTTTCCCACACCTCAAGCTTTCGTAATTCTGGTAATTCTATTAATTTAATAGTATCGGCTATATTCAAGCAGATTAAGTCGGTTTTATTGTCCAAGGGCTCCCATTTTTGATGTCTCAGCAATTCTGTTTGTACACTGGGGCAATTTGGATTGGAGGTGCCAGCGAATGTGGTAATAATATCGATCATGCGCTCAATGGTTATAAACTCTGGTGTATGCTTGTCCAGTTTCCAGGAGAAGGTACCATACCACAAATAGGAATGGTCATCAACATGTGCCACACCGCGTAATTTATTACCACAATACTTAATACGTTGGTGATTGAAGGTTGCTGAATCAAAGTCAAATCGGTACAGATACGTGGGGGCCGAAGCAGAATGAAGGCGGGATCGGAGAACTCTGAGAATGGGATGCCAAAAGACTTTATAGCTGGCGTACTGAAACAAGATTATAATATATAATAACAGGAGATTCTTAAATGCAAATTATGCCATCATTACTTACCTCACAGTATGCTAACACTGCTTCCGGTGACAAGGATATGGGCACATCCCGAAAATGTGTTTCCTGCAACTGTTTGGCCAAAGTCCGTGCAAATCTCTGCGGTAGTGATTGCTTTACCTCCAACGGCAACATATGCTCGGGTTGATCTTTCAAACTTGTAAGCAGGTAAGGTGCTATCTGGACACGAGCATACATTAGCAAACCTTCATAGGATGTACCGCTCATCATCACTGGAATATTATTGCCCCAGGCTCCGGCTAACATTTCGTATGGTTGTTTTGGCAGTACGCAATGCTCAGTTGAATATGGTTCGACCATGGGACCAAACTGAAAGACGCAATCATCCAAGTGTTCAGCTTCACTAAGCAAATACGGTTTGACGAGATGATCACCCGGAACACTTTGTAAGAATTCAAGAACTGCGGTATCGTTAGCTTTATCCGTATCCTTCATACCCAGAACTGCGGCTAGGCGTCGTGGCAAATTTGTTATAGGACACAGCGCCCAGGAGCATAAAACATTACCCGATTGTAGAATGGCTTTGTGGAATAAACCCTCTGCTTTAGGATTCAGCATCAAATAGTGAGCTGAAGCCGCACCAGCACTCTCCCCGAAGGCTGTCACATTATTGGCATCGGCGTTGAAGCTACCGGCATTAGCTGTGATCCACTGCATGGCCAATAATTGATCCTTTAGGCCAGCATTGCCAGGCACTCCCACTTTGGGATCGTTTAGACTAAGGAAACCCAATGGGCCAACGCGATAAGAAATTGTGGCTATAACGACATCGCGCATCATAAAATAGTCTGGACTATGGAGATCTGTTGTAGGATCCCCCTTCTCAAACCCTCCTCCAAAAAAGAAAACTATCAATGGTAGAGGTTTTGGGGACTGAAGCTGAAAGAAAAAAAACCAAAAACCTGTTATTAAAAACATAATTTGTTTCAATTTTTAAAATGACAAAGTCTGGCAACAGTATTTTTATTAGCTGCGATAAGACTCGGCGTCTAGACGAACTATATTTTTACTTACCGTTTTAGTGTATACATTTAAATAGAGGCAATCTTCTACTCCCTCTAGTTGGTGGGTATAGTGATTGAACTGCAACGGTTTTTCGCCCTTACTACGGCAATCCAACGGTCCAGATTCTAACCAACTCGTCACCGGAACAGGGGCTATAAACCGCAATTCTCCCACCGGCGGTTGTGCATATGGTATCCGCTCGAAACTAATGTACGTATCTCCATAGATTCCAGTGCATTTCTTGCCCAGAATAGAACCGCTCTTTGTCTTTATTTCAATTGACTCAGTACTATAAAAAAATGACAAGAAAAAATTCCACAAATTATTAATCATATTCTCTTCCACTAGCACATACTCACTTCTCCATGTTCCAACTGGTAATAATAATGAATTTTGACTTTTGCGCGTTTTATCTAACGTTAAGTCATTTATGTCACTAGTTTTTATCGCGCGAAAAACGTTCTCAACTGCCAAGAATCATAACCAAAACACAGACCAGACCAGATATATTTTATTGAGAGAGAGAGGGCGAGAGAGAGAGAGACAGCTGATTCTCTGTTTGCTTTTTATCACGTTTAGCTCTCTGATTAAACAACAAGTTCTAAATTCAGCAGGTTGATAATAAGAGCATGGATTCTGAGAGCCCGTTACGTCATTAACGGTAAAATTATCATTATATGTATATATATACATATATATATATAAACATATATATATATATATATGACTACGTATATACAGTCAACTCTAGCTTCGTTATTTTAAGTCAGGGCAGTTGCTAATAATAAGACTATTTACTTCAATACATAATAAAAAATAACTTATCGTTAGTAAGCCACTTAACATATGACGTCATTAAAGTATAATCTTAATTTAACACAATTGCATCCGCGAATGGCAAGTGCTAAAACGAACACGCAATTGCAATGAACATGAACGTGAATTAATTTTACCAGGGCAACCTTATCACTGTTTTAAATTATAAATTTAGATCAACATTTTTTTTGCTAATTTATTTTCAAATTTATAATCAAATAAAAATCAGAAATATATTATTTATTTATTTTATATGAATGTATACATATATTTAAATTGTAATAATATAGTAGCCCTGATAATTTTTTATTGCACTTTAAGTGGTTCTAATTTGCGGTTAGGCTACACTGAAAAAAACTAAAAAAAATTAAAAAAAAAAATTGTCATGCGAACTTGTTGTCAAAAAGTGACAGTTAAAAAAAAATTTCAAATTAAACATAATAGTAATAAATTGTATTTAAAGGCAAGATTCAACGAGGGTCTCATATTGTAACCGATCTGTGAACTTATTTTAAAAGCACTTTAAAAGCTTCTATGAATTGAGCTTTCCTTTCAATGTTGGAGCCAAATGTTTGAAATCTTTTTAGAAATAAAGGCCAGGCTATTTTTATGCTGACACAATTTAAGTTTGTTCTGATGAAATGATGGGCACAAAAATAGGTCCAAAGGTAAGGCCGAAACCCAAAGAACCGCTATATTTTTATATCTGCACAAATGTTTGCCGACATTTGGCAACGGCGTCGTAGAAAGCATCTCGTTTCCAACTTAAGTACCTGAGTACAGAGGAAATTTTTTATTAGTCGAACAGCTGCAGTCAACAAAATTGGATCCGAGAAACACATTTAAATTTTGGCATTATTTCTTTTTTTTTCTTGAAAATTAATAATAATGGAAGTACATGTAGGATGGCCAAAACTGATAAAAATGGGGACCAAGTGAGTAAGCAGAAATGGAAGCGGGTGGCCTGTGCTAAAGCTCGCAACGTCGACTTTGAACACCTTGCCTGACCCATTCCCATAAGGTTATCAATTATTCTATCTCTATGATTAACAACTTTGTATTTTGCTTTGTTTATATTATCTGTCTGTAGAATGATTAGCCACAAATTACAGCAATACCGTTTGTCGACTAACAACATTGTAATAGTTGATACAAAATATGGCCAGGTTAAAGGTCTGCAGCGGAAGACCATTTACGATGAGGAGTTGTACTATGCCTTCGAAGGAATTCCGTATGCTAAGCCACCGGTGGATGAATTACGTTTTCGAGCACCCCAACCGCCAGAACCTTGGCAAGGTGTCCTCAATTGCACTACACACAAATCAAAACCGCTGCAAAGGAATATGGTGGTGGGTATTGTTGAAGGATCTGAGGATTGCCTCTATTTGAATGTGTATGCTAAAACACTGCAATCAGATAAGCCACTGCCTGTGATTGTGTGGATCTATGGCGGCGGCTTCCAAAAGGGGGAAGCCTCAAGAGATCTTTACGGTCCGGATTATTTTATGAAGCAGCCTGTAATTTTTGTTACTTTAAACTACAGACTAGGAGCATTGGGTGAGTTTACAATAAAGATAATCCCATATAGCTATCTTGATCGTTTTTTTTTTTTTGTAGGTTTTCTTAGCTTGAAGGATCGCAATCTAGATGTTCCAGGGAATGCCGGGCTTAAAGATCAAGTACAGGCTTTACGTTGGATTAGTCAAAACATAGGACATTTTAATGGAGATGCAAACAATATCACAGTAATGGGCGAAAGTGCCGGAGCAGCCTCCACAAATATATTAATGTGCACCGAGCAGACACGAGGACTCTTTCATAAGGCGATTATCCAGTCGGGTTGTGCTTTAAGTGAATGGGTAGAGGCTCCGGATCTTAATTTTCCCTATCGTCTGGCCCAACAAATGGGTTATAAGGGTAGCGAACAGGATTCTGAGGTTCTGAAATATCTCAGCAAGATATCAGCACGTCAAATTGCATCAGCTGATCAGGATACTGTTACAAAAGATGAAATGCATAGTTTTCTATTATTCGCCTTCGGACCTGTTATCGAACCCTATGAGACTGCTCACTGTGTTGTTCCCAAAAGACACAAGGATATGTTAACCAATGCCTGGGGCAATGATATACCATTAATTCTTGGCGGAAATTCCTTTGAGGGACTGTTCTCATATCAAATTGTACGCGACGATCCTTGGGTATTGGTTAATTTTCACAATATTATACCACGAGACATTAAAGAGGCGAGTACACCAAAAGAACTTGATGAATTGGTTAGGATTTTAAAGCAATCCTACTTTGGCAACGCGGAACAAAAATCCATGGATCTATTTGAGGCACTCTATATATTTTCCCATCGGCAAGTTTGGCATGATCTCCATAGGCTAGTGATGGCTCGATTATCTTATGCATCAA
The DNA here is from genome assembly GCA_037075365.1 of Drosophila emarginata. NCBI lineage: Eukaryota > Metazoa > Arthropoda > Insecta > Diptera > Drosophilidae > Drosophila > Drosophila emarginata. The sequence continues at coordinate 16,127,515 of JBAMCD010000221.1, read as the reverse complement.
AGACGCCAACTTATCTCTATCGTTTTGATTTTGATTCGCCGCACTTTAACCAATTTCGACGCCTTGTCTGTGGCGATCACATACGTGGCGTATCCCATGCCGATGAACTATCATATATGTTTTATAATCTAATTGCATCTAAATTGGATAAAACAACCCCTGAATATCGTACAATAGAACGTATGGTAGGCATGTGGACAGCATTTGCCGCCAGCGGTAATCCCAATTGTGAGGCGATTGCTCCAGCCGAATGGAAGCCAGTTAAATTAGCCCAAAGTGGAGCAGAGATGTGTTTCAATATCAATCACGATTTGGAAATGATTGAGCTGCCAGAAGCCCCAAAGCTGGCCACCTGGGATAGTTTCTATCCCAAAGAAGATCTCTATTAACAAAACCAATGATCAGAACAATATTTTCAAAACATTCCATAAAATATCTAGTATCCATATATTCCAAGTGCTTAATGTATTTTCTAAGTTATATCTACATATGTATATTAAAATTTATTGTATATAATTTTTTCGCTTTGGTTTTTTTTTCATTTGTAAAAGGCATTTCGTTCGAATATAAAAACATTTTAAAATTAATAATAAACTGTTACGATTACAGTTGTAACTAGCTTACATTTCGCCAAAACCCAGAAAGAAATAAAAACAAACACAAATTTTCAACTACAACCAAAACTGATGTTTTAAATCAGAAAGCTTATATATTTTTTTATAATTGAATTCTTAATTGCAAATGTCGTTTGTTTTTAACTAATTTAACTGATTTATCACATTTTTGTATAAATTGTTGAATATTAGATTATTTAGCATAAAAAAGCAAAGGAAAGAAAAAATAAATAGAAAGGAACAAACAACAAAATAATCAGATAGGAAAGAGGTAAAAAAAGAAAGAAATTTAAACTGAACGCAAAAACAAAACAATAAAAAAGAAGTACTAGGAATATAAGCTCCGAGGTTAACTTTTAGTCTAGAAAGTGAGAGGTGTTTCCTTCTTCCTTCACTACCCTCATAAATTAACTGACTATATTTAATTTAAAGTAGCATATAGTTATTTTTCCATACTCTTTAATTCCTAAAATAATCTTTGCTGGGCATAAAGATTATCCCAAAATTTCAATTGTTTACTCTCGGGTAATTCAATAAACTCCAAAGTTTTGCCGATATTGAAGCACATCTTTAAACCGTTTGCCTCCAGAGCATCCCATGTGACTGGAGCAATCTGCGGACAATTGGGATTATCGTGTTGGGCAAACGACACAAACATTCCTGTTAAACGTTCTATGGTAAGATATTCCGCAGAAGTTTTCTCCAATTTGGTGGCGGTTACATTATAAAACAAATAGGAGACATCATCAGCATGAGATGTTCCACGAACATGGCGTCCACAGTTAATAATGCGATAATGATTGAAACTAGGCGAATCAAAGTCAAAGCGATACAGATAAGTAGGCGTGGTGGGGGCGTAGGATAAACGAGCTAATACAGTACGATGAGTGCCATGCCAGAAATGTGTAAAGGACAGCAAGTGGAGGCATTCGAATAATTCCATGCGTCCCCTGGTGGCATCATCGAAATTGAAGATCTTTAAATTTCTTGCCATTTCCTTAAGTTGTGCAGGATTAGCCTGTTCTTTTATATCCATGGGCAATAGAGCCTCAAAGTCACTCAACATGTGATCGGAGTCAGCCATTGTTGACTGATACGAAAAGAGGCCTTCAAATGATGTTCCACCGATCATCAAAGGTAGATCATTGCCCCAAGCCTCGGCTAACATTTCAATGGGCGGCTTTGATATAACACAATCCTCACTTACATAAGGCTCCACCACAGGGGTAAAGGCAAATAATTTATGATCTCTCCGTTCCTCCAGCGTAAGAATATCATTGCCATGGACAACCAAGTCATTGGGTGATGCAAGTTGTAAAAAACGAAAGACTTCCTTCTCATTTTCAGTTCCCTTATAGCCAAGACGTGAGGCCAGACGATATGCCCAGTTGCCATTACGTTGAACGGCCCAACCGCATAGCGTTGATCCCGACATCTGGATGGCCTTATGGAAAAGTCCACGGGTTTGTTCTGTGTTCATCATAATCTGTGTGCTTGCCCCACCAGCACTTTCACCAAACACTGTGACATTATTTGGATCACCATTGAATTGAGCAATATTCTCCCGTATCCAACGTAGGACCAATACCTGATCCTTTAATCCAGCATTGCCAGGTACATCCAAGTCACGATCATTCAAACTAAGAAAGCCTGCAATTAATATATAATTTTAATTTGATTTATAAACACGAAATTAATTGGTAATTAGTCAAGAAAATAAAAACAATAATAACCGGGTTCGGAATGTTAAACGGTCAATTAAATATATACATATGTATATGCATGTACATATTTATATATCTATAACATCGTTTGGTATGAGTGTTAGAGCACACGTAATTATTAATTCAGTATTAATTGAAGATCGTTTTAATAAACAACTATTACATACATTGTATGAAGCCTATTAGATATAGAAATAGTTATTAAATCTCGATTGTTGTTAGAATCGATTTTTATTTTGTACGTCGTCATTTCGACGACGTCCGATTTGGAATTTTTGTATAGAATCATTCGAAGAGTGGAAAATGAAAAAATTATATATAAAAATATAAAAGAATTGTTTCACTGCATTTTAATACTAAAACTAAAGTTAAAAGAGCAAAATAACTGGAATGAATTTTTTGCGCTGTCGATTCGACGAACAATTATGGTCTAGGGTTAAAATTAGTATTGTTTATTTCATTTTGATTTAGATGAAAACTTTAAAGCAAATATATTTTTTAAAAAGAAAATTAGATAAAAAGAATAATTCTTAAACTGTTTCCATAATCGTAATTTTTCTTTTTTTAATTAGCACACATTTATAATAAAAAATATATGTATGTACATATATTGTAGAATCTAAATGATTTAATTTAACTCACCCAATGCCCCGAGTCTATAATTAAATGTGACTAAAACAACGTCATGCATCATAAAATAGTCCGGACTATAGATATCTCTGGTGGCTTCGCCAATCTGAAATCCACCACCATAAATCCAAACCATCACTGGCAATGGTCGATCAGTTTTTAATTGTTTGGCATATACATTCAAATAGAGACAATCCTCCGATCCCTCGACCATTCCCAATACTATATGCTTTTGTACGGGTTTCGAACGTAGATATGTACAATCGCGTATGCCCCGCCAAGGCTCGGTGGGTTGAGGAGCTCGAAAACGTAATTCTCCCACCGGTGGCTTAGCATACGGAATTCCCTCAAAGGCATAGTACAGTTCTTCATCGTAGATACACTTTCGACGCATTCCCTTCAATTGACCATTTTTTGTACATATGACTTTGGTCTCTTTGGTACCCAAGCGGTATTGGATTATTTTGTGACGAATAAGTCTGCAATGGGTTAAAGTTAATAAAAACAATTTAATCACCACACAACAAATTGTTTGTCAAATAGGAGGATATTCCTTATCTAATCACTTGAATATTACTTTTTAAAATTAGAATTATAACGGAGGAATTTGTTGATTTTATTTTTATGAAGATAAATATCGAACATACTTAATGCCCATTCTGACTAGATCAGGAACTGGCACACGTATCTCCATGGTTCTTATCAATTAATAAGCTATTCACTTATAATTATAAAGTACGCACGACACTTCCGCCACCGACAATTGACGGGCAACAACTAAATATGTTCTATAGACTCTGAATAAACTTAACTTATTGCAACCCCACAATTGAGTTCAGTAAAATTTTACTTTTTTTTTTTTTTGGACTTAATCACGCTCAACAAAACGAACAAAAAGAACGCTTATCGTATGTGATTGCTGCTATTGTTGTTGCTATTAAATGAAAAGCAAAAGTGAAAAACATGAGGCAATGCGAGCATGAAAATCAATGTTGATAAGATTTTATATTTGTCTACTCTTGACAGCTGTGTTTTTGATGTACTATTGTTTTTAATGAGTTGTTGTAACTTAGGACTTCCTAAGTCCACAATCAGCATGTTCTGTATAATGAGGGGCAAAGTGGGTTTGCGGGTTAAGTGGGGCACACTCATGACTAAGAGTTACTATAACTTAATTTTATTTCATTCATTGTGCAAACATTTTGATTGTTGTTGCCCCGTCTGAAAAAACAAAATGACCCTTGCAAATTGTATGCCAATAAGTTTTAAAGTTGCGCGCGCATCTTTACATCAAAAAAAGTTAACAGTGAACTGCTTTATTTTCCTGCTTGAAACTTATTTTTAAAACTAGTGATGGGAAAAATGTAAATAAAATGTCATTTGATATTTCTTTACACAACCACACAATTTTTGGTTTCATGCATGATGAATTAAATTTAATTGGCTTATATTACTTCCATTTGAACATGTTCTTCGTATAAGAAGCATTACCTAATCATTTTTTATAACGGGACAACATTAAAACACATTCTATATATGTTTATATTGCATCATTCCGCTGTTCCAAATAATTTCCTTAATATGTTTCATTATTTATTGGCCACTCTAGTTATCGTTTCAAGATTCTTGATAAGCTTTGGTTACTTTATTTGCTGTAAAACTGGTCACATTAAATGCCACTCATGGTTTGTGTTACCATACTGAGCTTCTTTCACCTTTTTCTCCACTTCCGTTCGACAGTTACTCGTGGATCACAATTGATTCTTTTTTTTTTTTTTTTTGAGTTCAACTGCATAATTAATTAAAATGTGTGTTAATATAAAACTAAGAACTAAAAAAATTTGGTGAGTAATTTTGCATTTGTAAATCTTGTTGACAGTTTTAATTGCATTTTATGTCTCAGTGAATTAAATTTATTGAAAATAACATTTGTCATTTATTAATGTATAATTGGGACAGCAAATGGCATTAATTGTTTAAATGTCACAAATTGTTTCAAATTCCACATACAAAATAGCATTTTTATATTCAAGTTTTCTTGGAACTTGTCTCTGTATGTGTGTGTGTGTGTGTGGTGGCAAAAAAGAAAAGTGGAAAGACAGGCAAAAGACTTTAATTAATTAGTAATGTGGGATCTGATTTAAGAATGGATGTCTGTTTTATAGAGGCTCTAATCTAAAAAGTAATTTCCAATCGCAGCATGTTTTGTCCAAAGTTCTTTTTAAAAAAAATCTGTATTTCTGTATGTTTGAATGTGTCTTAAGCTGCATGTGGTTCCGAGTATGCGGCGTTGCCAGCGTCAAAAGTAAAGAAAAAATGGCGATTGCGTTTTTTTTTTGGCAGCGTTGTTACTTATGGAAAAAAAAAATTAAATTATTTCAGTTTTAACAAATATATTAATATGAATCTATGTACATATGTATGTATATTTCTATATCATATACCGACATTTTTTTTCTGTCAGAGTATAAATACATCGGCATAACTATATTTTTTGTCGTCTTTATGGAAATATTCATTGTCAATCAATCGAAACTCAATAAAACTTTTTGCCCCAAATGCGGCAAAAAATTAAAAGCTCTCGGAAAAACTTAATGCGGAAAAATAAAAAGTGAGTGCATTAAAAATATATGTACATACATATTATTAAGTGAAAAGTTATATTTACGCTTAAATTGTACTAATTAAAAATTGTCATAAATCCCCAAAAGAGTTTAAGCCATTTTCAGTTGACTTCCTGGGTGAGAAATGGCTTCTCATCATCATCACAACACCAGAACACAAAAAAAAAGATATGAAAAAACACGCCGAAGAAAGAAAAAATACAGAAAAAGGATCAAGTCCCAAGGATTCTATTTGGTATAACTTGAGTACGTACTTAATTACACTTGCGCGCACTTTAATTTTTCAGTTAGGCAAAAAAAAATAAAATTAAAAACCAGTGGAACGACAAAGAAATGTAAATGCTCTTCCTCCCCCGGTTTCCCTTTTTATTTTTGGTGTAGAGGAAGATGAAAAGTCAAGACATTGTAAATTATAGGCTTAAAATGTTATTGAGAATGGGGAGGAATGGGTGTGGCTGGCTCGTTGGTTGGTTGTTTTCTTGGATATGGGATGCTTGGTGAGGCTTATGAAAATGAGAAAGAAAAGGAGGCAGGAACGGGGATTAAAAATTTTAAGCAGCCTTAATCTTGACGCGTATTTAAATTTCACATTGTGGGTAAAATTTGAAATAAGTTCAATGTCAAAGGGTTAATTGAAAATACCGCAAGGACACACATACACACACACACACACTCACGTGATGAGAAAGGACTAAACACTGTGGGGGGAAAAAATATGCAAACGGTCATAAAAATAAAAATCAAAGTCTATAAACCCAAGGAAACATAGGGGGATTCCCCTGCAGTCTATAAAAATAATTTGGGTCTTGGCAAAAAGTTTCAGTTTTCCCTTCTTATTGCACCCAATGGGATTTTTTCCTTTATATATTTCTTCTTTTGGTTTTTTCTTTACCCAGTACTCCATTGGGTCAAAGGGTATACTAAAATCTTTAAAAAAGATGAAAAAACCTTACCCTTCCTTGGTCTTTTTTATAATTATATTTATATTCATTTGATTTCGATTGAGTTTAAAAAACTGATAAGCCCAATACAGGGTAATTTCAATTCGTTTATCCTAACTTTGCTTATTTATTTTTTTATCGTTTGCTTTTCACCAAAAGAAAACTATTTAGAATTTGAAATGCAGACAAATTTTTTCTATGCGTAAAAAAATTATGCGGCTTTTGTTGCGTAAGAAAAGAAAATAAAACTTTGATACGCAATCACAGCATCAGATGGAGGGAAGGGAACTGAAAGAAAATGGAAAAAAATTCAACAATGATTTTTCCCACTTCTTTTTGTAGTATGCAAAAATTCTTTAGAGAGACAAAGAAGGAACTTTTCTTGTCTTCAATTTGCCAAGCATTTACTTTTGATTTCTTTTCCGCTTTTTCTTTTATATGTAAGAGGAGGAGGGAATGCGGAAAATGTGAGTCTTTTTCTCTGTGCTTGGAAAAGCGTTTAAAATGTCTGTCAATTAATTAATTGGAATCGTCAAAGAAAAGGTAAACATATACAATTGGATGACAGCGGAAAAAGGAATTTCTGTACAGGTATTTGCTAGTTCACAGATATTTTTCAACATTTTACAACGCTTTTATAGGCCAAAAGCGTATCTTCAATTTTTTTTATTTTAATCTCGCAAAATTGTGTTTTGATCATATTAAACAATTTATGTTTTGATTTTCTATCTAAATTAAATAAATTAAATCTTTACAATAACCAAATTGGTTGTTGGACCAGTGTTTATTTTATTCAACTTGCCTAATTGAGGCCTAATAGACCAGGAATATTATTTGCTACCAACTATATGATTTTTTTTTTTGAAATTTATGTAAAATGCTTTCTGGGAACGAATTTTTAATTAAACTTTTCAGGATGCTTTATTTTTCTTTTTGCTTCCTAGAAAACCCAAAACAATTGAATCTTATTAACCCAAAAGTCAGTTTTAATTTGAAAAGGTTATATGTATATATATGTATATATATATTTGTATATACATTGTATATACATATATTACCCCATAAAGACCTACCCACTTAATTTTTTTCTTGATTGTTGTTCTTAAAAGAAATACTGAAAAGGGTTTGTGCTCCTTTTTTTTTTTGACTGGTTTTAACTTATTCTTTCTTTCGACTCTTTTATTTTTTTTTTAATTTTCCTTTTTGTCATTTTTTACAAAGTAATTTGGTTAAAAAGCAAATGAGTAATTATTAAACAGTAGTCGTCGGCAGGTAAAATGCCTAGAGTTGGAGGGGGGCTGGGCAAAGAAAACTTGCAACTTGGCTCTCCTTTGCATAAAGTTAACAATTTTTTAATAAATTTTTTGCTTTGGGTTGTGCACGAAGAGGCAAACGAAAGAAAATAAATGAACTCTTGTTTCAAGCAGATGACTAAAGGACTCGGTTAGGGACCCAGACTCTGCTGGTATCCTTCACCCATCTACCAATGACTAAATAATGGACTTTCCCTAACTGAAGCATTTGCCCAATATTAACTGTGAATGCTTTTTGATCTCACTTTTTGAATTACATGCTACAACGCCCACCGCCCATTTGTGTAGTTAACTAACAATGGAACATTGTCTCATCTTGTCGCTGCTTTTTGGTGTTTTGTATATCCAACACTTTTCGCAGCTAGCGGAAAATGGGGCGTCATCTTGGCCCATCATTTGCCAAGTTGCCATTGTCCTGCTCCTTGCCATTGCCGTTGCTTTCAGTTGCCATTCCCCCCTTAGTAAAATTCGTTGTCTGGTTTGGCATATTTGTAATTCACTTTGATTAAATATGCAAGGATACTCTATTTGCCCCAGACAAGAAGTAAAAAGGAAGAGAACCGCATTAAAATGCCGCAACAATGCAGTGGACTGGGATTGTGGGACTGTGGGACCATAGTTCTATTAGTTCCTTCTGCTGCTGTCTCTCTGCTTTTATCCTTATTCAAGTCAAGAAAGCGCAAAACAAGTTTGTGAAATTTTCGGCAACTGCAACGCTGGCGTTGTGTCCTTTGACAGGATATAAAACAATCAGTGCAAGCTAGCGGAAACGGAAGTGTTGCCTGCCTTCCCTCAACCGACTAGCGCCTGCCCCTTCACTAGCTCTTCCTTCTCCTCCTGTCTGTTGTGTGAAATTTTCTAAATTGTGGGCGTGGCTCTTCCTCTGTCTCTTCCTCCGTTTGTTTGGTTGTCTCTCTATGCGTTTCGTTTCGTTTCTTGTGGCTTTTGTGAAATGTAGTCCAAAGTTGTTTTGTGGCCGCTTCAAGAGATGGCCGTCCGCCATTGCCGCTAACTATTATGCACATAGTCAGTCAGTTGCTTGTATACATATATGAAATTCATATATACATATGCATGTATATGTATGTGTGTGTATATCTGTACATTTGGTTGGAATCCTATTGTGTGCAGGAGCTATATGTCTCTTCTCTGTGTGTTTTTGCCTTGGTTTTCCTGGTTATCCAGTTGCCGGTTTTATTAATAGTAGAAAATTGAAATTTCACGCTTTGCTAACTGACGACGAGAGAGAGGTACATATATTTATTTCAATTTCTTCACTTTATATTTTTGGGATAGGTCAGGATTTATTTTAAAGTGATATATGTATGTATGCGTGTGGGGAAGCATTTATAAATAGTGTTAGAAATATAAATCTTTTCTGTTCATGAGAAATAAATTAGCAATACATTTTTCATATTCATTCTTATTTATATTTCTTACTTACTGATTGATATTTTTTTTTTTTAGGTATTTTAATTGAGCTTCTGGAGACCGTTGAAAATATGTAAGTTGAGTACTGCATCACTTCTAACTTTAAGCACGTGGTTAAGACGAATCGATTTCTTTTGGAATTTTTTAAAGCAAAATTAGGTAAGTGATTTATAAGAGTAGCAATCTAATATTCTCCAGAATTTTTAAAACATTTATTCATTTATTAAGCTTTGACAAAATATTAAATATTAAAAGAAGAGACGAGACGAAAGGGAGTGAATGGTAGCCAAGTTTTATTTTGACGAATTTCTTTCCAGAGAAAAATGAAAAGCAAAATTAATAAATAAAATAAACCAAAATCTGGATGGCCCTTAAATTGAATGAATTTCTAGAATTTCGACTTCCCTATTTGAGATAAAACCGCCAAAGGGAGATTGATATTTGTCAGCATAAAATATCCATAATCTCCAATAAAGTCCAAATTTGGGATGACTTCTACAAATTATTTAATTATTTTACTGTATTTAATCGGCAGTAAATCATCAGCATTATATATAGTGTTATAATATGCCAACTGGAATCAAACTTCCTCACTCCTGGGCCATGTCACAGATAGTTGGTAAAATTTTATTCTCGGTCTCTTGTCACATTTAAAATTCATTATCTTTGCCATAACTATGCCATTTTCCATTTACATTTCCCGCTAGAAAACATTTTCATTCAACTGTGAGCACTTATTTTTTATACATTGACCGCAGAAAAAAAAAAACGGGGGGAAAAACCGAATTAATTGAATAAAAAGAAAAGTTATTTGAGTTTGAGTTGGTAGTTCGTCTGCTTGTCAAATTGAATTTGCCCATTAATGCATCAGTTATTCACACATTTTAGTTTTACACTAGTGGTGAGAGGAGAGAGGAGGTGTTGGCCAGAGAGTGGGCGTGGCAGAATGTCAAATACCAAAGAAAAAAAAAATTGACTGACGACAAACTTTTACTTTCTCTCTCTCTCTCGTCTTTCAGTTCAGTTAGCAGCAGTTGTTGTCTATGGGCGAAACTTGCCCGTTTTGGGCCATTTCGGTTTGGCTTTCCTTACCCATTCTTCGTTTGTTCATGATGACAGCTGTCAAGCCTTTCTGGGTGAATGTGGGTGAAGCTGGATGGTGGAGTATACTTGGGTTGGGATCGTCTCATACTCATTGTCCTTGTTGTTGGGCAGAGAAAAGTGCAAATGCAGACCAAGGAAAGGAAAACCAAACAGTTTTGTGGTCTTGCATTTTGAGCTTTCGTGTTCTGGTCAATGTCGGTCCCGACTGTCTGTCCATCCTGTCTGTTTCGGGGTTATAAATGAGGGAGGAGGAATAGCGTACTTGTACTCCAGCTTTTGTTCCTGCTTGTGACATTGGTGTTACTCTTTCTCTCTTCTGCTCCTCCTCCTGCTCCGGCATCTGTATTTACCCCAAATGATAAACTGTCCCCTAGACAGAAGCCTTTAGGTCAAGGGGACACATTGCATGCACTTTTGCAAATGTTCAACATTTGGTTTCTTTTTGTTTTAATTTGGGTTCATTTGTGGTTGTGACTGTTATATCGATGGCTCAGCGGGTTTAGTTTAACAACATTCTTAATTAATCGAAAAAAATAAACTTTGCTCTTAAACTGTTGCATTCCGATTGCAATTATAACATTTTCCTTTTGGATCCATCTTCTTTTTTTTATAAACTAGCCATATATATATCCAGCTGTCTGCCTATGTTCAGCTTTTGCTTTTATGTTTCCTTTTTGGGCGACTATCGAACTCACGAAACCAATCAGTAAAATCCAATTTTCTTACAAAACACTTTTGTCACATTCAAAGATTTTAAAATTTTTGTCACATCCACAAATTCTTTTTCTTGGGTGTAAAAATTCAGATAAAATTGCTTTTTAAAAATTCTTTGTAATTGAGACATTGAAAGATTTATTAAACAACCGAAAAAGTTGCTTTTACACAAAAAGTATATACCTAAAATAAATAGTAGTTATTTTAAAATATATTTAAAATTTACGAACAAAATTGTGGAATTAAGTTCAAGTCTCTTTAATTTAAAAATGTTTCACCATATATTTACAAAGTTATATATTTAGATTCAAGCTTCTTTAAATTAAAATATTTCGCTAAATATATTTAAAGAGATAAAAGGAAAAGTAATAAAAGTTGTAGATATAGATTCAAATGTTTGGTGTATTCTAAGGATACAGTTCTTGGTTTCTAAAAGATTTTTTTATTCATTTTTATATGTACTTTAATTAGAAAAATTAAGTTGACAATTTGATATGTTAATATTATATGATTTCGTATATTAATTACATTGTTATACCCAAGTTCCGGAACTTATTATGGAATTATTATCGTACACATAGTCCGAGAATATAAACCATTATCTCTACTATATATAAGTACTATAAACTTCTTTTGATTAAAATTTATTATAATTTTCACAATTCATCAAGTTCAATTTGTTGACATCCTGCAATCGAAACTTTACAATTTTTCGGGCCTAAAAGTTTTCCATTCCAATTAGTAGTTGGTTTAGCAACGACAAGTCTAATTAGTAACAACAACATAATGTGCTTAGAAGGTGTGGGGAGTCGACACTGTTTCTCTTCTCATTACCATGTGCTACTGGGGCACATTCAGCAGTACTCTGCTGCAACTAGGCTCCTCCATTACTCCTCGCCGCCTCTTCATGCTCCATTCTATGCCTCCATTCCCTTTCGTGGTGGACGATGCCGTTGTCATAAATACTGTGTGCAAAGGCAGACATGGGTCGGGCCTGTCTGTATGGGCGACATTGTGCTAATTTAAATTTATTGGCATAAAATTTATGCCATGACAAAGAGAAGAAGAAGAAGGAGGAGGAGGCGGGAGATTGGAGCTTGATGTGGTATTGGTGGTGGCAGAAAGAGAAGGAATATGAGGTGCATCTTTGCATTGGACTTTGGCGACTGTGGAATGCGTCTGCAACTCGACTGGGAGGCTCACATGCGAAATTTATGGCATTTGGCTTGCATTGACACTGGCAGCTGGGAAATATGGCAACGCAGCTATATTTTTCCTCCATTTTAAGCAAAAGGACGAGTACCAGGAGAAGGCGACTTATTTCTTTTTCTCTCTCTCTCTCTGTTTGCAACATATTTATTCGATATACTTTTTGCGGTCTTGTTTTACAAAGTTCGATAAAGTTAAAAATTCATTTATGGTAATCTAATTGGAGTCCGTAGACTAATTGTATTTTTATAACAATCAGATTGCGAATTCCTTTAGCTTACTCTAAGCACAATCACTCGGAATTAAAGAATTAAAATAAACCATAAGGTATTAGTCTTTCAAATGCAACCTTTGTATATTTACAAATCAAAGGAATCATTTGAAAAGCTGATACCTTGAAGGTAAACGATTTACATATAACGAAAAATGATCTTTTAAATCTTTAATTTTTTATATTGTTTTAGTTCATCCAACTGAATAAGAATACAATCTTGATCATAAATAAATGTTTAATTAATATATTTCTTTTATAAACGTATATCAGTAAGATAATAATTAGATAATTAGACACTTTATAATATGAACATTATCTAACCAATTAGTTGGTATAGAAGGTTATGCGTAAGTTGGCTAAAACTATTTGTGCCAACTTCTTTATTTGCTAATACGTTCGCTTGCAAACTCAGATACAAACATAGAAATACATACATACATGTGTGTATAAGTAGGTACTTATTAATGTAATTAAAGCATTTGCCACTGGGTACGAGGTCATTTAAGCTCATTTTCCTACTCATTTTACCACCCCACCTCTCCTCCTTCGTTCCACTTTTCTAACTTTAGAAGGTCCCCAAAAAATTTGCAAAAGTGAGAGAGAAAATTTTAATTGAAATTATAATAGCCTCATTATGCAAATTCAGTTTTTTCTCCTACTTTTTTTTTTGTTGCTTACTTATTTTTCTTTTCATTCCCCCTTACCCCTGTTGGATGTAACATGGGAAACACATGCAATTTTGTTTATTTTCTATTTGCGTTAATAACAATTTTCTCACTATCCAAATACATGTATATCTATGTATATTTATACACAGTGTGTGTGTATGTGTGGAAATTTCAGTTTGTGTTTGTTTATCGCTAGTTTATTGTTTGCGTGTCAAAAAGAAATTTTCATTCTGTGGACACACTTTTATTATTTAACAACATTTGCCCTTGCCTCTGTTTTGCTTTTCCTCGGTACCCCTATTTTTATACTCGTTTTCATTTTTTATGGTTTTTGTTACTCAATTTTGAAATATTTTTGTAAAGCCTATTTTGGCCATTTTAACCGTTAGAATGTCAACATGATCATATAAAAACATAACGTTTGAAAGTCGGAAAAGCTGTCTTTGCAAGTTTAGTATCGATTTAATTGTAAATACAGCATTTTTGACTATCATCGTTAAGCAACCGTCAAGACATCGTTCACTTATATTGCAACGAATGGTGAAAAACTCAAACAAATTGGATCATTTTTATTCACTTCGTCATTCAAACGTATAAAAAGTTTGCTAATTGTGTGACCACAAACTATTTTAGATTTTAAATGTTTGGTGATATTTTCTATGACCATTTTCCATGAAGTATTTATAACTAAAGACCCAATTTTATTTCCCCCTTTCGTTTTATGTAAAATATGTGGACTATATGAAAACAAATACATATACCAATTTTTTTATAACTTGCACTAAATTTCCGCACAACTAAATACCCGCAAATATGTATGAATGAGAATCAACCCAAACCACCCAAAAAGCCACCTCGTTTCACCTGGTCGGTCGGTTCAGTGACCTTACCTCTTTCATCTCTGAACCCTATGGTGGAATGCGTGCGAAACGTGTGAGTATTACCATTTAATAGCATTACCTTAAAATATGTAAAATAAACATGCGAAAAATAATGGAAAATTTCTCGTTTTTCAGCCTCCATGTGAAATTGACTGTGCCGAACTGGATAAAAGAGTATCTGAATGGGTACATTACACATCTAAAAGAACCCATCAAAATAGGTGAATATATTTTATTAAACTACGATAATATCAGATATTGTATACCAAAAGTATATAAAGCTGAAGAATTGAAATATAACTAAATGTATGTTGGTGTTAATTCAAATAAAAAAAATAAACTAAGACTTACTTTTGGGAATTTTTATTTGCTTAAATAAAGTTTTAAAAGTTTAAGAATTTGTAAAAATTCCAAAAGTATTTCTTATATCAGCCTAAACTAAATTGAAATTAAAATTGTAATGGTAATCTCTTTCATTATTCCAAAGTAAGATAATTTTTAAGTGTTTTTACCAATTTGAATTATTTTTCAATACAAGTTGGCAAAAATTCTAATAATTTCTCTTGCAACTTCGAGTGATTCATTTGGTTAATTTGTACCCGACTGACTTGTCTTTTTATTGAGCCAATGAATGATATTTGATTTGAAATGAATATCATTCATCGTCTCATATTGAAAGCTTTGACAAATGGTACCTTGGATATCAATTAGTGTTTACATATATCAAGATCATACAAAAGTCACCAATTTGCTTCAACTAACTAATAAATCTATCTACCCATTGGAATTCCTGCATCGCTGTGGACTGTTTTGTAAATGCCATAAATATTTTGCTGCATTTTTGCATTAAAATTTATGCAAAAACAAATTGCAATTTTTGGACACACGGGCTACGGTCGTTCTCCAAGCCCCCCTCAAAGGTACTCTTCTCACGAGGGGACGGGCCCGTGCAAATGTAATTATTCTAGGTCATAATAAAGAGCCTTAAAGACAATCTAAACATCCATGACCAGGAATAATATTGAATATCTCTCTTTCACAATTTTCATTTTCATTTAAGCATTTTTTGTATTGTTTTGTTTTATCTTTTTTTTTTCTGTTTGCTTTTGGGTAGAAAAACATGTTCAAATGTCACATTAAAAATGGTAACTGCTGCTGCGGCTGCCCATTGCATTTTGCATTAATTAAAAGTATACCCACCATTGTACAGTGGTATAAAATTTGTCATAATCTAAAAGAAAAAGAAACTGATGTGAAAAAATCACAACTAATAAAAATGAGAGACTTTGGTTTATCTTCTTTCGAATTTCTTTTTAATTTATTATGGATATATTTATATTTGATATTTCTTGATTACTAGCTTACATATAAATCTTTTATTGGTATATAAATAATACTGAAAAAGCTATACCAAGAAAAAAATACTATAAAGAAAAAAAGCAATTAAAAAAGACCATAAAATGAAAAAAACGAAGTTTAATCTAACAATTTCCAACTACTATGCAGCATGTGGTTGAGTGTGGTATAGGAAGAAGTGGGGATTATGAAATGTTGTCATAAAAATAATAATAACAACTGACTGAAAAATATTGTACATTTCATCTATATATGCATATGCAGAAATAATAAGTATGGCTGCAGCTCCCCTCTCTGTATACGTGTGTATATATGAATGGCACACACATCACATGCGATGTGGCACAATGGGGCTTACGGGTATCCCTGATGGCCAGAACGGATCTGGTCAGGAGAAGATGAGACTCAGAGAGAGAGAAAGACCACCACCAAACATTCACAAACGACAGTCAATGAAAATTAATTGTTATTTTAATGATTCATTTGCCACTTTTTTATTGTTAATTGAAAAATGCATTAAGCTTAGTCCCGATGGGTGGAATGAATCGTATCGGTCTATAGTATAATCAGATTAAGCAAATGCCATTTTATAGGATTGCAGCCTAACCGAAATTAAGATTACAGTCTAATAAAATATAATCCAATAGACTATACGAAAGGTTTATATATTTTCAATTAATTTCGTTAAAATATAAAAGTTTATTTGTTCCAATTTTAAAACTATAAATCTATCTGTAAATTTTTTTCTGGTTTTGCAACTTAACTAAATCCGGCACGTAATTATCGCTACCAAAGGGGAAAGAATATTGAATATTTTGCCTAAACCACATTGGCTTAAACAAACAATTTTATTGTTTGCATGAAAATAAAAACCACAACGTAATGCCAACATAATTGATAATATTAAATTAACATTATACAAACATTACAAAAAATAATCAAATTGTGGGGTATAAAAAAAAAGAAGAAGGAAAACAACAACAACGAACATTAAACATTGCACAAAATGCCGACGCAATGAAAATCTAATATTAAATTGCTTATTGAACTGTAAATGCAATGAAAAATAAAGATAGAAAATGCACATAATTAAATATCAAACAATAGCAACAAAAATTGTGGTTAAGTTTACAAATGAGTATTTATTGACTTGAAATTCTGTTTGAGAAATTTACTTCATAAAAAAGTTGATCTACTAAACTGATTGCTATTAATCAATTAAAAATTTCACGATCTTTAGAATTTAACTTTTCTTTTAATAGCTATTCATTATTTTATTTTCTAACTTGGTTCCAAACTTTGTATTTACTATTTTTTTTTTTTATCTTGATGCTTATAAATGGGAGAAGTTTTTATTGAGTAACCAAATGACTCTTAGCCAACAGCTTTATATTGCTATATCCTTTATCCTGTTGGTGACCTTTTGTTTATAGGTTTAGTTTTGCGGAATTGTATGTAAAGAACATAAATGACTTGAATACCCTAAAATAATTGTTTTAATTGAAAAATTCCCAGCAATATTGTACTTAAAAATGGGGATGCTTGGTGGTCAACATATTTGTGATTTATTTTAAGCATTGCACTTTATTTATATTTTATTTTAAGAAATAAATTCATAGTATGGGGAATGTTGTCTCTGCAACTTTTATTCTGCCACAGAATGTTGAATTTGTAATTTAAAGTTTAGATTTGCAAGTTTGCTTTTATCTGCTTACAGCTTTTTCTTCGTACTTTTTCCTTGACTGGACACACAAAAAGTGTCAACTACTCTTCTTGGCCAACAGCTGGAGATGGCTCTGCTAAGAGCCTTAGAGATCAACTAGACACATGCCCTATTGAGCCGAGACCGACTTGTGTAAGTGTCCTTTTTGCCAAAATTGAAGGTTTTTCTTTCAAATTCTGTGTGTGTGTGTCCTTCGTTTTGTGGTTTATTTGCATAAAGTTGCTCATACGCCGCATAGTACGCCCGTAAGCAAACATTGCAGAAAATTGCTTTATTTGCTTGATAGATGGAAAGTGCCAAGCATTTCCAAATGTCCTTTAAGATGAATTGGATTGAGAATTTAAATACATTTTACTTTTATTTTTGTCTTCTTTTGGTTGAAAATATCACATGGAGTTATTTTAATTAGTTTGGAAATATTTAATCCAACGCTTGATAATTTATATTATTTTTGTATATATGACATTTTTTCATATCTCTCTGATTAAATTTTATATTTACTTTTATCGAGTTTTATTATCAAAGGGACCGTCATTTGAAGCGCAATCGATTCGTCTGGCTGACAAATGAGCCAACTTCCCCCGGGGTACACAGCAAATTGAACCTTTTGAGTTCACTCTCATTCACAATCCACAGAAAAAATAAAAATCAAAATTTATATATATACATATATAAAGAAAAGGAAAAACAAAATGTGAACAGTAACCAGAAATTGTTGGATTTTTCAATTAATTTGCACTGACTTTGATTCTCAATGGGTTACAGGCATATTTTATGCTTCGTTGAATCGCTGACGCTTAATTTTTTTTTTTTTTTATAGCTTAGTGTAATGGCTGCCTCTGATACCCAAGGGTATATTAAGAATATGGCCAAGCATGTGACATTGACTGAAATCAGACATTCCATTAATCAAACGACAAACAGAATGCAATGAATCGTGTGGTAATGACAAAGTTTAAAAGCAATCTTGAATTTAAATAATTTGGAGGATTCAAATTGTTTTGTTTAGTTTTCTGTCATTTTATAATTATTTCTTTTTTGATTTCATGTTCGATATAGTATTGAATGTTTAAAGTTCACTCAATTTTGACTACTAATTCAATCCAATTCTATTTCTATTTTTAATAATCTTTTAACAACATCCGTCTTCGGCTGTCTTAAGAAGCATAAAAATGAAAAAAAAAAAGAAACGACTCCTTTTTTGAAAGATTTTCCAATATTAATTAATAATTGTATAAAAAGTGTATCCCCTTTTCGCATACACTGCTTTTTCAAAATGTCTTTTTTTTTTGTTTTTTAAAATTTATCTGCTTTTATTATTTATGAAAGAAACTTTCTTGCTTACCGTTTGCCATCTTTTTTGCTGCTGCTTCTTCTGCGTGCCTGCCATTAATTACCAAACTCATCCAAAGTAATTCTATGGGAAAATTAGTTTAAGCAGTGGCCACCATCCACACACCCCTCGTACCACCTTACTCCTCTACACCCGACTGAGCAACATTGAAGAAAAGAAAGAAAAGTGAAAAAAAAGTGTCTGTCAGAGGCGGCGCTGCAATTATTATGCAATTACACGGTTTGGGACGGTTTGAGGATGTCGGAGGAGTTGTGCTGGATAACTACATAAAACTGTTACCTAAGCAACCTGCTGCATAAAAGTTATGGACGCGCAGGAAGGCAATTTAGCGGTGGCAGTTGAATAAAAACAACAACAATTGCAACAACAACAACAACTAGAACATTATTGAGGCATTCGCCTTTGTCTTCTTTACGCGTCGACGCTGGCTATGCAATATTTTTCTTTCATTCCCTTTTTGGTGAGTGTGTGTGTGTGTGTGTGTGTGTGGGTGTATGAAGGAAAAAGCTCATAAAACTTTTTCAATTTCACTTTAATTTCGCTGGCGTTTGGCTTTTTTTTATATATTTTTTTTTTTTTATCTAGCAACAAAAGCTCTTGTTGGCTAGTGAGAGGAGAGCAGTGTAAGGCGAAAAAAAGTCGAGGACTGTGTAGGCATTTTTTCCCTCTTAAATACCCTGTATCCCAAGGGGCATTTTAGTACACATTACGCAAAGATATATACCTAGATATATTTTTAGTATCCAAAGACAATTTATCCACATAGTAATTTTTCTATTGAAGGTGAAGAAAATGGCGGGGAAAACTATTTTACTATCAACTTATTGAAGGCTGACCAAACTTTTATCGAATTTGATTTGAAAATTTGAAAAGTTGATATCGCTTATTAAGAAATTATAATATATCTTGAATTTCTCTCTTTTTTTTATATTTCAAATAATAGTTTTTATAACGTATCTTAGTATTATATTATGTTAAAATTAAATAAATTTGTTTTGTTTTTTAATAGAGATTTTATTAACGGCTTTTGAAATTATTTAAATGTAAAACATTTGAAACCAATTATAACACTAAGAATATTTACATGACCCTTTCATTAACTGTTTTCCTTAAGCATAGGGTATTTTAATATTCGGTACAAAAAAATTCATTTAGAACATTTCTTTTTCATTTGTTGAAAAATTCAATTATATGCATTACCTCTTGTGTTTACATCTATATGGATATATATATATATTTATAAGATGCCGCTATCTTCTAATGACAATCAAATTAGCAGCGGGAAAACTTTTTCCATTAAACGTAAAATTTTACTTCATTTTTACTTTCTCTCTGTTTTGACTCGATAAATTGATGGGGCAAGTTTACGCTGCGTTTGGATAAAATTTGTTTTAGTTGCCAAAGGATGATGTTAGTGCACTTTGCTTACAATTTGAAGTTCAATTTCTCAGTTTTAGTTCGCTAATTGAAGTTTCTTGTTGCCTTGGTTTAATTTCATGTTAATAATCCTATACTAAGCACATGCAAACACTCACATGGTAAAAGGGACAAGACAAAGGATTGCGGCTAAGATAAACATGCTATCTCCAATGGGGCTGATTAATCAAATATATGTAGTTATATAAGACATAAGTATATAACTGTGTAGATATTAGTGTGCGGGTGTTTAGGGTACAAGTTACACCATACTTAATGATAGTTTATGGGTAATTAATAGTGTCGTTACCAGAATAAAGGGAGAGCATTGAAAATCCATTTTAGAATTTAGTTAATTTAACGGAATAATATGATCGTTGTTGCCAATAGGAAAGAGAAAATTGAGAAATGATATGAAATTGAGAAATAGTTGCAGCCATAATAACTAACCTAGTCTTAGTGTTGGCATATACAGTGAAGCCTTAATCTGGCCATTCAGCCACATCAAATCGAATCAGAAATGCAGGCAAAATGGGTAACTCTCGAGTAGCTACTTCTCACATCCGTTGCAACCACACACACACACACACGAGACACTGGGCAATTGAAGAGTAGGTCAGTACTCAACCCCCTCCTACCATTCCTCCTACCATCCCTTTTAGCCTTTCCTTTCCATGGTTGTCAATGGTTCGAAAGAAGCACCAGCAAATTGCTGCCCCCTCACAAGTGTCGTATGTCCTCCTGTCTAATGTTAAGCTACTTTTCATGTTGTATATATTGTATAGAGTGAGGGTTAAAATGTGGATAGAGGGTGGATATATAGTGGGGTTGGTTGGTTGGCTGGGGGTAAAACTTGCGCACGAACGCACACGTAGAGCAGAGTCGAAGTCTCCTGAGCTTTCAACGCCCGTTAAGCATGGCAATTATTCATGTTTATGATGCGATGACGTGCCAACCAACTGAACCATCCACCTATCCATCCATCCATCTATCCATTCATCCTTGACTCCATCTAGTAACTATAATCAAAGCTATACCATTGAGATATTTGCTCTTTAGGTCAACGTTAACCAATTGAAAAATTATCACAAATTCATTGGAAATTCGCTTGAACATATTCTCTTATCTAAAAGGCATCCAAAGGGTGAGTTCCTCTTCATACAATTCGTAATTCCACCTTTTTCTTTATTTGTTGCTTTATGCTTTTTTATTTCTGCTCCTTTTCTGGCTTATTTGATTCATTACACTTAAAACATGTTTTTTTTCCCTGTTTCCATGTTTTCCTTTGTGTGGTAATATTGTAATTGAAATGGACGACGACTCAACAAATTTAATTCCTTGTTTACATTTTAATAAGAACTTTCGTATTAAGTTAATTGCTTGTATTTACTTTTAAAATATATATATTAATTACACTGCATTGGCAGAGCACAAACTTTAAGGATATTGAAGGACTGTGATGTACATACCAAAATTACTCTTAAGTTTAATATTGTTTGATTTGCCTCTTTAAAATAGCAAGAAAATAAATTTACAGTATATAAAATATATATAAGAAATTCATATAGAAAAATGTTATGAATATTGCTTTCTAATTAGTTAAGTAAGTGCGACAAGGACAAAACGTAAAGTTTTTCGTTATAAGCTGCCTCTTGACAGAGCCAATTTGCAGTAGTTAGACTAAAAACTAAGTCGTTATGTCTTACTTGGTTAATTATCGGTTTTCTAGCAACAAAATCTAAAATGAGATTTTGTTTCGGTTAGTTGAAGTTTCATACAACGAAAGTTGCGAATTTTATAAGAGTTTTTGCAATTGGATTTACGGGCCAATGGTTTTGCCATACATATACATATTAGACGTGTGTGATTCTACTTTTAATACTCTTTCTAGAATGGGTATATATTGAAAGGATTTATCCCTTTAGTACTAACATATTAATTTTATTAAATATATGAAAATGCTAATACATTTTTGAGGACTAAATAAGTAAAGAAAAATCTTTTAGTAAGTCAAGGACATGAGGTTGAGGTTGCTTTTAATAATTAACAATAATTTTTTTATTTTCTGTTAAAATTTTTATATCTCAGTTATTGTGTTGTGAAAGAAAAAATATGCTTACCTCTCCAGCATTGAAAAAAATTTAATTTGTTAGGGTATACAAAAATTGCGACAAGGTCAAACTTCAACTGTGCTTGGATTATTTTTTGGTTTATTTTTTTTTTTGCAAAGTTATTTCAACAATACACTTTTGTTTTATTTTTCTTTTTTTTCCCCTCCCACCGCACATTTAACAGCTTGCGAGGGGGTTAAAGAGAGATATTTTGGTCAACAACTAATAAAACTTTCCGGTGGCATTCAAAAAGCGTAGAGCAAACGAAAAATCGTGTCCCCGTAGTTTTTACCTGTATAAATATTTAAAAAGTTTTGGGCCAAAAAATTGTTGCACGAATAATACAAACTAATTGCTGAAAATAAAGTTGCAATTTTTTTGTGGCATTTTTCCTCCTTCTCTGCCAACCATTTCAAAGTGGTATAATGTGTAAAACAGTTGCTTCTTTTGCGATTCGATTTCTGTTCGTAACTTTTTTTTGTTGCAACTGCCCCCAAAAAGTTGCGCAAATTGTGCGAAATTTACAACAACAAAAAAAACGTCCACGTTTTTGCCACATCAATTTGTAGAGTAGACGATTGGTGGTGGTGTTAGAAAGGGCGGCGGGTGAAGATTTTCCAATCGGTTTTCTTGTGCTGAACTCAATTTAGTTTTGGATTATGGCTGATGTGCAATAAAATGAAATGTGTTTTTCCCTTCAACGGAAAACTTTCCACTTGGACTAAAGCCTTAAAAAGTCTATGGATGGTCTTTTGGTCTATTTAGAACTTTTCAAATTTACTTTGAAAGAAACGTACTTTGGTTGAAAATTACTTTATTATAAACGTATTCATAAACCAATTACTAAGCCAATTAGCAAGATTTTCATACTTTAAATGGAGAATTTTTCCTAAGAATTTTCTACTTCTTCTTACCTTAAATTAAGTTGCATGAATACAGTTATGAATGTATAAAGCAATTTTCAACTGTTTTGCCAACATAAATTATCAACTTGCCAGAGTTTTCCCCCTCCGTTCCTCTTGTCTTTCCTTCTCATCCTTTTCACACTCTCCTTTCCATACTGGGGCGTCCTTGTGACCTTTTTGGCAGCATTAAAAGTGATAATTTTCACTCACATAGCCACTTGGAAGACTTTTATTATTTAATTTTCAAGCTTGTGCTAATAAATTAAACACAGCAGGGTAAAAGTCACGCCCACTTCTCATATATAAACACACTGTAAAGTTAACTACAGGCAACATATGCAAAAAGTAGGAAAACTTTTTGTCTAGGCCATTTGAAAAGGATTATGGCAATGGGATTTTCAATGGCTAAAAATCGCAACTAATAAAAATCAAAGGGGGTAAAAATTCTTAAGCCAAGAAAATGTTTTCATTCAATTACAAAATATATGTATATACATATATATGAGCCAAGACAAAGGGCAAATATTTACCCAGTACTTTATTTTTTATAAATTAAGCAATCGAGTCTATCGTTGCCTGAAAGGATATACGAGTATGCATTGTATCCCACGAAGGGGGTTCCAGAAGTCATTAGAAAAAAAAAGAATATTTATTAGCAATATCTCAAATGCTTTCTGAAGACTAAACGTATTACTTTTTTCTAAGGTATCTTGATAAGCTGATTTTTGTACCCTTTATCAGAGATTGACAACTATATAAGGAATCTTAAAACAAACCTCTAAAAATTCAAAGAAATATGTGGAGGTAATGTCACATAGAACTTACACTCAATGAATTAATCTATATTTCAGTTTTTCTCTGGACTTTTTGAACCACCCTCGTGCATAAAAATACATACATACATATATGTATATGTATATGGTGAATTCACTTACGCTTTGGCAAATTTGCATAATAAATCTATTTTCAATGGTTTTCTCGTTTGTTTCTCTTTCTTGTTTTTTTTTTTTTTTGTCTTTGCACAAGTTTTATCTTTCGCTT
Organism: Drosophila emarginata; assembly: GCA_037075365.1. Lineage (NCBI taxonomy): Eukaryota > Metazoa > Arthropoda > Insecta > Diptera > Drosophilidae > Drosophila > Drosophila emarginata. The sequence continues at coordinate 16,103,482 of JBAMCD010000221.1, read as the reverse complement.
CGTTTTTACGTATCAATAGAAGGAAGGCATTATTATACTTTTGGTTCCCACTTCCTTTATTTTGGGTGGCTTTATGGAGGAGATATCCCAGCTATGGAGCATATTTGGTTAACAGCATGTGTGGGCTGTGTGTTTGTCGTTGGTGTGTGTGTGTGTGTGTGTGGGTGTGAGTGTGTATATGCAATCGCCATATTTGTTTCGTATAAAGATGCTTGCAGCTTGCCTTCCATTTATCCATTGACTTAACTGTCGTTTTAAAGTCTACGTTATGGCCTTTTATTTACGCTTTCCATTTGCTTTCGATACGAAGGGTCTTTTGTATCGGAATGATTCGTTAGTGTAAACTTTAATGGTATTACTATAAATTTATAATAACACAAATTAATGGTAAGACCTAAAGCATCAACTTTTTTCAACTAATCTCTGACACTAATCAGTGGATAACTAAATTCTAACTATAAAACAGAATGTTCAATGAATAAAAATGAACCATGTTAATTTACCTACTTACTCTTCTTGAAAATGCAAAATTCAAATCATTTCCAAGCATGGCCCTTTTTTTGTATCATTTTAGAAACGTACCCAAAAAATCAAACTAAATTTAGCAAAGAATTTATAATTTTTGCAACTTTATTATTACTTAAATTTCAGTTTCTGCAATTTTTTGTTTTGTTTTTTTTTTTATCTCATTTAATATCTTCACTTTCGACTTTAATTAGCAGTTTCAGTTTTTATAGTTTTATATATAATTTAGTTCGATTTTTAATGCTAAGTTTCATCGCACGTTTCATATCTCCGCATTTGTTACACATTTCTAATGCCATAAATTTGAATTTAATTTTTGTGTGCCTGATTTGCATCAAACCATTTTACAGATGGCAATGCATCACACTGTATATATATATATATATAGATTTTTGTTTATTTTGCTAATATTTATGCTAGTTTTACAGTTATCTATATATATATGTATGCCATATATAATTTACTCTTAGGATCTGATTTTACATTAAATGGTTGAGGAATTAGTGACTCGACTTTTTAATCAGCCGAAAAGTCGAGGCATTTATCTGATTCCAAATGTAGTGGGTTGAACTTATTTATATATGTATATATAATCTGTATCATTTTGAATCATTTTTTTTAAACTGTCCCACTAAATGCGTTTATATAATTTACAAAGTGTTTTCACATGCGCAACTTTTAATTGTTTGTCATTTTTGCGCTGTTTCATTTTAATGAGCTGCTTTTCATTTTCATTTTTTAAATGTTTGTTTCATTTTAATTACACATTTGGGCAATTGATGGTAAGTATTAAAAACAAAAAGCAAAAAAAAAAAAACACAAAAAAAAATTACAGTTTTGGTATGCTATTCTGTTGTTGTTTTTTCTTTTACCCATTTGATAATGGAATTTTTAAGTATTTTTGCAGTTGGAAATTGTATTTTCCTATATTATAATACATGTACGTTTATATATATATATATATATAGATAGTTTTATTAATGCATTTTATTTTAATAGCTATATAAATATTTATTTAGTTACATAACAAAGTAGCTCCATGCTTACAATTAACAATACATTTCTTTTAAATTTAGTTGCTCATACTAACAGTTTTCACGAAGGGAATAGAAAATCACTACTTGCTGCAAATTCGGTTCAAAAATCGGTCTATATAGCTATCTATTTAAAATTTCTTTAAACAAAAATATCAATTTGAGCCGATGCTAACCTATATTCTATTACATTTACGAACCGTTTTTAAACCGAACCCAAATAAGTAGTGTGTTATTTTTTTCTAAATCTGACTTGGAAATAGTTTCTTTTTCATTTGATTCTGTTAAAGACTGAAGGTGAAACAAAATAGGAAGATGAGGAAGAAAACATAGCATAAGAAAAATACTTTTATTAAAAAAAAAAAAAACTTTTTCTGGTTAAAATCTTTGTATTTAAACATTTATATTTCTATTCTCTTATAAAATATTTTTTTTTACCGACAACTGTATATATTTATTTTTATATAATTTCTTTTTTTTTTTTTCAAATTTTGTTGCAACTATTATTATTTACACACATACATACATACATACACATTTATAATTCAGTCTTTGGAAGAATAACATTCATGTCGTTTTTTTTTTGTTTTTGAGTAAACTTTTTTAAAGAATTTTTTCTACAGTTTTACATATTCTATATATTTATATATATTTATGTATGTATGTATATTTAACAAGAATTACTTTTAAGTTTAAGCTTAACTAAATTGAGAATTTCTATAGTGGTTGGTCCTAAATATTGAAATAAAACAAAAAATAAAACAAATGACATTTCATAGATTTGAAGCCTAATACGTTTTGAATGGTGGCTAACGACTTAACACATTCATGCTGATTAAAACTTAGTCCCTAACTTAAACTAAATTTTTGTTGTATATATACAAAATTAATATGCAACAATTATAGATGTGTTTTTGGATAGCCATATTTACATTGATTCTAAGTACTCACACTTGTAGGCTGAAACACGAATCGGCAGCTGAAGGACTTCCACTCTGCTCATGGGGTCGACTGTGCGCTTAGAGATCACATTTAAAACGCACGGTCAATTAATGTCACACACGTAACTCATCCATCAGCGGATGCTGCTGACTCTGTACTTGCTGTTGCTGTTGCTGCTGGGCTTGTGATTGCTGCTGTGAATGTTGCTGTGAATGCTGCGAGTGCTGCTGTGTGGTAGTTGCCACAATTACTGGCACTGTGGGTGGTGTTGGTACTACCAATCCACCGGCTGTGGTCAGTACCGTTGTCATGCTTTGATTATGATGATTCTGCATATGTTGCTGATGGCTTACCACGTGTTGCTGCTGCTGCTGTTGTTGTTGCTGTTGCTGTTGGGCAGGCGAATGCTGTTGGGCTTGTGTCTGTTTCATGCAACTCTTCTTGGTCAGTGTGCCGCATTGATTTCCCAGCACTTGTAGAGCATGGGGTGGTGGCATCATGCCAGGTCCAGTGCCTTGACTGCCTCCCACACCGCCGCCTCCTGGATCTTGAAGAGATTTCATGTGCTTGGGGGGTGGTGGAGCACGATGGGGAATGTCAGCAAACTCCGGTGGTGGCAATTGATGATGTTGCATTGCATGATGATGTGATAAAATAGTAGCTGGATCACTTTTAGCATGAATGGTCAGAGTCTCCAGATCCCCACAAATATTATTGGGCATTTGTCCGTTCTCCTGGCGCTTCAATTTGGTCTGGGCACGCGGCTCACTGAGTCGTGTCTTATCCCTTTGATAATAGACACCGGCAAAGATCAGGACATTCAAAATCAGCAAGGAACAACCAATGGCAATTGTTACACTCAATGCCGTGGAATAGGCAGCGAATCCATCATTATCCTGTGAGGCACTAGCTGCACCACCTCCAGCATGATCGCCATCCATCATGTCATCCGGATAGATTTTCCCACCACCATATCTTGTGCCATTACGCTGCAACGAGGATGACGGCGAACTGAGATTCAGTAGTGAGAAAACTTGATTGGTAAAAATAGTGAAATTGCCCATCGCCGCTGCATTGGCTGCCCTTGATGAGTAGGGTGGATTAAGTGGCTTCACCGATGCATCACCGGGTATATTGTTATCCTCCTCATCATCATCGCTCAATTGATGATGGGCAGCAGGCACATTATCACCTCCAGGCTTATGCAAATCTGGTATAAGATTAAGCCAAAACGAGAGACGATGAGCTCGATAATGATTCTTCAATTTCGGTTTGGTATCTATAAAAATAAATCAAGCAATTGAGAAAATTATGATAGTTATTATAATATATATTTATTGGAAATTGCTTGGACTTTTTAAATTTATAAAAATTATTAACTTACCAAAGTTCAAATATTTTTTATGTACACTCTCATAGGCTGTCCATTCGATGGTCTTATAACGACTTCTCTCCTGTCGGCTGCCATGTTCTGTTTCCATTTGTTCATTTGGATTGCTGTAGGCACAAATTATGTATTTTAAGTATATAATTAAAATCCCGTTTCAATTATTTTTCTGCCATGTAATTACTTACCCGGTGCGCACAAAGTTGGACCAATAAAACATCACAACTTCCGATAGACTGATTTCGGTTTTCGTATAGTTGCGCGTAAAATGATTAAAACCACCGACAAGCGGTGCACCAAAGATATATGGTAAATCTTCCCCATGTATGCAGCCCTGGCGCTGTAAAATGCCCCAACGAAAAAGAGAGAGAGAGAGAGAGAGCAGCAGTTAAAGGGAATTGTTTAGAATGTTTGTCGGTTAGGAGTAAAGTGCTGTGGCATTTCGCTTTGTGTGTGTGTGTGTGTGTGTGGGTTAGGCACTTCAGGCTAATGACTATGAGTATGAGTGTTATGAGTGTTTGAATGTGTGCAAGCATGTCAGTTATTTAAATGAAATGTACTCAAATGTATGTATTAATGCGTTATACACTCACCTGCGGATAATCGCCAAAACGTGTCTGATAGTCAAACACATAGAGATAGGAATTGCGATGATCTGCCGAGTGCAAATCAACAGTTTGGGCTGCCGGTGCCACAACCTGAGCATCGCTTAAGGCTTCCAATGTTTCATCTCTGTCAGTAGAAAAGTGAGAGAGAGAGAGACGAAATAGAAAACAGAAATTAAATAACTATTTTCGTTGCAATTTTCCGGCTATTTTCTTTCAACCATCGAGTTGGGTTCAAGTGAGCAACAAACAAGCCATTTTGAAGTGCTGCCTCTTACTCGGCGTCTGCTGTTGCACTCTCTTCGTCATTTTAGCTGAAGCCCATTTAAGGTAACATGTATATACATAAATGTATATATATATATGTATATGTTTATTTACTGATTTGCTACATTTTCTGCTACATTTTTAAAGTTTGCTACATCTCTTTGTGTGAGCTTTATGCATTTGAAATGCACTAGCGCAAAATTTGAATAAAAACCATTTGCCGCATTTGCATACATATCTTGGTCGATGCAGATAGTCCAAGAGAGAGAGACAGAAATATACAAAATTTAGGCAATAAAAATGAAAAAAAATGAAAAAATGAACAAACTAAAAAATAAACTAAAAACAACAGAAAAACAGCTGGGCTCAGTAATAGGGAAAATGCTGGTCGGCTGTCTGCCCAGAGGGGTGGAAGTAAGAACTTTTTATATCATTTGAAATAATGCAATATACATATATACATACATTTATACATATATAGTTCATATATGTATGCTTGTACATATTTAAAAAGTAAACATTTTTCTTGTCCCAGAAAGTTGAGTCAAAGGCGAAAATGCTAAAAACTGAGCAAAGTCATAAAATTTTTGTCATTGTAGACAATGTTGCTTTTTTTTATGCTGAGTAATATATGGAATATAAAAATAAGTTCATCATTGTACAAAAAATTCCACATAAATGACTAAAATGTTTTAATAAACCTTTGCTATTTTTATGGAGACATTTTAAGTGAGTGAAATAATTAAGAAGATGCTGACAATATTTTGTTTGAATACTTTTGATAAATTATAATATTTTCATCGATTTATTTTTGTTAAATGAAGGAAAAATAAATCTTATAAAAAATCTGATATTAACTTAAATTAATAAAAATAAATAAGCTAAAAATGAGAAAATGTATTATATAACACTCTTGTCGTATTTTAAAAACTTTTGTGTTCGTTTCCTAAAAATCTTTTATATTAAATTTAAATCTTTTTCATATCGATTCCATTCTTTTTTCTATTCATGCGGAAATCGGTAAGTCCCATATTAATATTTATTTTGATTGCATTTGTCATATCTATTATTCAGCTTTTATAATGGGAAAATCCATTTAAAATATCCGCACGACCGTCACTCGAATCTTTGAATGCGAATACGGAGGATGAGGATTAGGATGAGATTGAGGATAAGAACTGGGCTACGGCTTGTGCCACAGATGAAGCGTAAAACGTTTGATGCTTCATTGCAAGTATCTGAACGCACGTCTGCACATTGGAGCAACAATTTTTTGCATAACTCTTATCGCTTTTGAAAATAGATGAAGGGGGAAAAAGAAATATTAAGTATACGAGATGTGAGCGTCGCAAAAAAGAAAAGAAAAGAGAAATAGAAATACGGAAATCAATTTGATTTTTCTTGCCATTGAAATGGCAAAAAGCAGATGTATATTCAAAATAAATTTCACAAACAAAAATGCTGAATAAAATGCCCGGGAAATTGAATTGAAAGTCAATATGCATTTTCTTGTTGCACTTTGACCTAGTCACACAACATTTATAAATCAAATGCTAGCAAATATAAACCAGTACATGTACAATATTAAAATATAAATAATATTTGTTTGCCAAAATGTAGATCTTTGTTATTCTACCTATACGATTTCGAATCAGAAAATTTACATTTGCTTATACATAAGAGGAGATTGGAATCAAGATTCATTTAAGTTATTTTAATTGAAAAACTCTTCAAAACAGGGATAAAGAAAGAAGAAATGGCATATAGAGATAGAGAGAGAAAGAAAAGAAAGGGGAAGAGTTTTGCCGCACGCCAAGAGAGCATTTAATTAAGAACGAAATATTTATTCGACACAAACTTCCCGTATACCAATCATCCATTCATCCGCCTAGCCACCCATTGACTCCCTCCCACTACTTCCCCCCCACTCATTCACATATTGGGGAAAAATGTTCGTTGGGGTCACCATAAACGCCCACAAACGCAATTACTCACCGGATATTAATTGGATGCTGCACCGGTCTCTCCCAATCCGTATACTCATTGACAATCGTTGCGAATATTTCGTTCAAATGAAATGTGTACGTGTTCCGAACGTAGGCCTTTAAAATTCTCGAACGTCGATCTGCCTCGATGCCATATTGCACGTCGCCCGAATTGAAGCTGAAAAAGGCTTCGGCACGTGTCACGCCGGCCATCAGGTCGTATCTGCGAAAAATGTGAAATACCAAATGAGAAAGGGCGAATCAGAATGAAGAATGAGCAGCTGTTGCTGCTTGGGTCAAAGGTGTACAAATAGATGGTTGTGTCTGAGTTAAGATGACCATCCTTTTCCTACCCTCTCCCCTCCACCCTTCCACAGTCATGAAAAAGGTTTTGAGTGTCTGTAAAATTATGCAGAGTTTCGATGGGATAAAGTTGCCCAATAAAGTTATATAGCAGAGTATTTCCAATACATGAAAGCGATTTATAGATTACGTATACGCAGTGTATAGCACTTGAATTATTTATGCATGAATTCGCCAATTAATCTCAAGTTTTGCAATTGTCTCAACAACATGCTTGAAACGTTTCTATATCTTAAAGTTTTACTGCATTACTCCTACTCAAGCATCCTCAATTTATCCTGGTCCTTGCGCTTTGTAAACTGTCAATGCCCGAGAGGCTATTAGTCAGCTAGCCAGCTAGCTAGGAATATAAATATTTCTTTGTGCACATTTAAAAGCAATTTGCTTTGGGGTAAGACACCACCCCTATACACACATAAATATCCACACCCCATACACATGTATGACCTCTTCTATCTATTTCTTTTTATGTTCTAAAGGAATTCCATTAAACACATGCACAAAGAGCAAATAAAATTTACCAAAAATAAAATGCAAGACTTTTGCTTACCCAACAACTCAAACTCTTTCAACTATTTGTATGTATGTATGAGAATGTGTGTATACATATCTCTGTGAGTGTGTGTGTGTGTATACAAAAATAAATTTTTAAGTGCATCTGGTTGAAATGTTAAAGGCCAAAGGAGAGGGGCAACGGTATGTGTGGAGGAAAATGCAACCAGAATTTTACATATTTTTGATCAAGTGTTGTGGTTGTGGTTTAACTTTAAGGTCAGTTAAATTTGTTTTGCCAAATGAAAATGAAAAACAGAAAAACTTCCAAATTATTGTGGCTATATCCAAGTTACTACAGAGACAACTTTGTTTAAAAATCAGTTTTTGGAAAATATTAAAATTAGATATTTTCAGAAATTAGTTAAATTAACTTTGTCCATCAAAGAGATCAATAAATGCCATGGATTTGATCAGTTTTGTGTTGTAAGTGGCTAATTAAAAAGGTTAATTAAAAGGTTTAAGAAAACCCTTGAAAGGATTTATCGGAGAAATAATATTGGAAATACAGCTAAATAGAATTCAATAGTCAATAACAGAAAAAGTAAATATTTGGTTTTGATTTTATTATTTCTGTTGTGCTTGGAGTGAGTTAACTTTTAGAATATTCGCTTTTCTTTGGCGCATTTCATTATGAATGGGTTAAAGTGATTCAATCTAATTACAATTTGAGTTTCACTTTTGCGGCATCACCGTATATTCTACGAAATCAATTACTTAATCAAATCGCAGGCTAATTAGCTGTTAATAATATATATAAACTATGTTAAATACGCACATATATATTGTACATATGTAAATACCCATAAAAGGGCATAAGTCAAAGGGCGCGCCCACTCAATTGCTGCTTGAAACATTTGAAACAAAATGGAAGGTGAGCAGCGTTTGCGTGTGTAATATGCATAAATTAATTATACCAATGTGTGTGTGTATGTGTGTGTCTAATTCAGTGTGTGGTGTGTGCATGTGTGTGTGTGTGAGCTTTTGGTTTATCGCTGGTTAAGCTAACGCCATTTTGACTGCTTGTCGTAGCAACAAGAATCATGATAAAATCTTTTGACAGTTCACAAAGCACGCAAAATTCCCTAACAACAAAATAAAAGCAAAAAACCATTTTCCAACTTTAAATTAATTACATTGCATAATGCAGTTAAATGAGTGTGTGTGTGTGTGTATGTGAGAGAGTAAGTGGTGTGTATGTTTGTTAAGGTAAAAATAATTAAGCATCACCAACACTGAAAGAAGGGAGAAAAAAAACCTCTTACCTTGACAACTTGTTAATGGCAGTTTTTCTCATTAATACTGAATTAATTAAAAAGCCGCCACATGTGGCCCATACATATCAATGTATTAGTGTGTTTGTTTGTATATGTGATGTGGTTGTGTGTGTGTGAGTAATCGTGAGTGTGTTGATGGCGGCAAAAAAACATGACGGTTCACAAGTGCAAGCCAACATCGTAGCCAGAGTCATCATGGACAGAGAATGGTAAGAGAAATATAACAGAAAAAAAAATATATACATATATAGCATTATAATTTGTTTCATTTCATTTACAAATAATTAAAGTTTATTTCCTTATATTCGGCTAGCCGAAATGTGTATACCCTTGACTAAAATCAAATCGAATCATTTTAAAAGAAGGAAGTTGCTCTATAATAACATTTTATTAATAATGATTTCCTTTCTTAAGTTAAACTTTATGGTTGTAGCTACATATATTATAATATATGTTTATTGAAAGTTGATCTAGCATGATTTTATGTTAAAGTTTTCGTAGTATTTAATTGTTTTTTTTCTGATTTTGAATTGAAAATATATTAGTTATCTGATCTAATATTTTTTAAGCTTATGCACTGCATTTTGATTATTTGATTAATGCTCAAGCAAAAGTAAACTTTAATTAAAAGTTTCTTAATCTGTCTCTTTATCAAAGGTATACAACAAAAATTCAAATGATATTTTAATGATTCTGACTCACCAATATTTTCCAATTGTCCGGGTGTACCCCATCCACCGGCTGCCGCAATGCCAGCCTCGCCACCCAAACCATTGCCGGCAGCTGTTGATGCTTGTGCCTGGGCCTGAGCTGCCGCAGAGCCCGGTGCTGGTGGTACATAATCACCTCCATCAATAACGACTCCATCAATGCTGGGGCCAAATGCAAAGCCGAATTCCGGTGGCCGTATCGGAACACTCAACAATTGCTCCAAAGTTTTTTCCCTTAGGCATTTCATGAGATGGGCATGGGGTAGATCGGAGGCACAGTTCACATGATGTGCCACAATGGCTGCATATTTGGCAGGATTACTGACCAGCGACCATGGAGCTAGCCCCGAACCGGACATTAATATGGCGCGATTGAAGAGCAGACCTGTATATACAAAGCAATACATTTAGTAAATTGAAGTGCACATATACCCTCTAGAGAAAGGGAGAGAGATAGAGTGAGAATTTTACCTTCTGGCACTGCCATTGATGATATTAGAAAATGCACACATGCCGCTCCTGTTCCATGGCCAGCCAATGTTATGCTATTTGGATCACCGCCAAAGGCGGCAATGTTTTCTTTGAGCCAATGCAAAGCAGCTATAATGTCCATCAAACCGTAGTTGGCTGGCAATTTTGAATACCGATCTGTATTGGCATTAAGAAAACCTAGGAGCGAGAGGGTAAAAGAAAAAAAAAACATGAATTATCATCATTATTAGTATTTACTTACGCCCGATTAGGTACACTGTTTTGGACGCTAATGAAAATTTAATCGACTCTCGCATTCAATAGATTGACCCCGACAACTCGGTTTGTCCTGCTTGCCTATTTAAAATGTCAAACGCATGGACGGCAACACTTCTGTGTAAATGTGCAAAGTCACGCGTGCAAATCATGATGTCAGCACTTCCGTTTCCGCAGCAGCAACGGCAACAGCAACAGCAACATAGCAACAGCAGCACAAACGGCGTGGCAAGAGGCAAGGGATAAATATGCGGCAAATGAGGTCACTCTAATTTCGTGTGTATTTTAATTTTCAGTTTTACGATGCAGAGACCATTGTACAGTGGGATTAAATAATTAAATTTAAATATGGGAATATATAAAAAAGGCTAATTGGAAATTTAAGAATTATCAAATAGAATATAAATAGTCTTTAGAGTGCAAATTATCTTTCGTTTTTTAAAACTGTTTTTACAAATGGTTTAGAATTGATTAAACATTTTTATGAAGGTTTATTTAAATTTGTATGTAAAATACAATAAATATCTGATATTATCGTTTTATCATAAAGGGGAACTTATTGAGTTATTTAACATTTCGTTTAACTTTGAATGAACTAAAAGCTCTTTTCTCTATAAAGGATAACTTAAAATAGTTGTTTCGTTTTTTTTTTATTCATTTTCAACCACTGTGCTTTGTTGAATTTCTTTTGTCGTTTTTAGCAGACTGTAACTAAATTAGTTAGATTATGGAATAAACGTACGCCTGGCTGCAGCTGTTTTGTCGTTGTTGTTGCTGTCAACGGAAGTGCAGTTGCTGCTGCTGGTGCTGCTAGTGTTGCTGGCGGTGTTGGTGGTGTTGCTGGTGTTACTAGTGTTGCTGCTGTTGGTTTTGGCATTGCAGCGGCTTAAAAGCAGCTAGTGCTTCTGTCGATTATTCGTTCGGTTGGCACGTTTTCCTCGTTTCAGTGGGCCGTGCACTGTCTGCACTCATTCAGGCAGTTCATGCACTCAGCATATCAATTAGCATTAGCATTTTGAGTATGGCCAAGCACTTACCCAGCACTCCGAGGCGATAATTTATGGTTACCACCAATATTTGTCCATAGCTGGCCAACACAGAACCATCATAGGGATTTCCACTGTTCCATTCATATGATTCGCCATGTACGAATACAAGCACAGGATATTTGCCAGGTCCGCTACCAGCTGTGGAGGATGTCGATGATGAACTTGACGACGACGACGACGATGAGGAGGAGGAGGAAGAGGATGATGACGAGGACGAGCTGCCCGTTGAATCGCGTGAACCCACTGCAAAGAAAAAAAAATAAAACGAAGAAATTGTTCGCTTGTTAATTGACAGCTGGTTCAATTGCAGGAAACAGAAGTAACTGCAAAAAGTAGATAAAAATGTTAAATTGAAAGTGCTTCCGCACATTAAGATATGGTGCCATGTCGATTAGAATTTAAAAAAGGAAAACAAAGTTTGGCCAAACTTAAATACTTTATACCATCTACTTAAAACATTTTATTTCTTATGGGGAGAAAACTCTTTCTAACTGACAGCAGTCCAATACAAAAGTGAATGAAACTCATCGAATTAACGTGTGGCAGCAGGAAGTGAGGTGCGAATGTGACTTTGAAATGTGAACACTCTGAGTGACGCAGATGAATACTAGGATACTGTCTCCGAGGCGGACTTTAAATAGATATTGACATTGGTGTGACACACATACACACACACGCACACAAATACTCTTTTTAGAAATGTACAGAGCTTGTCTTTCTCTCTCATCCAGCTTATGTATAGCTTTTCATATATATGTATATACATACATATATATTTGTATGTGTATAGAACCATTCATTGTCTGTGGCCTGGTAGTAGTAGGTTCACATGGGCCACGTGTCTTTTGTTCACGCTATTTATAAAAGTCACTGACACAGTAACTTGCTTTCCTTTTTGCCACTTCTAACTCTTGGCCAAACCACCAAGCTCAACTCTTTTTCCGCTTTGATAAGCAAGTCCTTTTGTTCCATCAAATAGAAGAAGAGAACTGAATTTTCTATGTTGCCATATACTCTTATACTCATTCATTTTATTTTTTTCTTTCAATTTTGTTGTTGTTGTGTTTTATATATTTGTTGTTGTTATTCTTGTTGTTGTGGCTTTTGTTTGGCCACAAGTTTGATGCTGACTAGCTTAGATACATGCATTTAGATATAAATACATAAACGATATGTATCTGCCAAATAAGTAAAAGATGCATTTTGAAGCTAACTTTTCTGCTTTTCATTTAATATTAAATTTAAAACATAATATATTTATCACACATATAAGTCATTTGGTTTGTAAATAAATAATTGCTTAAATAGGTGAAAAATATTAAGAATTAATCAAGCAAATATTTTCTTTTGTTGAAAAGTTACTACAAAATGAAATTTACAATGAATCTTTTACACAACCAAATATCAAATTCTTTGCAAATAACATTATCTTTGAAATTTCACTAATAATTTAGTCAATATCCTTACAAGCTTTTACATATAGACACATATGTATGTTTATGTCATCATCAGCTCAATCTGCCTAAACTAAGAAGATAAAATCCTATTCAATCTATACAAAATATCTTGAGCTGTGACACGTGTCCATCTTCAGATTAGAAGGCACTAGACCAAAAAAAATAAATAAGAAGAATTACCGGCACCCCATTGATGTTTTCGATATTAGAGCCTTTCATTGGGAATGGAGAAAGAGTTGTTTACATATAATTTGCTTACTTTGAGGCTTAGACACTCATTTGTCTTTTGTCTTGCGGCGAAACGAAAATCCCCCAGACAAATCGGTCTACTGATTTAATGCCCTGTTTACCTATCTCCCTTTTTCTATTTTTTTTTTCTTTGCTTTGGCCCAGACATTCTGCCAAAAATTGATAAATGGTTGCGTTACGGATTTTGACTCTGAAGCTTTGGAAATTTCTAGTGTTGACCTTGAAACGTGATCAGATGCTCAATCAGTTTAATCGATTTCAAATAGTTTCCTACAGAAAGTATAGTATATTCCAGCTTTGTTGTCGGTTCAATTTCGAATCATTAAATTAATGCAATAAATAAATTTACTTTTACCCCTTTCGTAAAGAAAATGAGGCATAAAAATCACAGCAATTTGTGGACATTAAAATTGTGTAGAGAAAGGGGAAAGAAGGTTCAACCAAGGAACATGCAAACAGCATTTAAAACTTGTCTCGTGTAAAACTTTTGCTCCAAAAATTTTCATCCTTTCTCGAACTGAAAAACTTTTTGATGTCATTTCAACATGGCCTCCGTTGACAAGTATGGCGACGTCTGCATGGATGTTTTTTTCGGCTGTTCTCGTGGGTGCTACTTACCAAGAAACTTTATGCTGCTGTCCCGGCAAAAAGAAGCAGAATGAAAAGAAGAAGTCAACACACACCAGGCACAAGTAACAACAACAGCCTACACCCAACTACCCACAGAAACATAGACAACAAGGACAACTGTCTTAAAATGCTGCCTAAAAAACTTTTACGTAGCATAGTTATTTCGGTGCGCATAATTTTAACTTCACACAGACACACACACACACATAAACAGAGTCGAAAGGAAATGTAAAATACATATATAATAATACTTGTATATGTTTTATTGTTCAAAATGGCAAGAAAACTAAATGCGACTTTTGGGTTTTAGTTTGCCCGCTGCCTTGTTAATAAGTTGAACATGTTTTAATTTACATGCCACACGAAGAGCTTTTAGTGTCGCCCTAACATCTCTCCCCTCCTAACTTGCTACATTCAAGTAAATTTTAGTTTGGTGTTGAGCCGGATTTGTCATTATGTTTGCCACTTTATTTTGGCAAAGTTGATACCAACTGCCCCGCCCCGAATGCTCTCTTGGGAATTGTTTTTATGTAATTTTGAGTGGCATAAATTTAATCATATATGTATGTATGTACTTACGTATTTGGCATGTGGCAAGAATTCAAGAATTTATCCATATAAGAATACACATACATTTCTCTTTGATTGACAGTGTTAAAATGAACAAACAGGCATTCAAGGAAGATAAACCAAATGTGTTGAAGATGACAAAACAGAACATTTCATTATTTAAATTTGTTGAGAAATGATTTTCAGGAAAAATGTTCATCTTGCAGACATTTCGAAAATAAAAACAATTTCATTTATTTCAATAATTTTAGTATACGACGCATTTTAGAATACACACAAACAAATGTTTGTCTAGAGTCATCACTTGGCCAACGGCAAAATCAAAAACTAGGTGAAATCAATATCCTACTTCAACTCATTGTCTTACCACTCAACTTTTGGCCTTCTACCATCCTTCAACATTGTCGTCTAGTTTCTGCCAGCTATCTCTCTCTCTCTCTCTCTCTCTTTGTCTCTCTCTCTCTTATTCTCTGTTTCTGCCCCACATATAAAGCTGCTTGTATCCGATTCAAGAAGCTTGTCCTAGGCCACAGTTGGTTGCGGCAATTTGCTTGCCCTTTCCCTACCCTCAGATGGAACAAAAAAATGAACCTAGTTCATTTCAGTTTTATGGGGATCTGGTAGAAAATTTCATTTCGTTGCGCTTCAAGTTTACTGTCGCCTTTTGTGTAAAAATAGTAGTAAATTTGTGCAACCACAGTGAGTGGTCTTGAAGTAAAACGGAAATGAAAATGAAATAATAATAAAAAAAAAATAATTCAATATGTTGAATGGTGAAATGAAACTAGACTTAAATGAACTATTAAAAACTTTAAATATATTTACAAGATTATTCATATTAATAACCAGCATTTTTCTTTTTAAACTAAACGTTTTTTTTTTTAAATATAAAACGTTTATCTTTAGTTTAAGTTTACTGTAGTTGTTTGTTTGCTTTTCATTCTGCCACAGGTTGACTTTAAAATGTTTTGTGGAAAACATACAAAACTTTTCTTGTTCTTTTGCCCCTCTTCCTTTTGTCCAAATATTGGCGATTTATTTTTATCGATTTAATAAATTGCAAGTCTACCTCTAACCCCTCTCCCTTCCAATCCATTTTTATGTCTTCAATTTAAGGTTCATTGCGCTTCTATTTTTTTTTAGTTGCACTAAGCAATTTTCGGGTTTTGGGTTTTTGTTTTTTTTTTCTCTCTACTGACACAGTTTTGGTCACGGTAGAATTTTTATTATACTCGTAGTTTAGGTATTCTTTCTTTTTTTTTTTTCTCAGGAAGAGAATTTGTGTTGCTTTTAGGTGCTGTCCTCGCTCCCTACTATCCCGATCAGTGGCCCCCGAAGTGCATTTACAGCTTTGTAGTTTATTACTTTCGCCTAAGTTTTCTTTTAATTTTTTTTTGTTTTTTCCTTTTCTTTTATTTCGGTTTGCTTGGCTGGCTTTTGCCTGTTTTCGATTTTTATTTGCTGTATGTGTTGGGGGGAAAGTTGAATCCGTAAAGTGACTAAAAGTTGAGTATGGTATGAGTAGTTGATAGTATAGTTGGGCACTTTTTTAAGTGTTCACTCAATTGAATGAATTTCTGTTGATTGGGTTATGGAGCTTAGACGATTCAAGCAGATTAAGATAAACATGTTTGTTCAACTTTGTTTAGAGAAACAGCGAAAAAACATGAAGCTCAAGATTTATTGTACAAATAAAATGTTGTAAAATTATTCTCGTTGCTGGGAAGTTGTTAATGGATTTTCATAGTTAAAACTATAAAATTTTTAATAGAGAAATTTTAGACAATCAAAGTGATTTTTTTTTTGTGTTTAAAGTTGTATTTCAATTCTTGGTAATTTAATTTCCCAACAAATCAATCAACACAAGCAAACATATTTTCACTCAGAAATTCTAAAAGTCATTCAAAAGTTGAAGTTTGTATGGAAAAACTTTTGCTTAAGTTAGAAATTTTTAGGCAAAACTTTGACCGTTTTCCTTGAAACTTCTCTCAATATTGTGCAAAGAAAAAAAAATTTAAAACAACAAAACCAAAAAATGAAACGTAAAGAAAAGAAAACGAGTGGAAGAGAGAAAGATAAATTTAGACATGTTTCATCTCTAAATGAGGCATCTAATCTCGTATAATCTATGTACTTTGATAATGTTAATAAACTCAACACACAAATTTTACCACATTTAATATATGGCACGTACTTATAAAATATATTATACAGGAAACAACAACAACTAGGAGCAGCAACAACCAAACCAGGAGCAACAAAAAAGAAAAAAAAAAGAAATGTCAAAAATGGCTGCCAAGAGAGAGATGAAATTATGATTTCGTCATGCAAAATGTGGCTAAACACTCATAAATAAATATATATATATACAAACAAGCAAGCATAAAAGTTCATAAAAGAAAGAAAGAAAGGAGACACAAACAGAGTCAGAAAAAGTTAGAAAGAGAGAGAGAGAGAGAGAAGTATGAGAAAGTGAAGCTGAGTATGAAGTTATCACGTGACTTCTTACGCACATTGCACGCCATAAATTACAAAGTACTTTGTGCGCCAAACTCAATTTACATTCATATTCACAAAACACTCAAACACCCATACATCCATACACACCCACAAATGCCTTTTGCTTCCTTACTGATAAGGCCAAATAAATGTGAAATGCAAGAAACCAAATGCCAGAAACAAAAAAAAAAGCAAGAATGTTGCATTAAATTAGGCACAGAGGCAAAAAGACGTTTATGATGAGTCACTCTTTACTCTTTGCTTATACCTTGCCCCCCACACCCCCTTTGCACAACATTTAAATGCCAATAAATCATTAAAAAACATTAAGAAATGGCAAATGTTGGCAACTTCTCTGGCACTTTCTCTTTTTGCCTTTTCTTTCCAATTTCTTTTTTTTTTTTTTGTGCGTTTTTACAACGCCACAAAATACGAATTTTTATTGCCTTTGGCCCTTTAGCGTCGTCTGGCACTTCATAAAAATGTAAAATATTATGATGCCTTTGGCTACATTTCTCAACGCATGTTTTTATTTTTTGTTTCTTATTTGACGAGTCGCAGAGACAGTGAGTGAGATTTCTCTGCTATTGGCAACAAAAATCATATATGTTTCAGCTCAACATACAAATTCGTGTTATTTTTCGCCGACTTTGTGTTCTAAACGATCCATGGAAAGGTAATTGCTTCTCCGAAATGTTCTAACTGGGAATTTGTTGTACAAATTGTTTCAGAGAATGTGAGAAATGCCATGTTTAAATGTGTGTGAAGGGGAAATCGTTAGATATTTGTGATAAAATGTTATGACAAAGAAAAGGTGTAACATTGGTACACATTCAAAAATATATTTTTGTTTACCTTTACATTCGGAAATTCTCAAGCTAGTTAAACACTAACGGCAATCTATTTTATATGTAATCAGACTTAAACCACTTTTCGGTTCTACTAGTCTCTGCGTATACGTAATATTTTACAAGTGAAACGTAGCATAGCATAGAGTCTGGAGAGAGAATGCCACTTAATCTAAATACATTTTACCGCTTAAGCCATGCATCAGCTTAACTCTGACTTAACTTTACCACCAAAGGCTTTCAGTTAGTTTTGCATAGACACACACACACACACAAATACACACACACACATACACACTGAAAAGGGAAAAGTGTGAGCGCATTTTAACCAAACCAATATGCGGCAGACACCTGATTCTCTACAACCAAACAGAAAAAAGAATACTATGTAATGGAAAAAAATCCCTCAACTGGTTAGGCCACAAGTAGAGGAAAAAAAGTGCAGCTGGAAAATATACTAGAAGCAAGTGTCTGGACCAGCACGAACCAGCCAGCAGGCTAGAACCCTTGAATGTTGTTGCAAATTGAAATATGCAATTTGTCGTAAAAGATTTTCTGTGGCTGCTGTTCCTGGCTTCACCATTGAAGCTCCTTCTACTGCTTCTGAGTTTCACTTGTTCCGTGGTTTTCTTATTTTTTTTTTTCCTTTTTCAATTTCAATGTATTATCGGTTAACAACATTATGTCAGCGTTCAGGCGTAAAATTGCTTAAGAAAATTGCAACGAAAGAAGAAAATTGGTTGAATGCCATTTGAAAAGTCGTTCCCGTTTTCCTTCCTCCTTTTTTATTCTACTTTTTTTTTCTTTCTTTTGCATTAAATCGAAGCAAGTGCTTTAGCACCTTGGTAGCTTAATAGTTTTTCTTTTTCCTTTCATTTTTTTGTTTGGCCTGTGCCCTTTTGCTTCTTCGGATTTGGCCTCATTCGGTCTCTTTCTGCAATTTATGTGGCACATAATTGCGTTCCAGTTACATTTTGTGCACATTTCATTTCTGCATTCGTTACTTTTTCTTCATCCACCATAAATGCAGCTGGAACAGCCATACAATGTCCCACAAGCCATAAGATGTGGACAGAGGCGGAGCTGGTGACAAGAATAAACTGAATATATATTTAAAAATTCTTAATTTTGTATAACCATTAAAACCTGATTAAGATATTCATAAGTTTCTTTGCTTTACAAAAAGTAAAAATTATGATTAGGGAAAGCTTTGCAATATCGACCCTTTAATGAAATCTCAAAAAAAAGATTATGTTTCTTTGTTAATAGATCAAACCATTGCATTTTTGTTTAAAGTCAACTAATTGAGAATTTAATACTTCGCTAAAACTATTTAGCCAGTCCAACTAGCATTTTATTGAAAGAAAACAAAGTTCATTGTACTCTAAAAAATTCGGTAAGTGATTTTTTTTACCTTTCTCCAACACAATCAAATGAATTCTACTAAAAAATTGTTGTATATGTACATACGTCAGTTTCTTTTTTTAAATACCGGAACCCTTTTGAACTACCACACTGTATTGTATGCATAATGTTTCCTTTATTATTTTGTCGTATTTTTTTCATCTGCATTTTAACGATGTTTGGCTGTATGTTGGATATATTTTTCTTCTCTTGCAACATAATTGATGGCTTGCACATGGCATGGCTCATCAATAACTAACATGACGTATGCGTAATATACAAAAATAAGCTAAAGTCATACGCCACCGATGCCGTTCCACGTGGCCCCATCAATCTGCCAACACTAAAGAAAGAAATTGTCAAATATTAATGGCTATAACCAGTACAGAAATTTATATGTATATACATATATGTAGCATGTATGTATGTTTATATATGTTTTTGATATGTTGCTTTATTTATTTTTTTCTGTTGAAGAAATATCTTATATCTATTGCTAACAACTATTCGAAAGTGTTTTTTCCTGCTATTTTGATTGATAAATTTACTTTTACTTTCTGGCTGAGATTTTTTTCTTTGCTATGGCTGTTGTTGTTTGTTATGGCTTTGTTAGTAAATTATGGCCACTTCCGCTTTTGCTGTCTAATAAACTGAGACATCATATATGTATATACGTATATGATGTCCCCAGTGTGTGTGGGTGTGTGTATAAGTGAGTGTGTGTATGTAACTGTTATGGCTTACTTATGAGATTTCTGCCCCCAAGTCTGTAGTTATGTCTGTCTGTCCGGGCTTTCTGCCTGGCTGCCAACTTCACTTCGAATACAAATTGACGTAAGTCGTGTGTAATTTATAATGAAATATTATATACGCTCGTTGGCAGTTAGGCAGTCAAGTATATATACATGTACATATGTATGTATATAAATATGTGGATGTTTCTCTGTTAGGTAATAAATGACAATGCTTCGTTGTAATGTCTGCTGGCTGACCGATCCAATGTCAGAGCATCTGTCTTGAAGGAAATTGTTACCTAAACATTTTGCAATATTCTTCCATAGCAATTCAGTTCGATATTTCTAGGAAACCATTTGACTGATTTAAAATGGCAACTCATACGCTTGATTAAAAAAATTACTTAAAAGTCATGGTTAGTTTGCGACTTGCGGTTACTCAATTTGATTGCTTTAAGGTTTGTCTTCATATTGACTTCTTGTCAATTGAAATAGCTAAAAGATTAAAACATAAAAGCAATTTAAAATAAATCTTTAATTTATTTTTTCTTATTTTTCCATATGTGTTTTTGATGAGGTTTATGCAAGTAAAGTGTTGGATTTTGATTACGTTTTATATTTTGGTTTTATATTTGAATTAAATTAGCACAAAGTTAAAAATAGTTTGATTTAAATGCTTGGATTGGAAAGTTGCTTAAGAAAAAAATCAATTTTTAAGGTTTCCTTGCTGATGTCTCCATTTTTCGCGAAGCTCGGCCCTGCGACGTTCTCGAACCGCACGATTTTTGGCCTCTTGGGCCGCACAGGCAGCCCGTTCCGTAGCCTTTTTGGTATTCTTGTAATCCGTTCGTGCACCCTCCAGTTGTTTGAGCAGTAACTCCACACGCTTCTTGGCTGCCTCGACAAGCTGTTGTTTCTCGTTTAACTCCTGCATGGCCCCACTGGCCGCCAGTTCTGAATTCTGCACATTATCCTGAGCATTCTTTACGGCCTCGGTAAGGGTTTTTAACTGCACGCCAGCCTGAGTGGATGCCTGAGAGGCTGCAGCGCAAGTTGCTTGAGTGGTTTGTAGGGCAGTTCCCTCCTCTTGGATAACCAGTTCACCTTCGTGCACTTCACTCTCTAATTGATCAACAATTTGTTGTTTTCCCGCTAAAGCGGCTTCAGCTGCTTTTGCTGCCGCAAATGCCTTTTCGGCTAGTTGCTGTTTCACCTGCCGGGCAGCTGCCTCAGCTGCAGCCATTTGTGAATCTGAAGCAGCTTTCGCTTCCTGAGCAGCTTTTAATGCTATGCTGGAAGCCTTATGTTTGGAGTTGCTGCCCCCAGACATTTTAACGTTACAATTTTCGATATCTTTACTGTTACTATTATCCTGGCAACCGCCTTTAGGTTCACCTCCTTCATCAAGCATCAAACCAGATACGTCATTTCTTAACTCATCCAGCTTTAATCCGCTCACAACAGCGATAAAAAAATGTATTAAAAATATCTTTTGCACAAACATTCTTAAGTTGAAATAAATTGTTGTCAAATTGTGATTATTCCTGCCACTGTTACTTAGGATAAGCAAAATGATTTTAAGGAAAGACGTCAAATGAATCAAAAATAAGATGGGTAAATATTTACTTTGACTCCTCGCGCTCAATGCAGCCTTAAGGGTAGTGAATGTGGTATAAAACGAAAGAAAGAAATCGCAGAGCAACACCTCGGATGCGCCTTGACGATTTATTGCTTAGTTTTTGCACAATTAAGAAAACAAAAGGCCTTTTAATCGAAAAAATATCGACTTAAAGCTAAATCTGGTAGTTTGTCGCTAAAAGAAGTGTTGCAAAATTTAGAATTAGTGTTAAGAGATTTCTAAATAAAGTGCTGCCAGAAAACATATTATATTGACAGCTGGCTGTGAATCCCTAAAAATTCAAAAACATTCGGAGAAATTAGCTAAAAAAACTTTATTTTTACCAACTCTCCTTAATAGTGCATTTATACCTGCAGAGAGGTGAAAATAAATTTATTTTGCAGAACACAATGGCCAAATAAAAATATTCCGCCGCCGAACTTCCAACACTAAAAATCCGAGGAGTAAAAGTACATTTTTTTTGCGATTGATTTTCATAACTGTTCCCGATTTATCTATTATCTAGTACAGGAAAAATCTTTTACAATTTGACATTTTTCTAGACAATGCTGCAGCAAGAAATTTAAAACTAAAACTTTATTCTAGTTGTATAACAGAGAATGTTTTCCAGCGATAAAAAGAAAGTTTATGTATTAGTTTACAATATTTTAAACATACAGCTTTTCGCACTGTTTCTGCAACTTTGTTAGAAATAAACTTAAGATTTGTTGTCGTCTGCGTGTCGGCAAACAAAACTATTTTATGTGAAATTTCCAAAATGTTAGCAATCCAAAAGTCGATTACTATTTAAAAAAAAAAGAAGTAAAATAAAAAGGAATGCGACTACTTCTATTGCTCACTTTGTAGTATTTCATTGAAATATTTTTGGTTTCCTTTGTAAACATTCTATTACAAAATCAGTGCCAGCGAAACGGGGCGTATACTTAATGCACAGAAAGCATGCAAAATGGCAGTCAGTAACGCCCTGTAATTAGACTATGACATGCCAAATCAACACATACAGAGAAAGAGAAACCAAAAGACATCGGTAAAATGGGAAAAACTCCAAACAAAAAAAGGCAAAAGGGCAAATGGCTCGAGTACATGCAACTTGCAACTTGCAACTTTATTTGCCGCCTTCACACGAAAAGGATTATTTGTTTTATTTCAGCTCAATTTACAGACTTTTCATCTAATTGATATTATTAGTAAAAAAAAAGAAATGAAAAATTTAATTTACTTTAAAAAAAAAACAAACAAAATAATAAGAGAATATGTCAGCCAATTATGAACTTTTGACTTATCAATTTCTTGGAAAAAGCGACCCACATTGAATGAAAGGACACATTTAATGCGCAATTTAAATTCAATGCTTGCCATTCACATTGAGGTTAAGTCTCTGTCTGTGTGTGTGTGTGAGTGTGTGAGGATAGCATATATTTAAGGGTCAAGTGGCCATTGAAAAGGTAAACTTTTCGGTCATTTTTGTTTGAGATGTGACAAATTTTTGATGCATATTTTATGCCCATGATTTTTCTGGGTTTCATGTTTAAGGCAGTCAAATGCTTGTTACGTGGCTTGATCAACAAGAATACATACATATATTACCAGGTAGTGATGGCAAGGGGAGGGTCAGACGATTCCAAAATAAAACAGTCACTTTAAAAGCGCAATTTTGCTGTGTAAATATTGAATATTTAAATTTGCATAAAAACAAACAAAAAAGCTAAAAGTTATGCCCATAAAAAATGTATTAAAACGACTATGAAGTACCCTAAAAATTATAAAAAAGTTTCACTTTGCTTTGAATATTTAACAAAAACAAAACAAAAAAAAAAAAAATAAAAAAAATGAATTTCAACAAAACAATGCATATTGAATCAAATATAGAATTTTGTTAAAAGTTTATAACAACATTCGTGCCTTATGTGAAATTGCAAATACTTCACTGAATGAGTGTATAAAATATGAAAAATGTCGAAAAGACTGAACAGCATTGTTTTCGGCGTAAAAGGGAGAGACACAGAGAGATGGAGAAGTGGAAAAGGGAAAGTTGTATACATACTCCAAGAGGGATACCCACACACACACACACACACACAACACACTCACCCACATACAGACGGGGCTCAAAGTGCTCGTCATGTTGGACCATCAGCGAGTTTGCTTCTCATACATATTGTAGATTTATTGATAGCACTCGTACTACAGCCAAACAAATATACAAACACACACCCAAACACATCTGCAACATGCACACACCCACACACAAACACTACCGAATTCTCTATCACACACAATCAACATAAACGCTTTCAGTTAAAGTCAATATGTATTCTAGCGCTTCGTTTATAACGCAAAAGTTGACAAAAGTTTCCGCTTTTCGTGTATCCTCCTTCCTCACAAATACACTGAAAAAGAGTATTTATGGTTTTCCATCATCAGCACTTGTAGGTAGTTATTGCTATAAAGCCTACAAAATTGCAATAGCAAGCACCAAATACAATCAGGAACACAAACGCCATATAACAAATCCATCAGCAATATAACATGGCTCATGTCTAGTGTCTTGATGGGAAATCGTAAAAAAAGGCTAGACACAAAACTAAAGCAATTGCATTCCCAAGGTATATAGATGTATATATGTGTGTGTGTGTGTGTGCTGTGTGGGTGTAACTTGTTGCCCATTGTTACCATTTTGGTTGATTTGTGGACTTTGGTCGAAGAGTTATGCCTCAAAGTTTGGCTAGTGTTTGAAATTCGAACTTCAGAAAGATGGAACGATTGCCATTAATTATGAAGTGAATTGGGAAAAATTGACGTTTGACTGAAGGTACTTGTTGAATGCATTGAGATGCAAAAGCAAATGCAGATGGTCGAGTTTTACTTTTTCAAAATTGAGAAACTTAAATGCAATTCCTGATGAACATAATTTAAAAACCAATTTCTGGTCTTGGCAGTTCATTCGTTTGTTGGCCGGTTGGTAGATTGTTTGCTTGTTTGGCATAATTAAAAATGCCAAGTGCCACGCCCACATTTGTTAGCGATTTATTAATTAAGTTTGCACAGCAACATTTCATTTCATTTAGTTTGCATTTAAATTGCCTTTTTAATTAGCTTAGATTAAAAACTTTTGCCGGTTGCTCTTCTCTCTGTTATATACCCAGTAATTGAAAATAAGAAAGAGTATATTAAAATACAAAGAAAAGTTAAACTTAAGGACTTAATAATCTATAGTGTATATATATTCCTAATCAATCAAGAGATTACTTTCGTTCAAAGACAATCTGAACTTATCATTCTATATTTATAGCTGGATCTTAAAGAATCTTCAAGAAATCATAAAAAAAACCTTGATTGGCTAGGCCGGGGTTTTTTATAATTTCTACTTTAATTTATCTCCTCGTTTAATAAAGGGTATCTCATTGTCGACGTTCCGGAATTTGTCCCAAATTTTTCTATTTATGAATGCGGCGGCGGCAGTGGCGGCTTCTGCTCTTGAGTCTTTGGGTTTTTGGTGTTTAAAAATTTATTAGCAACTGGCCGTTGAAAATTTATTACATAATTAGCATTTCAATCTCCCTTTTTTGGCTATACACTTGGCTGTTTGTATATTTACTAATTCTAGTGTTGATGAAGATTAAAATTTAATAACTAATTTGTTTTTGTAAGGCTCACGTACAAATGCAATTCAATGCTTAGAAATTTTCCCCAAGAATTTATAAAGTTCTGAAGCAAATAAATAAAACTTTAGTTCAACAAATGAAAGTAATTTGGTAATTTTCATTTGCAACATTCTACTGATATTTCAATGGAGTTAAGTTTTCAACGATGTGGAAATTTATAGTCAGTTGCAGCATTTTTTCCCCAAATTGATGTTTTCTCTTTCCCTTGAGTTTGCCGTAACGAAATGTGGGTTTGGGTTATTTTTAGTATTTTGGCAGAAAAACTTTTCGTTTTTGCATCAGACTTCATCACTTTGCATCGATTTTAGCCAAATTGCTTGCGTGTGGAAAGCTGCACGCACTGTGTTGTGTGTTTACACGTAAGGGAAAACGCACCAACACACACACACACACACACACACACACATACACATAGTAACCTCATTAATAATATCATTGTTTTTTGGCCTATGTGAGTTATGCCATTTGCCAGATAAAAGAGAGGAATAAACGCACTGATTGGAACATTTTCAGGAGTAAAATATTCGAATTAAAATGTAAATTTTTGTTTTCAATTTAAGATTAAAAAACTTTTAAAAGAGTTTATAAAGAAATTTGCAAAATGGAATAACTAACGAATAGCAAGAGTAAAAAGCAAACTCTGAAATAAAGTGCAGTCTAATTAAAAAATTAAAGCACAACTGATATGAGTAAACTAATTTATATAATTATAAATTTAACTAAATAAACACAAAAACTTTCAGTTTGTTTATTAATTGTATTATTCTTTTTGTCATGCAAAGAAGCGGTCAAAATCCTTTTTATCAACATGAATTTGAATGATAATAATAAATTGTGTACAATATGAGATAGGTGAGAGGTAAAGGAAAGATATTGGATATTAATTAATTCATTCATTAATATAATAAAGTTTATTTTGATTAAAAATTTACGTTTCCAACGTTTCAAAATTTATGTAAAATCGAATGAATATTACTTTTCAATCTTATTTCTATTGTTAGTTCCCTTACCAATAAAATATAATATTCATATCTTGAATCTTTAAATCTCCAAGGATAAAAATTTAGCTCTGTGCTATGGCATACTAAAATGATTGAATTAAGTTCAATTATTCTCAAGTTTAAGTCATGGTAATAAATATGGCTTATTTATTCACCTTTTATTCAAGGTCAATCCTCTTTAAACGCAATCCAAGCATTTCCCTTTTGCCTTCCGTCAATCTCATAAACTACACGGTACACGTACACAACCAGCAACCAGAGATTGCCTATGCTTTCACCCAATATTGTTGGAACACATATGGTCGGCATATATCAATTTGGTTTATTTTTTTTCCGTTCGTTTCTGTTTTTGTTCCTTTCCTTCCTTTTTTTTTTTTTGGTTTTTATGGATTTCGCGAATGCTTGGGCATACAGTGCGTATGTATGATAAATATTTGTTTTGTTTTTTTTTTTATTTTTTTCTCACGCAAACGAAGAACTTTTATATCCAAGTGTAGTCATGGTAGGACTTGACTTGATTGGCTTATTGATTTATGTATGCATATTTCCTTGAATGGAGTAGAGAAATAGGGTAAAGATATATACATATATCTACTTGTGTTTATATACATACATTTATATATATATTTATGTATATATATATATAGAATTCATTATGGTTTTTATATGGAAATGCTGGCAATTGGTTTTGCGGCACGAAGGTCACGTCAAGTCAATCTCAATGGGCATTGCCCACAAAATTCCACATAATAAGCGATTAAATGACGCTTCCAAGAAGTTAATCACATGGAAATGCTTAAGATTAGAAATTATGACATTAATTTTTCAAAATGATGGCGACTCATTTCTCATTTCTTATTTCTCACTGCCAATTCTTGGACCACAAGCATACAACAGCAGCTCAACAAGACAAAAGTCGGTTAAGCACAAAATATGGCAAACAGTGATATAAACTTGAGACCAAGAGTGAATGATATCGAGAAAGGGAGAGGGGTTGAGAAGAAGTAACATGGAATATTGTATTTTTGTTTTGTATACATAGACATTGTATTTTACCCAGCACTACGCCCCCAAAGGACTTTTGCCTTGAAAAGCGGCAAATCATGCTTAATGTGGCATTTGTAGGTTTATATTTTTTATTCTCTTGGCGAGAACAAGCTCAAGATTTAAAAGAAATGCCAACGGACAGAGTAACAGCAACAGCTACAACAACAACAATAGCATAAAAAGGCAGAAAATAAAATAAAATGGAAGATGGAGCAAACAAAAAAAAGGCAAATAAAAACCACAGAAGCGAGAAAGGACTTCACTAAGCAGCCAAAGCAACCCAAAAGAAATGAACAAGAAAAGGACGACCGAAAGCTGAGGCTGAGGCAGAGGCAGAGGCATAAAAACCAAGAAGGAAAAAAGATGATATAAATTTTATTGTCATGTCCAAGTAGATTAAACTAGCTGCATGTCCAAAAGTCCGCAGGACTGAACACACCGATGCTATATAAAAGGGAGAAAAAAGATTTATGTTCTTATCTGCGTGTGCGTCTGTCTCTGTGTGTATGTGTGTGTATCGGTGTGTGCAATAAAAATATATAATATATATATTTTCAATCTTTCTATAACATACTTATATGTATATATGTATATGCATATTACGCAAATGGGAATTTCATTAGAGCATCAAATTGAATTTGCCTTTTCAAAGTTCCTTAACAATTTCTTCATCAAAAAATTTCTGCTTAATTTTTCTTTTTTTTCGAATTCTCTTCGTTGTTTTTGTTGTTGGGTTGGTTTCGTTATTATTTTTTTTTTTTGTTTTTCTTCCTGCTTATCGGGCAATTCATTTTGACATGACCAACAAATAAATAATGATTTATTGTTTTCTATCGTTTCACTTTTTTCACTCAGTGTTGAACTGTCTAACAAAAGGTACGGACCCAGCCAAAAGAAAAAAGGCTCATTAAGTGCTTGGGCGTTAAACTGTCAAAAATTTGCATATTTGTTGGTTGGTTTTTGGTTTATTTTTTTTTTCTTCCTTCTCTTTTTAGAAGATTTATTATAAGGCCAAAAGCGGCTTATCAGATCTTATTGATGTTGTCAGATGTTCAAGTTTTCTGTCTGTCCTTGAGATACCAATTTATATATACACGGTTTTTTCTTTATTTTTAACGTTTTTTGGCTTTCAATTAGCCGAACCTTTGTCTTGTTTTACAACTGCTTACTCAATTATCAAAACCAGACATTTCATTTTCCATTTCATTTATTCGCCATTT
The DNA here is from genome assembly GCA_037075365.1 of Drosophila emarginata. Lineage (NCBI taxonomy): Eukaryota > Metazoa > Arthropoda > Insecta > Diptera > Drosophilidae > Drosophila > Drosophila emarginata. Next base: position 16,075,076 of record JBAMCD010000221.1, on the reverse strand, counting down.
TTTATTTTTATTTTTCTTTTGTCCTTGAACTCAAAGGAATGTGAGAAAAAAAAACCTTTCTTAAGTTCAATTTAAGTCCTTTGGCGATTTCTCTTACTCTCAACGGCAAGCAGACATTTAACAATTTATCATAATTTCGGGACACAAAACTCTTGCAACTCAGCACCGCCCTCTTGGAGGCCACGCCTACCTTGGCAAATAAACATCTGCCAACAAAAGACAAATTGCATGGAGAGAAAATTGTGAATTTGATTATACTTGAATGAATTTCATTTTCAATTTTCATATTTCATGCGCGACAAATATTTGTTTCATTATTATATAAATTCGTATATATATATGTATATTTTTTTTAACATTTTCTTGTTTCCTTTGAGTTTTCTCTTTATAATTGGACACTTTTGATCACAAGATAATGGTCATTACAAATTGAAGCGTAAAATTTTATAAGAACAGAAAGTCCAAAACTTAATCAGTTTAAATTTCATGTTTAATAAACACTACAAATGGTTTTTCAAATAATGACCTAAGATTATATATTTATAATGCTAATTTGCTTACTATTTATTTTTGTGATTGGGGACAAAATTTAATTTGTATTTTTCCTAACTAAACGTAAATCGAGACCGCAATTTGCCTAAAGTAAATGCAATTACCATAAATAAACAGCAACACTAACAAGACTAATGAGAAATACACCTAAATGACCGCAAAGTTTTGAAAAAAGATAAGAACATGAATCAAAGAAATAAAAAAAAGAAAGGAAACCGCTGAGTATTCTATTGATAGAACCAACAGAAAAGCAACTAAATTCCTTGATTTTGACTGACGCATTTGTGGTTAAAATTCTCTCAGTTGACTGGATTTGTATCTTAAAGTTTGCTGATAGACAATTGAATTTTATTCAGCCATTCAACTATCCAACCATTCTTCCATCCATCGAAGCAAACATTTATTCATTCATTTATCCATCCGTTCGGCCAGCTAACAAGATGCCTTTGCACATCTTTTACCAGACTGACTGACTGACAGGTGCCGCCGGAGATGGCGGACTGTTGCCGCTGATAGTTTCCATTAAGTCCGGAACTTGGTTTTTCTCTCTTTTGCGTTTTAATTAAAACGTAATTTACAGCCATGTCGAACGTCAGAATGTCCGGACATTGAGTATAGTGAAGCAACCATTGCACTTTCTTTACTGGCTTCCCATTCTGATAAACTGACGGACTGACGGACAGTGGCCTGCATTTGAAGCTGATGCTGAAGAGCTTCTTGGCAGACATAATCAAATTGCCACGATGTTTGCAAATTGATTTCACTTATTATTCTAAATGACCTCAATGAAAAGAAAAGATGAAAAAATACTTTATCTTTATCTTTACCATCAGTTTAAGTTTAGTTTAACAATTTTAAGTAGATAATTTCGTGCGAATTATTTCCAAAAAGTTAGACACTATCGTGTAATAATAGAAAATATGCAATAAAAAACAAACTTAAAGATTCAAGATTTTTAGATCTCTTGTGAAATTGTTAAAATTTATTACTAAACATTTTAGTTAGTTTTTGAATTACATTTTGATTGCATTCTTTTTATTCACGAGATAGATATTTATAGTCGCTTGTAATTTGTTTTAAATAATTCTATATATTTTATGCTGGATTTTTCTATACTTCAGTCAAATGGGAGTCACTCCCACTAACTGATAAAGCTTCTATACATTTATCCATAAATTTAGCCACTTTGCATTTGGTTCTTCACTTCTACCTTCTTTCTTTTCTTTTTTATACTTTTTGGCCAACAGCTTAGCAAATATTTTTGGCATTTGAAAAATGTCGAAACATTTGTCCATTTTGCATGGATAAAAAGCGAAAACCTAAGCGAAAAATGCGGACCAAAAACGAAAAAAAAAAATTAAAAACTTCACCCAAGCTGACCCTTTTTATTTTTTCTCTCTTTTTCTTTTCCTACGAACAACGCCGCAGTCGTTGGCCTTTGGGATTAGGCGCGTTGTAGGACGAAGAAAAATTGAAACGAGTTACTCACACCATTTCGCTAGAGCTTGCCAATTTATTCAAATGCTTGGCAAAGTGCTAAATAAACAAGACTCAGAGACTTGGACTCTTTTTGGGCCTTGTCATTTTTCTTGGTGTTGGCAGAAAATAAAAAAAAAAACCTTTTTTATGCCTACAAAGGACGAACTTTGATGTACCCTAGAAAAAAGGGTTTCGAATGTTTCAAGTTTAGTTTTTTTGCACAGAAGAAAATGTCTCAAATATTTCTTATTTTAATATCACTTGAACTTTTACCTCATTTTCTACAGAAAATAAGACAGTTGAAACATCTGTTAATCGAATGATTAAAAATATATATAAAATGTAAAATAGATATTTATTATATACATTTCATAAGCATACTCTTTCGTACAGGGTATAAATATATATTTATACAAAAGGAGTGAGTAAAAATATGGCATACTCATTTTTGATATTTTTTTTCTGTTTCTTATCTTAGCCTTACCTTGTATGGGCACATAAATATTTAGATAAAGACAATCCTCTGATTGATTTTGCAGATATGGTAAGAGTCTCTTTAGATACTCCAGCCTGCCCTTCGGCATTCGTTCCAAAGCTGCCGTCTCATTGTAAATGTCCGGCAAACGTTGTGGACAAACTGGACTAAATCTGCAACAAGAAAGAAAACCAAATTGTCAAACTTTTTCTTCACAAACCAAAAAATGACAAAAAAGAGCCAAGGACAAAAACGAAAATCGGGTATAAAAAGGTTTCTACACAGAAAAAAAAAGAAAAAACAGAAAACTTTGTTAAATAGGCTTATTTTTATGCTCGGCCTCGAATGTCGTTATAAACAGATTAATTTGCCTGAAATTGTGTAATCTTTTAGCCGTTCGTTCAAGTCGAAGTCAAAGTCAACTTTCTGATTGTCTTAGGCTGTTTGTGTGTGTGTGTGTGTGTGTGTGTGGCCCATCATAATAACTTTTTGATTTGAAGTTGGGCAAAAAAGTTGCAGGTCTAATTTATTTGGCCAATATTCCCTTTCTTGCCATTTTTCTTGTGTCTTTGGCGTGCTGGTAAATTGGTTTTCGATTTTCCTTTCGCTGTGGGCTTGGATTTGGGTATCTGTTCTTCTGTTCATTTGCTATACCATATGTACATATGTATGTATGTGTGTGTGTGTGTGTGTGTATGTAAGTGTTTGTGTATGTTTGTGTGTGTTTAAATGCTTGTGGGTGGGTAAGGTATTATTTGTTTTTAATCTGACTGTGTGCCAGTGTGACAGACATCGATCCTAAGTGGCCCAAAAGAAAAGAAAAAAGAAAACGAAAACGAAAATATGTCAAAGATGCACGAAAGGCCTAAAAGAAAGTGTTTGCCATACGATTGTGGCATCAAAATTGGTTTAGCAAATAATTGCTTGGTTTATATTTGTTGGTTTATTGCCTGCACACAAAAGTCGTGGCACATAATCAAAATCTCCATCATATACATACTGTTCAGATAGTTAAAGTTAAAATGAATTCACATAATTTAAAGATATATTTGAATAATTTTTAAATATATTTTAAACCAAACCCTTTTTAATTCTTCAACCGATTTTTTTCTGCATTAAACTCTTTTATGTCATATGATAAATGGCAATTGAGCTGATTGCCTTTCCATAAGACCAAGGTTAAGTCTCATATTTGGTCTGGTTAACTCATTTACTGGCCCTGGCCATCAATTTATCATAAAGCGAAAATCAATAGGGACATTAAAAAATGGTTTTTGTTTTTATTCTCGACCCTCTCCATACATACTACATACATATCTCTTGGCCCATTATTATATTTGGAGGCAGGAGGCAGCATTAACATTAATGATATTGCGAAATGAGAATTTATTTTATTTAATTTCCTTAACTTTATTTCGCTGTGCCCTTTCACTGGTTATTTTTTGTTGTTTCCTTTTGCTTTTTGCTTTCGTTTTTGGTTTATTTAATTTCTTTTTATGGCATTTGAAACGCCTCGGTCGGATATGCTGCTGCGGCCGTTGCGTTGCGTTGTTGTTGTTGTTGACCCGCCATTGCCACAGTGAAGTTCAGTTTTAATGGACGCTTGTGGTGGCCCATTCTGATTGCCATAATAATCATTAATTTTATGGCAAAACAATAAGGCAGGTAATAAAAGTTTCATTTTCGGAGCTTCGAGCTTCCAGCTAGTAGCTTCATTTACGCTTTCATTTTTTTCTTTTTTTTGTTTCGGCTTAATGGGCCGTTGCCGTTGACAGAGAGGAAGGGGCGGGCTATGGTTTCCAGAGGGGGGATTAAACTGGTGACAATGTCGTGTCCAGCTTGTAGGGAAAATATTAAAAATAATGAAAGTGAAACATTTTTATGGCAACTCGCTAAAGTGTTGTTGTTTTCTCTCTTGCTGCTGCTGCCAAAGATAGTCTGACAGGTGATACCCAGAGAGTCCCTTGTTCCATGTTCCTTGTTCTGTATCCTGCCTGCTGTTGCTCTTACAACTGTTTTGGCCCCTCTAGCCATCGGGTCGTAAAAGCCACATTTTGCATTTTTAATGTGCCCTCCTGGCAAACGAAATGTATACACCATTTTCAAGTTGGACAAGCGATCTTGTTTATGCCCTGTTCTGTTCGTTTTGTTCTTTTACCAAGAAACTGAAGTTGACGCTAAAGTTACCGAGATAAGCTAGTTAAATGAAGGGTAAAAAAAGAGAGAGAAAAAATAGACAAATCACGCTGCATTGAAGCTTATAAAATGGGGGTTGGGGTCATGGATAAAGTTCTTGGCAGCGTTTAACATTCGCTTATGGGAAAACTTGATAATTACTTGAACAATTTTATGAGAGATTGATATCGTTCTTTACGCTATTTTATAGTGTTATATTTATTAACCTCAGTTGGTTGGGATACGTACTTCAATTGGATTATTACCCAATTCTTGTAATGATATGTGGCAAATTGCCACTGTAAAAGAGTTCGCTTGGCTGTTTACCCGTTTTTATTATCAAAGAAATAAATTCTCAACACTTTTGTTGAGCTTTCCCTTATCCCCTTCGGTTTTAATATTGTAACCACAAAAAAATAAAAATAATAAAAGAAAAAGAGAAAACAAATTGTCCGCACTTCTAGGCAACTCAAAGGAAAGGCATCAGCAGCTGTTCATGCGGCTTTGACAAGCCACGCGTGTCACCAACATCATCATCATCAACATCAACACGCACCTGCCCCCTCCCCCCACCATCTCTAACATTCCCATCTGCTTTTTTCCCGCCTGTCTGCCCTTTCCCTTCTTAGTTACTGTTGTTGTTGTTGTCGTTGCCTTTAATATGAAAATGGAATAAATTTTCCAGCCACTTTGCACTTTTTTTTGTGTGTGTTTGTGTGTGTGTGTTATTTTTTGTCCTGCACTTTGCTTTTGGCGTAAGGATTATGAAATACAAGCGGATTAGTAACGACGACAGGCCAAAAGAGGCTACCAACCTTCTATACTCTATGGTTGAGTTTCAGATTCCGCTTCAGCTCATAAACGAAGTGTAAAAATCGCAATGAACTGCCGAGTTTTATGCATGACGCCAAGGCTTTTAATAACAAAGCGCGAAAGAGAAAAAAACAGTATAGAGAGAAAAAGAGTGAGAGAGAGGGAAAAAAAGTGGAAAACTCAAGTTAACGATTTTCCTAATAAAAAAGCGCATTAATGAATAGGTGGGGGAAGGTTAGTAAAAAACCAAACACAGGACCTCTGCTGGAAATGCGTGCACTCGAGCAGGATTCAAAGGAAGGGGCAAAATAACTTCCATCATTAAAAAACGTTAATACCAATTTAAAGCTTTGAAATAGAGATGACAGTGTGATTATCTTAGCTAGAAAAGTAACTAAAAATTTACAATCGGTTTGCCAATAATTAAATACATTTTGGGTGACAAAAAGGAAAAAAAAATTCGAATAAAGAAAATATTTCTTTGAAATGAATTATTGGGCAGAAAATTAGTATTGGATAAATAAAATAAGGATAAAAACATTATCTTAAAAATGCATTTTTGAACTTTGAATTTCGACCTATATTTATTGTTAATCTTTGCCTTTTTTTTTTATTATTTTAAATCGGCTCGAAGTTTTCTAAAAGTTAATGGTATAGTTTTTTTTCTTAGAATAATAGTATACTTCTTTTTTCTTTATTTAATTGATTTATTTTTATTTAATTTGATTCAACATTCAACATTCAACATTTTCTCATATTTCATATTGAATTTGAATCGATAAAATTTATAAATTGTGGCTAACAAATATTTGAAATTTACCTTTTTTTATATGTATATATGTGTATATATTTCTTTTAATTGGTATACTCTACCATCTCTAGTTAATTTGGCTAACCGCAAGGGTATGCAGTGAAGGAATGTCTGTTTGGCAGAATGGTAGCCATCGTCATCAACGAACGCACCACTGTCCGCACCCGTCCCTATGATTTGGCTAGCGGTGGTGCATAAATTGCTGCGGTGGCTTCTGTGTAGGAGACGTAAAACGCGATGAGAAGAGCCAACGTTCATTCTACCAACGTTTTTCTTGCCCTTCTCCTTTCTGTGCCTTTCTAAATGAAATTGCGAAAATTCATTTTAAATTGGATTTTATTTAATTTGACTGCGGCAAGAAAGCTTTATGCGTGACGGTGGCAGGTTAGGATCCATGAAACGGTGTGGTGGTAAACGTGAGAAGGGAGGTAGGACAATTTTTTTCATTTTGTTTTTTTTTTTTATTTTATTTTGGTATATGCCGTCTGGAAATCTAATTTGTGTGCAAGTCGAGAATTGTTAATGGGAAGAGGTTTGGGATAGGGGGGAAAATGGTAGGTAAATAACAAGAACCAGGACGAGGTTGTGGATGACAACAACCTTCTGCCCCAATGCCCACAAGGTAAAATTAATCTATTTTACTTCATGTGGCCGCAATGTCGCATATAATTTTATGTCGAACTCGCCCTGACTACACGCCACCTCCATACCAACCACATCTAACTTCCCGTTCCCCTGTCACTGCAATAGCTTTGGCCATTGTAACATGGGTGGGGAGGGGGGAGTGTTGGTGGGTATGCGTGTATTTTTCTGCTTGGCTGAGATTATGCTTTTGTTTGATGTATTTAAGCCAAAAGCGGCGAGTGCTTCGAGTGATTCTGGTCTTCATCTCCTGGCTACCATTCGTTTACCGCAATACCCAAAGCGTGACTCGAGTGTATCTGTTACCTGACTCTCAGTCTTTGCCATTCTCCCTGTTTATATATGTCTGTCTGTATTGTCCCACTGTTTGTTGCCATCCCACTTGCTCTGCATGCAGATTAACCTTGGTAGCAACTACACACAGACACACACACACACACAAATATTTTTGGCAACAGCTTTTGCCTTCTTTATGCTTTGTTTGTGGATTTTAAATTGCATGTCCCTGTGTGCGTGTATGTGTGTCTGTGTGTGAGTGGCAACAGAGAAAATTGTTTTGAATTTTGGTTAGCCTTGTTTACTTTTTGGCCGTGTGATTTATATGCTGTGCATGTCTTTGGCCAGGGTCAGAACCTACGCCAAATTGAGGAAGCAAAAAGAAAAAAATTAATACTGTTTGTTCTGCTTATGGCCATCAGCATTTGTGAGTTGTTTGTTTGGTGTAAAATGATAAGCGATAAGCAGATGGCCAAGCAACATGTGGCAGGTGAAAATTGTCCATTTAAATAAGAAACAACTTTAAATCTACTTAGTGAGAAACTATAAGATTTTGTATAATTTGGAATAAAGAAGTTGATTTTTCTTGGACTTTAATTATTTATTTATATCGCTGTGCAAATGTAGTTAAAACTTTATACTTAGCCTAATAAGTTAGAATTTGATCTGTTAAAAAATTCTCCTAAGTTCTTTAATTAATTAAGAACTATTATTGGTTATAGATTATTTTTAACCCTCTAGAAATGATTTGAGAAAACTTTTTAGCCGAAAAGGATGAAGGCAGCTTCTATCTCTTAGCCTGGTTCTAAACGATATTCATTCTAGTTCAAGTTCTATTAAAAAGCAATTAAAAAATGTCTGTTGACTGATTTATCTAATAACCTATCATTACCTATGGACCCTATTTTACCTTTGTGTGGAATCCATTAAACCAACTTTTAATGGAAAAAAAGAAACCCATCTAATGATCTATTGTTCTCCTGTTCGTTCTTATTTTGTTGTCTGAGTTGGCAATGGACAACAATAACAACTTTATTACGCTGACATGGTGCAAAATCTCTTGAACATTACTCAAGCAGTTTATTGGCTGGCCTCCTGCTGCTGCTGTTCCTCTTGACAATGCGCACTGGCCTGACAAATAAAGCTGCCGGTTCACATTGGCCACCAAAGTGACGATGACGAGGCAGAAGACTTAAATACTGAAGGGAAGACAGTCATGACAATTCCTCCAACCCGCCGCAGTTGAAATGCCGGTATAAGAGAATTTTTAGAAAAGTAGACTCAGATTTTCTGAGGTCTAAATATCTTGAGAGTAGGACAGGTGGCCAGATGGCCACTGAATACTTGGCATCCTTAGCATCATCAAGCATTGTCATCCATCAAGCGGCATCATCATGCTACGGTAAACTTGAAAAATTAAATTTTATTTGCTTGCCCCTGATTTTGGCGGCCCTTTTTTTTATATTTTTTTTCTTTCGACAGAGTCACCCTTTTATACAACACAGTCAAAGCTAACAATGGCAAAGAGGAAAAAGAGGATGGTCGGATGGAGGGGTGGCGGGTCTACGGACAGGACATCGGCTGGTGGTGTCCTGTGAGAATCTCGTTGGCATCTTTTTGTGAATAATGATTTGCCACTTGGGAGCATTTGTAAATTAGATGCTGCTGCTTGTTTAGCCGATGTTGTTGGTGTTGCTAAAGTTGTTGCTGGTGCTGCTATTGCTGTTGTTGTTGTTGTTGTTGTTGCGACAGCGTAAATATTTAATTTGTGAAATATTTCAAGTGGAAGCCCGCCCATATTTGGCTGACCTGCGACTTTTTTTCTTCCCTTACTCTTATCGTTATTCCCTTTTGGAATTTGTTAATGTTTTTCGTATTCTCCCTTTTTTTTTATATTCACATTTTGGCTTTTGGGTTGGTATAATAAACAAAATAACAACAATAATGAGCAAGTTAATAGAGGTGACAATTGTTTGTTGGACCCTCTTGAATGGCTCACAAGAGCGCCCTTTGAGTTATGGCATTTTGATCATTTTATATAAGTGAAATGCGAACCCATCTCAGCTTTCGAGTAACTAAAAGTGATTTAAGCCCTTTAAATTGCCAGAAGTCAAAAGCTAGAATATCAAAGAAAATAAAAAAAATAAATGAATCAGTATTACAAAATGGCGGGTTAAACTTTATTTTACTCCATTATTAAATTAGCCAGACAAGGGTCAATGTTTTTTTATATACATAGCTTGAAAAGAGCTATAAAGTTAAATCAAATTATTGACAGAAGTCTCTAGAGTTGCCAACAATTAAGAAAAACGTATTTTAAGTCTTTTATTTTAAATCTTTATACACCAAAGTTTGAAATACCTGAAAAGAAAAATCGTAAAGATAGAGGAGTCGAGTGTCCGAGAAAGTTGAGGACCTTTGTGAGTTCTTATCTTACATCACTTTAAAAATTAGCATGGCAGATTATATTTTTCTCTGTCTAAGTTAACTCTAGATTTTCATTGGATGAATGTTTAATTCCCTTTCTAATTGGCTTTCCAACTACTTAAAGTTTAAAGTATATTTTATGCTAGTCTCATTCTAACTTTAAATCTATATAGTAACAGGCACATAAGCATTCAAATGACCAACAAATTGGTATGCAGAATAAGCTGAAATCACTCCAAAATCTATAACAGAGAACTAGTGCCTCAGTAAAATAGCTCACCATAAGCAAAAAGGTGGGACTAAGCCCTTCAAAGCCAAGTGCTGTGGTAACGCTGACACGTCAGAGCTGGATTATTCAGACTCAGATTCACTTTAAAAGCTTTGCTTGCCACTAGAAGTTCAATTATTAAGCCCCTAAAAATCATTCAGATCAATGCATTGCACTCTTTGAATTTAGCATTTTATGTTAGAATTAATATAATAAATAATAAAAGGATTATCTTTCGAGTTATTCGATATTGTTTCATTAATAAATTTAGCTAAATATCTAAAGATCATCTATGCTTTCTAAATTAAAAATCTAATTCTAAAGAAATAAAACATAAAAAAGCAACTTTAAAATATTTTAAAAAAGAATTTAATTAAATTAATAAATATTTTATATATTTACTTTCAATGTTGGTAAACTCAATTAGCAACTTTATTCTTTATTATGTCCAAATTAACTCTGTAAAAGTAAACTTTCAGGTTTTTGTTTCCTAAATTTTCTTTGCGTTATAAACATTCTGTTGACTAGCTTTGTAGACATTTACCTAATTTCAAGCAACCGAGAACAAGAATAACAACATGTCGTATGCTTAACCATAGGTGTTGTCAGAGTCAGACTCATACACACACAGACACTCAAAACACACACACTCACCCATATACCTACACTTGGCATATATCCGGTAAGTTGAAATTTATGCGAACAACTTTATAAACTCGACACTGGGACAAACGGACCCCTTCTCCTCTTAATGTAACGCCTTCTTCGTCTGCTCTTAGTCTAAAGTGAAGCTTAGTTTTGACTTACCTGTCCGCCTTTTTAACACCTGACCACATAGCTGCCGAGACAGGAGGCATGAAACGCAAATTTCCAACTGGTGGTGAGGCATAAGGTATACCTCGATATGCCTCAACCGGATCCAAATGCCGACCATCTAATTGGACTATTATGCCAGATATGGCGCCATTGCGTGTATGGATAATGCGGGATGAGAGTTGTGCGGGTAATTGATCATGATTTTGATTATTGTTGTTGTTGCTATTGCTATTGCTGTTAGTGCTGCCGGCACTTCCTGTTAGACGTCCACTGCGGTTGCTATTTGAACTGGAAGATGAACTGCTCGATGTGGAGGCAGATGTTGAGCTTGATGATGATGATGAAGTGAGCGATAATGAGGGCACAGAACCAGAACTAGAACTGGAGCTAGTTGAGGTTGGGTTCCCATTATTGCTGCCGCTGGCGATGCTGCTGCCACTGCTGCTGCCGCTGCCTGTGGCGCTACTTGATCCGATCAATACCAAACCACTGTGGCTAGTGGCTGGACTAATGCTACTTCTCTGCGGTGCACTCAAATTTCCACTGATGCCAGCGGCCCAACTGACATTGGTTAGGCTAAGCAGGAGTAGTGGTAGTAGAAGGACCAGAGTTATTTCTGTTGTCCATGCTTTTCGTCTAGTTTTTGTTGGTGTTGTTAAAGTTGCTTGTGTTGCTGATGTTGCTGCTGCTGCTGCTGCTGCTGCTGCTGCTGCTGCTGCTGCCGCCGGCGGCAGTTGTCGCTTCAATTGCAGCAACATTACCATTATTATTATTATTGGTCGCAATTGTTGTTGTTGGATTGCTTGATGGCTTGGCCTTTTGTTTATTATTGTTGTAACTGTTGTTGTCAAACTGACCACAATATTCCTGTTTGTGGCGTGACCCGGTTTCGCTTTCGTCCCTATTTTTTTTGTTCTTCTTTTTTTTTTATTATTTATTTTTGCCCGATTTCACTTTGTCTGTTTGGCACAGATTTTTGTTTTTGTTGTTTAATTAACGGCGTTTTCCCTTTTATTTTTGAATTGTATTTATTTTTTGTTTGCTGATTCTGAAATGGCAGTTTTAGTGAACTGGAAAAAGAACAGAAAAGCGAATATTAATATTGATATTAAGTTCAACTGAATAACTTTAAAATGCTTATTAATCTTTTATTTCTTATTATTCGAGCTTGAAGTTGGTTAAAGTAAACCAAAGAATGGAAATGGTGAAAACTTTTATGATATTATATTCCAAATTAACTATTCACTTAATTTATATTTATTTTGTTTCATTTTAGTGAATAATCTTTTTTTTTAATCAATAAATTATATTTGTCTTTAATATTCCAAAATGTTTCTACATTTAATTTCGTTTGAACAATGCAAAATTTGCCTAAATAACTTTACATCTAATGTCACTTTGAGTCTATTAAATTAATAAAAGTATATTAAATAACCCCACCAAGAGCATTCCTTTTTGTGTTCATTTCATAGAAATCGAATTCCATCAGTCCCAAATATCTATATATGCTCATCTTTATTAAATTGAATATTCTGAAGTCTCATATTCTCTTGTATAAAGCTTTAGTTCAACAAATACAAACAAAGAAAAAAAGATGATAAAATTCCATCATGCTTCTTCTCTGATGTTCTCTCATGTCTATGCTCTTAAGCCAATCCCAACGAGTATGCCTTGAAGTATGCCCCAAAACGTATGCAATGCCATTTGGAAGCCTTTGGCAAGGAATGAACAAAACAAAAACAAAAAAAAAACAACCATAAAATCAGCCCACTTTTATCCCTACACCTCTATTCTTGACTTGCCCATTCTTTGCCATCTTCTTCGTTAGTGAACCTGTGTGTGTGTGTGTGTTTTTGTTTTGCCGAGCACCTTGTTTGCACTTGCTGTGTGTAGTGTCCTTGCCCTTGTTGTTGTCAACAACCTTTACAAAAGCAACAACAACAACAACAACAAGAAGAAGAAAACATCAGTGATATGATAAAGACTGGGACAGTTGGCATTTTGCATATGCCAGACATGTCAGGACAGGTTGAAAGCAACTTCTGACAATGTGAATGCCTAGGAAAAAGATGACCGGGAAGCATTAAAGTGATGCAGTCAATTGTCAAGCTGGGTCATTGGATCAAATGGTTGAAATGCAGTCAATGTCAATGAAAGACAGAAACAGTTGGAAACTCATCGCCATTGCCTGAGATGTGTTAACGACAATTCTATTGTCACAGTGGATTAAATTTCATTTAGTTCTATGCTAAGAAAATTTCTTTTAGTTTTGATTCTATATTTTATCGATTTAACTCTTTCAATTGTTCCATTAATTTTTTTACTTCTATCTTTTGCTTTTAAGATTGCCCTGATAGCCTGATCTATATCTACTTTTTTTACTTTTCTTGGAAAATTTCTGAGAAAATTTTTGTTGTTTTCTTTCGTTTTCTTTAACCGTTAACATACACGTAGTACTTACTTATTCTGTACGTTGTTCTTTGGCTGTCTGCGCCTTTGCTGCTGCTGCTGCTGCTTTTGCTGTTGCAGGTGCTAAGACTTGCCTTGATTGTAGTCAGGTTGGTGTCTTGCATGTGTCCTTGCCGCAACAGTGGCTATACTTTTTGCTCAGCCAGCATCAACTTGTTAACAAACACTTCACGTACCCTGCGCTCTGCTGCGTCTGCAGGATCTGTTTCAGGTTCTGCGTTGTCTGAATGCCGGCACGCTACAATTGTCATGCAAGCGGGCATTTTCTTTTACCATTTTTTTCTTTCTCTTCTAGAGACGCACTCACGTGCTCCACATCATCGTCGTGGGCTTCTCAAGTAGCTACCGTCTCATCGTCATGCTGTTTGCCTGGAAGGGATTAACAACGAGAAAGAGAACAACATTTCATTAGATAATACTAAGACGATGGCACTTAAACTATGATTAATAATTAAGTGGTGTGCATAGACATGCGCCATTTAAACGCATATTAAGTAGCCTAACACCGTAAGCAAACAATTTATTTAACTATTTATAATGCATCACAATTGAAGTGAACTCTCTATACCCTAACAGACAAATCATTTTCTTTATATATCCATTTTATTTAGTATCGATTTGGTTAGTGTATAGAGAATTCTCCCTTCCTTCATTCCTTCAATCTTTAATCTTTATATGTATATCGAAAAGCAAAGTTTTAATTATATGATGCCCTCAAGTGTAAGCAAAATTATTATGCAGATCATTAGCAAAGTAATTAGACTTCCTTCCACCATATACCACATAAATTGTAGAGGGAGCATCAACCAACGCCTTAATTGTATTCGTGGAAATTGAGTTATTTTGCACATTTCATTAACGCCTACTGCTACTTCTGCTCCATTTGGGCACAAGACTATGGGTATAAAGTTCCTTTTTAATTTATTTATGTAAATACAAATGTATTTTTCGGCATATAAAATTGCCCCAAAGGCTAACAACAGAATGGGAAATATAAATAGTTGTTAAAGTAAATAAAATGCGACATAGAGCACTTAAGTTAAACAAGAACAACAAGTACAACAGGCAACACCCAAGTCAAGACAAAATCAACCTTAACTAAGATGAAGTTGAAGTATTAGATATTATGTTCGTACACTTTCAGTTTGGACAGTGCGTAAACATTGTAAATCATACGCCCTGTTGCACACCAAACTTGAGAATGAGAAAATTGTGTTTATTGTAAACGAGTTAGTAGCTAAACAATGTTCTTTGTTGTTGTTGTTGTTGTTGTTGCTGTTGTTGTTCCAGACAGTTGACCAGCTTATCTAAAAATAAAACAAATTAAAAACTTTTCTGCCAGTTTTGTCTTCAAATAGCAACAGCAAAAACCCATCAAAATAATGAAACAACTGAATTTCAAGTAATAATCTTAAAATGCAATTTACTCGGTAACGTATCTAAACGTTTCTTTCATTTTCTTGTTTTTCTTCTGTTTATCAGTTAAATCCAGCTTTCAAATGTTTTTTAAAAAGTTGCTGTTTTTTTTTTCTTTAAAACCTTGTCATACATTCTAATAATCATGATATTATATTTTCGTTCTGCTTATTATATGAAAGAGGCAGCAGCAACCTGAAGAAAACTTTTCAATGTTTGTCTTGAAAATACACACACACACACCAAAAGAAAAACAAAACAAAAAGAGAAAAAGTTTTTGACAAAAAGTTGAAAATTTCAATACAATAATGTATTAGAAATGACTTTTATCAAATCTTTAAATTGCTTGCATTTGGCATGAACATGTACAAATTTGTTTCAAAAGAAAAAGATAATTGGATTCTGTATTTGCTTACACTTTTGCCTCATTCTTAATTTAATTGCTAATAAACAAAAACAAGTAGGCGAAAGGCAAAAATTCCATTTCGTGAAATACTTTTGCCTTAATTAAAAATCAAAACGCGATAAGCTGCAAGGGAATGCTATGAAGATGAAAGCCAAACTGGTAAAGAAGTAAACGCAACTTAAGGCCGCTAAATTCTGCCCAGTTTCCGCCAACGAACGAGCCTTGACTCCTTGACTTTGCGCCGCTTGGCCACAATTTCCGTCTTGCCGCAACTTTTACGCCATAAATTCCAGCCAGAGCCAGAGTCAGATCTAGACGCGGCATCCGCATTCTCAGTTATTCTACGTTCGTGGGTCATTAATTTGTCTTTTCTTCGCGGTGTGGGAGACAGCCAGAACGAGGCGTTGCGAGTCGAGACGAGACGAGGCCAAGGCATTAAACTGCTTAAGTAGCACAACTAAATTAAGAATTGTATGGGACTAGCAATTAGAGAGGAGACATGATGGTAAATGAAGGACTGTGAAGGAAATGGGCAATAAAGTTCAAAAGGCTTTTGTCCGATGCGTTTTGTTAAGGTAGAAATTATAGAAATTTATGTTTCGACACGTTAAAGCGTTAGCCTAAAGTCAAGCAAACTGACTTGACGCACAAGACATTTTTTTTTCTTTCAAGTTGCTGACTCACCCTAAGAACCATATACACATAATCTTAATATTGGTCATGATAAACTAAACTTGCTGTCATTGAATTCCGCCTACACGGCGTATACGTTATGCAGACATTTTTCTCCCTTTTCTTTTTCTTTTTTTTTGTTAGTCAAACACATACACAAAGCAAGTAAGAGGAGAAAAAAATGTTTTTTCATATCGATTGATAAGCCATGCAAGCATGTATTTCAGGAAATTTAATCAGTTTTTGTGCTAAAGCAAGTTTTGCAAAGACCGAATGGAATCTTCTTTCGGCTTCCATTTAGTCAACAGAGGGAAAAGGGGAAAAAAAGCTCCAGTAAAGGAATGCGAAACAGGAGGTATGAAGATTCTCCGGCAAGATTGTTTAGCAGTCATCTCTTTGGACTGAAAATGAAAATGTTTCTGACTTACTTTGCCTGGCCATTGTTATTTGAGTTTATTGAAATTGCTGTTGGCCGGACCCGGTTAAGTGAGTATGAAAATGCCATAGAAAAGAGCAGAAAAGGAAGAATACAAATGGAAATCTGAATGGGAATGGCAATGGAAAAGAATAGCATTTTTGTTTCGGCATGATTGGCATTAGCTTTGACTTTGACTTTTCTTATAAATTCATATATACTGAAGTAGAAAGTTTTCTTCTTTCACAATAAATGCCCAACAGCTAAAACTATGCAGTAAAGAAAATTATTGTCTTATATTCCTTAATCAAAATAAAATAAATGACGAGAAAAAGTGCAGTCATTTTTCATGCAAATTTATGGAAAATTCTCAAGATGAATCACTAGAAGTTTGAGCAGCAAAAAAAAAAAAAAAAAAGAACAAGGGAGTAAATGTTGAACTTTGACTATGATGGTAAATAATGCGACTTGTTAACTAGTTTTAGTTTTAAATGCATTTTCCTTGTTCATAGAGATAATTTCTTTACATTTCATTTAAATTTTTCAGTTTTAATCTTGTCTTGCATTCTTCTTTCTCGTTGTCTGCCCTTTTCAATTTCTAATGGTCATTCTTTGTTCAAATATATGAGAAAAACAGAGAGGGAACCATGTCTGCCTGGACCAGTTGCTTTTCATTTTTAAGTAGTCAGTGGCATAAACAAAGCCATTGTCATATAAACAACAACAAGAGGAAACAATGGAAATAAGTTGGCCCTCATCAACAACGGAAGAAATGCCAAACAAGGGTTAAAAACAAACTGCCAGATAGAATAATTGGTTGTAAATGAAGGCAGAAACTATAAACCGTCTGCATTTTTAATATGCGAAACTGGTTCTTAATTTTAAAGCCTCTTAACAAAGTATTAAAAATGGTACCAGCAAGTACTGCCGTTTTTAGTTTAGTGTTGGTTTGTGTGTTAAAGCTCTGCTTTATTTTACTCGACAGGTAAGGTTTGTTTTGGGCTTTTCGAACTACAGCAGATTCTAACTGGATTGCGTCCGATGGTTGCCATAACTACTTAACAAACGAACATCTATTTAAATCATTATTCAGCCATTTCTGTCCTCATGAATATTAAATGACTGCAGCGAAAAATTTTTCTTTGATTGGAGTCTCATTATTGCCTTTGAAATTTTACATATGTTTTTTTGCATATGAGTTCTGATTTCATAATTGCGAAAAACAAACAAAAAGCTGTCCAATTTATTTCGAATTCAAAATGCTTTGTGATGTGATTGAATTTCTACCATTTTAAATTATTAATTTTGTATGAATTGAAAATGATACTATTACAGTTGGTAAAATCAAACATTAAAAATAAGATATTAAATTTCAATTAACGCTTTTAAAATTTTCAGCAAATTCTTAATTGTATCTCATCCTGTATAGGATTGCAAACATTTCTTATTAAAAAGCTATAATTAACAAACAGATTAATTAAATTTCTAACGTCTTCTGGCAAAACGAATACAACTTAGTCTCTTTCAATTCTATTCAAATTAAACTATATAATATATTCATAATATTAACTGGCAACGAACATTTTATGGGACATCAATTCACATTTAAATTGCAATTCAAATTTAATCAAAAGCTTCGAATGTGCATAATTTATGTAAACTTCTTTTTACCAAATCTTTAGCCTAACAAAATTTTCAATGCTTGGGGCCAACACACATTAGCTTTGGCAATAAATTTTTCGCACAATTGCGCTTGTGTGACTCTGTTTGTGTGTGTGTGAGACAAACTGAAATGAAATGCATGGAAAATTAATTTTCCTGTGATTTTACAATGTTCATGTTCATGTGTTTATACGGGTTGGGGCGGTGCGGGTGTATGCGGGTAAACTTGGTATGGGCATAAATTTAACGCCCGCGGCCAACAAATTTGCTCAAAAGCAAAAGCAAAAGCCAGGCAAATGCTGACTATAAGGGCCAGTGAGAAATAAATTATCGCTTAATACTGGCAAATAATTTGGCAACAGTTCTCCACATGACAACAAACGGCTTCATTCATCGATGCCTGTTGTGTGTATGTATGTATGTATGTACATATATATGTATATTTTTGGGCATAAAATTGAATTTGTTATGCCAAGGCGAGAATATCCTGGACAAAAAGCTAAGAGACGACACGCGACGGCAAGCATCAAAATGATTTGCCTTCAGGGGCGAAATAATGATATTAAAGCAACATTACAACATTACCAAGCAACAAAAATGCAAAATAAATGACGGCAATGACGCACACACGCAAATAAATATACACATACTCACACACACACACACACACATACAGAGCCATCATCCATGTTGAAGGAAGCTGAAAGACATTACGCATACGACCCGTAAGCTGCGGCAGACAAAATAATGAGGCATCCAGACGCAACCAAATCAGACTAGACCATAGCAAACCAAAAGCAACATAACTAGAACAGAAGGCGGGCCATTCATGTGGGCGTCTAGCAAATAGTAATGGCAAAATCTACCATGTACCATATCTGCGACAAATCAATTTGCCAACCATATAAACATTCGCATGCATATTTATTTTTTCGCTCGAGCATTTTTCTTAATTAATTTCAAGCTCATGTCATAAAGTTTTGTTGGGGCTTTGTGTTTCACTTACTTGATCGGTTGGTGGGTTAAGGGGAGATTACTTTTACTATTGTGAGTATTTTAATGTCATTTTCATAAACATCCGCACCCCCCTTCTCTAGTGCTTCCGAATACCATTTTATGCCACGTGGCATTCTTTGAGCTGCTGGCAGATAAAATAATTTATTGGGTAAAAATCGCCTGGCCAAAAGCTAAGCAATTTTTTTCCCCTCTCATTTTTCTGTTTTTTTCTTGACTTTTTGATACCCTTTTACAAAAGGATATCTGACAAAGTATATATATATTGTAGATGTATATGTTTTTGATCAAAATCAATTGAAGAATTTATTTAGAAATATTTGAATAGTATGTTTTTAGTATTGTCTTTGAATTATGTAGAGGACAAAGATCAACCTGAGATATTATCTTTGAGTAGAAGAAGAATATTATAAAATAAAAATACAGTTGAGAAAATAGTTTCTCCTCTACAAAGGTGTGGAAACCAAATTATATATCGTTATATGATTTTAAACCCTTTTTCAGGTTTAAGTGTTTGGTTTGATAATGGCTAATGGTTTTTATTTTATTTTTAAGCATTAAGAGTATTTATAAATCGATATGACAAAAGTTAGCTTCCAGGATCTTTTTTTCCAGATATTTTTTTCTTTTTTCGGTCTCTCGCTCATGTTATCTTTGTTGGAATATCTATTTTGGCTGTCGTTTTTCGGTGGGCTAAGATATAGCGCGTTGGCGGCGTGGAATGGGCGGCCCGTCCATAATGTTGGCGCCATGTTGATGTTATCACAGCGGAAGTGTTGACTCAATGTTTACTCAATGAGGGCGTGGAAAAGACTCTATGGTATGTCTCTGTATGTGTGTATGTGTGTGTGTATGTGGGCTTAAGTGTATCCTGTCGACCATTTTGTTAGCTTTTGTTTTTGCTCACTTAGTTAATACAAATGCTTGTTTCTTTCATTCTTTTCTCTTTCGGTTTAGTGTCCTTCAGGCAATATGATGAGTTTTTTCTTTTTTTGTATTTCATTTATAAATATGCAAAGCAAAATGAAGAGACTCGACTAAACAATGCAAGGTCAAATCTTGATGTTGTTATATAAAGGCAAAGAGGCAAAAAGTATAGATAAAAGCCAAGGCTTACAAGTATTAAATGGCATTTCAACAATAGAGAATATAGAATAATGGCGAATAGTGAAACTGGCAACAAAATGGAACAAAAAATAAAGAAAACTTGCAAAAAAAATCTATTAATTTAGATAAAAGCAATCAATTTCATGGGACTAGGTCAACGGAGATGCTCTTATTAATTCTGCAAAAATGGTATTCTTAATGTTTGCCAATAGTAGTTTGGTTTTGTCATACAAACTAATAAAATCCTTTGCTAAAAATATTTATGAAATATAAAATCTATTTGTTACAATTTTATACCAATATATTCCAATTTAATTTTATTCTCGTTCTTTGGAAAAAAGGCAATTTGGAAGCTTTTTCATATAAACAAAATTCCTAAGTAGTAAAACTCACATCCCTATCCTGAGGAATTTTCTAAATATTTTATTAGAAAGAAGAGACAGAATTTGGACAAGGATATTAAAAATAAAATGAAAAAAATATTTTAGTTCTTTCTCTAAATTTAAATCCAAAAATGGAATTGTTAGAGCAATTTTTGTTACATTTCAATATAGATTTTTCAATTTTTTAACCACATAAAACTTGAATTAAAAAAGTTTGATAAAAAGTTAACTGCATTGGTTTCATACTCCGCCAACCAAGCAAACTGCAAAAGCAATCTCTGTTTTGTGACCTTAATGGCTAACACCTGGATATCTGTTTTTGTCTTAATGTGCAAACCTCTATTAGTATATATACACGCATTGTTAAATTTATACAAAATGTATTTATATATATATTTTAACATATTTTCGTTATTTTGTTTTTGTTAACCACAACGAAACTAAATTGTTACCAGGAACTGTAAGTGTAGCTGAGTATGTAATGGCAAATCTCCAGGCTATTCGAAGTTGGCTTTTGTGTCTGTCTCTGGTTTTGTATGTTTCCGTAAACTGCCATTTCCGGCTACAGCTGCCAGGATTTGCTATACTCTTGCCACTGACTCCGCCCCTGCCTTCCATCTCTGACTCTGATTCAGATTCTGCCTTTCAATGCACAATAATTGTTATCTTCAACAATTTGCGGATGTTATAAACATATACTACTGGTTCATATTGTCTGCATGTAAATACAGCCATGTGGTAACCAGTATGTGAAGGAATTGGGGGAAACCGAGAGCTGAGAATTGTATTTATGTATGTATGTTTGCACTTGTCGTTCCTTTTTATGGCTAGGCAAGGACTGCAAGCACCTGCCTCCCGCTCATGTTACTACTGTTGCTCCGGCTACAACAATCGACATCCTCCCAGTGGAGAACTGGTACGGAAGACATTTAGCTAAGCGCTTCGCTTGGCAAACAATTTTCGATTTCAGTTTGGCCCTCGACAAAAGAGTGCCGGCCCCAAACACCAAAAAACCCATCAGCCACCCCATATACCACCCCATCTACAGGGTGGATACGCGCAATTTGAAGCTCATGTGCGAAAAGTTTCAAGCAGTGAAAGTTGTACGCAAGTAAAAAAGGAAAGAAAAAAAATATAAAGAGAAAATATCAAGTAAAAGAGAGCTCGTAGATAGGCAAAAGCTGAAAGTATGGTATTATATGTTAAGCCAACTTTTAGCTTGAAAATTTGTTAGATGCGTAAAATATTCGAAAGACTTTTTCAATTCAACCAAAACGAACGAAAATAAAACTTGCTCATGCTTCATTTGATATGCTTTTCTTTTTAAACAATGAAAACTTTAATTATTTTAAAAATTCTATAAAATAGCAGTTAGCTTCTAATATCTGAATGTACTGTGAAGGAGATTGATGATTTATATATATCGGCAGCAGTTTTTTATATGAATAGCAATTCTAAAAAACTGCAAAAATGAAGTTTTGTTTAATTTACTTCAAATTTTAATTTATTTTAAATTATTTATTAAATTTATCTTTAATTTTTAAAGCCATTTCCATATTTTCTTACTGCTTCCTTTAGTTTCGTTCAATTGAATTAGTGGAAAGTGAGGTAAGTTTCAGTTTTCGGTTTGTGGGTGAGAAACTAGTTGTATATGGTTCCAAAATTGATTTAGTTTGCTTCTGGGCATCTAATGGCTTTAACTATCCAATGTATAGTTAGAGCTCGTCTGTCACGTCGTCGTCATAGGTAAGTGCTTTCACCTCTATGTATAGGATGTACGTATCGTATTGGCAAACTGTTTGGCCTACGTTACTCATACGCCTACGTGTCTCATTAGCAAACGTGCGCTTAACTCTGGTAATAGAAAACTTTGCCATAACATTTAGGCTACCTAAACTTAATTAACAACCCCGAAAAGGTAATCGGCAGGCAGTATTACCCACCTAACAACCCAACTACCCATCTTTGTCCCCACTCTTCGTAACACTCAATCTATTGTAGAGGCTATTTCATTTGCAAATGTTCTGGACATTAAGGCGCTTTAAGCGCGCACGCCTGTTCAAGTGGGTTTGGGAGTTTGGCCAACTGACTCCCTTTTGTCTGCCATTAAATTGGTCATTAGGCGTCAAGTGGCCTGCTGGTATGAAAGGCGTGCGTCTGTCTCTGGATGAAAGACATAATGACAGGCAGGAACAGAAACAGCAAAGGCAACCGAAGCACCAACAAAGCCAACATCCCAAAATGTTTCGGCTTAATTTGAATGCCACTTCTCTCCCATTTCCCCTTTCCATTGCCACTATAGCTACCACTACTACCACCTACCACAGCCTCTGTCATTCTCAGTCCTCCATGTGGGCGTGAATTTAATTACTAGAAACTCGCTGGGGTGCATTCAATTAAGCGACTTTAGAATTTTTTTGCCCAGGGTCTCTTTAATATTTATTTAAAACAAAATAACCATTTAATAAGCTCACAAGCAAAATTTTAGAAAAAAAAAGAAAAGAAGAAAATATAACCCAGCTAGCAAAGAAATCTTTTTAATTGTTCTGCCTCTGCAGCCAAAAAGTTTAACGATGAATTTGTTCTACAAGTTTTTGACTTCCACTCTTGTGCGCTTTTGGCAGAAAAGCTAAGCGGCAAAACAAGAAAATTAGTTCAAAACTTTTTGGCAAAAACAGCCAAAGAGTTTCGAGTTTTGGTGGGAGGTATAAAAAAAGTTACGTTAAAATCTTTATACCACATGGTATATGATGTTCATAGACTAAAACATTAATGAGAAGGTGAAATTCTGAGTTTAAAAAATGTTTTGGTAACAGATGAGATCTTGTTTCATCAGAGGTTCAAATTAAGTTTTTCCATATTTGATCTAACCTAGAATAATAACTCGATTAAGATGTTTGGATGGTATAATTTTATTGGATTAATATAAAATTATGTAGGAATTTGTTAATTTTTTTTCTTTGAACATCGAATTTCTTTTTTTTATTCTCATTTTTTATTGCAAACTTACAAATTCTTTTTGAAATAAAATCAAATTAAAACTTATTTCAGAATAAATAAATATCAGGCCATTATTCCATAGCCATTTGCATTAATTTCTTTTGTTTTTTTTTTTTTGGTAAGTAAAATATAAAAATAAAATGTGTATGTGTTTGTGTGTATATGCATATGAAAAATAAGCGTATAAATTAACCATTTGTTTTAAACTCAACGCTCTAAATAAGCAACGCCCACACTTGCCACGCCCTACAAACATTGCATACACAGTGCTTTTTTTTTCTTAACAAATTGCAAGAAGACGAGGAAATGGAAATCTGTTGAGTGGAAAATTACAAACAAAACAGAGGCAAAAAAGAGAAAACTGCACAACCTGCGTTTACCTTTTTTGCATGACCCCCACACATGCACACACACGCACACACATGTATGTATGTATGCATGGACATTTTCATTCTCATTTTCTTTGCCTTCTTCTATGCTCCCTCACACATGTGTTGCTTTTAAGTATTTTGGCAAGTTGTGCATATTTTAATTAGTTTCCACAGTCAGCAGCAATTTCTTTTTTTGCCTAACAAGCAGCAGCATCAGTTTGCTGGCAAAGGGCTAACGTAAGATGTGGCGTATACGCAATCTGTGACCTCTGAGGTGTAATGCGGGTATGTGTTATCCTTGTTGTTGGTTATGTACATGGATGCCAAGATTATCATTACCTCAGGCATTTAGGATAAACTTTTTAAACACAAAAATTTATCAAAGGCTTTAATTTCGAAAGAAATTTGTTTTACGGTACGGTAAAAGATTTTATTAACATTTAATTACTTGGTTTTTGGTTTAAATAGTTAGTTAGTTTTTCTTTTCTCTGCAATTTAATATTATTTTTCAAATAAGAAAAATAGATATTTTGTAACATTAATTAGCTGATTTATCCATTTTCGAAGCAATTCCATTTAAAATATTATGTCAATTAGTACATTTATGTTGTAAAGACATCCTGTTTAGCACTTATACATACATTTGTGCGACTTTCTGAAATAGTTAACATAATTCATTTTCCGTATGCCAACATAAACATGCCATTTTGGCCTAGAAACTTTATCCAAAGTTTTTGCTGCTGCCAAAGTCAAACTAATGTCAAAATGAGTAAAAGGAAAAGAAACACTCTACCTTCGATTTCTATTCGTCATTTTCTTTTGCTATGTTTCAATCGTTATGCTGCCTAACTATTTAAGCCACCCTCAAGTGAGTGTGTTTTTATTGCCTTAAAGCTGGTGCTGCTGCTGCCTGGCATTTAGTGTCGTCAAAAGGCCAAAAGCATTTCAAATATATGCCTCTGAACAAAAGCACCCGAAAAGCAAATACAGTTTGAGTCATACCTATGCAAATATCTTGACTAGCTAGCTGGTCTCATTGGCTCCTCGTTCCATTGGGGTATTCAGATTGTATCTCGATAGAAAGTGCTGCAATTTGTAGCTCGCTTTTGTGTGCTGCTTTTCCTTTTCCCCTATTCGCATGTCGTTACCAACTTCGACTGTCGTATGTTTCTACCACCCATATCAACCATATCCACCATTTCGACTGCTCGTTTTAGCCATTCAAATCTGTGCTCAGTCAAATCCACTTGAAACTGCACTGAAACAGTCAAGGAGAAAAAGGAGCAATAGCATTTTCTTCAGCTCTTTGACTATGGCGTTCGTTTAATAGTCGCAAATTGGTTCTCACATCAGGAATTTTCAGATTGGCTGTGTGATTTATTGATGAGTACGTATTGAAACGAAACTTTGGTTTCCAACTGTACACACACACACACACACACATACATAGTAAGGAATGAGCATTTCTTTAGGCCTCTCGATATAAATGGCTTAACTCTAGCCAAACTTTAACTTACTTTCCTTTTTTTTCCAGCAATTTTTGCATATGTTTTTCTTTTTGTATGTATTTTTTTTTCTACCACAATTTGTTTTAGTTTCTCCACAAAATGGCAAACAAAAGCTACAACATTGTCAACCACTTATGGGCCACAAAACAAATAAAATCGAAATATTTTCCAACCCAAAAAATAAAAGCTAAATTTAACTCTCCTCTGCGGGTTGGTAAGGCCAAAATGAACCCGCAGATGGGCGCTCATTAAAATGTAGGTTATAAATTCTATGCAGGAGCAAGAAGGATAAAGTTGAACCCATGATGATAAAGGTGTGCTTGTGCGTGTGTGTATGTGGTTAAAGGGATAATGCTTTATCTATAAGTGTGTTTGTTTCTGTGTACATATATAGAGATGTGTGTTTAATGTGTAGGTGAAAGCTTTTGGATTTCAATGGAAAATGTTTTGGTATACCCAAAACCAAACTCAAGAGATTTTTTTTGTTTAAAAAAGGGGTTCAAATTTTTGCAATTAAAGTTATTGCTTTTCAATAAGGATTACTCAGTTTTTTTTTTTTTTTTTACTAGAAGTATGGAAATCATATAGAAAATGAGTACGAGATGAAATATTTATTTTCCACCTGAGTTATTTGAGGTTTCCATTTGAATTTAATTCACGTGTCAAAGTAGACATTTTTATTAAAAAAGCAAAGGCTGACAGTCCAAATATAAATACAAATAAAAAGTACCATTTTAATATAATATCTGAAATAAATAAGGCCAAAAGTATCTTTTATAAATAAGAGTTTGATAAATATTTTGGAGATAATAAACAAAGTACTGAATTGTTTAACTTGTAACTAAAGGTTTAAAGGGTTTATAAAAGCAATAGTTAGATATCACTCAAAACAAAAGTGATAAAGTAAATATTTTTATTTATCTGCATTGGAAAAACCAATTACATATAAATTTTGAATCAAATTTAAATGATTATTTTAATGCAAAGTTTTTGTTTATGTAAATTGAAACTGGATAAATTTTATGCCTTGTTTTATCGATTTGCTGGCAAACTCATTTCACAAAAGTTAATAAATTACACTTCAATTGTACAGTCAAAGTCATGTTTCCTGTATAAAATATGTTGTGGCAGTTTTCTCTTTATGTGTTTGTTTCTGTGTGCATTGGCATGCGAATAAATCTGTCCCTCTCTCCCACGTCCCTCACACTCTGTTACTCTCTTTCATTGGGGATCCACCCATTTTGAATGCCAGTTTCCTGGCTATGCCTGTCAAATCAAATAATTGAACTTTCATTCCATTGTGAAAAATGAACCTACATACATACATACATACATACATACATACATATATACCATGCCCATAGCCATTCGTCGCAGAGTAGGCAGAACGCAAATGCCACACACATTAAAAACGATTTAAAAGAACGAACACAAAAAAAAAAATAAAATCAAAAAATGGGCACAACGAAGTCAGACGAGGAGTCGTTGAGCCGAGCTGTCGATATGAAATTGAGACCCCCTTCCCTTCCAATTTCTGCCTCCTCTGGCCAGAATACATTTCTTCCTTTTTTTTTGCCTTGTGCGCCTTAATCCATTTTTATACTCAACACCAGGCTGATGGATTACTCTCGTTCAAATGTCGAATCTTGTTAGTGGGAACCTAGAATCCTGCTGGGGTGTGTGCAGCCATAACACAGGCATAAAATAACGTTGCGCTGGGGCGTGGCAACAGATGCTGACGGCTAACAAGCCATAAGCACAAAGAAAAAATATAAAAACATACTGAAAAAAATACTGGAAAAATGGAGAAAAACATAAGCACAAGTGTCGGATGATTTTTCACGCTCCAGATTGCAGATATTTACATGAATGAAGTCGGTTAAACCTAAAGACCCTTCAAAAATATTTCTATTTTCAGATTTAGTTGGACAATTTTTTCTAATTTGCTTATACTAAAGTTCTGCTCACACAATTTTCGCTAAATAATTACAAGGACTATCTGCCTACGACGATTTAATTCCCTTGGGGGAAAACAAGAACGTTTTTTCCTTCTGCTCTTTAGTATTCATTTCTGTTTTCTTTTATTAGTTTCTTGACTGTTTATATACTTTGAAAATGGGGTATTTTCATTTCATTGAGAAGTATATACATATATATTTGACATAGGAAATATAAATTAGAAAGCGTTTTTTCTTATGAGTAAATTGGCTGGAAAATCGTAGTCTCATCTAATCCTGCTCTATTGAAAATCTTTAAAAAAGGGTATACAAATATTACCATAACCGAATGTTAACTTAATTTTTTTTCTCCTTTGCTTGTTTCGCTATTTGCTGGCTTTTTATGTGGCAATTTTGCCGTTTTTCTTTTTGGGTCTAGGTCTAATTTTTGGTCCTGGAATTGTGAGAATTTCACAAATATTTTTGTTATTGCCAAATGTATACATTGATTTCATTAGGAACTGGAGACAAACATATGCTTGTTTATTAGACACTTAAGTGAACTCAATTTAATTCAATTTAATTAGCCTTATCCATAGCCATAGAATAAATGAGTGTTTTGAATGTTTTTAATTTAATTGGCAAATAGTTCAAATGTTCTCTTTAAGTTAAGTAATTTTGTAATATTTCCATAAACAAATTTCACTCGTTTTCGTTTAACAATGACCCTTAGGGTCATTACCTCTAGGGTAATAGGATAGGTAGACGCAAGTTGAAAATATATCCAATTAATTATTAGACGAACAAATACCTCGGAACTCGTAGAATTTTGACTAAATTATTCTGAAGAATGAAAGCATCTTTAATATATTGGTACCCAAATCTTTTGTTTGTAATTTTATCTATTTTTTTTTGGATTTTCCTATATATACAGATAACTGGGCCATTAACATTAAAGCTTTAAGCAGCCTTGTTATAAGACTTTCGCTAGGTCAGAAACAAATTTATTTGTACAACAAATAAAGATCTTTAAATTAAATATTTTATTGAAGAATTCTCTGTCGAAGATGATTAATATTTTTAGTATGGAAATTTGAAAACATGTGAAACTAATATGCCCAATGCTATCCCTTTTTTTAGGGCAGGAGGGTGACTGAAATGAACAGCCTAACAACAATCCATAATGGCCAACATCCTGTACCGCAAAATTCCCGTGTGTAATGAGCTCACCTGCAGTGCGTCAGCTAAGCGCATAATTTTACCTACGTTTCAAATGAGTTTTTTCTTTTTTTTGTGTGTATTTTTCCTTTATGGTCTGCCAGGTTGATGGCTTGACCAGATCCACCTAGACACACCCGATATATACACACACACACATATGCAAAAACTCAGTGGCCAAATCGCCCTGCCGACATAAAAATGCTTTGTTACGAGTGCCTATTCTGTGTATGTGTGTATTTATCTGTGTGTGTGTGTTTGTGTGTGTATATACATATATGTCCAAGCTTCAGACAATAAAGCGGTTTATGTGCCAATTCTATTAGCTCAAAAAACCGAGTGGGCAGAAACAAAATGTACGCCAAATGCGTGTAGCAATTACGCCAGACAAGAAACCGGAATGAAAATATCCCATACAAGTGTTTGTCGAGATGGAGGCAGAAGAAGGAATCGAAAGTGGAACTGGTAGCCGTATGACATACTCGTAAATGCAACCAAACTTTTACGATCAGTCCAAACGGTAATTGACTATATAAACTCTATGTGAGTGTGTGCTGGACTTAGATACGTAAATTAATAAAAACAAAAAAAAATAGCCAGATATAAAAGTGAGCTAAAGTTAAGATACAAAAGGTAATCAATGAGATTACAAGTTGTTCTTAGAAACTTATGGTAACGAAATTCCATAATGGATATGGAGGAGATAGCGGAAGTAATTCAAAGGCTTACCTAGCACTTAAATGAAAGAAATAACTTAGTCAGAATATTTCTCAAATAAGGAGTGATAGAGGCTTAAAGATTCAACATAAAGACATGATTAACTAACTAATTTTTTCATTTTCATTCTATAAAGTTAATATTTTTCAGGTATTTTAAACGAAAAAGCAGTTTCTATAGTTCACAATAAATAAACAGAAAATTTATAGAAATCTGAGAGACTTTTTTTAGTCTTGACAGTTTATGACCTGTCCAAAGTAGAAAGGTTAAAAAAAAAGAATCTTTGGACAAATTTTAAAAATAAAATTTGACATTGACTAAGATTAATCGCCTTAAACTTTTTTACCTCAGTTAACTACTTGAGATACTTAAACTACATTTAGTAAAAGTTCTCTTAAACTTGTGCAATTGAAAGTTTTCTATATATTAAATCGATAAAAAGATTACATTCTATAAAATTTTATTATAAATAAAAGACAAAATATAGGTTTAACTGTTTTAGATTTACCCAAAAGTTGCTATCAAAAAGTTTTTCATCGTTTCCAATGCCTTCCCAATTTCCCTTCAAATGTGTCAAGTTAAATTTGAAAAGCTGCTTAAAAAGTTGAACTCGTATCTAAAGTTGTGCATCTGGAAAATATGATACCTTGTGTAAACACACAACCGGCAGAAAAGACAGTCAAGTATGTGAGTGTGTGTGTGTGTGTGTATTTGTGTGCAAAATGAAATCAGGCCAAGTGAAAATAAGGTAAGACTGCGAGTAGCATTAGGGTCTTTTGGGTATACCGCAAACCTCAAGACTTACATATAATATGCAACTATTTTACGAATTTGCTTGTTGATTTTTCTCGGACTTGGTTGGCGAATAAATTATACTGTAATATCGAAGTTGGTAGTTTAAATATTTATGACAAATGTGTGACTGTGTGTGTGTGTGTGTTTGTGACAAATATAATAACTAATGCTAAGGCAACTGAGTGTGTTTGTGTGTGTAGATTAAATGACCAAATGTTCTGCACATGGACATCCACTCTAATTTATCCTTTAGCTGGCTCAGGTAATACTGAGGAATGCCCTGTGCGTGCTTCACATGCAAATGACATTAGGGCTGCCGTGTCTCCGGGGCTTGTCTGGGTCTTTAATTATGCTGCAAACTTACCTCTCGTGGATCTGCTTTAGCACAATTAGCAAAAGTTGCCGTAGGTGAAATTCCCCAACACCGCAATATGTAGACAAACTCCCCGCTTTCATTTCCATCCTTTTCGTTTCGACCACAATGTTATTCGCATTCATTCTATCTATCTATGTGTGTATGTATGCATGTGTCTCTCTTTCTTCCACTGTTTCGTATCTATATTTTCACATCTTTCCTTTCTGCTTGACACATAATGAAACTTGATTTAGCTGACAGCAAAAAGTCACGTACAATGGTGCGTATTAGTAATCTTGTGTTAACTTTGTTAGCAAGCACTTGAGCATGTCGCAAAGGAAAAAATACGTATATTTATATATAGAAATATAAACGAATGGCAAAAACAGACGAATATTGTATATATATATATATATGTATATATATATGCAGGAATTTGTATGCATTCTAACTAGGTTACTATATAACAATAGTTTTATCAACTTGAAGTTTATCGCCTGCTAAAACTAAATTAAATTCAACTTAATTAAAGAAACATTCAAAATTTAACTGCAACAAATATAAATTATCCAGTCCATGAACAATGAATATATACTGCAGTTGGATTATCTACAAAATGAAGGACATTTTGAGTTAATACCCAAAAAGAAAATGTACAATGCAACTTAAATATTCAATTATTTTGGCAGAATAGCAACAATGCAAGTAACCCAAAGACCATAAATAATTAAATGTTTAACCACAAAATGAAATATTACAAAGGTAAAACACTCTACCAAAACACACACATCGACTCTACCATATTATGCAATCTAATGAAAAGGAATCTATACAAATTACAATGAAACTGCACAAAATGTCCCAGGTGTATGCCACGTGCCGGACAGAAAAGCCAAGACAACTTCAACTCAACAGAAAATGGATGAGCAATAGGCGGAGGAAATGTTTGGGTTACCACAGGCAGGCTGCCTCATTAACCGCAACAGCAGCCAAAGCAACCTCAATGCATTATAAATTTAGCTGGCTCAGTCTCTACATACACACCCTCTTATACATATATTGTTTGTTTCATACATACATATGTATATGAGATAGCCTTCATTTATTCAATTATTCAATAATAATAAATGATTTTATGCATGCTGTGGAATAACCAAGTGTCTGTAAATGTACCAAAGTGAGAAAAGCGATTGGTGTTATGCACTTAGCAATATAAACACACATCTAATCATTGTTATGAAAATATACACATGTATTCCATTCGATTTGTATATCAATCAATATTTCAATGTACATTTATATTCAAAGTAGGTTAATTTATTACTGCAAAAATCAATTAAGAATTATCTAAGACATATAATAGAAGTGAAATGGAAACTATAAAGACAACAAAATTATTGAGAGTTACGGTGGAATCCATGTAAATCAAATCTATGTTCTATTTTCTGTTAATTTTTAAATAATGAATAAAAATAAATAAATTGTCAAACTTTTTAATAGAAATTAGAATTCCCATTTACATCTTACTTTTAAAAGAATTGGCAATATTTCTTTTACTCTGCTTTTATAGTTTCCTCTTTTAAATTGAATTTTTGTTTTGAATTTTTGTTCTTTCTTTCTTTAATTTTTAGAATAGCATAAAAGTTAACAAGTGTTACTCATTTTCACCTTAGTTTTTCTTATTTTAGTTCTGTAAAGTTGGCATATGCAAAAAGTAGCTGAAGATATTTTATTTTATTTTTTATAAATGTAATAAAATAATGTGATGCTGGTGCTTTTTTTTTTTTTGTTATATTTTTAGTTTCAGCTAGGAATTTTTTTTAGACAAATTTTATATAAAAGGCAATAATTTCTAGATGACTGTGTTTAATGCTTTAACTACTAAAAAATTGTCAAGTTTATGACTCATTCATTATTTGCTCAATTTGAAAATATTAATGATTAAATCTGAGTTTATTATCGATATAATATTTTCGCATCTCATATTTATATGCTTAAAAACATTAAAGCTACTGATATTAAGCATTGAAATTTATTTCACCAGATTATCTGAACTGATTCCAGTTGTAGTTATCTCTATAAGCATATAATCCACTCAATCAGCAGAAATAATAAGGGAAAATTTTCCCAATAGGCAGCACAAAAGGTAACCGCAACATCATCAGTTTCGATTAAAGCAGATGCCATGCCACATTTAGGAGTGTTGTGGTTTTTGCATTATCTAAATGTCTTTTGGGTGAAAGAACTATTTCCTTCTCTGTCTCCCACTTACTCTATCTTTGTCTGTCTAGTAATATCCACTTATCGTAAGCATTGTCTGAATGAATGTGTATGAGTGTGTGTGTGGATGAGTGCGTTTTGAAAGGAAAATGCCAAGGATGCATGAAAATGCATTTTGCAGTTTGATGATTGCTTGACTGATTTGCATTTTTGGTTGAATCGTTGGTTGCATCAGCATCTTTGTGGCTGGCTCATACTATGTATTTGTGGTTAAATGTTGCATTTATTAAATATTTGTCTTACTTTTATATGGCGACTTCTAAGTAGTTGAACTTTTAGTTGGTTTTAATATTAATGCATACCTGTAAGCAGATAAGAAAGTAGAAATTTATTGTTAATGAAAAGCAATTGAAATGAATCTTAAATATTGCCGAGCACCACCCCATCAAAACCTCATTCCACTTGCACTACCAGCGACCCTTTTGGAGAATCACAGCAAAGGGGCCACTTTAGTGGGTGGCCAAGCTGAATTTACAGTCACATAAAGTAAGCGTTAAGTATGACAAAGTTTTGTACATTTTCAAGCCAGAAAACTCAGCAAGTAATAGCTGCGGTCAACGAGTCGTATAATTAACGTTATGCCAAAGGACTGAAAAGTGATGGTCCTGGTGGAGGGTAACTAAAGAGATAGCTGGGGGAAAAGAAAAAACAGACACAAAATCGAGGGCAAAGAGCGAACAAAAACTAAAGTCAAAGTCAAACACACTTTAATGGCACTTGTCAACTGTTTTAAGTGGATAAGGGCAAGTTGGGGCAAGAGTTGTGGTAACAGAAGCAAGAATTTTCCCTTCAAGTTAAACAGTTGCACTTTTCCTGTGGGCGTGGTATCCCTCTATATGTGTGTATATGTGGGTGTAAGAGGTTAAGTCATTAAGCGAATGCCTGTAACCGAAAAATGCCGCCAAAATTCATCGCAGCACATAAAACGCACCACAGCTCAGATGGAGTAAATGCTGAACAAAATAAGAGAAAAAGATAGAGAGAGAGAGAGAGACACAGTGGTAGAGAAAGTGTCGTCTCATCAGAGTGTCACAGCTTTTTGTCTTAAATTGGCTAATAAAGTGCCATCTGGCTGAGTGTGTCCGCCATGGGGACAATCCGGAGGCGGTGTGTGGGTGGCCTTTATGCGGTCGGGCAAGTTGAAATGCTTGCGGCTTCATTAAGCGCTCATAACATAAACACATGAAAATGAAATGTTTGCCGTCATCTCAAATCATCCGCAGCACACTCTACACTTAAATGCTTTCCACCATAACCGAAAATTTCACTGCACCGTGGTTAAGGCAACTCTAACGATCAGGAACACTAACTGTGAGCAATGGAAATTTGTTTACTTACAAGAGAAAAATAAATATGTTTCATAGAGAGTAAATTTATTGAAATCTTTACCACTTTTCTACTATCAAATGTTACTTTTGTACCACTGTAATGTACTTTCAACATAATAGCAACCAGACGCTTGATTATTTACTCTCATTTTGCTCATTTCTTGTTTTTTTTTCTGGCCATCGTTCATTCTCGACATTTCTGTTTGGTAACCTCAGAGTTATGCGGAAAATGTCTCTAATAAAATAATTTTGTGACAACAGCAGAAAATTTTTAATTAAAATTTATTTTAGCAATTGACTAAAAACGAAAGCGAGATTTCATAACAAACTATTCCATGCTTCAGCTAAAACCAATTAATCGGGATTACTAAACTTGGCGTTGGCATAATTAAATCAATAATGGAATCAATTTCCTATCAAAATCAAACACAAATTTCGCTTTGTCAATAGATTTTGCGTTGAATGTTATAATTAAAATATGTATATATATGCAATCACATTAAATATTTCCTCTTCAACAATTTAGTTATAATCGTATAAATAAATTAGTAAAAAGTATTCACATAAAAGCAAAGAGCTACCAATTTTATGGCTTTACGGTGCGGAGGATACATTTAGTTTCAGCAGATGGCCAAAAAGGGATTGCTACGTGGAGGGGGAGGGGGGTGGCAACGTGGGAGAGATGAGATTCATTCATTCAAAACACATATAACTTTGTTGCGGTTTTAGTGCTCAGTCGCTGAATGAGTTGTATCATAAAATGTGACCCACTGTTTGCTCGTTGGCTTTGTTTTATTGACTTTGGGGCTTTTCAGGGGGCTGCCAACCATTTTTAGCTGGCTGTATATATATATATGATCCAGTATTGAAGGTTTTGCGTAGGTCCTCTCATTGCCAAAGTTTCCTGTTGCAAGCAAGTAGTGCGTAAAATTTCAATGCGATATGAAGAAGTTTCTGCAATAAATTTCTAAAATTATTGGCAGAGTGGAGTTAAGGTTGCCTTGAAGTTCGTTTATCCCCCACTCTCTCTCTCTCTCTCTTTTTCTCTGTCTCTCTCTCTCTCTTTTTCTCTGTCTCTCTCTCTCTCTCTCTCTGTATGGCCATGGCCCGCATTCTGGTGTTACCCATTGACAGAGTTTTGTAGGCTCAATGTACAATAAATTTCATTTGTTTGTATCGCCAACGATAGTTATTTTTATTTTTATGACTTCATATTGCCAGAGTTTTGAGTTATGTCTTTGTTGTGTTATTAGGCCAGGCCAGCTGTTTGTGTGTGTGTGTGTTGCGATTTTTATGGTCAAATCATATGTGGATTTTCGAATTAGAAAGAAAAATTGCTATAAAATATCTTAATATATATGATATTTCAATAAAAGAAACCCAGCTTTAAGGTCACCTTATATATGTATAAGAAATCGAAAATAAAAACTATGAAAAAATAAAAATAAATCAAGGCATTTGCTTTGCTAATTTGAAAAATGGTTGAATTTCTCTGAAAATATTTCTTCTTGTGTGTTTCTTTCTTTCACACTTATTTCTGACAGATTTAAAACTTTTCAGCTGAATCCAAGTAACTCTTGCTATAGTTGATGCTGGACAAGTTGAATCGTCTTTCGATTAAACATATTGTTTGTTTGTTTGTTTAAGAACTTTCTTGATGACAACTTTTAATTGTTTATTTCAATATTAAGACAAGGGCATTTCCTTAAACAGTTTGTTCATGGCCGGAAGCTAAGTAGCCAACGGTCTGTCTGTTGCATCAGAACTTTAGCAAACTCGTTAACTCATTATCTATGGAAAAAGCTGACAAAATGTTTCAACAAACTTTTGCAACAAGGCGTCAGAGCAAATGGCATACAAGACAACAATTTTCGTAGCCTCAATTAATTAGTTTGGCATTTGCATGGGGCAGAGGCTTTAATATCTGCTTGAAGGTGTGACTTTATTTTTATATTTGGTTCATACAATCTGGCCTGAAGCTCGCTAGGTAATGAGAAAGTTGGCCATATATTCAGTATATAGGGGCGCCCGTATAAAAGATCATTTTAATCTCTTTGATTTAACTCAATTGATGCTAATTGCGTGTACTGAGTTCATTTATTTGTTTTGTTTTCTCCATTTACAAGTGACCAATAACAATTTTAAATTGAAACCTGAAGTTGGCCATTAATAAATTTATATATATATATTTCTGTGTATATATAAAGATATATTTTTATATAAATATATGGTGGAAATGCGATGGCCATGTGCGGCTGTTATCGCATTTGCAAGTGGCAGGGTCAACAGATTTTTTTTATTTCATTTTCACAGGCTTACAGATAAATTGGCTCACATACCATCACACAAAAACAGGAAACAATATCTTTTACACACACACACATACATACATGTAAAAATTCCTATAACATTTTGTGTTTTATTTAATTTTGGTTTATTTCGCTGGAATATCCTTTACAAAATCTACCCCAGAAATTGTTTTATTTTTTTCTTTCTCTCTCAGTTTTTCCTTTTTTATTTGTATTTTGGTTTCACTTTTTTCATTCATTTCTGTTTTTGTTTTCTGGCTGTTCTTGATGTTTTTTGTTGTATTCAAATAACTGCGTGCTGCAAATTTATGTTGCCTCAATAACAATTTGAACAGCAACAACAACAACAAAAAAATGGCATGTTGAGTGTATTAAATTGCCATTTATTTGATTTTTGTTTTGCACTGTTGTCGTCCTACTTTTTATTGGTCGCCTTCTGCCCACTCTTTCGCATTGCTGATCTATCGTTCTGTTCGTTGCTTTTCCTCCTCCTTTTCTGGAGCATATTTTGTAGGGCGCATTTAAATAATGTTTATATTTGTATAGCATGGATTTCGTATTGTTTTCTGATATCCTGTCTGAGGATTTTTATTTCATTTCATGTCGATGAGAATGTGAAGGAGGCGACAAGCAGAGATTTCGGTTGGTTGTCATGACTCCCTACTGCTATCGTGAGGATTTTGGTAGCGTGTCATGAACAATCGATTGTCAAAAGGTTTTACCATACTTTTCGTATCGAGGCAATGAAAAAAAAAGATGTGGACAACAATACATGACACAAAAATATGGTTAAGCCGACACAAGATGGCTGGGACTTCAGTTTGCTAAAAGGAAATTGAAAGTGTTTCATAAAAGTATTCATTATTTTACCAATCTAGAGAAAGAAAGTGAGTGAAATTATAGTAGAGTGGAAGAATGAATTTTTTAGTGTAAAGATATCTAGTGATAAGGGGAAAAGGAGACCAGCATGATGGAAACCGCATGACCAACGGCAACACCAATGCCAAAGCCAAGCCACATACATGTCCATTTCTCATACTCCATGACCCGGAGTGGTTCGGGTTCCATTCAATGGTTAGCACATGTAAAATGCCAAAAACTTTGAAAAGGAGCCAAAGCGATAGACATCAATTTGAAAAATGTACCAAAAACAACAACAAAATAAGAAGAAAACAAACAATGGTTGCCCATACACATCCATAGAACATGTTGAACAATCCCAACACACATACAGACATGCACATATATATATATATACAACAGGACCCACATGGACGTATACTTAACGTTAGTTTTGCTCGAAATTTGAACAGCATAAAATTTGACAGGAACAACAGACACAGGAAATCGTCCTGGGTGGCCATAAGAGGAAGTGTACAATAAAAACAAGATGAAAAAGGAAAAACTGTTAAAGGAGGGTAGTCAACAGGGGCAAGGACTTTGGTCTCACACCTACGCTTCGTTTACGGGACGAAGCCATAACAAATGCTTAGCCATACGTCACTCATACGCCAGGTAGAACGACACGATATAGGATATAGCTGTGAGGGCGTGTCATGCGTACTCAAAATGAATGTCCTCTAGCAAATTGCCATGTAGGAGTCAGCTAGACAGCCAGCTAGGATGCTGCTGTCCCATACGCTCGTGAAGGTAAATTTGTAATGTTCAAATGTGAGTAGCCTCCTGTTGGAGCGCCAAAATTGTTATGTACATGCTTGTACGAATCGGTGGCGGACTAAGGTGGTGTTTAAGTCGCTCTCGGAGTCAGGAATGCCTAGCGGGGCGGGACCCTCTGGAACCGTAGCTCTTTCGGTGTGGGGTGGGTTTTTGCTGGAAACCTGTCTCTACATTAACAAAAATTAAATTTAAGGATCCCTTCTGAAACTACCAGAAAATATGACTAAGAAAAAATAAAAATAAAAAAAATGGTCAAAGGAACATAATAGTAGTATAGTCAAAACAAAGCAAAAAAAATTGTTGAAAGCTTGGGGGGAGTTTTTAATATTAATTACAGCGAATCATGCGGAATCCAAGATGACAACGGATCCGCCCGCTCTTTACCCTACCCTACCTATGATTTTCATTGCGGATA
This sequence comes from Drosophila emarginata, assembly GCA_037075365.1. Classification (NCBI taxonomy): domain Eukaryota; kingdom Metazoa; phylum Arthropoda; class Insecta; order Diptera; family Drosophilidae; genus Drosophila; species Drosophila emarginata. Next base: position 16,036,888 of record JBAMCD010000221.1, on the reverse strand, counting down.
TTTAATCTGAAAATCCCTTAAACGTTTAGATCATCTGATTTTTGTATTGCCACATCACCAACAAAATTATATTAATTTCTCATGTTGATTTTCAAATAAACAAAATTCATTTAATTTCTGCAGTAAATTTCAGGCTTAAATCAACTGACATTATTTAACAAAAAAAAAGTGGCAGTTTGCTTGAACTTAAAATTAATGTTATATTAAGAATAATAGCTCATGGCATTAGGAAGATAAAAAGAATATAATTACGGAATTAATAGATATACATTTATACATTTTTAGTTCTAAACATTTTTGTTTTTTTTTTGTTTGAATTATTTCTTGTGTAACTGTGTATGATCTTTATTTTCTCTTCATGTGTAAATATGTAAGTTATTCTAGAAGTGATAAATGAAGTTCAATGACCTACATACAGTAAATCAGCTGTTCATAATTGAGTGAGGAAAGAACTGAATATTTAAGAGCGAGCTTAAGAGCTTAAACTGTATCGAACTAGAAAGGAATGCAAATAATAGAAGTAAACGGAGATAATCATTTGGATCAGATTACGAATGGTTTAGGTATGTAAGTAAATCTAAATCGAAACCGTTTTACTAAATCCATATGATTATCATAACAACATGGGGAGGTATTAAAGTTTGGTAAACGTTATAACTCACGTGCTTGTATTCATATAATGTTGTTTTTATCCAGCGGTGAAAGGCCTTCCAACGATGTCTTGGTAATTTAATTTGATTACTCCATTATTAATTATTTTTGATTCATTATTATTATTATAATTTTTTTTTGTTTTTCACTTATATAATTGGCATAGTTTTCTTTTAGTTCGATGCTTTAGTTTTCACTCAGGGGTTAATTGTTAGAAATATAGGTAATCAGATAAATTTATGAAACAAAAATTAGGAATTTAATAGAGAATCAAAAGTTTACTAGCGACCCGTTGAGCTTACATTTACTTTAAACAGTTACATATACATACATATGCTTTTGGCAAACATATGAATGCACTTATAAGCGTACAGAGGCGTATTTAAATCATTTTATAAAAAGGGGAAAAAAAATTATAATAATTATTATTGATATTGAACTGGTATTAGTAAAATAAGCATTATTTTATAATTGGTGATCACACGAAGAGATTAATTAAATCATCACAGATACTCACTCTCTCGAGCTTAACAAAAAAAAAATTCTATACACGTGCTTTCTAGGTTAAGACAAGAAAAATTTATATTTTTTTTTTTCGATTCTTAATAGTTTTCACTCATGTTTTTTTTTTTCTTTCCAAATATTCTTTAAGTTTCTTTATAACTATATGCCTGTATGTAGCTTTGCATTGTATATAAAAAAAACACGTGGGCACAAAGAAAATTAACACTGAATACTACACTGCCAAATCTTCAAGGTTGGGTAGGTTGGCCGATTCCTTGTAGATTTCAATCCGCAGCGTACAGAAGTTTATATAATTTTCATCAGCAGACATCAAATTATGTAATTTGCGTCTTTCTCTTGGCTTTTCTATCCCACTATGAAAGTGTATAGGAAACTCCTATCACAACTGCTGTGATTTCTGCTGACAAGAAAACAATTTTATAAGAATTCCTAAGGTTTGCATATAGTGATATGCGACATACCTGTGAAAGCAGTTTTATGTTTATCCGACTTGTAAATATATATGAGCGGCTCCACCACTTTCTTAGGGCCAGACAATCGAAGAGAAATCAATAAAAATCCTGATATTGAATTTACTTCCCAGTAAATCACTTGCGTTAAGTTTTGCTTTTGTATTTATTTGCGCTCTATGAATATTGGAAAAACTGAATTTTCCAATGAGGAAAATTTTGGCACGTGGTTTTTTTTCTTTTCTTCTTAGCCTGTACTTAGCCGTTTGTAACTTCTGTGAGTGGTTTTAGAATTAAGAAAAGGCCGTCTGCAGTTGATACACTGTCTTTTATAACCACTACCAAATTAAAGCTCTCTCTTTTAACTCCTGAAGTGAGCTGCGATCGCTGCCAAAAAAAAAATCTATTGCAATCGAAGTAACGCCCTCTATGACAACAAATACATCGCCTTAAATCGCATGCGAGAATTTTTCTTATTCGCGCCCAATTAGCGATTTAAAAAAAAAAACAAAATTAAGCAGTTCGACCATTACACCATCCGATAATATAACAACATTAGGCGGCATATTAGCGGAAATTATTGTCGAATATCTTTAGCATGGAAGGTACCAATTTTTTTTCCGTTATAGTCTTCTAATTGATAAAAGCTATTTCCTAATTTCTTTCTCACTCTACATTTTACAAATTGTTTACCCAATTTGGCATTAAAATTCTGACTAAATTTACTTTGTGCAAAATTCCTTCTGAACACCTCATCTCCTTCTTTAAATGATACAGGCTTTGACCTAAGATTATACTGAGAAACATTTCTCTCATAGGCTTGTTTTATGTGTTTTTGAATATCTTTACGCATCAGTGCTAAATTATCTTCTCTATGCAAGGGAATTAAGGGCTCCTCTAAAAGTGCTAAATTTTTCAATAATCTATAATCTGTACCGTGTGTAATCATATCTAGCCCGAATAGTGCTCGATATGGAGAACAGCCTAGTGACTGATGTAATCCAGAACGCAACGCACAAGAAATACTTGAAATATTTTTATCCCACTCGGTCTGATCTTTTTCTAGATAAGAACGAACTGCAGCCAACAGAGATCGATTTACGCGTTCTGCTGCATTACATTGTGGAGAATATAGTGCGGTGTATACATGAGTTATACCTAATTTAGTAAGAAAAGCATTAAAATCATTAGCTTTAAACTGCACTCCGTTGTCACTAACAATTGTCTCCGGCACTCCAAAACTATGAAATATGTTTTTCAACAAAAACTCGATAATTGTCGCTGTAGTAAATTTTTTTAATGGAAGCAACCAGTGAAACTTACTAAAATGATCTAGTACTATCAACAAACCGATATGGCCATTCTTACTTCTAGGATATGGGCCTAGTAGATCTATATACAGACGTTGAAATGGTCGACAAGTCCAGGTGCATTGTCCCATAGGTGGCCGAAGCGTGACATTTGGGGCTTTTGTTTCTTTACATGTGTCGCAGCCTCTTATATAATTGCGTATATCATTAGCTAAACCTGGCCAAAATAGATTTCTTCGTATGCGTGAGATCGTTTTATGCATACCTCCATGAGCAGAAGTGACACTATCATGGGCCTGTTTCATTACCTCTATTCTCATACTTTCCGGTATCCAAAGTTTCCAACTATTATTTTCCTGCGCTATCTCGCCAGAATTATGCTCAGTTTGCTTGTAAATGAATTTATCTATTATCTTAATATCTGGAAAGCGATTTGAATCCCTTAAAAATTTCTGTTTCAAGTTTACATAGCTAGCCTCAAGAAATGCATCGGAATCTAAATCAATTATCGGTTCCATTTCTAATTCAGAAATTTCCTCCTCCTCGCATAAATGGGATAAAGCATCTGGGACAATGTGATCTCGCCCTTTGCGATGGGACATTGAAAATTTAAACTGTTGTAACCGAAAGACCCAACGTGCAAGTCTTCCAGAAATATTCTGTTGACGCATCAACCAAATTAAGCTAGAATGGTCAGTAACTATTTCAAATTCTTGTAGCTCTAAATAACAGCGGAACTTTTCCATTGCCAGAATAACGGCCAAACATTCTCGTTCTGTAACACTATAATTGCGTTGTGCGCGACTTAACTTTTTTGACATGTAAGCAATGGGCATTTCCTCATTATTCTCCGATAACTGCACTAATACAGCACCTACACCGAAATCACTAGCATCACAATGTAAATAAAACTTTTTCTGAAAATCCGGGTTTTGTAAAACTGGTGCAGACGTTAATACAGTTTTTAACACATTCATAGCTTTTTCTGCCTCAGGTGTCCAGAAAAATTTTCTTTTGAAGACAATAATTCCGTTATCGGGTACGTAAGCTCAGAGAAATTTTGAATAAATCTTCGATACCACCCGCATACACCAAGGAAACCCCGAACTTGTTTCAGATTCTTAGGCTTAGGCCAATTTAAAATACATGAAATTTTTGTAGGGTCTGTGCAGATTCCTCCACTGCCAATGATATATCCAAGATAATTTACGCTAGTAACGCAGAAATGACTTTTCGCAATGTTTAAAGTGATATTTGCTTTCTGAAATTGTTCAGATAACCGAATCAAAATGGAGAGGTGTGATGAAAAATCTTCGGAGACAATGACAAGGTCATCCAAGTAACCAAAAACACAATAACGTAGATCAGGTGGAATGACCTGGTCCATTAGTCTGCACATAGTCGAAGCAGCATTACAGAGACCAAACGGCATCACTGTAAATTGGTACAAGGGTCTACCTGGTACAGTAAAAGCAGTTAAGGGCTTAGATTCTGCTGTTAATGCTACTTGCCAGTATGCATCCTTGAGATCTAACTTAGAAATAATGTTAGCTTTCGGTAGCCTCGAAAAGATTCCGTCAATATTGGGCAATGGATATGCGTCCTTTTTTGTTACCTCGTTCAATTTACGCGCATCTAGGCAGAGTCTCACTTTATTAGGTTTGAGCACTAAGCGCATAGGAGAACTCCAAGGACTTGATGAAGTTTCTATGACTCCTAATGACAACATACGATCGATTTCAGCAAAAACAAGTTTTTCCACTGCTGGACTAACGGGGTAAAATCTTTGTTTTACAGGCTTTGCTGATCCAATATCTATATGATGACTCAACAACTTTGTATGACCTAAGCTATTTTCACAATTTGGAAACATGTTCTTTACTAATTCCAGTTGTTGCTTCTGAGCAAGGGTCAAAGGATATAAGTTTTCACCTACTGTGATCGGGTTCTTTTCTTCGGTTAATTCGTATGAGCTAATTATATTTGGCGCAAGGGCGAAAATTTTCCAAAAATCAATTCCTAGAATTAGACTTTGTTTGATGGATGGAATAATGTATAACTTTATTTGACCTATTTTATTTTTGTATTTTAATTGTACCGATAACAGACCAATGACTTTGTGAGCCTGGCCATCTGCCGTTTTCACTTGTGAATTTATATGTCTAAATCCATTAAAATTTTTCCAATCTTGTAAAGCTAATTTAGATCCTATACAGCTAACTGTAGCTCCAGTATCTAATAAACCTGATTCTGTATAGTTTAAGAATGAAACTTCAGCATAACTACGGATATCATTTTGCTCACTAAATATAGCTGAAATTAACTTTTTATGATTTTGTTTTCGGCCTTGAAAATATTTTCTAATTCTAATAATATTTTTCTTTATTAATCTTATACTAGAGACTTCATTGAACAATTTTTTTCTTATTGCTTGATAATTCCTAAGTCTTACATGATAAGGTTCAAAAATCGGGCTAATATTTTGATCTGCATTTTTACTTGTATTTTCAGTATCAATCTGGGGAGAAGCTAAATTTTTTATGATTGTTGGCTGTGATTTGGGAGCATCCGGCCGTTTTTGAATACACCCTTCACTCGGTTTTCCGATAGTCGACGTTGACACTTGGGGCATTGGGGCTTGTATATATTAGGTGTGCCGCAACCGTAACAAAAGATTTTTCTTTCCTCCATACAATCATCCCACAAATGATCTTGAGAAGAACAGTTCCAACATATTTTTACCACCTTTTCGACCACAGCTAATTCATTGTCCTGAAGCTCATTTTCCTCTTTGGCATAGTCAGGATCAATATCTTCTAATAAACATACCTGTCGACGATAAGTTTGAGGCTTACTCTTTGGTATATCTTCTGTACGTAATCCTATTTCTATATCAAGGTTTTCCTGCATCTGTACTAATCTTCGTAAATGACTTATAGAAGCAACAGGCTGATATACTAGTCTTTGACGAAGTTCAGGTCGCAAATTATGTTTTAGTATTTCCAAAAGTTCTTCTTCCTGAATTCTTACTGATGTTTTATCTAATAAAGCTGTTATAGCATCATAGAAAGAAGCAAAAGATTCATTTTGTTTCTGCTTGCGAGCTCTAATTTGTTCCTTACTAACAAAATCCGAATGGTAAACTTGATAATGCTGTCTAAGTGCGAGACAAAACTCTGGCCAATCAATGTTGCTATTATTTATTTGCTTAATCTGCTTGTGGTACCGCCAGTACCAATCACGAGCTTTACCTACAAACAGGACGTGCATGTTCTTACACAGCGCTACAAAATCTGCATCAAGAGTTTCCTCTGTGAGGGACTTGACTCGGTAAATAAATTCGTTTACTCCTAATCCTTCAGTGGATCCATCAAAATATAGATTCCATTTTTGCATAATGTCTGCAATACGTCTGGGAGACACGTTAGAAAAATTATGTGAAATGTTATGCTGATTAGAGGACAATTGTACAGGTACTTCTGTGAATTGCACTGGTGTATTCCTATTATGTGGTATCAAGTTTGTGATAGCTTGTTCTATCATATTTTGAATAGCAGTATAATTGAAGGTGCTGGTATTATTTCTTGGTGCACGAGCAGGACGACCTCTTCTTTGTCGATTAACAGGTCTTGCTGAGGCAGCTGCTCCATTAGTGCTGTTGCTGTGATCTAATGTCTGCAATTGTGCACTACTGTCTAATGGTACTGTTTGCTCGCCAGCTGGAGCTGGTGCTAAGCTCATGGTTTTGGCAAGATTTCTTGTGACAGGTCTTCTGGCTGCTTGACTTGTAGATGGTCCCTGATCAAGTATAGGCTGCGGAGTTGCGAACCCGTTCACAATTACTAATTTCAAATTTACATCGTCTAGACTTTGAGCACAGCTTGGGCATTCCCTAAGCGACGCTACATGTTTGTCCAAACAATCCTTATGAAATACATGACCGCATGGTGTCATTAAACATGGCTGTACATTTGTCATTAACTGAGAACAAATGATACAGTAACATATATTGGGTGTAGCTAATGTGGAAGTATCTTGTGGACTATGTTCTAAAGGCATTATGTAATACTTCGTTATGGAAAATTTCTTTAAAGTGATGTTTTGTGGCAATAACAAAAAAAACAGATAATCTAAAAATTCTGATTCACCGTATTAATATTAATTTCAAGTGGAAAGAAAACTGGGCTATTGCATTTATTAAATAGTGCAGGGAGTAACTATGTTGCACTATGGAAAGACTTAATTCTTTCTCTTCAATTTATGATAATAGTCTAATTCTTGAAAGTTCATCCAACTCTCAGGATATGGTATCCGATCTAAGCCAAATACGCATATAGTCAACTGAGTGTTGAGCAACGTCTAAACCAAACTAAAAATGATAACTTAAGGAAAGAGTAACTCTAAAAAAAAAACGAGCTATTATTGTTAGAGAATGTTTTAGGTAACGGACGTTAAAGTGCTACCAACTTTCTATCTTCTTCTACGAATCGAATGAAAATTTCACGACTTGGAATTCGACTTCGCCAAATTAACCAGATTCAAATGAAAATTCTCCACTCGCTCTAGAACTTACTATAACTTTACGGCAATTGAATAACTTATACTCAAAGATTTCAACGTAAACTTAGCAAAGACTTTAACTTTAAGATTGTTTCTCTGAACAATATGGGTATGTGACCGCTAACTACTCTTTTTAAAGAGACTTTCAAAACAAAACTATGTAATGAGAAGTGTTAGTTGCCCCATTGTTGGGCGCCAAATTATTTGTAATGTTCAAATGTGAGTAGCCTCCTGTTGGAGCGCCAAAATTGTTATGTACATGCTTGTACGAATCGGTGGCGGACTAAGGTGGTGTTTAAGTCGCTCTCGGAGTCAGGAATGCCTAGCGGGGCGGGACCCTCTGGAACCGTAGCTCTTTCGGTGTGGGGTGGGTTTTTGCTGGAAACCTGTCTCTACATTAACAAAAATTAAATTTAAGGATCCCTTCTGAAACTACCAGAAAATATGACTAAGAAAAAATAAAAATAAAAAAAATGGTCAAAGGAACATAATAGTAGTATAGTCAAAACAAAGCAAAAAAAATTGTTGAAAGCTTGGGGGGAGTTTTTAATATTAATTACAGCGAATCATGCGGAATCCAAGATGACAACGGATCCGCCCGCTCTTTACCCTACCCTACCTATGATTTTCATTGCGGATATTTAATCTGAAAATCCCTTAAACGTTTAGATCATCTGATTTTTGTATTGCCACATCACCAACAAAATTATATTAATTTCTCATGTTGATTTTCAAATAAACAAAATTCATTTAATTTCTGCAGTAAATTTCAGGCTTAAATCAACTGACATTATTTAACAAAAAAAAAGTGGCAGTTTGCTTGAACTTAAAATTAATGTTATATTAAGAATAATAGCTCATGGCATTAGGAAGATAAAAAGAATATAATTACGGAATTAATAGATATACATTTATACATTTTTAGTTCTAAACATTTTTGTTTTTTTTTTGTTTGAATTATTTCTTGTGTAACTGTGTATGATCTTTATTTTCTCTTCATGTGTAAATATGTAAGTTATTCTAGAAGTGATAAATGAAGTTCAATGACCTACATACAGTAAATCAGCTGTTCATAATTGAGTGAGGAAAGAACTGAATATTTAAGAGCGAGCTTAAGAGCTTAAACTGTATCGAACTAGAAAGGAATGCAAATAATAGAAGTAAACGGAGATAATCATTTGGATCAGATTACGAATGGTTTAGGTATGTAAGTAAATCTAAATCGAAACCGTTTTACTAAATCCATATGATTATCATAACAACATGGGGAGGTATTAAAGTTTGGTAAACGTTATAACTCACGTGCTTGTATTCATATAATGTTGTTTTTATCCAGCGGTGAAAGGCCTTCCAACGATGTCTTGGTAATTTAATTTGATTACTCCATTATTAATTATTTTTGATTCATTATTATTATTATAATTTTTTTTTGTTTTTCACTTATATAATTGGCATAGTTTTCTTTTAGTTCGATGCTTTAGTTTTCACTCAGGGGTTAATTGTTAGAAATATAGGTAATCAGATAAATTTATGAAACAAAAATTAGGAATTTAATAGAGAATCAAAAGTTTACTAGCGACCCGTTGAGCTTACATTTACTTTAAACAGTTACATATACATACATATGCTTTTGGCAAACATATGAATGCACTTATAAGCGTACAGAGGCGTATTTAAATCATTTTATAAAAAGGGGAAAAAAAATTATAATAATTATTATTGATATTGAACTGGTATTAGTAAAATAAGCATTATTTTATAATTGGTGATCACACGAAGAGATTAATTAAATCATCACAGATACTCACTCTCTCGAGCTTAACAAAAAAAAAATTCTATACACGTGCTTTCTAGGTTAAGACAAGAAAAATTTATATTTTTTTTTTTCGATTCTTAATAGTTTTCACTCATGTTTTTTTTTTTCTTTCCAAATATTCTTTAAGTTTCTTTATAACTATATGCCTGTATGTAGCTTTGCATTGTATATAAAAAAAACACGTGGGCACAAAGAAAATTAACACTGAATACTACACTGCCAAATCTTCAAGGTTGGGTAGGTTGGCCGATTCCTTGTAGATTTCAATCCGCAGCGTACAGAAGTTTATATAATTTTCATCAGCAGACATCAAATTATGTAATTTGCGTCTTTCTCTTGGCTTTTCTATCCCACTATGAAAGTGTATAGGAAACTCCTATCACAACTGCTGTGATTTCTGCTGACAAGAAAACAATTTTATAAGAATTCCTAAGGTTTGCATATAGTGATATGCGACATACCTGTGAAAGCAGTTTTATGTTTATCCGACTTGTAAATATATATGAGCGGCTCCACCACTTTCTTAGGGCCAGACAATCGAAGAGAAATCAATAAAAATCCTGATATTGAATTTACTTCCCAGTAAATCACTTGCGTTAAGTTTTGCTTTTGTATTTATTTGCGCTCTATGAATATTGGAAAAACTGAATTTTCCAATGAGGAAAATTTTGGCACGTGGTTTTTTTTCTTTTCTTCTTAGCCTGTACTTAGCCGTTTGTAACTTCTGTGAGTGGTTTTAGAATTAAGAAAAGGCCGTCTGCAGTTGATACACTGTCTTTTATAACCACTACCAAATTAAAGCTCTCTCTTTTAACTCCTGAAGTGAGCTGCGATCGCTGCCAAAAAAAAAATCTATTGCAATCGAAGTAACGCCCTCTATGACAACAAATACATCGCCTTAAATCGCATGCGAGAATTTTTCTTATTCGCGCCCAATTAGCGATTTAAAAAAAAAAAACAAAATTAAGCAGTTCGACCATTACAAATTCAATAAAAACAAATTGATTGCTTTGAAGGATTTGCGTGCATGCTAAAAGGTAAAGTTAAAGGTAAATAGATGTACCCCTCCGCTGTTCTCCCCAATACCATTGCTTGTTTTATGCTAAGTGGCACATGAAAGATTGTCAGCGAGAAGGGCGACAAATAACCGCAGGCAGCCAACACGTATCCTTGATCCAATACCTGAAACTTGCGACACCTTTGCCTTCGTTTACGCATTTACCCCTCTAGCATGTTATTGCTATTTCTAGTTTAGGATTTATTTTAGCTCATTTGACTGTGCCAACGGCCTCTCTGGCTTGACAACTTGATTTGGACCAAGCATCCTTATCTAAGGCCCAACACACACCCACACACACACACTCACACACACGCTAGCAAACCCCTGGCCATAAAATCGAAAAGCCGACCAAAACATCCTTTGCTGCTCATTTGATGTGCGCTCACGCATAATTCCATTCGACTTGGCCTTTTCTGTTTTCTTTCCTTTTTTTTTTTGTTCATTCTATTTTTGTTTTCTTGTTTTTTCTTGGATTTATGTTGAAGGCAAACTTCTGTTAATTTTGTGTTCTTCCTGTTGCCGAGGCATAAAACACATTAAAATCCTTTTTATGACGGCCATAAAAGTCAAGTTGATTCCCAGAATATTTTTTGTATTTTTTTTTTGCCTCCACCTTTTTTCTCTTGCTTTTCTCCGACTGGTCACGCCAAAACGCTTGACCCCTAAAAAAAGCAAAGGATACCAAAAAATATTCCCAAAAGTAGGTAACCAAAAAGGGTGGTCAAAGTGCATTAAAAAGTCATGTGATCTGAACATTTTCTTTCTCTTAATGTGAGTGCCATTTATTCTCCTTCCCAAGCAACTAAAAACGTAAAAATTTCCAAACACCCACACAGAGAAAAAATTCAATATAAAGAACATTTTTTTGGACAGTAATTGAATTGTTGGGTTAGAGCAAATCTTACTTGCCGCACTACCTTCACTTGGAATGGACAATTTTATTTGTATCCGTTGGAGGACACGCATCTGGGTGAAAACAATAAATGCAATTAAACTGCTGCATGCAAATAGGCTTTGCTCTGCTCTGTTCTGGCTTGCTACCATGCTGCGTAATTTCATTGCATTCAATTACAACATTGCAATAATAAAATCCTTGAACTTTTTCCCCCATACCATCACATTCATTTTGTGTCTTTCCTTCTCTCGTTTTCTGTCTCTCTCCCTCTCTCTCTCGGTTTTCTTCTAAACCTCTTGGGTTGACCCACTTGAGAAATTGTTAAGCGAGCCAGCCCAGCACTTGAAAATGAGTCTCCAAGGAGCAGCAGCAGCCGGTACTGTAGTGTAGGCAGGGGGCAGATCCTTGCCGCTCTTCTTGTTGTCCTTGATGGTGTGTGCGCCATTTTATAATAATTGCAAGAGAGACCGCCCAAAAAAAATAATATATATGTACATATACATACAAATATATATATATATGTACTATACAATGTATACGCGACCCTTAACAATAATATTTTAGACTAGCGCAGAAAAAAAAATTTGTTTGCCTTTTGTACTTTTCGGCTTGGGGGGTTTCCCATTTTTCCCCGAAATGTGAAAATGAGATAAATTAGGGCGTTGCCGGGGCGTATACGACATCCTGTGTGTGTAATTATGAAATGGGCGAAAATTAAATTTTTTTTTTTTGTGTTTTCATAGAGCAACAAAATGTTGTTTATTGTGCGCTTTAGTTTTGCGCCGAAATTTACATTTGATTTTCCATAATTGAAAATGAGTATAGGATTTATAAAATAGCCTTATGCAGATAGCCAATCAATAATTAATTTCCTTAATTAGTGGCAAATATGCTAATTTATTCAAAAAATTAAATCAATGGGTATTTAAATGTTGTGTCGACACATAAATATATGTACATACAAAGAGTTTTAACCAATAAAGTATAATATTATTTTTTAAATTTAACAAGAAATTGGCTCATCAAGCAAAGAAATCCATATTTTGTAAAGGTTATTTATAATTTAGTGATCTTAGGTTACTTAATTGGAAATTTTTAATTTAGCTAAGGAATAAAAGAGTCTTTCTTATAAAATAAAAAATATAAATTTTCGACAGCAAAAACTCATTGGAAATAAATATCAAACTCATTAACTTCTAATATTTTTTATCATTTAGTTGTACATTTTATACATATATAATATCAGAGAACTTTATTTTTAAAATATTTTTTGTTGCTCTTTTAAAGGTTCTGTTTTTTGCCATCGTTTTTACGTTTATAAAAATCTTTTTGGCTATTTAACACATTTCTTTAGTTCATTTTCACCCATCAACAAACAAACTGAATAAAGTTAAGCCCAAAACGTGCCAACACATACAGGCACACATATATATTCATACATAAAAAAGAAATGTTGAACATTTTCACTTTTCCGCACATTTTACTTTTTTTTGCCTATGGGCCAAGCTGACGGTCTGGCAACTCAATCAACAAACGTTGGACTGACCCACATTTAACGAGAAATTTGCCAACATCAAATAGTTAAAAGAACATCATCAGCATCCGCAACAACAACAACAACAACAACATATAAACTGAAATCAGAGAGAAATATATATAGTATATATACATATATCTGTATGTACTTGGGTATAATTCAAGCTTATCACTCCGGTTCCAGACCATTGCGTATTAAAAACATTTTTGTTACGCCAATAAAAAGTCGGAAAAAATTTTGCATAATGCCCAGGCCATAAAAAAGGAAACAAGGTTCATGCTGCTTCTCTTTTTCATGTTGTTGTTGCTGTTGTTACTGTTGACATTTCCACTTTTTAAAGGAAAACTAGGCAATGGGGTTACCCCGTCTCTCGAGTTTTTCTCTCTCTCTCTGTTGGACGCATTTTTGTTTATAATTTTTGCCTATTTATGTTGGGCCCAGCCTGAAAGCCGCTTCATTTTTTATTGCCAAGACAGACAAAGTGGTCGAGCTCTGCCCTCTTCTAAGCCACAAAGATAGAGCGAGAGAGAGAACGTTAGGCAGAGATACACGAAGAGAGGTAAAGACTGAGGGGGTAAACTTTTCCCAACGCCTGATGGTGCAAATGTGCCTTAGAGCGTCCGTCCATTTTGGCAGATGGAAAAATGCTTGGCAAAAACTATGTATATTGTTTGTCATTAACAAGGTCGACAGTGAATAGAGAGAGAGACAGAGAGAAAGAGAAAAAAAGGTCGAAAAAGCAACGAAAAGAAAAACTAAACTCGCTTTGATGAAGGAAATCTGTTACACGACAACGACCACGAGTAGCGAAAGTGTTGAGAGATACTAGCAAAAAAAAAAAAAAAGGATTTGGTAGTTGGTGGAAATGGAGGCCGTCTCTGACATTAATTTTGTTTTCATAACTCAGTGCAGCAGTTACAGTCATCGTCCTGTCCTTTCATGTTCTGCGACCCAGCCAAATGAAGACATTTTGTTGCATTCTGCCAGTTGTTGACTGAATATCCTATCTATCTGTCCTTATTTCTCTCCCTGTTCTTTTCGCTTTTGGCCAAAAGTGTGAGCTTGATTGACATGGCGTCTGCTTTTGCTTGGCTTTGGTTTTTCCCCCTAACTGACCGTGACATAAAACAAAAAATAAAAAGAGAAACAAGAGGGCAAGAAAGAAAAAGAACACGGAGGAAGAAGGAAAAAAAGAAACCGAAATTAGTACATTTTCATTTGTTTTGTTGTTTTTTGGTTTGCTTAGCCATGTGTTGCTCTTGATGCATATTTGACAATGAACATCAGCTGTCTGTCAACTGGGTTACTTATAGTATGATGAAATGACATACAACTAAGGATAACTATTACGGGGGCACACCAAGTGAAAATAACCCATTAAAGAATATAATTTGAAGTGTAATAAAGTAGAAAATGCAGCAATTGAAATACTGAAATTTATGTATCTAAACTATTTTTGGCAGTTAAAGTTTTATAATGAAATAAAAGTATTAAAAACCAAATATCTGTCAATTGCATTTATAATATAAGCAATATTTTTTGTAACTAATTGTAATAAATGTAACGTTAGTTTTATAATTTTAATTGGATAGCTGAAGTTTTTAGGTTAAATAATTTATTTAGAAACTTTATTAGAGAACTAATTTTAACCAAAAGGGTCAGCAATTTATAGTTTCTGAATATAATGATCGGAAAGAACAATATTTTTTATATTTAAACATGCTGTTTTTTTATAGTTTTCTTTTTTCAATCCAATTTGAGAATGGTCTGTCTTTGAAGTTTAAATCATCGGAAGAAATGTCAACTTCGCCAAGTTTCAAGGAAATATTTTATTTAATTTTTCATCTAGACATAGTTGGAATTTAATTAAATTTTTCTAAGGCAAATGAATAGATAAACATTATTGACATAAATAATATAAACCATAAAAATCAGTAAAATGAGTATTTTGATGACAAATATCAACATTTAAGTTACAGACATTACCCATAAGATTAATGGATATAAATATATATATATATTTTGAGTACACATTACAACCGCAACCTATTCAAACACATGACGCATTACATTTAATTTATTTAAAGCTCGCATTTTCACACTTCAACGCTTGCCGAAATCTGAACAAAAGGCGAACCAACAAAAACACAAAAAAAAAAACAAAAAACCAAAAAGAAGAGAAAAACACTCGTACTCACACATACAAGCACACCCACTCACAATAGCTGAATGAATTCAACATTCACAGGCATTCACATTCATTCGCCCGAGTTTGTTTGAAGATCCGTTTTTGTGTATTGTTTGGTTATTTGCATAAAAATCACGCATACGACGAGTTGTTCGCGTTGTCGTTGTCGAAAGGCGGCTTTAAATTGTTCAAGGTTAGGCGCCCAAAAGGCTGCAAAAGCGAAAAGTTTTTCTCTCTTTTATATATCTGAGTAATTATGGAAATTCATATGCAACTGTGTGCAGGATATGATGAAAGAAGAGACGGTGAGGTGGCAGAAACAAAGTGGTGCAGCACAAATCATTGCCACACAAATACATGACTTTCCCCTTCCATACACTTTTCAGTTCTCAATGTCATGCAATGATGATGATGAGGATGCAATGCAACTGCCACATATAAAAAGTTTCATTTCCCTCTTTTTTTTCAGTAGTTTTTGTGTTTTTTTTTTTTTGTGTGCACTCGCATTGTTTGGCATTACACAAATGGGCATTAATAGTGGTTGTTCTTATTATTGTTGTTGCCATTGCCTTTGCCGATGCAGTTCCAGTTGGTATATGCCAGTTTATAATGTTCCCTTTTGGCATTGTGGGTAAAAACTCTGCTGGGGTTTATTTTCAATTAATCAAGACCATTGAATGGGTTTGGACATCGGGGCATCACCCGCACTTGAATGTGAACAAAAACGAACAAACCAATGAATAATTGATGGAAAGTTGGAATATTTTTCAAACAAATATGGTTAAATATTGACAGAAGGAGAGAAAGAGAGCGAGAGAGAGAGGAAGGAATATTAATTGCTATTCGTATTACCCATATTTCTTTGCTCTTTCTTACTTTCTTTCTGGCTGACTGCCTGGCTGTCATCGCCTGCCATTGTCTTATAATAAACAAAAAGCATTTATATAACGCCAGACTTTTGGGCCAGGAATGGGCATAGCTATTGACAGAGGAAACATAATAAACATAAATCAAGTGTTGGCATTGTACCGGAAGTTACCGTACTTTCCCTCTCTCCTCTCGTTTCCCTTTTGGTTTTTTTCTTTTTTTGCCTCCTCCCCCTTTCTCTGCCGTCTGGTTAACATGGCCAACTAACGTCATTTATCTTGGGCCATACAATTTTTTTTTGCCATCGCTCTCGGTTTGCTACACATGCATATCATACTCGTCATCGCGTTTATTATCACCGCAAAGTGGAGAATGAGAAAGATAGAGAGAAAGAGAAAAAGTAGTCAAAAAAGTAAATGGGAAGGGTAGAGTGAAAGTGCGTTATTTTGCTTTTGGGCTCATAAATAAAGCCAAGAAAACAGAAAACATGTTGCCAACAAAAATGGGTGTGTCCATCATGTGCGTCATGTGTTTCAGTCATTTTGACTGATTTTATAGCTTACTCTTGGGCAAGTTAATAGATATTTCGTTCTAGTATTCTCTGCAGATTACCCACTCACCGAGACTAATTAAAATCATTCACATTAGCTTTCATAGGGGTTCTTTATTTTTTTTTTCTTTTGCCTTGTTGAATTACTTTTCTTATTGAAAGTATTCGCAATATGTTGCACTAATCGAAAATTTGTTTCGGCATTATGACTTAATTTGAAAAGAGCCACAGGAAAGGCTGTAAATATATATTAAAAGCCTTATCAAAAAAAATGAAATTAAATTTATAATAACCTTTTGAAATGTTTCATTATGCTGTTGCCTTAGCAACTTCAAATATTAAATGAGATTTCTCATGCTGTTTTTCTCATTAGAGTTCTTTCCTGTTATTAATCAAAATTAAATAATTATTATTCTTATATTTCAATTTGAATTTATGTCACATTTTATTCAATCATTCAAGGATAATTTTAAGGCTTTATCTGTTTGTGTATGTGCCAGCAGCTACCATTGCTACTACCATTATTGCCTTTGGCCATTTTTAACGGTTGTGGAAAGGCGACAATAAATTTCATTGCGGTTGCAATTAAATGAGCAATTCTTTTTTCTTTTCCAGCTTCCGGTCCATTGCAGCAAATTAAAAACGAAAACATATGTGGGGGAAAAAAATTATTTTTTTCTCTTTGTAAATATTAACGAATGCGGTGGTATTGGGTTTTTTCAATTATAAAATTATAAGTGATATTGATTTAAATGTGACAGCCAATGAAAATTTACATGCATATGAGCATACGGCATATTGGGGCCACGGATTTGATAAGTTTTAAATTTCTGACAAGTTGTTGGGGGACTTGGAGACAAGAAGACGATGCGCGCCTCTTGACGCTCGTAAAGGGCCTTAAAAGCTGCGTGGCATATTTGGCAATGACACCAAAGTCACCAAAGACCCATAAATTATCAATGCCGAGAGAGCCGTGTCATTTACAATTTTGAGCAAAACGTTCGGCAATACAATAAACATTGCAAGAAATCCTTCTTGTAGACATAATTAAAGACATGCAGAGACATGCTGGCAGTACAATAGGTAAAGGTTAACTTATAAGATACTCTGTGCCACATGCCTTAGATGCCTTAACTGAGTGTCATTTTGAGACAATGTGACACTTGTCTGACAGGCAAACCGTCACGCTTGTGCGCCTTTGACGCCATTATCTTGTTGTCTTTATTTTTGATGAATTTTTTAAGAATTTTAATTTTAAAATGCCTGGAAGCAAAGTAATGCCAACCTTATCGAGAGTAAGTGCCATATTTCATTGCGGTTTTGTTAACTAAGTGACATGAGGACGAGTTAATATCAAACGGCATACCCAGACAGACAGAAGGTCGGTAGAGAGGGAGTATAAAAAAAAATATATTAAAATTGTGTCAAAAACAGAAGGGAACGTGTTCTTGTTTGTACATGATTCATGTCATTTACTCATGCATATACATATATATATATATATGTTTATATTATGCTCATATGTAGGAGAATTATAAATGTTCGCAAACAGATTTCTCACTCATTTCATATTAAAGAAAACTTTTCATGTTGAGTGCGGTTAAAAGGAAAGCACATAGAGACTGAGAGTTTTATTAACTAATTAGGCAAATGTTATCTGGCATTTTCGTTTACATATGCTGAGTGTTTATTTCAAATATTTATTTAATTTCGAAATTAATTAGTCATGATTTCAATTGAACTTTTTATAAAATATCTATTCGGTTTTTTTGGTATATCTGTGTATCTATAAAAATCTAATTTAATTATTTAAGCTTTTACTCATATCTTCAGTCTTGGCCAAAAAGATAATTAAATGCAATGAGCACTTCAGAACATTTAAACCACTTAACTATTTTAAAATGCTTAAGTCTAAAAATCCTTTAATTTATTGTATATCACTTTTAATTTCATTTCATGTTATTAAACATGGTGCAAACAAAATTCTAAGTATTCAAATATTTGTAAATTTTAACCCATAAAATTTAAATCAAAGTAGATTGTAAAATTTGTACATTTAATTATAACATTCTAAAAGTTGATTTAGAAGCGGCAGCAGTGGCAATCGAAGTTTTATCACTGTTAAAACATATTGTTAAAAGTAGACAACATCTGTGGTTAAATTTTTGCATTGTCAGAATAACTTTAAAAAAAATATTGCTAAAAAGTTTTTGTTTTATAAAAAAAAAGGGGAGGGGACATGAAAATTGAAACATTCTTAATTAATTACCAATTGTATCAAAGGAAAAAAATATCAAATTTTTACGAATTTGGCTTACTTTGATTTTATTTCTCTTTCTGTACCATCACCGATCTGTGTAAAAATTTTTACTTTAACTATTTGGTGGGGTTGGACAAGCCGGAAAATAAACAATTAATTGGTATTCAGAGAGTGGTAAAAAGTTGGAAAAGGGTAAGAGGTTACTGCTGTATCAGCATTCATTTCCATTATGAATGTCAACAGCAAGGGGCAAAAAGAGAGAGAGAGAGAGAGAGTGTGTGAGGGAGAGAGGTAAAAACTGTTACCAACAAATGTGAAGAGCTACCAAATGGTTAGCCATTTGCCCGTGTCCGATATGAACGAATTTAATTATTGTTCATGTGCTGAAATATGAGCAAATTTATTTATAGCCAAGCAGAAATGGGCAAAAGAAATAAAAGGCGTGGCGCCAACCAGAGGAGGCATGAACAAGACGAGTTCTCCTGTTCTTGTTGTCATTTCTCTTTGTTTATTTTTTCTTTTAACCATTTTGCTGTTGCATAAATGAATCGTGGTGGTGTTTCGTTGGCATATATGTAGAGTGGCAAGCCAATTTTTTTATTTTTTTGTTTTGTTATTGAACGTTGTCGTTACCTGGATGTACTGCCTCACCTTACCTTCAACTGCTGTGGACCCATGGGGCGTATGAGTTATGGTGAGCATGGGTGGCGTATGATTAATATTCAATTACATGGCACATTTTACCTCATCGACTGCAAAATAACAACAAAAGCAAAACAACAGTGGTAGCAACAATAGCATACCACCTATGCATGCGACACACGACCACGCCTACTCTTGTTATTTGCCCGAAAGTAGACTATAGTTTTCATGCCAGCCTCGGTAACTTTGCTAATTGCCCTCATCATCAACAACAAACACAACAACGAACGAGAACGAATCGCTATTCGAGAAACAATAAAATTAATGCCTCAGGCAAAGACAAAGACAGAAAGGGAGAGAGAGAGGGACTGAGATGGTAAGGGGCGAATCAATTTCATCAAACTTTACATTTTTGCTTTTGTTAAACAAATTTGCATTGTTTGTTGTTATTGTTCCAGTGCCTATATTTTGATTTAATTATGACCATGTTCTTTTCTCTATTTTTTTCCTTGTTTTTTTCCTGTCACGCAAGAAAATGTTGGAGTGAATACGACCTTTCAAGCGTATGCTCGTAATTATGAAAATTCGTAGAAAAAGTCTAAGAAAAAAGTAAAGTATGAGCAAAATATATTATGCCTGACTGCAAAAACTTTTGATAATAACACATAATTATTTTGTTTCCTAAATTTATTAATCTATTATTCTTTTAAGCATACTAATTAATGTCTGAGAGAGACTGATGATGTTAGAAGACAAAGTAGTTCGATTTGAAGTGAAAATTAATGGTTATATTCTATGAATTATGTCAAATAAAAACAAAGTTAATAATGTACATGCTAAAGCTTTCTTAGGTGGGTATCAAAGAAAGCAGAAAACAACAACAACAATCTTTAATCCTTTTATAAATTTTACTAAACTTTACAAAACTAACATCCACCAGATTGATAAAAAGTTTTTTAGAATGAGATTTATATAATTAATTGCTTGTTAATTAAAAAGAAATAATATTTAAAATGTATTGTATTTAGTCTCTATATTTATTTGAAATATTTCTAAATACTTTTTATGTTTTAGTTGTATTATCTGATTGAAAAAAAATTGAAACTCTTCCGTCATCTAATCTCAACTAAGCAGGCTACTATTTATTTAGAAAAGGTTTCTTTTAGTTTTCGATTGCGTGTGGTTAGCACGTTTTCCAAAAACCCAAGAAATATATAGGTACATATAATTCTTTTGCCATTTTGACAAGGGCAATATTTCTGATTTATGACTTTCATTATTTTATGTTTAGCTGCACGTACATTGTAGCATATTTTACTATTATTTATATTTCCATATATATATGTACATACGTATATGTTGCAATTTTCATTCAACATTTAGTTTTAGTAAGCGCAAACCTTCAAGTAATTTCCCGTCTTATCGGCCACAGTTTATGGCGCATTTGTAATGCATGATGGAAAAGTTAAAATCAAATATACAGGGTGACCCATTTAATGTTCTTGAAGTAAATACTATATAATTTATTCAACGATGATAATAAAAATTGCTTTATGTTTCATGCAAAAGTTTCTATCCCAAAAAGTTAAATGGTTCGATAATTTTAATAAATTAATGCCTGTAAAATATCATTAAGTTGGATTAAATAAATTAGGATTAAAAAACCACCCTATATTTATTTCATATATGTGTATATTTTATACAGTCGTATATTTATTTATTCGTGCAAATGTTCTTTTAATTTGCCCTGAAGCGCTAGTAAATAGTTGGCCTTTCAGTTGAGTAAAGCGTTTAAGCCAAGTTTGTATTGGTTTTAGTTTGGTTTGCTTTGGTCAATTTTTTTTCCTCCCAAACATGTTTGATCAACATTAAAAATTAATTGCTATTATATGAGAAACAGTTTTTTTGCTGGGTTAAGCCAGTTGAACAATTTGTTTTGGGGCTTTACATAAAAAATGCAATAGTTTCCAATGCAGTGAAATAAATAAAATATGGCTTTGAATTTTCTATTTAATGTATAAATATTTTGTGACCAAATTTGATGAGATATAAAATAAGTTTGCATAAAAACCGTTTTGAGTTTTTAATTTATATTGAGCAATAATATTATTCTTTTTATTGTAATTTATTACTATATAGTTTATTGGCTGTCTGAATAATAATAATTGAACTGTATTCATTTTGCTTCACTTAATTTTTCAATATAACGAGCTGATTCAATTGATTCATGGACATTTCATTTACCCATCTGCCACACATGGCGTATGCTTAATGAGTGACAAACCAAATTCACGGCAACACCCCAAACCGATGTAAGCGTTTATTAATTTATGCATTTAACTGACGCCTGATTACACACACACACACATGTGTGTGTTTATATATGTATACGCTTGTGGACACGCCTTCTTACCCCCTCTTCTTTTGTGTGGATCTGACTTAGTCGGACCAAAAATTGCATATTAATTGCTCATTAATTGTTGATTAGCTTTCAAGTGGCGTCGATGCTGGCTTCTGCCTTCAATCTGTCCTTCCCCCTAGCTTGGTTTTAGTTCTTTTCGATGGCAACAGGAACTAACTAATCCTCAGTCTTAAGTATTGCTGGGCAAACTGAGTTATGCCCAAAGCTTTTGGTATTAGTACGACAAAATGTTGTAATCAATCAAAAGCCAACCGACAAAAGAAAAAAATAAACATAAAATAAAGAAAAGCAAATCTTCGCTGCGGGCTTGTGTTTTGGCAAATACTGAAATACTTATTACAATTAAGGCATTATTAATCACAGCAACTAAGCAGGGACTATTGCTTGAAGTGAGCACTTCCGGCAATTTCATTCAAATACTTAATTACAATGGTCATAGTCCTAGAAGAATTTCGTAAACTTCACCCAGTGCTAATGTGTGCATATTAATTCCACATAAAAATAAATATTCAATTAAACATTCAAGTCCATCGTATTGAGTGAACTCAGCAGAAACTTCCATTCAACCTTATGAATGCTGAAAAGCCACTATAACCCCGATGTCATGGTGATGATTTTCAGATTCGATTTAATTTAATTAATTTATTGGGAAATGGATAAATATCTTTCGTTTCTGATGATTAAAATAACTCAATTTCAACTCGATGCGATTTCTCTTAACATTTAACACAGTTTGAAGAAATTCATACTGCTTATAATATATGTTTTGATACCGAAAAAATTTGTGCTAATTATTACGTTCTAAATTAAAATTCAAATTAAAAGATTCCACAGCAAAGTGATATCTAAAGATCGGTTCAGTTTAGGCTTTTTAAATCGAATTTGAGCTCTTTTTAATAACAATTTTGCAGAATTAAGATTTAATTAAATTAATTACAATTTATAATATTTTTAATGATTATTTTAAAAACATGAGCAATATAACTTTAGATTTTTGTATTAAAAAATATTAAGGAGCTTTTTAAGAAGTCTCAAGTGGAAATCCCAAAAAGGAATATATTATTCTTTATAGTTAGGTAACAGTTTCTCTGTACTGATATTAAATTCAATTTAAGATGCTTAAACAATTAGTTTATTAATCAATAAAAACTAAAGGATTAAGTAAAATTCACTTTATCTTTCTTGGCTTCATTTTGCATCAATTATAAATTTGTGAGCGAAATTGAGACTCTAATCTGTATATATACACACGGACAATGTACACAAAGAGACACAAATATATATACATGTGTGTATGTACATATATTGTCATAAACAAAATCCCATGTCAACAAGCTCAATCAACTGTGAATAACCGAGTGCGGAGGAAATATATAGTAGAAAAAGAAAACAATGAGTAAATCCTCTCATTCAATTGAATTGAATTCAAATGATTGGCGTGGAGTTCATTGCGGGGTCAGATTACAATCCGATTAATGCACTAATTGCACAGTTCATGTCAATGATGAGTGATAGAAGGTATAATGGAAAATGTGAGCAACGGATATTTTGCCAATTGGCCAAACACTTGACAGCCTAAACAAGTGATCCAATCAATCAGCCCCGTCCGACCCCAACTCAATCCAAATGATAGATTGTTAAATCGGAGTATTTGATTGCGCTTTGATCGACAATTTTACAATAAGACAAAGTTTTCAAAATCCACAAATTGGAAGAAAATCTTCTTGATGATGTCTTAATTACCGTATTTAAGTAATGATCCTTGACTTCGAATGTATTTTTGTATGATTTTTCCGCTTTTTAAATGACAAAATTAAATTGTATTGAATTTTATTTTTTTTTTAACTTTTTGCTATTCTTTTCACTTTTATTTGTCGGTTATTTATATCTTATGTTGGCTGGGACGCTGTGGCGCCTGTGACGTATGCCACACACACCACACAGAGACACAATAGAACACTTTTTATATAGACACACACACGCACACACTCACAAGGGTACACAGCAACTGACTCACACTCGTACACTTAGCCAACGACGACACACTTAAACTTGGCTGCTGTTTGCTGATTTCCGGAAGCGGCTTTTTTCTTCCTTTTCCTGTATTCCTTGTATTTTTCTTTTTATTTTTCAGTTTTGCGTGTGTTTTGGTAGGTCAGATTTGATCTTCCTAAAGATATAAGTGATGCTATATGTATATTTATGTATTTTGTTGGGCGTTGTTTATTTTTATTTATCCTATTTTTTCGCGTTCCTTTCTGTCAATGCAACAATTTCGTTCCTCACTTTGCCACAAACACGCCTTTAACGCACCAACGTACACACACACATTTGATGGTCCTGTGTAGAGAAGGGAGAGGGGACACTGTTTTAATTGGTCAAAAAACGCGACGCGCTCGCTTCTCGTTTTGGCCACGCTGAAAATTGGCGCCCGTTTTGCGTTACCAAACAACACAAATATCGAACGTGAACTGACATGGAAATTCGCCACTTCAGGCAACCAAAAGCAGGTTCAGGCCAAAATCCATTCGTTTTAATTTGGGACGTTCGTATGCCACCTTCGTGACGAAGTTCCTGACGGCACGACCCAGACGCCAAATGGTAGTTTTTGGTACTACAATTTTATCGGGGAGATGGCGCATGACTGTTTCATGATTTCAGAGAGAAAGAGAGTGAGAGTGAAAAGGGGAAATATTTCCCCGTATTAAAAAAGAGGAGCATAAATTTAGGAAATATTATATTAAGATAGGTTATCCTGATATCTCCTCGCTACACGAGTTCGAAAATGTAGATTGACTTGTTGCTAGAAAGGTGAAGCGATTTAGTTAAAATTTGCAACAGGACAAAAATTGCTTAATTCTGATAACGAATTTTTTTTTTTAGGCTCTTTGTTATAAGTTTTTCATTTAGTCAGACAGTTAATGAAATTATTACAAATTAAAAATATTTTTATATATTTTCTTATAAAAATATCGTTTACCTTTTGGTTAGAAAATAAGATAAATTTAGTAGAAGCTAATTAATAAGTCAAAATAGGGGAAACATTGTATAAACAAAAAATTTAAAATTTGCTGCAAAAGACTTGTTAATGACCACCCAAAAAAGCTCACATTTAGTTAAATGGGTTTTGCTCAAAGTAAATAGCCACAGTAACTATACTCTACTTTTGTAGGCCAGTATGGTTACTTTTACTCAACATTTAGTACATATTAGCGGTACTGATTAATATTTAAACCGATTTTCATTTAATAAACAGCTTTAAAATTTTTTAATTTTGACATAAATTTTTCATTTAATTAAATTAAAAGATATTATATTTTTTTAAAAGAGACTATAATTTAATATACATCTCAGATTTGGTATACTCAATCTGACTGTATTTTTAATTTTCTAATTTATTCATTAATTCAAAACAGTACGGTTAAGTTATAAGATTTAAAAAAGTCCTGATGCAAGTCCAGAGTAAAATTGAAAATCTTCGTATTATACATATAAGAAAAACCGTTTATATTTCTTTTGAAACCTGTTGCCTTCAAGATAATCTAGATAGGACTAATCGCAGAAAACTCTGTAGGTAAAAAATTAAATATTATTAATACGTTTTGTTTGGAAATATTTTAGGTGCTTATCTAACTGTGCTTTGATCGGTAAATTGGAATTTATTTTGGAAAGGAAAAGGTAAGAATATGTAAATATTAACTAAAATTATGTTTTCTTTAATATAATATACATATAAGCATCAGCAGATATTAACTCCAATATGTTTCTTCTTATTTAGCAATGACTTTGTTAATTTCGCAGATTGGTAAATTAATTATTTCGGACTCAGAATCATCAACCAAGATTTCATTCTTATTTAAAATTGTACAAATTTAATTTCACTGATCTATAAAACTTTAATGCAATCCACAGCTAAAGCTCAAATAATCGAGAAGCCGTTAAAAGTTTTTGCAAAAATAAATTAATTTGTAAATATGAATATTTAAAATACATTACTACTCTCAATAGCTGACAGATATTTCAAATTTTCAAAAAGCACTTTGGTTCAAAAATCTGAAAATTTATAAAGTAAATCATAAGCTTTCGAGAAGGTTTTGTGGACCGCAAGTTTTCCCGAAGTATTTTCTAAAGTTCACAAATTAAGTTCCCACAGCACCGTGAAAAACCTTGCTGAGCTTTTAGTTCTCTTTATTCTATATATATATCCTGTTGTAAAAACTTTGGGATAACTTCTAGATAGGAAGCTTTTGTTGTTGAATTAAATATTTTATCAAAGTTCAATGATTCTAAATAATTTGATAGTACCAGAAGTAAACGCTAGAGGAATGAGTGTTTTGGCTCTTAAATGTTTCTTCAATTTTTGTCAAAGCCTTGCAATAATATCAATCCGTAAATCTTGAAATAACTGTTTCGTTAATATTTTACATGGTATTCTGTGAATACCTTTTAAGATCATACATTATAATTTGACTTTATGCCGTGTCGTAAATGTGTCCGGCATTAATGTCACTGCAACTTATTTTCGCTGAAATGCATTTTGGGCACTGAATTCTCATTCTCCTTGCGGTCTCTTTTTGTGTATGGTTTTGCCAACAAAGCTACTGGTTAAGCAAGTAACTCACCTGCAGCTAAAAGCATTGCATAATTCAATTTCATAATTTTTCTTTTTTTTTTTTTTGCTCTTAACAGTTTTGCTCTCGAAGGCATTGGCCCACTAAAACACAATCGAGGTCAATGGCCAAAAACAATAAAAGAAAGTGGCCCGCAGGCATTTACTAAGGATTCTAGTTTTTGATTTGATGCGCTTGTGTGTATTGGTATGTGTGTGTTCGAGAGACTGTAAGTGTGTGTAACCGAGTCTGCGAATGGCTGCTGACCTTATAAATCATAATTTCCAGCAAATAAATCCTTCACGGGCAATTTAACCTCACCAGTTACAGGGAGCCAAAAACTGCAACAGAGTAGTTCGTAGTGTCTGCAACTGATTCAGATTTTGATTTTCATTCTCCTTTTCTGTTTCTTTTTTAAGTTTTTGGCTATGTTGAAGATATCTAAGATAGTTGGGACATTCTCGTTTTTTTTGTCTGCTGCACAAAGGAAAATAAAAAGATTTGTATAAATCCAGGCGAAAAGTATGCAAAGCCATAAAGTTGGTTTCATCTATTTGAAATGAGATAATGTGGGTCAAATAAAATGATGATGATTGATATGATTATGACACTGAAGAACTTTGAATATAAAGTTTATGAAGCTATTGCCTACTTTTATGCTAGTTGATTTAAATCAAAGATTTTATTCATTTAATTAAGTATTTAAATCATAATTATTGATGGCGGTTAAATTACCAATATTTTCATATCTCCTTACAAAAATAAAGTAAACAAAAAAAGTGGGTCAGCAGTTTTCTTTCCCTCCCTTCCACTCTTCTCAGGCAAGTGATGGAATTTTATTGTTAATAAATCTGCCGCTTAATTCATGCCCCTCAATTCTTGTGCTCAACTTGATTGAAACACTTCAAAATAAAAAAAAATCAATTTTTCGATACAGTTTTCCCAAAGTTTGCTGATTGCAACTGGGTGGATGAGAGAGAGTAAGGGTGTGGGGAATGTGGGTAGTACCACCAGGCCATGCTAAATCAATCACTTAACTATTTTCCATGCACTTTTCAGTGCAATTTATTTAACCGAGAAAAAACCAAACCGAATGGAACAAACAAAACAATTGAGCGAAAAAGAAAATAATAAAAAAGGAATTGAATCGTACACAATTTTTATAAAAGAAATATATATTTATATAGTTGTGTATGTATACAGGAATATATAAGGTTTGCCAGTACACACGCCGAAATTGTATTTTACAGTATGTGGTTTCTATATAACTCCAGATATGCCCTCTACTTTAAGGGTCAAAGGCCAAGGCAAAGTCTTTAAATAATAACCAAAAGAGAGAATTTCAGTCTGATATGCATAATATTGTATTCTATATGATGACTAAACAACTTTGATAAGATTTGATAAAAAGAATCTGTATAATAATACAATTTTTTAAAATAGACCCAAGTTTCTTATACGGTATTTCCAAGTCTTGGCTAAAAGTTAACTGCGGTATTTTTTTAAATAGACATTGTTGCAAAATTTATATTTTCCACGTTTCAACATATTCATATTCTTGTTATTGTAAGCTTTAAAATAAACGAAACACTTTTTGGGAAAGAGAATCTTTGTTTTCTTTTTATTAAAAATTTGTTTCCTTTTTATTATTTTGCATTGTGGGAGACATCAAAAAAATGTTTACAACGTGGATCAGCTTGACCTGATGATACCCTTTGTTGTAAGAGGTTGGATTAAGGTAACAAAAAAGTTGTTTTAACATGGAATTACTATATCAATATTCCGTTTGTTTGCCCATTGTATAATGAATAAAGTTAAAAAATTGAAACGAAATTGAGTTGATTTCATATTCAAAGCCATTCGACTATTTTTTAAGCCATATTTGATCAGAGAACAAAATATGCTATCTAATCATCATCGTGTTGTATGGAAATTTTTGCATATTATTGTTGCATATTTTGTTGCTTCGACTAACAAGCAGCTTGTGTATAATATTTTGTGTAATATTTTGTGTAATATTTTACCAAAAAGTGCATATTTTATACGAATTTGAACACATTGATTGCATATTGTATAGAAAGAGTTTAGTTGGGGCTCGTTTGCTCTATCAGTTTGCATATTATTTTTGGTTTCGATTATTGCAGCTTTAGCTGATATACTTATGTATGTATGTATGTATGTATATGAATCCAAATATATTTTATAATTGTTGTATGCAACTGCAGATATATACATATAGCTAAAAATATGCGTATATTTATGTTGTTCATTTATTAATAATCATCTTTAATGAAATGGGACACCCACGAACTAAAAACGACGCCTGAATTTTAAAATATATTAACCAATTTATAATTAAAATCAACAATATTTTGATACTCTGTAAAATATAGCTTTTGTATTTAGATAAATCGATATTAACACTTCGTTAAATATAAGTAAGTCCCTTTATTGAAACACTTAAACATTGTCTTTAGAAAAGAGTTCGTATGCTTTGGAAATGTCTTTAATTTGCAAGCAAAACTTTGGCATTTGCTTAATAATTTTAAATTAAAAATTAAGATTTATGCAATGTTTTTGTTTTATTAAGTACTTACTTTTCCCTAGGTGACAGACTTCATCATCAGTTTGGTAAAAATTTTTATGGAGCCAAGGGCAAGTTAAAATTAATAAAATAGATTATGCATCAGTTTTATACCCTTACTTTAATACTTTCGAATGCTGCTCTTTAATGTTGATATCAGTTCTATTTTAAACCCAATAAGATTTATTTTTCTAAATACAAATAACAAAGTTTATGACATATTTAGGAATTTTTTTAATAGATAGATTTATTTAATCTATATAGAACTCTTTTAGAACTGATTGATAGATATTCATTGTATAATGAGAATTGTATATTATTTTTCTCCGATTGTTTCTAAGATAATAAAGCTATACTTTGTTTAGTTGAAAAAGTAATATACCCCCTAAAAGAAGTGAATAATAATTGTTGTTTACCTTTTTGGCGCTTTGTCGGCTGTGGCATCGGCATCGGCGACAAAAATTAAATCAAAACCAAAACATGCTCCGCCTGCTCAGTATCCCATCTCAGTTCAAACACCCCAAAGCAAAGCCGTAGAAGTCCCCAAAGATGCGCGACCTTAGCATAAAGTTGCCAGCCTGCTGGCTGCTGGCTGATGACTGCTGGTGTTATGCTAAATTTAAAATATGTTTGCGGTTGAGATTAGAATATGAAGACAAGGGGCGTGTGCTGTGCGAGTGATGTTCCCCGACTGCAATATGTTTACTACATATATATGCTATATAGGGGAGGAATTCTCATATACGCGAGACATCTACACGCTAACATCTGGCGTGGCATATCACACGCGTGTGCTCTTTAATTAGCTTGATGATGCGAGGGTGAACTGAATTGAGGGGGAAAGGAAAATTGACTTGGGAGCGGGATTGTGCAGTCATGTCAAATGTATTTTCCCTATGCGAAATGCATGATTCGGTGTGTTTACTTAAGACACTGCCACAAGGGGCACTCTTGTTTATGTTTAGACATTTGCACATTTCGAGTTGCCAAAATGCCAAACAAATGTTGATTATTTGGGAAATTGGTCAATATATACACACATACTCACACAATAAATGGCAAGTTCAAAAATACACAAATTTGCAAATCCCTCATGTATGCATGTAAAGAGAGAGAGACAGAGATAGAAATGTGCGTAAATTACATTTTTGGAAAGCGTTTGTAATGCAAATCGATAAGATGATGGTTATAGCCATCGATGTTCAGTTATATGAAACCGCACACAATAGGAAATACATTGTGTCTGCTCAAGGATAGAGAGATGGAAATGAATACAGCCTGCCAATTGACCACAGACACCCACACACTCGCATACCCACATGTTGGCATAACTCAGTTGGTACATTGATCCTTTTTCTCTCTCTCTCTCTATTTTATTCTAAAATGCATTTCGTTCTGGTCTTGGGCTCAATAAGTGGCTTACAGATTGCCCAAAATGGTATTTTAAGGGCACTGCATCATCATACTTTTCATTCAGATGGTTACAGGTAAACGAAATGGGAATTCTGACAGATTGCAAAAACTTTGATGGACATGAATATAAATTTTATCAAATGTCCGTAATATAAAATGGAAATTTTTTGACAGGTTTGCAAAAACTCTGATAGACATAAATATAAATTTTTAAAAAATTTGATCTTTTAGCTAAATATTTTAAATACGTAGAAAACTCAGCCAATGTCAACTGAAAGTATACACAGGCAATTGAGCAAAAGGCATCGTTTTTTTCTTTCACTTGGCCTAGAAAGAAAATGTTCGAGTTTTATAGAGACTTGAAACTGACTTGGCTTAAATACTTCATGACGACTGTCTCAGTCGTTTAGTTTTTGCCTCCACTCAACCATCCAGCAAAGACAGACAGACAGACAGACAGTCACTCTACACTTAAGCCGCAAAGCGGCCATTAGTCGACTGCCAGGATAGCAAAAAGGAATGCGTGGGAAGGACGAAAATGAGACTGGGACGACAGATGCGATGGCTGGCTGTCACTTCAGGACAAAATGATGCTCACGCACAACACGCGAGACATTACGAGTATGCGGGACAAACACTGAAAAGGCTGTGCCCGAGAGCACAAGGAATAGTGTTGGGCACTGGTAATGCAGATGGAAATGGAACTCCATCTCTTGGTTAACGGTATGCAAAATGTCTTACTACTCAGTGCCAGCCACTTGAGTTATGCACGAGTCAATGATGGAGATGGCAAATAGAGATAAGCTTGCCAATTGAGAATATTCCATTTCCATGTTTATTATTTATCATTTTAATTAGTAAAAGTCTGGCAATATACAACCAACAAACAGTTACTGTTACTGTTACTATTACACTTACATTTTATTTCAAGTTGCTTATTTCCCTAGTGGTTAAAACAAACACACATACACACACAATTGTATTTCCTGTTCCTTTATTTTGTATGATATGAATATTACTCAAAATCATATGCTAATTGCCTTCAACTCATCTCAAGTCTAGTCAACTCCTTTCTTAATGGCTTTGCACTTTGACAACAGCACACACAAAGTGCGAGTCGAGTTGGCACACTCTTCAGATACATATAACCTATATCTATAATGTATATCTAAATTGCCCACCTACACTCACACACTTACTCAGGTGACAATATGTTGAAATAGCTAGGTAAAATCACTTTTGTGTTTCTGTATGCAAAATATTTTTGTAAAGTTTATTCTATATTTAAGGGAAGCAAAGATTATCACACCTCAATAAGAATTCAAACATTCTAAGATAGATATATCAGAAATGTACTTAAATAGTTAAAGAGTTTCCCATATAAAAATCAGAAATTTTAACTTCTGAATATAGAGAAATATTATTTAATTTCATGTGCCATAAAAGTTAATTAATATTATTTTCAATTTAGTTCCAATATAATAATAGAATTAAGCAAAAGCAATGAAAATTATTCCTTAGCTAAGATCCAATTTGAGTGCCTGCATATAAAATTTATTTTTCATAATTTTAAATATTATATTTGGGAACAATAACTAGGAAATGAAATATTAGAATTTTAAATATTTTAAATATTTAAATATTAAATATTTTCATTTAACTTATGCAAAATAAAATACTAAAAACAATTTCAAATAAAATTTAAAAGTTTAACATTTGTAAATATTTTTGCAGAAAGAGTATATCCAATTCGCATATAGATATATGATGATGCATATATTTCTACTCTATTCATATTGCCAGGTCATGTTTATTTCATTTTGCCTTCAGCTTGTGTGTTAATTATGCCGAAATGTGTCTATGGATATGAGATGTGAGGGAGCTTTGTTAGAAGAACCTATGGCCTTCTGGATGATCGGGTCAATTTGTCTGTGTGTCTGTATTGTCTATTCTCATATTAATGCTCTTAGTTAGAGTACTATAGTGGAAGGATATTTGGGGTGTGGAGAGCATCTTTGGCTCATTACCTTTCAATTAGTTATTGTTAATTTGTCGTTTGGTCAAGGGGAAAATGAAGAAAATGGAATATGGTTGTGGCGCACATATTTGAAAGATTGAATGCAGGATTTTCTATTCATTTAACATTCTCATTAAGACATATTGGTCAGTTTGTATAATTGCTTTGGCATTTCAAATATGAGTATTTATTAATTGCTATGAAATGTGAACAATGATGGAAATAATCTATGAAAATCAGAATATAAATAATTCTTAAATATGTTTATATATACATATAAATATATATATATATCTATATATTCTTTTTTTTTTGTTTTGTTTTATGTACTTACACCTCAGTTGATTGGTGAGTTTAACGCTCCTTAGCGCAATTTATACCTACAAAGTGTTTCCTCCTGGGGCGACAAGTCATAGCCATAATTCTCATCCACGCACATTGCTTTTCCGCTAAAATTGCTTCACTTGCGGGCTTGTTTTGGCAGCCCTTATGGTTCCCGCTCTTTATGTAGAGCGTTTCTTGTTTATTTTTGTACGCGCGTGGCAAGTGCAGCAAGTAAATGTGGCATGCCACCAACCAGCAGAAGCAGTAACAGCAGCAGCAGCAGCAGCTTCTGATGGTGGCACGTACATGTACATGTACTATAGATAGCTCTAGTCTCAGCTACAGCTTTAGCTAAAACTCCCTCCTTCTGCAGTTGGGAGTGGCACGAACAGGCAAAGTAAAACGAAAGACGTTCAACTAAAGTCATAGCCGAGGGCGAAAGGGTTGTGCACTTGTTGTCATCATCATCAGGGGCAACAGCAGACGCAACATAGGGAAACTGCATAAATAACATTAAAATGGGGAGAAACACGACAAAGTTGCTCGACTCTTTGTCTCTGGCTGTGGATTTCTAGCTCCGACTTCACTGACTGACTGCCAGCAGAAGATGACGTTGATTATGTTGCATAGAAAACAAACGAATGTCGAAAAAGAAAAACAACAACAACGACATTAAATTCACATACTAAACGACCCTACAAGACAGTCTGATTGACTGAATGACTAGCTGACTGCCTCCCTCTCAGACTGACGAACTGACTGACTCACCGAAGTCTTACACACCGTGATTGATGTTCGTCTTCAATATAAATTCAAATCAAAGTGGCCAATCTATTGCTGACACAAAGCAAAACCAAAAATGGACACTTTAGTTGATATACATATTCAATGTAGCAGTAAAAACAGTTTAACATATTTTAGTTAGTTTTCTCTTTCTCTTTTCGTTTATCTTACACCATGTTTTTCTTATATATATATTTCTTTTTTCTTGGCATTTTTCCGATGCTTTTGCTGGTTGAAAAATTGCGTTTTAATTAAAAACGCTCAAGTGCACTTAAGTGTGCGCTTTCCAGCCACGTCAACAATCGCCGAGTCGGAGAGGGGGCAGGAGACACGGCAGGGCCAGCACGTTGTGCACACACACACACACACCTACACCAACGGCGAAAACAACAACAATTAAGAGAGAGAAAAAAAAAGAAAACAATGGCCCAACAGTGTGTAAAAGGGTAGCACAAAAATAGTAAAAGAAAGAGAACAAATATTATTTAGCAGTGCAATATATTGCATTTTAAATATCCTTTCTATCCTTTCAAATGCAATAAATATCCTTTTAAATATGCTTTCTGGTGGCTTTTCATCATTTTTACAACTTTATTAAGTGACCAATTAGGTATATTAAAATAATAAGCACAAAGTAAAGTAACAGGATAAGTTTTAAAATAAAACTTCAGTTGGGAATCAGTTTTATCTTTTTTAAGTAAATATAAATATTCTTTTTTATCATTTTCAGATGATTTCTTTGTCGAATTACTAAAGGATATTACTACTAGAACAATGGTAAGAAACGATTCCCAAAATATGATTTCTAATCTTAAATCTTGGACTTTAATTTTTTATTAGTATTTTATTGCAGAGCATTCATCCAATCATCGAATAATGTATTACATTGCATAAACTACAAGTTAAGTCTGAAATCTCTTTATTAACGAATATTCAGAAATGATTTGCACTTTGCCTTCGGTTGAGAGAGGGTATATAGCAAATAATCCAGACTGGGTATGAGCATAAGGAAAACGTATCACTTAGCGGATTTTGGGCTGGGGAATGGGAATGTGAGGACTTTATGTTCCGCTCTGCTTGTGCCGAAATCCTTCGCATGAGTTGTTGCCTTCCGGCTCCCTTCTGATGCAGTTGGAGTAAGTAAATTCCTGGGGAGGAGCTGGGAAGCTGGAGTTGCTATACCCTTTACCTGCCGCCAATAAAGCATGCGGGTGGAGTCTCATATTGTGTCGCTCGGTCGTTGTGTCTTCCTGCTGCAACTGAAGGAAACAGGATATGACATATTTAATGCGAAACAGATGCACAAACTTTTGGTCCTCTTCTTAT
This sequence comes from Drosophila emarginata, assembly GCA_037075365.1. Lineage (NCBI taxonomy): Eukaryota > Metazoa > Arthropoda > Insecta > Diptera > Drosophilidae > Drosophila > Drosophila emarginata. The sequence goes on along the minus strand of JBAMCD010000221.1, from coordinate 16,002,099 downwards.
TAACATTTAATTTCATCTTTATGCAGCTGCTTTTGACGCATTTATAAAAAATATTGCAGAATTCTCAGTGAATAAGAAATTTGCATAGTTCATAAATATTACCGTGAAGAGGTGCCAGATGTGGCGAAATTATGAAAAAAAAAAAAAAAGTATGGCAATAAACTGCTAACAATAATAAAATTGATAATTGAATGCAAATGCGGACATAAAAAAGGTGAAACTTAATTAATATATGCAGAGTGGTTGAGAAAGAAAACAGAAAACTGATTGCATTTAATTGAATAAATTGAATAATATATTAAAATTAAATTGCCTTAAATATTGAATTTTTCAGAAATTAGTTAGTTAAATCAAAGAAGCAATAATTTAAATTAAAGCTAAAAGAAATACATGCATTTAATTATTATTGAAATCAGTTGAAATACTGTCCAGATGGATTTCTGTTTCCAATTTTGTTGATTTCCTTTTAGTTAAATTTACTACTTAAAGATAAATCTTATTCTGCCAACAAATTCAATGGAAGGCTTGGCTTTATCCTCTTTTGCATTCGGATATCTCTCAAGTTCTTAGATTTAAGCCTTCACAACCGCATGCAATTTATATAGGAGACAGTCCACAAACCACTGACCCAACCTAGATCCACTTTCTATTTGGTTTTTTCTTCTACTTTTGTTGTGTGTTTAAGTGTGAACAGAACTCCTGTGTTGGGACTAGAATCTGGAAATGAATGGATGACAACACGTAAGCAGCCACGCGTAAGCGGAAAGTGATGCAACTTTCCGCTCTCAATTTTGTATTTTTTGTTATGTTTTTGCTATTTTTTTATATGCTTCTGCCCCTTTTACTTTGGTTTGTTTTGAGTTTTATTTTTTATAGCTGGGCGAAAATGCATAAAAGTGGGCGTAGTCCTCAAGGGGGACCACTGGCCATCCAACTAGACAGCCACGTGCGGCCGAAAAAACGAAAAAATATAAAAAAAATAACAAGAAAATTGTGGTTGAAAAAATGGAAGAAACTTGTTTCATTTGCGCAGTGGAAAAACTTTCGAGCTGAGAACCGCAGCGGCATTAACAACACTTAAAATGCCTGCAGCGTTTTTTCTTTAATACAAGTGGACAGTCCTGTATATGGTCGTTGGTGTCTCATCCCTCTTCCACTTATCCTTTTTGGCTCGCCTTTCTCTTTTCTCGTTCATATATCTGTTAGGCAACTTTCAAGAGCCGCTCCCACTTTTCGAGCACAATCTGTGACCAACTTTGGTCAAGGGTTTTCCCTCATTTTGATTTAGTCATCGTTTAGTTTGCATTTTTAAGCTCTTATAGAGGGCATTATAAATTTCATCAGCTGTTTGTAACAAACGAAAGGCAGAAGAAGTTAATTAATTTTCAGACTCTTTAAGAAATAATTTTCTGGTTAAATTTTATTATTGTTTTGGATCAATTTATACCTTGCTGATAGTTGCTTTATTATCGTCGTTTCTCAAATCAACTAGTTGAGGGCATTTAAATTTCGGTGTTTACCTTAAATAAACTCTTTTCTCTCATTTTTTTTCTGTGTAAATTTTGTTTATTTAACATTTAGGATTTTTTTTTATCATTTGAGGGGCGACAAGTGTAAATGAGTGTCATTCTTTCGTCCTTTCCAGATGCTAACTTAATTTGAGATGTTCCATTTTAAAGTTCATCCTCAAGTTTAGTTAAATTTCATTATGGGTTTAAGGGTTGAAGAAAAAAAATCAATAACCTACTTTACGGCCAATTTACTGTAAATTTACTTGGCCAAACAAACAGCTCTCAAATCTCTTTTCGGTTTTCTGAGCCATTGGCTGCACTACTTGAATTTGTCTAAAATAGGGTGAGAGAAAGGGCGAACAAATCTTGAACTCTGAAGCCTTTTTGAGAGAAAAAAATATTAAATTATTCAAAATAGGATAGATTAGATAGATTTTCAGACTAATGCGCTTAAAACCTGCAGAGATCCTGACAATTTTCCTTTTCTGTTAAACTGTAAACTTATTTGCTGGTCAACAATCTAGCCTTTTGACTTGAAAGCATTTTGGGGAAAAACATTTTCTTGCCTAATTTATTTGCACTTCACTCAGCTAAGTACTGCGCCTTCTTGGCAAACACTTGACTTGGTCGGACGAACTTGAGGCACAAACTAAAGCCACGTTTTATTCGACATCTTAAGCAAAACTTGCAGCATTCATAATTTTAACAAAAAAAAGAGAACTAAAATAGGAAAAAGAAAAACAAGAGGATAAAGTTTGGGTTGTGGCTTGAAGCACTTGAATTAAATCATCCCGTTGCATTTTTCTTGGTCGAAAACCATCTACTCCTCCCTTCAGCCATTTATACTCGTTTTGTTTTAGCCATGACCAACTCATGGCAGACTTAATTAGAGTTTGCCTTCTATTTGGCATCATTGGGGAGCTTGGTCCCTTAGCTCCATGACAGTTTTTTCTTCTGGGTTTTTGATTTCGACTTTACTTCCCCTGTTGCCTTGGCCTTCATTTAACCCGTAGCCGTGTAATGTGGCCGCCATATGGCCAACCAATTGCAGCGGCAGCACCAGCAGCAAAATACAATTACAACCATTTTTTTCTCTCCTTCGTTCTGTTCACTTGATTTTTCTAATTTCTGCTCTATTCTTTTGCACAACTTTCAGTTTTAACTTGATTTTCACATTGCGTTGGCATTTTTTTTTCCATTTCCCCATTTTCCTTTTTATTTGTTTTTTCTAGTTATCCTCTCTTATCTTTGGTGCGGCATTGCAATGGTGAAAATTATGCTCGAAGAAAATGTAATTATGTAAATGCCGTGAGCAAAAGAATCGAAGTTAATTAGGTCGTAACTATGGAGCAAATTGTAAACTTTATCTCCAGTCATTACTGAATAGATCCAATTGCCTGGAAAAACACGAAGAATTAGTAAGCCAAAAGAGTTGCTCAAGTGAATCATGCAATAAAAATGTCAACTCTTTATTAGACGCCATGAATAATGTAAAAGTCAAACTTCACTTTAATGAATTCCCTTCAAAATATACAAAAAATAAAGGAGAGTAAGTAAATTTTTTACTATTACTTAATTGAAGAAATATATGCTTTATTTTATGTATCTTATATATCAAATCCATTAATTTTTGTTGAAATTCTCATTAATTTGCTTACGAAATAGAAATATATTTTGCGCATTAATTAATTCCATATGTGAAAATTTCAATTCGATCAGTTGAATTTTTGTTGGCCTAAGAAAAGAAATTATTGATCATCATATTGAGATAAGTTACAGCTTATCCACCATAATCTGGCATTATAGATCTGAATAAAATAAAATATTTAATAATTATATTAAATAGTTAAGTTAATAACATTTGACTTATAATTCGCGTCACAATAAGTGTAATCTCATCAATTTTGAAAATTTTGAATTCTAATTAAACCTTAAATTTAACTTGTCAAAGTGTCTTTCACTCAATGTTCAAATCATTTAAATTTGAAAGATTATTGCCTATATTTTGTTTTTAATATCATTTGATTGGTATGTAGGTCAATAATTTTCTTTTTATTTCTATATCAGTCTATAAAAACAGATGACCAATTGTTTCAAAGTGTTTTGACCACGAACAACATTTGTTTGGTTTAATCTTGAAATACAGCCGACAACTGTTTAGTTTCAGGGCATTGGTACAATTCTGTTTTTGTAATCATCTAAAAGGGTATCGAAATTTCGGTTTGCATGACCAGTTCGGAAAATATTTCAATTGTATGTAAATATGTGTCGGAACTTATGTACTTTTCCCCAATTTCAGGATATTTTAATTAACTTTATTTGGTGCATTTGAATGCTCTTTTTTTTGTGCTTAAAGATATTTTTATGACTTTTATTTTTTGTTTTGTTTTGGTAGCGTAAAATTTGTTTGTTTGTTTTCATTTTTTTTTTTGTTGTTGTGCCAGAAAGCGCAATGTTTGCTTGTTGACGTCGTTGTGGGTTATTTTTAAATGGCCCGCGGATGCTGTGCGATTTTTCGGTTCACTCTCTTGCTCTATGTATAAGAATTTTCGGTTTGTTTTGCTGGCTGAGGGTATATGATTGAAATGGGGGAAGAGTAGTTCTACCAGCTATGGGGCTTCGATTTTAATTAACTTGCAATTAAAGCAAATTTATTGGCGCACTTTGATGCTCGTAAATTAGGTACTTTTCTTAAAAAAATATCGAAAGGCATGTCAATTTAGAAAAGTTACCATTCGCCCCTTTTTCTGCTAAAAATTAAAAGGCGAAATGTCGAATTTCGTGCTGTGAGGCGAATGCCTACTGCATCTTCTTCCTTTTCATTCTCTTTATTTTGAGCTACGCTTTTTTTGCCGTGTGAAGTGGGAAAATTGGCCATAAAAAACGTGTAGAGAGTTTGGTTGAAAGCTGGCAATCACCTTTAAACGCTTTTTGGTTTTTTTCCTTTCTTCTCATGGCTATGTGAAGTGGCCGCCAGACAACAGAGTGGAGAAGTCAAACAAGTCACTTAGTTCCAACAGATGCAAAAATTGCTGGCAAGGAGAAACAAGTTTACCTTTTAGTTAAAGAAGTTTACTATTTTTCGTTTTTTCACGTTTCTGAGTGTTCTATCTGAGTGTTTGGCCACCAGCCAAGCAACTGATTTAAGTCTTTAAGTTAGTTTGTGCACACGCTTATTGCACTCACTGTCGATGCATTAAAAGATTTTGTGACAGGAAGTTGCTGATAAGAAAAACGGAAAAAAAGGAAATGTGTTGAAATGGACAAAATTGAAATTCGTTCAATGTGCTCTATCTTAAGAGTTTATTAAGTTTACTCTGTCAATGGGTGAATAACTAGTAAGTTACAACAGTTAAAGATAATCAAGCTGCAAATGCAAAGTTAAAAAACTGGTTAGAAAAATCTGGGATTTAGAAATTTTTTTGGATCAATGGGAAATGAAATATTTAAGGTAGTAAAAATACTTATTTAAAGTAGTTTTAATTTAGCACTCCAGGAAACATTTAACAGGAAGTATATTAATGGTGATAAAAAGATAAGAACTTCCAAGAAAAAGATTGAGTAAACATTTCATATCAGAGTGGAAAACATTTCAAAATCACAAATAATTTCCCCTATTGCCAAAGTTCTTAGACCATATTCTGGTCGAAAGAGGAAATATACCTAAGAGAGCATACAACAGACCTAGGGAGAAGATTCCCCTAGTCTTATTAAAAATCATTTTCGAGAAAGTCGAAACAGTTGCAGTTTGATCGTTGATCGTGTCGCATGTGTTAAATTCTGGCGTAGTGAACGTATAAAATAAAAATTTCTAGAAAATAAATCTTCAGCGTGTTTCTAAAAATATCAACAAGAAAAAGAATAACAAAATAAGATAAAATCGACAAGTTAAGAAAAGGGGGACAAACAACAAAGTGAAATCGGTCGTACGTCAAGTTTAAAACTTAAGAAAGGAAAAGTAAATAAATAAAAGAAAAAAACAGGAGGCGAAAATAAATTGTGAAAATAAATCATAAATTTTTGCCAAAGCCAAAATACTTAATGGAATATTGTATACAATTTTCGGAATAATATTGAATTTTATCGGTTGCCAAATGGCAAACAATTTCAGTGATCAAAGCATTTGTCAAATTTATTTTGCCCAATTCTCAAAAACAGATCAAAGCCTTGCCAAATATTAAGCAAATCAAGCGAACAAATTGGTAAATGCAAATAAATTTTATACGAGAAAAGTTGATAATGCGTAAAACTTGAATAATTATACCTTAATGCATATTATTAACGTGTTTCTGTGCCTGTGTGTGTGTCTGTGTGAGTGTGTTTTACCCATGATTGGTTATGGCAAGGCCATTTTTAATTGAGGGCAATTCAATTCAACCAATTGCCAATGTATCTTATTTTTTGGTTTGATTTCTTTTTTTTTATGTATTGTTTATTATTGTTGCAATTTGCATTAATTAAATGAATAATTTCTGGAAAATTAACTACAGCGAAAAAATGTGGCGATGCGAAAATGTGTGCATAACACATTAATTGCTGTAAATCAAGTCTGCATGTTTTCACTTAATTTTTATTCGATTCCCATTAAAAATATACATTTATATAGAATATATATCCGTTCTATATATATATTTATATGTATGTGTGAAAATATCATTAAACAAAAGAGCTGTGAAAATCTTTAACCGAAATGTGACGTTCAACCTATAAAGCGACAGTGTATAAACATTATCCATTGGGATTTATGAAAAGACCAACCAAAAATGTATATATTTATATAGATGGATTTGTCAGAGATAATCCAAGCCAATGGAAATATAAATTAAGAATGAATTCGTATATTTCTTTATGTATGTTTTTGCTCTAGGTGATCTATTATCCAATCCAAATATTTCGATAACTTTTGAATAAACGGTTTCAATGACTTACTTTTTTCAAAACAAAAACATAAAAAAAGTTACAGTAAAAATTAAGTAATAATAATGGAATGTTCAATTTTATGACGATCGGAAATATGCGATCAATGCGATAATTTGACTTCATAATGGAGTCTGATGGTAGACAGATATCTCAGGTGTATATTGTCTTAAATTTTCTTTAATCTTAAAAATAGTTTAAAAGATAAAACAGATTGCGATATATGGGAATTAGCTTCCATAGATGACAGACAGTTTATTGCAAGTGATAAACAATGTAGAATGTAATAATTCCACAGTTAGAGGATAATAATTTTTTCTTTGCATTTTATATAGTTTACTCATTTAATCCCAAATTTATTATCTTTGCAATTCAAAACAATTTACCCTCCAATTTATATTTTTACTTAATTTGCATAATAATGCTGAACATTAAAATGCACTTATAGTTTTATTAGCTTTCCCCGTCCATTATTTGGTTCTGTTTTGAAACATTTTGCAATTTGTCCCAAAAAAAAAAAATGCTAATATATTTGCCAAATAATTTCTTAATGCAATGTATTTTCTTAATTTTCTTTATTTCTGTATATACTTTTTTTGCGTTTTTTGAGGTTTGTTGAACTTTTTGTCGTCAGATATAGATAGATATTTGTACAATATATACACATATCTTTAGCTTATTTCTAGTTCTCTAAATTTAGTTTTTGTTTTCGTTTCAGTGAGTGTGACGGAAGGGGAAAAGTGGGGGGTTAGCGTGTCAAATGTGACAGCTTTCAATGCGCATCGTTGTTTTCTGTGCTAATTATGCAAATTTTCTAGGTTTTTTTTGTTATTGTATCTTTTTTTTTGGGGGTACATGCCACAAAGGAGTGGTGGTGGGGGAGAAAATGGAGATGAAGGAGTGTGAACTCTGCCATCATTTGCATTACAAATGAGGAATGCGGTTGATGTGTCTTGGTGTGTATGATGGCGTTATGATGGGTAGCTACCATATGATTTATGACACTTTGAATGAATGCACATTGCAATGATTTTCATTTTGTGGTTTTATTACCCTGTTTACTTATAGAATAGCAAGGTATATAACTGATGCGGATTTAACCTTGATGTAAAAATCATCAAAATTTTGTGTAATAAGTGCAATTAAATTTATAGGTTATGAATGCTTGTTTATGGATACATTTTATTATTAATCCTCTTTTTGTCTCTAAAAGAAACTTAATTTTATACAAATGAATGACTCGCCAATTGACCTCGAAATTCAAATCAACCTGTGTCCATCTGTCTCTAGTCAACTCATTGAAAGCCACATCCGTCGACATCCATCAGCAAACGGAGATTGAGAAAAAGCATTTCTCAAATTGTTTTAGCCACAACCGGATGGAGGGGCAGATGAAGTTCCCAAAGTGGCTGCACTGGCGACAAAATAATCCAAATCAAATTACTTTACTTAAATTCCAATTGCATTCGTATAGTATTTCTGTCTCTCTCTCTCTCTCTCTCTCTCTCTACTTCTCTTACTTGCTCTCTCTTCTTTCTTCATTTTTATTTCTGCTTTATTTGATATTTTTATAGGTTTCTTTCTTTTCACAGCTGCCAACTGCCAGTTTTTCTAGTGATTTTCTTTCTTTTAATATCCTGTATATGAAAATTTAAGGCATACTTAACACGATGAAATTGGAATATAAATCTATTGCAGATCTAAGGTATATATACATAAGTTATTAACTAGAAGAAGATTTATTCTATATATTATTCATGTTGATATAGGTTTTATATATTGTCATTTATAAGACAATTTTTCTTCGTTTCTCTAATTTTGTTCACTTTTAAATTGAACTTCTGCTGGTTAGAGGGTATTTTTAGGTCGAATTGCATACCTTTTATTTTGTATTATTTTCTGTATTTTTTTGTTGTGTTTCTTTCTCTGTCATTTTGCTTTCGGTGACGACATTTTGTTTGGAACGACAACGCAACGTAAATTCCGTGAATAGTTTTTTTTTTTTTTTGTTGCGCTCTTTGGTTTGGTTTTTATTTTTAAGCCTTTTGTTGTTGATTTTGAATGCAATGTGCATTTTGTTTCAATTTGCATTGATGCTTTCCATTGTTGTGTTCTGTTGTATTTATTTCTGCTCTATTAGCTATTTATTTTGTTATATTTTTAAAACGTTGGCACTCTCGTTTTTAAATTCACTTTCGCTTAGCGAACATGTTAACATAGTTCAATTCACTTTGTACATGATTCTTATCCTCCCCTCACTTTTCTATTTTATTGACTATATATAGAAATTTATACTTGTTTGGGTAGGGAAGCGACTGTTAACTCAATTAGCTTCAACATGGGTGATAAATTTATGACTTCTCCTGGCCTTAAAATTTTCATGGTTGCTTAAGTGCTCGATGGAAAACTTCGGCAGCATTTTCTTTCCTTTTCATTCTTATTCTCAAAAAGGAAAAAGGTCAGCTTATGTATACTCAAGTAATGTACCTTGACATTTATACATATATATATATAATACAGAGACACACACATGTTTGCTGAAGAAGCCGGAGTAAAAAATGTAATAAATAACAAAATCATTTGAAAGAATTTTCATTCGATTTTTCGTTCTGGCATATATTTTGTTTTTCTAAGTTTTGATACTCTTACGATAAAAAGCAAAGTTAGTTATCGGAAAAATATGCAGAAAGAATCAACCAAGAAGAAAAGAAAATAAAAACAACTGAAGAAGTTTTTGATGGATAGTGTAATTGAAATGGATAAAAGTTTTCTTTTTTGGCAAGGTTCCAATATTTTCATATTTATTTTTCGATTTCTAATATATTATATATTAATAACGATTTTAAATGGCAATTTTGAAAGGCTAAATCTTTAGTGATAATTGGGCGAATTATTCTATATAGCAAAACCAATGTTTATCTTAGTGCTTGAAAGAGTATTTTCTAGTCGGTTTCTGGCTCTTGGCCTCTCAAAAAGATATTTGCTATTTCTTAAATTTACTTGTTCTATTTAGTTTGTTGTTGTGAAAAATGCTTTTAGTGTGCCAGAACGTTATGTTTATTTTCATACATACTCACGCACACACACACACACTAACCTAAACACATACACACACACACAAACAAATTCCAAGTTCCCACACATGTTCCTTCGCACTACTCTGTTGACTTTTCATGCTCGTAAAAAACAATTTAAATGCCTTTTCTTTGCTTTTCACTCGTGCTCTGTTTTCTTGTATTGCCATTTTTGCATTTGGTTTCTCTTTTATATGGCAAAATTAGCTCACTTTGCTAGAGTGAAAAGCGATGAAATCTAATTGAATTTTCATCGGTATTTTTATGATTAATCGTCATGGGAATTCTCCCGTTATAGGTTTTTGCACATAGAAAATCTTGTTTTTCGCTTGGCACATAAATTTTTCCAACAGAAACATCTTGAATGCCAATCGTTTGTTTGGCTTTTTTTTTTGCTTTCAATTTTTTTTTTTTTGTGTTTACACGAATTTGTTATTGTACTTTTATGGCCATCTAACAACTTATCAGCAATTTACCATGGAAAGTCATTTGACTGAACATAAATACATTTCCAATTGAGTGTCGGAAGTTCATTTCAAATGGAAACGATTTGACAAAGTCCAACAAGAAATGAGAGCACAAGAGGCCAAACTATAAATAAATGTCTTGCTACAGAATTGACTTCATCTAAGAAAAGAGAAGGAAAACCGGCAATGGAAATATTATTTCAGATTTCAGAAAAATGAGCAACATAATGAATTGATGGCAAGTCAATATAAAGTAGAAACGGAATTAATTCTTCAATTGAATTGATGTACCAGCCAAAAAAAGAATTGAAACTTGAGTAACTCGAATGACATTGATAACTTTCGGTTGTAGTTATATATTAATATTCGTCGGCTAAACAAATGTTTCTTAAATAAATAATTTATAAACCAATTTTAATTACCTACCAGAAAATAAATATTTATATCAAATTTATATATTAGAGTGGCAAACTCAGATCTACGGCAACTGTATATATTCATATTTATAGTTAATTTTGTTTCAATTAATACATTTTACTCAGAAAAGAAAGAGGAAAAATCTTGACGGTCTCATTCAATTTTCTTTAAATTTTATTAAAAGTGGAAATGCGAATCCATTTTTTTTTTCTTTTTGACATTTTCAACTGCTGTAACTAAAGAAAAAGTGAAAAATATGTAAATATTTGCCATGATTAAACAAATGAAAATAGTAAAAGGAAAGGCAAAGCCCAAAATAGTTTTACCTTAAAATGCTGAGAGAAACAAAATTGTTGGATAACTTTTCGTTTACTTTTATTCAAATTTTCTTTGTTTTCTTTTCTTCCTTTCTTTATGTTTCACTTTATTCACACAAACGAAACTGTTGCAACCAGATGAGAAGAATAAACAAAGTAAAATGCTAAACAATCTAACTAAATAAATTAAGCAACTAAGCACGTATTTAGAACTTGATAATATTCAAGTAAAAGTCTCAAAAGAAAATGTGACAAAGATCTAAGGGTGATGTTGAAAGTTGCCCAAGGGTGAAACGAAAATTGCAAAAACAACAATCATTGGAAAAAATATAGTTAAGAAAAGTTAAGGAAAAAGGATTGAAAGATACATTATGAAGTTTCGTTTGGCATTATTTTGGCTATTTCTGTTGACAGTTGTCAACAATTGCCAGCATTTAAGAAATACAAATGGATGTTGCCCAGGGGTAGTAGCAACGAAACAAAAATCAATCATCGAGCAACAGAGGAACAAAGGAAATGAGCTGGAAAATGCAGTGCAATTGCGTGAAACCTCAAATCAAATGGAGGTTATTGGAGATATAACAACATCGTTCCCGGATGTCCCCAATGCAGCATCTACAACAACGCTCATGGGCAAATCCATTTCGCAGCAAACAATCCGCCACGCCAAGGCCAACACTCCATCAAATTTGGAGCTAAATTTCAAACAAACTATGACCAAATTGTTAAACAGCGATGAACAGAAGTCAGAATTTAGTCCTGGAGATGGAGATGATGATAATGATAATGATGATGGTGGGATAACACAGATCACAGCCACAGAGTCGGCAACCACACATCATCCAGAACGCCGGCATGTGGTACCTGATAAACTGCAATACACCAAGGAGATTCAAATTAAACAGGGTCGTCTCATGGGTATCACACGTCGCTTTCAGGTGACCAGCGGTTTGAGAGAAGTTGATCAGTATTTAGGTTTACCCTATGCCGAGGCACCCACGGCCAGTCGACGCTTCATGCCCCCAGGTAAGTGTTAAAGCAAATATTTATTTGTTTATTAACTAATCAACTAACAGGCTTAAGGACTTAACTTTTGACTTACTCGACAATTGTTTCTATAGCAAAAAATAACTATTTTCGAATAATTTTCCTTGAGGCAACATTTTCCTAAAATTTTATTAAAAAACAAAAGTCTCAGCAACGTTTGTCTTTAAACGTAACAATTATAAAAAATTGCTTTAAAAGCAATCTCTTTTTACATAAGTCAATGAAAGAAAGCTCTGGCAGACAAGAGACAGACTTTGGCCACAATTTTCACCCACACAGAAATGATTAGTCTTTAAACTTTGTATACGTACCCTGTTTTTAAGCCATCATTTACATATATGCCTCAAATATGATAGGGAATTGCTACTTTGTGCCAGCAAACAACCCAAAACCGCAAAACCAAAACTAGCCCCAGCCACAAAACGGAGTCAGAGCAGTCAAGCTATGTTTTACTCCCAACCCCAGACACACACACACACACACATTAGCCCAAATGGACACTCAATGTGAACGTAGCAATTAAAGCTATTATTGTTTGCAACCTGGTTTATAGGAGCTGGCATTAGGCTTTCAAAATTTGTCATGTGAGTATGCCCCAAATTGTGGACATTAATACTGTTCTCTGTGAATTATAATTTGTGATATTTTGCCAAAAATTCTCTCTCCGATTCTTTACTGAAAAATGTTTTCATGCAAATTAGAATGGGCAAAAATATGAAAGATTATGTTCAATGGCTAAAAGGATTTTCAATAGGACTTATCAGAGTGTAAACTTCTTCATATACAATAAAATGTTGGTTATAATTGAGTTTTCATGAATTGTCATTTATTATGGAATTATTTGAGTAAAAGTACTTAAATCAGGTCACAAGTTTCTGCTTAGAAACTGAATAATTGCTATCTAATAACCTGCATGCAATTTATTTGAGAATGTAAGAATAAGTTATGCGTACATAAATCAAATTGAAACACTCAATTTCTGTAGCATGACAAAAAATATGCAACATTTACACTTTGACACATATTGTCTTTGTATTTGTGTGTGTGGATGGGTGAAAAGAATACAGAAAAAAAAAAGAAATTCATTTCGCCAGCGTTATGAACCCCATAAAAAAAGGGAAAGAAAGAAAGGAAAGGAAAGAAACAACCTTGCCGCATATACAAACCCATATTGAGGGTGAACAAATATTCGCGATTGCCAGTTGGCAGCTTTATTTGCATTTTGTTATTAATAATTTTCGCAACAGGCTGAAAAGGAAGCGCCTCGCATATACATATATATATATATATATATCTGTATGTGGATATATATAAATAAACCGGCGGGAACAGGACAAAGGAGAAACGATACAGAGAGCACAAATAGAAAACATACAACAATTTTTGGAGTGCTGTCGAAAACTTGGTGAATTTTGTTTGTTTGTTTCCTTTAGCACAAGATGAATCTGTCGCACACACACACACACACACACTCACATACACATAGATAGAAATACAGGACATATACGCACGTATAGGGCCACACTGTGTTTGCATATGAGTTTCCTTTCGTAACATTACGTATACGCAATGTACGCGTATTTGCATTGGCTTATATTTGCTTGACAGATTTGAAGGCTTCGTTATAGTGAATGCAGCACTATCATTGCCCAAAAGCAAACAACTTCCGTTGACAAATATGTCGTCTGACTCTCTCTCACTCTCTTCTATGAAAAACTACATCTATTGTCATTGTTGTTGTTGCAAGTGTTGTGCTGTTGTTATTGTTGCTGGTCGTTTGCCACTCAAGTGCTCAATAAACGCAACGCGAACTTTATACAAACTGAAAACACAAATCGTCGTTGCAAACACTTGCGCCTCCGGCCACTGGTTACGATCCAGCCACGCTTGGTAATTTATTATCGTTATGCACGATGCATAGCGAATCCTTGTTATGTCCCCCTACCCCACCCTCCCTTCCTCCCTCTTTCCATATGTAGAATAAGAAAGAATAATGTTTACATCAGTAGGAGAAGACAAATAAAAAAGCATAAAGATTTGACTAATTTTGAAATCTAATATTAACTTGAGATTTGTTAGAGGATTATCCCCATTCTAAAGCTATAATAATGTGCATATTTAGCTAAATAATCCAAATTATTCAGGACATTGTGAATATTTAACTTAATATGCCTAAGCCATTATTAGTCACCCTACAAATATTTACATATTTGATCCAAATGCAAAGCATTTCCCTCACTTGGCCTGCAATTCAATATTTGTCAGTTTGGCCAGAACCGCAAAAGCAAGCTTAAATCGTAACAATGCGGTGTTTGAGGGCGTTGTAAGCAATTTTGTAAGCCAATCCTTGATGATTTGTACTTGGAATAACCACAACGCTTTGGATTTTGAGATATACATCGAAATGAAATGTGTGTTTGTGTTCTCAGTGTGTGTGTGTGTGTGTGTGTGTGTGTCGGTGTTTCATTGTAGTTGTACATTTGAACATCTGCCGTTGTCTGAAACCAGTAAAACCAGAACCAGAATCAGAACTAACTTGACCAAGAATCGTGGTTGCGATTTGGCAAACAATACTCCGCATATACAAGCCTGGTTTGACGTTAACTGCTAACCGCAGTCAACTTGGCCAACAAGAGCAGAGCACCGAGAGTATACAGGATGTGCGGGCTTGTGCAGGATATGCGAGAAGTAAGGGTGTGAAATTCAAGTGTGACTGTGTGTCTGCTTGTTTACGGCACTTTCAAGTGCCCGATGACCGTGTTACATAAATACGAAATTGACTTTTTACCCAAGCGCTTCCAAACCAATCGAATGGCGTTTTTCCCACACACACACACACTCACGAACACACACACACATGAATTGCATGTCGAGGGAAAACTAGAAAAACATTTGGGCATGTAGATGATAACTGTCACAGTTTTGTGGACTATTTCACATTGGACTATGGATTGCAGAGCAATTGTAGTAGGAAAAAATTTTCAATTTAAAAATCTTTTTTCTAAAAATGCAAAAAATTGATTTGTCGTAAAAAATTATATCAATAAGAGATTGTATATAAGAATTTTTACCAGTTATCCAGAAGGGGCACTGTGGCAAACAGAAATATACAAAGTTTAAATAACTAACAATCAATATTTGTTGTATAATAAAAAAGTGCGCATTTTTTCTTAATGAATTTCTATTTCTAACAATTTAACCCATTGTGTATTTCCTACTATTTTTATTTTCTTTTTTTTTTTTTTTGCATAAAAGTTGAAGTGTTTCCCCTTTTTGGTTAATCTAACTTTTGTAGTTGGCGCTGCTGCTGCTGCACTTTTTCATCTTTTCATTTTGTACAACTTGCCCTGCCATTTGTGCTCCTTTTTTGTTTTTTTTTTTTCTTTGCAGGTGCTCCATTGCCATGGCAGGGACTGAAGATAGCGCGTCACTTGCCGCCAGTTTGTCCACAAAGGCTACCGGATATCTCACCGCAAGGTAGTGGGAATATGTCACGGGGTCGTTACAGGTATTTGAGTCGTTTGATGCCCTACTTGAGAACAGAAAGTGAGGACTGTTTGTATTTGAATTTGTATGTTCCACATGAGGGTGAGTCTATAACGAAATCAAAGCAATTAAAAATTGCATATATATCTATATATAATCTATCGAATTTTTTAATATAGAGTCACTTGCTGCTCCAAAGTTACACGCTGTATTGGTTTATTTACATGGCGAATCATTTGAATGGAATAGTGGAAATGCTTATGATGGTTCTGTTCTGGCCAGCTATGGAGAGGTTATTGTGGTCACTGTTAATTACCGTTTGGGTGTTTTGGGTATGTGGTATATATGCACTTATCACCTACTTTTCAACTGAATTCGGTTTCGTTTTGTAGGTTTTCTTCGTCCCAGCATCGATGCCCACAACATTGCCAATTATGCACTACTTGATCAGATTGCTGCATTGCATTGGATTAAGGAGAATATTGGGTCATTCGGAGGTGATAGTTCACGTGTTACGCTAATGGGACATAGCACGGGGGCGGCTTGTGTCAATTATCTAATGGTATCGCCAGTGGCATCAGGTAACAATTCGAAGCAATTATAACACCGGCATAATTCGATGAGTATATATCCATTGTGGTTAGGTTTATTTCATCGAGCTATACTAATGTCCGGGTCAGCGATGTCCGATTGGGCAGCCAGCAATCAATCGCTGCAATTGACCATGCAAATTGCCCACAACCTAGACTGTCCATTGGATGACCATGTTGAGGATGATGCTTTACTAGAATGCTTGCGTCAGCGTCGGTAAGTGAGCGTGAATTTATTGAATTATTTGTTGGCTGTGTGTGTGTGTGTGTGTGTGTGTGTGTGTGTGTGTGTGTGTGTGTGTGTGTGGGATGGATGCCATTATAACTGCTATAATTCCATGCTAATGCCATTTGGTATGTCAGCCATGCATTTTGAGTCAACTTCATTTACTCTGACAACCCTCTAGCAGTCGATGCCGGCCTTTGTGCCCATTGCCTAATGATTCGATAAATTTACGATAAATTTTGTTGGTTCGCGATGGCAATGGGCCGTAAAGAGGCATGGCTCCATTTTCATTTTCTATGCCTCCCTTTAGCTCTTGGGGACCCAAACTAATCATGCGTGGTGTCCGTTGTCCCTACTTTGGCATTTTGCACTTGAGGCAAAGGGCATGAGTATTTGCCTGCAGATTAATTGTAATCTCCTGTGTCCTCTTTGAACACCTTTTGCAAAGGACGTGAGAAATGTCCCAAGTTAATTGCTTTTCAATTAATCACTTACTTTTAGTGAAGGGCCCTCTTATACAAGTTGTTTCATGAAGCGTAAATTTAAAGAATTTCCACGTATTAAGGTCATAGAGATCCACAAAGGTAATCCAAAAGCAGCAGCATTTATATACCCATTCAGTTGCCCGACTAATTAGAGACAAATCAATCTTTCTCAGAAAAGCTTTGGCTCATTAAAGAACATATTGAAATTCCTTTTTTCAATTGAAGCGATGAAAAATACAAACATATAGCAAATATACCAACCAACTTCTGTTTATCTATTGCTATAAAATAAATTTATTTAGCTTTTAAAAATTTTAGTTTCTTCCGTTTTATCTATTGTTTACGAACATCTTGTATGATAAGAATCAAATTTAAAGGGTGACAAAAATAATTGAAAAGTCGAAGCTATTAATCATTTTTATTTTAATCAATTTTGAAGAGTCAACTCATTTTTTTTTAAACTAAAAACTGAACAAAAAACAGGAGAAAGGACAATTTTTTTTTATGTTAAAGTTTTTACCATGTAATTCGATGGCTTTCTATCAGGCTTTTTTATATGCATTATTTAAGCCCGTCACAAAAATTTGGGATTACTCTAATTGATTAATTTTTGAAAAGAAAATCGCGAAAATCCTAATGGATATTAAAATAACTGATTTCAATTAAAATCAAATAGTTGTGTACTTTAAGCCCATTAGAGTGAACAAATTTAAACCATTTGCATATGCCCTGAGTATATATATGTATATGTATGTATATGTATATATTTATGTTTATATGTCTGTGTATGTGTGCGTTTAAAGTGAGGAAGTGCACTTCATTTATATGCGCAGAGGAAGGAGCAAAGAAAACTAAAAAACAATTTGCATACAAAATGAAATAAAAGCGCATAAAACTAAATATGTAAAACTAAATCAACAGCGGCACAATAATAGTAATTATGTTAATTATGCCAAGCACATACTTACATATACATACATAGACATTCTCTCTCCTCTAGATAAACATGTAGATGCAACAGCGTATCTATGTATGTGTGGGTGGGTGTGTGTGTGTCTTTCTGTGTGTGTGTGTCTGTGTGTTCGGATACTTAAAAACTTTCCGCTTGCCTGTTACAAATTGACACAGAAACTTGGCAACTGTTGGATGGGTTCGTGTCGCTACACCAAGAACTCTTCGTTGACAAAATTTTCAGTGAAATGAACGAGAAATCCAAAATGGAAGGCTAATCTATGGCATAATGAATCGTTTATACTCTTTAAATGTCTAACATTTACATTAGTATTCAAGCTACACACTGTAGTCAATAATTATTAAAATTAATTGATTTCTTTCTAAATTATAATTTATATTAATATAATAAATAATTTATATTAATATAAAGGTCCTAAGACACAGCATCTTGAACTTAATTTCTTCTTTATTATACTAAATTTGTATATACTACAAATAAAATATGTTGAAATATTTTATTCATAATTTTTAATAAGTTCAAAAATTGGGATATCAATTACTTATAAAATAAAAATTGCCTACAGTATAAATTACAATTAAAGTTCTGCTAAAATGTGAGCAAGAGATTTGTTAACGAATTTTAAGATCTGATAATTCTTGAATATCGGAATATACTCCATTAAAAAGGAAGAGCAATATAATGTGTTAATGAATGAGAAATGCTTTAGTGTGGGCAGAGAGAGTTTCAGTCTCATGTGGCTGCTTAAATAACTGAGCTAACAAATGAATGAATGACTGAGAGGGTGGGTGAGTGAGTAAGTGAAGGAACGAATGAGTGACTCAGTGAACTACACTTTCCGACTGCAAGGGAGTGTTAAATGAATGCAATGAATTATGTATGAATTACTGAGCAAATGTAAGCATAGTTTTACCCACAAAGGAACGCAAGCACACATACAAACAAACATTCATATACTACACTAACACATACACGGGCACACACACACACATAGGTAAGACAAACAGGTAACAACTACTTGAGCAAACAAGTTAGCCACAACCTTTGTACGTATACGAATATACGAATACTAATATATGTACGAGTATATAAGGAAAACTTTTACAAATACACACACACACACACACACACACAGATATACAGGCAAATTTTCTTTGGGCTGACGGTGGTCTCTTTTGTCTTTTGGGCTTAAACAGTTTAAATATTTAATATGACTCTCTCCCACTTTCCCTTACTTATTCTATATAGCTGTCTCATTCATTCTATGTGTTTCCCTGTCTATGTTAATTTATTCAAATTATTTATCCATTTTCTTTGCCTAATGTGTTTGCCCTAGAAAAACAACAACTTTTGTGATCTTTATTTGCCATCATGTTCGAAGGTTTTGACAAATATTTGCTTTAATTATTGACATTTTTGCTCTGCCATTTTCCGATTGCCCATTTAGGCATTGAATTTTATATATGTATGTATATATGTATATATGCATATATGTAAATGTATGTAGTTACATGTGTCTATATTTGAATTTAGCCTTTTGTTTATTTATTTATTAAAACTGTATTGTATTTTGATTTCGGCAAATATTTAGTTTACTTGATTGCCAAGTGGAAATTTTTGAATAATTTATACAATTTACAAGAAAAACTTGAATGAACACTTCTCGGTAACAATAAAACTCAATTAATATCATTTAAATCAGACTTAAATCTACTTAAGTTGAACAGATTTTGATTAAACAAAAGTTTGTATTTTTCGCATTTATTCAAAACATTGTTGCAAGCGTAAAATATATTTATATTCCATAAGATAAAAGAAAACCAAGAGATTTGCCAACAATGTAAAGTAATCTGCTTACAGAAGTATAAGTAACAAACTATATCAAGTATACGCCCGAGTAATCTCAAGATAGAGGCTTTGTTTGCCATTGCATTCTTTGTATATAAACTTGCAGTTGAATTATACAAAAATAAAAAATAAAGTGGCGAAAGCATATTAAAAATTCATTAAATAGAAAGTCTCGCCTGAGTGAAATAAGGCCAGAACTAAAGAAGGAGAAATGTTTGCTAGGATTCAACTTATATATATATGTACTTATATATACATATATATATATATAGGACAACTAGTTCAAGTAGCTACAACATGCAAGCCATAAGGATATCATCAATCTTCGTTTCTGCCACACACACTGAAACACATATACATACATCTAACACAAACACTGACAAATTGTGCATTCTGCATATGTGTGTGTGTGTGTGTACTTTGTTTCTCTGCCACAACATATATAGTTAGGTTCTATGGTAGCAATCTTAGCTCACATATTGTATACCTAACGAGTTAATCGCAGTTGCAGCTCAACTTGTGACAGTTTTCCACGAGCCAGCTAGCTAATAAGACACAACAAAACTCTTCTACCATATGAAAATCATAAATCACCAGCTATTCTATATCCCATATCCTCGTCTATACTCATCCTTATGCCATCAAATGGAGGACAACTTTTCTACCCTTTGGCTTATAACTTTCTCCACACAGTTTTCTCCTTGACTGGTTGAGAGAGAGAGCGAAAGAGAGAGCAAAACAAAAGCCAGAAAGTAGCTCGACCGGAGGTGTCTAAAGGATATTGTCGAAGACTGTTTTTGGGGTAAGAAGGGTAATAAACTTTTGGCCGTGTGTCGATTGCCACTACCGTAGCGACAATCTGACCACAAGAATTGGAACATGTGCTGTTGCCTGCAATTGACAATCCTTGTGTTGCCTTGTGGTTGACGGAGTCTTAAAGTGCTGTTCGTGGCTTGGACTTGGGTTTGGGTTTGGGTTCGGGTTCGGGTTTGGGTTTCAGTTTTTGGTTATGGATGTGGGTTTCTGTTATCGATCGAATTGCTGCATTTGGTATGCAGCTTAAGTGGATTACGATAATATGCTTCTAAATGTGGATTTTCAAAGGTGTTAAGTGAATTAATACACAAATTGAATGCTGCAATGCAATTCAATATGTAAGGCATTTGAAATATTTCTGGTTTTGGCTGTCAATAATGAAATATTGTCATTTAAGTCTATTTCTCTCGTTCTCTATCTCTACCTTTCTGTTTTATTCTCCTCTCGAATCTATTTAGAAAATGGTATTGGTTAAATGCTAAATTCAGCTTCAATTTTATTCACTTATTTCACATTTTGGGTTTGTCTGCATTCACCAGATAAAAACTTGCCAAATACAAACTTTCTTTACGTTTCACTTTACCGTTTTTTATTCTTTAAGTTTTTTTTTTCTTAATTTGTGCCAATTTCTGTGCATTCGACACTTCAGTTGATGCTTTTTGGTATTGGGATTTTTATGCAAACTATGCCAGAAATTGCACCCAATACAACCATTTGCCAACGCAATTTTTGTATCAATATGAGAGGAAGAGGGCAGAGAGTAGATGAGGCAGGGTACCCATGTGTAAGGCAGTAAAAAGAGCTGTATAGCACAAATATTGCAGACACTGTGTTCAGTGCTCACTGTTCAGTGTACAGCGTTCAAATTGAAATGCTTGTTCAAGGCAACACCCCAGACCAATCGAAGCAAGAGCAAAAGGTTCACCAAACTTACTTATATCTGTGTTGATTGTATTTCATACAAACGTAACAATTTTTATCTTATGATGCTGGTAAGAGGGTGTGGTAGGGTGGGGGGAAGCTTAAATCGGGGATATTTGTTGGGGCATGAGGTGTGCTTATTTGTTTGCATTGGCTTCATGCAAAAATATATGAATCCAACTCCAGTTTCGGATGCCTGTTTGGAATATTTCTCGATTTAAATGGTGTTGTCTTGTGGTTCCCTTTATGCATATGAAAATGGAAAAAAAATATTTTGTAAATGCTATCGGCATTATATTCTGGACAACAGTTGTACAGTTGATTTCTCATTTTTTCTTTGAACTCTGTTTTCATGTTTATCAATGTGTGCTGCCAATTGCCATTGATAAGTATATGGAAAATTTATTTCAAAGGATTTCTTTATGAATAAAACCAAGTGCAGCTTAAATTGGCAATAATAAAGATATAAAAATCAATAGTGGCATATATACAAAGATAATGACCGTAAAGTCGCTTCTCGCTTTTGATTTTGCTTGCCAAGTTTCGTTTTCTGATAATTTATTTACAGGTTAGAAATATTTTTTAGGGGAATAAATAAATCTTTTTGTTTGCAAAGAAAACTATAGCAGAAAGAAATCATTACCAATAAAGAATCAAAATTAAAAAACTGTTGAGAAATGAAATGCCAAAACTTTGTCTGTTTAAATAATAATCAAACCTGTTATTAAATTCACTCAGAATTTTTGGACTAATTCGAGTGATACATTTGATAACCTTGTGTAAGTCAATTTCTTATCAAATATAATGATCTAGTTTTTATGGTTATTAATTTTAAAAGAAAAAAAAAAACATCTGTTAACGCATTCTATTTGCTCCTTCCCATTTGTGTTGAGGCCCATATGTGTATCTGGTTGTTTGTATCTTTATGTGGGGCACGTGCAACTGGGCCCAAAAGTCCAGCAACAAATCACACATAAAATTTATTAGAAATTTCAAATCAAAGTGAAAAGTTGCCGCTGTCAGTTAGAGGCGAAGCTCCATTACAACGTCCCTCACCGTATACGGGATACATTCATTTAAGTTATATGACCTTTTTTACGCCTTCTTTTTTTTTCCTTTACATCCTTCTGATGCTCAATGCCTTTCTATTACTCTTTACAGCTACCAGGATATCTTGCACATACCAACAACTCTGCCACAATTTTCAACATCATTGGGTCCAATTGTCGATGGACATGTAATACCAAATCAACCGTACAAGGTCATGGGCCAATATACGGAACATTTCAGCCGGTTTGTTAAGCAATTGCTGCCCATTTAATACCATTGCCATTTGCTTTTGATATTTGTTTTTGCCCATCTGCCGTTGCCATCCCTTCAATTTTTGTTCTTATTTTTTTTTTTTGTATTTTGGGACCTGCCAAACATTACTCTTTGACGTAGACTCTGAACGATTTGCAGGACTATTTATTGTGCTTTAGTTGATTAGACGTCTGGTATTTTGGGGTTTGTGTCCTTATTGTTGTCCTCAGGTAACATCAAATCACTTGTGAAATCATATCATTGTATGACTTCAACACCATTAAACACACCATTTTGGTCATCGTGTTCATCGGTTTAGTTATCATCAAGCAAATTACATTTCCAAATGTCACTTGTTGGACATTCCGCATAGTATGCGATAAATGGGTTCAATTGCGGTCACATTGAAGGTCATTTCAGAGGTGCCAAATTTTATAAATAAAAAGTGAATGAAGTGAATGCCCAATGCAATAAATTATATGCCCACGAACAGTTTCGGTTGAATAAAAACCTTTTGAATGTTCAAAATTATGATGACAAAAATAAAAAAAAAGGAGGAAAAAACCCAAATGGTCAAATATTTCAATATGGAAAAACCTTTTCGTGAGACAATTCCGTATACCAAATTATTGATGTTAAGCCCACATAAAATACAAAAAAAAAACGAAAAGAGAAGAGAAAATGCTTCAAAGCAAACACAATTTGGTCTCTAATAAATAAATGGAATCCATCAATCAA
The DNA here is from genome assembly GCA_037075365.1 of Drosophila emarginata. Lineage (NCBI taxonomy): Eukaryota > Metazoa > Arthropoda > Insecta > Diptera > Drosophilidae > Drosophila > Drosophila emarginata. The sequence goes on along the minus strand of JBAMCD010000221.1, from coordinate 15,978,964 downwards.
TCAATGAATCAATACATCCATTGGGCAACAAGTATAAAAGAGAGACCTGTGCTATTCTGAGCTTCATTTTTGGTCCATGTTCTATCGAATACCATGGAAGGTTAAGAGTCACGTAGCCGCAGTTGCCATTCAGAGTCAACATAACACGGTATAATCTAATAAAATGCGTGATTAATTTGATTTTAATTGTTATCCTTTTGGCAAGCTAAACGTGTTATCGAGCCAACAAGATGGGGAAAAATAGAATAATAGCTGACAGGAAGAGCCATTAATTACGGACAAACAGACAGTAGTATGGTGAGAAAGGAAGGCAAACAGAAAGTAGGTAAAAAAAAAGGGGGAAGAGTCATCATTGAAGCTACCGTAATATAAAACTCGATAAAGCAAATGAAAGCACGTTTCACACGATTGAAGTTGTTGCCTCAGGCATTGATATAGGGATGAACACCCACGCTTATGGAATGGAATCGAGTTTCGTTTTTAATCACTTTTATCAAAAGCCGACCATAGATTAAAGAGAATTGATGCAAACTCTTTGCCAATCTATATATTCAGTTATTGTTCCCCCTGCGGCATGTCTTCTCAATCTAACAAGTTTTATATTTAGATTTATATATAGATACATTTATCGACAAGTTTACCCATACCGCAATACTGACTCTATATAACTTTTAATATGCACGGCAGGAGATGAGGTTACCGCGCAACAGGACACTAACTTGAACAGCAGAAAAGGACCAAGATGGTTGGTTTGCCTTTTTCACTTTTAATAGTTGCACGGGCAACCAGCCCATTTATCAGGCGGCATAACAAGTTATGCCACAAGAAAAATTTTCTTTTTATTATTTTTTATTACTTTTTAGAAAGGTATTCCACGGACATCCACTGGGAGAACTAACTTGAAGTATGTCCAGTTTAAAGTTTCAATTTCAAATTGCATTAAATTGTTGTAACTTTTCAAGTTTTTCTCAGTGTCGAGACACAAATGGCCTTAATCTAGGGAACTAATTCTCTACTTTACTATTACTTTCTCCCTTTTTACATCACCTTTTCTCTCTCTCTCTCTCTCTCTCTCTATCTCTATCTCTATTGCACTCTCATTGTCATATGTCGGTAACTAACGCTCATTTCCCTTTTCTTTTATCCCAAACAGTTATGATTTATTATTCGGCATCACGGAGTCAGAATCCTATCATACATTGGCCGCATTAGCACTCGAGGAAGGATTACGTGAAAATGAACGCGATAATTTATTACGCTTCTATATGCAGAGTCGCTTTGATGTACGTCCCGATTTGGCATTGGCTGCCACGCTAAAGAAGTAAGTGAAATTTATGTTCTCCTTTATGAGATGATAGTCTGAATGGAAAATCTGCTGTCCATAGTAGTCCTGTAATATTCATGGAAGGCTGGGTGGCCATTGTGGCAGAGAGTCATACTCGTAACTTGGTTGCATTTAACACTCTCTGCAAATCGTATGAATGTATGTACATATGTATCATCTATATATGTAGATGAATGGACGAATGGATGGATGGATGTGTGTATGTTTGTTAATACATAACCATATCGTTCATCTCAATTAGAATTGTTTATGTGCGGCAATTTGTTTGCTAAGTGCCGCGGATTAGCGACGGCTTCCTCAAACTCCTCCTGGTCCTCCTACTGGGCAATTTTAGATTGGCGTTGACGTCACTAAAACGATTTGCTACTCAAATTGAAATTTATTCATGTTATAAATAGTTTCGCAAAGCAAAGCTTTAAATCCAACCCAAAAAAAATAGAAAGAAAAATAACAAAATGCAGAAGGCATTATAAACGAAAGTCTGGATTTGAAAAATAAATAAAAATGACTAGTGCAAATTGGTTAATATAAAAACAGTAAAGATTTATGCTAGACATTATAATGGATCGATTTCTGTTGGTATATATTTAAAGGCATAAAAATGTTAACTAGCTTACTTAATATCTGACTTATGTCCGATTGTAGACATTTTAAACAATCTTTAAATGTTTTTTGCAATTCAGAGGTTTGATAAGAATTGTTTCCCTTTCATTTGTATACAAAATCTGCTCTCTCAATAGTTTCCAAATTGTGCATATAAATCATTAGAGTTGCAATAATTACCAAAAATAAAAGCAATGGGTACAGAGTCTATATATCACATATATTAGAAATTATTTTGTACCTTCTTTAAACTTCCATAAATAATAATAAATGACTATCAAATGGCTTAAAACTCTGGCAAATGCCCTCTGATGTCGAGAGCTGGTTAGTTATTACTGCATCTACCAGCGGAGGACTGTTGACATTCCCTCGAGTAGGAGCTCTGGGTCCAGGTTCGTGACCAGGTTTAAGTCATATACACAATAAGCAACAACAACAATCGCCACACACACACACATTCCATATACAAACAGAATCCCCCATTCATTATTCCGTTCATTTCATTTCAACAAAACAATGCCAGTGACTATCTCATTTTCAGCAGTTGCTGAAGCAAACAGGCCAAGTAAATTTAAGTTCTCTTCTTCTCTTTTCCTCACATGAAAGTTTTGTGTGCAATAAATAAATTGCACAATACACAGGCGTCCCACTGCCCCACAGTTCCCACAAACTTCCTGGCTTCCATTTTCTTTTTTTTTCCAACACATCCAATGTCAACGTTTCTTTTTCTAAACTGAATTCTCTAGCCGTGAGTTGTGAATGTGTTTGTGTTTGTGTGTGTATGTGGGACAAGAGAATTGCATTCCGAACATGGCATAAGAGATGGTGATGCAGGAAGAGAAGGACCCAGGCACACAGAAACATACTATAAAGTTATTTTGCACAAAAGAGCGCAATTGTTTCTAAAGACGCACGGCAAGGATTATAAACGGAATGTCCGAGCAAAAGTGCAGCATTCAGCCAGTGCAGAAGCAGAAGCATGTATACCCTGAAACTAGAAGGCTATTTCATACAACAAAGCTTTAAATTTAAACTTTAAATTTCCCACTTTCCATTAATTTAAATTATATTTTTTTGGCTCAACGATAAATTCTGCGTAACAATGTTATTATTTTGGAAAATTAGTTTACTTACCCAATTTGATTAAAAATTTTCAACATCTTTCCAAAAATTGCAAAGCAAAAATAAATGGTGCAAAATGAGATAGGGAAAAATTTGGAACTAGGCTGCAGGCATTGGTAGTCCCTTGCAGCGGATAACAGCAATAACACCCGCAACAGCATGAGAACTAAAAAAAAAAGAAAAAAAAAAGGGAAAAGGATAACACAAGCAGACAAACAAACAAACTGACAAACAAACGATTGAAAAGGAAGTTCACACAATCAACAACAGATGCGCTTTTTCACACACGAGAATAACTGAACATGAAAACTCTCCAGGGAAATTGTTTTGTATGACGTTTGCTGGCCCTTCAGTTGAGGCTTTGCTTGCAGCAGAACACTCTCTCCCATTTGTATGTATTCCCGGCGATCCCTCAACATCTGCCACTGATGTTCCATCCCCTTGGCAATGCTTTGTTGTTCGTCATTGAATTAAATGGCAGTCAAAAAAAAAAAAAAAAAAAAGACGGACATAAACACCAAGTACCAACACATGCACATACATTTTGTTATTCTGTATCCAATTGTCCCACTCTCAACTTGACGAACTGACTGACTGGAAAATCTTGGACACATCCAAATCCAGAGGATTCAATTCTATTCAGTTGGAAAGAACTTGCAGTTGTCTGACTATTATCGCCACGAATATCAATAGAAGTTGCCAGAGATGGAAAAGTGGACAATTGTGTGGTTGCCATTGATATTTATACAAACATGTATATATGTATACGTATGTACGTATATATATACATACATATGTAGGTACAATCAATTGAGTTATTGCTTGCGGTTTTGTTGAATATGTATAAAATATTGAGTTAATTTTGCCGACACTTTGTATCAATAGTTTGGTGTGGGTTGTCTGACATCTGGTTGAAAAGATTATTAACAGTGTAATAATAATAAATATTTTACATTACAAAAACATCAATTTAATTTCAAAAATATTGTTAATGAATGTCTGAACTGTATTTTTATTATGCCAATTATGTAAAACTTTAACTGCGTACACAATCATTCACACTCTGATAGAGTTTAATAATATAATTATGAATTATTCAGATTTATATCTGTGAAAAAGCATTTCCATGATTTTTGATAAAAGTGAAAAAAACTGACGTAGTTTTCCTCTGGTTCAGTAATATAATTATATTGAAAATTTAATTGATTGGCAGCTTTTCTTACATTACCCTGATTCACTTTATCTTTCCTCATTTTTGTTATTTCATAATAATTATTGCGAGCAAGAAACTACATATAGAAATTTCTAATAATAAAACTCTATAAAGCGACCAACATGTCGTATGCGTGATATTATATTTATAAGTTTTCAAAAAATAAAAAGCATTAATCGAATGATTCTTATATTTATAATTTCACTCTCTGATACATTTACATTGCTTAATTAATAATATTTAGGTGCAGGCATTCAAAATTGCAATCAGTTAAAAGGAGTTCCACATCTTTGTTAAGACGCAGATTACTTGTGGTGAATTGTTATGGTTGCACTACTCTTGAATTGGTTGCACTTGTAAATCTACTTAAAGGATGGTTCAGAATTTCTTGAAAGAATCGTTCGGCTAGTTGCACACACAATGAAAATTGCTCAAGTGATGTTTCCTTCCATCTACCTTAAAAGGCATTGAAACTTGGAGTGTTGCTTCTGCTGTTGCTGCTGCTGCTCGCTTAATCCCTTCTGCCCAGTGAACCAATGTGGCCTGAAGTACATACCAACACTCTTATGTACAAGATACAGATACCAGCACTAAATAATTGCCTTTCAGTTGCCAGCTTCTTCACCACTTGCCACGACGTCTCTTGCCTCTTGCTTTTCCACCCACAAATTTGCTGGGCTTGTAGACAATTTCGTTGTGGCCATAAATCTAAGTTGGCATCGCAAATGTGTGTCAGCTTTACGTTTAAAAAGAAGACAGAATGCTACGGTAATGCCAAAATGGCCAATTTCATGGCTAGTGTAAATCAAACACACCTGCAATTAGACGCTGGACAAGGCGAACGACATGCTACATCTAGCCATCTCTATTCAGTGCCAGGAATCACCTTACCGACCTACCAACCTGCATACAATTGACCTCCACCACCCACTAACAGAAAAAAAAAAAAACAATTTTAGGCAATTTACCGGCAAATCATTAACATGCACAACTGGGCGTGGTCACCACCCAAATTTCCCAAGCCTTTGTCTTATTACCAGTTGTTGTTTGTGCAATTTTTGATGTTACCTAGTGTTTGTTTCCCCATAAAGGACCAACATCCTGCCGCCTAGCCACCTGACTACCACGCCCAATAGCACCAAAATTGTATCTGTAACTGTTTTTGGCCAACCATTAAATGCAGCCCCCCCACTCCCTCTTTGTAAAACACGTTACGAGCATGCTAAAAAGGGGTCGCAAATGGGTCTCAACTTCACTACTCTCCCTTTTTGCTCTCTCCATTGCTGGTAGTATGCATATCCGACCCATCATACACCCTCTCCTAATCCCCATCCCACTTCATGTGCTCTTGCCAGAGTTGGTAGCTGCCTGCCATAAAGCAAAAGTGTTGAAAGTGGCGCAGTGCCTAAAAAGTTAAAACGTTCCCTCTTAAAAAACTTGCGACAAAGCGGTAGATAAAATGCCAAACTATGCAGGATGAGACAAAAAAAAAAAGAAAACTGAGAAAAATATCGAAAAAAAATGTCAAGGAATAAGTAACGCATTTAAGGGTCCTTGAGCCCAAATGAAATTTGGGATAAAGTTGTGCAGGAAAATATCTTTTGAGCTTTAAGTGGGCGGGCAAACGCGAAAACTTGAAGGGGAAATTATGCGAGAAATGAAAAAGATACTTAGAAAGCAAATAGTTCTTGATGTGTAAGTAATAAATATTTATAAGTAATCTGATTACGCAACATACAGCGAAAATAATAACCAATTAATGCGATATTTTATATGGAAAGAATATGATATATTATGCTTAAAGTTGGTGAAAGTTCTGTACAAGAAAATATTTAATATGAAAATGATAAGTAATTAATTAGAATTAATAATATTGATAACAATTAAAAATAATTACATTTTATCCCCAAACATGAAATAGAATATTTCTATATAAAGAAAAGGTTTTATTAAATTATTTTTATTAAGTACTTGAAAAGGTTTTCTCTAAAATGGGAGCAACTAATGATCAATGGGAAAGAAAGATCTATCATCTGGTTATGATTATTCCTCTTAACCAGATCAAGCTATATAGACTTAGTACTAATCAAATTAATAAATTAAACTAATTGAATCTGTCAATGTTCTATGTTATTTTCATTTTAAACTTACAACAATTTTATTGGTATAAATGCTTGTTGCTTTTAACTCTGTCGATTTAAACAATTGTTGAATACTTATTATTTTCATAATCCTCAGCTTATCTGTTCAAGACGCATGACAACGCCCATTTCATTACCAACTAGAAAACGGGAGATGGGGGAAACAAACACCAATAAGGGGATGACCCGACTCAAAGTGTCGTTGACAGGTTTAAATTGTCATTTTAATTTCAGTAATTTATAAACCGCAAATGCGGAGCGCGCTCTTTAATTACCCTGGTTGGCCAGAGACGATCTTTTGCTTTAATACCACAAAAACGTGAAAGCCACAGCAGACACATAGATAACAAGTTAAGGACGAGTTGTGGAACAGGAGCAGGGTCAGGGGTCAACAACAGCAACAAAAGTAACAACAAAAGCTGAGCGACCATGTTGAGGAGAATAAATGCCACAGGCTTTTGGCCAAACAGACGTTTAATAGCATAAACTTATTTATTATAATATTATTTATAAAAAAATATGCAAAACAATGTTTGGGTCACGCGTTGCCTGAGGTTCAGTCTCATCGCTCCATTCCTTGGGGTTATGGCGACAGACGGCGCTTGCTCAACCTGGAACTGTAGTTGAAGCAATATACTAGAGCTGGAGCTGGAGCTGGAGCTGAAGCTGAAGCTGGAGTCGGGGATGGCTTTAATTTATAGTCCTTGGGCCAGGGACAGGAAGTTGCATACATTATGAGTGTACCCGCAGTCGGGTCTGAGCCACAGAGCGTATGATGATGATGCTTATGCTCATCCTGATTCTGGTCATGATGATGATGATAAGAGGGGCACGGCAGACTTTTGGTCTTTTCATGGGGGCGTGGCTGATATAAAAGCCATAAACTTTTTAACGGAACAACGTCTGCTGCCTGGTAGTTGTTGCTTCTGCTGCTGTTTCTCCCTTTGCTACGCTTTCATGGCTTTAATGCTCCGGATAAACATGCATTTCGCTCTTGCATAAAACTGAAGCTTTCTCACTCTCTAGCTTTCAGAGGGTTGATCCTTCTTTAGCTGAAAGTTGGTATAACACTCTCTTAATATGCAATATTTTTCGTACTATGAAAACTTCTCTCGCAGCATCTATATGGTGGGCGTTTGTTCCCAAGTGACTAAATGCCGTGGCAACTGCTGCAGCGTTTCTATATAGTACCAGATCTTCCTGGACTAAGCAGCTGCATCTCACTCTCTGTCTGCCCCTCTTTCACTCACTCTCTGTGTGTTTCATAAAGTTTTTCGGCTGCTCGGAACGTGTTGTTTGCGCGCTGAAACATCATAAATTACATGCGTGCCTTTTGCCACACACGCCTCTTGTGTGTACGCCGTTGAAAACTCAAATTCAAACTCAATCTGGTTTGCTGTTCAGAATTCCCAGTCCCCGAAGCCGCACCCACCCACCCCTCATTCCCATCCTCACTATCACTAGGAACAGTGCTACCAATGTGCATTGCAAAAACTCTATTTTTTTATTTCCATTCTTTTTTAATATTATTTATTTTGTTTATCACTTGTTTGTTTTTCTTAGTTTATAAATATGCCAAATTGCAAAATTTAAATGTTCAAATTCTATTCATAAAGCGCCTGAGAGCTCCTGGCATTGGGATTTAGTTTTCTGTTGGCATTTCTTCTATCTTAGCCAAGGATTTTTGGAAATGAAATTGCCTAAAATATTTATTTATTTTGGGGGCGATAAATAAAAATATTTATGAAATGCCAAAATAAAAGTAAATACATAATCCATTAAAAAAATATTTTTTAATAAGAATTTATTTAAGTCTATTTCCTTGGTTAAGAAATTTTAATATAAATATCAACATAAACTATTTTATTGCTCATACCTCAATCGTTAGCAATTTACTTTGCTTAGTGTTACCATGGTAGTGTAATAAAATGTTGCTTATTGTATTGTTGGCAGACATAAATATGCGCATCCTCAAAGTCCGTTACATTCCCATTTCCCATCCCATCCCTTACTTGGCCACACTCATTCATATATGTATGTATGTATGTATGTACATATATTCCCCTAACTATTACTCTCTACATGATGTTCCCTGAGCGTATTGTATAGTTATTCATAATCGTTTGTCAGTGGAGGGTGATGCGGGGATTGAGACTGTTGTATCTTTGTGTATGTTGCAAGTGTTGTTGGCTTATTTTGGTATACATATGTTTACAACAACACGCAAAGCGGCCACAGCATGCGGCGAAGCAATTTCGGGTAAACGGTTTACATTTCGGGATTGTCATGGCGTATACGCAATATATTACCATTATGTTTGTTGACCAAAATGTGTGGTCAGGACATGCATATGTAATTGAATATCCATAATGATTCATAAATTGTTTAAAGTGTAAAATTAAATATAGTTTTAGTTGATTTGATTTGCTGCGCACTCTCATTATAGTAATTATGCCATGAAGTAGCCAGGCAACAAGTCAACGGCTCGTGTCCTTTTTTTCTGCTGAAGTGCCATACATATACATTTGTGTATAAATATGGTACATATCTGTCATATGAGCTGTGTATGTGTGTGTGTGAAAGTGTGTGAAGTCGAGTAGGGTCTATGAACTTAGACTAAGCCGCCACTCCATGTATGTATGTATGGCCCAAACCCCTCTCGTTAACCCCTCATATACAGACATTTACATTAACGCCTGCGAGAGATATAACTCGCTATGCCTGGCTGGAATATGGGATACAGATTTGTGCAAATGTTTGAAGATGATGCTTGTGCTTATGCTTATGCATGGATATAAGGGTATCATGGAACGATTAAATGGATTTGGCTTTGGGTTCCCTTTCTTTTCGGTTAACTTTGATTGTATCATAAAACCCCAATTTGGATATGTTTTTGGTATGCTAATGAAGTTGGTTGGTTAAACTCGGCCTAAGGGCCAACATCATTTTTTAGATCATAAAATTGTGGTAATCAGATGATGAGTTTCTTTAACATCAAATAGAATTGAATTCAAACTATGTAGGAAAATGTTAAATAATTACAATAGTAACCATAATATTTGCTATTTCAAATAACTTTTACTTTCTTCAATTAAACATTATTAGGTTTAAATTACAATTTATTTAGTGATTGTCCATCTGTGTAACCTTAATTGAAATTGCACAAGCATATATTCCTGTTTTAAGGCAAATTGCATTTCATTTAAAAATACTTCATTAGCAGAAACTCCTCTTAACAAATTCATTACAAGTATCTTCATCTCTTAGTCGGGACTCGATTTCGACTGCCAAATCCGGAATGTAGGGCACTGGCACTAGTATAAGCTGTAGCCAAAAGTCTGTGTAACACACACTGACACACACACACACACTCGGTGTCAGGAAAAGACACAAGGGACAAAAGTGTCTGCCTGAGTGCGGAAATATTTAAAGTGTCACACACGCTCTTCGGAAATTAAATGTGAGTGTTGCTTATGTTTGGGTGAATGGATAATAGGAATGGGGTTACGGTTGAGTATTCAACACTGCATAACAGAATTTATTTTAGTTTGATTCAGTTTATATGTTATGCATATTTGTTTAGTTATCAATCATAATATACAACATTGATATATAAATCTAAAATTGTTCAATAAATTAAATTAATAGAAAAGGTAAATTTATAAAAATAATCATTAACTTATTTTGATCTGACCCTGAAATAAAAGTTCATCGACTTTGTGCTGGAAATGGCTTTAAGTTCTAAAAAATATATCAGAAATTTTAATTATTAATTTATTTAATATATTTATATCAATTTATGTATAATCAACTTAAAGCAATTCAATTTAACAAGCCCTGAAAGTTTCAAGTGACGGCATATACATTTTAATTTAAATTATGTGCATTTTCAACAAACTGATTTTCCAATTTCACGCATGCATATACATATAAATAATTTTCAGTAAAGCTAAACAATTTGTTATTAGAACAAAATTTCATATATTTATTGAACAGCTTTTCCTGCACATATTATATTATTAATATTATTTCCTATTGAAATTGATTAAATTTTTGAATCGCAAATTTGTTGCATAGTTTTTATTTGATCATTTGAAACGAAAAGTAAATTTGTATAAGGATTTTGAATGGTCATAGCAATGGTAACTAGTCAAGGTGTGTGTGTGTGTGTGTCGGTCTACACGTATATGAATTTGTTTAGGTATGTGTGGTGTGGTGTTTTTAGTCTGTCTAACTGTCTGTTTCTCTGTGGGCGTGACAGCAAACCAAATGATGCTGTTTCGCTTTTGTTGCGCATCAGAGTTTGTTTTTGCCTCTTTGGTCTTTTGTGTTTTTCATTGCATACTTTTAAGTGTTGTTTGTTGTGCATATTTCTGGTTGCCATTTGCCATTTTCCTGAGGCGTTTGTTTTTGGTTCCACGGTGTTAGTGTTGGTGTTGATGCTATGTTTCGAGTGCTTTGCGGTTAGTTTTGAGTGTTTTCATATGTTTTTGCTCCTTTGTGGGCGCATATTGTGGTGCGTATACATAACATAAATATATATGTATATATATATACTTATATATATACATATATGCACATATTTAATTATATTGTCGTGGTTGACTTTGGTTTACACAACTTTCGTCTTAGGTTGGACATTTGTTTAATATGGCGACCACCTCAAATGTTTTCCATTTCATGGTCTTTTTGTGTTTCCATGGTGTCGGTGTTTGTTTGGAAAACTTTTAATTAAGCATTTGTGTTTGGTATGCATGGAAAAATCTGTTTGGCTGTCGCATTTTCATCTGATTTCCAAATTATATTTGCCTTGTCACATTTTGATGATGCTTTTCTGTGGCCGGACAACGGCAAAAGTTTTTCCTTTCCCAAAAATGAATCCATGCCTCGGTTTTTGCATGCATTTTTAATTAAGTGGGCGGTGGGGATTATTATAATGCCATTGCGATAGATTCAAATGTGCGCGTGTGACTATAATCTGATATCAGTGTCTGAAGAATTTAAATTAATATCCTGAAATGTGCCTGATTACTGAATTTAATGCAATTATTGATTCCATTGGTATTTAATAATCATTCTGCAAAGTTTTTTACGGTTCAGCATGCTTTTTGTTTTATTTTTAAGTAAATTAAGGGAAAAGTAAATTGGCTACAAATAAATATTATATTCTCAACGTTACGTTCAATGGCATGACATACGGGCAAACATGTGTCTCCGGCTTAAAGCATTCTCTTTCTTGTCGTTTCCTGCAGCGGACACAAACACATGAGATGCGGTGAGGAAAAAGAAAAGCCAACACGTCTTCTCAACCACCTTGGGCTATACATTCATGAGTGGGCTACCGTTCTGGCCTTCCCTTGCCATGTCTTCTTCGGACTCCTTGGGGGGTCTATTTTGGCTCTCTGTATCGAGGTCAAAGTGCATAACTTAAGTAGCCGACAATAAAATGCATAACATGGCACAGAACACACAAACAGACAGACGAACCAACAAGAAAACCAAAACAACAAGAAAAAAAGGAAAAATAAAAAAGGAAAAAATATAAGATAGAAAGACCAGAAGAAATAGAAGGAAAAAGTGAGTGAGGGGGGAAAAAAAATAAGTACAAGCCAGACAAAAATGTTAGAAAATATGGCTCTATTTATTTATATGTACATTAAGTTAGGCCAAAGGAGATGTTGAAAAACGCGCCTGCCAGCCATTTCTTTTCCCCTCTACCATTCTAATCTATGTACGTGTGTCAAAGTGTATGTGTGTATGTGTGTGAGTGTGTGTGTCTATGGCATGTTGTACCTGCCTGAAAAGCGGCTAGAAAAAGGACAAGTGTTGTGCTTGACATATACAAACACATCTACAAGCCAAAACCTAATGCACACTGGGAATTCTGTTTCTCACATTTAACTACTAAGCCACAATAATTTCATGCTGAGTTTGCTTTGCTACTGGTTTGACTTTTCTCCTTTATTTTTTTTTTTTATATATCTCAGTATTTCAACAAAATATATTTTATGAGAAATTCTTTTGTATTTGAGCAGCATAACTTTTGAGTTATTAAAAAATAAACAATAGAATAAATAGTTTACGGACTTATAATAAAAAATTTATATTTAAAGGGAATTTAAGCAGAAATTTATTTTTCAAAAAATTTGTTGTGAGTATTTGCCAATTTTAAATTTGATCTAGAATTAAAAATTTATTCCAATTGTACACAGAAGTGAAAAATATATTTTTGTATCAATAATAGGATTAAATTTAATTTCGATAATTTTATATTTATTTAATATCGCATAATCATCATACTTATGTGATTATATCAAGTTGAACTAGTTTAGACAAATGGAAAGGAAATTAATTAACAAAGTCTATTGAAATTAATCAAATACTTCAATTTCATTCACTGTGTTGGGTTTTATGGGCTCTCTGATACGGTGCTGATTCATTGAGTTGTTGCTCCTGTTGCTGTTGCTATTGCTACTTGCAGCAGAAAGCTAACCACATAATTAAGTAAGTTCCGCAGGAGTCAGCAGCAACAAACCGAATGTTAACAATGCACATTACGTATACGCCGCGTGGTAATGATGTTCATATTGTTTTGCCAATTCTGAGGTTATATTTGTTGTTTCGTTTTTGTTCATTTGCAGATACCAGGACATGTACAACAATCCGATTAAGGCCACTAATTTGGAGCACCGTGATGTTGTTCTGGACATACTCTCTGATGCCCGGGTGGTCGGTCCACTGTTACAGACGGGAATGTTCCATGCCGATGTCAATCGACGTAATTATATGTACGTTTTTGGACATAATAGTGCAATGGGAGCGTATGCAAATGTAAGTACGAATGTAATATGTATTGAAAAGTTGGTTTTGCTTTCGACTTTCATTGAAATGGCAAATTTTCCTCATTACACAGCGCTTTTCATTTAAATACCGTGGTCATGCGTTGTTGGTCATTCGAAATATTTACCCATTTTGGCAGCATGATGAGCTGGCATCTAATGAGTTTTCATGTTTATTTTCATCTCTACTTCCCCCCCACCCATTTCCATTATAGACAATAATAATGCCTAAACAATTTTCAAGTTGATAAAAGGGTGGGATGGGTATACCATAAAAGTTTGACTTGGCATGCGGTTGCTGCCCAACCAGCTCAGTTCATCATTGGCCAGCAATTCGCAACTTTTCAGCGGCCTCCGCGAATGATCATAATAAAGACAATGAACTTCTTTTAAACCTCACACCAAAAACAAAACCAAAATACATAAGAACAAAAGAAAAAGGAGAGAAAAAATAGAACAAATATACAAGAAACCGTAAAAGAAAAACGTAAAAGTGGGGTAAAACGTAAGCCAAAAAAAAAAAGAAAAGGAAAACATCAACAGACAAGTCTTGGTTAAGTAGACGGCATCCACTTGACTTTGGGGTTCATTTGTGTCTGCCAACGGGTCATTCCATTCTCTGGGCATTTGTATGGGCGTGGTGGTTCATCCGATATTTGTGTCTCTGCTTTGGCTTGGACACTGTTCGCTTCGTTTAGCTTTTTGTATCCATTGCTAGCTGCCGGTTTTTATGGCTTTGTCATGCTTATGGATTTGTTACTGATTGCCTTTTTGAGATAGCTTTTGTATTCCATATTTTGTTTTTTTTTCTCTGTTTGTTTGCTGTTTATGCTTTGCCAAGGCCGAATATTGTGTTCTCTACTATATAAATAAATGAGGACATTCATTTGTAATTGACATTTATTAGATAATTGTCAAATTAATGCAAAACAAATGGGAAATAAATGACTGAAAATAGATTTGACTGTGATTATAGATAAATATCTTTAAGAAAGTTTAATAAAAAAGTGAAATAAATAAATTCGAAGTAAAAATAAAAAATGTTTATTTATAATTTTTGAATTAAAGTTTCCATACTTTTCTTTTAAATTCTAAACTTGATGAAGTTTATCTGCATTACAAACGATTAAGACTTTTGAGAATAAAGTTATTTTTCTTGAAGCTGTTCCCTACAGAATCATCTAATTCGTCATAATCTTTAACTGGGCCCAAATCAGTTGCCAAAGTAACCAGATCTGTTGACCAGCAGACTGAAGCAAAGCAGACATATAAAAATAATGAATATGAAAACTTAAATAAAAATCGAAACAAAGGGGGGGGGGGGATGGTCATTCATTCAAAATAAAAAGAAACAAAAAAAGTTAAATTTTCCTCTTTGTTTTTTTTTGTCATTGTTTTTAGCTTTCGTTTGGCAACTTTGTCTTTGAGTATTTTTATATACATACCACAAAAGTTGGTCATAAAGCAAATTCTGGCAAAATAAACTCCAATGAAAAATAGATGAAAAAAAAAATAATGCAGTTTCTATGAGTTTTTAAATGCGACAACAATTTGTGGTAAATATGTATAAAAGTATATAGCCACTCGTCGCTCTCTATGGCAACAAGAGGGCAACAACTTTTTAATAGCGGGCAATTAAAGTTGGGAAAAATATGTCTGATAAATTTTCACAAAATTAGACATAATAGTAAAATAGTTGAATTTATATACAAACAGATTGGCTGCAGTGCCATTTAAGTTGATGTGCATAAACATTAGCTACATTTTATTTCTAATCAGTTGTGCCAAAAACCTTCTTGAAAAAGAACCGCATTGCCAGAAATTATATGCGAAATGAAGGGTTCCTTTGACCGAAAGCTTCGTCCTTTCGGTATTACTAAAAAAAATCTTCTGAACGTGACCAACTTAGAAATTCTTCAGCTAGCTAGATACTAAGTAAATGATAGTTTAAGGAAGAAATTAAGTGCAGTGCACATGCAGCAATAACGAAATAACCATTTGGTATTAACGTTAGCTGACTGGAGGCCATCTGGTAAGAAAGAAGCCTTGCAGATTATAAGCATTCCCAGCAAACTTAGTAGAGCTAAATTTAACTCTTTTTGGAACGTAACCATGTTATGCATTTGGTACATTGCTAGTAGACAAACAGACCATAAAAACATGCAAATATACAAAACTCAACTCCTTGGATTTGGTAAAAAGAAAAACCTCAAAAAAAAAAGAAAAGAAATAAAAACCGACTCAGCTGAATGTGAAAATTTTGTGCATAAACTGCACTGCTTCTCCAGCAAGTACTACTACTATATTTTCATGCCAAGCTTGATGCTTAAGCATCCAGGCCACTCAACAAAACGGACAGAAACGCCCACATTCCAGCACTTGTTCACGAAACTATATCCTCTATATATATATCTATCTCTCTTGCTCTATCCTCCCTCTCTCTTTTTCTCTCGCTCTCTTTGTGAGTAAGGCCGCGGGCATATTGTAAAACTTTTTGGCACATGTCTTGCATGTTTTGCCAGTTGAAGAATAGAAGAAAACAGAGCCAAAGAAACCGCCACACGAACAAAATGGCCCAAATAGCATAGTAAAGGAGGGGGGAAGCGAGTTGGAGTGTTAGCAGCATTTATGCACTCGAGATGGCTTCAAGTGACTGTCTGAGTCGTTTTGGGGGAATTGTTAAAATTGGCAAAAAATAAGATTTTTGAATAGATATTTATTATTTAATATGCAAAAATTAAATAAAAGTTTCCAAGGTGTTGAAGTTAAATAATAAGGTTAAATCTTGATAAACTTTATCTACAAAAGAAAAGAAAAAATGTTTAAGTTAAGTAAAAGTTATTTCTTTGAACAACTAATAAGGTCATTGACCAAACGTGCCCAGGAACTTCATTAGGAAGTATTGGAAAAGAGTTAAACTTCAAAATAAACTCATATAACCCATAACCGAATTAGTCTGGGAATTTGAAAGGAAAAATAGCCCCCACTTTGTTATTTAATTAATTGAAAAAGGGAAAATAAGAATACAAGTATAAAAAAGTCGTTTGTTGCACGATTGTACAAGAAAGATTAATAAGTTTGTTCATATTTGATTCAATCCCCTTACCCTCCCCCGGAATTTATCATCATCATTGTATTCTAAATGCGGTCAGCATACCGAGAAATTTCTTTTTCTATTTTTCACCACAAGAAAAAACCCACAAGTTGAAGTATGTCCCGTCTGGATGGGTCCTTTTTATTTTTTTGTGTCCTGTTTTTCCTTTCCTTTCTTTTATTTTCCTTTTTTGTTTAATGCTTGCGAAAGTTTTTCCTTTTTGATAGACTCTCAGTGACTACTTTTGATAAGAATACAAAATGAATGTTTGAGGAAGGAAAAAGAAAATTTATGAAAATAAAATAAATATGACTTAAACTTACATTTTTTGATATATTTTTGTTGGCGAAATGTTTAGAAGAAAAAATGGGCATAGAGATAGGTGGAAGAGAAAGTTGACTGTGACCTAACCAAAAACGTTTCCAAATAACAAAAAGAAACTTGACGGAAGTTTTATAAATATATTCTAATTGCTGATAAATTAAATACCACCTGCTTGGGTAGGGCAAAATATAGAAAGTATTGTGGTAACAAATTTCCAGGAATTCACATTTAGGCCAATTTATGAAATATATATATATACTTTGGGAAAAATTCACAAACTGCGTGTTGGCCATTAACTCAATTTGGTTTATTACGACAAATGGGTGCTAAGTCAAATTGTTGTTTCCGTTGTTTCTTGTTGGCAAGGATACAAAACCGGATATAAACGAGAGGACGAGGATGTTTTAATACTTACAAAAACACAGTAATAATTTACAAAAATGTGCACATTTATTTAACTGAAATTGAATTTCCGTCTGTGTTTGTGTTTATATAAAATTCCACATTTGTTAAAAATTATAATTGGGACAGGAAGCGGCATTTGTTTACAGAAATTTCAAAATTGTACTTGAAAAACAAAAGCGAAACAAAAATTATCATTAGCAATTCATGAGAATATATTAAAGTACTTGAAATTTAATAAGCTGGAATATAAGAATTAAGGCAATTAATTTTAACGTAGGAGGTAGTGGAAATTGTACACAAATCAATAATATGTGGAAGTAAAGTCTATCTTATTTCCGATGATGCCATTTTTTTCTATTATTTAAGTATATCATACATATAAATATAGCATTCACTCAAATCGCAGTCATCTTAAATATTTATCAATATTTCACTTAATGCAATATACAAACAAAATAAAAGCATATGGCTGAAATTCTTTTTTATGAAAATCAATTTGGTTAATAAAAAATACAAAGGAAATGGCAAGTAAAAATCCAAACACACCATTCGTTTAACTTTTGTAAACTTGTCAATTGTCCAATTCTGAGATGCCACCAAAAAGAGGTTAAAGGACCCAAAGATTGATCAAACGACAGCAGAAAACCAATATTCTTTGGGCTTTATTCGCGCATTTCATCAAATTCGCAACAATTGCAAAATCAAAAAAGAAAATTCATCATTCATAAATGCCATAAGACGGCGACAAGAAGAACAGCAACAACAACAACAACAATAACAATAGCAACAACAAGGACAAACAGGGGAACAACAACTATGACTACCAAAAGGACAGTCATTTTTATGAGCGCAGACAAAAATGCTTTGTGACTTTGTTACATTTTTCATGGCTACAATAAAAAGTTGGCTTTATTACCTACTTACATTCAGCAGTCTGCCACCTCAGCCCACTCCCCCTTTCCACCATCCACCACTCTTGACTGACGGACTATCTGACTGAAGGACGAACAAACCGACTGGCTGGCCAAATATTTATGCAGGCTGACTAAAAAGATTGATGCTGCTTTTGGCCAACCAAAAATGAAAAAAAAGGTGCTGAAAACATTTCACACTGATCTAAGGATTCAACCATTCTCAAAACATTTCGAAGCGCATTACATTTCGAAAGGGTAGAGAACAGAGTATATTGATTATAATATAAAAAAAAAACAAGATAATTTGATTGATTTTATGAGACAGTTGCTGATCCAGGATTCAGCAAATCTATCTTTAATTCAATTGGAATATATATTATTACCTACTTAAATATGGTATTCTTTATCAATCATAAAGAAGTATTTGCCAAAATAAAATTATTTTTTCATCATAATTAAATTTAATTTTTATCCCTAAATATCTAATCAATGATACTTCCGTAAATTTACCATATCGTAATGTTATTAAATTTAAAGGGTATTATATTTTTCGGTTTGCTTAATAAAAGTATTTTCATTTTACACTTGCAGTTACCGCATAGCATAATGGGCGAGGAATTGGCGTTTATCTTTGGTGCGCCTTTGGCACCGGCTGGTCCTTTCCCTAGCCACAACTATTCCGTCCAGGAAAAGCTGCTTTCCGAGGCGGTAATGGCATATTGGACGAATTTCGTAAAGACTGGGTGAGTTTGGCTCCTAAAAGTAAAGCACTGCCACATGGAAAGCGGATGGCAAACTACGTTTGAAGAAAGTTATCAAGCGAAAGGCTGGCGACGAGTGGCAAGGGGTGGCTACATTGGATTTGTGACTGCAATGGCTATGGCACGGGTGATGGCATTGGCCATCAACATCAAACACGACGATGAGGCGCAGCTTGCTGCATGCAAATGCGGATGCGAATGCGAATGAGAACGAGAGTATGCGGATGCATTGTGGGGAGATGGTATTCATTGCCACAACGGGGGCACGTTTTGCAATCTGCAACGCTTGGACAGAGAAATGAATAGAATTTTTACTGCCGTCTCCTTTTATTTTTATTCTTTATTTTATTATTATTATTCCTCGACCATGAGTGGGACGGTAAGACATGCAAATATTATTAGTTAAAGTGCATCTCGGAAAAGGGAAAAAGAAATCAGAATTCTAATAATGGTAATCAAAACTGGAATCAGAGATCGTTACTAGGACATTTTGGCATGCCGAGAAAATATACATATATATGTGTATGTATGTGTGTGTGTGTGGAAAATCTCTGCTCTGGAAAAGTGAGCGTTTATTAGAATTTAAGTCATAATCATGTCATTTAATAAGCAATTGAATGCTAGCTTAAGGACACAAGGAAATGAGATTTTGCGGCATGAATAAAAATTGAATGTGCCAATGAATGGGATAATAATAATCCCATAAATATATTCCTTCTTATATTTTCTCTTTTTTGTTAAAAAATTAAAAAATAATATTTTCGAATTTAAATTTTTCGTTTTCTCTCTCATTCGCTGCGTTTTTAGGAATCCGAAGGCACCATGGAAAGGTACATTTCTCAATTCCCATGCCTTGGAATGGGATCGATATGACCTGGATTGGCCGGAATTTAATAAGCGAGCTCAGGCCTATCTCAATATTGGTAAGAACTTTACAATTTCCCTGTTCTTTTCAATTTCTGAATTCTTTCTTTCTTTCTCTGCTTAGGTATACCACCAACTGTTGGCTACAAGTATAGGCAAATCTATATGAACTTCTGGAACAAAGAATTGCCCGATGAATTGAATCAAATCGCCGCCATACAACAGCAACAGCAGCAGCAACAGCAAAACTTTCAGGAATCTGGTGTAGTTGCAGGAAGCGAGGTGATTACGGGTCATATGAGCAACTATGGGACAAGAGACAATGGCGCCGGAGATCCGGTACGTACGTTGAAAATGCTGATGGGTGTGGTAGGCGAACCGACAGAGGCGGCAGCTGAGAATATGTACAATGCCCCGCCTACCTTTGGCCGCATTCATAAGCAACAAGGCGAAGGTGAGGAGATGGTGACAATAGCATCAGTTAACCATGGTCATATTCATGCCATAGCCAATGATGTGGAGACGCAAAGCAGCAAATCGTCTGAAACGGTAGCCAAGTCTGAGATCACTATGCAATTACTGATAGCTCTAATAGCCATGATTATTATCTTAAATGTGATTATTTATGGAACATTCTTGTTGCGTCGACGACGCACAAAGACAACCTCGCTGCAAAGGAAACTGGGCGGTAATATTATATCTTATGACGGGGCTAATGATGATGAATTAAAACGTTGCAGCAAGTCAAGGGATGGCGACGATAGTTATATATTGGATGTGGTAAGAAAATCCAATACTTATGAGGCCATTAAGACAAGTCAAAGGTCACCAATTAATGGTTATGCCATCCAAAGACAACTCAGTTGCTCAACTGTCGATACCCATACAAAAGTCTGCGAATGGATGTCTAATCATAATAACACATTACCCAAGTCGGGCAGCTTTGCAACGAATTCCCCATCGCCGCCACCGCCCATGACCACGGCAGATGGCAGCCGAATCATTATATGCCAGGATATGGAAGTTTCTGATTTGGCGCTGCTCACACCCCAACACATGCACGATATCCAGCACTACGAATTGCTATTTCAACGTCAGAATTCCGCAATAACCGAACCAAGTGAGGATATACTTCAGACAACATCATCGCACCATCAGCATTCTCATTCAGATCCAGTTGACATGATTTTGGCTGCCGATGAGCAGGTCACTAGTTTTGTGCATGCCGATGATGTGGACATCAATGTGACAAGTCGAGATGATAGCTTGGGAAATGATGTTGTCCCTTTAACAGCTGCACAGCAATTGGAGTTGCTAAGGCAACGTAATTACCCAAAAGTTCTACCCACAGCCCATGACTTAAAGGGGGTAACTGCAAATTTAAAGAGGAACTCATTACCGCCACAGAATTTTAATCCTCCAGTGCCCCCGCCTAGAAGCACCAGTCACACTCTGGGCAGGCATCGTAGAGATAGCACGAATGTGACCACATCACCTTTGCAACTGGCCAAGGATTGTGCTGAGGATGAGCCGAAAGAGCCTCCAATTACGCAAAATACTTTGATATTTGGGCCCATTGTGCCCAAATCACCGGCCACTTCATTGAAGCGCCCAAAACGCCCTGAAAAACGACAACCTGGATCAGAGGCCGAGTTGCTTAATACCATGACAGCTTTAAGCGGATCTTTTCAGTCCTTTGAGTCTGTGCCGCCACCAGCCCATGAGGACACACCGCCACAAGGTGAGCGCACTGAATGCATTTATTCAATTGAGGCCAGTTCAGGACTCAGTTCGCCCAGTGCATGGTCGGCGCCCAATGGCGATTTGTATGCCCAGCCCATGAAATCTCCATCCAAAACATCACTGATACCACGACCAACCCAAATTGTTGCACCAGGCACCAGAACTTCAACTGGAAGTGTTGCCATGGAGCTTCATGCAACCACTGGGGAAATAGAAGTTCCATCTAACTCAAATCCAACCCGAATACCACAATTGCAGCGTCAAGCTTCCGGCAAAGATTTATATCAACCAACTCTCCGCACTAATTCCACAATATCATCTGGTTCATCGGCATCAGCCGCATCGGCCACATCGGCCACATCATCCTCATCATCCTCAACGGGCACAGTGTGCACTGAGTTGCAACAGTCGCCAAGTAAATGTATTACAACTAAGATATAAGTAAAAGAAACGGAACGCATACAGTTCCTCAATTTAACGCCAAAGACAGAAAACGACTAACAATGACAGAGACAGACAAACTGTGTGAGAATGAGAGAGAGAGAGAGAGAAGAAGGAAAGGGGATTCCCTTCCAGCTGCGCCGCATTGCGACGACAGCAGCACCAGCAATTCCGTTGACAGTTTGCCTGCTGCCTTGGCAAATCCTTGCCAATCGCTGACAGCATAACCAAATCTTCCAAGCCGAAGGAATCCTCCATCCTTAACACCCTACTTCTCTTCTCCCGTCTCGGTTTGTGTAAATTTAATATTACATTTTTGGGCGTAAAGTTTATCTTTGACTCTGGAACGGATCGGCATTCTTCTTGTGGTTTACTCAGCTAAAGTTTTCCACTCGTAAATTGTGCAAGTTGAAAACTGAAACTTGGTTATAATAGCCCGATATCAATATAAATTGAAAGCCGAAACTGGTTACTAGAATATATTAAAATATTAAACAATTTCAGCTATATTGTAACAAAATAGAATCGAAATTAGTTTTAAGAGAATGATTGAATTTTGATGAACAAAGTTAAACAAAAATTAATTGAATATTAATCAAACAAGGGATTCATTATCAACAATTGTACAGAAAAGAAATCATAATAAGTATTACTAAGTATATATATTCATGTTAAATGAAAACAATCAACGGCAATGTTTACTTTGTCTGACAAATTAGATCTAAGCCCTTACACATCAATGAGCTTATTTGGTTAACTTTACAAACTGTTTTTGTATGGCCTGTCAGTCAATTGCCGAATGCCTCATTTAGCCTGGTTACTTTGGCAACCAAACAAAACTGAACTTGAACTATGTTCATTGTCCCAGCAAAAGGCAAATACCAAAACCAATTTTCTCGTACTATCTAACTTCATTTTTGTCAGCAAATTCTCTAAAAGTTTCAAATCAAACTCACTTTTTGAGTTCGCAAATGTCAACATTTTTCTCAAATATTTTCCACATAGTTTCTCACTTTCTGGCCAGAGTTACTCTATTCCTTTGGGTAACTAAGATATAGAGGATGAATAGAGTGATGTAGGGGAGGGAGGGAGGGTTAAGGTGGTTTAGCTCCTGTCACCGCAGCATAGTTGTTGCTATGTAGTTAAGCTCTCTATCCTTCAGGATTTACCATGCTCTGATGAAAAAGTTTTGTTTTCACTTTTCCTACCTGTTTTGTGTTGCCATTACTTTTTTGGTTTTCCCTCAACGAATTGAGTTATTGTGCCAGTGTTTTTGGGTTCTTTATGTAAATTGCTCTTGTGCCTTGAAGTTTTTGGTCGACTCGCGTAACTGAAATTGAAAATGTTTCCTTTACGCATTTTTCCGTAATTAAATTGCATGCCCCATTGGAGGTTCGCTCTCTCTCTCTGTTTTTGTAGAAGACTTTTGTCATTCGTCACAAATATTTGTTCAACGCTAATTTCATAAAGGAAACTGATGTCAATGACAGCCGGAGGCGAATCCTTTGGGTATAATTAAGCAAAAATTGCTAATTGACCTAGACAACATTTCAGTTGATGGTCTTTCTCACTATATTTGGAAAAGTGTCGACAAAATTGGCATTTAGTAGCCACTTCAAAGGGGAAATGAAATGAATAGAAGGAAAAGGAATGCAAAAATAAACTTGATATGAGATTTTTCTTTCGTTGTTACTTCCATCTGTTTGGCAGACATTTTCTTTGCCTTTCAACTGGGTAATTTGCCACAATTGAAAAATGCCTGTAGCAGTTTTTTTTTCTTTATGCTTTTTCCACTCTTTTCTTGTTTTTTACAACTGAAGTTTTTCTTTACATCATCACATGAAGGGGAGAAAGATTGTGTGTGAGCGAAAGAAATTCCTTTTTGCCAAGTTGAAAAGTGTATGAAATAGTCCTTAAATTAAATAAACCACCCAGCAACCAAGATAACTTTTATGTGTGTGTGTGTGTGTGTATTTGGCTGGCAAGTTTTATAAAGTGTTAAATGGAAGTTTGTTAGTTTGATATGAGAATGTAATGGAATTGGTATCAGTCCTTGAAATGTACATTTTTAAAAACATTTCTATTGATTTAGCAATGGCAAAGAAAAATAAATTGTATAAAAATAGAAATTTCTCATTCAATTAATTTAAAATTGGTTTTTGCCAATCATAGGCACTTAATCAATTTCCTTAATTGATATGATTATCCAATATTCTATTAGCTTTATGCAAGCACTCTTTGCCCCCAATTATGTACACTTAAATAGCTATTAAATATTCATCTTAAATATAACTATTTTGGGTACCTACTTGAATGAATAATTCATAAATTGCCAAAAATTACAAACAAATTAAACCAGCAAATCAAAGTTGCCCAACCAAGAAAACCACAAAAAGACAGGAAGAGGAAAGAGAAACGGAAATGTAACTAAACCATATTGCCTCAAATCTAACAAGCAAAGTGATGGCAAAGGAATGATTTTAGTTTTTCCCCTTAACAAACCGTAAATATTTTCAAAAATTGCTGACAACCGCAAATTAGAGTAACTCAAGAGTATATTAAAGCCAGAAAGGAAAATAAATAACAAATAAACCGAAACAGGGCAAAAGCTAGGCAACTTGGCAAAAGGCAAACTTTCGGGACAACAATTCAGGCATTAATACTCGTTCTGGTCTCTAAATTTGATTTACTGTTTCGACTTTTCTCCTTTTACCAAAAACGGGAAAAATGCAAAATTTATGACAAAATTATATTTCCGAAAAGGGGGATAAAATATAAATGCCAAACAAACAGTAAATTTTATATTTAAATTTGATATAGAAAAATTTAATTTCAATTTAACAAATTTAATTATCATGAAATTCACTTACTCAAGTCATTTGATTATTTTTATGGTAATCAAGAAAACATATTAACGTTATATAATTTGGCAAACCAAACTAGTAAAACTATTCGACCATGAAAGAACAAGATTATTCATTTGATTAACATTTTGTGGACAT
The DNA here is from genome assembly GCA_037075365.1 of Drosophila emarginata. Taxonomy (NCBI): domain Eukaryota; kingdom Metazoa; phylum Arthropoda; class Insecta; order Diptera; family Drosophilidae; genus Drosophila; species Drosophila emarginata. Next base: position 15,954,153 of record JBAMCD010000221.1, on the reverse strand, counting down.
ATTTGTTTAATTATAATTACAGCTAATAAATGGCGACAGGCTGGCAGGCCAAAAGCTTTTGTTGTTGATTAAGCAGCTTAAAACCACTTTATAATTAGTATTATTCGATTATTTATACATATTAAATCATTTCATTATAATGTCCCTTTGCAGCAGTAAACCAAATTTCAATAGCAAAAAAATGAAATAATAAAAAACTGAATAACAAAAACAGATTGCAAAAACAACATTCCACAAAAGTGACGAGCCCACAAGCCTAACATTTTTTAACAGAAAACAATAAAAAAAACCGACAAACAAACAAAATATAAAAAAAAGAACAAACGTTAAATAAACAGAAGACCAAAAACAAACATGCAAATTATGTATGGCCATGGCTTTTGTTTCTCCAATTCGAATCGAGCACAATGTTTGACTTTTTAATGAAAATTTTAATATTTTAATAGGCACAACAACTCATCAGAGAGACGACATACATACATACAAGCAATTATACATATATACATACATATACTCTAATTACATATATGCAGATATAACTTTAAAAAGCATTGTGTAAATAATTTAAAATTCAAACAATTATTGTAGATTGTATTTGAAAATAAGACACATTAAAAAATTAAACAAAAATGTTTTTATTTTGAAATGAAAAAAAAGAAAATTGTTGGTTTAAATAATGCAAATAGAAATGTCGTTAACAATTGTTTTTTGGGTTGAGTTGAATGTTTTTTAGGGGAATGCAGCATTTTTTATTAAATGCCTTAAAAGCTTAATTGGAGTAATGAATGAGTAAATTTTTCTTTGAACATGGACGTAGGAAGAGTAATAATAAGCTCTATGATGGAAATTTATTAATTAGGAATTCTCTATTTACTTAATATATAACCCCAACACATTTCTTATATAACAAACTTAGAGAGGAAATAAATTTTAAAATCTATGACCCGTCCCTGAGTTAATAAATATATTGATAAGCCACCAAATAAATTACTTTTGATTTTATTGTTTTCTGACCCACATGCTGTGATCATTTTCGATAAATTATGCAAAATTATTTTTTTGGCTATTTAAAGGAAAATTTAAATTATCTGCTGTTTACTTTCATAAATGGTGAATATTTTTTGGTTGCATAGTTATTTTAGTATGTGAATGATAAAATTATTGAGTGCAACAACACATTGTGAAAAATTTAAATGGAATTTTGTGGTTTAGTTTCTGTGTTTTCAAATAAATATAATTTGCATAGGGAAATGATGTCCGCCATCAGCCACCAAATTGTTGTAAAAATAATACTATAAATATTTAATTAAATATATTTTAAGTGTGAAACTATTTTCTCTTATATATGTTTATATGTATGTATATACATATAATATATGTGCATACACGCATCCTGTGCGCTCATTATATTATTTTTAATTAATCTGCATAATTGTTTATAAATTTCGGTTTTATTTTGTTTGCTGGTTGAAAGTTCAATGGCTTGTGAAATTATAAACGCTGTAATGTAAATTGGTCAATAAATTAGGGAAAATAGAAAATCAATAGCTAATGAGGAAATAAGAATCAAATTTTAGAATCTTTCTGACACACTTAAATGCTATAGGGAACATTGGTTTATTAAGAAATTATTGAATCCAAAACTGTCATTAAGGATATTAAGCCAAGACTTGAAACAATTTAAAATGCAGAAACAAAGAAAACACAACTATAGCCGCATAAATTATATACAACTATAAATGAAATTCAAGAATTTCACAGTATTCTAAACCTAATATATAATGTACTTAACTAGACTCTATTCAATTTGTTTTTTATTCAATGTTTCTTTTAATTTTCTGCTGCTCTACCACATTAAAAAAAATCTCATTTATACTTCATGCTTAGAAGGTTTCCCTTAAGACCATAAGCCGAAATATAAAAATTGTTCCTTTCTTTTCTATTAGAAAATAAAATTTACTTTAATTACAGTACATTTTTAGGATTTACCTTTAAATTTATTGCCAAAGTGAGGGGTTTTGCCGTTTTCAAAAATTGCCAAAATGTCTCAAACAAGAAAAAGAACTAACAAAAAAAAGCAAAAGGCACAAATTCCCTAAAAGTAAATAAAAAGTGAAGAAAACTTTATATGGAACGTGACTTGCACTAGAAAGCGATACCAAAAGGGAGTCATGCATCAGTAGGAGTCATGTACCTCTATGCAAGCATTTGGTATTCGAGTTGCAATTAACGCCATGATATTGTGGTTATTGCATAAGGTCTTATGAAGGCGTGGCACATGGTATGGGTGTTAATGCGAGAATTGGCAGCTGCAACCTCATGCATTTTTATATTAGCATACTTTTCACGGCCCCTTTACATTTAATTTGCTTATTACAAACTTTTATGCCAGAGACAATGTCTTCCTCGTCGCCATCGTCGTTCTACTTCCATTTAAGTTTGTTGCAATTTGCAATTTGGGTCGCTCTCTGCTCTCCACAATTTGGTTCGTACCAATTCCTTTTCTCCTACCCTTTCAACCTTCTGTCTGCCATACGCATTTGTCGCTAATTTGGCGCGTAAAGTCACTTGCTTTCCCCTTTGGCGCCCCCCATTCACCCCTTCCACTCATGCAATTCGTAATTGTTTGGCACCAATTGTTTTAAATGCTCGTCGCGCGTACTCAAATTGCATGAACGTTATAGAGGCAAAGGCAATGCAAGGACAATCAGCACACTGTCTAAAGTTAACCCACTTGAATGCTCAAATACATTGCAATGCAAGGCAGAGGCCACAATACTCGATTAATATACATATATCTACCAGCTATAAAGTTAAGTAGTCTTTTATATATCAAGAATTTACCAAATAATTTTTCTATATATGTAAACCTTTGTTTACATAATATCACTCATACGACACGTTGTATTTAATATTTAATTTCTTTATTCATATTTATTCGTCATATTTAACGAAGCATATTATTTAGAATGATTTTATATTTAAATGTTCAACAAATGCCACTCAGTAGTTAAAAATTTGTAAATTAGCTATATCGATTCACTCGTTTTTGTGGTGTAGTGTATATGCCAACTGCTGGTAATAAGAAATTGCACATGTTTTTATTATAAACAAAGAGTATGCATATTGTGTGCGTATGTGTATGAACTTTTGCAGTATTCAAGTCGAAATCGATGCGCATCAATATTCAATATGTTGCTTTTACTGGCGCCAAGCTTGTAGCCTGCCGCCACACAAGTCCCACCATCATCACGAACAGAAGTCGAAGTGGTATGTGAAAAGGGGAAATGGAGAAGGAGATGTAGCAAAAGCAAAGGCAAGAAAGCAAAAGCAACGGCAACCCAATCATCCGACCCTGCCAACACCATCTGATGTTTGCTTTACGTAATGGAATTGTGCGGTGAATGCCGCGTGCTACTTTTTCGTCTTTTACCATGCCTCATGCCACCAGTTTCTTTTTTTTTTTTGCCCCGTTACTTGCTTTTGACTTTTTGTCTGCGAATTTTCCTTGGCATGGCATATGGGACTATCAATACGAAGGCATTCAATTGGCTCATATGTATGTGGGTGTATGTTGATAGAGGGCAAACGACAAGCGGCAGGCGTCAACATTTGCTCACCGCCTTCGTTCAATTTATTTTCGATTTTAATTAAATAAGCAAAAATGTGCATACATTAAAATTTACCATTGACATAAGCTGATTATAAGTATGCAACTTCTATACATAAGAAAATGAAAATGCACTATGCCCTGTGGCCCAAAAATGGAAATGAATGAACTGTTTAGACAATTGGTAATTGGTTATTTAATAATCATTTCTCCAAATCGATAAAGTTGATTTACAAATAGAAATTTCAATTAATTGGAAACGGACATGACCATATTATTATTAACGTTTAAATTACTTTTGCTTCGAGTGTCTGAAAATTTAATTTAAACATAAACTGAAAATGGCAAATGTAAGTAAACAAACCATTTTCATTTTATACAAGTTGCCACATTAGTTTAAACATTTTCATTGATCAATGGGAGATGGAGGGAGACAGCATGCTGCATAGAGAAGATCAATCTGATGTCCTTTAACATTTTTCGCACTTTCTGAGTGGTAGTGTCAATGTGGGCCAACACGTGTTGGTATTAGCAACCAACTAAGTGCTGTTATTCTGCAGTTTTACACCACAATTACCAGCTAACACGCACACACTCACACACATGGCCAACGTGTCAAAATCGACACCACGGCACATGCTCGACCCTGATAAAGCCTTACACATCCAATCCTCCCTCTCACAGCATGAAACTTTACGTGTCCTAGAAGCAAAGCAGGAGCTACGTACGTGTCAAATTCCATATAACAACGTTAGTCATAAATGTAAGACAATGTCGGATGGAAAAGGTGACGTAGGCGGACGTGAAGGTGACGCTAGTTAGTTTGTCATATGCCATCTGCATGCTAGCATATTTCAATCTCTTTCTCTCTCTCTCTTTGTCAGTCTCTGTTGCCACAGCATCTTACTTACATACATACGAGTTTAAGAGGCAAGGTGTAGCCGTTGCCAAACTTCGGCTCCTGCACTTGTTCATCTGCAGCTACAACGTAATCATATCAGGCGTAACATTTTGTCAGACGTTTCCACTCGGTGGGAAAGTTGTCTTATGTTTTTACCTAAGTGTTAACCACTTGTCCTTGGCATCCTTGTTCATGATGTTTTTGTCTTCCATTTGGTTTCTTTCTACATACCTCAATTTTGCATGCAACTCGCCCTTGTCACAACAAAATGCAAGAAGGATTTTACAAGAAAAAGTAAGAGATATTTCAAACTTTAACAACTCGTGCTCAGTGAAAATGTTTGGAAATATGGCAATAATATTGCCAATTAAAGTTTTTCTAATATTTTTATATATGTACTTTTATTTTAAAAGAATTTAACTGTAGATTGGTTTAAGTTATTTCTATTTTAAATGGAATGTAGATGATAAATTTATTTATCACATCATCTTAAATTGGGGATTGTTCAGATAACATTTAAATACAAACAAGACATTATGAACTATCTCCAAATTCTGTATTTTAATCCATGGTAGAAAAATGTTTTAATTTCGATTTAACATCCAAGAAAACACTTTGGTTCTTCAATAAAGTTCTCTGCGGTTGTCGTTTTAATAATGCATCTTTAGCAATTTAATTTTTTTTTTTTGCATATTTTAAAAGCTTTTTCACATCATTCGCACTTTCACTATTATCCTCTCTGTCTTATCCTGAGTCAACCTCAAAGCAATTAAAATACTTTTGTGTGAAACGAATATGCATTTTGGTATTGTTTATTGTCTTTTCTTTTATTTTTGGTAATTAACATGCATTCATTTTTCCTACCTTCTACATATTAAGCCAACAGAAGCTGGTTGGAACCACTTCCACCCATTTATCATTCACCTTCATTGCATATTCCATAAATGGGTGACCCAAACTCTTTTATGAGCTGCAAGTATGCCAAAAGATTTTGTTGAGTTTTGTTGCATTTGTTGGGTAGGAGTGGGTGCAGAATTATGTAACCAAGTTGACTGCTGACAGAAAAAATAATTGACATCAAAATGATGATGTGGGACTGAATGGATATGTGAGCGAGTTTGTGGTGTGTGATTGTTGGGGTGTGTGTGTGTGTGTCTGTGAGAGAGCTGACACATGTTTCACAATATGTTGTCACCAGTTTATTAACACAGCAAAAGAAATGCAAAAGGACGAGGGTGTTGAGTGCATCCTATGTGCATGGGGGAGGTGGAGAGAAAATCAATTGATGCTCGCATTTATTCCGATTTTCTTTATTCTTTTAATTGGAATGGGAATTGAGTAGTCGAACTTGTTTAATCAAAAGGGATAAATGATTTTCAATAAACTTCATGAAAATGTTTTTAAAGGATAAAAAATTGTCTCTGGTCATCTTTAATTTCCTTTGGAACTTTTCTTGTAAATTGCAGTTAATGTAAATAAATGAATATTTCATTAAGTCAACACGAAAAGGGAATAAAAATGCATATCGATTATTCACTGAACACACATATGTACATATATATGGAAAAGTCACACACACACACTTAACTTAATTCGTTATAATAAATTTTGCATTGGACATTAAATTAAAAATGGAAAAAATCATTTTTAATTTAAAGAAACAAACGTGAAGATGCTTCACCAACTAATCGAGCTCATCCTCCTGGATCAGTTTGGCATTCGGATTGTTTATCAATAGATTCCGGTTATGTTGCTCCACATTATAATGAAAAAAATACGATTTACTATATTCGAAGGTAGATATCATAATGGCGCAGGCGGGAGCCACTTTAAATAGTCTCGGTCCGTATCCGGTGAAAAGTCCTCGCAGTCCTTGCCTCCGATAGATGGCTGACAGGCGACTGTAGGTGGATTTCTTTACCATTTCCTTGGCGGGTGAATCAGTGAATATGACCCGTTCACCAAATTCAATTTGTTCATGGGTCTTGACCACATCAAAAGGTGTGGTTACCAAAGCAGCCAAAGAACCCGCCATAACACCGGATAGAAAGCTGACACTAACAGACGGATGTTCACTATTGCTAAAGCGACTTTTCAGAAACTCGTAGATGGGCCAATATATGCCCGAGAATGGTACATCTCTCAGTATGGTTGGTGGTAGTCCTCGCCATAGACCCCAGAATCCCTGCAGAGCAATCACATTGCGCACAAATCCCATGACCTGGGAATAGGTCAGCCTTTGAGATTGCATTTTGGTGCGTACCAATTCAATGGGGCTCACAAATGACACGGCACAAATTCGGGCCGTAACTCCCGACAACATGGGCACCAGCAGAGGGAGATCATTTTTACAGTCCTGCCCATTGGACAAGGAGCTAATGACATTCGCTGTACCTAGATGTTGTCTATTCCTAAAGTGCGTCTCATAGATTCTTATATACAAAGCCTTGAACTGCTCGTAGGCCACAAAATAAACGATGGTAGAGGGCAGGGCGGAAACCAGAGTGGGTCCAAGACCAGACCACAGAGATCTAAGTCCCTCATGGCGCCCAATCTTAAAAAGAGCATCCCAAGAGCTTGTAAATTGTGACACTGGACTATTCACCATAGAGGTGCATGCACTAGTGCGGGATGAGAACAAATGATCCATTAATCCATTGCAGTACAGAAAACATTTGGCCGACTGCGTTTGTTGCGACTGCATACGGGTCTTAATCACGTCGAGGGGGGTCATGAAACAGGCAGTGATCATGGCGCCACTACAGGCGGATAATACCTGTTGCATGGGCCGAATCCGAAAACGTGGATCACTTTGTACTCTGTTTTGCTTATGGTCAGGTTTCTTGGCTGCATTACTATTCCTTTTTTCATTGCCATTTATATCGGCACTACTACTATTGCCACTGTTTCCATGGCCATCGCTGCTGCTGTTGTTGCTGCCACTGCCACCACCGCCGCCTCCCTTCTTGGTGTCCCTGAAGGGAATGGCATTGGCTCTGTGTGCAGAACGTGGTCCATTGCCCGGTGAAAAATCTGTTTCTGTTTGTGCCTGATCATTTTTAATTCCAGCACCGCCGCCAGTTTCCTCCTTCGACATGGCAGCCCCGTCTTCGTAAGTGTTGTGTGTTTAAAAAGACAAAACAATTCAATTTCCAAATTTTATAAAATAATTCAATTGACAGGTGTCGATAACATACATAAATATATTAAAACTCAACTCTCACGAACTTTAAACTTTGTTTACATTTTATTTTTAATACGAAGTTGCCACACTTGTCCATTTTTAAGCATTAAAACGACCTTCGTTATATCTAGTGTTGGAAAGTATTTAAAGTCTCATGTAAAGTACCCATATGGCTCCAAATGAAACTTCAACCATAATTATTTTAATTTTCCTTTCCATTAAACAGTTAAAACTCTTTCGTAAAAGAAATAAACTTAAAAAAACATTTAATGCAATTTCATTGAAAAAACACTTTTTTTTTGTTATTTTTCATTTATTTTTTATGTCAAATATCATTGAAACGAAATAGTTTTCAATTTAACATGTTTATCTTTTAGTGTTTTATATCTTACTCAATATTTAATGTTTATTCCACTTGAAATGCTTACACACTAATCGAATTATATTGTCGAGCATTTGCCAACTGTGTCCATTCAACTCGTCCCCAGTCACGTTTCTATATAGCTTCCACTGCAATTCCGGCCATAATCAAACAGAATGACCTACAGACGATTGCTTTGGTTTGGGGCACGTTCTCTGGCCACTGAAGTGAACCGAAGAAAAAAAAGGAAAACTATGCGACCAAATACATCAAAACTAAACACAAGTAATTAAGAAATGTTTGTTTGACTCGTGTAGGACAAATACTAATTGCTTTTTCCTCTCAAATTTTTATAATATTTTTTTCTTTTAGCCAAAGCGAAAATTTCTATCAAATATTCCACATATTTTGCAAAAAAAAAAATGTAATTTTAAGTCCAACATATAAAAAAAATTTAAAATGGTTTAAGCGAATATTTACTGTTTTTTAAGTAATGTACACAAAGCGTGCCTCGGCAAAAGTAAAGAAAAAAAGAGGCCAGAAAAGAGAGAAAAATATTTATAACATTTCCTTTTTTCTTGTGTTGGCCGCAATTTTCCAAAAGGGGGAATAGTGCCAGTCAGCTAGAGATGAGTGCAAACTCTGTGATTTTTCACAAGTAAACGCAAACATGTTGTGTTTGTTTGAAATAAGTTTTATACATATATACTGCATCTAAAAAGTTAACTAAATTAAACTAGTATAATGAAAGTTATCTACTAAAACAGCCCAAAAACTGTTTACATGACTTTGGCTTAAAAGTTATATTGGATTTTATACTAAGTGATTAAGGTTAGTTTGTTATTTTCCATGTAACTGATTGAAAATAAAATCTACAACCTGTCCTGAACTTAAAAATTTTAATAGAAAAAAAAATGGCAAATGGAATAATCTATCACAGAACCTATTTAGAATATATCAAAAGAAAAGAAAAAAGAGTATACGAATATCTATCAATATTAAAAATACTTTCTTTGTGGTATATAAATTGCTTTTATTTATTCTTGTTCGAAAACGACAAATTTTACCAATAAAGGGCATTAAAAATATGCTTTAAGAAGAAATAAATGGAAAAAAATACAACTTATAAATAGGTGTGTGGTATTTTTTTTTTTTTTGCTTTTAAATGCAGCAGGACAATTTTATGTTGCAGTCTCTGTGAAGGGCGTGGTCAGTGTATATATATTTTGTTGGCTATATCCATTGTCATTCTTTTTGGTTATTCTTTAGCCAACAATGTTGATAGGCAGGCTTTTGTGGTTGTTGTTCTTGCTGCTGTCCTTCAGTTGTCCCTTTCACCATCCTTCAACAAAATGTTGTGTTGACATCACCAGACGGGGGAACAGGTCGAAAGCAGAAGGGTATGGAGAGAGAGAGAGATACAGTGTGCTGCTTTTTTTTTGTATTTGCATTTAATTGTGGTAGTAAAAATACTCCAGGCTGAAACCAGAAGAGTTCAGGACGAACCGGGACCCTGCACAGCCAGATCTTTATTTATGGGCTGTGTCTCTTTTTTTTATTTCTTGTTTTTTGGTTTTTGTTCTTGTGTCTACTGTTGTTTTTGTTGCAAGTATAAACATTGACATTGTGTGGGCGTGACTGTGGACGGTCTGTTGGGTTTTTCCATTAATTTATTTTCCTAGATGTTGGGGAATATGTGCAATATAAATGGTTCAAGATTGGATTATTGGTTGACAAAGTGTGAAGATATTAAAGCATTGATTTTGCATGTCGACCCATTCGATGAGCGATTAATGAACTGTTCATTGACCAATCAAATCGAACACTTTACGCTTAAGTGCTTTGATATATGAAGATGATTAGACTAATTTGACTGATGTAATACAATACAATACCTATGTATATATGTATAGTTTACTAATTACAAAAGTTGAAACAAAAAATTGATTGACAATTGCTTTAAGTTTTAACTGTAGTTATTGTATAATTAATTGACAATTGCTTTGCCAGTTAAACTTAACAACCCGAAACCAGATACTTTTATTGGCTTACAAAAATCAATTTTAAATTGTTTAATTGAAAACTGTATCGATTTTATGTTACAGAAACTTTTATTTGATAGACTATATCTATTTGTATAGTTACTTTGATCAAACTTTCTTAACTTGGTCATTATAAATCACCACTGTCTGCTGTACATTTGGCATATTTCAAGTGAAGAAGTTCTTAGAACTATATGCGTATTTGCTTAATTGTTTAATTTTATGCACAGAGTTGCCTGAAACTTTATTAAAAGCGTAATTGTGTGGGTGAAATTGTAGCAGTAAGTGGGACGAGAAGCCTTCCAGGCTAGTTAACATTTCCGCTTTTCCAACGAAACAGGCAAACAAATTTTGCAGTTTTTCAAACATCCGCCAGCTTAATTGTAACAATTTCACGACTTGACCTTGCCTAGGCGGGCGTTTTAATTAATTTCTAGAAGTGAGCCAAATAAATGCCAGGCGTTGCCTACAACAACAACAGCAACAAACAAAAAAGGACAAGTTCAAGTCTATTTAAAAATGGCCTGAATTTTTCACACTTCATGGACGTGCATCGCTAAGAATAGGTCGAAGAAGAAAATGGTTTGATGGGGATGTAGTTGAAATCTTTAAAAAGGCCAAGCAATTTTTTAATTAGCGCTGCTTTTGTGCGTATTTTGTTATCCTTTTCGTAGGTTCCCTTTGGGTGTGTTTACACACACACACACACATATAGATACCTGGCAAGTCTGTGAAGGTTTTAATTAAAAAATACAAAATTGACAGAAAAAAGAAACATCAGAATTAATGTTTGCCTTCGCCAATGTAGCCGTTGATTGTTTGTTAAGCCGAAATTAAGGTAAAAGCAAATCTTAAGCAGTCGACTAAAGAAATTCTTCTTAAAGTTCTTTCCAAAACATATTTACAAATGTTTTTACCACAGATTAAAATTAAATCAAATCTGTTTAAACTTCAATTAATGGTCACAAATTAAGCAACTTTAATACGCTACAGGATACAGGATATGGTGACTCAAGGCTTTAAATAAATTTTTCCTCTATAGATTTGGAAACCTATTCATACTTATGCAGTGCATATTAAACTTCGTTTAACTTGTTTCTCTGGCCTATATTTTGGGCTTAAATGTTGAAGATCTTTTATTAAATTTAATTGCGGCTAATTTGCTTTTAAAAAATGCAACCATTTTCCCTCAGCTCATAAGTTTTTATCTTCTCTGTGGTATTTTTTTTTCTTTTTGGGGTAGAATCATAACAATTTTCTTGCAATTTTCCTTTTTAGACGAATTTTTTCCGCCTCTCTGGCTTTCATTTTTGCTGTGCCTTACTTTTTTTTGTGGTATTTTTGCTTCGTTTTTCTTTCTCTCTAAATTATTAAAGTGATAATAGGGCGTTAAACTCATAACTTTGTGGTTGAGAGTTTTCTTTTTTGGTTTTTTTTTTGGGGATTTCAAGAGTTTTGATGTGTTCAATTGATATCAATTTCGTAAATTTGAACTTGAGCTATTTACATAATAGCTTAAGCGTTTAGTGGTAAATTTATTTTCAATTCAACTCAAAATTTATGATAATCCATGGTATTAATAACAAAGCAATTATAAACTTTTACATAACTTAATCAGATTTTCATACTTGTGTATTTTTGCACAGTAAACTTGCTAGCATTTGTCTTTGCTGTTTACCAAGGAGGGAAAACCCAAAAACGGAAAACTTAAAGATTATTCATCTTAGGATTCTCTTTACTTATTTCTTCCTTTTTTTTTTGCTTTTTTTCGTATATCTTTTTCCTTTTCCATTTTTGCTCTGTCTACGTCATTTATGAATAATTCATGAGGTAACTTTATAAAAATATCGCACAAATGGCACTAAAAAGAAAAAAAAGTTTAAAAGGTGAAATTTTGTATGCTCTTTAATTTACTATCAGTTTATTAAAGCGAAATTGTGAATACTTTTCATATCTATATCAGCAGACAGATAATAAATAAGTGACTAAAAATATATTATTAATAAAATTATTTTAATATTTTCAAAATTTTTGCATTAAAATATAAATAATTATTAATAGAAATTGTTGAACAGAACAAAACTCATAAGACCATAATTCCTAATATACCAATTTTATCTGAAGATACTCTTACTGAAGTCTACCAAAATGGCTTGAAAGGAAGTTTGGATTTTGTACCTGCATTTAAGATGTAAAAATTTGATATTCGTAAAAGTGCAAATAAAAAAAGTTAAAAGCAGTTTAAAGCCTTCAATGACATGGTAAATTATTAAATTAAGAATAGTAGAATAAAAATTGTGAGCGACTCTTGTAATATTTCGAAAATTGGCCGAAAATGAATTTGCAATTATGTCAATTTGCATATTTTACAGATTTTTAAAAGCAAATACCCCAAAAAATGATGAAATAACTTTTACCTTAACTTTTATATTTTATTTGTTGGTTAAGATTCTTTAAGGGCATTTACATTTTTTTTTAGGTTTTCATTTTTCGGTTATGTTGTTTTTGTTTGTTTATACTAATTTGCATATTGCCAGTTGTTGTCTGGGCTTTTTGAGAAATTTGTAACACTCTTTTTACACATTTATTTTGATAACACGTCATATGTAAATATTTACTGAGTACTGGCAGGTGAGGAGAGTCAAGAAGGAGTTAGGTTTGGGGGAAAAATGAGGATGCATGTTGACCCCAGGTACGGAAGGGACTTTCATGTACATCCGCCGGAATGAAAAATGTGGCAAAAGTTGCTTCATTATGACAACAATTGTTTGTTAGATAAACAGCAATGGAATGGGAAAAGGGGTTGAAATTAATTAAATTAAAATGGAAATGAGTGCAGGGGAAATGCTAATGTACAATTATAAAATTATAAATTCAAGTATCTATTGATTAGTTCAACACAATTGCGGTTAAATACCCTTGAAATCGAAAAAAATTGTATAGGATTATATAAATTTCGTTATTTAAATAATAAATAATAATTCAAGCATTTGGGGAATTTCTTGTACTAAGTTCAATTCGATTGAAACAATCTGAAGTTTTTCTCAATTAAGTATCTCATCATAGAGACTAAAAAGGAGATAGGGACTAAAATAGATTTTTAATCAAATGATTTTTAAGAATTAACCAAAATATATTCACATATGTGCTAAAAATTTCTTGTATCTTAATTAAATTTGGAATTTCGTAGTCTTTTAAGTAGCATCTAAGCGCCTTATAATTTTATATCACATTACCATATCCCCGACATTGAACACTTTGTGTGTCGCAGATTCTTAATTGTGTTCATAAGCATAAGCAGCTTTAAAATCTGACAGTCGTGAAAAGAATACAAAAGTCAGTAAGCTGATATTAATTTCGCTTGCACATTTTAATTGTAATTTCGCGTACAGTTCTTTTGAGCGACAAAAGACAATGAAATTGTCGCAGCGACTGTAGCTTAATTTAATATCATTTACCTTGACAACAGAGAAAACTGACTAGTGGCAGGAGGTAGACGGAAGGAGAGAGAGAGAGAAATTGGATGTGTGGCAATGGAGAGAGAAATACTTGTGTATAGTACACATCAACATGACGCTGATGGGCAATGACAGGCAACGCCATGGACATATCCTGGAAATGGCAGACATCCGTCTGTTGACAGTCAGCCTTCGCCAAAAACAAGTCCGATGATGCAATGGCAGAAGACAGAAAAGAGAGAGGGTGCCGAGACAGGCGGCAAATAGCAAGACATTCACTCAGACAGACAGACAGAGAGACAGACAGTGGCAAAGTATTGCCCTTGCTTTTTGATTTACGAAGCAAAGTATTTGCACAATCAACATGAGAAATAATCAGCAAAGAACTGGAAAAATGAATAAATGAAACATATCTATAAAATGGAAACTAGATAATAAAATCTTCGCCTAATTTACTAAAATAATTGGAGAGACTTTATTTTTTTATATTTTTTTTATTTGTTTTTATTTTTTATTACTTAACCTAACCACATAAATATATGTAAATATATATTTTTTTCTAAACTTTTAAGAAAACTTGGCCACGTGGCAAATATTTCTACTTATTAGTTTGATTACTTTTAAGATCAGTTAGGAAAATGAAATCATCGAGACAGACCATTTGAAATAGTTCAAAATACATTTTAAAACCATGAAATGACTATTGCCCAGTTGAATATAATTATGTCAGACCATAAAGGGTATGTAAATTTCAGTATAGTTATTATTATTCAGTTCATTCTCATGCCATCATCTTATATGAAGCTTTTTGTAGCCTCTGTAATTTAGTTGCAATGCATTTTTTTCCCCTTTCACCACACTATGAGCCAGACGTTGCCGCAGGACAACGACTAATGACTTGGAATTTTGTTGCCCAGCAGCTAAATGAGCGTATGCATGTGTGTATGTGTGTGTTGATATATGTGGTTGTATAAGTGTGTTGTTGTCGCCTCTGTTTGCCATTAACGCCTCGTTCAACCCACGGGAAAAAAAAACACACAAAGAAGAAAAAATAAAACCCAGAAAACAGAAGAGAAAGTAACTAAAACTTAAGTGCAACAGCATGCGCAAAAATCATTAAGCTGCAGCTGCTACATCCAAACGATGACGGGAAGGGGAAAAATGTATATTTTTGCTTGTCGGCATACATGCCGTATGAGTTATGTAGATAAATTTCATGCCACATCACTCATACGTTGCGGCGGCTTTAATTACAATGTGAAAGCATGAAAATATGTAAATTTTATTACATCTACAAAACCAACGCCAAGGGGCAATAAATGTTATACGCACTGATGCATATGAAACATTTAAATGTCCTTTTATATAAAAACAAGGTCATTGATAGTTGTTATTTCTTTTCTTATTAAATTTAATTTAATCTTAAATAATATTATAATGTCTTAGATATTGTTTTTGGAATTGAAGCAAAACAAAATCATTGTTTAAATGTTATTAATTGATTTTGTTAACTATAATAGCTTGTTATTCTATAAAAACCGATAATAAGGCTTGCACAAAAAAAGAAAACACTTTCTTCAAGTGATCCTCAAAAGGATCATGGGAATGGCAATTAAAGTAATAATTTGTTAGACTATTCGGTTTAATAGCTTAATTTTGTTACTGAAAAGGAAGAAAATTTAATAAGTATTAATTAATTTATTACACGTTTTCACTCCATCACATTGCCTTTAAAGTCATCATGGATAACTGGAAAAACAATTTCAGGGAAATGCCTATGGGTCTAATATTATTCCAATTTGCCTTGCCAGGTTACAAGAAAACTGATTAATTGCCAATATTCTTAACTCGTTGTGACATCTCAAGTATCAAAATGTTTTCAATTAAAAGCCAGCTTTTAATTAAACAGATTAAATAACCATAAAGTCAGAGACGAGACGCCTGATGGTTATATCAAAACTGTCCCAGGACAGTAGGCATTAAGGCAAGACGAATGGAGGTGGTGGAGAAAATCGTTTATGAGCCGATATTAAATTTAACATAACATTCTGGCCTCGAGATGGTTTGTTGACTGCTTCTCATACTCTCGTTCCCTTTTTCTCTCAATCTCTTTGGGCCAACTGTCAGCTGGTGAGATGGCATTTAAGAGCTCGTTAAGGGTGTCCTCAGGAGTTTGCTATATGCTCGGCTCTGTAATCAGGAACTGGTAGGGATATATACTAACATATACATCTTTGGCAAAAGAAATGTGCATCAATTTAAATGCATAATGCGAATGGTAATCTGTTACTCCCAAGGCGGCATTAACTACAGCCAAATGCATATTGAACAGGATGTTGATGCCGAAGTAGAAATGCTTCCTTTTTTTGAATCAAGGCGCCAACAGCGGTCTCTACCATATACATATGCATACACACTGAAAGGAGTGAAAATTCTTAAGCCACGTATGTACATGTGGAAGACATACAAGAAGAAGGTGGGGCACACACACACACATGGCCCAACATCAGCAGAATGAAAAACAGCAAAAGGAAAATTGGAAAGAAAATGTGATGCTGGGGACCATTGTTGTTGGCTCTCTTCGTATTCCTGTGCCTTTGCCTGTGACTCTACATCTGCCTTTTCCATTTAACAGGATTATTTATTTTATTTCGTTATGCGGAGCAAAACAGCTTGTGTAAAGGATTTAAGCGTCTACTGAATGTGGCCAACAAAATGAAATACACAAAAAACTTAAAACCAACAATAACACTGGCAAACCGAGCGAAATATGAATTTAATTCATTCCCCATTCCCATCTGTAACTTCCTTTCAGGGCGGCTATATAAGATTAAAACTGTACTACACAATGATAACCAGGAAAATGAGTGGACAATCAACGAAAAGTGAAAGGACACTTTTCTCTGTCATGGCAGAGGTGGCATTTGGACATTAAAATATATTCAAAAGAAAGTGTGAAAAAAGACAACCAAAAACGAAAGTGGAAAACAAGCGGAAAATGGAAATGAAAACATAAAATGGCAAAGATTAACTAATGCCGGATTACCAGCAAGAGGACTATATATAAAATGACCACAATTGTAATACAATTGTTCGGGTCTTAATATAGAATAAGTAATGAGCTTGTATATTTTGTAATAATTGTCGCAAATCGCAGAATTACTTTATTTTTATTTTACTTCATCAAATTTTTAGTTATTATATATTTTTCATGAATTTAATTCACAATTTTTCTCAGTTTGAAGGCAGAGTAAAATGTAAATTTTATCTTTGCTAAATTATTTCTTAGATGTAAATTTTCTCCACACTTTTAAGGATTTCTGACTTTAATTACCTTAACTTTGAGTCATCCATTAAGCTTTATACTTTGTCTACCTTCTCTTTTGCTTTTCTTGCTTTAGTGCACATTTCATTATTTCTTTCTGTTTCCTTCTCTTTACTTTCTGATTAAATAATAAGCATAGCAGATTTGCGGACACTCTTTTTGAAAGAATTATCGCCTTAACTTGAGCCAAGACAAATCATTTTTATCAAATTTAAACAAAAATTTTCTATCTTATGAAGAGTGAAATCTATAGAACATAAATAGATGCATTTTAAAATGAAATTGGTAATAATATTACTCAACATTAAAGCATGACAAACGATAATTAATTCCTTTTATTTAATAAACTCGTTTATTATTTGGAATATATGTGTTTAATCTCATTTCTCTCCCTATTTTGTTTAACCTTTCACTACTACCAATATGCTTTTACCCATAGAAGAATTATGGCTATCCTTTCATAAATATGGCATTTAAGGTGCTTCCATATTGTGCATCAAAAAACTGTCAAAAGCAATCTTTTGTTCATTATAAAGCTAAGGCTAAAGAGGTAAAATAGAAAATGCATTTATTGAAATTTCCCATACACACACACACACACACACACACACACACACACATTGTTTTAAGCCAGTCACGTCTCATTAGAAATAGAGATTAAAATGAACAAGTTAAAGACAATGAGGACAAAACATATCAGATTAAAGGGTTTCACAGTCAGCAAATAGCAATAATTAATAAATTTAGCAATTGATGTCAGTCTTGACAATGGCAGAGCTGAACAAGGCAATAATTGTAATGATAATGTGAAGCGAAGCGTTGATGGCCATTAACATTTTCGCAGAAAATGCAAAGGCAGAGACATGAACAGGAATATATATATATAATATACAATATACAGACATATACATATATATCTACGTGTATATGCAACCAAAAGAATAAAAATATTAAATTTTTGCCAAGGTAAGGGATAAAGTGTAAATGTAAATGTTATTATCTGACTTTCTTTCGTTCGTTTTCATTTTATTTTTATTGGTCCTTATTACAGCTTTTACTGTTATGGGCAGTGGCAGCACAAAAGGAGTTCTGCGGTTCCGCTTCGCTTCACTTGCTCCTGCTGCCGAGTGAAAAGGATACGACGAACGTCTTTTCGCCCCACCTGTTTACCAACAAGTAATAACAACTACTGAAAATGTGGTTAAGACGCGGGAAAGAAAAAGAGTGATGGATGTAAAAGTAAGAGTAAGAGGAATGGACAGGAAAGGTAAAGAACTCACCGAAATGTTATGGTTTATTACTTTATTTTTTGCCTACAAATTATACAAATAAAGTATTATTATTATGATATAGTTAAAGTCAACTTTATGAAGTGGCAAAATAATGAAAATCATTTGAAGTAAGCGCTCATTAAAGTGTACTTAAAGATCGTTTGAATAATCCTTGAGAGAAAAAAGAGAGAAGGATGTGGTTGGCAATCAGTATGCCATGGCATTAACATCAGCTAACCACTACAACTACAAAGGTAATACAGAGAAAGAGAGCAATTGTAAAGTTACTTTGGTTAACACCTGCAGGTGTTGGGTCAACTTCAATTTCAACTTTATGCAGACCAACAAACGTAAGGACTAACCATAAAAATTAATTATTTTTTTTCACCCCACAACAAAAGAAATCGAGTTGGTAAGGGATGGGGAAAAGTCGTGGTAAAGGGTTGCAATGCTGTGCTCTGATGTGAAGTGAAGTGTGGACGACTGATGTATGGAGAAATTGTGCTGAAGTTGGCAAGCGTTTATTGTATAAATTTTCAACACTCACCCATATATAGGGATAAGTGTTTGTCTGTATCTGTGTTTGTGTTTGTGTTCGTGTTGGTGCTAGTGCTGGTGCCTCGCTTTGGCTGTTGATGGTTTGGGTGAGTGTTGGGTAAAGCCAACACAGCTGGTGGTTGCAGCTTCCGGCAAGTTCATGCATTTTTCAACATCATCCAACAACAACAACAGCAACAACAACAGTTGCAGCAACAGCAACAATGTTGTTATTTCAACAGTAGCAACAACAATGTGGACCAAGCAATGACAACAGCTTTGCACTTAATTGCCAGCGACATCTCCGAGTATAACGTACAACCAACAACATGGCTATCCTTTACGGAAAAGACTCCGCTGCAGAATTTTATACTAATTCTCAGCACATTCTCTTTGGCATAATTGAATGCTTTGTGATGGATTATCTGAATTCAGAAGGTGAAGCATTTTCTTTAAAGTGTCTTATCTCACATTCTTATACTGGTTTTTGCCATTAAATTCCATTTGTCTCGCATCCTGTGTAGATTACATTTTGGTTGGTAGATTACAAGAAAGCTGAGATATCCTCTATTTGTCTCTCTGTTATAGTTCACATTTTAGCTGTGAAATATTTCCCTTATATCTTTACTTAGTTATTTGCTACTCTTGCAAAACAAATAACTAAATAAATGAATATTTTTATATTTGAAGAAAGAAATATATCATCTTTCCTCTACAAAAATTATCACTGAAATAATATTGTTAATATAAAAACTGTTTTAGTTTACATATAGTGTAAGTAAATTAAATTAAATGTTTATTAGTTAGGGCATAAAAAAGTCAACATATTGAAAGTATGTCTGCATGTCTGGCCCTTGTCTTAACTTCCATCTTCATTTACTGCGAACACGTCAATATCAATGTCAATTCGTTAGCGCCTGTCATGGCCATACCACTTGACCGACCATTATGTTAATGGAGCTCAACAGTTCAGTTAGGTGGCAGAATTACGCACATTGTTCATCGTGGCACGACATCATCTGCTGCCAATACTCTTAATTACAACAAGGGCAATTTAATTAAGTTTTAAATACGACGACTAATTAACTTTATGCCAAGGCCAAAGACAAACGTTAACAATGCAAGCATGTCTATTTAATTTCAGTGTAAATTTTATATAGAATTAAAGAGAAAACATAATTTTGATATGGTTATGTTTAGAGCCTTTTACTTTATCTCCTGATTCTCATTTGCCTTCTTTGCCGCCCAACGCAGACGACATTCTCCATTCTTGCATTCGTTTCTTAGAGTTGGATCCTTCTCCTGCACGTCTTTGGTATTGCTAGTGTTGGCCTTTTCCATCTTGACTTGTTTTCCCCAACAAAGTGTAGCCAAAGGCTTGAGAATTCTAAACCAGATGAACAGCAGCACCGGTAACACAAGGGGCATCAGAAAGCAAGGAATGCAAACCATTTTTTTTTTTCCTCAAATCGATATGTGATGAAGTGTTTTAATATTGAATTTCTCTTTTACGTTTTACGTCTACACCAGATGAATTCTAGAAATTTGAGATGAAACTGTTCTGAAAGTATCAACAAGGCCTACTCTCATTCTATCTAAAATTGAAAAAAAAAAAATCCATTAGCCTGAATTGATTTTACGCTTTTCTTTTCAATCAAACAAAATCCGGAATGCCGGGCCTCTTGCCCAGCCCGTTTCATCAATCATTCTCGTCCATTCTTTTGTGCACAAAATATAAATAAATCATTTAAATTAATGCCAAATTGGACAATGCATAATGCTGAACAATCAAAATATATATATTTTACATCCTCTCAATGTGACACCATTCGACAATATCTCATGAATTTTTTTTCTTTCATTGTTTGTTTTGGTTTATTTAAAGCCATTGCCATCAAAAAAAAGCTTTTAAAATTAAATCTACATTGCTATAACTCGTTGAAAACTAAATAAAAGACCATGAAAAGGAAATCTGCACATATTGGTCATTAATAAAAGTTTTTCCCCTCCAACCTTCACCCCACAATATTCTTCAGTAACCATGTTTCCTTCATCCAGCACGGGCGTTGAGCAATACAAAAAGCAAATATTGAAATACAAAAAATGAATACAGTTTACAGTTGAATGAAAAGTGCAAAAAAAGAAATGTGTAAAAAAGAGCAGAAGCAGAGCATATAAATAAATAAAGAATGTGTAAAAAGAAACAATAAAAACATGCCATACACAAAAAATAACCAATCCTCTAGAGATGGCACTATGATGGGAAAAAAAAACAAGATTAAACTAAAATTTAGCTTTTGTATATATTTGTTCCTTTAATAAGAAAAATAAATCCCAATGCTGAATTATATGTAGGAAGTAAGGGCTTGCCTAAAAAGGGCTCTGCTTACCAAGTTTACTAATTAGATATTATCATTTTTAACATTTTTATTAGCTAAACTATTTGTATATGTATGATTTAACTTGGTTCTGCAAAATAGTGTAAATTTCTTTCCCTTCAACTTGTTTGTTATACGCTAAACTATAAAATTTTATATGTATTTCATCTGTGTGTAATAAACATGAAATTGTTTGCTAATATTTGTTAAAAGATTAAAAAAATAAAAATGAAAAATATAAGCTCAAAATTTACTAAAATGGAAAACCAAAGAAAAAGTTTAGAGTTTATTATTTTATGTTCAAATATTTATATTTATTTATAAATTATTTAAATGAGAAGTTCAAATAATTCTTTATGTAAAATATATATAAATGAAATAATAATAAAATTTATTTATGGAGCTTTGTCAAAACTAAATTTATTTAAAAGGACACCTGTTGATTGTGTACATTTTCATTTAACTTTAGGGCTTTAGCAGGATTAATAGTTACTTTTATCAAGGTTACTTTCTTCAAACGAAGTTACTTTTCTCACAATGTTTAATAAATTTTACAGTATAGAAAATGTGTATTAAAATTTAAAAAAGTTGGTGAAATATATCCTTTTGTTATCCTTAAACACACTTTGTCGTTTTGTCACCTCTATCGATTCAATGTTGTGTGCGTGCGTGACAAACGTAGCCACAATTGCGAGTCAATTGTGTCGTTATTTATCAGTCAGCACAAAGTGTCTGCGTATACAATTCACTGTGTGTCTGTGTGTGTGCATGAGTGTGCAAAACAACAGCTACACATATGCCATTTCATATGCTTTGTTGCATGCTTTTAGGCGTGTGTGTGGAAAAACGTTGTAAAAAGTGTTTTATTATAATATAGAAGCAATTATTACAAATACAAGTCAATGCCAGCAGCGCTTGTTGCACTTTTGTTGCACTTTTGTATGCAATTTACCCTATTGTAATTTTTCTTGGCAATATTCACTAAACGATTCAAATCATACAAAATAATTCAATTGAATATAAGTTAACTTTATTTCACTGAGTTAAAGGAAAAGTATGTGGCACGGCCATCATCATCGTCATAAATTTATAAAGTCTGCATTAAATTAAGCGAAAGTGATAATAGAATTACGATAGGAAAAGAGAAAGTTTATTTAAGTATTCCATAAATCAACTTAATTCATTATTAATTTGCCAATTAAATAATCAAATGTAGTGCTAATTGAGTATTTATTGCATTTTAAATCATAAGAAGTTTATATTTATCTGTTAGATGTTTATCATTTCTATCTTAGACAGAGTATTAAATTTGCGGCTTGTTTAGCTTGTTTTGTGATTTTTATGGGTCCTTTTTTTTGTTTTGTTCTCAATTCTACGTAATTTTCAGCAATGCCATCGACACCAAATGTGTGTGTGGTTCATTAAGTGCATTGTATATAAACAAGGGAGATTGGATTGTTTCGTATTGGCTTTGTGGTGGCTTTTAATGGCTGTGATTATGGTCTTTTTATTGAAATGTGTAAATTGCATTTAGTTCTAGACATCAAGACCTATTAAATTTATATGAAATGGAATTTGCAAATATACAAATAGAAAAACTGTTTTTCATTCCCATGTGTAACTTATTTGAATTTCGCCACATTTATATCAATGCAAGTGAAAGCTATTATTGGGCGAGACTAGGACACACCCTTTACATTTACAACATATTTCATTTTTAATCTGTATACCCAATTGGATTTTATAGGCCATTCGTTGAGTTTTCTATTTCAATCAATTTTCATTCGTTTCGGGTGCAAAACATATTTATTAGCAAATATCGGCCGACGCCCAAGATATTTATCTGTCTTGGTTGCCAGTTTCTATGACTGACTTTTCAATTTCAATAAAACCGAAATTCTGGGCAAATATTTGATTTATTTTTGGTGACCTTTGTCAAATAGACACAGCGACACACACACACATAAGAATACAAATACAGACTGACACTTATACATACTTACTAACTGCTTCTCGTTTTATCTTTTTGACTTTGCCCCAATTCAATTTGCATATTCCTATTGCTGATTTGATTGTGTGTGCGTGTGTAATGTGTATGTGTGTGTGTGCGCTTAGAATTCTCACAATACTTCAATGTGTTTGTCTGACAAGCAATTTTCGCTTTATAACTTCATTGCTGGCATAACAACAACAAGGTCAACCTTAAAAGAAAATGCCTTTTCTGTATTTTCTGTGAAGCGAAAAACCAATTCAAAATAATCTTACCAATTACCAGCAAGGTCAACAAAAGCAATTTTCACTAACGAACAAATGATTATTACTGCAAAACGCACACACATGCATATATATTTGAGTATGTGTGTGTGTGTGGTTCTGTATCTATGAGACACATGCAGATAACCAAATAGAAACAGATTATACTTTAGACTACCTACATGCCCCATGCCACACTGCTCGCAACATAATCGTAAAAGTCAAAGCTTAGCTTAGTGTTAGATTGCAGCATTATTGTGGGTTGAAAATTTTAAGGCGACATGCCACTTGGGAAATTGTCAGTGTGAGATAGAGATGCTGAAGGAAATATCACTGAATTCCACTTTAAATAAATTATTTATAATAAATTTTATTAATAAAGAAAATCAAATATTTCAGGGTTTGTCTTAATTTTAGAAATAATAATCCTGAAATTATTTAATTGATGTGACGAAAAAATTTGGTATTGGGTTCGACTTTTGGCACTCCACTAATAATATTATTAATAACTTCTTTCCTTTGTTTTCTCTTTCCGTTTTGCAGGTTGAGTAGTCATTACAAATAATAAAATTTCAAAAAAAAACACTAATACGGAAGAATTAAAATCTAGAGCATATATGTATGTAATTTTATTCTTCAAATATTAGCCACAAAATTGTAAATGATAGCTTGAGGCTGAATTAAAACACATTTAGAATAAGCAAGAGTCGTGATCAACATTTTTTAAGGTCCTTTTAAAGCCCCACTCCTCTTCGATTCTACTTAAATTCCTTTTAAAAAATATACAATTCCACAAAGTCCCTAAATCACTTGCTCCCTTACGATAACTTGTGAATCGTGACAAAGTCACAACATTGCCATCATTTGTTGGCTTTCGCTTTGGTTGTGGGCCAAAACCCAAATTCGGCTAACTGACAACGCTCTCTGACAGCTTCCATTTTGTATCAGCGATTTGAACCATTTTGTATTAAAAAAGATTAACTTTAGAGGGAATGTTTGTGGGTCTTTGGATATTAAAGGCCATGCAAATTACCCAAAATCTTTTGCAGTTACTTTAAATTTTATTTAGTTGGCTGCCCTTTTAACCAACAGCATCCGACCAAGTCGCCATCTCAGTCAGAAACAAGATGGTTTTGCTTGTACAATTTGTTTTTTAGTTGGCAACTCAATTGAGTGTAAAACAATTTCATTAAACTGGCTGCTAGAGGGAGGGAGAGAAAGTGGAAAAGGCAACCGTTTCAGTTGAAACTATACATGTATATGTATATATATATATATATATATAAATATGTACATATGTAGCTTTTGTCGGGGCAGAATTCTGTGGCTATATTTGCCATTCACCCATATACATTTATTGAACAGTTTCCTTAGGTTCATTGTTAGATGTTTGGCTGCTGCTATGACCACACTCTGCTTTGTTCTACTTATTTTTATTATTATTTTATTGTCTGGTATGGCCCAGGCTGCAGCCAGCCAGCCAGCCAGCTAGAGAAGGTCCTGCTTGGCATTGCAATTTATCGCATACGCTTTGACAACATGTTCGCAGGCATTTTTATCATTTCCGCATTTATATGGTTTCCGCTCGAACTGCAAGCAAACTGAGAAGTGGCTTTCTGCTTTATTGCCCCCATACCTTCCCGTATCAGTATCTAACCATCTCCATCTCTGCGATGGGGTTTCAACAGTACATGTCCATATGTGGGCCAATGTTGCCTGTGTTGACTGTGGAATCGCAGACGATTCGAATTGCTTAGATTGAATTTATTGCGCTGGGATTGGTTATGGCTTTTAGGAAATCTCTCACACCACGATCAGGTCAAAAGTTTTACTTTGATGACATGAACTTGGACCTCAACATTTCTGTGGAAATTTAAGACAAAATGTCCACCCATTTATTTTAAAGATAAAATTTTGAAAATTTCTCATTTTATATAAAAATGTGAGGGATTTTTTCTAACATTCCCATTGGCCACCTACTCTATCTTTCTTACCGTGTAACTCTCAATAAAAAATTTAACATGAGAAAAGGAGCGAAAGAAAAAAAAGAAACAGAAAAAGAAATTACAGCTCTCATATTGTGTCCTCTGTGCAACGCACTCAAAAGAAAAAGTCAAAAGGAAAGGATAAAAGTGAAGAAGGGGAACAAAAGGAACCCAAACTCCGTGGCAGTGAGTCTTGTTAAGGGTCAGTAATAAATCTCGTCAGCTTGTGCTGTAACTTAAATTAAATGCTGAAAATCGGCTGGGCTATGCCCAATGTCCAACCAAACAGAGGGAGAACGGAAAAAAGGCACAAAAAAAAAAGAAACGTATATCCTGCACTCAGTTGAAAAATGAGAGGCAAAACGAAAGAAAAGTGCAGTGAGACGTGAGTAAAACATAAAAAACAAAGAACAAAAAAAAAAAAAGAAAAGTTGCAAAATTAAATAGAGTTTTCAGAAACAAAATGGCTAAATGGCCCCAGCCCGAAACGGTGCCGGAGTCTGAATCTGAGTCCTAGTCGTACTCTGAATCCAGTTTGGTTTTGTATATGCCCTTCCATATGCAAACATGGTCTGGGCCATGTGTAAAAGTCAGAAACGAAACGAAACTCGACTCTGCACGTGGAAAATTGTTGGCTAGTTTTTCTTTGCAAACCATTAAATTTATGACTGCCAAGCATTTGCGTGTTTGTCGAGTTTTTCTCTGGTTTTTTTATGCCTGTCTCTTTTTTTTTTTTGGTTTTTCTATTTATTTGTTAGGATTTCGCACATGTAAAATATAAAACATGTTACAAAAACTCTCCCAAAATAAAAACAAAAATATAACGCTTATAAATTTTTCTATTAAAAAGCCACAATCATAATTCAGTCAAGTTAAATGTTTTTAAAGGGTTTAAAGTGCATGTTTTATGATTTAAAAATAAGTTTTAATGGCCACCGGCCAAAGGTCGAACAAATGTTGAATTATTACCCCTTGGCATAATGTTTGTGGGTGGTGAACGGTGTTCAGGGAGGGGTAACACCACCACATTTGGCATAAATATTTCAATGCAAAGACTTCTTTTCCACATTTTGTATGCAAACTGTGTGGGCACAAAGCTGCTTATATTTAATTTGATGTTGCCCAAAACGAAACAATTTACGTCCGTACATACATATAGATTTTATTTCCATATTTCCGTTTCGCGAGAGAGAAAGAGAGAGAGAGAGAGCAACATAAATCATAATTGATAGATGAAACTATAAGAGAAAAAACAACAATAATGATGATTGCGAAATTAATAAAACCAATTTAAATGAATCTGCAGATTTCCTTGTTGTTTATTATTAAAGAAAATATTAAATCGAACCATTCAATGGAAATGAAAATTTCAGTAAAAAAACTTTTGAATACAAATGTTGCAATAAATCCAATCAAAATGTGGTCTATTTTGATTGATATACCCTTTAATAGGAATATTCTCTCAAAAGCTGTCATAGATTCTTGATAATTCTGAATTTTCATTATTAAACATTTAATATCTATTCTAAAGTTATCTCGATTTTGCACATCATTGATATCCATTCTTTCTTTTTTTTGCAATTTATTTCCATTCAGTCTCTTCTTATCCTTATCATCCATTCATTCACCTTTTCCACTATTTTATTCAACTATTTGAAAATTGCGAAATCCATTAACATAAACCAATTTTTGTTAAGAGCGCATCTGGAAACTTTCTAGCCTCTGACCCCATAAATTAATGAAAAACAAAAGCCAAAAAAAAAGTAGGAAAATGGAAAAATAAAAGCATGCAGGAGGAAAACTATAAAATTGAAATTATGGCAACTGCCAACTAATGAACAGCAATAAAAATAAATACATTCGGTGTGAGGATGGCTTCTTCAGGTTGACTTCTGTTGAAAATTGCCAGGCAGACAAAGTTTTTGGCACACCTGAACTGGGGTACGGAACGGGTAGGGAAGTTTTCCTTGGGGAAAACTAACAATTTCTGAGCCACACAGGAAACTATGTCAATGCATTTTTGCGTCAAGTCTTCTTATCAATTTCACGCTAAAAGGAATCCTAAAAATCTTATGGCAACAATTTCATATAGCATACACATAGGGGCAGGGACAACCGCTCAGCAGCAAGGAAGAAGCAGGACTAAAACACGAAGTATGCCGAATTCTATAATAAAAACGAAGTAACGAATAGATTCGCATTATTGCCGCTCGTGTCGGTTCGTTTTTAACAGAGCTTTTGATTCTCTTTAATGTGTGCAGAACTCTCTTAGATGAGAGAGCAGGATAGAACGATATTGCTTGCGCCGACAAAAGGAGAAAGCATTATATAGAATGCTGTACTGTTCGCACGATATGACATACACGGAAGCTGCAAAAAGTCGAGTGCCACTTGTGACGCTTGGCCAAAACAAATGTTCATAAGGCATGCAAGGCAAGGCGTTTGTTTATATGAGAGTGTTAGTGTGTAAGTGTGTTTGGGTGGGTGCCACATGCAACATTTGATATTGTTGTTGTTGTTGTTGCTGTTGTTGCAGTTGTTGCTTTTGCTATTAGTGTTGTGTTGACTTGTTTCCTAGTCGCCGCTTGCCTGTTTAGGGGATTTGTGTTGGCAAAATGAAAAGGATGTGCGACAGTGAAATGCATTTCAAGTATACATAAGTGAGGCGTTTTGGCCATTGTTGTTGCTCTTCTTGTTAGTGTTAGTGTTAGCTCTTTCCGTTGTTGTATAAAATCCACATATAGTCAGACAGTTAAATGTGGCACGTCTAAGCATTTAAGCGTACAAAAATGTGGGTTAATGGGTTTTTAGTTGCCCTTTTTTTTCTTATTACACGACTTGACTACAAATTGTTTCTATGTTGTTTTTCTTTATACATTTTATTTTACTTAAATGTTAATCAAGTTACTTGAGAAATGAAAATGAGCAAAAGGAGCTGCCATAAATAATAATAATAAAATAATTATGCACTTCTCTAGCTGCGTTCTTAAGTCAAGGAAACTGACCTTGCACAAGTCGACAAGAAGCAAATGAATGACTGAAATGAACTTGAAGTTGTAGTTGCCATAAAAGTATTTCAAATCAAAATGCTGACATTGACATTAGAAAAAAGTAGTTTTAATTATGTACACAAGGAAATTTCTTTTGCATATTTTAATTTGCATATTTCAAAACCAGAAACTTTGGCAACTACAAGAAGAATATTCTGATATTATAAAGAAGCTTTGTTGACTGCAAATTGAAAATATATATTTTTGATCAGCAAACTAATACAAACTATTAAAAATTAATCTTGACATTGAATGAGGATAAGTTAACATTCATATGTATTACTTCTTTTGACTAAAAAGATGTTATAAATATTTTTCAAATTATCATTATTTTGAGTTTTACATTCTTTTGTACGTCCATACAAATATCTCGATCTAAAACTATGTAAATCTAGAGATAAATTAAAATATTTTAATAAATATTTAAACATTCTTTAAATTCGTTTTTACATGATACAGCGCATACTTTAGTCGACATTAATTTTTTATATAGTTCTTGCGGTTCATTTTGAATTTCAAACCGATCATTATCTACATCATTTGCAATAAATAACCCCTTTCATGGTGTTGATAAAATAATACAAAAGCATAGCCAAAGCAGGTCCAACAACATTCCAAAATAATGTCAAGCTGGTTTCGCACCATTAACTGGACGAACTATAAACATGTCCTGGATGCCACACAATGCATAGCTAATTGAAATTTTATTTAATAGCTTTTTTAGTGTCATGCATGGAGCATGGAATTTTGCATAGTATCTGGTTAGAATATTGGGGTGTTTTCCAACACTAATTAAATGGCCTGACCATATGTATGACAAGCCAAGTTCTGCATTTTCTAAATTACACATACGCAGTGTGTGGCAAGAGAAACAACCAGAACGTTAAATAAAACAGACAAAAATAAGCATTTACCTAATTGAACATGTGTTGCATGTTCATGACAAAGGATTTGGCATTTTCTACTATTTTCAGAAAATGCTTTTTACTTTTTCTCCATGTTTTTCTATCATATTTTGTTTTCTTTCTTTTTTTTCTGTCTTTTAACGCTTTTTCAGTTCATTAATATTGCCCAGAAGATTTGAATGAGTTGCAAGGGAGGCGGAATAAAGCTCCACATTTCTGCTGGTCAATTACAAATTAAAAGGTAACCTGCAACATTTTGCGGTTCGTATATGTGTATGTGTGTGTGTGTGTGAGTGTTCTCGTTTCTATGTATTTCCATTATGTTCCACTCTTTTGTCTACTCGTTTGTATGAATTTATTTTACCCATTTTTACGTTTGCTAGCTAATTTAAATTTTGTTCTCTGGCGCAATTTATGCTTGACAGCAGGGGGAGAGGTAGAGACAGAGAGCATACAAAATTTATAAAAACATGGAAAAACTAATTGAGACATAAATTTAATGTAGTTTTGTTAATTTAAACATTGTTTCCATAAAAGAAAAAAAAAAGTTGCAATTTCACTCAGTTGGTTAAGAGAGCAAAAAGTTCAAATTGAAACCCATAAATATTTAAACTGTTGCCTTTTGGTTAACCTGTCAGAAAGTAGAAACTTTTAAATTGAATTTTATTTGAAATTAAATTTTAGATCGTGTCAAAACGTCAAAATGTTGGTTAAAATATTTAGGCAATTAAACACCAAATCAAATGGTAGCACTTTACTTGTATAAAATTAATAAAGTAATCAAATCTAATTTTTCGTAATCTTTATTTAAGAAGCTATCAAATAAAGGAAATGGTTGACGGTTATGTTAAATCGGTTTTATTTAATTAAAAACATGAAAATCAGAATCAAATACATTTACTCAAGATACTTCATAAATTGAAACAGAAATCAATGCTAAACAAAAGCTTGAAGAATAAATGTATTTATGTTTATCTTTTGCATATTAAAGTATTTTAACGTACTTACATTTTCTTTTTAATTTTCTTTAATGGCTGCTGGTTATATTTTAAATAATGTCGGCAATTGAAACAAACACTTGTAGCATTAACTCGACTTAAACTCTTCCCATGGCTTAAATAAGAGATCAAGTCAAGTGCCTTACACTTGATGCCTGCACTTTTTCCTTTTTATACACACACACACACACACACACACATACACTTTAGAGCAGATGTTGGTAAAAAAAAATATATAAAACTTTTGGCTTCAACTTTTTACCAACTCTGCAACGGACAGGCAAATTAGCTCAAAACCCTATCATCGGTTTAGAAACGATGCTGTCGCATATAATTTCATCATTATGGCTAAGAAAAGGCGGACTTTTATTAGCTGCAACACAAGCAGCTTTGTTAAATTTCAGTCCAACAAGTTTTGCCTGGAATTTCCGGTAGACTAAGACCTGAGGTTAAGCAGGAAATTTATTATACAATGCCAGGAGCAAAAGCAAAAATAGACCCATCACCAGAACCAGTATGAAAACTGCAATGGAATGTCTATCAAAGCCCATTTCATGGATAGCAAAATGCTGACCCAAACAATGTCCACACAGTAGAACAAAACGGCCAGCTCGGTGACATCAATAGACAGGCCAAGACCCCCAACGGAGGTGGAACAGAAAAAAAAGAGAACATCAGACAAACTCATCGTGACGAAGTGTCAGCGGCTCAGAGGTCTGAACCGATGTCGCCTGCCTGTTTTTTGCCCCCCTCCCTGGTACCTTCGATGCATAACTGTAGCGGGTGATAAGGCCAACTATGGAGCCACGTGTTTGCTTTTCAATTTGTGCCATCTCTCGTTGGGGGAATTATGAATAGACCAGCAAAAACAAAAGCAGGCAACAAGAGATAGACATCAAGACTTAGGTATAGACAGAAGCCGGAGCGTTGGACCATGTAGTAAAGCCAAGTGGAGAAGAACAGGGAGTGAGAGAACTTCCAGGCTAGAGAAATAGAGATAAGGAAGAGCTCAGAAGATAGAAGAGGAAGGACACTGAAGCATTTTGTTCGCTTCGATGCCAACAGGCAAAGGAAAAACAAGTTTTGCAAAAGTTTCACTCGGTTTTTCTCTACTCCACTCCAATTCACTCCACTCATTTTTCTATTTTTATTCTCTCTTTTTACGGGCCATGTTCTTTATGGTCTTTTCTGACGTGAACATAAAATATATCCACACAAAGATAAAAATATATGTATAAGGTCTAAAATAATCAAATTATAATTATTGACATCAAATTCACAGCTCAAATCAAAGTGTAAATTAAAATATATTGATTAGTAATTGATTTACTTTATTGATAAGGCAATATTATTTTTTTTGGTTTAGGAAAAAACTAATCTTTTTTCTAAGAAGTTTTAAAAATAATCATAAATTCCTTTTGTCTTTCTTTTGACTGTACACACAACATTTTGGCAATACAAAAGAGAAATGCAAAATAAATACTTAAAAAGGTTAGACATTTATTAAGAATTAAAATAAAAGAAATCACAAAAAATTAATATAGTTTATTGCAAATATATGGTGTACAAATTTATCGATTTTTCGATTTATAAAAAATCGGTACTCATTATCTTATCAAGACGCTGCTGCTCTTTCTTAGAAAGTTTATAAAATGTTTTACTTGTTTCTTTTAACTCGGCCAAATTATGATAAGGCGGCCAAAAAGTTGTATACGCAGTCCATCTGATAATACAAATGGTTAAATATAGTCCAAATTATAGATTATAATCTTACCTAACTAAACCACTTGCATCTTTTGCAGTAGGCGAATAATCTATAAGCATTTTTATTTCCCTTTCAAATTGTGCATTATAGTCATCCCGGGCTTTTCTATAACGTGCAGCACATATCACATTACTAACGGATTGATTAGAAATATTTAAAACAGATTTCTATAGCGATTTTCGATCCATTTACTTACTAGCTAACTTTAAACTTTGTGAAACTTGGATCCCGACTGCGTGGTTTGGGTTCCTTGAGAGTATATTTGTAATTGTCAATGGACGATATCAATGTGCCTTCTTGTTCGGAAACATAGTCTGCTGTTTTGAAATTGGCTGTTTTTGTTTGACTTTTGCGTGTTTCCCGTAAATCAATTTCTTCTACAGTGAAAAGCCGTGACGTCAACCTTTTTGCAGTTACGGATGAATGTATACTGGGTAAATTTGCTATATCAGCCGAGGGACTCTTCTCCATTTTATAAATAATTCTTTACCTACTACACCTTAATATGTTGTTTAGCTGACTATGTATTTCTATCTTTATTGAATGGTTTTTCAAGGCAATCTAACTAAGAAGGAGTCGGAATTAACTAGTTGAAATATTAAAGTCGAAAACAAAGCAACCTTTTTATATTAAGATATCTAAAAATGCTATTAGATTCGTTAGTATATTTTACGACACGTAAAGTGTTACACTTAGGAAAAAATAGGAATACATACAGATAACAAAAAAAAATATATAAAAAATAAAAAAAAAAAAAAACTACCTACGAATCGTACTATTCAAACAACATGGAATTTCATAAATCTATAATCGGTTTCAATTTACCAGTAAGTTCAATTACTGGAAAACGACCACAAAGTTTGCAAAAAAATCGCGATTCGCTTTTCTCACTTAAAAATATTAATCGAAGAAGTCGCATAACAGAGAAATATGACGTTATCGGAACGATTCGTGATCAATTGCTAGATATGAATGCTCGACATTCCATGGACATTGTGTTTATGGATATGAACTATAATTCAATGATTTCTAAGGATTTTATCTCTCAAAGATATGTGTGTGATGATTCTCCGGATATTGAATTAACAAATGCCAGCTACACGAATTTTCATATACCTCTGTAAGAGCTAAAAGGTGAATCAAACTAAATAAGAGATTTTTCTTATTAGTATTTATTATTTTACAGACGGATACGTTGTTTGGATAACTATAAAAGAGCTCAACACAAATATGAGGCACAATTTCAAAAGGAAATCAAGCATCTAGTTGAAAATCAACCAACTGCTTTAGATGCCTGCCAGTTTGTGCGGTGAGCGTAAACTATAATAATACTTTTAAGACTTTAATTAACTTACATTAATTTTCTTAAATATTTAGAATGATGAGTTATACGACACTTTGGCCACCATTACATTCGGAGAAAGAATTGAATTCTACTAGTAAGAATTTTTTCAAACTGAACGAATCGGAAAAATCGCGCTTAAAAAAGATTATGACAACCGATATAACGTAATATTTGTAATTAATCTATGTATTTGTAAAATGTACCATTTACCAAAAGTAGAATTATTTAAAGTTTCATACTAACAAATACAAAGCTATGCATTCAAGGTAAAATAAAAAAATAATCAGCTAAGCTTTCAGCAAAAGCTTCTTCACTTTGCTATTCCTCTCTCACTTGGATTCGAGCTCTCCACTCTCAATTTTTGCAAAACAAGTTCAAATTCTATATCGCAAAGATCGGATTTCAGTATAAAACATCTCTCTCATTGCTACCCAAGCTTAGTTGATAGACATCCGAATCCGAGACTCAAGCTGAGTTCTTAGTTAAAATAAATCCCCCAACTGAAATTGTGGTTCACATTCTCGTACGAAACTGTGGGAAATAACCAACAAATATCATTATGAAGTCAACACGATTGCAATTCGGTTTTCTTTGGATCTGTGTGATGCATCAATTACAACATTTTCTGGTTTACGCACAACAAAGTGAGTACTTAATATGATTCGTAGTGATTCATTGACAACGAACTTGACTCGCTGACTTGACTTGACCAGTTATCAGTTTAAGTGACGACGTCATTGAACGTTGAGAAGATTGCTAAATCTCTTACATTGTTTTGTACTTACCCAATAAAAAAAAATGTGTCTCAAATCATTAATGACTGGTCGCAATCAAATTCTTAATTTTTGAATAATAAATGGGATTTTCCAATCTCGTTAAAATATCAGGGAGTTAATTGATCAAAACCGATAATCTTTAGAAAGTTTATTCACTTCTGTGCTTCCAATTAAATTTGATATTAACATTAAATAAATGTTTAACTGATTAAATGGATTGTCCCAGGTACAAAAACTTCCCAAATCTAATATGTGAATCGAAACTAGAAATCAAATGTAAACTAATAAGAGTTATTTTCTATCTATACAAAAAATTTAATTTGGTATTTTTTATAAATTTAAGTTATTATAAACTAAAAATGAACTATTAGAGCTAAAGTATTTGTTATTTTGTAAAGAAATCTGTGGAAAGATAGCAAAAAGTAGTAGTAAACCGATAAAGGGATTGAAAAACTAATTGCGATAGCCAATTATTGAAATGTTTTATGAATATAACAATTACCACTATTATATGTATGTATATATATTTCCTATTAGATAAACTATATGGTACTATATATAGTGTTTTATATCAGATTAAACCAAGGAAAAACAAATCAGATAAGTCCACGGAATCGTCACAACAAATTAATTTTCCTGTTTTAAAATTGAAATGGAAATGTGCTGCTATATTTTAATATGCTATAATTGTGTAAATACTATATTAATTTAGTCATAACTAATGACATTGTTTTTTTTCTTCACACCCTATTTCAGATTGCAATAATCCAAACGGGAACCGCGGTAGTTGTATATCCATTTATGACTGTTCCAGTTTACTTCAAGTTGTGCAACACTCGAGTGTGAGTGATGAGAGGCGCAGTTTTCTAAGAGAGTCACAATGCTCAAATGGAATAGGTCGTCTGCCACATATTTGTTGTACATCCGATACGAACTATGTTAGAAATGTACCAACAACAACAACAACAATAAGACCAACTGCAACTTCTTTTAATACAATGCCAGGTGGAAATTTGTTGCCATCACCACCAAAATGTGGTCCAGATTCCTTTGCCGATAAAATTTACAATGGCAATAATACGGCAATAGATGAGTTCATCTGGATGGTCCTATTGGAATATGTCGATCGTAAGTAGTTTAAATATATTTTATTGATTGATTGACCTTAACTTTTTATTTGTGCTATAGGTAGAGGAAACCGACAAACAAATTGTGGTGGAAGTTTAATTAATAATCGTTATGTTCTAACCGCTAGCCATTGCGTCAAGGGGGCAATTGAGACTCAAGTGGGTCGTCTGTATGTATATTGTTACATTGCTAAGAAATCTCAATTCTAAATTGTGA
Source organism: Drosophila emarginata (assembly GCA_037075365.1). Taxonomy (NCBI): domain Eukaryota; kingdom Metazoa; phylum Arthropoda; class Insecta; order Diptera; family Drosophilidae; genus Drosophila; species Drosophila emarginata. The sequence goes on along the minus strand of JBAMCD010000221.1, from coordinate 15,918,665 downwards.
ATTTTCTCTTATTTTTCTACAGAACTAGCGTTCGTGTTGGAGAATATGATACAAGCACAGAAGTGGATTGTGTTCGAGGTGTGTGTAATCCAGCAGCCTTTCAGGTCAATGTTGAGGAGGCTATTCCACATCCTCAATTCGATGACAAGAGCAAAGATCGTCATCATGATATTGCTTTGATCCGTTTAAGTCAACCGGTTGAATTGAATGAATACATTCAACCTGTTTGTTTGCCTCTGGCCAGTACACGTAGATCAATTACAACCGGTGACCTACTTGTGGTTAGCGGCTGGGGACGCACTTTAATGGGTAAGCAATTACTGTTAATATTAGATATACATATAGGTATGTATATATAAATAACAAATTCTTTTATATTTCTACTTTTTAGCCCGAAATAGTGCCATCAAGCAGCGTCTTACCATACCCATTACGGATCATCAAACGTGTGCGAATAAATTTGCGACTCGGAAAGTAAATTTGATTGAATCACAGATTTGCGCTGGCGGTGATTTCTTATACGATAGTTGCGATGGTGATTCCGGTGGTCCTCTAATGCGGCAAGCCTATGAAAATGCCTGGTATCAGGAGGGTGTGGTCTCATTTGGCAACCGTTGTGGCCTTGAGGGTTGGCCTGGTGTTTATACCCGCGTTGCGGACTACATAGATTGGATTGAGAACACAATAAGGCCCTAGAGAGAGGTAAAGGGAGAGTGGACGTTTGTATCTTTTGTTCAAATTAAGTTTTAATTAAAGTAAAGTCAAGTCAAGCCAACTCAAGTCGAGTAGCGCAAGTTCTTATATATTTTCTTTCTTTTTTTTTGGCGCATTTTAATTAACTTTGCATTGAATGCGATTTTATCATCAGCAGCTGCAACACAGCGTTTACGTAATGCGCTTTGCGGTAATTAAAATGCTTCCCTCTGCATGTTCATTTGGCAAGTCATTTTCAGTGTAAGAGAAATTTGCCCAAAGCACCTTCTTAGCACTCTCAACAATATTCTATGCAATTTGGCAATGAATTTCCCTTTTTATTCAGACTTAAATTGTTTGTTGGCTTCACCATGGAGAATATAACAAAATTGTAGACAATGCCGAGCTCTGGCTCATTATTTGTGTGAAGAAAGGTTAATGATGCCCACAAGCAAAAAACAGAATTATCTAATGAAAAATTGTGCCAGATAAAATGCAATATAAAAGTATATAGAAACTATCTAGTTTCGATATATATCGCATAAATATTTCAATATACATATTTATTTATTTCAATAGATTATTATTATTCACAATTTTTTAGTACAACTGGAAAATGATGTCACCAAAGTGCAAATTAGATAATGCTATAAAAGATAATTGTTTGTCGATGACTAAATATTGTATACTAATTAAATTTCAATAACAAACTCCACATTAAACTAACAAAAAATTTAAGCAAACTCAAAACTCATTCTTCGCCTCTCTTACCCTTAAACATGTGTGGCTAAGACCCAACAAAAAAAAAGAAAGAAAAATGAAAGAAAACATTTTACTAAATGCTTCGAAGTGGAAAACTTGTAATTCAATTTTGGGCAAACTTTAGCCAAAATGCAAGCCAAATGTAATTAACACGCACACGGACAGCTCACACACACATACAAATACAGACACTTATCAGAGAATGGGGATGCGAATGAGGATTGCAATGGAGTGGCAAAAACAACTGGCACACCTGCCAGCCAAAATGTAAGCCCGTCAATTGGCCTAAAGTGGCCACCCAAACTACTGTAGATTTGCACCCAAAATTTCTCTTGCTCTCTACCTCCCTTTCGGTCCGTGTGTAAAGGGGCGGAACCGAAGGCATGGTTAGGCCGTAGCCAGACTGTCGTCGGTGCCTCCACCCCTCCCTCCCGTCACTTACAGGCTTAATTGAGTTGTGTTGCCAACATTTAAAATAGCCAGCAGCGTTAACGATTCAGGGCTGAACTCAGGCCCAAATACAATGGATAAGAAAAACAAAATTTCTGACTTTATTCAACAAAAGAGAGAGAGAAAAAAAACCGTATATGCAAATTGAAAAAGTTTTCGAAAATGTATTCAAAAATCCATTAAAACCTCATTTAAATATTTCTTTTAATTAATTTCTTTTTGTAGTAATAAATGAAAAGTTTACTAAAATTTTAAACCTGAAAAGCCAAGAGATCTTGTAAGTGTAAAAATATTTACCAATTGCAGAAATTACTTGTTAAAGGTAATCACTTGATTTTATAGGTGGCTACCAGTTTTCTTCCACTGAATAGTTGAATTTATTAGTTAATCCTTAACTGTAAGAAAATGGCTTTTGATTGCTTCTAAACTCTTTAGTTTCAATTACGTATTCACTTTGAAAACTTTCCAGAATTTCCACAGTGCCATCATCCAAAAAAAGAGGATATCAAACTGCCCATACCGTTGACAACTGCATGGAAAATTGGATTAAATGCAATATAGTTAGCCTACCTAGTTCCAAACAAACTCCAACCGAAATGCAAATGTTTGACAAATTTAAGTTTAAGTGACCGAAAAAAAAAGTGAAAACTCCAACGAATGTATAACTGAATATCTACATATAGTAGCAAATTGTTGCATATAAAAAAGTTTATATATAGATTTACACATGGAATGCGGCAAATGTCGCATAAATCTAATCCATTTTGCTGGAACATTGCCCCAAATAAATTTATCACAAGCGGAACAGAAAACTAGAAAACAAAAATTTAGGACAAAAAAAAAAGGAAAACAAACTAAAGGTCGGCACCGCTTCCTGATTGATGAATTGGGCAAACGTTACCCATACGCCATGCTGGACAGCAAGGATATACAAAAACAAAAGGCAACAACAACGAAAAAAAGGGACAAAAATTCTGCAATAATTTCATTTAACATGCATACCAAAAATGATGCACAGAAGAAGCAAAAAAAAGAGAAAAAGAATGAAATAGGGGAATACCAATGCCAAACCATGGCATGCCCGATTTTTGGTCAAATTTATGACTTTGGCCTGAATAAAGTTCGGCCCAGTGGCTCGTCAAAACGCCAAAGTAAATTTCGTAACAATTTTCAGTTTGGTTTACATCGCCAAAATGGACTGGCGAATTGCAAATTTGATTTCACCATGTACTGGAATCAATGTTCCATAGTTACTTTTTGGTTAAACAAGAATAGATGCAATTTTACAATAACAGTTCTATAAGGATATTTATTTATTACATCAAAATAACTTTTTTATTCTTGTTAACAGTTTTTTAGTCAAATTGGAGTCCTGTGAAGTTAAAGTTCCATTATAAGACTTGAGTGATATCTAATCTGATCATCTTTTGACTGATCTTTTCATCATTAAAATAATAAAATATACACAAAATAAATCTACTTCTTGATCAACTTCCGCGAACTTATTTCAATGCTTTAAGTTATAAATTCTGTTTTTTTTTTTTTGTTTTACTGAAAACCTTTTCTGGAACATGATTTCATATAGGTATATTTTTCTGCATAGAAATAGTGAACATTTGATTACCGCTTTTGGCGATTTTCGATGAAGTTCATTGATGTTGGCTCTGGTTGGGCCCTAATGCGATTTTCGACTTTTACCCAATGGCATTTTGCTGATTGCTGGCCAACGAGGCCACATCATTTGCCGTTTTTAGCACAAAAGTGACCTTATTTACTTAGCATTTGATTTGCATTTTGTGCATTTTTGCCAATTGCCTATGTAATTGAATTTTACACTTGCTGATTATGTGTATGTGCTTATATACGATTTTATGCATTTATTTGACAAAAAGAAAGATAAGAACTGTGGTACCACAAAATTTCCAACTATTGACTTTTGATTTCTATACGGAAATTGAATTTAATATTTGTTTAGTTTAATTGATAGAACTACAAATAAATATTGGATACAGACAATGAGTGATTTCTCGTAACATTTAGTAAAACCGATTTGCTTAAAACAGTCCCGCAATGTTATAATCTGTTAATCTGTCAGTTTATTTGGTTATCTATATATAAATTTCCAGTAGCGTTTATTGCTTCATTCCATTGTTTTTGTTTCCCAATATAAATGATTTCTAATTTGCATTACATTGAAATTTGCTCTTCATCAAAAACTTGGAATGCTTGCTCATGCAAGTTAAAATATATAACACTCAGGTACAAAAATGATGATAAAGCAATATTTTGGAAATTTATTTTCTGCATACGCACAAAATAAAAAAAAGACTCTTTTGCTGTAGAAGATGAATCGAAAGCCATTCGGATGATTGAGTGTTTGTTAATAAATTTGTAGCCCTCATTCTGGGGGCGCCATGAATTTCAGTTTTCAGCAAATGAAAAGATTCGTAAAAAAATAAAAATGGAAAAAATGTGAGAAAAACGGAAAGAAAAAAAAATGAAAACAAGAACAATATATTTATAAATGACCAACGAGTCGCAGCAACGGCTTGTAAAGGGAGCGACAATATAATTTAAATTTATTTAACAACCAACTTGTTAAAATCGTAAACCAAGTTGCAGTAGCAACAGAGCAGCAGCATTAAGTAGCTCATTAAATTTCCTTAACCAACACACAAACAAGCCAGTGGCAAACCAAACTGACTTCGTTTCGTTTTTATTTTGTGTGTAAGTAGGAAATATTATAGTAGAAAAAAAAAATAAGAAACGGCGCCAAAAAAGAAAACGACTACCAAAAGGAAATGGTCTGTGCGGCGGGCAAGCAAGTGAGTAAGTGAGTGAGTATGTGTGTGTGAATGTTGAATGGAATGAATGGGGGCGGAGTTGGTGAGGAGTACCCAAAGCGAGCAAGCTGTAAAAATCTCGTAAGTGTATTTTTATTGCGTATAAAATGCATTTTGCAATGCCACACACCAGCACAAATACGAAAGGAGTGCAAACTCAAGTGGTGAGCGGAAGTTACAACCAAACGGACCACGACCACAACCACAAGTACACCCACACTCACACTCACACATGCATAAGCACAGATAGAGGAAGAAATGTTGATGATAAAAATTATGGACTCTTGAATGTACAAACATTAGACAAGATTCAAATACTCTATGAATTACATTTAAGTGTAATAGAAACTAAACCATTAAAGTTAAAATTGCACAACAAAGTTATAAAAATTATTTTAGCTTTCTTTGTAGATAGAGAATGAAATTATCATTAAATATTTTATAACTACATATATGTTTTATTTTAAGAATCGATAATATTGCATACTTTTATTTTGTTATAAAATGTGCAATATATTTACCTAAGTAAATATAATTTGGCTCACAATATGTTTAACTTCTTTAAGCTTGATTCAACATATTTAATATGGCAGTCCTAATGCTTTCTTTTGAACCTAGAATACACACACATTGAAATAAGCAATGATTGCCCAGAATTCCTATTTGGTTGTTAAATATACACACACATACATACATACATATACATATGTTACACATGCTAAACAACATTTACTACCTCAAAGGTAAGCACTTACTTTGTGCCGATTGAAATCAGTGTAAACTTGAATTCAGTTAAAGAAGGACTATATATTTTGACAAGGTAAATAAAAGTCAGTGTATGCATTTATTTAGAATTTCCAATGACATTTAATATATAATATATATTGCTTTTTTAACAGTGCGTATGAGTAATATTACTATATAAATTACAACATACGGAAAGAGTTAAATATATACATATGAAATGGTTGAGTTACCAGTCCAATGCAATTACCTGTCACTTCAAATGAAATTCCGTGGGAGTGGTTATGGCAACATGTGCTCTAGTCAGGTCAGTAAAACAGAAACATTTTACGGACAAATTAAACGAAACGAAGACAAACACAGACACTGATACACAGACACACCTGAATGTGCCGGAAATTGGCGCACACCTTCCAGCTATGCAGTAACAACAATTTTTTGTTTTAATTTTAAGTTTTTTTGTTATTATAAGCTTTATAAAACCGGTGAATGACCAGCGGCTGAACCATGTAAAAAAAAAGACACTGAAATGGCTGACCATGCGGAAATTAAAATTTATGACTCAAAGTTGCGGATGCCAGGGGAGGAGATTTGGTGATTTTTATCTATTTTAAATTTGTATTTAAAACCTTAAATTGAATTAAATATGGTGCAAATGTCCTTTCTTGTTAATTTTGAATTTTGTGATATTAAGGTTTAGAAACCAAGTCTAAATAATAAGAGAATATTTTATATTTACGATAGTAAAATTAAATAAAGAGAGATGAACATAAAAAAAATGTGAGAAATGAAGTAAACAAAGCTTTTAAAAAATATGAAAAAATATTTCTATTAGATCTTGAGTATGAGAAAATTTCTATTATCTTGAGTAAGAGAAAATGTATGTTTCTTTTACAAACCCAAATAGATCCGTTAATCCCAATATGACCTTCTACAAGGAACTCTATCACACCATAAAAAATATATAAAGACTGAAGATTTTAAATCAAATGATAACTTGAAATTAAAAAAATGTAGAACATTTCTCCAATTTGCTTTGCTTTTATTTCTATGAAAATGTAAAAATATTTCATTACATATATAAAAACAAAATTGTAGATTAAAATGTTTTGCGTAAAAAAATAAAAAGATAAAATTTAAATCAAATCAATATTCGCCTACGGTTACAAAAACACATTTATAAAGAAAGATTTCAGTTTTTTTTTCTGTCACTTGCAATTTTTACATATCCCAGATTGTATTTGCACTGCAATTCAATTTAAGTTTTTGTGTTTTATTTCTTTATGGTTATATTGATTTTGTTATGAACAAACGATCAACTTGAATGCCTCGAGTTATTTAGCGTAAACTAATAAATTCTGATTATTGCAAATTTGTAGAAAGAAACGAAACTCTGCAGGTCAACAATAGTATTATATTTACAATTGTAAATAACTGATGCATTCGTTTTCCAGGACAAATAAAACATGTGAAACGATAAAAGAAAAAAAGTGAAACTGCTGAAACTATTTGACAAATGACAAACTTCCTGTTAACAACAGAACTAACAAAACAAATACAATAAACAAAACGAATATGAGAAATATTTTCACTCATTTAAACAATGATATACAATAAAAGTACATAAAAGTTTTTCACTCTTTTTTATGTATATTTTTTTACAAACGATTGAATTGAAATGATTAATAATTTAAAGTGATTTAAGTGAAAATTGAATTTGGTTGAACCACTCTAATTGGATTAATATAATTTCCGTTTTATTTTCTTTTTTTATCGGTTTAGTGAGCCAAACTCATATCGGTTTTCATTAAATAATTTAAACGTTTCTTCTCTTTGGGTGTTAATTGAAAGAAATTTTTGTAAAAATAATCAATTTCTGGTTTTGTATGCAGAGGAGGCCAAAGTGTTGTATAGCTGAAAAAGCTATAGAGGGAAAATTGAATTAGGTTCATATTAAAATATTTCCAATTAACATTTACCTTCTAGTGAAAAATTGCTCACATACATTTGACTTGGAATCTACACAGTTCTTCAGCTCAAACATAAATTGCTTATTATATTTCCTTTTGGACTCCAGATAGCGTACATAGCAATTCAAATCACTAATTTATAATAGATTATCTACAATATTTTAGCTATAGCTACTTACATACTTACTATGAGACGTTTAAAATATTGTAGCTCGGATGACGGCTTATGTCTGCATCATCATGAAACTTTTTCTTGGCCACAACCAAACACTCCTTGTCATCTTGAGCACTTGCATACAAAAGGGGATCCATAACAATATCTGAACGGTATTTTTTTTTCTGACGTTTTAATTTACGGCTTCTTGCCAGTATATCTTTGATCGCTTCTTTTGAATTTCTAATCGGATTTATATCTCCTTGTAGGGCCTCTAAATGTTTAGTCTTCAAAATTCCTTGCTTGTGCTGGCTTTCTGTTATTTTGTTGCTTTTTGAACTCCTCTTGCTACTATAGTACATTATTGGGTTCATTGTTAAATTTTTAATGAAAAATTAATTTAAAAAATAACAGTATTACTAGTATAAAACAAATGTCAGTGAAAGCAAAACAATATAAATTCAAAAACTCGAAAATTTACTGTTTGGTGTTCTCTTTTATAATATTTTTGAGTTCATAGTTTTTGTTTTTAGCTGGAAGATTAATAACCTGCATATTTTCCATATAGCTGCATATTTTCGTTGCTGACTTTTATTAAAATTTTAATCGTATTTTTACCACATTCAACCAGTGGCTTTTCATATTACAAAAAAAAGGGACAATTTGACATATGCATTATTATTGTGCCCCAGCATATTTTTTTTTGCGAAATAATGTCAATTCGGTCAATCATTAAAATTTTAATTAAGCAATCTGGAGCCGAGATTTTAAAACAATATGGAAAACATGACGAACAATTAATGTTAATAACAGGTATGTAATAATACCAAAAGACAGAAAAAGAGGCACAATTTTTATGAAATTAAAGTAAAGATATAAAAGACAATAATGTTGAATACTTAAAGCAGCAGCAAGGACTTCACTGGATAGAGTATACTCATTTGATATATATATATAGAAAATGTAGAGAATTAAAAGAAATACCTAGGACTACCATCGAATGGGATATTTATACGCGTATTTAATTTCACTTTCATTTGATATCCTGACCACAAAATAGGCATCATTTCGATAGAAAAAAAAAGGAAACATTGCTTCTGACAGAACTCAATGAATGTTTGCCCAGCAAATGTTGTGTCTATTAAGCGAGCATTTAACTGAAAGTCGTGGCACGTGTGCCCTGAAAACAAACGACCACATTATGAGATATACACATAGATACATTCATGTCTTACATATATGTATATATAGTTACTACTTTTTCAGCCACACACACACACACACAGAAACACAAAAACATAACCATTAATGATGTGTTACACACTTATATGTTATGTATGTATGTGTGTATACCTTATGGCATAGTCAAGATGGTGTTATTGTTGTTGTCTAGACAAACCTTGAACTTTGCCATGAATTGAACTCTAATTGCACATAATGAATGGCATACATTAGGGTCAATGATCAGACGTAGGAAAACTGCTTAATGGAATTGCAATGAACTATTTATGAAGAGAAAATATATACAGAATCTTAACCAAAATGGAGAAGAAAATAAGTAAAAGATAAACCATTAGAATGTGTTGTTGGCCAACTTTGTTTGGCTGAGTCTAAGGTATAGAATGACCAATTTATTTACAATGACCTCATTGAGCAGGATGTGTTCCGTTGAACCTAAAACATTCAACTGCCTAGGAAGAGTTTTTGTTGAAGTTATAAATCTAGCCAGTAAGTGCCAAATTAGGGCTTTAGGGAAACTTAAGAATATATTAATACATAGAAATTGAGGTAGGATCCTACAATTTAAGGTTTGAAAACTCATTCGGGAAACTATTTGCATTCTAGGTTGTTAAAATTGATGTCCAAAAACTAAGTCAAACATTTACCTTTGTCATAAAATCTAAACCAAAATGACAAATGTTACAAAATTGCTGACCAAAACTATTTTGGACACTAACAACAAATCCATTTTATTATACCATGTTTAATCTGTACCGAATGGTTGTGGCTTTAATTAGGACATCCGACACGTACAGAGTATTAAGTGCACAGTCAAATCCCAGACAGGGCAAACATAGTTAGACAAAAACTGCCACTAAATGCGGCTAATTTGACAAATATAAAGAGCCAGGGCAAACACATACACCGATTTCAGATTTTTGTTGTTGATTGGCAGCCTGATTTTATAGGCTAAAAGTTGATGACAGATGAATCATATAATTTAATTTAATATCAGTGAAGATTTTCGTTTAACATATTGAAACCAAAATCAATAATAATAAATAACAATCATTGATAGCAAATACTTTTTGTATTGCATAAAAACCAACAACTATAAAAAGAAATGCATTGTAAAAAAAAAGAATACTCAAACAGATGTAATAACCATTAAAATATTAATATTTCAATTCGAATTAATGCGTAAACTGTGTGTGAAATTAACTCTAATATGTTAAGTGAAATCAATATAAATAAAAAAAAAAAACACAAAATGAATTTTATAATATGTATGCAAAAGAAAAAACGTTTAAATTCCATTGAAAATATTCATTGAATTGCTGTAACTTTTGAAACATTAAATGAAATCACTTACACTCTCCGTAAACTATTCTGTTTCCATCTACTTTAATAATGAATGTACTTTACCCATACAATAAACTCACATGACCCTTTTCATGCCTTTCTTCTGGTTTTTCTCTTTTTTTGAAACAAGAATATTTCATTTTGTCAGAAATCTGTCACACAAACACAACTTTCACTTAAAATTCTTAGCCCAATGATAATCTCTCAACCGAAACTTGAAAGATTTTGTCATGGCCCTTTTGTTTTGGGCAACTTTTAATTTATTTGATAAGTTTTTGTTTGTCTCATACTTTTATGCATACATACATACATATATGTAAGTTAAATTGCTCACCTTGGATAGATATACATACATATGTAAAACATCAACAGGACAACAGTCAACTAAATGACTTTGTTTTAGTTTTTCAAGCAATTAATTTCAACTATAGCTGCCATCATTCATGTCAAAGGCAACATACTCAAAACATATCTATGTGTGCGTGTGTGTGTGTATATGTATATGTTTTTTTATTTTTAATAAAATGAAGACATAACTGAACGAATCTCGAGCATATGTTGCACACAGAGAACTTGTCAAACGAACTTTGAGGAATGAAAAACTTTAAATGCAAATTAATTTACATGGATGTCAGAGAGAAAAACTTGTCATATAAATAAAAGTTCCCATAATCATTTTCTCTTTAAAAATGTGAAACTCTGTTGGAATATACTTTCTTAAGCTAAGAAATGTCCGTTTTTATGTTGGTTTTAATCTCAATTTAATTGGTAATAATAACTCATCCTTATTCGTCTGTCTTAGGTAATATATTTTCTAAAGCTACTATTTTACTTCTAAAATATTAATTATAGCCCATCCTGCATTCCAACTGAATTAATTATCCAGTCTTTTGTAAATATTGTTATTTTCCGTTTAATATACATTTTAGTACAGTGACCTTAGTACATAGAATAAATCAACAGCACTTAAAGTCACTTACGTAGTCTGAGTGTAGAATGTCCAATAATTATCAACCTAATCAATTAGCTTTGTCGCAAGTGAAAGTCATATTAATCATTAATTAAATGAAGCATGTGAGGTGGATATAAATATCTAATTGTTATCAACTTAATCACTATTACTAAATTATTACTTCATTATTAAACTGTACTTTCAAATGATTATTTATGCATTTACCATTTTAGTTATTTTATTATATTAAATTGCATGTTTATTTATTAAAACTAACTATTCCATTTCAGATTTATATAATCTTAGTATATTTCTGTTCTTTAAATTCGAAAACCGCTCAAACAAAGGTATTGAAACTAGAGTGAAATTGATTTTGGGAGCATCCTTTGGGCTTTCTAGTTGCCCATCTGGATAATTCAATTTGAGTTGTAAGCAAATTTTACACAAATTAAATGCGCAAAGTTTTGCAATTGACACACACATACACACGTATAGGGTGTAGTGGGAGAAATATAGGGAGTGCAATAAATTTCAGAAAAGTGTTTATGTAAACGACTTTGAATTGTGCTCATCGTGTCATTCGTATCCATCGTTGTCTGGCTGCACTCTGTCACCAGGCAAGCGTAACACAAAACCAAAATTCTTCTCTTTGCTAGGCTTTATATTTGAGTCTTTTTTTTTGTATTTTTATTTCGCGCCTGTGATAATAAATCTTGTTCTCGAAACAAATCACAGCAATTCCATTATACACATTTAATGATGTTGGGTGCTATGTACGTGAATGTGTAGTGGTAGTGGTGCAGGCAAATCTAAATCCAAAGCAAACGAGCCAAAGACAATTACTTGCAGCCCGCGAGCAATTTGTAAGGCTTTTTTTTTTTTTTTTTTGTTATACCTCTCCTGCTCCAGCAACCATTGAGGGCATTACTGAATTCTGGGAATTGCAACGTGGTCGTTTTTGTTCAGTCCGCCAAAGTTGTTTAATATAATCACAAGAAATGGCTAAAATGAGGAAACCTTGTAAAAGTTTCTTGCAGCTTGGCACCAAATGCTGTTTTTTTAATTAGCAAAATTTTCTTTATACCATTGACAGTAGAATAGAGATAGATAGCCACATAACTAACTAGAAAGAGACACAAAGGGATAGAGTGGCAGTAAAAGGTAAAAGGCAAAGTCTTCCATTAATTAGTGCAGCAGCCACAAAATTTGCTCAGATATTATATATATATATACATATATTTTTAGCATAGTCAACCATTACACACATATGTACATATGTATGGCCATTAGACTTTGCCCACCTGCAGAGCATCTTCATCACCCTTGGCCATCATTCCCATCAGCATCATCGTCACAGTCGTCTGTGCATTTGATATTCCCATAAATCTCCCATGGCAGTGGATAGAAGGAGTTAGAAAAGATAACTTAGGACTTGTCGAATTTTGTATATCCTCGTTAAGCTTTTTATCTTAATAATCTTTATTGAAATGTTTAACAATTATGTGACAATTATAAGCTATAGTCAATAAATTTTTGAACTTGGCAGTATAACCCAAAATAATATCTCAATATAAAAATATTGTTTTGAAGTTCATTTCACCATCAATATAATCATAAAAAATTACTGCAAAAAATAGTCACTGAAGAAGTCTTTGATCATAAAAGGTTAACAAGTGCGACATTAAATTGTCTACCTCAAAGAGTTTATTTTGTAATATTTTTAAAAAAATTGTACTAATTGGATATTTGTTTTTATAAGGGAAACCTTCGGTAATTGCAATTATTTTTTTAATTTGTTTCTTCTTTTTTGAGGGTATAAAAGCCTTCATCATAAGCCCTAGCTTCTGTCTGGGACTTGTGCAACTCTTCGTCCCTTTGGCTATTAGCTTTGACAGTGCCAGTGCATTGCCCTTTTACAAAATGTGTGTTTGTGTTAACGTTTGTGAAAAAATTGAAAGTGCAAAAATGGCGACAAATATTTTTCTTACATCAGTCATCATCAACAGAAGCATAAAATTCCTTTATAATTGTAAATTTGGAAATTCCTTTTCAAGAGTTCTTTTTCATTTGGCATGGAAACAGAATTCTTTTATAGTTTTTAATAAAAATCATTTCTTTTGTTTTTCAAATGTAATATCAAGCTTTTGTTTTATGCTTATTTTTTAAATTATAAAGTCCTCTTTGACTTTGTCGTTTCTTACTAAGTATTACAACTAAATATGCCAAAGTACAAATGAAACTTTACAATGGACACTAATAGAGCAAAGAGAAAGAGAAAAATAATGCAGAAAAGTATTAAAAGCAAAATATTGAAATATCAGAAGAAAATGAAAGGTTAAACGTAAGGACAAATAAATAATATTTACACAAAGTACTAAAAGCTGAAGGAAATGAAAAATATGTTTAGCTACTGTGTTTCGGTATTTTTTTTTATCACATATCGAATTGCTAAAATATCATAAAACTTTTCAACTTTTGCCACCCATCATATTTATGTTTCTACGTGTGTGTGTGTGTGTGTGTGTGTGTGTGTGTGTGTGTCTGTGTGTGTGTGTATCTATGAGTGTGCGTACGTGGTTGTATCTGTTCTATAACAAAAATGGCTTGCTCACGTTGTTGCGTTGTTGACCGCATCACGCTTGAGAGCATAAAGCAATTACAGCGTCGTGCGTTGAATCCATTTTGTTTTCTGTTTTCATCTTTCGTTCAGTTGAGAGTTTTCTGTACTTTGATTTATGAAATTCGCTCCTGTTATGACAACATTCAAACCGAATCCAATGCACTTCAATTCGGCCTGGGGCGTTGGCAGTGCATTGACTTTGGAGGCATCACTGTCAGACAATGTTCCTTTCTTGTAGCTACCTTAACTCAATTGAATAAAACTTCATTGTGTAGTACTTTTCTTTTATTTCTTTTATTTTCTTTTTTTCAGATGTGGGTCGATGCATTGACTGTTTGCCACATGAAAAGAAGTTTTGTTTTGGCGTTGACAAAAACTTTCTGGAGATGCTGGCTTAAACATTTTCAGCTGCAATTTTACTTCTTCTGTCCCTAGTTCCATACAAGTGAAAATGAAGTTTTCACTTTTACAATTACGTTGGGTTATGGTGGGAGAATTTTTACCATTAGCAAAGTTAAATAAACTTTTCATTTGGAATGCCAAGCAGCGTGCTAAACACTTGGTTAATGATGCGATAATTAGGTTTACATTGTTTGAAAATACTTTATTTTGGTGTGAAATTACGTTTCTAATAAGAAATTTGTAGGAAGAAAGTAGGAAGGGAATTGTAATGTAATATAAATTATGTAATTGATTTGGGACCATTCCATCTATAAAATATACACCTAGACCTCGCTTTGCGTCGGGGATACGTTCCAAAAAAATACGACGCAAATCGAAACGACGCAAACTGAATTAAGTTTTTCTATAGCAAACCATATAAAGATCGAGGATAGGTTCTAAGGTTGCGAATATCTTACATTTTTTAAGTATTTGAGTTTAACAAAGCAATAATTTAAAAAAAGAAAACAAAATCATATATCATTTTATTTCATGTTATAGATATAAAAAACAAAAAGAAACTAATTCAGTTAAAACAAAATAATACATTCAACTAACTAATAATGACAAACAAATTAGAATTAATCACAATCGGATGAGGCTTGAGTATCTGTTGACGTACGTCGGCTTTCTTTAAAAAAGAAAACTATTTACCTTTTTTATAATCAGAAACTACACGAAAAAATTTATTGATCTCTTTTAAAAAGCACAACTCACTAATTGAAATGCGATACACTACATAAAAGGTGGGCAAGCAAATGGCAAAATGAGACGAAACAACAAAATGGGAATTCCCCAGTTTTGATAGTATAGCGCAATTAGAACGAAAAGTGCTGCCACCTTTTGAAAAAAATAAGTATTCCAAAAAAGATTAACGACTCTTCCGCAACGCAACATCGAAATCCAACGACGCACAATGAAAATTAGTGTTAATTGATCAGCGACGCAACTTCGAAAAAAACGCAAACCGAAACGACGCAAAGCGAGGTCTAGGTGTATGTAATTGCATACATTTCGATTATTTCGACAGTTTGCTGGCATTTATTTATTATCCTATTTATTTTTATTTTGTATTAAAATACCAATTTATTTATGTGTCAAGTGTTAGCAATTGATTTGCCTGTATTTCGATTTAGGCTGATTTCATTCTAATAGATTATAGATACACTCATGCATAGATAAACATGTTAGAGTTAACAGTCTATTCCGAATGATGGTTGTTAGAGCCACAACAGAATTAGCATTTTTTATACACAGTAAACTGGGCTGAAACTTTCTCTCCCGCTTTCTATCTTTCTCTGTTTCTCTCTGTTTCTTTCAAAGGCAACTTGTTTTTCTCTTTATCCGCCTGGTTTGCACCTTCATGCCAAAAAACGTTCTACACTTTTTCTTCTTTTTACACAGCTTTGTATTGTGGCTTTCACGGATGCCAACTTCCGTTTTCCTAACCCAACCGTTGCCGTTGTTGTTGTTGTTGTTGTTGTTGTTGTAGGTGATGTTGTTCCACCACCACCCATACACACTTTGTTGGTGTTTTTTGTTGTTGCTTTTTTTTGCGGCCCTGACAAACAATCGCAAGTGAATTTCTCTACAAACGAAATTTCAGCGGCTTTGACGCTGGCAATCTTGTGAGGTCCTGTGGCGTGTATCCTTGTTTTGTTTGGCATCGGCATGTTGACTGCATATGAGAGTGTATATGTCAAGCAATAAAGATGATTGGGCACTTGTGATTAGTGGGTGGGAAGTTGGTTTTCCCCCTTCTCGAAAGGAAAAATTGACTTTTGTGACATCCACGTGGAGTGAATAAGTGGAAAAACAATTTTCGATTATACTTAACGGAATTTGTAAACGTTAGTTGAATATAGAAAAAGTGAAAACTATATACATAAAATGGTATTCTATCCTTTTTTTTTTCATTTTTGTGTTTTACCCATTACCCAGTTAACTAACTCCCAAATGCCAAAAGCTAATCCTTATGCTAATATGAAGTGCTGTAACCAGACATCTTCATGTATATACAATGGTGCAAACCAATAGCATAACTGAAATTCGAAACTGGAAATGCAACTACAACTGATGCGGATATAGCAACAAAACTGGGAAACTACAGAACTGGTAGTTATGCTTTTAGTTTAACCAGTTTAACAGTCCAACATGGCAAAACCAAATGCCAATTACCGCGAAAATGCCATTGAGTAAGCTATTTACACACAGTGGGAGAAAAACAGACACCCAAAGCTAGAACCAGACCATAGACAGAGTCGGAGTCAGAGTTGGTGTTGGAGTTAGTGGCAGAGTCAGAGGGAAAGTTAAACCTAAAGCTTTCTGGGAATCCGTGTCGAAGTTGGATTGGGTTTGGGTGTTGCAAAATTACTTAATGTTAGTGCCATTAGAGGGAGAACGGTGTTTAGTTAAATGGATTATACAGACACTAAACATTGCTGCACTGTTAGTCTGCCTTTGCCGAATGTATATAAATGTCACTTCAAATTAACTAAAGAGCTGAATCGAAGTTAACAGAAGTGTTAAAGTTACTTAAAATAATTTAAATAGTATTTAGAAGCTTCTTAATCAGTTAAAGATTAATATAAAAAGAAAGTAAGTGGCTAAAATTACAATTGCAAGAGTCTAATAAAAATTAATTATAAAATAAAGAAAAGGGCAAACAGCGTGTCCTGTAAGGATTTCCAGTTGATTCCAAGTAACTTAGAAATAAGTGACAAACATACATTTGCCATTAAAAATATTCAAAGACAATTACTAATATTAGAGAACTCAATAAGTAAGCAGTGCAAAAACTCGAATTTAAAAATAACATTATTTTTTCAATCTGCTTTTTTAACAGAGAATTTTGGGACAACATTTTAATATAACTTTGCTAAAGTGCTATAAATCCAATCATCCCCTAAAAATATAGTATAACAAAACAACCCCAAAAATGTGTATACAAGTGAGCAATGTATAACATATTTTAAATTCAATTTACTTTTATACAAACCTGTTATACAGTATAATTTGGGGTGGGTTTGGCGAACCTTGTTATACTTGTTATACTATACA
The DNA here is from genome assembly GCA_037075365.1 of Drosophila emarginata. Classification (NCBI taxonomy): domain Eukaryota; kingdom Metazoa; phylum Arthropoda; class Insecta; order Diptera; family Drosophilidae; genus Drosophila; species Drosophila emarginata. The sequence continues at coordinate 15,901,393 of JBAMCD010000221.1, read as the reverse complement.
CCAATATAAATGCCACCAATCTGTAATACATGAACTGTAATACATAGTCAGCTATTATACAGCAACTGTTATAAAACTTTTATACTCTTTTCGTTTTCTTGTTATACATTTTCTCTTCTATTTGTCTGTATTACAGACACATTTATAAATATTTCAAAAATAAAATAACTTTAGAAAGCATTTCGAAAGCTTATATTGAAGTTAAGTTTAGATTACTTTTCGAAGCTTTGGTTGATGTAGCCAATGTTTCGGCTATTGGATGATAGAACCGGTGGAGGATTTGGTATACAGTAAACTGGATACAAAGGTGCAAATTCATTTACACCAAACGCATGAAGCTCTTCCTCGTTGATGTTGCCGCGCACAGTGTGCTTCGATTCCTCATATTTTGGTGGAGCTACAACAAAAAAATATTAAAAATTAAATACAAAAATAAGGGAAAGCAATTAACTAACCAATATCTGAAGAGCTAGGAGTTAAAGCATTTGGAACAGTGGCTATTGCAGTGACCATGGGCAACTCATCGGTCTGTCTCTGTCCATTCTGCTGTTCTGCTCCCTCATAGCGGGCACTGCGTCGTGGTGGTTGCTGCACCACAATCCCAGACACAACCAAGGGTATAGTTCCAATGGTTAATGGCATAATCATCAGCTGTTGCTCTCGTAAACTCTTCACCATAGCCTCCACTTCCAAGTGATAGGCGATCTGTATGAGATGCTCAAGGCAGGTGGGCGGTGTGGCAGGTACTAGCATATCAAGGGTTAAAGATCTTGTGGACTGGCGCAATACTGAATCACCCTTGGCTCTGGAAATTATAATACGTTCCACTCGCGAGTGGTCCGGATTTACACTGTAGTAACGGACGAGCATTACGAGACAGAGACGTAATTCGGAAACAGCCAAATTTGTATTATTTATGACCACTACAGTAACGGGTATCCGTTGGCCAGGCACAAAGCCAGCTTGTGGTACATGGAGCTCCATTTTGAGTGGCTCCGTCTTGCATGGACCACAACAGAATGTTCTATAGCCCTCACTGTGGTTTGCCAACTGTAAAAAAGTAAGAAAATATTAGATAATAGTTATTAATAGTTATAATAAAAATAACTTACCCTCAACTGAGGTGTCTCAAAATTCAAATCCATTAATTTGAGCACCGTAAAACCGTGTGTATAGGCCTGATCGTATTTCCAGGGACGCACTAATAATACCTTAACTAAATATCGTATGCAACCGTAACGACCCTCAAATGATGAGGGACATTGATAGGGCAATTGACTAGCAAAATTATAAGTATGTACTCCAGCCTGAATAATGTGTCGATTGTTGCCTGAAATTACGAATTAAAATAAGTTTTATACGTACATAATCAAATTATATATATACTTACTTTCTCCAGAGCCTAGTACATAGGTAACCGATGACAAATAATCCTCTCGTCCTGAATATAATTTGGTGGTCGCTAATTGCCTTTCGCTCCATTTTGTAAGGGAATATCCAACAACTTTAACTATAATAGCTGCAAAAAAATTAACATAAACTCATTATCTTTAATATTTAATTATAAACCATAAAGCGGTTAAATGATAAGAAATTTAAATTAAGTCTGCAGGGTAAATATAAAAGAAGCATATATATATATATATATATATATATAATTTGGAATATATTTAATAATTTATACCTTTTAAAGAATAACATTATACTTAAAGCATGTGTCAAAGTTTTCATTTAAATTTATACCTAGGTTTTAAATAGAGCTCTTATCGTACATTTTTAAACATTCCCTCATGCTAACACACACTCTTACCCACACACACATATGCACACACACTTTGAATTCAAATCAGCAAAGAATTTTAACTTTAAGGAATGTCGTCATAAACAGAAACACATATATTCATAAAGCCTAATCAAAGGCCTTATATACTAAATTTCTATTGTTATCGGTTAATATTATTTATTGCATCTATAAGTTAATTGATTCTGGGTTTAACTTAAGTATAATAATTTTATAAATACCTTGAACCTCTTTGGGTTTATCCGACTTTAGAGTGACACAACCCTCAACCAATTGACCAGCATAGAAGGTGCCATATCTGTTATTATCAAAACTGATCTCACATGTAACAACCATTTTAGGGTGACCGTATCCGTATCACTTTCCGATACGTGCAAATTATGGATGAAAATAAATGAACCACATTAAGAGTGGACAAACGGATTGCGACTAACTTGACTAAATGAGAAATGTCGGGGCTTGGTCTCTTCGTGTTCATTGTCGTTTCTATTTTGTGGAATTAGATAAGGCGATAAGGTTCAACTAGTCCAGCACTGTTTAGGGTCGTGGAAGTAAGATATGGAATGGAATTGAAATTTTATAAGAGCAAAACACTGAAATGTTGAAACCGTGACTGAATCTCAAAAATTGAAGGTCAAAATTCTTATCTTGGACACTGGAAAACCTTGGCCATGGTTTAAGTTTTATGTTAATATTTAGTAGTATATTATGGAATTACACAACGTTAGGAAAGTATATATGTATATAATATAAATAATATAGAGTTGACATAAACTTCGATTAGTTGCGGCAAAAGTCGATTTAAGGATTTCGAATAAATTAGTTTTCAAAGCATTTTGAATAAGGATGTTCTCCTCATATAGTTATCCATTGTCATAACAAAAATATTGAAAATACATTTTCTATATAAACATAAATTGTATAAAATTTTTTATTTTATAATTGATTTGATTTTTTGTATAATATAAAATCTTCATTATCGTTCACAGCCAAGTTCCTTTATCCTTGTTCATGTCATTGTCAGTCGCTGGATTCACAAATCCTCTTTCATTCATATCCATTGGAGCCGAGGGGCTTGGTATATTAAAAACGGGATAAAGTGGCTTATAAGCACTACCATCCAAGTTAAGAGTGTTTGGTTGTGGTGCCGGTGGATCATCTTCGTCTTCGGTTTTTGCTGCAATGGAACGCATGTGTACAGCCTCTTGATAGTTTGGCGGAGCTGGAATGAATAGAAATTAAATGTAATTAATTTGTTTATATGAATATTTAATGAGAACTAACGTATGGAATCGTTGACAGCCCAGGGACTGGCTGGTTCTGTAGGTGGTAATGGTGCAGTGGCTGCAATTATATCTCCTCCATCGCCACCATTTAAAGCTTGGACATTTAGAGTTTGAATTCCGCGTGGTTGAATTAGCACATTTTGTGCAAGGGGCACACTGCCTATGGTCACTGGTAAGCTAACATTTTGGTTTGTATGACAACCTTTGACTCTTGCCACTACATTAAGTTGATAAGCTATCTGTATAATGCCACAGAGATTGAAACAAGTGGGCGGTGTGGGCGGCACACGAAATTCGTAAAAGAATTGTTTCTTGCAATTCCTCACAACAGAATCACCCTTCAAGGAGTTGACCACAAATTGTTCAAATTTCGAATTTGGCAGCGAAGGCGGTTTAGAGTGATAGGTAACCAACATGACTAAAGTAATAAGAAGTTCCTCCACAGGAATGTGGCTATCATTGGTGACAAGTACACTTAGAGGAATACTTTGGCCTGGGACAAAACCAGTTTCTGGCAGTGAAACTTGTAGTAGAAGTGGATCTGAACTGCAAGGCCAACAGCCGAAAGTCTTTTGGGCTTCACTATGAGCTGCTACCTATGGAAAATAAATAATAAATTAAATTGTATATTTAACTAATTAATAAACTTACCCTTAACAAAGGACTGTTGTAATTTAGATCCATAACCTTAAGTACAGTGAAGCAACGTGTATAATTCTGATCAAATTTCCAAGGTCTCACAAGTGTTACTTGGGTCATATAGCGTATACGACCCCAAGTACCCTCAAATGATGATGGACACTCTAACGGTATTTGGCAACTAAAGTTATAGACATGAATTCCCGGCTCAATGGAGACTTGTGCTAAAAATCAATGAAAATTAAAATGATAAGAGGAAAATATTTTTAAATGACAACTTACTGCTCAGATTGGAGCCGACAAGGAAAGTCTTTGAGGCTATATAGTCCTCACGACCGTAATATGTATGGTGGCGTCTCTTGCCATGTCTGGTGGTTCTATCCCGCCATCGTGTCTCCGCATAACCATTTATATTTAAGGTAATTGCTGTGAAAACAAAGCGAAAAAAGAAATAGAAAAATCTAAATGAAAATGTTATTTAATATTGATTATTTAAAAATACTTTAATCTTATCATAACTAAAATATTTATCAAATGTGTTCATTTGATTTGGCACGTGCCCCCCTCCCACCCATTCCCCCATATTCCTCTCCACCCACACTAATTGCTATATTATGACTCATTTGCAATTCGATCTGTGCTAAAAATTTACAAAAAGAAATTTTGATAAGATAAAGCATGACTCATTAGAAGAAAAATGTCACTTAAGAAATGATATTGTATGTCTTTGTTTAAACAAATATAGATTTAATATTGTATTATTATTTACCTTTAACCAATTTCACTTTATCCAATTTCAGTGTAACATTGCCTGTAATAACTTGGCCAGCAAAATATGTTCCATACGGATTGCCATCAAACTGAATTTCGCATGTAACAACCATTGCAGATCAGATGTGTTTATATATATATATATTTTATATATGCTGCGTTAGACCAGTCCAATTTGGTCGACAACCAAACGACAACTAATTAGTGTTGTTTTCTTTATTTAACTAATTTAACCATCTGGTTTGGTTTTGTATTCGTTTAATGTGCTCTACGGTATCTCTCAACTCCGTAAATTTGATAAGAACGTGCTCAATTCGTGGGAGCCAGAAACAAACTGAAACCGAAACATTAAATGAGTGGTAATAGCAACCTATGGCCAATTTTTATCTTATCAATATGTCAAATAGAAATCCTATAAGTATGTTTCCCTGAATGCAATTCATACATAAAACAAATTCAGCGGGGTTTACCTTTCCGATAGAGTTACTTTTAGCCGATATTTATTGTTTACATAATTTTTACATTTTCTTCCACTCACAACATCAAATCAAAAACTAAATACTAATTAGTCATTCAATTTTACAACCAACTGCTTCTATCAATATCATCATTGACAAATCCTCCTTGATTCAAATGGCCAGTTTGTTGTTCATCAGTGGATGCCAAAGGACTGGGAACATTGAATACTGGATAGAGTGGCACATACGGTTCGACTTTCTCTTCATTTGGATTATTTACTGGCAATTTCTTGTTAGATTTGCTCATATCGGGACGTATGTGCACGGCCTCAGCATAGCTGGGTGGAGCTAAAAATCAAATAAAAATTATTTTAAAAAATCATTCTTAAACTATAGATTTGTTTCTTTATAATTACATATTGATGCATCTTTTGTCCAGGGACTTGGCGGAGTAACTGGAGCATCAGTTTCATCGTTTTCAATCAGAATCAAAGCCTTTTCATCCAGTTCTTGGGGCACAATTGGTGTCAATGGTTCCACTTCAGCTCGTCTGGGTTGTTGCAACACCTGTGGGCTAAAGGGTACACTACCAATGGTCAAAGGCAACTGGACAGTACCATTCAAATGGAAGCCCTTTACTTTGGCCTCTACAAGAACTTGATAGGCAATCTGCAGAATTCGACAGAGATCAAAACAAGAGGGGGGTGTGGGCGGCACTCCAATATCGAAAGTGAACTGTTTGGTGCAATTTCTCAGAACACCTTCACCCTTCTTTTTGGCAACTACAAATTGTTGAGTTGTGGAATGACTGGAAGGCGGTTGACTGTAATAGACAACCTTCATGACAAGACTAACTTTTATTGCCTCCACACGGAGATTACTCTCATTGTTGGCCAAAACACTGACAGGTATTATTTGACCAGGTACAAATCCTCTTTGTGGCAACGATAGACGAAGACTAAGGGGATTCGACCGGCAAATGCCACAACCAAAGGTTTTTTGTGCATCCGCATGGGCTGGAGGCTAATTGAACAACTATTAAATAAAACATTAATTTATAAATTTATATATCAAAGGACTTACTGCCAGCAAATAACTCTCCGTATTCAGATCCAATAGCTTAAGAACGGTAAACGGTCGTCTAAAGGTCTGATCAAATTTCCAGGGTCTTATAAGTTTTACAACAACTTCATAACGCACGTGTCCGTGAAGTCCTTCAAATGATGAAGGGCACCTCATAGGTATTTGGCAGGCAAACTTGTAAGTTCTAGTCCCCGGCTCAATGGCAACCTCTAAAATAATTAAGACAAATTTATTTCAAAAGGAATATAAAGTTTTCTATTTAGATAGACCAACCATTAGTATCAGAGGAACCCATAAGATATATTTTAGTGGCAATATAATTCTCATGTCCAGTGTACCAATCGTCGGATTTATCTGAATTACTCTCAGTCCAACTAGTATGGGCATATCCTTTGATTTTTAATACAACAGCTATATAAAAGAAAATAAAAAGAAAATAATTTAATTTTTTCTTAGAAATTATCATATTTATGGCCATTTTTTTTAGGTATCTGATAACTGAAACTTATCAGCAACAAAATAATTTTTGTCTACAAAGTATTTTACAAAGTTCCCCGGCGAAATTTAAATGATACGATTGTTTATCGATAATCACATTGGATGAGTCATTGGGGCTACTTTATTTGATTTTTATTAATTAAACACCTTTCACAAGTTTCACCGTATCCGATCTCATCACCACTTGACCAGTGACCACTTGGCCAGCGAAATAAGTGCCCAACGAATTGTTGGTAAACTGAATTTCACAGATTACAACCATTTTTTTTGTTTTTTTTTTTTGTTAGATAACAATAAAACGATGTTATCCTTCTTGTTAACAAACAGAAACAATTGAGGAAGTTACTTCCACGCCGAGTGGACGAGCACGAACTGAAAATAGAAACAAACAATAAATTGTTGTATATTATTATTTTTTGTTTGATAGACATAACATATTTGTGTATTATCTTATCACTGTGTTAGTTATTAATGTATTTTCAAAGAAAACGATTTACTTGAATATGTACATAGTACAGGGTACTTAAACAAGAGGTACAAATTTTGCTGATGTCAACTGTGTAATTTAAATGAGACAGAGCCGCGCCTTTATTTTCTTTAATTTTTAATTTTGTAGACTCTTTGTTTCAGTTCTAGTTTTTACTTGGAATACAAATAATTGTAGCAGAATATCTTTAAAAAGAAGTCAAGTAAAATGGCTTCTTAAGTTCTTTGGCCATGCGGAAAAGATAATGCCAAGAAATTGATAAATTGATTTCAATGAATCAAGGTCAATATAAAAACAATAGTTAACAAGAGATAACACATTGTTTTTCCTCTATCTAATTGAAATCTATTTTAAAATTCTATTCAGCTCAAACTTTATTAAATACCAACCAATTCCACTCAAACCAATAAAAAAAAAATAAAGGGAGAGCCAAACCCATTTTATTTTTTCTTCAGTTTTGCACTCGTGCCGTCACACACACCAACTCTTCCACCTGTTTGATATTTCAATGGGGGTTTAATGATAAGATATAATGAAAACATATATATATATACATATATGTATATATATCATACAGGTACACAATATTGACCAAGCCAACATGGATCAGTTGCCGTTCAGCCGCAAGTGTGTGCGGTACTCGCGATTCGGAGGCACTTTTAAACGGGAACAAAAAATATATCTTTATATATGTACACATATATATATAATTGAAAATGTCGCAAAATTGCATTATAACATTTGATCAAAATGAACATGGTACCTATTTCACAGGCCAAGTGATAAGTGGCAAGGTGATAGTTAATTTTAACAAGACTAAAAAACTGCGTGGTAAGTTTAATATTTAAACAAATGTAATTATTTCTTTTTAACTATATATAGAGTTATATATGCTCATTTTTTAGTTATCTAGAGTTTATCTTATCGGTATTGAGTTGGTTGGCTGCTAGACATATTTGGCAAACCATTAAAATTTCTGATTCAATGATAAGCCAGAAGTTTACCATAAACAAAATGCCATTTAATTGATGGTGATACGAAAACATTCTAACAAAAAAATGATCTAATTATTGTGGTATGAAATTCTCCGGAAATGCCATTAAAATCAGTTTTTAATTTGAAAAATAATTGTAAAACATACATATATAGTTGTTTTGGTAGGTTGAATTTAATTGACTAACAAATATCAATTTTTTACCAAAAATATGTTTATTAGTCATAATAAAACAACAGAATGATTAGAAACTATATCAGGTAATATTTGATTAAAGTCATGAGTTAATGATTTGAACTGGTTCTTATTTGTTGTACATATCAAGACAATTAAATGCAGAAATTGAATTAAAGTTTATTTATATTTTTCTATTTCAGTTATTTAGAATTGCAGAATAAAATATATAAAAATAGTTGAGGTTATTAGATCATTATTTTTGTAGCTTCCTATCTGTTTTCAGATAATCTCTTTTGCTTCTAGATTTATTTATCATTCTTATTTATAATTCTCCATATAATTTTATATAAATAAAAACCAAATCAAGTTGACAAATATTTTGAAAGATTTAGATTAGAAATTTGAGATACAGTTGTATCTTTTGAACAAGTCACAAGAAGCACTTGTATAATCAATTTCCTGTCTTAGAATGAGCCTTTAGTTTTTAATAATACCCATTAAAAAAAACTACAATTTCTGGTAAGATCTTGTCTGAGATTTTTCCAAACTAATGACTTCTTCTTTTCAGGTATAAAACTTCAAATAATTGGCTATGCATTGGCACAATGGCGGGTCCGGAGGCACAGAGGCGCCTTGGCCATTCAAGATATCAAAAAGCGTCACAAGCATGTCTATATAGGAAGAGAGGATTATATAGCCTCCACAACATATCTGATGGGCTCGGAACTTGGTAAAACATTTAATATAGATGCAGGCACCTATACATATACGTTTGCCTGTCCCATTCCAACAAATTGTCCATCATCATTTGAGGGCGCTTTTGGGCATATACGATATCTGGCCAAGGTGACATTCCTCAAGGCCGGAGCATCAAATCGTACCCATAATGTGGGATTCACAGTCCTTAAGCTGTTGGACTTGAATCAGGAAAGTAAAATGATCAGGGAACCGGCTAGCAATGATGCCATGGAATACTTTTGCTTTATGAACAGCAAGCCGGTTTATTTAAAGGTTACCCTGCAGCAACAAGGCTATGTCCCTGGACAGTTTATGTTGATCCATGCCCATGTTAAGAATAGCTCCAGCTCCGACTGCAAGAAATTATTAATTATGCTCCATTTAAGGGCTACTTATACGTCTGATCAGCCATCCATAAGAACCACCTCCGAAAAGATTATGCTTGTGAAAAAGGAATGTGGATCTGTAGCTCAACATTCGGAGAAATCATTTACGGAAACATTACGAATTCCGGCCACAGCTCCAACTTGTGAGCATCTCAGCAAAGTGGTGCGTGTCTCCTATGAAGTGCGAGTGGTGGCCGAAATGAATTGGCTTATGGCCAATCCAAGAGCTGTCATTCCCATAACCATTGGGAATGTTCCCCTTACCGTGGCATTGCCACTTGGAGATACTCCGATGCCAAGTCAAGCTTCTTTGTCACCCGATTTACCTTGCACTTCTGCACGAGCCATGGAAATAGCAGCAGCAGGAAGGAGTAATCCTGGCTATGAACTCACAGAGCAACTCGAAGATTTTGAGCTACCCGACGATGGGGATGATGAATTTGAGACGGAAGAGGAACTTGTGGCTGATGTTGGTAAGTTAATTAAAGCTAAATATTGAGAAAAATGGAACTAATATTCCTATTTTAGCCCCACCTACATATGAACAAGCCATGTTCATGACAGCCGACATAGCTGACACAGATGTTAATACGGTTAGTGAGGCAACACGATTTACTCCTCGATATCCAGTCTTTGATGTGGACACGTTCCAAACCCCGCCGCCAAATCCTCCACAAAAGAAACGACGTCGTCGTCGTCGACGTCCAACTAATCCAGGCCAAGAGAAAAGACAACAGAAGGAGCCCGTCGAGTCACCAGTTGAGATCTGAGAAACTACTCGTCACTCTTTTGCTTGTAAATGCTTATCACAATATTAAGATATATCTTATCACTTCAGTATTTGCAAGTTTTTCTTTAGGTTGTTGATGAACACCCTGTGTTGTATCCGAACATTACTTGTATGCAGATTGTTAAACAAATAAATAACAATATAAAAGTTTCTTCTAACTGATAAGAAATTCAGATAAAAAAAAATCACTTTTAACCAAGTTTAACTAAAAACGGGTTCAATGACGATAAGAAATTCATTTTGATTACTCATAGAGGGGATTTCTATCATTGATAAATCACTAGATTCGTTTGGGTGGTTCACCCAGTCATCAATTTATAGGCCAATTTGTTATAATTTTATTATATAAAAGACTTTTTATTGGCAATAAAAATATTGAGATATTAGGTGTTAATAGCACAGAACAAAGATTTGGAATTACCAAAGGAAGGGAAATATATGCATATATTTAAATATAGATAATTTTTTTAAATTAGATACGTTAAATATATATAACTTGATTTGCATTTAAGAACATCTGATTCCCACTGTAAACAGCGCTACACCTGTTTTTTGTTTACATCAATCAATTCGATTCTACTTCGAAACACAACAACTCGAATTAATTCGAATAAAAAGCTTTCGCTCTTGTCGGTCAAAGTTCTCTTTTCAATGTTACTCTCTATTTTTCGTATCTCACGCTGCAGAAAGCTTTCGCTCTGAAAAATGATGATGTCACATATTTGTACTCCGTCTGCGCGACTCATGTTATCATCTAGCAAACATATTTTGGTTTCTAAACTGTATATATTTTAGTTCTCATGGCAGTACATTTTTGAAGCTCGTTGAGTTTAGCTGTTGTTTTCTTTGTTTATTTTTTTGTGGTTAAATATCACAATATAAACATGTGCTCTTAAAGTAATAAAAATTTTTTTAAATTGCATATTGCGTGCAGCAGATTGTGTAGATTGGAACAAAAGACTTATTAAAAATGCCATCGAGCTGTGTATTTGAATTCGATCGACGCGAACCTGTTTACTACAGTGGCGAGACAATCAATGGACGGATTGTGCTAAACACTCACAGTAACAAATCGGTTAATGGTAAGATCGTCAATTAACATATAGACAATAAGAGCAGTCCATCGACTATAGTTGAAATTTACAAAACATCTAATAAATGCAACGCCTACAGTTTCACTTATCAATTAAAGAACATAATTTCAATTATCTATACCAAAGTCACACGAGTTCAATTAAAAAATTGAAGATTATATTATATTGAATTAACGTCACCCACAATTAGCTATACATATTGTATATGCGAACTCACCAATTCTTCTCTTTCACTCAAAATGGATACAGTTTTTTAGCTTTGCAATCCACACAAAATAAATTTTGTTGGCAATATGTTTGAGATACATAAAAATTTGAGAATTGTTTGCTTCTGCATTAGGGCAACCAGTTTATATATTCAGCACAGTGGTTAGAACAATGTTGAAAAATTATAATTTAAGAGAAAAAAATTTAAGAGAAAATCACTCCGTAACATCAGTAATATTCGCAATTGAGTTGAATATTTATTAAAATTTTGGAATTGGAATTTATAAAATTTGAAAGAAGTTTAGTAATATTTCAAATTTGCAACATAGTTGGTTCCGAGAATTTATTTGTTTAGTATAAATCAAAATTTTCGAAAGCTTGTGTGCAAAACTTATTATTTTACGATAAAAATAAATCTCAGCTGAGTGAGCTCTTATCAAAAAAAAAGGGAAATAAAATCCGAGCTTATAAAGAAATGGGAACACCCCTTGCATTATGTTTTATTTATCTCCCATATCTATTTTTATTTTTAAGAGGTATATATACTCTTCGAGGGCGAGGCTAAAGTACGGTGGGAAGAGCAAAAGACACGCAGTGTCGATGGTAAATCGCAGAGCTACACTGAATACTATCGTGGCAGGGAAACTTATTTGAATACTCGAACCGTGGTGTTTGGAGAAGGCGATTTGCCATTGGGTACTCATACGTACACATTTAGCATCCCATTGCCCTTAGAATGCCGTACATCGTGTGTGGAGAAATACGGAAAGATCAGTTATGAGATATCGTTGGTGATAGACCGATCATGGAGGTTTAATAATGTATTCAAACAGCCGTTGACAGTGCTACAGACATATAATCTGAATATGTATCCAGAGATGTTGGTGAGTAATAATTGTTTTCATCTGTTGAACTTATGATTAATCAAATTTCTGTTATTCTCCAATATAGATTCCGCTAAAAAACGAAGATGTCAAATACTTTTGTTGCTGGCCTTGTTCCTCGGGTCCTGTTATATCAACACTAACCATACCGTTTGGTGGCTATGCTCCTGGCCAGAGGATTCATTTTAGCCTGGAGATAGACAATCAATCGCATGGATATGATTTGGATGGGATTGAATTAAAATTGAAACAGATATATAAATTTGTGGCCACTTCACCACATCATAAGAGCCGTGAGCGAGATAATACCCTTACCACAGATGGACAAGCCGAAAGGGTATTGCGTCTATCGAAACGTGTTATTGAAGGGACATTAGTCATTCCGCCCGTGCCGCCATCGTCAAGGCATGAAGGGATTATAACTGTTAGATATATCATTGTTATGTACATCAAGACAGGAGACTGTCATGTCGATTCTGAGATCCAAGTGCCCATTGTTATTGGTACCATACCATTAGCACAAAGTGCCGAAGATCCCTCACATGTATCCACATGGATACCAGAGACACCAGATACACCAGCCGGAGCAGCAGCAGATATGCCACCATCCTATGACAATTGCAGTGAGTATATAAACCCAAATTGATATTCAGAGTCATCCATTAAACAATTCTTGTTTCATCTCTTTTATAGAACCGCCTTCATTCGAACAGGCTACTCATATTGGCGAGAAATTCGTGGACACGGATGTGGATGAACACAATCGCACCGATGACTTTATACCCAAATATCCAATGTATACTAATTTTGCCATGCCCACGGCCCCACCTCCACAGGATGCGCCACCAGATGCGCCTCCTTATCCAGCATTGGCATTGCCTAGTGCTCCAAGTGCAGATAGTCAAGAGGATGAAACAAATCGTCGCACCACAACCTATGGTTGGAATACAAATACTTAAATCAAACTACCTCATATATATGAAATCTCAGGCATATATTATATATATACAAATATTCATTTAATTCATTTGATATTACGTTCGCCAGTGATAAATCTGAAATGTATCTGCCTTTTTTTCGCCACATATTTTCTTTATAATAAACGCATAAATCATCTATAACTTAGCACTAAATAAATGTTTTTGGAAACCAAATGAAATGATTAAAATTATCAGATATTTTTATTAAATTTTGATGGAAGTTACAGTGGCTATTCGATGTGATGATTATTGTTTGATTATGTTTTATAATTTATAATAAGTTAATTAAATTAAACAACTAATTGGCATGTTCCGTTGCTTGTGAGCCATCCATTTGGTAATATAGATAACGTGGCCTAAAATCCAATTGATCTCCAGAAAGTGCATGCTTGTTGGTCTTATTCAAATTGGTGGCTGTCATAAATTCAGCCTCTCGAAAATTTGAACCTAATTGGAAAAAATTGAAAAGAATTTTAATGCTGAAATTCAGAGAAGTAAATTGCCAAAGACTTACCCAAGGAGGTCAGCGATTGGCTAAAATTTGGTGATGTCATCAAAGTTGTTTCTGGTGCTGGAGTCAACTCAGGTGCCGAACCTTCCGATTGATCTAGTAAACGTGGTTCTATTAAATTATCCTTAATACAGGCCGGCAATACATTGCCAATAATCATTGGAATTTGGGCCACAATAAAACGTTTCTCTTGATAAGTTTTTACTATAACTTCCACTTCATAGCCAATTTGTATGCAGGCACAAATCGAAGTATTCAATGTTGCCGCCGTCTGTGGCACTTGTAGCATATGCAAATGTTGGAAAAATACCAATTCGCCACGTGGCAGATTGGTCAATTGATGGCTACTGGTTAAGAGGGATTGTCTATCGATTTTTAAGTCAATACGTTTTGGCTTATCTCTCTGCAAGGCCACATAAGTGACAATCATATTCAGTTTATAGACCACTTCAGTCAATTGCAATTGCTGCGGATTATTCAGCTTGACATGCACAGAAATTCCAGCACCTGGAGCATATCCTCTTCGTGGTATCTCCAATTGGAGTAGCAATGGTTTCTGCCAAAATTTCAAACATGGTATCTGCTCAGCACGTTTCATCTCACAAGTTCCCACAGTTTCTTGACTTAGTTCACTGCGTTGAAAGACCTTGAGCTGACGTGTATGAGCCACATCCACAGCCCGATCCGAACTGCTGTGTATAAGGACTTTAATGATATAGCGAATATGTCCATGTGATCCTTCATAGCTGCTGGGACAATTATCGGGTAGCTTTATAGTAAAACCATAATTATATGTTCCGGCTTCCATAATCTGAGGCAAGGAAACATCAGAGCCAACAAAATAATCCATTTTGGCAAAGTAATCCACTCGATGTTCAAAAGTTAATGGTGGCTTTTGAGTTTGGGGCTTCTGTGGTGGTTTCTGAGATTCCTTTTGTTTCTTTTGCTTTTGTGGCTTCAACCAAGCAGTGGCTGCAAATCCATTTGCTTCCAGTAAAATAGCTAAAAGATGGAAAGGAAATAAATAGGTGATATTATAGATTAGAAAAACTGTCTCAGATATTATTTATTGTATTATTAATAAGATTACAAATTTTCATTTGCAATTTAATTGGATGAACCATTAGAGGATGACTCACATCACTTGAGTTGCCTTATCAGTCTTTCCATGAGTCATTTTTGTACTTTCACTTCTTTTACAATTACCTTTAATTAGTGCACGTTCCGGTAAGGTGATGTAGATATGGCCATTAATCGTTTGACCAGCCTCATAGACCCCATTGGGTCTATCCAATTTCATATCACACGAATGGTTCATATTTCTGTAAACTATGTTAACTCAACGACTGCTGTTCGATGTCTGGTGAATTGTTGACAAATGTTTTTGCTTATTAAACACTAACGTTACCGTTATCGTTCATATGTACATACTATTCATACAGTCATATATAATACATATATATATATATATATATATATACAGTAAAGTAGTTGCCGCCGTATTGGTTTATTGTTTTGTTTATCTAATCAAACACTGGCATGGGTCTAGGCCGTTCAATGGGTTGCTATTAGCGCAAAAACCGAATGCTTATCAATATCGCAACACACTTGTCCTAAACTATTACCATAATTTGATTCAAATTTAATTAAATATTGGATTGGACGCCACCTGGAATCGTAGCATACATGTGGGCGCATCATCGTCACGGAAAGTAAAGGAAAAAGTAGGCAAAAGTAGGCAATTAAAAAAAAACATGAAATCTACAAAATATTATTAAATATACTAAAATGTATAAAAATATAATTACTATATGGAATCCCACTTTTATATGGAACTTCATTATATAAAATATAGAAACTTTCATACATAGAAATTTAATTTTATAGAAACTTTATTATATAGAAATTATCACAAGTACACTGAAAATTCTATGGGAAATAATAAATATAATAATTTTATTTATTATATGGAAAACTGCATTATAAGGAGTTCACACTAGGAATGTTTGACTGTATTTCAGTAACTTTAGATACATTAACATTTAAATTAAATAAGATTTTTGTAAAGCTGAAATTAACTAAATTAACTAATATTGCTATACAAACTGGCGTTGCAGTTGGTCTGTAATTTTTATTAATTCACTTTAATCATAAATTATAATTTTTCTTAGGTGCCTCAGAGAGAAAGAATCTTTTCCACATGATTTAATTTTATTGTCTTGACTGGCTGTTGGTCTTCCAACCCTTAATGAAACCGAAACCATAGGCAAGGCCATTAACCATGACAATTATGCATATCAAATTAATTGAGCCAAATGCTTTCAACATTTTTGAGGCCTTAATGGGGAAATTTAAGCTCGATTTTGTCCCATTATGTGGCTACTAAAAAATTAAATAGGTACGCATAAAACGCACTTAGCCCGTCCTTTATATTCTCGCCGCCAAAAAATTGAAACGTTGACATGTTGTTGTTGTGGTGGTTTATGCCAAAAAACAAAAAAGAAAAAAAGACAAAATATGTATATAGATGGAACATATATGTGAATAAAATGGGTGGCCGACCTCGTCCCATTGTCGTTGTTGAGCGGCCAAACAAAGAAACTGAAAGGGCCAAAGCCAAAGGCAACCAACAAATAGTTGCTCCATTTTCATAGGTTTCGAACGTTTCTCTTTGGGTATAGTAAATATATTGGACCAAGAAGCAGACAGTAGACATATAGACAAGGCGCCAACTTATTGATTCGCCTCCTCCACCCCGTCACAGTGGAAAAGCGAAAGCCTGACGCTGTTTGCTGGTTGTTGGTTGCTGGTTGTTGGATGCTGCTGCTGCGTCCATTTGAGCCAGAGAACGTAGTGTAACAGAGACTTCAATTTCAGTGCGCGTCTGGCTGTGTCGCAGTTGAGTTGTTTTTGCCAATGAAGTTCTAATGAAGTAGTGAAAACTCTTCTTTATTTTTTATTTCAATACATTTCCGCTAAAATGCCCACAACCTGTGTTTTTCAATTGGATCGCTTGAATCCAGTTTATAATAGCGGAGAATATATTAGTGGACGGATTCTATTACGTACGGATAAAGTGAAGCGTGTAAATGGTGTGTGTTTCCATGACTATAAATTATACAAATAACAGTAATAATAAAAAAACAAATTTTTATTTGCCTAATGCAGCTGTCTATGTTACATTGGAGGGTGAGGCCAAGGTTCAGTGGTCCATGAGTGGCAAGAGCGAAACAGCCAATTATTCGGGACATCAGCAATATTTACATTCACGAACTAATGTCTTTGACAATTCACTGTTTCGCGCTGGTGTTCATGTCTATGTCCTTACATTACGCATACCACCCGATTGCCCAACAACATGCAAAGGACCCTATGGCTATATAGCATACAATATATCACTGACCATTGATAAACCTTGGGGATTTGATGAAGTATTTCGTAAGCCCATCAATGTGGTTCAAACATTGGATTTAAATTATAATGCTGAATTTGGGGTAAGTAGAAAGAAAGGAGATTAATAAAGGACAGGAGAAAGGAAATGTGTAAATGGGTGCGTTTGTGTGAGTGTCTGTGTGTATGTGAGCAAGTGACGTGGCAACATTTGAAAGCTAAATAAATATAGAACCAGATGTTGGATTATTGTTTAATTTAATTAAATTTCTATAAATACTGTAAATATATTTCCATGAATTTTATGTGTTTGTTCATTTAATTTTCCTAGCTTCCCGTTAAAGATGAGAATATAAAATATCTTTGTCATTGGCCCTGTATTTCTGGTCCCATTGCATCAACACTGATTTTACCTGCATCAGGTTTTACACCACTCCAAGAAGTGCCTTTCCGTCTGGAGGTTGACAACCAATCGCCACATTATGATATTATTGGAATAGAAGTGTCCATTAAGCAACATTTTGTATTCCTATCACGTAAGCCCGTTAAAAGGAATTTTTATACGAAAACCCTTTGCAAGGAACTGTTAACGGATCGAACATTGCGATTATCGAAAAGATTGTATGAGGCTTCCATTTGTGTCCCGATGGAAACGCCTCGTTCTACCCTAAATCCGAATTATATTGTTTTCCTTCATTATACACTACAATTGAAACTAAAGACGGGATATTTTCATTATGATACTGAGTTATCGGTGCCAATTATAATTGGTACCACACCGCTGCAACATATGAGAGGATCAGTGCATACACAACAGCCAAGTCGAAGGACACCCACACCAGAGAGACAACGTCTGATCGAAAGAGTGTCGCCACGACCACCAACAGTAACGGAAGAGACGGCACAAGAAACTGCCGCTGAACCCCATCAAACTATTCCCGATGATGAACCGCCCACTTATGATAGTTGCCGTAAGTTGGAATAATCATAAATAACTAAAATATATATAACTATATAATATAATTCTATTTCAGTTCCACCCTCGTTTAGTTTCGCCACTCTTGGCAGTCAACAGACTCTTGATAGCCAGGCATCAGTACTTCAACGTGTTCATATGCCAAAATTTCCCGGATTTAGCACTTTTATTGGCACTGCACCAGCTCATGGCTTAGAGGATTCGGGCCTGGATATGCATCATTATCGTTCATATGGTTCACTGGATACAGATCATACCGGTCGTAGTCTTGATACCTTTGGCTCACTCTGTGGCCCATTGTCCGAGCAGGTTGAAATTGATGAAATTGAGCCCACTGAAGGAAATAATGTCACAGCCGAAGTCCATCAGACCCAAGAGGAGCATCAATTCTAAACTCATAAAAGTGTCTTATAGAGATCAATAGATCAGAGTATATATACATACGTAATAGCTAAGTATAAGTGTTCAGAGCTAAGGCTTATAGAGCATACATTTAAAAGGATATATTAATTATCCTTCGATCAGATTTCCATTTATGTACTTTAACTGCCATCCAATTTAATCAAATCGAATCGAGTTGATCTTATTAAGTGCCAAAAAGAAGAAGCTTTTTACACTCATTACTAACTTAATTTATTATACAAACAAGTAATAAGAACTACCCAAGTATTTTATATTATTTATTATCATTTTTATTTGCCACTTACGTCAATCAGTGGACAATAAACCAAAAGAAATAATGTTCAATTTGATTCAATGCTCCTTTGTACTTTAACAATATTTTGGGTCCCCCCTTCTGACGTCAAATGGGGGGCCGGTCCAACGTCAGTATTTATTAATTGTGGATATATTATATTAACTAGTTATTGTGTGGCTCGATTCTAATATAATAATAAATACTGATAAATCAAAACGAAAGTATACTCATTTCTTTTTGTTTATAAATTGTTTGTTTCTTTTTATCAATTCTACGCATTAATAGTTAATTAAAACATTGTATTTATTGTAATAGGGTTCTATAGAAATTTCGAAGGGCCAATCGTATATATGATTTTTTTTTCTTCTTTAGTAATTTAATACTCTCCTCACAATGTTTTCCCAATTCCATAATTTTAATTTCTCGAGAACAGCTGTTGGCCAGCAATTGATTTATTGGCATAAATAACTCGCTCTGGCTTAGGGCTGAAAGTAGATCACAGTTATAAATGAATTGCCATAATTAACAATCAATTTTTTTCAATGTCAAACTCACCTAAATTGACAAAACAGAGGGGCATTGTTTCTGGAGCAGATTGAATGCAAATTGAGTTCATTGGCGGTGCAATGGTTCCCACATAAATTGGCAACTGTAGATTGAACTGTTGACCTTTCTCTATATATAAAGTCTCAATATAATAACTGATTTGTATTGGATCATCAAGAGCTTCATCTGTCATAATGGGTGCTGTAAGAGGTAAATGAAGTTGTCCATGCATTTCCCTGCTCTCAGATAGCACAGTAATCACATTTTTATTTTTCTGGTAGGGAATTTCACTTTTATAATTAACTGATTGGCACAATCGAGTTATGTAGTATTCTGTCAGTTGTTTGGCTTCCAATTCATAGCCAACACTTTGACCAGGCACAAATACACTTCGTAGCATATTCAGACACAAATGGGAAGATTCTTTACTTTGGGGTTTCAATTCGTTCAATTCAATGGATTTCTTTATAATTAAACGGTGATGAAAACTTTTTACATGTTTTCCCTGTCGCTCCAGATTTAATTTTAATATATAGTTTGTAGAACCATTAGTCAAATGACATGTGGCTGGCAATGATTGTGGTAATTTGAACTCAAAACTGGCCAATTGAGGGCTACCAGGTAATAAAAGTAAATCATTTCCCAAATTTTGTGTATTTTCAATATGAATTGTCGATGATTTGTAAAACTCTTCCACTGGTTCCGAATGGCTAGAGCAGTCATTATGCTCAATTTGTGGGAGAGTTTTAACAGACTCCTTCCAGCTGATATTTGTAATGCCATAAAGAACTATTTTAATGTCTATAAAAACAAAAATAAAAACAAAAATATGTGTAAAAGTGCCATCTCATTATTTGCCTCTTGCCGCCTTCTTATCTAATCAAAAGACAAATCTTTATTTTTTGTCTCTGTAGATAGAAAAGACAAAATCATTTTCTTAATGGACACTCACTTTCAATTTGTACAGGCTTCTTTCGAGTGGACAATGTAATTATGCCCGTAATTTTTTCACCAGTGTAATAAACATCGGCGGAACGTGTTAAATTAAATTGACATTTTATAGTCATTTTTAAATTGTATAGAAATATTTTCTATAATTTCACTTTTATGTAGAAACACGCAAACACAACAAAAATTTATTCGAACTACAAGTGCACCCACCTCGACAGATGCCTGACAACTGTTGCCAGTTCCAAACCAAGTGGGAGACTTTAGCTTGTTTTTTGTTATGTCTTAAAAGAAATTATTTCCCACAAAAAATGCGCGCACGCGACAATTGTACATGAAGCTGAATTGTGTTTAAACGCTATTTCTGAGAGTGCTCTCTTCTTTAGATAAATAAGTCATAAAGATAATATTGAATAAAGTTTATGACTTCATTTGTTCTGACTGAAATTGCTTACTTGGTTTAGCAAACTTATTTCACATATATATTTTAAAAATAAAACAAAGAGAAGTGTATTTTTTTTTTTTGTAGATATTTCCTTACCAACCAGTTCAAGTATTTGGCATCATATAAAGTGGATTTCCAAGACGGTAGCCAGTAAGCAAACAGGTTCTAATGGTCATAACTAAAAAAGGCCTGGACTAGGGCTTAGCCAAAGGAGTTCAAATGGGGCCAAAGTAAATATAAAGGAAAGTGCGTAGCATTTTCTATACTATAGCTACGATTTCATTTGAGATCCGATTAAGTATCTAATACAAACTTGGATTTCGTTCTATTTTATATTTGCTTATAATATCAATTCGCAAATATTAATTAAAGTAAGTACTACTTTTTGAAGCCTATTGCTTATCAGTTGGCCAACCAGTTCAGTTCTTAAGTCTTGCTGTTGCTTAACCTGAATTTAAACAAGTGAACAAACAGGTTCTAATGGCGTTAGCCAAAAAGGAATGACTAGGAATAAAAATAAAAAGGCAACCGAACTAGACTTATGCCATTCACAGATAAAAGTACATTATTCACTCCAAAAGATACACATTTATCGTATGTCTAAATCAGTGATTCAAAAGATAAGATAAGAACTTTAGATTGTTTATTTACTATAGACATTTATTAGACTTTTATATCAACCGGATTTTTGTGGCTTTGTTTACTTACTTTTAAATGGATACAAGATTTTGGATTGTTATTAATAATTTCATTTATGAAACTGGCTGCCAAATATGCATATTTGTATATATGTTTATTGCAGTTACCTACCAGTCCTCTATAGAAACAAGTTCCCCAAAAAACAAGTTGCAGACTAAATAAAAATAATCTGTATAAGAAACGTTGAACCCATTTTAAAAGATATCCGTTGCTTAACGCATACATAAACATATACATATATATACATATATATATATATAAGAATATGTGTATATATGTATGTATTCTATATATATTTTTATTTATGTTTATATTGCTTCATTTGATTTATTGAGTTTTATTGAAGACAGCATTAACTTAGATATCAGAGTTATTGGTTAGACTGGCTATCAAAATTAAATCGTTTTTTAACAATCTTAAAATCAGAAACTAGATCAAAAGACACTTAATAGATATACATAGGTATAATAGATATATACTTAAAGACTTAAAATTAATGATAGTTAGTTGTAAATGGAAATAATTGAAGACATAAACTGAATATAGATAAAGATGGCAAAGACTCCATGTATAATATAAATCTAAGTATACATAATAATTTGGCTATATCTTTTTGGATTTTCTTCATTTCATTTTTACTTTAGGTTTTTTTTTGTAAATTTTTTTTATAGATATTATAAATACGTACATATTGAAAATGTTAAGTTTTATTTATTTTTTTTTTTTGGGGTAAAATTGTGCAAATTTTGTTTAATTGTTAATTGTTTTTAGCTTAGGCCTAAAAAAGTTTCTATACTTTTCCTTTTACACTTTTCATTGATTCTACATTCAATATAAGAATAGTATATAAGTTTTTGCCTTGGCGAATTGTATAATTGTGTGTACGTGCTTTCTCTCACGAAAGTGGATTCATTAATAATAGAAGAAACAAATGTTCACAATAGAGAGGGGGGGAAAAACGTGTTTAAGTAAGCTAAGGAAAAATATAATTAATTGAAATTGAGAAAAGAAAATATATGTGTAGATTAATATTAAAGAAATTCAATTCAAGTTTCACAAAATGTCACGTTTTAAGTAAAATTCAATAATAGTTTATATAAATAAAATGTAAAATGGATCTGGATTAACTGCAATTAGCTGTATGTATTCATTATATTATTCTACTAGTTATATGCTGTTTTGCAAAATATATATATGTATGTATGTATATATAGAATTCTTGTTTTTATAAAACTTTTCAGTTTTCTCATTCATTCATTTGCTGACTTAAGATTTAAATTCTGTTAAACATTCGGCTTTATTTGTTTGTAATTGTTTTTGTTTGATTTTGATTATATATGTAATTGTTGTTGTAGTTTATCTATGCTGCATGATGAACTGTTGTTGTATCATTTCTTCTCATATGTTGTATAAACTGTTGCCTCTTGTGTTGCCACACACTCCTCCTCATTACTGGCCAGGGCTGTTGCGTCCGGTTGTGGCACTAAGCGTAGATGCGAATGCATACTGGATTCATCGTAGAGCGTCTCTGAGGGTTGAGTAGATCAGATTGATGTGGGCGTGGTCATGGACGGTACAAAATATGTTGCATGTGTTTGGGGACGGTAACAAGAGAATAGAATTTACAAAAGTTAAGCACATTTAGTAATGACTTCAATTGGCTTTAAGCAAATGTTTCTTAATTAAGTTCAGAGAAAAGTTTAGAAGAAAATTGAAAGTAGAATAAAGCTGGCATATTCACTTAAATTATATATGTGTATATATTAGACATATAATACTGAACATATGTTCAGCTTTGATCATTTGGCGTAAATATGATATATTTTCTTTCAATATAGTTCTCAAAATTAATTATATATATATATATATTTTATATAAATTTTCGGTAAAAAAATGGAATAAAAATTTGATTATATTATCATAAAATTTAAGAAATAATGAAATGTTTAATATATATTGCTTTAAACTTGTAGGTTATTAAATTTCTTTTAGAATTATTTTATGGCAATAAAAGAAACGTCAAATTACAGTAAAATAGAAATATAAATCGTGCAACATTTTCGATATTCATAAATAGATATATTAATAACAATTATAGAATAAAATTTTTGAATCTATTGAGATATATTTTTATACAGATAAATGTAATCAAACAGACAGACGGACAAACGGATACCCTTATTACAGAACAACCCTTTATATTGAAAACGTAAGATGAGAAGACAAAATTGATTTCTTTATTGTATAACTTATCAGATAACTCACCCTAACAGATTTTAAAATGGATTAAAAAGGAAGCAGACTATTTGAGAAATTTTGAGACCTTTTATATGAATCTCAAGCTAACTTTTAAATCTTTTGGAATATTGTATTGTGGTTTGCTTTTAGCTTTTATTTCTAACACGGACAAGAAAGGATTATCTTTTTTTTTAAACAATCTCATTAGTTTTTCCATTAGAAGACAAATACATATTAACTAGCTACTTTAATTAGAAATGGAATAAAATGAAATTAATAGAAAAATGCCACTCAGCCATTCAACCAATTGATTAGTTTTAGCATTTTGCATTTCTTTTTCTTTTTTCTTTTCTTTTTTTTTGTGTAACAATTTTTAAGTTTTCTTTGGTTTTTTTATGTGTCGGATTCATTGGAATCATCACTACCGGGCGGTATGGTCGGTGTCTCATAATCGTAATAGACCGGATAACGTGGTTTAAAGGGCTCACTTGTGGCAGTCACATCGACACCTTGAGCGGACATAATGCTGCTCATGCTAACATTTGTCAAGTATTCCGTATCATCGCAAAATTTCTCGCTCAAGGCCATGGCATCTTCATATGAGGGCGGTACTATATGAATTAATCAAATTAACATTTATTTATTTACAATTATAATATATTTAATCATACTCATGGGTATATAATCTGGAGGATTATCGCTATCACTGGTCACCAATATTGCTGGCATGGCCGACATCGGTCTCAGGGCGGCAGTGGTTGGCGTTGATGAATTTGTTGAATTTGTGGGAGTTGGACTAACATTCATTACCATTTGACTATTACTATTGGTCGGCAGTGTTCCAGCACTCACAAAACGTTGTTGATGGCCATGATTGTTGTTATTGATGTTGTTGTTATTACTGGCCCTTCTCTGACTGGAAGTTCTACGATGATTTTGCCTTTGCTGTTGCGTTGAAATTTGTAAATTTTGACTAACTACTTGGTGCTGTTGTTGGCGGCGATTAAAACGCATCAATGCCTCGGGTCCTTCCATAATCGGTATACTACCAATTGTCAGAGGTATTTTTAATTTAAGTTTCCAATGGAATTCCGTTGGATTAACAATAATTTTGATCGAATAGTTAACACTAATTGGACATGTGGGTTTAACCGATGTGGGTGGAATTGAGGGTAAATCCAAATAGCCTCTATAGACCTTCCTGGACCAGCGCAGTACATTGCCAAATTGTTTGCGTGCTATTAAATGTTTATCATAACGATATTCGTGCTGTGGATCATGTGATTCATAGCTGACCTCCTGTTTCAGTTTAACTTCACATTCGGTTATATCGATCGATGATTCATTGTTGATATATAGCACAAAATGGATCTTTTGTCCGGGAGCATAACCACAGTAAGGTGTAGAAAATTTAACTGTCAGTGGACCCGTGGGACAACAGAAACTCCAAAATCTTTTGCGATCCAGAATCTCTAATGGCACCTTTAAATAATTGATTTATATAAAAGAATTGAATTTTTTAAATTTATTTTAAATATCATTTACATACTCTATAAATGGCATCGGCATTCAAGTCCAACGGTTGAATGACTGTAAAAGGCAACTTGAACACTTTCGGATATCGTCCCATCCGTTCGATAGTAGTTATAATCTCATAATGTATTTGTCCATACTTTCCATCGAACGATGTTGGTAGATTGTCAGGCAATATGACATGAAATGTATATGAATATTCACCAGCTGTCCAATCAATGCATGAATTATTTGCACAGGAACCAAGCACATAGGATCGCGATGATAAATAGGATCGATAGGCACGACACATGGCACGTTCGCTATCGCGGGGATATCCCTTTTTTATCCAGCGTATCTTGGCATAACCACTGACTGTGACATGGATACCTAAAAAAGAAATAGAAGTGAATATTATGTTTTACATTGAATAAAGTATCAAAGAATCCAAAATTCTTGAATGCTTAAACATTTCAAATAAAACTAATATCTTGATGATTACTTAATGCTTCGATAATTAACCAGCTCTCATAAATTTTTATATATTTAGTTTTATTCTAAAATATTCAATTACTGTTTTATATTAAACATTAAAAAATTCCTCACAGAATGTTCATTTCAATTTCCCCTTCTTCAATAAAAAAAAGAAAGAGGGAAATACTAAAAGGAGAAAAAACGAAAGGAAAAACATAAAGTACATCGCACATGGTCAGCAAACATTATAATCAAATCCACAAAGGACAACACGAGCACCGTCATCGTCATCGTCGTCGCCGTCATCACCAGACAACAATAAAAACATCAACCACGCCTTTAACGAGTTCATGGATAAATAAAAATGGCGGCATGCCAAAACACAGACAGACAAAAAGACAAACAGACAGACAGACAAATAGACAGAGAACAACACTAGTTTGCAGTGAGGTAGCGGGAAAGGGTGACAGAGTTCACGTTTCCTGGAACCAGGAAGAGGAACATGCTACCGACAACAACAATTAATCGTTGCATGCCACATTCAAAATGGCGTCAGCGGAACAATAAAATGTTGTCAACTGGGGTGGGGGGGGGTCATGTCTGCACTTTAGAAATATTATTTTCGCTATACTAATAACGACATTAGCTGATGTCCTTCACAAATGAAATGCAACACGATGTGTTACTCATACGCCCCGTGACTCATAAAAGGGGGGCAATGAAGTGTGTATAAGTTGGAACGGTGTGTGTGTGTGTGTGTGTGGCAAGTACTAACCTTTAATGCGTTTGGTGGCATCAACGCTAAGTTCAACAACGCCAGATAGCTCCTGTCCGGCATAGTAGACACCTTGTGGATTATTATCAAATGATATAAGGCACTCAATGGGCATATATTGCTAGTACACTTTTATATATGTGTATGTGTATGAGTCTTGGTATTTGTGCGTATTGTGTGTGTATGTTTGTATGTATGTCTCTCTGTCTGCTTATGTGTGTGTGTGTGTGTGTGTGTGTGTTATTGTGTTTGTGTAGTTTCTTATACTGTGCGAAAAAAGCAGGCCACAGTTGTAAAAATATCACGTTTTGTTGTTCTCCTCTTTTATGGTTACAGAATTTTTAATTGAAATGTTTGAAAGTTCATTTGCTACAATTTAATATCAAGCCATTTGCATTTCGCTTTTGTTTTTAATGTTGAACTGCATTTTATCACTTCCTTTCGGCATACACACATTCGACGTAGAGAATTTATCAGCACTTTTTACGACCGACCTCCAAAAAAAAAGAGGGCCCAAAAAGAGAAGAAAATTGAATTAAAAGGAAATTCTTTAACCTCCCCACAGACTTTGTTAACCTACTTTTCGAATTGTAATAAATCGTTTGCACCCGCACACATATATAACGTATACGCACTATTAAAGGCAAATTGCTGGCTGGTATAATAACGTAATTTTCACTGTGTTCCAAATAATTTATTAATTAGTTTAAATCGTATTGCAATATTAATAAATTTGTCTCCCACTCTATTTTGATTCTCTCTCTCGCCTTCTATGTATGTACATATATCTCTCAGTGGCCTTTCTCTATAAATTCTTGCTTGCTCCGCACACGGTTTTCGGTCGGTCTCGTTCAGCTCGCAGCACACACGTCCAGCAGCCGTTCGTGTTGGATTTGCTCTATCCGCATGTCATCATCGTCGACAGGACGAAAGTCCTACCAGAACATAGCAGAGCAAAACGAAGCAGTGCCATGGGACGACTCACGACGGCGGCAATAACAACAACCCCCCAAAACAGGCAAACAGAATTTATCCTGTTTGTTTTTCTACACATTTTTGGCATTTGCTTGTTCCTTTTTCGTACTTTGCAGGGTTGTCAGATAGAAATGATTTAACAACTTAATATACGACTTACGAAATGTTTATTTATATATGAAAATAGTTTATTTTTTCTTACCTTCATAATTTTAACAATTTGATATTTAATTATTTTTATCTTGAAAAGTTGTGCAAAGTTTATTGACCGAAAATGCATTAGAATATGGTTCTTCTCTATATACAATTTTATATGCTTTTATTGATTAATAAAAAAGAATCACACTGCCTACAATTTTTAAATTTGGCGCCTTTCAAGAATTCTGAACACTGTTAGTTTACTATCACCACTTGCGAGCAACTCCCGTCTCTAGATTTTTAACAGATTGGCAACTCGATGAACAACAGCTGTTATTATAAAAAAAATATTCTGATAAGTAAGATAACAATAACAATTAATTATATGTAGATTGTACTGACCTTCAACAAGTATATGGGTGCAAATTTTGTCGCTACAGTTTTTGCAACTAATCATTCCACAA
Source organism: Drosophila emarginata (assembly GCA_037075365.1). Lineage (NCBI taxonomy): Eukaryota > Metazoa > Arthropoda > Insecta > Diptera > Drosophilidae > Drosophila > Drosophila emarginata. The sequence continues at coordinate 15,873,332 of JBAMCD010000221.1, read as the reverse complement.
TCCATTCGACAGTGAGATTTATCGCAAACGTCCGGAAGATGACGCAAAATGCAGCTGGAGTCCCTCTTTCCGGTAAGATGTTATATACATCCATACATATGTGTACATATATAATTCTACTGGTAAAGTTTATATAAAAAAAAAAACAATTGTCTTGCCTTTAGCCATACGTTTGAAGTATCACGAAAGAAAAGAAACCTTTCTTGAGGATAATATCAAAGTAAAGAATCCGTTTTGCGTATTTCGTGATTGGTTGGGCGATGCTCTAAATAATAAGGAAATACTGGAGCCGAATGCTGCCGCTCTGGCTACGGTAAATGCGGAAGGTAAACCCTCAAATCGTTTTGTGCTCGTCAAGGAGGCGTCCGCCGAAGGGTTTACTTTCTTCACGAACTATGGCAGTCGCAAAGCAGATGACATTGCAAGTAATCCAAATGTGGCCATTGCTATTTATTGGCTACCACTACATCGTAGCATACGGATTGAAGGTGTGGCCGAGAAGATCCCCCAGGCGGAGTCTTTAAAATATTTCCATGAGCGTCCGAGGGCTAGTCAAATTGGAGCAGCAGCCAGTCCACAAAGTCAACCCATTCCTTCTCGCGGCTACTTGGATGAGGTGGAGGCTGGCATTAAGGCCAAGTTGGGAGAAGATGCCGAAGTGCCATTACCGAACTGGGGTGGATATTTGGTGCGTCCCAGTCTTATTGAATTCTGGCAAGGACAATCAGATCGTCTGCATGATCGTATACGTTTTAGACGTGGCCCAAATGTCGAGAAGGAAGTTGATGGCAAACTGGTTCATGCCGGAGAAAATGGATGGGTCTATGAGCGACTGGCCCCATAAAAAGAATGACAAAGAAAGCTCTTGCATTTGTAATGTCTTCCAAACTGCTTCTATTAAATCAAACTGTTAAAATCTAAAAAAAATTGTAAATTAATAGATACTTTCGCTTAAGCTTTCATTTTCTTTCTCTTTTTTACTTCAATATTTAGACAAGGGTTACATTGTAGCCGTTTAAATTTATCAATAATGACAGCGTCGGCATCGTTTATAAAAAAATTCTTGAGTATGATGACCTCTTCGGGACGAATCTGTGGCCATTCAACTGCATCAACAAAAACATCAAGGTTTCTAAAACCGAAAAAACTTTTGGCCCACACTTTGGCTTGCGAGCAGCGCGTCGCCATTAGGGAGCCATATGTAATCTTTCAGCATTGGCTACAGTTTGCCAAAATACATGCACCGCAATGTAAGCCCCATATGGCCTGTATGGCCACCGTGGACAAAGCTGGGGAGCCCGTCACTCGACTGACCACCATCGAGGAAGTAAATGCCTCTGGCATCACATTCTTCACCTGCCTGAGTAGTCGGCAGTCGCGTGAGATCTGTACCAATCCACATATATCATTGCATTTCAATTGGCCTATATTAATGCGAAATGTTCGTATCGCCGGAAGCGCCAGGCAATTAACCGCTGATCAGTCCCTGCACCAGTTTCGAAAATATCCTCGTCATGTACAGCTCAGCATTAGTATGGGACCACAGCCACGGCCTCAAGAAAATCCCAAATATCGGCAGATGAAGTACATATCGTGGGTATATGAGAAACTTAGAGAACATTTCGGATCACTTTTTCGGCGACCGCTGGAGGAAGTACCCATGCCAGCCAACTGGGGGGGATTCCTACTTAAGCCAAGTCTATATGAGTTCGGCTCTGCCTATGGGGCAGGTGAAATTAGAGAGCGCATGCGATTTCGACGCTGTCTGGCATTACCAAGGGTAAAGTGTTCCTGTAAAATCTTAATATAAATATATAATATTTTAATTGTTATACATATATCCATACAGGGCAAAAGAAGTCAGACAATTAATGCAGATTGCTATGATTGGGTATATGACAGTTGCATTGAACATGCTTAGATATCTGGGAACTCTACAAAACTTGTCTAACAAACTAATTTCTCATTCCAAAAAAATAATTGTCCAAGGTTTTTACTAAATCTATAGATTAAAGCTATTTAGCGAAAGTTTTAAATTGAAAAAAAAAAAGCGAAACGCACTTTGGTAAAATCTTTTTGTGGCTAGTACTGTATTTCTCATTAATTCCGTTGTAAAATTCACTTAACTTTTCGACTGTCAATCTTAAATAAAATTGGATTTTCTGGCGTTTCATACATTCTGGTAATTGAATGCATATAAAAGTTTAATGGTAACTTATTGAAGGCCACTACATTTAAAATGCATTAAAAATCGACATAAAGTTGCAATTATTGTGCTCCTAATTGGTTTGCCGTTGACTGCACAATAACGAAATCAAAATACATGTGCAACTACATATGTGGGTGGGTGGGTGCTCTTTGGTGGTAGCAACAATGTGAATGTTTAATGGAGTAAATACGCGCCTTCGCACGAAAATTTCTCGTTTTCTTGAGTAACTGCACTCAGGCGTAAAGAGTAATGCCCGACGGGATATGTGTGAGGACAAGTAAACAACAACTGAAGGAGCGATGACAACAAGTAAGAAGAACAAGAAACGTGAGCCGGAAAAACCGGGCCAAGAGCTCATACCGTTGAGTATTCCGCTTGTATGACTTGTTGGGCGGCCTTTTTTTTGTATCCTTGTAATTGTTACCTATCCCTCTCTCATTCTATCTTCCCTGTTATCCTTACTCCCCTTTAGATTTTTCCCCACCCCCGCTTTTCTTTGATTTTACTGTTTACATTGTGATTTCTTTATGATTTTCATACATTTTGTTTTGCTACGCTTCTTTGTAGAGGCCGGAGAGCTGAGTATATTTCAAGGAAACGTATATTAAGGATATATGAAAAAGAGCAGAAAAACCAAACCTGTGCTCTCTATCTGCATGGATAGATGAGGCGGAGAGAGAGAGAGAATCAAATAGAGAGCATGGCCCCAAAAATGGCAACAAAGTATAGAGCACAAAAACTTGTTGGCAAAGGCAAAGATAATAAATTATTTTCTTTTCCTTTAGTTGTCAGCTCACTCAAAAGAGTTGTCAACGGGTTTGCTTAAGACAAAAATGTTTGTGCACTTAGATTTTATTTTAATTAAATCTCTTTATTTATATTAATGACAAGGTGAGATTTAACGAAATTTTTATTTCATTTGGAACTGCAAGTCAATTTTCAATAGTTAAACATTTGAATATTTTTTATTTTACTTAGACTAAATTGTTCTCTCCGCCATTGCATTTTGGTTAAACACGTGGCAACCCTGCCGCCATTGAGACGCCAAACATGGTGCCTCTGTGTTGACTCTGACCAACAATCCTGGCCTGGCAGTGAGGGTTGCGGTCTCGTACAGTTCGCCGCGCGGCTTTGCCTCTTGCTCAGACTAAATGGAACTCTCGCAGTGTAAACGTATAAATTAAAATAAAAGGAACAAGCAAAATAAAAAGCAGAGGATAAAAACTAAACTTTTACTCCACACGAAGCGGCATTATTCACACTGTTCTAATATATATAGTTTTTTTTTTTTTAAATGTGCAATCACGATTTCAATTATTGTAAACAATTTATTTATTGGTTATTATCGATGTAAATTTCATTGGAATAAATTGGTGACTTTTTACTAATTGTACAATTAGTTAGTTGGCTTAACAAAATATATATTTAAATTAATATTAATTATTAAATTGATGTACTATATACATGTGTTTATGTGAAAGTGCTAGTATTTTTGCTATTTTATATTGATATTGAATGTGTAGATTTTATACCGAGTAATTAAAATTCAAATAACTGTAATAATCATAATCTAGAACCGTAAAAAGCAGCAAGCAATGGAAAAAGTGCTGTCAGTATAGTAAAAACGAAACGACCGTCCTTCCGTTGCTACGCTAGTGAGTGTGAGTCTAAGTGTGAGTGTGTTGTGTCTGTGTGTGTGTTTGTGTTTGTGTGTAGAAATTTTTACATAAGCAACAACAGAAGCGATTAGGGTGGCCACCTGCGGCTACTCCTCCATGGGATACTGATACTCGTTTATTCAAAAAAGAAAACTCTACTAAAGACCCTGACATCGTCCTTGCAACGTGACAAAAGCCCCTAAAGACATGCAATAGAAATTTACAAAAGAAATTTAACAATGGCTAACATAAAACTCGATACGCTTCATGTTGCTAGCCCGAGAAGTCGAAGTCGGACTCGAAGCAGTCTCAGCAGTGGTCGGAGTAGTGCCTGCAGTTCAGGCAGCATCTCACCCGTACCCATTATTCCCATCATTTCGATTAGCCGTGATGGCGATGAGTCTGAATCGGAGTCGGAAATTGAAACGGAGCCGGCGCGTATCTTTCAACGTCGTATGTCCACCAAACGCAACAACAATCTGGTGAGTACCAACAATTTCAGTTTTACTTATCGTCAAACAAAGTCCTTTAAATGCAACAGAGCGTCAATGGCAAAACTTTCTGGAGCGGAAGTTGCATGCCATGCAGACGCAATGTGGCGTGCTTATATGGGGTCTGGTTGTGGGTGTGGACGTGGATGTGTATGTAGGTGTGGTTAAAGGGGAAATACTGGAGGATAACTGTGAGGCTGAGTACATTGCACGTGTTTGGGGGTTGAGAGGATATGCTTCAAGTGTTTGAGTGTTGCAAAAGGTCAGGATTCGCAGTTTTGTTGAGGTTTTAAGTAGTTTGTAAATATTTTAATGGTCTCAAATGCGAAACGAATGTATTTCAACTGTCACTTTTAATATATTGCTGAATGCTTAGGTCAAGGGTTACTCTAATACTCTATGCTTAACCCAAAATAGTAAATCATTAAATCTATTTAAGTAACATTAATAGGCATTGATAGAGGGGAAACCTTTAAAATGTGAGAACTGTAAGAATTCGATTAAAATTAAATTAACAAGTACGTCATTAACACACCTATAAGAACCCTCTAAGAGACACAAAAGAGAATCTTCAAATAAAAAATAAGAAACCGTTTGAAATGCTTCCCTTTATTTTATATTTTAATTAAAAGTTGCCATAGTTGCCCAAAGGCCAAGACTTTGGAAAAGGACAAGGAAAGAAAAGTCGCGTAAATTGTGGAAGCCTAATGAAAGCTTCAATTAAGTTCTTTATGGCTTTGGTGTCACTTTGAAGCGTTATTCGACTCCAGGACTTTCGCTTCGCCTCATACTCTGGCCCCATTATATAAATATATTTTTTTTTTGTATGGAGGCAAAAGTTTTGCCTTTCCCTTATTATTATTCTTTGTATTATTATTTCTGTGGCCATTTGATGTTAATTATACGCACCGTTGCACTTTTGCAGTCAACTTTGGTATTTTGTATGCTGACTTAAGGGATGTGTGTTGTAATTATTTTAATCTCAACCTATAGGAACAGATTTCATTTAACTCATTATATTTATCAAGAATCTATATGGATTCTGACATTAATTTTTGATATATAACATTTATTTTCATTTTATTTTCGGTAACAAATTTCAATTTCCCTCTGGATTAAGCATACGCCTTATATTCACATTGCTCAAATCTCGCCTTGACACCTGACTTAGACTATAACCACGCGATAGCATTATAGACAATTGCATTTCATCAATATGAAATAAGACATGGGCATCCAAAATCAATTCTAAACGACTTGGCCATAAAAGAATCCTTACAGCTGCTCGAAACTCATTTACGGCACGTTTAATTAACTCTTGAGCCGCCATAATATGAAAATGGTTTTTCTGATCTTTGCTCTTTTGCATCGTTAAGGCAATATCCAGTTGCTGCACTAGACGCATTATGATAAATCGCCTGTAATACTCCTCATAGTAAATACGTGGCTTACTTAAATGGCTCATACGCCGACGTATTAAGCGAGTCAAGAGTGTAGAGTCTAGGCAAGAGATTATTATGTGAATTGTAATCATTTGAACTAGGGCAGATAGCAGATACTCAAAAGGTCGCTCCATTAGATCGTGGCCCCAATATAGTAAATCGCGTTGATAAAATGTATACTGGTAATGTATAAATGCAAATATTGTGACAAAATTCAGGATAATTTCTACCAGTGCTAAATTATTTGGCCACATTCTGATTACGTGTCGAAAATTAGCCTTGAAAAGATCCGCCACTGGAGTCATAATTATCAGAAAATTTAATGTTGTTTGTTGAAATTTTGGAAGGTAATTTTGAATTTATTTACAGAGGTAAAATGTTGAAATATATTAGTAACAAATTACCATATAAACAATTAGAAGCAGCAATTAAATTCATAACTGCAATGAATATATTTAATTTGGCTGAATTCTATTTTGGAATGTTCCTTAGAGTAACATCAACAAAATTCTGTAATTTTTATGAGCAAAGGAGATATTCAACCATTCCGACCCTGAACTTTTCATGTTATGTATTCTTGTAGTCGGCCGTTTACTCAGCCATTCAAATTGCAAACAATAAGTAAATACCAAGTACAAGAAGTATGAAAGAATAGGCGAAAATCTTTTGCCGCATTGTCTGAGTTCTCTGGGCCACTTGTTGTAGACTTTGCCGCAACATCTAAAAACAAAACCAACAATATCTTTTTCACAGAGTTTTCTGCATTAAAAACTTTATCTGACTTTTGTTTTCTTTCGTTTCGTTTATTTTGTTTTGTTTTAAATTATTTAGGACTATTTACACAGCCAATTGGCTGGCTCACGTGATTTCAAGAGCTAATTCTTGTTAATACCATGTTAGAAGTTATTTTCGCCATGGCTTTGTCTTTGGCTAAGAAGAGCACAACAAGAAGAAAAAACCGAAATGAGAACCAAATGAATAATGTAACAACAGAGGAGAATGTGCAAAGAGCTGGGTACAATTTTTACCTTATGTTTACATGGCGTGACTGAGCCAAGTGTGGGCCTTGAATAGTCACCTGAACAAAACCAAACGCCCATAACACCAGCAACAAAAACAACAAAAACAACAGCAAATCATATCAATATTTATGGCCAACATTGACTTTTTATTTATCTTGTATCTTTTTTTCACCGCAATGCCAACAAATGAGAACTGGATCAAGGTTTGGGTTGACGGCTACCGGTTTGATTGTGGAAAATGGGTGGACCTATGGAAAGGACATTAAAGCAAAATCAATAAACGTCTAACGAGAGGAATATTTCAAACTTGTTCATCATCATCATCACAGACATTCTTGGTCCGGACGTTGGACGTTCCTTTGTCGAATTTTTGCCACATGACCAACTTGGCGTATACTTGATGTTAGGCAGAAATGATTGATTTGCCGTCCGATCCTGATCTGACATATGATATGTGAAACGGGCCAGAAGTTTCTGATTTTTAGTTACCGTTGCCAATAAAAAAAAGAAGCCAGGAATATTATATAACACATACATGCTTTTATTAAGGAAAAGGTCATTCAACTGAACGTCCATGTGAATTAAATGAATACATTTCACAATTTTAATGTACTTTACTATATTATTTTTATTTTTATTATATATAAATATATATGAGGCTTTGGTTTTAGCAAAGGAAATGCGCCAGTTTTCTATTTACTGCAGTCCAAGGCCATTGCAAGAAAGCAACGCAAACATTTCCGTTTCCGGCTTCAGATTGCAAGGAAACGTAATACAAAAATATGAGAAAATAAAATGAAGCACAAACAGAAATCAAATTTCATCTGCAAGTTGCATTCTTGCTAGTTGTTGGTATACATTTTTCTCTCTTTTATTTTGCCAAGAAAGCTGAAATGCCCTTCCATTTGACCAAGGAGCATTTTTAACGTGTTCGTGCCTTGATTGGACGCAGTCAAGCGATGGCATTCAATCTCATTTCAATTTAGTGAAAAGTAACTAACTATAAATGGTTATTGACAGCATGGTAAAGAATATTTGTTGGAATCAGAAATCAGCTTTATTTGCCATATAATTGCTGCAGATTATTGTCACTTTTATAGTACTAAGCCCAACGCTTATTTACACTTTCATACTTCACAATGGTAAATCGGTGTGAAACCACTGAACAAATGAAATGTAAGACTATTCGCTAGTCTGTCTCTCTCTCTTTCTCTCGTTTATTCTTTCTACCTCTATAACTGTGTATGTGTGTGTGTGGTTGTCCTTTGTTTGCTCAATTGATTGCTGGCCATATTGACACCCCATCCACTCTAACCATGCCACTTGCCTTTGTTACAGTTCAGCCAATTATTGTTGACATTCTATACAAGATTGCAAGTGACGGGCAATGAGTCGCCTCAGATGGTCCTGCCCATTATTAAATACAAATTGACTTTTACTAGACTGTCAGCATATTATTGTTTAATTGTAAAAGGCAAATTACTGTTGAAATATTTATAAAGCTTATGAACAAATGATGAAAAGTTTGTTTTATTTTTAAATTTTTATTCCATTTAATGCTTTTCTTTTCTCAGGCTGCCATCATTAAGGAGGGTTTCCTGCTAAAGCATACTTGGTCCTTTCAACGATGGCGACGTCGTTACTTTCGCTTGAAACGAAATAGACTATTCTATGCAAAGGATGAAAAGGTTAGTAAGAACAAATCAAAAACCCATTTTTAATTATGATGCCTTTAAAATGAGGTAATATTGATAGCAGCGAACTTTGTATACTCTAATTTAACCTATGTTTTTATTTGAATATATATATTTAATGATTCATATTTAATTAATATAAAATTTACCTATAAATTAAAAAATAGAAGCAATATTTAGACAATAACTAAAGACAAGGGTAGTCTATTGATTATCCCAATATTTTCATCTTGGCTTTGCAATCAAAGCCAAATCGAACTATGTATCAATTTTGGCTTAGACATCTGTGTCACTTAATTGCATTGATAGTTGGTGATTATCCTGTGGAAATGCAAATGCCATTTGTGACACAGCCACCATTTCAGTCTTAATTGCCTGTGGTGCAATTTGGCATGTGGATAATGCAAATTGCCGATGGGCAAATTTCGTTTTTGTAATTTTTCCGGTAATTAAAACTGCTGCCAAATTCCATCCTTTGATGGAGAGCGCTTAAAAAAGGGAAGGGGATTCGGATGCGCAGTTTCCGTTGATGAATTCATGCGGGCGACGTTCAATACACTTTGGTTGGCCTCAGGTTGTGACCTTTTATATTTAACAGTCACAGTGGCAGTGGAAACACTTCCTCTGCCCCTCTAGTCATTTTTCTTCTCTCTCAAAAGCAAATTGCAGGATACAATTACCAAATGAAATTACAGCGCAACTTGAAAGCAAACAACAATGAAAGGTAAAGAAAGGCAGGTGGTGGGTGAATTGGGTGGTGCGACTGGTGGTTTTACTGTGGGTGGGTGCAGATAGCAGCCGGTGTCTCCTAAATTGGTTTATTGCGTGTAGCATAGTGTAACCAGCGTCCGTCTGTGTATCAATAATGAATGCTTTTAAAATACACATAATACAATCAAATGTTCTGCAGCCAAACAACGGTTTGGCATCACATTACACTCCTCCTCCTCCTCATCCTCAGCCCCCATTTTTTTGTTATTTATCTTGACAAAGCGGCCCAATAATCGAAATTCAGCCATTTTGTTAATAATTACCGGCCTGCCATTAACTGCTCAAACGTTGCCAATTAGTCAACAAAAATAGTCGAGACACTGTTGGACATGGTCAAGGCCAAATTTCGTATTAATATCCTTCAAAACGCGTCAATCATCATTTAAGTCATTTTTTCTTCAGTTGATTGCTTAACCAAAACACTTATCATCAAGTTTTTTGACGTCAGTGGAAAAAGACTTGACGTTGCTTTCACAACCAGGCAATAACAATTTTCGTTTATGATCTACGTCATGTATATCAATTTATGCATTTGAAATGTTGCATCACTTAGTTGCATGTTTGTGTAGCTTTTGTCCTTGACTAACTTTGTTGACGCATTTCGGTTTGTTATCTAACAGCGAAGCCATTTTACATTATTCTTAACCCGATTATGACTATCATACTTATATGGAATCAATCCTTTGCACTGATTCCTCGAATTTCCTCTTATTCAATGTTATTTGCGTCAAATTCATATTTAAAATTAATTCCAAAATAAACAAATTTCTATAGAAGTTTCTTTATACCTCTGAAAATGTTTTAATTTTATTTAGTGATTCGCTTTATTTAATATAAGCTTAGGATTTATTCCCTCAATGACTTAAAAGAAAAAGAAAGTTTTGGTTCAAGTACATGAAAAACTCCAATTTACCTAATAATTATTTTCTAGTTAACTAAATAGTAAAATTGTTTCCTTGTTGGTTACCTGTCATTGCCTTTTTCTTTGTATTATCCGTTTTGTTTTAAACTTATGGCAGCTATTTTTATAGCTCATTCATTTTGATTAAAAATTCTTTGATGCTCAGTAAATAGACTATGGCTTGGGGTTGCTTTATTAAAAAGGTTAATACTTGTTACTTATTTTGTTGGTTTTTGTTTTGTTGTTAACTAACAGCAACCCGAAGTGCTTAGAAACTCATTAAACGTAGGCACGAAATTTCAATTATAATCACGCATACGCCATGTTGCGCCCCCAAGTGGCTTAAACGGTTGGCAATTTGTTGCTGCTGCTGTGAACCGTCAGAAGAACAAAATGATATAAAAAATAAACCAGAAAACTACAGTGGCTAACATAAGCCAAAGTCAAAGTACCGACCAAAGAAAAAGGATAAAAAGACGGCCGCCAAAGTGATGGACAAAGAGAGAGAGACACAGAAAGAAAAAAAGATGAGATGATGTCGGATCCCAAAATGTTCATGCTGATGTTGATGTTCATGATACTCGTAAAAGCATAAATTTTTGTTTGCATTGTTTCCATCACCAATTTCTGTCTACTTTTGGCTGTTGCTCGTTTATACTTTCCGTTGGTCTCTTTAAATACCCTATAAATCTATGATTTCGTCCTTTTGTCTTAGATATTAGATAAAGCAGATAACATTAAAGTGTAAATTCATTATGACAATGATAAATATTAATTCCCATGGTTTCTTACATGAGTAAATCGTTAAAAAAAATCACAAAATTATTTTCTCATCATTAAGTCTTTAAGTGGGCTAACCAACCCTTTGCTTGCTTTCATAAAATCCTATCCCAAATCAGAAAAGTCATTTAATTTGCATTTAGCTAGATTCAATAGTTTTTATTCTCCAGTATTTTATATGTTTATTTTTGTAACCCTTTTTTGATTTAGGATATCTTGAAGTCGGTGTCGTGCACTAAATGTGAGGATTTAATTTTTTTGATGCCAAACACGCGACATGCGGAAAAGTGAGGGGGCAATAACAGCGAAGGGAAAACTCACCACAGTTGTAAAGTTGTAGAAAATTGTCGGCAACTTTTGCCATGTGCTCGGCCCGAGCTCAAGTATGAGGTTGATGCTGGGCTGTGCGTATGTGTGGGAGTTTGTTTTGAATCGTAAAAGCTCTGCTTGTACTGAAAAAAGAGAAAAAAGCTTTCAATGAATAGAGTTGCCAGGTTCATGAATTTATAACTAATTTAAAGATTTATATAAAGAAATTTGATTGGACTAACAAATAAATATTTTAACTACGTAGCCATTATATACTTAATTGATCCTTTTTGGATATTTTGTTTTCACAAAGATACATTTAACTGAATATTTTTGTTCAGTGTAAATCATTTTGCTAAAAGAGAGAGCTTTTTCGTGTATGTGTTTGTGTATGTGTATGTGTTTGTTGTTCGACTGACCCGACCCACTAAAACACTCCCCCCAACTGTCGGCCATGCACCTGTAAATATTTGCGTCCTTTTGGGCCGTATCCTGATGGGGTAGGTGTCGGCGGGCGCATGGCAGGCAGCCAGAGTGTCTGTGGTGAATTTTCTGTTCGGCGCCAATAAAAGCGACTGACTGCTACACGACCATCTCAGTGTAAACTCAATGAAGCAACGTGCAACAACTCAAAAACAGCAGAAACCAGAAGAAAACTACCCAAAAGTATCTTTTAAAAAACTAATACAAATCAGGACAATACAGAAGAAACCAAAATACAATACCATTAAATTCATTAAACAAAAATATGTTCATTATTCATATAAATCCATAAATAAAAAACAAACTTTTAGACAAAGATCTATTAAAAAGTTCTTTGACAAAATGTGAACCACAAATAAGACTATATATTATTAGAAAACTGTTAAATCATAATACAAAGCAACAGTTTAAATTAGAGGCAGAAAGTTTAAAACATCAGCAAATCGAATTCTGAGTAAGTTGACTTTAATATCTATTACATATTCTTTGGAATTTATCCAGATTTACCGAAACGGAAACTTTTCCGACGGCTTTTTCACAATAACTACAATAAATGTAACAAGTTCTAAGTACCAAAAGCCGCATTTAAATTGACAAAATCTTCGATGTCCCCTCCGTATCAAAGTGATGGACGAGTATTTATATACAAAAGCAAACTTTTAATTGCCTAATTTAATTAATGTTTTTGGCTGTAAAGAACAAACACCCTTAGCTCAGAATCAAAATGGTTTATGCGATAAATTCCCGATTAAAGCTTAAGTCATTTATTTTGAGTCAAAGAAGAGTTAACTAAACACTTAAATTAAGTAAACATTTTCTTAGGATAATGATTACAATTATGGAGTTTAGCTTTTAGTTAAATATATTCTTTGTTTGGATAGGATTATGAATCGGAATCTAATCATTATCTATTGGCAACGTCAATTTGTTTTCTTTATTTATTTAGTTTAAATGAGATAAACATTGCATTTATTTACACACTCATTAGTATACAAATACAGTTCAAAATTGATTTATAAATTAATTAATTAGCATCAATCGGATATTTTATTTGAAATTTTAAATAAAATGCATATTATTTATTACACTTGAATCAAGGCTATTTTATTACATGCTAATATATGAAGTTATATAAAATAGATGCAAGTAGTATGCATAAGTACATCAACTTTACCGAATTTAGTATAAACACTTTGCCCACATATTTCAAGTACCTCAGACTATGGCAGCGAAAACTTAATTGAGCTTCGAACACTGACCTCATGATGTTGGTGTGTGTGTCTGCTAGTGCGTCTGCCGGGGGTCTGGCTCACTCTATGTATCCTTGTAATGGATACAAAGTAGGACTTTCTGGCTAATTACTGAGGCACAGACACACACTCATACACACACATGTTAAACATATGCGTTCTGTATAAAGGAGGATGGCAAACAATCAGCTAAAGTGACATTTATACGAAGATAATTACATGAATTTGTATACAAAGTGGTGGGAGGGGGGGAGAAAAAAATAACAAGTGCAAATTGAAAACGTAATAGGAGAAGATGCGGAGCATTGGGAATACTTAGATATAAATGGTATAAGCCTTGCTTGATCCGATAATAGACTACACTTGACTTAACTGTGAAAGTAATGTACCTCATTTTCTGTATTTTTTTTCTTCTCCATTTTCCTTTTCTTTTTTTTTTTAATTCTTTTTGCAAACGTTGTAAGTGTGTCATGTCCATGTACAATTGTTTCGTGTTGCGAATGGTTATCAGGAAACATTCCCCACCTGGCGCGTGTACGTATCCTGCGGTGTTTCACTGTTGCCCTGACCAGCCAGCATGTGCGTGTCCTTTGGCAAACACAGATGGAGCACCACTCATATACATACATATATGCATAAACAAAGGTATATACATATGTGTGTGTGCAAATGTTTATTGTGTTTACTCTGTTGTAAAGTTTACATGACTCTCTCTGTTGATGCCGACTCGGTGTTTTGTTTCTGTGTCCACCATATGTCCCGCTGGGTGCCTTCGTTCTTGTCCAGGTGTTGTTCCCGTTGGCGGATGAACAAGATTAAGCTCTCATTTTATGGTTACTGTTGGGCCATTCGGCATTTCCAGCCCTCATGGCGTTATTTCGTATTCTTTTGTATATTTTCAGTGGGTGTTGGCTAATTTTGTAACGCAATAAAATTCGCAAACTCATTTAGCAAATTTTATTGTTCTATTTCAAGCAAACAAAAGAAAATCGAAAAATGCGTATATTTAATGGGAAAGTATATGGCTTAAGTTTGTAAGTGGTTGGTAAAAAAAAGAATCCTCTTCGAATCCTCAGAAATCGATCCTTGCGTGATTTAGGCTTAACTAAAGAAAAATTCAAGACCATTTATTGCACATAAAACTTTGGTAACTATAGCTAAAACTTGACGTATTTATTTATTACTTGTTACAAAGAATTTAACTAAACCAAATAGAACAGAAAGAATTTCGATTTTAAATAAATCACTAGGGTAGTTTGTTTAGATAGATCCCTTAACTAAAACTAACTACTTAAACGCATCAACTAAATAAAACTTCTTACTCGTATTATTCGTTTCCGTTATAATTGGTATTAAATCGTTGAGATTAAACTTGTGACCGGATATAAGTTCAATGACAAAAGAGAAATAAACAAATTTCCTATTTCTAAGGGATTTCTCTTAGCCAACAAAGTTTTTCCTTGTTTGCCTTAGCATTGAACTGTGGTCCGCGGCCTGCATACAAACGGCAGATTAGTGCCTTCAAGGCATTTGAGGAGACGTAGACAACGTCGATGGAATAAGGCGGCATAAATGATGGCTAAGTCCACAAGATGTTATGATAGGCAGAGTGGGTATGGGTAGCCAGTTCAGGACCTGGTGACTCCCACAATTGACCATTTGCACGGCTCGGCTGGGCATTAATATTGAGCTCAATGTTGACAGTTGTTCAACGTGTGGTATGCGTAATATTTCAAATGGACATTAAATTGGTTTTTGGCGTCCATTGTTCTCATCAAGGGCAAACTTTGCCTTTGACAGTCTTCAATAAATTGTTTTTCTTATTTGTTTCATTCAAGGTAGATTAAATTTAAGCTATTATAAATATGATGCCCAGTCATGTGTAGTTTTAAGAAAAAAGACAAGAAAATCTTATAGTTTCCTCTTGCATTCGATGTATGCAGAACAATGCACAAGGCCCAACTTTGCTCATCTTCAAAACAAACAAATTCATAAAAGAAGACAAAGCCAAAAAAAAAAGACAAAAAGCCAAGATGAGAACCAGATGAAACCAACAAAAGCTGCCAAGTCAATGATGTGTACATCAAGAGTCTCTTGTCACGTCTCATACAAAAGCAAATAGAAATATGTATTTTTTTTATTATTATTATTTTTGTATAAAGAAATATCTTTTATCGCTATATACTGGCTGAAAACTTAAACTTGTCAAGGATTTTATTCTGTTCACGTGCAACAAATGAACAAGTTCATTAAGTGCCGCAGTCCTGAAATTGTGTTTAGGCAGCCATTAAAGTCAATAAAGTGAATACACAAAGGTATGCAAAATAGCTGCTAGCTAAGTGCATATGTGACCAAAGGTCTTAATGGTGATTAAGCTGACTCCATCTGGTGCCCTACCCTATGAACATACTGACACACGCAAACACACACGCAAACCCACACACACACATACACACACACAACAATAGTCACACATTGCGTTCTTAATGAACGTTACATATCAGACAGCTGCGTCAGTTGTGTTGCTATTCTGTGACAAAAGCGACATCATCCTTTTCCAACTCGGTGACATTTCATTTTCCCCATCAACTCTTTTTATATTTTCATTTTCTCATTTCCCAATGCTAAAGCCGCACTTGATTTGCCCTGGTCTTTAGACCATCTCGGCTCAGCTGAACTTGGCTTTGACTTACAACTGACATTTTTGTCAATTTTTCACTTTTCATTTTAAATGGTATGCAAAAAGCGGAAACAAAATCGGATCTGAATGGACTCACGTCCAGGAATCCATTCAAAGAGTTATTTCAATGAATTAAATTCAAATGAAAAAGCACAAAACGAAAACTAAAAACAAAAACTAAAATGAAATTAACTGAAACTGAGAAAAGTAGAGCTCAACAACCAAAATAATAAAAAATACATAGTGAAATTTGTGCAAATATTTTTTTCTCTATTTTTATTCTCCAAATGTTCTCCGTATAGTTTTGAATTTCATTTCATTTGTTTCTCAGAATCTTATTCTATCTCCGAGTTTCACATATTTTACAAAACCAAATTAAGAAGAAACCTATAAAATATTTTACCAATAAAAGTATATTATGGTGGTATTTTGCGAAAGAGTATTAACCAAGCTTTAAAGATAAATACATCATCCAGATACTATCTCATAATTTAAAAACTTTGTTTTTGTATCTTTTATAGAATCGAAATGGGATACAACATTTTAAGGGTTTTCCAAATTAATTTATGCCAATGGCCCGAGTATGTAACTGATGTAACTTTTACATGAGAACCCTCATCAATATGTGTATTATTTAAAAGCCTTACAACATTTTAGGATACATGAAAAGTTTCTCGTTTTTGGCAAAATCATTTTCCTGGAATTAATTCAAATTTATTGTATTATTTTGCATATATGTACGTACGTTTGTAGTCCCAACATTGAATTGTTTTTAACAATTTAGCCACAATATCAACAAAATTGAGTGTAACATGTGGCTGGTTGCTTCTTTTGTTTCAAAATCAATGCCCAATCGATTTAACCCACACATCCCGTAAAGTAAAAAAAACAGCCGCCACCCCAATCCCCTCAAAAAAAAACCACAAAAATGCTGAAAAACCGAAAAAAAACCGGAGAAAAGCAAAAAAGAGAGCGTAGAAAATGTGTTGCCCCTTTTTTGGCGAGACGGTGGTAGAAGTATGGAGAGGGGTACGTGACTTTGGGGAAACCCATGTGTGACCTTATTTTGGGTTCGAATAGGGCCTCTGGTGTACATAAATTAACAAAGAAATATTGCAACTAAGGCAGGGAATTTGTGTTGTTCCATCTGCTACGAGCTGCCTGACATTAGATGAAATGTAATTTAGGCAAATAATTCAGATTTATTTGAACAATTCATTCCCTTAGCCATGAATTCAATAAATTTACATTCAATCAACTGAATACTTGTAATAGTTCAATGCGAAACTTGATAAGAAAATTCTTGAAAATTGAAAATAGATTGGCAATTCACTTTTTTTTCTCATTCATTCTAAATATGCATGTGCTTTTTTCCCATTGATTGCACTATTTTTACTGTTGGCCATGAATGTTGGTAAATTGTGTTTGACCTTTGTAACTAATTTCAGTCACTCAATTGAAAAATTTTCCCTCTTTTTCCCTCTTTTTCCATCTTTTCCGATTATCCACAATTTATCTGCTTATGAAAACTTAATCACAATCAGACTATTGATGGACAAAAATAGCGAATAACTAAAAATTCAACTGCCAAATAAACAACACAATTATTCGCTTTGTTTAGATCAAAGAATATTAAAATATTTTCATATTTTTTATCTGAATGGAGTCAGAGTGGGAGGTAATGAATTTTTAATGCAATTCACATTTCAATTAATACGCAAAATGAATTTAACGTGTTTCATTTGCAATAAACGATAACAATTTTCGACACGAGGGACATTCAAAGAATGACGAACTTCGGCCATGGGATTTCATTTACTTTAGTTAGAGAATTATAAACATTTACTTTGTTATTAAATGACGCTCGGAAATGATTGAACCAGCTATGAAAGGTAAATAAATTAATAAATACACTTTTATTGATATTTCGCAATATGAATAAACCAATAATTGAATATAAAATATTTGCTATTTGAAATTGAAAAGACAGTGCAAAAAAGGGGACTCTTTTTATATGTATATATTAAATGCACTTTATCATATCATAAATATGTAAATTAAAAACTGACAATCAAGAATTTTGATAGTTTAATTTTCATAAAATGTTACGTAATACATAAGCTGTAAATCTAATGCAGCTTGGCTGCATCTTAAGCTAGCTTATATCAAGTATATTTATTTAAATGAATCCATAAGGGCACATAGAAAAAGGTCGGAGGGAAGGCACACATACACATATGCATATATGTATATATGTAAAAAAGAGTGAGCCATGGGTAGAATAGGATGACATAGAAGTGTAAGAGGACACATGGCCTCAAGGGTGCATTAAGCTAACAAGCGTACTAAATGTTATACAAAAACGAAAACGTAACAAGAGCCACCACGAGGATGTCGACGCTTGATTCTGACGCACGTAGTGTCTTGAAGTGATGTGGCCCAACATGTCAGAGAAAAAGTGATGGAGAATCTGCTTTTAGGTACATTTCAACGTGCTCACTCATCCATGTTAAACCTGCACAGTTTTAAAGCCCCATCCTACTGCGTGTTTATTCAAATATAAACCTCAGCTAAATTAACGACCGATTGTAAATCGCAATTCAAACCAACTATCTTGCATTCTATGATTGTAATACAGATATTACATACACATGCCTTACCAAGGAACTCATTAGTCTGCCTAGCCAACCAGAATCTCATTTGACTTCCCTTTTTGCGGTCTGTTATTGCAAGCCCAAATGCAATGCGGTTGCAATTGAGAGGCAGCTACACCACATCAACATTCTGAAAGCTACAAGAGGGGGGCGGGGGTGTGCTAAGGGGTGCATTCAATCCCTACAATTTTCCTTTGTGTAATAATACTTTACGGCTTTGTTTAATTTGGAAAATTAATCAGCAAAATGTTTAGGTTTCCACTTATTAGTTGTGCAGCATATTTATCCCCTCTTTTTGCTAAATTGTTCAACTACGCTTTGGGTTTTATACAAACAGACTATACATACATACATATGTACATACAGCATATATGCATTGAAAACACCTGGACAGAATGCCCAACGGAAATGGCAAAATGTATGTACAAGACGAGCTGCTGCCAAATGCATTTCAAGCAATGTGAAACTTCCGCTGCCATCGTCGGCCATCATGTAATTTTCAAGGTTATGGGCAGTAAACATTTTTGTTGCGAACGCTTTTAGTACGCAGTTACCAATATATACATATATACATACATATATAGATACATACAAATACATACTGGGCGTCATCAGGGGAATTTGTTTCAATTTTGACCAAATTCTGAACAAAGCAACAAATTTGAATATTTTTTTTTATTTATAATAAAATTAATTCTCTGTCGGGATATATAGAAAATTTTGATTTTAAAACTCATCATGTTTAAAGAAAAATAAAACAGTTATTTATTTTAAAGTAAGCCAACAGAATAACCTACACAAATACTTTTTCTTTTATACATTTCTTTAATAACTACGAGTGTGTTTAACTATTTTATTATCATTAATATATAAAGATGAATAATCGTTACTGCAGGAGAAGAGTAAAAATTGTTTCGCTTTTAAAGATTTAATTTGTTTAAAATTCAAGTGACATGCGAATGAGAAAAATATATTACATTATTAGGGAATTAAACTTACTATAACCAGAAATATATTCAAATGTTTAGCTTTCTTAGTTTACCCAAATTTGATCTGATTACGCCCAGTGTATATACATAAAAATAGTATATATCTCAAACTTAAAATCCTTGGTCATTGTAAGTTATGTGTAGCCAAATTGACATATCACCTTGATTAATGGTTCCCCAACAGTGAGACAACAAACTTAGCCGTAGCTGGCAGGTAACTGGAGACCAAAACAGCTCAATCATTTAACGTTGTTGTGGCCATGTTTTATACATGTATACACATATATACATACATATATAACAGATTCCAGCAGCTACTAACTCGTGGCCGTGCCGAGGTCATTGTCTTTTGTCCGTGGCTCAAATTTATTGTGGCACATTAATATCTACCACCAACGAAAACCAAAAGTCTCTATCTACAGGATCTAAGTATGTGAGTGGGTGAGTGATGGAGGAGCCCGCGGATAAAAATTTGTCGAAACGAAAAGCAATTATGTACTGAAAACCTTTTCTTTATTTTTTTATATTTTGTTTTAACCAGAAAGCAGTCATGCCAACTGACTCAGGTGAATACTTATTTGATTCATTTGTAAAATTGCTTGGGTCCACGTGAAAAGATTTAGTCAGGCGCATGAATAATTAATTATTGTTTAAGGCCAGTCTTCAAGCGGAAAAAGGTTTACTTGAGAGAAAAAAAAAGAAATAAGTTTAAAAGGTATTCTTATATTTAGACATTGAAATCAATGTTAAAAGAGAACACCCAGCCAATACCATAAATTATGATGTATCTATATAGTCAAAATAGCCAATTATGATATAAAGACTTAAATGTCTTTGACTTAAGATTATGTCTTGAAATTCCTCTTTTTACTTAAATTTCTATCACAAATGAACTGTCAAATCTTTTGCATACCAAAAATCGTAAAATATGCATGGCTAACCCTAAAAATCTTAGAAGAGAAAACCATAAACCGCAAATATATTATCAACACACGCCTCTGCCTAATGCCTTGTGAAAGATTTATATTTGACGAAAATCCTCGCATAAATTTTTAGACCACGTAAACGGTATAACGGTCTAATGGCATAATGTTAAACCCACCGTATCACGTCAATTTTCGAGAATCTCATGCCTCTAAGCGCCTGCCAACACCTTTCTATTTGTTTTGCTCATTTTTTCTTTTTTGGTGTTGGTCTTGTTTCGTTTTGGTTTTATTATTCATTTGAAGGTTTTCTGCAAACATTTTGAGGCATTCAGAATTTTTGGTCTAAGTACATTTAGGTGAAGGTAACTTGGCTAGACCGAATCGTTGTGGTGCTAATGATTATACTCCTCAGTTTATATAGGAATTTTGCAAACCAAATAAACAAACTTTAGCTGCAAATATTTTTCTATTTTAATGCTTTAAATAAAAAAATCTAATATAAGTAGTTGGTTAATTTAACAGAGAAAAAAACAGAAAAAAACCTTAGTTAGTTGCAACTTTTGCCTGAGGTTTTCCAATAAAAAGTTGGAAATGCTAAAAAGTTTGTCATGGTCAAGCGGCAAAGAACAAAACGAACTAAAACGAAAAATTGGATTTCAAAGTATTGAAATTTTTCCACAGCTACATTACACCACAGAAAATAAAATATAAGTGAAATGCTTTATATAAAGTACTCTACTCTACTTTTTGTTTTCTATTTAAATTAAATTAAATATAATTCAAACATTGTGTAACAAGACATGTTTAAGTTCCATTAAATGCTTCATTAATGCTGATGATAACAAGCCTAACTTTTATATATACAAAATTTACGTTGAAAATTAGGTAAAGCCCAATAATATAAATTGATTTAAAATTTACAACGTGGTAATTGAATTTTAGAAACAGCAAATGAATGAATTTTGATTGATTTTTCAAGGCAATTCAATCAAAATGAAAGTTTGCCAAAGTCTCGTCTTACTTTAAAAGAAAATAAATCAAATAAGGCTAAATGCCCAGATAATTGACACATGGGCAAATGGAAGCAAACACTCTGCGTTGTCCTGGCTACTAAATTCGATATTGATTGTAGTGAGGAAAGGTGCCGGAAATTTCTCAGATGAGACTTGTCCTCGTCACTAAACCAACAATACGTGAATCACACAAAAGGTGCCCCTAGAAAGCCTTTGTTGTATGCCATTTCCTCATTACCTTTCTTCTTTTTTCTTTTTTTTTTTGTGAAAAGTGTTATTGGCAGGGTGTTGAAGGAGGAGGTGACAGGCGGACAGTCTTTAAACTGAAGCCAAAATTGTCCCTTGCCATGTATATATATATGCGTATGTATCTTCTATTCAAAAGGAGCCTTGGGCTAAGCACTTTGTTGCCGCACGAGTGGCAAAAAAGGGAAAACAAATGAGGGGTACAACCTTTTTTGCTTTCATTCCTTCTTTTTTTTTGCCAAATTCATGCTTCTTTGAATTTTCTGTTTCGCTTTACGGTTTATTTTCTCTTTTTTATTTTATTTAAAATTTACTTTGTTGGCTTGAAAAAGTTCAAAATAAACATAAAACACAAGTCAAAAGAGTTGGAAAAAAGTTTCAAATAAATATTTATTTAAAATAAAGGGCATCATTTCTGTAAGTAATCTATTATTTCTCTCCAGTTTCCTGAGACCTCAGAACTTGTACAACTTTTCACTGATGTAAACACTATCATTTATTGGAAAACTTATCCATTTATACCCCATTATTGGGGTGGCGGAAAAACTTTTTCTTCTTGCTTGTTATGTCTGTGGGTAACTTTTCCACTTTCCTGTAAAAAAAAAAAGAAAAAAAAATAATTCATTATAATTATTTTTACTGGCAGCTGCTGGCCTCGCATTTTATCAGTATGAAAAGTAAAAGCTTGCATGTCATGAAATCTGACAACATAAATGTTTAATTTATAATCTGCAATTCGTGGGCCATGGCAAAAGGAAAAAAATGTTAACCTTCTTCTTTTCCACAAAAAAAAAAAGAACAGCAACAAATTAATGCACATTTATTAGCTGCCCAAACAGTTTGTGGATAACTGTGCCTGCCTCCGCAGGATATGGACATGGTCAGGACCCACACTCTGCCGGACAGAAACCCGCACATATAGAAAAGTTTTAGCCTGTCCCAAATTCTGTTTTTTTTTCTTTCTATGGTGTTTGCGTGTGTATGTGTCAGTTGAGTGAGTGAGTGTGGGTGTGTGTATAAAGGGAAACATCATTTTATCAAACACGAAACGAGGTCATGTGGGCTTTTTTCTTTCGTTTCATCGTCGACAAGGCATTTCAGAAAAATCCCCTTAAGCAAATCGATATAACGACTTTAAGATATCCTGCAACAATTTTTTAATTAAGAACTTAATTATTTAATTAAACGATTGCACTTTGTTTATTTTGATCTAATTCTATAAAAGTTCTAGTCGCTCAAAGCGAGTTTAACGTATTGTTACAGATTAATAATAATATTACAAATATATATATTCTACAATCAATAATAATATTTCAAATATATATATTCCGTACTTAAACCACTCTCGTTTGTCCTAAAATGCTTCTAATCTTTATTAACGTTTTTTTATTCAATTGCAGTCAGTTTAAACTCCGAGTACTGAGCCCACTTTTGCAGTCATCATTTATATACCCTTTTTGGCTACAGGGTATATAAATGTTGTTGAAAATGTTAGATTTCTTGCGGTGGCATCTATATATGTATCTCTCTTACTCTACCATATCTCTATCTCTTTTCCTGTGCTCTTCACTCTACTTCTGCTTTTTCTCTACCATTTTGAAAACATAAAACGAGACTCATAAATTATGCTGCATAAATCACATAGCACCAGTCGCAGCTATATATGTGAATTTTGCTTGCTAGATTTATGCTGCACAATTTTAATATAAAAACCCAAAAAAAAAAACATACTAAAAAACAATATTTTTATATTGGATACTTTTGATTTTAATACGATTTCTATACATTGCAACACTTAACGAAAATTTGAAGCAATATTTTGATCGCTTTTAAGGAGAAATGATTGTAAACATAAATTAAATTGAACTCTTGAACCCTTTTTGGTCTCATAATAGTCAAAATTTGTCAGCACAAGTAATCCGATAATGCATAAATCTGAAGTATAATCATTATATGGCAAAATCAAAGTCTGAGCTTCGAATGTTAAAAAAAGAAATCAACTATATTACCAGACATTTATATTATAGCTAAATCTCGTTTGACTTGCTGCAAATATACATATAATTTATGTACTCTTTAGATTTCTCTGGCAACAGATGAACATTATGAATCCTCATAAAGTCCACAATCTGATTTAACCACAAATACAAAGTATATTTTGTTTTGTTCTTAACTCTCTTTTTCTTGATAAGCTTATGAGTTAAACTCTTACCATATTCTTTATTTCAAAGTTCTTTTTATGAGTCTTTTTTGTTTATGGTAAACTGAAAAAGACAGTTTAAGTTCTTATCAAAGAGAAACAGCAAAATTCCCTTGAAATATAAAAAAACGAAAAATAGAAGAAGAAAACTTCAAAGTAAGCTGACCACTTATCTTTAGCCAATGCACTTTGTTGCAGACCGGGCTGAAAGTAGAGTAAGCGACGAAACATAGTTTAATTTTACACTTTCTTTTAATAATTATTTTGGATTTAAACTATATTTATGCAAAAGGTAAATTTACTTAATTTATTATCAAATAACTAAAAAGAAACAATGAAGTATTATTGAAAAATAGAGATAAAAATTGTCATTGTTGTTCCGCAACTAACTTTACAGTATAAAATGACTAAAATTAATACGGCTCTGGTTAGAAGAACAGGGGACAAGGCCACATGCCCAGTTCTCATGGTATTGGCTTAAATACTTGTTCTCAAAGTGCTGCGGCGGATGCTGGTGCTGGTGTTACTCCATGACATAAAGAGCACGCACTACTTAAGTGTTATTTATGGATTTATTTTTTGCTGACATGGAAAAAAAGGGGTAAAGTTGAATGTACTCCGACGGTCCTTTAGCCAAGAGGTTCATAAGTAGCACTTAACACATATGCAAAAGAAGCAAATTATTTCTTTTTTTTTCGCAATAAACTGAAGTTTCTAAGGATAGCTTATGTGTCCTTGTGGCTTTTGTTTTTTTTTTTTTTGGAGGCGAAGGCCATTAAAATAAATTTCAATCAAGAGTTTGCAATTTATATTCATCTGATGTAAAATTGATGCTGCTTCGAAATGTAATCGTTAATGTTGCATTTGTATCATAAGCCCACCACTTGCCACTTGAGGCAAACAGAGACATACGCACGCATGAAATCCGCTGACTCTTTTGCAATTAATCACAATTATTGTCAGCATGTTAGAGTGAATTGGTATTCCTTACCCATAACCCTCGCCTTCTCCTCTCTTCATCCACATTTGACTGGGCAAATAAGACCACAGCTGTTATCCCTATACAAGCCAAGAACATGACAAATTGCGCACGAGTCTTAAAAGTAGGTTACACAGCTGGCACTTTGCCCTGTACCATGACTGGGGGATATGTTGGCACTGGCTCAGTACACCGATCCCGCCTACTGCCCTTGCCCTATGCCCATTACTTTATCCACATTTCCCCCCTATTCCCCATGTCTTTTGTTTGGCCTAAATGCTTCTAATTGCTAGCTGGGCTTTGTTTTAAAATCACGTATAGAACAAAACAAAAAACATTTATTTGCACTATAAGTAGGTCACAACAATGTCTGAATTGTATACTCATGCCTAAAACACATATTGACTGAACTATCTAATATAAAATGAGATTTGTATGAGATGAACGTATATTTTCGAGAATGAAGGCTGGGTACAGGATGTCAGTTGGTGTCAGTTTATCTGTTGCAGTAAATCAACAAAAGAATTGAACTCTGTTCTGTTTTTGGCCTTCACATTTTGGAACTGGTGAAAGACTTTAATTTGTCCAAAAGAGTCTTTGCCAAAATATTAAAACTTGGCAATCAGAGTGGCTACCATTTGACATTGCTATCTTATGGCAGTTGCCAACTTTTGTTGATCTAGTCATAAGCAAAAATAGAATTTAGCCATCAAGCATCACTCTATTAAACAAGTAAAATTGATTTCAACATAAAATATATTTTACATACGATATTAAAATGTCAAAAGTCACAAACACTTAGCTAAAACATTACCTTACCTTCAACCAGAACTATCCTTTTAGAGGACCTTCAGTGTTGCATAATTGAGTTATTTTTCCAGCCATGTACAAAATTCTAACAAAAATCAATTACTTATACACTGAAAGTTTCTCTCTCTTCCCCTCTTTTTAAATTATACAGTGGTTGATAGTAAGTTTTAAATATAAATTGTTTATTGTTACTGGAAGTGTGACAAGTTTCTTGATCTAATTAAATTAAATGGAATGTGAATTAATTAAAGGGAACATGAGTAATTTCATCTGTACCATTACTGAATAATAAGTCAAAACCACTTTAAGTCATTTATATATATATCATTTATATTTATATATAATATACAATAAATATTCCCGATATCTCAACAAAAATTAAACTAATGTAGCTAAGAAGCTGCAATGATTAACCCTTACCAACAAGTAAAATAATTTATTTATGGAGCAAACAAATCACAGTAAAGGTATAAAAACAAATTGTGTTCAAATGATTGGTTATTTTAAACCTTTTTTTGCCTTAAAAATAAATAATTTCCTTTGGGTATAATGCTATTTAATTTAAGCATTTCACTGTGTTGCTTTCAAAGACCTTTGAATAGATTCCCTTTCCAAGATATTTGATATTGGAAAATATTCTATTTTGGTTCACTTTCTAATGTTATTTTCTCTGGCCCACATTTGCCCTTCTGTCTATCAATTTAAAGGATGGAAATTATAATTTTAAATAAAAGCCAGTAGAATATTGTACAATGTCAGGCCATAAAAATTTTCTAGTATTTAAATGTGACGCTCATTGAATTTAACCAACGGGGATGCAGAGTAACAACTCGATTCAATGGGCATGACTACACAGCGGGGGCGGGCTTTAGGGAACAAATATTATGGCACATTAATAACTAGACTAACAGAAAAGAGAATGGTATAGAATGGGAATAGGGTGGAGGGGAAACTCTTAAGGTTTGGCTTTTGTTTGGAGATTGGGGGGGCGCGCGGTCTCCAACCAAGTTATGCCATTAAAATGTCAAAATTTCAAGCTGCGCCACTTTGACACGCCAAATGAAACGTGGCACGCCCAACCCAGACTTCCAGACACCTACGCGGGGTATATGCTAAGCCTTAACTCCACCTTACAATCTTCCTATCTGTCTTCCTTTATTTGAGCCTTACCATTTTATGTGGCAATCGTAAAAAGGGCCTCACTGCAAGGGTCACACCGAGCTATTTAATACAAATTAGACCCCAAAAATTTGTTTAGTTTGGTTTAGTTTACTTTTTGCATTTGCTTAGGCATCATTAGCCCATGTCCTCGGTCCTGTCGATGTCCTTTATTTTAAGCTGCTCTTGGTAGAAAACTTGGAATGGTGTTTGAAAACTTTGTCCCACCGTTTCGTTTGTTAAAACTCTGGAAAATGTCAGTATTTGCAGAACGAAAGATGCAAATTACTTACAAAGCAGTGAAAAATGTATAAGTCAAAGCATAGTATATACAAATATATATATATATATATATATATATATAGAGACAACAAATATCTAAATGTTCCCCCTACCTTGTTTTTTCCAATGGTTGTGAAAATAGTTGGAAAGCAATTTCTAAAGGAAACTTTTTTGTGTGACATTTCACTGAATGGAACAACTTGATAAATAAGTTTCTCATACTGAGAAACTTTTTATATAATATAGAATGAATAACGATAACAATTTAAAGTATTTAAAGTACATTTACTTTCATTTAATTAATACTGTAACTTTATGGAAAGGTAAAGGTATCTACAGTTTCGTTGTGAATTATCTGTCAAAAAAAAAATATCGAAATATTCTCCCGTTACAAATCTATTATTAATTATTCTTAATTAGTTTCTGCTTACTCACTTAACTTCTCTCACCAATAAACCCATACTTCTTCCCCTTGTCACCGTATACCAGGACAAGTCAGCACTTTTATAGAATGTGCTAAATTCTAATGACTTTCCAGGCACCAGGCTCGAGGCACTTTTTTTCTCCCCAGCCTCAATAGAAAAAAGGAAAAAAAAAACCGTATTCTGCGAAATGTGAGCACCATTAAGTGATTTCGCGTGCAAAAAAGAAAAGTAATAAGAAAAAAATGAAAGCGGAAAACTGGCCCCCAAAGTAATGGTAGGGAATTGTTATGAATGGACCAAAAACTTTTCCTCAGGCCAGAGGTAAAAGTGTGTGAGCTGGCAAAAGAAAAGGCAAAGAAAGTATTGCTTACGCCAGGTGGCCAGGACGGACCCAGGGTAAATAAGCAAATTAATGATTATTTCAGGATATTTTTTTCTTTTTTTTTGCTCCTTTTTTCTTTAAGAAAAATCTCGGTATAATGCAATCAAAATTTTCTCTTTTGCTACTTTTATTCATGGTTGTGTGCAAAGGGTATATTCATTTTGGTGGTAACTTTGAAAGAAAAATAAAAATAAATTAGTCCGATTACTTGGGATATATACATTTATTCTTAATCAATAAGATTTGAGCATTTTACCGATATAAAGATTTGATTGATAACTTTGGAGTCTTTGCAAGTTTCGAAAGTATTTAAATAAATAGTTAGACTCGATTCTCTAAGATCATTTTTATAGAGTATACAAACTTAGACTGGGCCAAAGTAAAACAAGTTTTTTGCTGTTCTCTTCTCTTTTTATATTGGTTTGGGTATTTGCCCAGGGATTTGATGCTGATAACAGCACAGAAAATTAGCCATTTGCTTAATGTGACTGTGATTGAACCGAAGTGAATTGAAGGGAGTTCAAGTCAATTGGATTGGGCATTTTGGCATACGAAATCTTTTATAATTCCCCAAAGGTGTATGGATTTAAAGTTTAATTGGTTTTTACATTTCTGTGTGTATACTTTTTAATTATATTTATTATTGATTTTTACTTAAGTATAGGTAAATACTTACAAGAACATACACACACACACACACATACGCACGCAAAAAGACAACAAATGTGTTGTTAAGCTTTTAATGCGATTGTCGGCGGGGGACGTATGTATGTATGTATGTTGTCGATGTGGGTGGTTTTTGGTCGTTGGATGGTTGGGTGGCTATATAGTCTTGTCAACAGCCAAGCTAAAGATTTATGATATCCGTTCAAGCGGAAAATGTCTGTGCTCACTTAATTTAACAAGTGCGGAAACGCAAGCAAACACTCTACTCAAAAAAAAAGCGAAAAAAAGAAAAAATAGCAGGAAAAAAGAGAAGAATAAAAATGTACTAAGGGAAAGAGAGAGGGAGAGGGAGAAAACAGCCAACAAAAAATGAAATTAAAGTTCGAACCAACATTGAACGTTAAAAGCGCTTGAAATCCTTGCTGATTTTTAACGATTTTCATTTTCCTTTCCACTTCTCCACTCCTGCACTTCTCCCATTCATCCGTAGGGCGCTACACTGATGCCTGCTCTGACTGACGGACTGACAAACTGAACAGACTGACGTTTGCTTCGCAATTTCCCAAGTTCCTGCCGCTGACTGAGGAGTGTGTTTGTGTGTGTATATAATATATATATAAATAATATGTATATGTATAAGTGTAATTATTATAATGCTCACTCTGTTGGATTAAGCGGCTGCTCCTTCGACATCCTTCCTTACCGTACCGCATCGCACCGCACCTTACTTCACGTCATGCTCAGCTTTTTGAGTAATTACCAAGTTTTCCATCAATTATGTTCGGTTTGGTTTTATTTCCACAGCAACCTTTGTTTTCATTTGGAATGTACTTATGGTTTATATAAAATTATAAGCTTACATCAGGCAATATAAAAGGTCAGACGGTCAATTAGCTAGAAACCAGAATAATGCCAAATTTCTGTTAAAAATATTTCATAAAAAGAATAATATGTTTTAGTCAACACATTAAATTGAAATATGTTTCACAGAAGTTTATTAAGTTGTGGCAAGAAGAAAAAAAACTTTGACTTAATATAAATAAGAAATGATGGTAAATATTTAATCAGACACACACACAAACACACTTGCAAAACTCGTATGCAATTGAGAAGCCAAAATAAAATTCTGGAAGCCGAACAATCAGTTGGCGTAAAAACCAATTTCAAAAACTTAAAGTTATAAAAAAAAGAAAACAAAAATAAAAAACGAAATGGGTAAAAAGAAAAGAAATAAGCAAACAATACTCAAATATTAATTGGTCTGGGAGTTTGAAAGTTATTTGAATTGGGAATCCAAAACAATCATTGCATTCAATTGGTTACCTTGCGGTGTATGGGGGGTGAAAGGGCGTGGTAGCCCACCAAAACAACTAAATCAAAACTTTTCCCTATCACTTGAGTCGAAAGAAAAGCGAAAAAGAAGTAAAAACGAAAACAATTTTCAGCATGTTCAAAAACTACTTGAATATATTATATGTATATATATAAGTATATACATGCATATATATAGGTATAGGTATATGTATATAGAACCTGGTCTTTCGGTTTCTGTTATATGGATTGCTTGTTGGCCATTGTCACATTTCCATTGTTGGCTTTTGTTGCCTTGTGAATATCCATTTATTTGCTTGGTTTTGTGCGAAACATTTCAATTTCCGAAAGGGCCTCGAGCTGAGGCACACACACACACTCACACACACATGTCCAAGCCCAAGCAACAAGAGTAAGGCCAGCAAAAACAAAATAGCCACAGGCCAACTTTAAGCATTTCATTAAGTCGACCAAAAAGCATTTTTATACCCTATATAATGTATCCATTGGATAAAAGGGTATATTAAGTCCTATTGAAAATAACAAACAACAGTCACAAAATGATACGATCTATTAAATAATATAAAAGTATCAGTTTTTGAAAATATCTATATGATTTTCTTTTTCTATATAAATCTCTCTTAAATAAATTTAATTATAAGCGATATAAAATTAACAAGTAAAGGATATCTAGAAGTCGTTGTCGCAACTTGGTGTCCTTTTTTTTTGTTTTTTTATTTTGTTTGTTGATAAAAGTAAATGGGAACTGGCAGATTGCCAGGATACATTTTTCTCTTTGACACTGACCATCTTTTGGTAAGCTCTTAACAAAAGCAAAATCAAAGATTTTGAAAACAAAAAAATATACCAAGGGTAAAAACCGTAAAAGGATTGCTGACAAAATATTTGTATGTTATTAACCAAATATTTATTGTAAGATCCTTGCAAAGGACATACATATACATGTACATATATATATTCAATCAACGTTTTATTTGACAATGAAATTCCATTCGTGCTTGAGCCCATTTACTTACATCTATCAGTTAGCCAACCAAATTGTGGCAAGTGGTTTTATATTAAGTTAAATAACCAAGTTTCTTTCATAACTAAATAAGAAGACAGGTCTCATTGAATACATTTATATATCAAAGTTTTAAATAAAAGACTATTCTTATCTATATTATTTTCTTTTGTTCTACAATAATCATATACTACATAGAATTATAATACATATATAATATAATATTTTAATATAATTCCCATGTATTGTATACCAAGTTTAAACTGTTTTTTTGTTTTACAGTGCGATGTCTTCGATGAGATTGATTTATCGGATTTGTGTTACTTTGAGTGCGGAATTAAGAACGTAAATCATAGTTTTCAGGTAAGTGTTGTTGCAAAAGGTTAATATAGCGAATTCTATGACATACGTACATTAATATAGAAACAAATATATACAATACGAACTGTTGAGGCGGGTCAAGAACAAATACGTTTTAGTAACACAATATCCTTCGCAAGGGTATATATAGAAATGAAAGAATTCAGACATTCGCAGGGTGTGTCTAAGTTTGTAAAAGTACTTTTGTTTAGACCCATTAGACATGAAACCATTTGCCATCATTAATTAAGTATTAGCGGGCAATAAAAAATTTAATGTAGAAAACTTTTCCATCTTAGAGCTTTTTCCTTTAACTTGGTCTCTGCCTGAGGCATAAATATTTCATTTTTCTTATGCTACTTTTCTCGACCAATTAGTTTGGCTACCTGTTTTTGTTGGCCAAGTGATTAGCTATTTATTTGAGCTCATACTTCTGATTGGTGTAAAAAGTTTCTTAACATCCTTCAGGCATTTCACATTGTCAAAAAGGGGCCATCATTTCCTGTTTACTATTGTGTGGAAAAACGTTCTTTTCTTCTCTTATTATTTTTCTTTTATTTCAATATATGTAAATGCTATCAATATGCCAAAACAGAGTGCGGAGGATAAGCAAATCTAAGCACAAAATGTTTACATTCGACGCTTTCAGCATGCCAAATTACCATAAGCAGACAAAAGTCAAACTCTCAGTCAGCTCAACATCAGATCTTAACCCACTAGATGGTGGTAGCCCACTTTCTTTACCTTAAATTTATATATGTATTTCTTTATACACGAATGCTTAGCATTTGAAGCGCAAAATGAAGGCATTTTTGTAGGAAATGGAATATTTACATTTTGCCTTTCAACTTTAAGCCAATAATAATAAAAAGAAAAGCCTATATCTACTCGCGTCTTTCGCAATATTAATAATACATTTTATCAACGGGGCGTATACGTGTTACTTTTACTAGGCAAATGCCCCAAAGGTTTGCTCGCATTATCTTTGAGTTTGTTTTCTCTCTTTTACATTTTTTGAAGAAGAAAATCATATTAGAAGAATCCGCGAAACCGTTGCCACCGTTTTTCTCATCTGGTTTTTATTGTTTTTTATCGGCTGAGCGGCTCACCTTGAGGCTATAGGGAATATATATATTTTATTCCAGATAGGGTGACTTAGTATTGATGGAGTTGTTGCTGCTATAGGAATCTCAAGGGTGACTAAAATAAAAAATTTAATATTTAATAAAGCAAGGAGAATTTATCAAAAAGTTCGCCTTTTTAGATATATCATTGAAAAAGTGTTTCTTGTTATGATGAAATGTTGATTAAGCTTTTTTAAATGGCCAAATGAAAGCCATTAATATTAATTGCCATAAGCTACATGAAATGACATCAACTACAGGTGAAAAATTCTTCATTTTAATTAAATTTTAAGTTCTTTAAGCCTTCAATAAATTATATTAAAAAGATGTTTGGCTTAAATTTCACAGCTGGTCTTTAGAACTTCCAATAAATTTTGTACTCATAGTTGGAAAATAGCATCACACTTGGTGCTGCATACTGAGCAATTTGTGTAGCATATTTATATTAATTTTAATATATTTCTAACCAGTTTATTGAGTTAAAAAAATAAAAAATTATCGAAGTTATTAATAACTAAAATATTAAAGTATAACAGATTGAAGAACATACATTTTATTTATATTCGAAATTGTATTTTCTTTACAGACCTTTAACTATTTTTGATTTTAAATCGTCAAATTCTGTTTATTGTTCTGTATCTCTAATTTAAGGCTATAACGGTGTCAAATCGCCTGAAATCCCATCTACCTCTTTCGCATACTGCGAATGATTTTTCCACCAACACAAAGCCTTTGATGGCCAGTTTTCAATTACGCAGATGACCAGACTGTCTGGCACCTTTCTGTCAGCATCAGGTATTCAACACTTTTCAGAGCGAAGTGAAATTCTGTTTGTGTTTTCCCAGTTCCTCCCATCTTTGGCACTTTAATACATTTTGCATTTACCACCACGCTCTGTTAACTACATTTTGATGGCGTTGATTGAGGCGTTTCCGTTTAAACCTTGCACTATAAACGGGGCTGTGAATGCAAATTTTTAAAACGATGGTTTTAAAAATGAGAGACAAGCAAACGAACTGGCAGTTTAGATTTTAAACTAAGGTTAAAAATAATTCAATGTTTTGGGTATTCGAATCCCATTAAAAGTTTAAAAATTGTACAGCTTTATTACACACTTGTGATTGAATTGTAATACAACTCTTACAGCAGCTCATTACGTAGATACATACATGCAGCTCATACATGTAGATACATAAGTAAAAAATGGAATATAAAGCATTGGGCTTTGTTAATTCATTAATTGTTAATTATTTCAAATTTTCAATTGTTTTTCATTCCCTTTGATGAATTTTAATTAAAGTTGTTAGCAACCAGTTGCTGTGTTAAATATTTGGCAATTTCAGTTAACCATTATTTCTATGTCGCCAAAAAATAATTATATTACAATTTTGTTTGTCTTTCTCTTCTACATTTGTTTAGCCTGCCGTTAGACCTCATGTCTATTTGTATATGTGTGTTTGTGTGTGTGTACATACATATGTGTAAGCGTATTTTCACTTTCAGCCACAAACACATAAAGGAGGAAGTCTTAGCTTCAGCCTATCAAAACCTTCACACAAATCCGCATCCGCAATTTCTACACGCTGTGCACTTCAATCAAATAAATAAACAAAAGACAAAATCCACTCGTATACTCCACTATATTACAGTGGTCTGAAATAAATAGAAATTGAATGCTTATTAGAAATGATTCAATTTAGATACTTTTTTGCACCATTTTTTCTAGAATGTTTCGATTATCTAAAAGCGATTTCAAATTTCTATTCCCCATATCTTTTTACAAAAAATGTGTAACCTTTGTATATATTTTTACCACTGTAAGTGATGTCTCCACAGCTTCCTGTATGTTGCGGCTTCCTAATACTGGCACACAAGAGACAAAAACACACACACACAACACAAACACTGTGTCTGAATTCATTACGCATTCTGAAGTTGGTAGTGCCAGGATTGGCATCCTTCTTTGCTTCATTTGGCCCAAATATTCATGAGACAAGAAGCAACAACAACATCACTGACTCTGACAGCAATGGTAGCAGAAGCAACAGCCAAATTACGCATACGCCGCATTGTCCCCCAACGAGCACATCAAAACCGTTTTGGCAGCTGTGTCTGTTTCAGGCACTCATTTTATATATATACAGAGAAATACCCCTCCCGATATACCGCCGCCCCCCGTTATCTTCTTTCTGATAAAGTGCAGGCACACGTTTCATTTTCTTCCTTTTATTTTCATTATTACCAGCGCGACCAGCGCGAAAATGTTGAAATTACTTTTGAAATTTTAAAAGCTCAAAAGGCCGCCGGCTATTTGAATAATTTAAAACAACGATATTATTCTTAAAGTTTTTTTCCAACTAACAAAGATCAAAAAAAAAAAAAGCGCAAATACAAAAACAAGAAAACCATTGTAAGTGCTTTAGCCAAATTAATTTGATAAAAGATTATACAAATGTATGTATGTATATCTACACAACAATATATAGTAAAATTAAATGAACATTTGAATGAAATTTTCTTTAAAGAGCCGCCAAATATGCCCGTTTTCCTTTCTCCCTTAACAACTGTCTGGTAATAACTTTTAATTGAGGAAGAGAGGAAAAAGTTGAATAATTTTCATTGGTAAACTAAACAAAACAGAGGAAAGAGTAAGTCAAGACCGAACTTTTGTTTGCCCAAATTATACATATTCGAGTTTATATACGAGAGTTGCCTCAAAAGTAATAGACTATTTTCAGAAATATTGTAAGATTTTACAAAAAGAAAATATAATTAAAAACGAAGAGAAATTTTGTAGTATTATAAAAAAGATATTATCCAAACAGTGCTTAGACCATATTTAATCAATATTAAAAGTTAATTTATGTACTGAAATAAAATAAAAATAGATTTTTAAACCGATTCCGTTCAATTAAGAATCTTATCTGTCATTAAAGACCTGTTCTAAAACATACGTCAAATCACTTTTTAGGCTCTTCTCGTAGGTTGAACTCTCACATGTTAAGCTTTGGAATATTTGTATGTCCTTGCTGTCTAAGCAATAAAAAATTGTTGCTTTTTCTTCCTTGTCAGAGTGTTTCGTTTTTACGTAGCAAATTTTTATTTGCTTTTTTCTTCATTTTTCTCTCAAATTTCAAAGTTCAAGGGCATGCTTGACAACCTTCAACTGAATAATTTACCCTGAGTTCAGGTGTTTCGTGTTAGCATTTTTGGCCTCTCACCTCGGGCACTTGTTATTATTGTTTCAATGGCCGACTGGCGCCACAGGGATGCAAAAATAAAAAAGTCAGAAAAACTAATAATATACTTCTTGGATCTTACATCTCAATTTATGCGCATTCGTATATACATACATATTGTACACACAGACATACATACAATGTGACAAGACACTCGAAACATATAACCTTTGACATTTTCCTAGAACTGACATACTGCCTCTTATCTTTCTAAATCATCCATACATCCCTAATTAACCACAAATGAATAAATGAGGCTATATTCAAGACTCACACAGTTTCTATTTGGTCGGCCCCCTCCACTCGGTTTTCTGTTCTCAGCTTAATTAAGTAAATTGAAATAAACAAGTAAAAGGCGACATTTGCTTGAAAACATGTAACTGCATATAAATATATATATGTATGTATGTATATTTATATGTCTATTTATTTGAATATATGTATATACATATTTCCCTTTCGAATTTTAATTGGGAAAATCAAAAACTTTTCGGTGAATGCAATCAGACTGAACAATTGTCAGCAAACAGTAACAACAAATTAGTTTGTTGAATATTCAATTATGGAAATTTCTTCGGCAATAACTTTTTGATTCATCAATTGAAATACTGCCCATCCCAGCAGATGCCGACCAAATGTATAAACTCACCTGCTGTCATTTTTGGAATTTACCTTTCATCAACAAGAAGTTAAAGTTAAATTAATAATGCGCATTACGCATACGTCATGTTGTGCCAAAAAGGCATCTGCTATATAAATATATATATATACAAATTTATATACCTTTCTGTATAATGTATTATACTTCTATCTCATCCTCTTAAACCAGCAATCAATCATCGTAATTGCTCTTTGCGAAATTTTCGCCAAGTTCATTGAACAAAGTGATAAAGTAAAAAAGGGGGAAACAGTAAATCGGTAGAATAAAGTGTACAAGTGTGTGTATGTAACAATTTGAAAATTCTCTATGAAGTGTGTACAGGAATTCTGTATATTGGTCATATAATTAAAATACATAGTTAATTTTAGACCAATTACATGGAAATGCACTCAAGTGATTTGACCCACAACGATAATACGCTAATCAGTTATCCAATTATATTCACTTAAGTGAATTGAATAGCATTTCGAATAATGAAATATTTCCATTTCCCAGTCTCTCATCCAAATAAATATAATTATAATGTTTTCGCAAATAAACAATTTGTTTTGTTGAGCCAAGCAAACAAAAGACCCAAAACAATTTTTTATTCGATGCACAAAACAAGCTGACTTGAATTATTTATTTTAGACTGATGAATTAAATTGATAAAAATGCTTTAACAATGAAATAAAATTTGTTAGTAAATGTAATGAAAAGAATATTTATACAAAAGAAAGAATTGAAAAGGTAATCAACAGTTTTTGAATACATGAAAAAGATTTTTATTTAACTTGTGCATTTATTTCAATTCCTAATAGTTGCAGTTTAAAGTATTTTACTATTTATTAAGTTTAGTTTATTTATTTATTATTTTAGTTTGTTTTCCAAGCTTTTATCTACGTTTTACTCCAACTGCTATCCTTCGTTCACTTAAATGCAAGTAAGCGAGATAGAGTTTTGCGGGAAGGCTTCATGATAGAATCAAAGTGATTTCACAATGTTCATGCTCTGTGTTAACACAATGCGCTTACATTATATAGAGAGCGTCTTATGTCGGAAGTAAGTGTCTGTGGCACGTGGCAAAGTAACTAAGTTGCTGCTTACGTGCCTTAAATATTCAATAAAACCAACCTTAAAGATTTTTCACCTATTGCAAGGCCCACATACTTCTCACCTACCTTACTTTAATGGTTTATTGTATGTATTTTTTATGGGCTTCTCTTTTTTTTAATTTTTTTTAATAAAATCGGCGTCCACAAAAAACAAAAACGTTTATATTTCTTCTTGATACCCTTTGTCGTGCAATTTTTTCTATTGAAGTGAATTTTTTCAACATTTTCTTTTTGTCATTTACTGTTGTTTGCTCTGTCATTGGTAAAATATATCAATAAAAAAATACAAATATTTTTTGTCAGCTTTTTTCAGTTTATAAAAGAAATATTTTTATTATTTAAATGGTTTTAAAGCCTTTGAAAGCTTTGACAAGTCAGCAAGTTTACTAAATTTGTTTTTTAACTTTTAATGAAAATTCATAAAATTAAATGCAGTTTAACTTACTAAATGCTGTGCCACATGCATGTTGAACAATTTAATGAGAGAGAGTAAAAGGAAAGACCAAAAAGAGCTTGCGTCGGTTAAGCTTAAAAGGAAAATCATGTTGCAAAATGGCAAAGATTCAGTAGCCAGCTACATTAGCGACAAGTGGGGAGAACGAGGTCATCAGGACACACAAAGATCTGGCACGTGCATCGGGAATCACTTAACAAATGCACATTACCCTAATTGAAAAAAAAAGAAAAAAGAAATTATAAAAAGCCGCTTAAACTTGACTTGATAATGATATACTCTTTCAAATTCCAATTTTTTAATTAATATTGATTGGTTGTAAAAGCTATTTATAAATAATTTAAAGGAATTTAAATGACTTATCTGTTTATTTAACACTTTATATACTCAAACCCTTTAATAAAAGAGAATATATCCTTATATTGGCAAGGTAATCTAACAGTCAGTGCTAAATGGTCTGATGTTGGTGTTGCGGTTGCATTTTAATTGCAACATTGAATATGCAAACTAGATAAGGACTAGCCACACTTTCATTGAAAAGATCTAGACCATAAGCCAGACCACACATACATTAAGTTCATTACAAATGAAGGGCTCTGAAGAAAGAAAGTGTAACCTTGTGCTCTGCAATTTGTAATTAATACATTTAAAATGTAATTAGTCTTGTGGTCTTGGAGTCAAATAGAGGTTGGCAATATATATTCGCACCTAAGGAATTTCTTCATCGTATATATATATGTAGTATGACATGTACTTTTACTTGACTCTGGCATGAAGAAAGCTTTGACCATTTGCTTCTCTACAATCATGATTTATTGATGCACATTTTCCACTTTCATCGTCCACTTTTACCAACAATACGGTTCTCTTTATCCCTGTCGGTTTCAGTCAGAACTGTACTGGACTGGACTCTCTGTATTGCTTTGTTGTTGATGTGGCAGCTTTTGTCATTGGCATGTCAACTAACCGTGTATATATGTCCTGTCATTCCTCTTTGATTCAACTGCACTTGTATAACTCAATACTCTGGAATTGTGTGTTGTTTTGACATTGATAGGACTTGGCAATTTTGATTTATGGTGGATTTGTTTGTTTGTTAACAGTTTTTCTTTTTATAACCGCATGCAATTGACAACAATTTAAATGCTGAATAAAAAATAGGACTTGAAAATGTTTAAGAAATAGTTTTTGTCAGACATCTTTTAAAAAACGATTTAGATTTCGAAATTTAATAATAATAAATAAATTTACACTTTATATTTTAAGTTTACTTTTCAATTGTCTTTGCTAAGCTGGAAAAATGTAATATTTCATATCTCTAAATTAAGATCAATATATATACTATATGTATTCCCAAGGGTTCTAAGTTTTGTGAACAAATGCAATTGATTAAATATTTAATTCAAACTACGCATTCACTATACATATAATAAACATATACTAACTATATATTATAACTATTTATATATATATGTAAATACATACATACATACATGTTTCTTTGTATGTGTGTGCTAATTAGTTATGTAATTATAGGAAATTATTAGTTTGTCTTACCTCATTAATATGCTAATATTGCTCATGTTAATGATAATGCGCAGACATTGGAGCTTGACACGATTCCTAACTAAGGCTAAATGCCGCAAAACAATGCGCCAAGCCCCCAGTTAGGACAAACCGCTGTGCTGGCTTAACCACCGTAACCCTCGTAACCCCCCAATAACCCAGTTGACCCCCCACATCAGACATACATTCTTGTACACGGGCCATAATTAATATGCGACCTTCTGGCCAGCATACAGAGAGGTAAGCTGACTTGTTTGGCCTGTTGGCTTAGAGGACTTCTGCTTTGATGATGTGCCCAGTGGCCCTAAGACTTCTCTAATTTATGACTCATATGTCCTTCTGACTATATCCTTGCACATCGTTCCCCTCATATATTCCGTAAAATGTTTTCTGGTATTTGCAACATTTTTTTCCTTTTATTTTTTCTTTTTTTTCTGTCTGGTTGCATAGTTTTCGCGTTTTGCGGTCAAGTTCATTCGTATAATTGATGTAGAAAAGGTATTTTTTTTAGTTAATGAGCTGCCGTTATGTCTAGACATGGTTTAGTTATGAGTTTGTTATTCATTTTCTATTCACGGGTATTTATAGTCCTTGATGGATAATTATGCTGGTATGTAAACAACAATCAAGTTTCTTAATTAACAAAAGGGTTCTCATATATGTAGAATGAAAATGTAATTTTAATCAGGGAAACTGTTGGTAAACCACTTAAACTTATATCAAGTTAACTTTTATTTAATTTGTCTTAAACTTACAGATTATCACACCCACTAGATCGTTGGTGCTTTGTGCCGAAACTCGAAGAGAAATGGAGGATTGGCTAAGCTCCTTGAAGACGGCTACAGCGCCGCAACGGCCACGTGGCGATAGTTTTTTGATTGAACAACACGATATCCTGTCAAATCATCATCATTGGTATGCCACCTCCCATGCAAGACCCACATATTGTAATGTCTGCCGTGATGCCCTATCCGGGGTCACATCACACGGCTTAAGCTGTGAGGTATGCAAATGTAAGGTGCATAAGAGATGTGCTGCCAAATCCATAGCCAATTGCAAATGGACAACTCTGGCCAGTGTGGGCAAGGATATTATAGAGCAGTCAGATGGCATTATAATGCCACATCAATGGATGGAGGGTAACCTACCCGTTTCAGCAGTCTGTGCCGTATGCAAAAAAACCTGCGGCTCGGTGTTACGCTTACAGGATTGGCGATGTCTTTGGTGTCGGGCCACTGTACATGTCGCCTGTAGACCTCAAATGGCAGTGGCATGCCCCATTGGGCCGGCAAAATTATCAGTGGTGCCGCCTACAAGTGTCCATTCCATTAGCACAGACGATGCCTGGGATGTGGCCAGCCCGAAGGGTAATTTTTCTCCCTTGTTGGTCTTTGTCAACTCAAAATCTGGTGACAATCAGGGAGTTAAATTTTTGCGACGATTTAAACAGCTATTAAATCCAGCTCAAGTCTTTGATCTTATCTCCACTGGACCCAGTTTGGGTCTCCGTTTGTTTCGCCACTTTGAAATGTTTCGGATATTGGTCTGTTCTGGAGATGGTTCAGTAGGTTGGGTCCTTAGCGAAATTGATCGCTTTAACATGCATGTAAGTACAATTAACTGTTTTATAATAAACCATTTTATCATAATTTTATCTATTTTTTATGCAGAAACAATGCCAAGTAGCTGTTATGCCTCTGGGCACTGGAAATGATCTAGCACGAGTTTTGGGTTGGGGATCCAGCTGTGATGATGACACACATTTGCCACAAATTCTTGAGCGCTATGAATCTGCAAGTACCAAAATGTTGGATCGTTGGAG
Source organism: Drosophila emarginata (assembly GCA_037075365.1). Lineage (NCBI taxonomy): Eukaryota > Metazoa > Arthropoda > Insecta > Diptera > Drosophilidae > Drosophila > Drosophila emarginata. Next base: position 15,832,257 of record JBAMCD010000221.1, on the reverse strand, counting down.
CATAATGGTTTTCGAGAAGGCAATTTCTGTACCCAAAATACCAAAAATGTCGATTACCACAGAGCAAGAGGCAATGCTAACGGGAATGGTCACATCAGCAAATCATCATTTGCGTTTCATAGTGGAGACCAACGATACCCAGACATTGATCTCATCGACACGTAGCTTGTGCGATACAGTGGATGATCTGGTCTTTCGCATTTCAGAGCATCACAAAGAGGATGAGCAACTTGCCATTAAATGTGACATTTTGAAACAGAAATTAAATATGCTGTTGGATGCCTTGCAGGAGGAAGAGATGGGTGCCCATAGTGGTGATGACTTGATAGCGACCATAAGGAGTCTGATAGCTCGAAGCATTCCATCATCGTCGCAAAACTCAAGTGCATCGTTGCTGTAAGATATTATTTGTTAATCTATTTAGATTTATCCTTTTTATTGTTTATTTTTTGCACTTTAGTAACCCAAACATATCAATTGAGAAGAACGAAAAGGATCAAATCAACAGCAAGGAACGTCGAAATAGTCGCTCCCTTCGCTCCAGTGAGAAGGAGGCACTCCAAAGTCGAGCCAACAGCGTAAAGAGAGCCATTTATAATGTTGTGGAGCACTCCGAACCGGGACGACCGAAGCGATATCAACGCAAGCTCTCCATAACTCCTTTTGAGGCTTTGAAAATACCAAATAACGCATCGGCTGAGTCAACACCATGCGGTTCCCCTTTACCCATTATACCACCCATAAATATTATCTCCCCCACAATGGAAACCTCTCGCTTGACATGCATCTCCCCCTTGCCGGACACACGTCGCGATTCGGTGGATGAGAATTTCTTTAACAGCATCAATTTGCCAGCACCGCGACAATTTGCCGACAGTCGTCGCAGCTCCGGGGTGGAGGTCATACAGGAAATGGAGGAGGGGGCAAATGGGGAGACAGTATACCGAATGGGGCGTCTATCACTCAGTGGGGGTGCCAACATAGACGATGCCGGCAATCGTTTATCACCCTCTGGCAGTGACGGAGGCGACAATACACCCACCGAACGCAAGGTGGACTTTTTGCGTGTGCCCATCATAACGGGTGAACCGATAGTGGATCCCTTATCCGATTACCGACCCATTGAGGTGTTTGAACGTACCTACTACATGACACGGGAATTGGACAAGGATAAGGATAAAGACCGCAAGGACGATGTTGATGGTGACATTGTTGCAGGTACCAAGGAGAGCAGTCTTCTGGAGGTGGATGAGGAGAAGGAGGACAATATGGTTACAGAGAAGCAACCATCACTGGTACACACTTGCAATCTACAGGTACCCGGCATTGTTGTTACCCCCAACTCCCAAAACGTTTACACAAGCGCTAGCCTAACAATCATTGATACCGATGCACAGACTAACACTGTAGGTTATCCATTCAAATGGCATCTCAATTGGTTCAATTAAACTAAGATTTATTTGTCACATTTCAATCTGTTTCCAGGAACAATCTTCATCCGATGACTTGGGCGGAGAGGCTAGTGATGTTCTGTCGGCCATAAGTAATGAGGAATGCAGCGTTGCCTCCGAAATATTCGATAAGCCAGAGGCAGGACAAACCCTTGGCGATATTATACAGGTAAACACAAGAGAAAAAAGAAAATAATTACAGTATATGCAAATAATCTTCTTATGGTATTCTGCAGAATCTTGATGCCAGTAATTTCAATCACATTGACTCACCCGAAACCAGTGACGAAACAGAAGCCATGCCTGGGGAAAGTCTAATGGATGATATTAGCTCTGTGCTGGGTCATGATATAACCAATGCCCTACAGGATAATACAATAACCGATGATACAACCACCCTTTGTTCTGAGCATATGGGACCTCCAAAGCCCCCACGCAAAAAGTCAATGAGTGCTCTGACCCATCACACTCATGCACATTCCCGTAGACGCAATTCATCGCCTCCGAGAATGGCACGATTGGCACGCATGGACAGTGATGATAATCCACAGCAATTTGGTTTCGAGAATATTGTATTTGAGATTGATAATCGATGCGATGATCAGAAGATACGTGAACCGCCTCGTTACTGTAGTTTGGCCCAGTTCGTGGAAGGTAACGATATAGCGCGACAGAGTTTTAAGGTATGTTTGAATTATTCTTTAATTAAAAAAAAAAAAGGTAGAGTTTGTACATATACATACTATATATACATATATATATATATATATATCTACATATATCGAGTATATATTAAGTGTTATATTTATATTGTTATCGGAAGTACTCAGACATGGCCAACTTATGGTAAAAAAAATCTTTGTTGCTCTCCGTTTGCTTCTTTCTTCAATACTTTTCTTTTCATTTTCGTGTGTATAAAAACGTTAAATTGCCTGCCCAAATCAAATCAAAAAAAAAAAACAAAACAAACCAATTAAATTGAATCAAATCAATATATAAATCCTATACTACAATGTAAAAAATGAATATCCTGATATCCTGCTCTCCTTCGATCATCTTTATTAAAAATCAAATTATAAATGAAGCGTCCCAAAAAGCGTATCTCACTCAAAAAACTGAAACAAACTACAACAATCGTATCTCAACAGCAGCTAATGCTCGAATCAAGCGGCGAAGCTTCCGGCGAATCCAGCGAAAACCAAACCAATTTAAATGAAGATGCCCAAACGCCAACTAATTCGCGTTCCATAATACCCAATTTGAGTACAACTAGCGAGGATGAGTTGTCCACACAAACAGCAATTAAAATAGAAATACACGATGTTGAAACGACAATGCGCACCACCACCACCACTACAACCACCACACACAAATTAGAATCGGCATTGGCCTCATCGACATCGCCCACTAAAAAATCGGGCCATGGACAAGATGTAAAGCGCATTACTTTTGATGAGTCGTGTAAGAAAGAATCCTTTGATGATGTAAATCCAAACTATCCACAGATAAGTGTTGTTGTACGACCGCCCACACCATTACGCGGTGATTCCGTCATGAAACCGACCACATCAGCCGCCACAGCAATGGCATCCAGTTTGCTTGGAGTGCGGGGAATGAATGCATCCGAAATACGAAGACATTCAAGTCATGCACCAAGTTTAGCTGTACGAGAATTCGATAAGGATAAAGATCGTCGACATTCCGGTTTTAATCCAAATTTTTTGACATTGGATCCAGAACATGCGCGTTTTCTTAGCAGCTCACCGGCGGCTAGTCGTCGTATTAGCTGTGGCAGCCTCTTCAAGGTAAGAATTTGTAAAGCCTTCAAACACACAGTTTTTATCTACATACATATGTATAGAATGTGTGTATGTAGTTTACTCACAAACATATGTACATCAGGCAAGTGAGCAAGAACATGAAACATGAATATGAAATTAAAAACGACTACCGAAACGCAGTCCTCATACAGCCAACCATACACTAAACAGCGATATTAGGTAATAGTCTTTATTTATTTCAAAAAAGAAAAAGAAAATATATATACCAAACATACAAAATATTGGACAAAAACAAAAAAAAGAAAAATTAATTATTTTTTGTTGAGGATTAATACACATTTTTGGTTTCATGAATTTTGTGAGATTTTGATGCTATAGAAATCAAACAAAATTATGATATATATGTATATTTTTTTTTTAATTTGCCACCTTATATCTTATTTAACCACCATTGCATTTAAGTTCTAAATAATGTTTATTATAAAACCACAAGAAACAAGAAAAAATTTGAAACGAAACATATATATTCAAACGAATATCTATATAAGCCTATGATTTACAAAAGCACAAATAACAATTGGTACGTATTTCAAAATTATTTCGACTAAAATTTCATTTATCATTTAACAAAATACTACAAAACATTTAACAAAACACAACAGCATATACACAAGCATATTTGTAAATTCTACTTAGCGTTAGTCACACAAACAAAATTAAGAACAAACCAAAAGAAAACCAAGTCATACTCTAAATGCATTTTTAATTAGAAGAAAAACCAAAAGACAATCACAAAACGCGGCTATGGACTATTCAGTGTACGTTTCTTTGTGGTCGCCGAACCAGATATTCGTTTGGCCACCTTGGCGCTTATCAGGCCGCTCATTCCTCTGGTAAGCCACGAAGTCCACGAAGGAAACGCGAGGGAAAGTGTCTTCCCAGTTCCCCTCAGTTCTTCATTCCTTCGTTCGTTCGTTCGATGTGTAATCTTAAACCCCCCCCGCTCAAAATCAAATGAGGAGAATATTGTAATTGTAAATGTGAAATTGTCTTCGATTTATCGAGGCTTGGATATTCTTTATAAATTGCATATATATAGAATCGTATAAACCAGGTTTTTAATTGAATGAAATAATTATTATCTAATTATCTAGAAAAGATTTTATTTATGTTCTCTGTCCGATTTATATAAATTTGTATTATTTGTTTAATTTAACACCAGGCAGAATAACAATATAGAATTAAAAGAAAGATACCTTTTTTTTTAAATTTAATATTATTAAATTGTTGCATTTGTAATTTCTATAATTTGCTTTAAATTTATAAAAAGTATCCAATGAAAAAATATATACATCTCATATGCTAATAAAATTTCCTTGTATAAATACGCCAAATTAAAGTGCCAGTTCCAGTTGCAGTTCATCCAGCACTTGCGCCGTTTATAATTATTTTTTTTATTAATTGCCTTCGACACGTGTTTGGTGTGTGTTGCCGCCGTTTTTCAGTAGTGTTGCCAATTTGTATATCCAATAACTAAAACGAAAAATCAATAAACAAACACTAAATGAAACAAACAACTGAAAACATGTAGCTACTGCTTTATAACTCCCCTATCCAATTATAATTTTTTGTTTGTTTATTTTTTTACATTTTTATTTCATATAGTAGCGCTGTCCTCTCTATGCTCTTCAGCAATTAAATGCTGTCCATCTCTCACTGTCCCTGTCTGTCTTTTTCTCTCTCTCTTTTTCTATATATATATATATATATATATATATATATATCTTCCTCTCCTGTTTCTAACTGTAATTTTAACTTTAAGTATTTAAAAAATCCAGTAATTGCTAAATATAATATACACTGGCACTCACACTCACTCAATAACATCCACAATCCACATCTACACACCCACACACACACACACTCATATCCACAACCACAGTCACATGTTTCTTTGTATCGTAGTTAGTGCTGAACTTTCCAGTTGCTCTTTGAACACATACTCGATTAATCTTCTGGCTATAAACACAATCTGATCGATTTATCTCTCTTGCAGCCGAACGAAGCTTTACCCAATCTACAGACCCTCAAGGGTTCCAAGTCGAGCTTATTTATGGGCTCGACATTGTTTGGATTTGATCATTTTGGTGCTGGCGATAAGGATAAAGATGAAAAGGCCGCCAAAGATAAGGATAAAACACCACCAGAAGAGACAAGTCGCAAATTGCCAATTATAAATCCATTGGTTCGTTTACCTAATTGGCCAAGTAAGTGTATATTTATATTTCATTGTGAATTAATTACTTTATAAGTTCTTAATTCTCTTAGATCTAGCCAATGGCACAGGATTCATATCGAAATGTCTTTTGGCCAATGCGGATACTTTGTGTGCTGCCGTTAGCCCTTTGATGGATCCCGATGAAACTCTATTGGCTGGCTATCATGAGAAATGCGTTATGAATAACTATTTTGGCATTGGCATCGATGCCAAAATCTCTCTGGACTTTCATAACAAACGCGAAGAGCATCCGGAAAAATGCCGCTCCCGTGCCCGAAATTATATGTGGTACGGAGTGCTTGGGTCCAAGCAGCTCTTGCAGAAGACATGCAAAAATCTGGAACAGAGAGTTCAATTGGAGTGTGATGGTCAGCGTATACCCTTGCCAGAGCTTCAGGGTATTGTTATTTTGAATATACCCAGCTTTATGGGTGGCACCAATTTCTGGGGAAACACCAAGAAGGATGACATATTCTTGACACCCAGTTTTGATGATCGTGTCCTTGAGGTAGTGGCCGTTTTTGGATCCGTGCAAATGGCAGCATCGCGTTTGATTAATCTTCAACATCATCGCATTGCTCAGTGCCAGAGTGTTCAGATCAATATCCTGGGCGATGAGGAGATTCCCATTCAAGTCGATGGCGAAGCTTGGCTACAGCCACCAGGCATGATACGCATTCTGCACAAGAATCGTGTCCAGATGTTATGTCGCAATCGTAGCTTGGAGGTTTCTTTGAAGAGCTGGCAGGAGAAGCAACGCCAGCATAGTATTTCCATACAAAGGGATGCCTCTTCAACAGCCTCCGAACATGCCATTTCCACGGATGAGGTGATCTCGGAAAGAGAATGTTATGTTCTACTCAATTTCATTGAGGCAGTTAGCTCTCTGGTCAAGTGGGTAAAGTTCTTGATCATTTCACATCCGGCATTGCAGCATGATCTCTATGCTGTGGCATGTCGAGCCAGTGAGGCTCTGGAAAGTATTCATCCACAGGGTAAACTACTCGAAGGACCATCATTGCGCACAAAATTGGTGGAAGTGATTGATTCTTCCCGCCAATTGTATGATGATGCTTGTACTTTGCTTCGGGATCGTGGACATAGTTTGATATTGCGTGAGGATTTGGAAACGAAACTTAGCGCAGCCTTGGCGAATATGGAAATGGAGCTGAAAAAGTGCTCGGTACAGAAGTGTATTGACGGTAAATTGAGAGCCTATTTCAATGCATTGGCTCCCAATGAAGAGGTAAATCTATACGGCAAATAACAAATTTATTTATAATTATACATAATAATTTATTTTTATCTTTTATAGCCCGATGGTCGACGTAAATCTCGTCCCTTCTGGGTACGTCTACGCTCTGGATCCACCGCTGGCCAACAGCAATTTAAGCCACCATTGAATAATACCCGTGAGGCTGCCAATAATTGGAGTGTCAATGAGGTGGTCACTTGGCTGGAGACAATGCAACTATCCGAATATGTTGACAGTTTTCTTAAGAATGATATACGTGGCAAGGAGTTGCTCACCCTGGGTCGCCGGGATCTCAAGGATTTGGGTGTGGTCAAAGTAGGACATGTTAAGCGCATACTGCAGGCCATCAAGGATCTAAGTGAGAATTAGAAAGGTTCCTGTTGTTACATACAAAATGTATATACATGCATAGAATAGGCAACTCCCCGAGTTGGTTGCAAATAGTTAGGGAATGGAAGGGAAGTACAAAAAAAACGCAGTCTTCGAATCACACTCTTAGAGTCGTTGTTGATGTTGTTTGGATTATTATGTAACGGAAACGGAAAGGTTACAAGTGAGCTACATCTAAGAATGTTAAATTTTGCATACAACAATCACTAATTTATAGGGTAGCATAGCAAACGCATGGATAAATACAAATGCATAGGGTATATGTGAATTGACTAAAGCAAATCGATTAGACGACGACACTTGCATACGAATACTCTTATATACATACATACATACATATGTAAATACATAGATATGTGTATGTATGACTATTTATCGAATACAACTGATTCATTTTTACCTTATAGTTTAAAGAGACTTCGTTTTCTGCTCTTTTTAATTATGTAAGATGAAATTTTTTGAATATGTGTATTGATTTAATTAACAATAAAACGAATTTAATTGTAGTTGGCACACTTGCATAAATGTATCAACGGAATGAAAACCAGTTTAGTTTGTAAGATATATGTTTAATATATATATATATATATAATGTTTAAAACTTACGCTTATTGAAACTACCTTTTACCCAACACAAAACCAAAATCCATTCTAAATTTATAAGCAATTCAAATTTTACAAGAAAACAAAAAAACTGAAACCTTTTAACCACTCCTAACATATTACGAATAATAATTAGATAACTATTCGAAACTCAAATTTAAATGTTTCCCCCGATATTGCTATAACACATATTATATATACATATATACACGCATACATACATACGATAAAGGTAACAAAAGAAAAGTCTGTTAAATGTGTCATTTTTTGTGAGCAACCAAAAGCAACTCTAAACTTCTTTAGTTAATGGCTAAGTTTAAATTTAGTTATTAAGTCAAAAATTAGTTTCTTTAAGTACAGAATCAAGGTCTATGTGGTGCTGGGTGCCACATAGGCCTAGTTTCTATGTTTTTGGTACTACTTAAATTAAATATCTTACAATTAGCTAGCATTTGGAACACAGGAATTTGTGTTTGGAAACCTTTTTGGTATAACTCTTTTAGTTGTTTAAGAACTTTTATCAAAAACGAACATAAAAAAAAAACAAAATTAAAAAAAAAAGGAAAAATGAGAGAAGAAGCACGTATAAGTGTTATAATGAAATTGTGCTAAATTTTTATAGTTACCTATTTTCGATTAGAAGAAGTACCTAACTATATATACATACATGTATTAAATATATATATATATATAAATTTATATATATATATGTAGCTGCATCAGAAATCCGTTGAATGTATTAGTCGATCCTCAATCCTCAATCTTAATGTTCAACTTTTAAATGCCTGCTCAAGTTGTCTCCAATTGAGTGGGTTTTTGAAATGCCCCGGCCCCAAATTGTCCATTAACAAATCACTTGAGCTACGTCTATAATATTATATTTTTTGATATATAAGTATAAATGAGCCCAGACTAACTCGATTGGTTTGTTGCAAAGTCCCATAACACAACCGGATAAATTTCCTATATTTTCAATTCCCAAATTGTAACAATTAAGATATAGATTTAAACACATCACATACTTATTTGTGAAACTATTTACGCTTAAAAATTAACACATTAAAACATATACACATATATATAAAAATGAAAAAAAAAAAAAACACATAAAACATGATATAAAAATCGAAATTAAACACAAACCTTAAACAACATTAAAGAAGATTTTTCGACACGTGTATTTTCGAGTAAACTTTAAAACAAAAAATAATTAAAAACAAGCAAACTAAAAGGGAATTAACCCAATCAAATCGTATATCATTCCCCTAAAATCTATTATTTACTAATTGAGAATATAATTCAGTTTACGGCTTCATTTTATTGTTTTCGTTTTTGTTTCGATTTTTCAAAATACTGTGATAACAGCTTTTCCTTCAAAATTGATAACTTTATTTAACCTAATGCCTAAATGAAAATCATCTACAATCAGTCAATGAAAACAAAACCCAAAACTATGTAAAAACAATGTAAAAAATACTATGCAATATTAATGAAATGAATTTCAATCACCACAAAACAAAAAAACCTATGTAAAAACTTCTCTTTACGAACATTTCAAATTTAATCAACAGCAAAACTAATATTGTTAATTGAAAACGATATGCAACTATAACCAAATACCTACTGACAGAAATATAATACATAAAAACAATAATAAGAACCATTTTCTCAAAGAAAAACTTAATAACAGCAATAATAATAAAACCAAAACACAAAACAAACAAATATGTATTTCATTTGGATAAGTTAATTTTGATAAGTATTAAAATCAACTCTTAATCCCTTTCTTAAATCAATTCTCGATCCGTATTATGGCAGTGACTTTTATGTGATTGTCTGAGGTATTCCAATTAAGAAGTTTTGGCTTAACAGCCTCTTCTTACCACATCCTGCATCCTTTACTAGTTGTTTCCATTTTTATTGGATTCAATTCTATATTATTCCCTATATATAAATTTTCTGCATTGAACAGAGAAACAAATTGAAAAACTGTATTATTTTTTTAAAACGTTTATATGCATTTTTCATTTATTTGATTCGTACAATTGTTATAATCATTTTACCATCACTTGCTTTTGTTTATATGTATGTTTCGGTTACTCTTTCAAGTATACATAATTCTATTATATCATTATTACTTTTTTTTTGCTTTGTTGAAGGCTATTTGGTGTGCCTTTTTGGGTTTTATTTGTTCTTTAATGAGTGACAATTCTGGAAAAATCTAACCTGTCTAACCTGATTTCTTTAATTAATGAGGAGCTTATTGCCTTCCGTATAGTTTTATTTAAAATGTCAGGCTTATTTTTAGGCATTAAAGACAATATTTTCACTTCCAAAACTGTTGATTTTTTGTTTTGTTTCTTTTTAAACAAAAATGACATTTAATATATTGTATGAATTTCTAAAAAGTGATTTTGTTTGCCTTGCTGCTGATTTTCTTGTAATTTATATATATTTATGTTTTTATGTTAATTGGTTTGTTGATTTCTCAAACAAGCTTTAATAGGTATACATATATCAAGTTTGTTCCTTTGAAGATTCATATTAAAGTTTGCCTAAAATTTGTTAATTACGATAGTTTAAAACTAAAATGAGTTCTCAAGTGTAACTGGAGGAAATATATCGTTTTCTCTTCTATTCATAATTGGTTTTCTGTGCATTTTGCCTGCTTGTTTGAGATTTGAGCACTGCTTTTTTAAGTCCGAATCAGAATTAGTTTACCTCTATATCGATATCTGAATCAAATAGATTGAGTCGATTCCATTCAAACAGAGTTAGAGAATGGATCTTTCTTTTTACAGGTTTCAGACACGATATAATGATTTACCAATTTTAAATAGATTCCAATTAAGCGGTGTTTTAGCAGCTTTGATTTAAAGATTTGTTTTCTTTCTATCTTATACAAATCGATTTAAACTAATGAAATGGGTTTTTGTATTACTATATTTTAAATGTTGGGGCACTTGATTAATACAGATTTTTTAAAGGATTTTCACTTAACAACTCATAAAACGAAATATATCTGTAGGTACTTATATATATAAAACATTATTAACTGTTCTCCTTTTTTTTTGTCATTTTGTTTTTCGTTTTTGTAATAAAAAATATATGCAAACAACAATTAAGCTCAATACTGAAGTTAGTCGCAAAACTTATCGGGTTATATGTTATGTTTGAACTTCAGTTTTTTGTATTGTTTTCTGTTTTTTTGTTTTTTTTTGTTATTAACTACACAATACAAAGTTTGAATACAATATAGATATTTAACATTTAAGCTGTTTATGAACCTAAAACTGTCTCTGGCAAATTTAATATGAAATTGCAATGAGAATTTGTAGTTAATAAATCAACAGAATGATGACAAAGCTTTTACCCATGGGAAGCATTCTTAATATCGTTTAATACGATTTAAATTTTGTATAAATTTGTCGGACATACATATATCATTAGTAGTTATATATGTACGATATATATATATATATATATATACTATGCATCTAATAAATGTATGTCACAAACTAGTTAGTTTCACAGCTTCTCAAAGCAAATGTACTTAGTTATTTTTTATCTTCCATTTCGTTATCATTTTTAATATTTTCGCTTTTCCTTTCAGTAATTATGTATGTAAAATACGTTTATTATGTGTATTATTTAATTGTTTCTTTGTTTGTGTCTGTGTTTGTGTGGGTGTGTGTTTTAACCATCATTGCCTTTTTGTATTAGCCAAAATTACTTAAAATATTATTAATATCATTTCTATCTGTTTATTTTTTTCTTTTTGTATTTCGTGTGCAAAATCTATTATCAATTTGTTGACGGTTCAGCACTTTTAGCTTAAATCGATCACCTTTCGCATTACCCAAATATAAGTTTATGGTTTATTCTTTTCTTTCCTACATTTTGTTTTAATTTTTTCTTTTGTTTTTCTTTTGTTTTGATGAAAATTACAAAAAACATTGTGAGTTAATAGTTCTCTTCATTTTCTTTGTCTTCTTGTTGTTGCTCCTCTGTATGGCTCACTGTTTTGTTGTTGGACGGGTCTCTGCGGTGATGTTGTCCCTTTTTTTAATGAAGTTTCATGTGTGAAATATTGCAAAAGTTTTCGGATATTGCAACGTATACAACTTCTCTTTTTTTTTATTTTCTTTTTTGTTTTTCTTTTTTGTTAAGGAGAGGCAGTGAAAGTGTCTTACATAATTTTAATTTAAGGATAAGTTATATGCTCGTGCAGGAAGGTGCGGTGAGACAAAAGTTTTGACCTGAAAGTCTTTTAAATTAAGCCAAAGGGTTTTACGTTTTATGGCCTCACAGTTGGTGGTTGCGTAAAAGTGTTAATAATTATCAAAATTCTTATCCATATATATGTAAGAATACATTGAAAATACGGTATTGTACTGAATTCCAATTCGTAATTCCGAAAAAGTTTTTAAATGTTCTGATTTCTTTTAATATATTGTAAATGTCATTCGATTTCAATCCAATGAATTGAATATGCTTGGTTTCTAAATTTTTAAAATTTAAATCTAAAATGCATCTTAAATGTAGCATTATATCTGTTTTTTTTATACAACTAAATTTATTGCCCAATCATTAATATTGCAAAGGTTCATATAAAATATTTAAAACAAATTTGATTGACTTTTAATTGTTTTTTAAATTTGAAGTTTGAAATACTTTAAATAATTTTTAAAACAAGTTTCGAAAGGGAATTCAGAACACTTCTACACCAACAACTATGAATGCAGCTTTTACAATATGTATATACTTATATATTCCTTTTAACAAGTAGCAATGATTAGGCATAGTCAAAATTGGGACATAGTTTTTGATTTAGCTAAAGGTTATAGGTATGTTTTGGATATTGCATATGTCATTTGTTGTAGACTCATTTACGTATGTGTTTGTTTGTTTCCTTTTTATTTTTAAGTTTATTTAAGTTTTTATGCAACGCTTAGACACTTTCCTCCTTATTGGAGCTACCGCCCCAGAAACGATCGAAACGGTCACGAGCCTTCTCCAGCACTGATGACGCATTGCTGGTCGTTGCCGTTGATGATGAGGTTGTTGGTGTGACCTGATCCGGCATTGATGTGTCCAAGCGTACAGCTCCACCTGGTTGCTGGACCGGGGCGGCATGCGGTGTCAAGTTTTTGCTGTATGTGGAAACTGCAGCAGCGGCGGCAGCACTTGTTGTTGGGCTACAGGATTTCCAGGCTATGATGATAATCGAACGGGCGGTCGGGCGGGCAGTGGAATGGGGGGGAAATAGTTTTGGAAATAGTGTTTTTGGTTATGTTACGCTATTGTTGCTAGATTTGCATGGATGCATTTAGCACTTTGCGAAATTTATTGATATTCTTTTTTTTTTGGTTTTTTGGCTTAATACAGGGAAACGACTTTTGCAATTTTATTTATGCTTAGATTGAGATTGAATTGGCATTTGGCTGGTGTTGGCGATTCTTTTTTTTCAATATAATTTTATTTCTTTCTTTTTTTTTTTTGGTTTTGAAGAAGTTTGGCTAACGATGATTTCGATTTTTTTTTTTTTTTTGTGGTTTGGATTTCGTTTTGGATGATGGTTTGTGTGGTGAGTAGCGATACAGATACATACATATACAGGATACATAGGTATATTTAAATACGAGTTAATAATATAAATATTTGTAAAAGCGATTCGACTTTTTTTCTGTTCTTTCGTTTTTGTTCTTCGTTTTGGGTTTTTTTGTTTTTTTGTTTTTGGAATGGAAGTTGCGTTTATTGAAGCGTGCTTAAAGGCTTACCGTCCATTTTAGCCTGTTCGGTTAGTTGTGGCGGTGCCGATTGTGGTGGCGGTGGTGGCTTTTCCACCGGCGTTGACGCTTTTATCTCGCTCTGAGGCCGGCTATAGCTCTCGCCTAAAATGTGAAAATCGCATGAAAACTCAACAGGTAAATAAATATTGCTTGTACAGTAAAACCTTGTTAAAGCGACCTTTGCTAAAATGAGTTAATTATAAAGAAAATCATATAATCATTGGTATCATATTTTGCAAGCAAATAACGTTCAATTTTTAATATTTATGTTGATTATGTTAATTCAATATTAAATTTAAATACTTCATTTACACACATTTTCAGTTTCTTGGTCACAAAAACAAGTTTTTACTGTATGCTTTTTTCTGATAATTCGATACATAACCAATTTATATTTGCTTATTTCAGGTCTTACCGTCTTTGACATTTTGTGTAACCGTAAATGTCTTGCCAGTGTCCAAGGGCACCGTCCAGTTAACTGGATCGGGCGAGCGCATTATAATCTGCTCTGGGGACTTAACCCTTGTCGGCTCCGGTGGCGATTTGACCAATGGCTCCTCGGGTATCTCTGGAACTGGCTGTGGACTGCAGCTAGAAATGGAAATTGCTGTCTCACGGCCATCCTCGCCTTCGTCTGTTAATTATTAAAAATATTTAAATCAAATATTAAATTTCCGTATTAAATATAATTGGATCAATTGATATATTTATCGTATAAGTAGAATTTGTTGATTATAGGCGCATTATATGTTTGAGTTATAATTCAATAGTTTATGCTGATTTTTTTTTTGTTTTCCTTTATCTTCTTTGCTGTGGTTTTCTCTGTTTTTTTTCGTTCCTTTTTGTTTTTGTTTAAGCAAACTTTGTGATTTGAGTTTTGATTGGTTAGTAGTTGTAACAGAAAAATTATAATCCAAAATCAAATTATTTCGATATATAACACATTTTCCATTGAACTGAAAATTAATAAAACTTAAAAAACTTAATCATTGTATTAAGCATAAAGCTTAGAAATTGCAACATAATTGTTAGTAAAAGAAATAAATATAATTTATTTTAATTTGATGGTTTTTTTTTTTTGGTTTCGAATTATTATTGGTTTTTTGGTTTTTCTTATAAAGCGCACAACATTTGAAACAAACAACATGCGAAACATTCAGAGACATTAAAGCGACAGAAAATTGCAATTATTTAAAGAAAATGTTTTATAGAAAATGGGAAAGTCTTTTGTTATTTTAGTTTTTTATTAGCAAAAGCAGTGTCGAAATGTTGAAAGTGTATTTAATTTAATTAACTGTCCACCAATTATATAAGAGATGCCCCTTTTTTACCATTACTCGTTAAAAACTGTTTAGTTAGAGACTGTGTGATCTATTATATCCAACACCGTTGCCCATACTTATAAATTTCAATAAATGTTTGTTTTCGAAATAAATTAGATTCATGTTTTAAGTATAATGTCATAGTATTTTGCTAAAACAATTAACATCCCATAAATTAGCACACAAAACATTGATATACTATAGGTTCTATATATAAAACAGCCTAAGGCTTACTATATACAATACAGAAAATATGCCAGATATTGGCGTAATAAAATATAATGAGAAGGCAGAATGTAGAAGGTACAGTGGGACACATGTATAAAAACTACAAATGATATGTGAGACGCATATGAAAACGATATTCAGTTACAACACGTTCACTTTTCGCACACGGCTGCAAATATACAATAACAATTACAAAACATTTACATTTACAACAACAACTAACATTTAAAGTACGCTTTTGCATTTATTTTTAGTTATAAAATTTTGAATTTAAAATTTTTTGTTTGGTAATTTTTGAAAAATTTTTGAATTTCAATTCTCTTTTTTTTTTGTCATTATTTTGGGTGGTTTTTAAAGGGTTGCCAAGAGTGGAACAACACGGTGTACTAGGTACATTTATAAAACTTAAGACACCAATTCAAACTACAAAATTTGTACAATTTTTGTTTCAAATATTCAAACTAATACACAATGGATTCTTCCACTTGGCTAGTTAACATAAAATCAAACACAAATCGATATGCCCAATCAATTCATTTGCCAATTATTGAAAATCATAACTAATGCTTGAATTAATAATTTTTCACTAAGTTATCGTGTATACAGAAAAGTTATTGCCATGGTGTAAAACAATCAATTATTTATAGATTTATTGGTTTTTTATTTTACAAATGTTGCAACACAAACAATTCGCGCATCAGATTGACATTTTACAGCATTTCCGTTTAAACATGAAGAGTCTTTTTTTTTTGGTTTTGTTTTTTTTTTTTTTGGTGGGTTCTTTTTTTATTTTTTAAATACTTTTGTTCATTAAAATTTTTGCTTTTGGGTCAAGTTTTCGGACAAACTTTACTCACTTTCAGCCAATTTCTTATCCTGACCTGGTACAGTTAGCCGTTTGATGTTGATGGTGTCAGGTCTGATGGGATTTGGAGCCGATGTTGCTGACGGAGCTGTTGCTGATGTTGCTGGCGTATCAGTTGTTGTTACGGCAGCAACATTAACATGATGTGAGGCTTGTTGTGGCTGCTGTTGCTGTTGTTGCGGTTTCTCTTGTTGTATTTGTTGTTGTTGCTGTTGTTGTTCTTGTAGTTGTTGTTGCTTTTGTTTATTTTGTTGATGCTTTGCACTATTTGCAACACTACCGCTACCAGCACCAACTTGACTACCAATGCCAATGCAACTAATATTTGATCTATCTTTATCTTTCTTACGCATTTGCTGCTGTTGTTGTTGGTTCTGTTTCTGTTTAAGTTGCTGTTGTTGTTGCGTCGATGGCGATGACGATGATGTTGATGATAATTTTGTAATTTTATTGTTGCTGTTACTTTTGTTGTTCTTGCTATGTAATGGTGTATGCGATTGATTAGCATGAGACTGATTAGCATTTAATGTCGATTTAGTTGCTGCTGCCGATGATGTTGCCGATGTTGCTGCTGATGTTGCTGCTGTTCGGGCTGCGGTTGCTGGCGGCGCAGAGGCTACTCTACCATTAGGCGGTGGTAGGGAACTACTTTTATTACGGGTTGGGAATGTTGTGGATAGGGTGGCTATAAAAACGTAAGCAGTTTTCGATTTTTGGATATTTTTGGTTTGATTTCGTTGTTTTGTTAGTTTAAATTTGTTTTTTTTTGTTTTGCACATAAAAAAAATATTGATGAATTATATATGTAGATTTTTGTTAAGAAATATTTTGGTTTTTTCATTTAATTTTTTTTTTTGTAAATACCATAAAGCAAAAGCGAAATAAGAATATTTTGTAAAACTTGAAATCAAAAGACCAAAATAGAAACGGAAATGCAGGTTCGTTAGTGGGCTTAACATTATTCAACGCTGATTTCTCTTAATGGTTTAGTCTACTTATAACCAAAATAAAATTGAGTTAGTAAACATAAAAACAAAAACCATTTTATAAAGAAATGTTCACATTGTTGGCCATACAGAAAGGAAACATAAACCCTACCTAAATTAATTCAATTCAAGGGCAAAAATTAATTTGCTTTCATTTAGTTGTCCTGTAAGCACTTAATTGTTTAAATTATATGATTAACATATTTCACACATATAGAGAGGGGGAAGAGAGAGAGACTTTATTATAGAAGCCAACAATGAAACACACTTACATTTAATTTAAATGATTTAAATCATAAAATCATAATTAAACACAACACACAACTTATTGTTTCTTACAGTTTGTTAGTATTTGCTTTGGTTTTCTTACAATTAGGTTTTAGTTAGTTATGTTAGTTTTTTTAGTTAACGTTTTCTTTCGATTTTTTTTTTTTTTTTTTTTGGTTTTATCACTCAACATGCTAAACTATATAATGTTTTAATTGTTAATTTGAAAGACCAATCAAACGCTTCAATACAAAAAACATGAAACAAAACCGAAAATGTTGAATTAAATGAATAAATGAAATTATAATGATAGAACTGCATGACCAGAGACTAAACTAACAGAAATTGTAGTTCTTTTACTAATTGTTGTTAGACACTTAACTAATTATGTTAGTAGTATGTCAGTTGAAGTATTATTGGTACAAGACTATTAGAAGGTGTGACTAACATAAAAAAGAAATTCAACTAAATTGAACAAAGTCAGAATATTGCAAACAATAACGAAATGAAGAGTAACAAAGAATTAACTAACAAAACTAAAAACTTTCTCGAACCAAGGATCGAATCAAACACATGACATATGCAAACTAGGATTAAATTAAATTGAGACGAATAGAAACTAGACAATGCCTAGGCATAGGCATTGCTTTATTCCCATTTTCCCCAAAATGGATATTCTTTTGTGTTCCTTTTTTTTTGCTTTTCTTTTTTGTTTCTTGTGGATGGGGAAAGAGGAATATTTTTTGTTTTCTTTTTTTTTTTTTGATATGTTGGGATAGGAAGTTGCGCAAAATTTGAATTACTTACATGGGCGTGCCTTACGTTCACTTCCGGTCAATGTCACTGAGGGCTGAGCGGTTGATGTTGGTGTCTTTTTGCGGCTTGTGGGCGCCTGACTGGCCGAGCGTAACTGACGCTTGGGTGATTCATTCTCAGCAACGCCCGGACCCGCCGATTGTGAGCGTACTGAACGTGCACGCACATAGGGGGTATTCGTGTGCCACGGTGTTACGAATGAAGAGATGCATTTTGATTTCGGGAATTTGTTTCGTTTGGTTTTTGTTTTGTCGATTTATTATTTATTAAATTTTTTTTAACGTATTTTGTTGTATGGTTGGTTGGTGGTGGTGGTGGCGGTTTTTTGATTGATGATAAAAGTACGAGGTTGTATGTTTTAATTTATAATATCGCATATTGCAAAGGGATTGGGTTTTTGTAAAAAACAATTTGTTGGATTTCGTGGATGGGTGACAGTTTTCTCTACTAACTAACTAGTGAGTGTGTGTTTTGTGAATAAGAATCTATGCAGGATAGTCACTACAAATAAAATCTTTAAGAATTCTAAACACTATCCGATCAATTCCCCTCAATCATGTAAAAATAAGCTCAGCATAAAAGAATTTTCATGGATGTTACCCAGAAAAATATCCAATTCTCTAATGAGATTTATTTAACTAATATAGCTGATATAAATCAAATATTCTCATTTGATTTTGTTGGCCTTCAACTATGCTAAATTGTGTAAATTTTGCTATTTAAGCCAATTTATTTTAAATTAAGATTCAAATTGATCCCCAATAATTATATGATCTAAGATATTATCAAGCCTATGCCAATTTATGGAAGATGTAGCTACTTTTGAATACTAGTTTATAGGATATGCTGTCAATGTATCAATTTTATTGAAATATCCTTTCTTTGCCGCAAAATTGATCTAATTATTTACATAGAATCCTTTTAAATATTAACATTAAATTAAATGAATTAATGATGTTGTGTTATGTACAAAAAGAAAACTTTATGAATCAGTCATTTTCACAATCTACACAATGATAATTGGAACCTTAACTTACACTTAACTTTATTTACGATCTTCCTTTACTTCTGTACAAGAACATTTCTCAATGAATTATTGAACATAAATTGAACCTCGAATAAAAAGTATAGCCAAACTACATACATATACATACATATATATGTAAAGTTGAAGGTGCACACATAATCTCATAGCCCAATAATTTTTTTCAGTGCACTTCAGAGAGGGAAAAGTAGTACATACAAAATGTATAAGACCCGCGAGAAATTATGCAAATTAAATGAGTTCAAGCGAGTTTTTTTTTTTTTCTTAGCAAACTATTTTAAAACAAAATCATACAAAATCAAAAAGTATACTTAATTTTGTGTATTTGTTTGTATTCTCTTATTGTTGTTGTGACCTGAGAGTTCTGTAATAGTATTTGGAAGTGCAATTTGTGTGTGTGTGTGTGTGTGTGTGTGTATGTGCTCTGTGTCATTTGCAGCAAATAGTTGCTAGTTTTGCTATTTGGCTATTGGTTAACTGGGAGTCATTGGTACCATTAAGAGTATTGAATAAAATCAATTACTTACTTTTGAGAACCTTCTTGGGGCTACCCTTCTGAGGACTACCCTTTTGTGGCGAACCATGACGAGAGAGAGCTGTCTTCTTAGGGCTACCACGCTGAGATTCGGACTCACGTTTGGTTATAGCAGGCATTAGCTTCTCCCGTGTGGGTGATGGCAACAATGCGCCTTCTTCCACATCTAAAATCGATGGCATTTGTTAGTCTTTGCATTCATATGGATATATCCATTTACTTACCCGGACCTGTGGTGCGTTCCAGATGATGACGTATATTGCTAAAACGTGCTGGCAGTGCTGAAATCTCATCTTTATTATCAATCATAAAGGCTTGGCCAGGAACTCTTGGCTTTTGTGGTTGCTTTTGCAGCGGTATCGATTTCTTATTATTCTCCTGATCCTTCTCCTCTTTGGTAATGGGTCTAAAGAGATGACAATTTTATTGGTTACTTTAGTTAATTAAAGTCGAAAGTTTAAATTGTGTTACCTATGCACAGACGATGCTAAGGATAAAGCTGACAGCGAACTGCGCTTTGAAACCTGATCCCACAGATCCTTTTGCTTCTTATATAAATCAGGATCAATTTCTATGCCCCAGCCGCGGCACTAAAAATAATACAAAATTAATACTTATAACCACCGAGATGGATAAGAAGGATAATTTACCTTATACTCGCCAGCCTTCTTGCGCAGTTCAACCATTTCCTTGAACCACAAATCCAAATTCGGTTTCGAGTGAGGTGGTGCCGTGCCATTCATAACCACCACTTCGCCAGCATCTGTGGCCTGTTGCTGCCTATTGTCCACCTCATCCTTGGCACCAGAGCCGGCGGCAGCAGCAGCTACATCGGCAAAACCAAAGTTCTCCTTCTTTGTTATGAAGTGATTCAAACGTTCCTGATCAATTGTCTGCGAGAACGGACGGGAGGCTATCTTGCGCTCCACAATGGTGACTTGTCTATAAAACATTTAGATAGCCAAGCATTATGAGTTATGGATACACAAGATATTGGGACAGATGTGCAAGATTTTGCAACATGCTTGTGGGTTAATGGGTGGGTGGGTGGTTTCTAATACAAAATGATGGCTGGCTGTACTGTAAGAGTTGGTTAGCTAAGTTTAATGAAAGGATATCACTGAATGACATGACATAAAGCTCAATTAAAATACATAATAATTATAATATCATATTTTTTTTCATACTTCTCGTGTGTTTTTCTATCATCCGTATCGCTAACCAAAGGTTCCAACTCATGTAGAGTAGCTGAAAGCACATAGATATTAAATTTAATGCCACAATTCATATATGATAGTTAATATCAAATTCAATTAATTATTATTTTTTTTCTCTCTGAGTTGAATTTACATTAAGGAAAATATAATAAAAATTGTAGTTAAAAATGCTTTAAACTAAAACTATAAAAAAAAAAGAAAAAATAAAAGAAAAATATACTTTTGCAAAGTGTTTTCAATTACGCTAAATTCGGAAACTGAACGAAAAGTTTTAAGTTTGATCAAAGTGAATTCTCTTTATACAGCAAATAAATGAGCCGAAAGCTGAGCTTGGTGGGCCGGAAGTGGAGGGTGGTGGTGGTATTAGTGGTGTAAGTTGTGGTTGTTAGTGAAAGGTTAGTAGGTGAGAGGCTGGGTGGATTAACTAAAAAAACCGAATAGAAGAGAAATCTAAATTTAATTTTTTATGTATTTGTGTTTCGTTTGGTTGGCATTGAGTTTAAAGTGAGATTTTGAAACCAAAATGGACAGGGCCACTAAAATATTAGCCATTTAGTATGTGATTCAAAAACAGTTTGAATCTATATACTTGCTAATTGGAGATAAATATATAAAAACGAACGGATTTTGAATCGTACCCAAGTCGGCAGTATTTTGAAGCCCTGAAAATAATAGGGAATGTTTTTCTGGTTGAAGCGTGTTTGGCATAAATGTCTTTAATTGTTTTTTGGATCTAATAATTTGGTATCATTTGGTTTTTTTTTTTGAAATATAGAACGAAATTTTAACCAATTTATGCATTTCTTTACATAGAAAAATATATGTTGATATGTAAGTAATAAGTTGAAAATTGAGGGCAGCGTTATTATATTGAAGATATTCATCAGGCCGATATGGGAATATTTCTTACACAGATTTAACAAGTATATTTTTTTATTAGCATATATAAGTATGTATTATTGGCCATTTTATAAAGTTCTCTGTTGAATACCTTCAATGCAATTTTTGTGTGTTCTTTCCTGCTATAAGCACTACAATCAATTGCTTCATCAGGCAATATAATACTCTAAAAAAGCTCTTTAAGCTCAAGGCGACGCTTTAGGATTTGAGGCAAGAAAGTAAGCATTGCGTTTGAAAGCCGCTTTCACTATATGTATATAAAAGTATTTGAATATTTTAGATGCATTTGATGGGTATACAACACATTGGATATAATTATATTGAATGCCTTACCTAGATTGTTTGTTGCTAAGCTTTAAAAAATTTAGAAATTGTTCAAATTTGAAAATATTTTCAGTAAATAATACGAAACTGAACTTATGAATATTATTTCTTTTTTTATAACCTTAGACTTAAATTGATTTCACTGCAAAAAATTATGCCTTTATTACACTATGCAACAAATTTCGAATGCTCAGTAAATGAAAGTAGATTGTATATAAAAAAATGTAATAAAAACATTTATTACATGATTAAAAGTCAAGATCGTTAAATTTGCTTTACATCTTTGATCTTAGATTTGAAACCATGAAAAATAAATCTAAACTTTTCTTTAACTTTTGGAAAATTGATTTTTAGAAAATAAAAATAGGTCCTCGATTGCAACATCATGTTAATGTTTCTATATGAATTAATCAATCAAAAGACAACCTATTGGGATATTTAAAAGATAATTATCTACTTTCATTTGACGCCAACATTAATTATACTGCACAGTGTTAAATGAGACTGTTTCTTTTTTTATTTTTGAAGTATGTACGAGAGATCATGTTTATGTTGATTTATGATGTATTTGAATAATGCATGACACTAATTCCATTTGGTTTTTGTTTTGAAACTTTTCACACATGCAACGACAACTAAAGGCAACGGAAACGCCTACACTTAGTATTTATACATACATATGTATTGGAAAACTGAAAAACAAATTGTATGTTTTTTTAGATATTAAATTATATCACACAACCTGCGACCGCATGCTCCGACTACACTCTGCTAGTTTGTTCTTATTATTTTATTTTTTTTCACTCAGCTCTTGCGTAAAATTGCATTGACGCATTCAAAGGATAGGCGAAAGTGCTTTGGAGGACCTTCTATCTCATCAATATAAAATGAGGTCGTGTCCCGGTCATCAATATAATTTTACGCGTTTCTGGTAATTTAATCATGTTGTTAGAATTCTTTTTAGCACTAATAAAAATGAAATTTAAGTTCAACACTTACGTCAGCTTTTGGCTATAAAAGATATGCTTGTGTGTGTGTGTGTGGGTGTAATGGTTTCTTGTTTGGTTTTCTTTTTTCATTTGTAGTTATATTGTTTTTGTAAGGAATTTAGCATAATTTCGTTCTATATGCGAATAGATTCTTTTTAGATATATATATATATATAGCTAACAAATAATTAGTAGTTTTTATAAAGCATTGAACTGAATAGTTGCTTGAAAATGAAATAAAACATATATATATACATATATATATATTGTTATATCAAAAACAAAAAACAAATAATACAAATATTTATATCAAAAATTTCATAGATCTCTGAGCACATAATATTCATTCATATTTTTATACCCTGGTACCATTGCAGCGGGATCCTGACCCGATATAGCCATATTCCAACCTTTAATCGGTTTACTATATATACCCTTATTTTACGGTTTTGGCTTTACATCTTTTGCTATCCATGGAATCGGACTACTATATAACATGTTAATTTTCGCAATCAGACATAAGATTTTTATCAGTATCTTAAAATTTTCTGCACAACTTTTGTCCTGTCCATTTCTTTAACAACTTTTTTTTTATTAATAAGCTAAATTATCTTTTTATATATTGTAGATATTTTTCGATATTCTAACTTTCCAAGAAGCAATATTTTTAATGTGAGAAAAGGCTGTGCAATTATACAAAAAACTTTATCCAAACATTTTTTTATTAAAAACTAAAATAAGAAAATTTGTAGCAACAAAATTTACCTTTTTCTATCATTTGTATTTACCAATTGCATCATTTTTTGAAGTAATCAATAATTACCCTAACTGCAAGGGTATCATAACTACGGTCTACCGAAGTTAGTCCTTCTTCTTATTGGTTTGTTTTCATTTTATGATTATATATAACATCTAATTAAAAAGTTCATTTATGGCAAAGCAAAATTTACGACGACGTGTACATAAAAAACTTGGATTTGTATTGATTTTGATTGGCAAAATATTGAATTAGCATTGGGTGAATAAGAGAAATGGAAAATTTGTTTGATTTTTGTTTTAAAGTTAGACTACAATTCATTTACCAACACTATTCAACAAAATTAGGTTTAAATTTTTGTTGTTCATTCTGTTTTCTTTTGACATTTCTTTGAATTTCTATTTTTTTTATATACTTTTTTGATCGAAATGTTTAGAGAAAGAGAGCTCAATGCTGCCGCCACTGCACAAATTTCTATTATTGGTTTTTTTTTGGTATTTTTTTTTTTGAAAATAAATAAATGAAATAATTTATATGTATGGTGTTTCACATTTTTTTTTTCCAAAAACAAAGAAGGAAAAACAATTGCGTTTTCGACATTTACGTATTACGAAAAAAGTTAGTGTGAACGAAAGTTACACAATTCGATTCGTTTTTTGGTTTGGTTTTAGTTTTAGTTAAGTAAGTAAGATTAGTAAAGTAAATGATTGAAATCAAAGGTTAATTCATTTTAGTACGCTCTTTTTGTTTTTGGTTTTTTTAAATTTTAGTACATACATACGTAAGAGTATATAGTATTGAAAGAAACTAGGCGCTAAGAGGAAATGTTTTTTGTTTTGTTTTTTTTTTTTGTTTTGATTTGATTTGAATTAATGCTTAGCGACGACAATTGTTGTCGCACCTTCTTTCTGATTTGTTGTACGTTTTTTATGCACCGTTGGCAAGCCGGCACCCATCGTATGATGCGTGTGACTGTGACTTTGACTGTGACTGTGACTGTGAGCAGCGGTACCAGATCGTAACGCTCCCAATGATATTGACTTTCTTGGGTAATCGCCGGCTGCTGCTTTTGTTGTTGCATTCGGATCGCTGCCCTTGATTCGTCGGACATTGGGCCAAACGAATTGCAGGCGATATTCTGTGCTCAATTTTGTGATGGTCTTTTTGAATAGGCCATTTGACTCACCCGCCTGCAAAGAGAGAAGAAGAGCAGAATCACAGGAGACAAAACAGAAGAATGAATGTTTTTGGGCGAGAGAAAGAAATAGAACAAAATGGAAGAGATAGAAAGAAAATAAAAATAGTAGAAAAGCATTGTTGCATTTTCGCATTTAATGTAAATATAAAATTTTATAATTTCAAATATTATTATTATCATTTTTGTTAGTATACAGATCATTTTTGCATATATACAGACATAGATACATATATATGTATTGTTAGTGGAATGATCAGAGCACAGTTAACACAGAGAAGAGAAAGAACGTTTCGTTAGTCATAGGAGAAGAAGAGAACAAGAAAGAGAAGAAATACACACAATACAAGTATAATTTGTAAATTTTGACAATTATCACAAATTGGTTCTAAATCATTACGTCTTAACAATTATAATTTACATAAACAAACATACACTAAATACAATACAATTTCAATAAAACGATATAAATAACTGCAACTACAGATACATATAAAGTGAGCTGAAATAATATTCTTAATCATATTTCTTAAGGTCCTTTTAACATATATCATCAAAATCATCGGAAGCGATCAGAATTATTCCTTTTGAATTTGGTAAATTCACAATCGAAAGAGTCTTCTGTATTTTTAAGTAAATGGTTTTTCTTTCTGCTTGAGAATACTCGTAAATTATTATTATTTGATATTATTTGACTTAATTAATCCTTCGCTAGATTTGCTATGGAAAACTTAAATATATTTCTGTGAATGGCATTAAGATAAAGTTTCGGCTTGATTTCTTTGATTATATTGAAGAACTTAATACGTCAAAAATATCTCTATATGAATCCACTTATATTCTTTTTCTTATTGAAACTCTCGACTTTTTACGCTAAGCTAACTAAGCTAACTAAAACATTTATTTTGCCTGATTTGATGGATATATGCAAATGTTTTCTAAAAACAATTGTAATTAAACTTCTAAGATTCCCTTTGGAATATTTCTTAAAAAGATATTTCTCAAGTATAAATCTTAGAAACTCGACTTGATTATTATAAAAATGAGTACATATTATAAGCGATTAAAGCAATACTTAATTAATATTTCTGTTTAGGAATCTTTTATTAAACTTCTGTTAACAATGGCAGTAGAAAATACAAAGTATAAACTAAATTACCTTTTTTATAAAATTCTTAATCAATAAATAACCTAAATTATTATATTACATTACAGTTACCAGAAATACGAATTGATATAAAAGTCTTGGACATGCAGAAACAGAAATCACAGACATAATCAACAAAAAGATAAGTTTAAAAAGAAATCAAGGATATATTGTATGAACTAAAAGGGGAAAAAACGAAAGAAAGAAAGAAGAAAAAATCGATGCACAACAATAATGTTCAACTTATGCAAATGTTGAAGAGTTTTGCAGATTAAAAATTTACATTCAGGTCGAGAGTGTGTCTGTCTGTGTGTGTGTGTATAGTTGACTGGCTGACTAACTGACATACTATCTGACTTTTCTGTCTTTCTGTCCGTCTGTCGTTCTGTCTCAATGGCACTTCCACATACAATGAATATACACAGACATACACACACACACATAGACATCCTTGTCGCATGGAGGTACATAAATTTCCCATAGCCGCAAATGGCGAGACGAGTTACAAATGTAACAACATGTTCAGCACATAGAAAATTGCCAATAAAAAAAATGAGGAGACCGGAAAAGTGCGGGTTGGCGGGGAGGGGTAAAAATATAGTGCTAGTGCTGGTTTTAGAGAGCTGAAAGGTGGAGAGGGGAAGTACATATGTAGATAGACAGCGCTAATAGAAATTGTTGCACGTCGCCTGGTCCAATGGTCCGAATCGCGCGCGTTCTATCTCTGATCGGAACCAAGAGACAGTTTTTTTTTTTCTTTATGTGGCGCCACAATGAGGCATGAAATCATGCTGTGAGGGCACACCGAAAGGAAAAAAGCACTATAACTTAGTACGTGGGGTAAAAGAAAAAGGGCGTTGGCAATCTAAATTTTTCTTTGGTTTTCATTAACTTACAAATATCGTATGGCCATTATAATTTGTCTTATTATTTAGCTAAATGAAGATTGGTAAATAAATTAATATATATTTTGATAAATAAAATATTCAATTATAATACATGCGTGTTCATAAAGACATGTTTTACGATTCCCAAACACCTTTCACATTTTCATTAGAAACATGGAAAATGCTTTTTGAATCGTCATGCCGAACACATGCCACACACATATTTGCTTCAGGCTCACATCAATACGTACGATAAATATATAGTTATAGATATTGTATACATATACTATTCCTTTGATTATTATTAGCATTAAAATGTTTCTTTTTCCATTTAAGAATTGTGTACCTGTTTACTTGTGGTTCCATCGATCTCCGTTGCAATGGGAAATGGCCGCCCATTGGGCACAACGGGTGGTCCCTCCGATTTGCTGCGCCGCGATGGTGTACCACGTTCCTCCGACTGTAAAAAGAATATTAATTTACATAAACTATGTATGTATATTATGTACAATTTTGAGTTAATTAGCAAGTCATTAATATTACGCATACGTCGTGGTGACTTGCGTCATCAGGTATCATTGAGGGGGCTCAATTAATTATGTATTGCTAGGGCGTGTTTGTTAATATAACACATGGATAGTTACCTATATATACATACACACACACTCAAACACATACATATACACTAACACAGATTGTCCCATGTCCTTGTATGCAACATGTGCCTGTGAGTGCACATTATTAATTAGTCTCGAGCTGGAGAAAAGGAAAAAGGACAGCCACCAAAACCACACTGACACATAGGGACTTCATGTGGCATTTTTATTTATTTTTATATGTATGTGTGTGTGTGGGTGTGTGTGTAAATACATAAATCTACATTTGTGTGTGGCATTTGGAACCGTCGACAAATGCTTAAACGAATTAACCTCAATGCCAAACTAGGCGTAAACTCGGCATATGCAAATACGATTCTTTTGCCTAACTAAATTATGAATGCTCTTTAAAATATATAATCAAAAACTATTCAATATGTAAAATGGATCAAATAAACCGAAAAGCTTACACTTTTCATATTCACTATTTTCGTGGGTCTTTCGCAAGTAACTTTTATTTTTCAACACATTTATATCTTGTATAATTTAATGTGTATCTGATTAATCTGCTTTCTATAGAAATCCATTATTTTTTATACATTCATTTCATTGAAAGAGTAAAAACTTCCCTTTGGATTTTTTGAGAAGGGTATCGTAAATAGAAACTAGAAACCCCTTTCAAATGCACTTACATTGTTCAGTTTTCTATGGTACTGAAACTTTTATTTCATTTATTTTCATTTTCCACACACATTTTGGACCGCTCTTGAAAGGTTAACAGAGCGTACACATTTGCGACCGGAAAAATGTATACGGAGACCCAGTTGAGACTAACACAATGTTGTTTTTTTCTTTCTTTTCTATTTGCCAGGATATGTGAAATGCAGTGATTATATAAGAAAAATGCAACTAAGTAGTCTACTTAATTTATATAATTTACTTGGCCTGTCTAGTCACATCAATTTATATCATTTGAGAACTAGGTTTTCTTTGGTTTTTGTAAACCAAAAGAAACTAAAATATTTCATTGTAGATTTAAGATTTTCGCCTTTTTTCAATTTTTCATACATTTCTAAATTTAATATTATAATTTTTTTGGGTAACATTCTCAAATCTTTAACCATTTCTGTCACTTGCCTCTGTGTAATAAAATAGATGACACCTGATGATAAGATTTTAGCCTAAGGTCATAGCAAGGTCACAGTTTGAGTGTGAATTGGACTTACCCTCGCCAAACGATGTGCACTGGCATCTCGACGTGCATCTGTATATTCGGATCCTATAATAAACTCATGCGATTTATATGCTAATTCTGGACACTTTTTCCTTCGTGGCAATGGCGGTTCGTTTGTTGGACCTACAAAATACCGAAAACAGATATATACATATATATACATTTATCAAGAGATTGCCATCAATAAATTCCATTGACAATAAGATGGTAACGAAAGAACATATATATACATATATATGTATATATATATATATATAAGAAGAAAAGAATAAAAGATGCTGCTTACCAACAAATTGACTTGGATTCGGCGCTGGTGCCCGCCGCACAACCTCCGGCCTCGAATTACCCGTAAATTCATGCCAACGATAAGTGCTCCGATACTCCGAATGGAGCTGCTGGAAAATAACGAGAAAAATATGCGACACACGCAAAATAAAAAAAAAATTAAGTTAATTAGTAATTCTCGTACATGAATATGTATTTGTATATATAAAAGTCAGAGAAGAAAATATAAGTAATATTACATTAAAGAGACTCAACTCTGGCATTCAAATAAAATATTTATGAAACAGATTCGGAATATGTATTTCTTTTATTCAAATGCTACTTAATATCCCAGCGGACTTTTTCAACAAACAAAAAAAATTCAGAGAGAAATTATAATAACTAATGTGAGGAAAACTGCTAACCAATTAGAAAATAGTACGACTCAACCTATTAATTCTGAGTTCGACATATTAAAAATTAAACAATGAAAGAAGAATATTCTGGAATAATTTTACAGATAGTTTAAAACACTTAAATGATTTCTCCAAATCATTTTCAAAAACATAGTAAATATTAATGTTGAAATACTTTTAAGAGAATTATCAAAAATTTAATATTATTTAGCTGACATTTTGTTGTAAGCTATCAAAATTGTTTATTTAACTTATAAAGGTTAAAAAACAAATTAAAAACATTGTTGCAAATTAAATTATTTATTTGTATTTGCATTTTCTGTTTTTTTTTTTACATATAAAGTATTGACACTATGTTTGTTTGATTTTGAAATTTTTCGTTTTGTATTAGACAGAAATAGATTAAAATTGAATTTTCATATAAAATGAATATTTTTATTTATTTCAGCATTGCTAATTGATTGCCTGCATATGGAATGCAACAAAAACAAATATAAAATGCAACCAAAAACCACAAACCACATGAAAACCAAATCCCATATGTAAATATTTTCATTTGCCAGGGCCAGACAAACAATTGGCCATTTAGTCAACCAGTTTTTAGGCTTACAGCCAAATTGCGGCTTATGTCGCAATATGTCCGCCCACTTTCTCTGGCAAGTCCGCATTTGATAATTGCAACAACAAATGTAACTGCAACAACAACTGCAAAAAATCCATATTAATGGGCCATTTTTACTAAAGAGTTACTGCAAGTATGCTACTGTAAATGTCCTACTACTTTATGGCTATGACAAAGACTGAAACGCGTTCAAGTATCGATTGAAATGTAAAACAACAAAAAATACTGCAAAGGACAATTCAAATATATATATGTATATATCTTTCATGGCATGTGTAACTTAAAATTGGGTTAAACTTTAGCTAAAAACAGTCGACAGTCAAGACAGTTTCAGGGCAGTCAACACTGTTGAAGACATGGCCAAGTTAATTATGGCGTCAGTTGTTTTTGGCTTAAGGAATTTATTTACCTGCTAGCATTTAGCTTTGGTTTGGTTGTCTTTTCTCCTCCAGTTGGGAGAGAAACGAAATAAAGTAATTGCCACTTTGCACGCAATGCCAAATGCTACCAACATTTACGAACCTTTCATTTTCTGGTTGGGTTTAATTTTAATTTTTAAACTGTTTAATGCTGATGGTTTATTCTTTCGATAAGCTTATCCCCATTAAAGCTCATTAGCAAAGGTCACACAAAGTAAAGGCTACCCAAAATATTTAGTTAAAGTAAATTTAAATATTTAAATGATTGAAAAAGTTTGAAGAAACTCAGGCTCCTAAAGGGTAAACTTAATGACACTTATTTTCCTTAGAAATTAATAAGTATTCTGGAAACTTTAAGGTTTTACCTTAACTAACTATGATTCAGTTTAAAGAGTTCTTAAAGGTATAACTGAATACTTATTTCTCTATGTTTGCTCACAGTGTGTTCCCCTCTTTGGATAATGACTTTCCATTATTTTCGTTTTAATCTGACACATAATAAAATTAAAGACAGACCCACCCATAAAAGCCACACCAATCAACCACCGCTTTTTCATTTTTTAAACCCTCCCAAAAACGAAGTCAATCGAATCAATTAACCTAATTGCAAACTGGCCAAATCGTTTGCACTCTTCCGTCTAGACCTCCAATTTAAAATTCCACTACAAATCAACTCGTTAGTCAATAAATAACCATTTATCGAGCATTCATTCAACTTTTTCATGCTTTTACCTTCACTTTTATTTTTGCTTGAATAAAGTGAGCAAGAAACACGCAGGCTTATGCATAATTTAGCAGGCAAAAAATAAAAGAAAAGACAAATGAAAATGTAAGAAAACGCACTTAAATCATAGGCAAACGATGCCAAGTTTGCCATAGCTGTGGGTGGTGACTATCATTTCTATCATTCGAACTGCCACTTGATGTCAGGGGCGGCACCATCATCATATTATGGAATGAATTTTAGTTGGGGGGTTGAATGGATGGCAAGGGTTTGGGTCTGGTGGCTGCCACGTGCCCTGCTTACACCTGGCATTGTTAGCTGTGTTACATATTTATTACGTTCTATATGTGCACACTTTTCCTTGCTTTACAACTATTTATCATGTCAGACAGGAGGAGCAGAGTGAAAAAGGGCAGGGAATGTAGATTCCCCTCTGATTTATGTTGATGACACCAAAACCACAAACCGACATTTGTGTGCTCTAAGTTTTACTTTTAATTCCGCAAAAGCAATCAATTTAAAGGATTTTTATTTAAATTTTAACACTGAGAAACTTCATTATCTACCTTAGGTAGAATTTTTTCGTTACAATTTTCTAGCTAAAATTCATATACCCGTGTTTAACAAAGAGTACAAAATTATTGCGACTGTCAAATTCAACCGCACTTTAATTTTTGACATTTGTTCATAAATATTTCAATAACATATTTTATTCTGTGGTTGTTTGGTAATGGTTTAAAAATGAATTTGGGTAAAATGTTTAATTTATTGAAATTATGACCCGGGTACAAATTGATGTCATCTACACCCTGTGGCACTGTCACTGAATCCCTCAACTGGGATTGTCTTTCACTCATGTGTGCGCAATGATGTTGAAATGCTGATAAGCCTGCTGACATCCCCAACTATCATTGTTGGGGAGTTGGAGCATCTGTCTGCCTATATATATATTTATACCCTTATTTTTATTTTTAATGTACATATACATATATACAAATTAATTGAATTTCAACTATAAAGTTTTATCTGACAACATGGGGGACGCGTTTTAATTATAGAGATGCGTGTTACAACAAAAATTCTGACATTATTGTGAAATGTGAAAGTTTAAACCAATTAAATTAAGATTGAACTTTAAACAAAAACAATTGGGAATACTCTGAACTGAATTAGCATTGTAGTTAATTGTAATGTAGTTAGTATATAAATATTATATTATATAAATGCCCTAGATGTAGTAAATAGTACAAAAAATATTTTCGGAATATTCAGGAAATTCTCCCACAATGTAATTTGTTATGTTGCACAATTTTCTAAACTGGAACCGGCAGTAATTCATTATGTCATCTGTGTATGCATGTATTGTTCTTTATTATACGGACACACACTCATTCATTTACACACATACACACACACACATAAACAAAGATAGGAATTTATAGTTTCTGCAAGGAGTTGATACTTATTTTTCATAGCATACTTGCAGGCTTCACTTTGCACTGCACCATAATCCCCACTTAAAAAAAGAAAGAATGAAAGAAGAAAAATCCACATGAAGAGGATAACCGAGACACTCAAGACACTGACCGCAAATACATACATACATATGTGTGCTTGTGTGTAAGGGTGTGCCAACTGGCTTTTGTATGCCATTTGAACGCAATTCGTGTGCGTGTTTAATCTACCCAATGGGTCCTTTCAAATTTTATGTGAACAGTACTAACAATTTATACCTCCAAGCGTATTTGTGGCCAGTAAGATCTTCAGTTTATCTCACCTTTGCCATAACATGGACGTAGTTAAAGGGTAATTCAATTATATTTGTCTGATATATAACCCAACTAAAGTTTTAATTATACACAACAAATTTTTACCTAATTGGAGTTTGACTATGAAAAAAGGATACCTTAAGCAACAAACCCATTTAAAAATAATTAGAGAACATTTTTTAATTGGTAGGGAAAATAGTTTTACACAAACTTCAAGTAATTTTCCCAAAGAAAAACTTATTGTTCAAACATTTCTTTAAGATAACTTTTTGGGTATAAGTTTTCCTGCACCCTTTCTGCAGCTAAGTAAAGTTTTTTCATTCATTTTTAGTTTACGATGCATTTTGCCATTTGACACCATTTTGTCTGGCATCGTATGGATGTGGCAGGAAACAGAACGTATATGTATGTACCCAACCTTCTTTTATGGTTTCCATCGACCAACAAAAAAGAAAAACCAAACCAAACACAAACACCTGGCTGGCAACCAGAATTGCCGTCACTTTGTCTGCTCCGTAAACCCTTCTCTGAGTTTGTCCGCCTCTGTTCCCCGGCTGATGCGTGCCTTTGTGGTTTAGTCTGCTCGATTGCTCAACTAACATTGCCCCCAGGGGTCGAGGTTTGTTTGTACAATGTTGGTTATTTCTATGCCCAGTGTTGGCAATTAATTTAGTTAAAATGGTCCAACGAAACTGTATAGAAATTGGACAGCCACTTAGTAAAGACTTCTCTGGCCGGTCCAGCACAATTTTTGTTTATCACAATTTGAATTGCCTTTGACAGCTGATTGACTTGATATTGGGAATGGAGACCTGAGATGGTAGATGGTAGAGCAAGTCACACCTTGGCCGCAAATAAATTCCCATTTGGGTCAGACTCTAATGAGGTTCTTGGTGCACATTAAGTTGGCTGCCATAACAAGCCACGTTCATTAAATTAAATAATTTCCAGTCATTTGCATGAGCGCATTCTTCTCTTTTCCGTTTTCTTTCTTTCTTGGCCCATAGCTTTTGCTTAAGTTTCAAGGTAATAGGGAAAAAGCAAGTTTTAATTAAATTGCAAATTTATTCTTGTTTATCCTCACTTAATTAAGGATTTTTCTTGAATTCAAATATTAGAATATCAGAGACATAAAATATATTCAACTTATTGATATACATACATATCAAATAAGGGACTTACATTGATAATTTTTTTACGTACATAAAGAATCTTTTATCGATAGACAAATTCAATCTTATAAAGACTATAATATATGAAAATAAATAAAGTTGAAATGGCAAATTTTTCATTTTGTTTTCATTGAAAATCTTTGGAAAATATATTTGATGTTTTTGCTACTAATGCATTTTTGTGGTGGGGGAAATATATTCAACTCATTCAATACCACAAGCCATTTTCGTTCTGGCCAAATGTCAAAGACACATACAGACACACACACACAAGTGTGTGGCCAAATTGTCGACAAGTTAGAATTCATTTATATGCAAGCGCAAATCGAGAAGACATTAAACTTTTAAGACGCTTTTATTGCTCGTCCTTTTCAATTCGTAATCCTTATATGTATATGCACCTGTCTATGATTTGTCACTATGTCGATGTGTAGACGCTTGATTTATTGCCTCACTGCGACCTAAAAAACAAAAAAAAAAAAAAAAAAGAGAATTGCTAACGAAACTTTTATAAACTCCTCTACAATTCAGCTCATTCACAGGTTTGCAAATGCAACTACCAAAGCTGGCTCACGTTTTTTATTTTAAGTGCTCCGACAACATATGCAACATGCCACTACAACATAGACAGACACGCTAAGTCCATGGAGAGGACTTGTCGTCGGTTTTGTCTTATACAAAGTTATATATTGTATATGTACATATGTATGTATATATATCAGTAAATAAGCGCATATTTCTATCGTTTAGAGTGTAGAAGTTTTCCCATCTGTTAACATTTCGCACTTAAGGTTTGTCGTGTTTGAATAATTAATCAAGGAAAGTGTTTCAGTCTATTTGAATCTTAGTTTAGCCAAGTCAAAGATTTTGAATATTTAAATGTCATTCGATAGCCTTGAATCGAGTCGGTGTAAAAAAAATTATTAAAGAAGCAAATAAATATTTAAAATAAATAAATAAACTAATTATTATTATGGAAAAAAGAATTCATGTTTACTTTGAAGTGCATCTGGCATAGTTTCGAAAAAACAATAAAATTAATTGTCTTTCTATTATACAATGATTTATGAAAAGATTATGCCATTTATAAAATTCTTTTCTCATTTATTAGATTTATTTGTTATTATAGTAGAATCAATAAAAAACAATAAGTAAAATTCATTTAACATTTCGCATGAATTTCTTTAAATTGAATTCCCTTTAAGATGTCAAAGTTTCAAGACAAATAAAACACCTTTTTATATAAATTTAGAAAGGCAAAGTTTTTACTAACCAGGCAGCCAGACGCTCCTTCACACATACACACACACACACACACACACTCCTCCTTCTCCACCTTCTACTCCTCACATACACCGAGAGAGAGTTTGTAGCAACATTTCCTGTGAAATTTATGCAAGAAGGCAAACATGGAAGGATGGTAAAACTGACAAAAGTTTTTGACACACCCACAAACATTCTTCATATTTTAACACAAAATGAAACTCGAATTATGCGCATAGCAGCCCCGGAGCAACAATAAAAACAACAATATCAGCAACAAAAAGTATAGAAGGCACATTTAATTGCATTTTCCTGTCTGTCTATGTGTCCATGTGTGTGTGTGTGAGTGTATGTGTGTACTACCATGTACTCAAAGGAACTTCAAAGTGTCTGTCTATCCATCCTGCCTGTATAGCAGACTGGAGGAAAATGCATTTTCCTTTAATAAATGAAATCTTATATGATGAATGTGCAGAAAACTTTATTCAATGTTAACAAATTTCAATATGAAATTCGATTCTATTTTTTGTCTTTAAAAATCTATTTTCCGCTGAGCGTTTCCTTTCCTTTTATTGTTTTTTTTTTTTTAGCCGCACGAGTGCGTTTCTGTGCGGGTGAGTGTGTGTGTGTGTGTGTGTGAGAGGCAGCGAGCGAGTGCAGCTTAGTGCACTCATGTGAATAACGACGATGTCGACAACGCTATTCCACCATCGATGGCACGCGCTAAGTTTGCGACGATGCAGAAGAGCCCACAGTGCTTATACCCTTTTTAGAAAGATATTTAACTACAGAAGAGATGACGTCAATTAAAATATAATATTGGCGTTGAATATTTTAGGAATCGTTAAACTTAATGGTAATAATAATTTGATTAAGTATAAACAACATATTAGACATAATGACAAATTAAAATGTTAATAAATTGAATTCAAAATGATACTTCAAGTGATTCTTGAACATTCATTATAAATATATTATATAAATTTCAATTAATATATTGAGAATAACAGCAATGAGAATTTAATAATAATTTCTTTATTTAGTAAATAATTTCTCACCACTTTTAACTTTTTAATTCTGGCATATAAAATTAGTAGACAGAGTATTAAAAAATACTTTATATACTCTATACTTTATTCTCTTCCTGTTCTTTTAGTAAGCAACCACAGTCGCTTAGCTTTTATTCCTGTCTTTATCAAGCGGTGAAATCTGCTGGCAATTTGCAATCAAAATGCATTCTACTTTTCTTTTCCTTTTCTATCCACAAATAAAAAGAAAAGCAATGGGTAAAAAAAAAAAAACAAATTTGTCGCCTTATATAAGAGAGAAGTTTGCTAAGACTTACGTCAGCACTTGGTGGCCAAAAGAGTATAAGCCAAAATTAAAAGGCCACAATCGGCAAATACAAACAAATTTTCAACTGTGACGTCAGCTGTGAATCAACTCTCAAATCTCCAGCAGCCGCAGAATGTTTAGTCATCTCTTTTGTGTCTCTCCTTTTTGGTTTGGTTTTCTAGCAGAAAGTTTTCCTAACAACAACTTGGAAAACTCTTTGGCACGTATTTAGATTACGGTAAATAGAGAAAAGTTTATTCCATAAAAATCATAAATAAAAAAAATGTTTTAGAATATAAACAAACTACAAAATAAGAAATGCTTTATATGGCCAATAGATGAACTTTCTTATTGTTTTTTTTTCTTGGAAAATATTTCTAAAAGTACAAAGAGAATAACATAAATATATAATGTATAAATTTGCAGAATAATAAAAATAAATCAAGTATTAATCAAAAAGTTTACTTAAAATCTAACAAAAGATAATCCAGAAACAAAGTTTCTCATTCGCTCCTACTAATTTTCAAACCTAAAACCTTTTAAATTTATTTTTGGTATGTAAATTTATTGACTTTTATTCAAGGCAACTTAACTTCAATTGAAGTTCAAATTTCTTTCTCTCTCAATTTTGTTTGCAGCAGACGTGTCTAACAAAAACGAACAGGAAACGGGCAATCGGAAGCATTTATTTAGCTGCGATTAAGTGGAAAAATGTTGCCAAAAAAATAAAAAGAGAAAAACGTGCTAGTATAGATAAGAAAAGACCATTACTAAACTAAACATCTGGACTCAAAATTATTGCATGACAGGTTTCTGAACTTTATAACTAAATCCCTTTAATACTCTCAGACCTGTTTCAAATGTCTGCAATACTTCTTTATACCTGTAAATTATATTAACTTGGCTGTATTGATGATTTAATTAAGTCAATTTAAGAGTTAACAATAGTACTTAAATACATGAAAGATTTATAGTGAATTTAATTTTATATATAATGTACTTTGAAAAGATATTGTCCACCAAATATAAGTTAAAGATTAAAGAAGATTAGTCCTGATCTAAACGGAAACCTGAAAATCATACAAAATGAATAATGAAATATTCAGTTAAAAATATATAAGAAATAGAAAACAGACTGCTGAATTTCTACTGGATAGAGTTCTTCTTCAATAACATAATTTTCTATTGAAAGTTCAGTTAACTTTAGCTTTTATATTATATACATATATACATATGTACATATGTATGTTAGATATTTGAAGCAATCAAGTAAACTCATTCTTGGCTGACTTGAACTCACTTGAACTTCCATTCCATCTGTATCTCTGACTTAATCCCTCAATGTCTATGGCAATTGAAAACCCTGGGTGAATGCCATTAAGACAATGCAGCATAAAATTGCACTGCAGCAGCATACGAGTTTTTCTAGTATGTACAACAAAAATAGTTTAGCAAGTTCTTTTGGCAAATAATTGTCTATTGTTATAGTTTTATTTCTATTTTAGCAGTCGCATGTGAATGCCGTTGGCTGAGCACGAATTGTTGAATATAATCGTAATGCAGCCTCTGCCATTCGTTTGTCCTACATAGAAATCCATACATAACTATATAGCATATACAGCATATGGCATTGCAATTGCAATGACAATTGCAATTGAAGTAAATCATATGAAATTATAGCCAAAGCCCAATGACAAATGGCAAATTGTATGTTAGAAAGACTTGTTCGAGGAAAATGCTTTCAGGCTTTAAATTATTATAGATTTATATATCATAAACATAAAATAAATTAAATAACTAATATAATATTTTAAATTAAATGAGTCGAAATCCCGTTTTGATTAGGATTTTATGATTAATTTTATGCTTATGTTATTTTGCTTTTTTTATTTAAGTTTCTCTTTCGTATTATTTGCGGCTTAAATTCCAACATCTTTCTATATTATTTGCTGATATTTTTTCAAAATTCTCAACTGGTATTATTTGTTTGTGCTTGTTTTATGAAAATGTTCTTCAATTGCCATATTTTTTAAGCCAATTGGCAACCGTTAGTCAAGCATTTGCCAAGAAAAACTGCTAACACATTACTTATAAGCAAATAAGGTCATTTGAAAAAATTCTTTTCCAGCTTCTGCCCCTGCTTCTGCTTCTTCTGTTGCTCCTACCCAACCTTCATGACCACTTAAATATTTTACGCTTTTGTATTGTTAAGCAAAAGTTTTTTCCCCCTCATTCGCATGAAAAATGCAAAAACGCACACAAAAATCCGCATATTGTTACTTGGGGTTTATATAATAGAGATTTACATACATATAAACGTGCATTTATAGAAAAATATATAATATGTAAATATATGTATCTGAAAACTAAGAAAAAAGCAAACTAAAAGCGTTGAACATTTCACTTTTTTTGTTAGCTTTTGTTCATAAAACCAAATAGAAAAAAAACATACAAAGGCGAAAATGCTCGGACATAGATTTAGAATGAATTAATGCTAGGAACGATTATGAGATTGGAATTCTAATATTATGGCATTTCACTGCTTGAATATTTGTTGCATAAGGGGAAAAAAGTATACAGAAAAATAAAAAAAGACGAATAGTTTTTTAGCCACGTTGCAG
Source organism: Drosophila emarginata (assembly GCA_037075365.1). Taxonomy (NCBI): domain Eukaryota; kingdom Metazoa; phylum Arthropoda; class Insecta; order Diptera; family Drosophilidae; genus Drosophila; species Drosophila emarginata. Next base: position 15,792,792 of record JBAMCD010000221.1, on the reverse strand, counting down.
CACTTTCATCACTCTACATCTGTCTGGGGCCTAAACTATGAAATGAAATTACTATCAGAGTTGACAGGGCCAACAGACTATCTGAGAGCCCAGGAACTTGGTCGTGAGCCAAAAGAGCAGTTTGGGACGGCATCTGCAACGAACCCCAAAAGGAGTGAAAAAGTGGTGGAGGAAGGGGAAGGAAAAGAGACAGCCTTTGCTGAGCTATCCTGTCCTGTCCTGGCCTATGTTAGGCGCCTGTAATCCATTCACTTAGTAACCGGGAAATTATTATAATTGCATTAGACGCAAAGGCAGAAAATTGAAATTGAAATCCGTTAGTGGATGCTCCTGATGGATAAATTCTGACGTAATGTATGTCGGCTTGACGTTAAATCATGAATCATCGTTTATTTTTTTCTCTCCCTCTCTCTGTAACGAAATCTCATCTACTTTAAGACGGAAATCATGAGCAAATGACTTATAATTGACATTAAGTCAATTACATTTGGCCCCGGAAAAAGATTTAATGGAAAAAGTACATATATTATTTACATTGCTCGTATTTTCCATTCCCTGTAATTGTTGCGGTAAGTGAGGGATTAACATTCGTTGAAAAACAGTGAATAAAAGAGACAACTTTGATATGATCTATATGTTAATAAAAGAAATTTAAATAAACCATTAAATTGTTAACGAACTAAATGATTACTTAGCTTAAAAACTAACCAAATCGGTTTTATATTCAAAAAATTCTACCGAGCTACTAGAATACATTTAAAAAATATTTTTATTGGGTTTATTATTTATTTTATTATTTTAGCTAATTCCTGGTTAATTGTGTTCATTTTTATGTCATTTTTTTATATTATATGCAAAAGACTTTTTTTATTTTTACTAATTTTAAAAATTGATTTACTGACACTATGAATTTGATTGTTATTGCCTATTTATAAGGCATTAAAAATAATTTTATGGAATTAAAAATCAGTGTTTAATAGTCTGTTTTTCCAATGATTTCATGTTTATTAAACGCTATTATTACTATTACTTTTAAGCATTTCTTAGACATATTAAAGACACACGCCAACAACTGTACATTTAAGCTATTTAAGCTATTTAAGCAATTACCTATTTGATTTGTTGAATATTTAAATTAGAGCTGAAACAACATTTAATTTATTTCTTAGCTTTCCAATTAACAAATTCTTTGAAATATTGACTGTCCGTGCCTGGGTAAGGGGTATTTAAACAGTAGTGAAGCTATTTTACTTTTGTTTGCCTCTGGCTCATGGCCTGACATTGATGTTGAGTTTTTGATAGACATTTCGTGCACGTTCGACATTCGTTTATATAGTTACTTTTTAATGATTGGTGCAGGAATACAACAATAGCAGCAAACAATGAGAAATCGATACAACAAATGAGTTTGATTAACACGACAAATAGAGGAGAAATATATAAAAAGCCCGAACTCATCAATATTAATAGAATAATGTTGAAAATAGCATAAAGTCAAAGATCAATGTCCGATTTAGTTTTCTATGACATTCCAGAGATTTTCCACCAAGTAAATTTGAAAATTGAAAACTTAATGCACTTATCCTACTGTGCAAACGAAATTTCCATTTGGCCATTGTCAAAATGAATTGTGAATGAACAATTCTTTCTGCCGTCGCACACTTAACCATCAATTTGCACATTTTAGCCAACTTGCTTGCTAATCCCTTCAATTTGGCTCATGCCAAATGGGAAAAAGCATAAAACCCCAAAAGATGGAAAGGGATGGGGGGCAAGGGGAAACCACTCAGGAATTGGAATAGGAAAACTCAAGTTTTCTTCTCAACCAACTGAGCCAATCTCCATGGAACAGTCGAAGCAAAGTTTTCTAATTATATGAGGTCAGCCATCCAGGACCTTACTCACTTACCAATGGGTGTTGAATCAAATATGTAAAATGCACTTTGCCTTTGCCCTTTCAAAAATCGCACATTCGCAGTTTTCGTTTCTCCCATTCTCTTCTCCTTTTTTTTTTTTGTTATTTTTGTGTTGATTCTTTTTTGTTTTCTAATGGCAAATTTACCTAACGAACAAAAAATTCTAAAAAAGTTTCCCAGGTCAACAGCAATGTATTTCTGATTGTTTGTTAGGTATACAATTATACCCTATAAAATGAATAGTCATAGTTGATTTGAAACTTATTTTGAAAATTAATTTTATGTTTAAATTATTGTTTAACTATATTGATCTGCTAAAGACAAGACTTTTCATTTAAAAATAGCTTAATTGCACTAATTTTCTGTATTTCAGGTTCTACATATAGGGTATTTTAGTAGTCGGTCTTTTACTCATGACAATTTGTGGCCTTTTTTCCGCCAGTTTTATTACATCGCTTCGCTTACAGTCTGTCATTTTTGGATATTTGCATATATCCAACACAAATCATGAAAAATCGCATGTATAGAGCATATAACTGTTTGTATTTCGAGTTATATAGCTCGAGATTTTTATTTTTCGTTGGGAATTAAACAAACATTTCGCTGTTTGCCTTGAATTGTTGACAATTTTTATGTTTTCCTTTTTATATTATTTTTATATCAGTTGTAGATTCTCCATGCAGATTATTTTTCATTGATTAAATTTAAAAAAAAAAATAGGCTAGGAGAGAGGCAATTTTCTTTTTTTCATGAGTGGAATGAATCTTTTGAGTAAGTAAAATATAAAAAGAAATACAGTTTCTGTAATCACAATCCTTTAGATAAACAATAATTATTCAGATATTCTGTCGACATAATGGACAATTTGTGAAACCATTTGCTAAATAATTGGCCAAACAAAGACTGTGCAAAGCATGATCGCAGCTGAGATATGTCATATTCTGATCGGTTAATGGATTATCATCATCCAGGCAAATAATACAAATTTCACCCGGTTGATTGTTGGATAAAATGAATTTTTTACCACAAATGAGACAAGTGCTGCGCAGTTTTTTCAACTCCTGGAAACAATCCTTATGGAAGCCATGTCGACATTTCAATACATGCCAATTCTGGTCAGACATCACCTCTAAGCAGCAAATGCATTTATCTCCTGGTTTGCTTTTCCGCTTTTTCTCTTCCCCACCTGATCCTGTCTGATCCTGTTTATATTGGCTGCATTGCAGCAATAATGGAATGCTGCGTCCAATCATGCACAATGCTGTGGCAGCCATAAAACCGTAAGAAATCACAAGATTCCAATCCATTTGGAATTAGTTATTGCAACCAAAAAACGAGAAGTCAGAATCAATATTGAAATTATTTCAAAAGATTTGAAAGTTTTCTCCCCTGCATGCTGTCAAGTATATTTTGTTTTCTAAGGTAAGACATTGATAAACTGATTTAATTTCTTCTTTTTCATGTACAAACAGATTTTATGGTTAAATTTTAATAAATAATTAAATATGAAAAACCTATAAAAAATGCTCCCTTTAATGCTTAGATTTATAATGATATAATTAGTTGAATAAAATCAATTCACACCACGAAATTTCAAATTATTTCTGCTTGTTTTCAGTTTTCGATTTTAGTTTAATGTGTTTGAATTGGTTTTGTTTCGTTAAGACGTTTATGAAGAAAAGATTTAACATAAAACCATTTAAATTGCTGGGATAAATCGAATTTCATTCCTGTTCAAATAAAAATAAATAACCCGATAACAATTTAGTCTTTTTTTTGTTTATAAACCAAAATGTTCCCTAAGAAACCAACCCGAACGGATCTTAAAAAATTTAAAGAAATTTCCTAATCTAAGAACTAAGAATGACATATTCTAAAGTATATTCTGTTCTGTACAATTATTTTCTCTTCATTTCAATCAGATAATCATTCTTACAATAAGTTTTAGTTTCTTTAGCATTCTAAAAGTGTTGGTTCCTGATAAAAATGTTACAAAATTTTACAGACAAAAGAACTATCATACAATAGAGATGATACGGGTTGATAGGACAAAGGACCACAACAAGTGTGTGTGTGTGTGAGGGTGCAGGATGTGTGTATGGTTAAGTTAAAAACCTCAGACCAACGCCCAGCTGACGCCAAAATCCTCGAATCCCATCAAATCGATCGAGTGACTAACTTAAGGTTGACATATGCCAACTAAATCGATAAGCGTGCGGCATGCAATCCCAAAACTGGCGACACTTTGCCGGCAGTGCCCCAAAGCAAACTTGTTGTTGTTCCCACTGCTAAAGCGTTGGCGTTCCTGGGATATTTCTGAAACGAGTCGGTGGGGAAGGTGTCGCAATAAAAATTTGACTGCCCCGGCGCTGATGTAATACCGCAAGACAATTTTGCACGTCATATGGCCATAGAGGAGCAACAACACCAACAGCAGCAATATTACCAACAACAATCTGTAAAAGCCGGCTAAAGACTTCTTCTCCATCTTTCTTGCTCTCACTCTCTCTCTCAGACTCTCATTTGACATGCGCAGATAAAAATATAGGAATTAAAAAAACCTTTTCCGTTTTTTGAGTTCATTTTATAAAATAATTATAAATTTCCTTAAAAAAAAAAACTATAACAGTTTCAAAACATTACTAAAACATATTGGGCATTAATTCTTCTCTTATTCATCACTCTAATCAGCTGTTTGCTCTTTGGAATCAAAGTTGACTGGAAACTTGTTCAATTTTCCTGGGACTTCCAGATACGAACGACAATGTCGTCTCGTCGCCGGGTCTGAAAGTCGCGCACCCCGGCCGGCCAACAGTAGCAGCAGCTGTAGGTTTCGGTCTCCAGCTTGCCCAAAGTTGGATTTCCTTGCCAAAAAAAAAAAAAAATAGAAAAACAGGCAGAAAGAAAAGCAAGCCACAATCCATATGCTATTGATTTTCTTACTGGCTTTCCTTTCTTTCTACTCAAGCTATCTGCCGCTGCCATTTGCCTTGGTTGCCTTTGCCTTTGACTGGTTGTTGTTGTTGATACTTTTTTTTTCCTTTTTTACTCGTGTTGCTTTTCTTTCCTCACGCTTTTGGTGTTGAGCGTAATGTTAGTTAATTTATTCTAGCAATATTTCTTTTCTTTTTATTTTTTTGTGTTATCCCCCTTTATGACTTCATATATTTGTTAGTTTGGCGAAATAAAAGAACTAGAGAAAAAAATGTTGCATGCTTCTAGGAGTAGTTGGCTGCTCTGTTCCTTATTTTTTTGCATGATAAATGGCACTCCTAGGATTAAAGTTGAGCATGAACGAACAATGGCTATAGAAGTTGCGAAAGAGGAAAAGTTGATTTTTGATGTAAGTATTGTCAAATGAATGGGCATTATTTCTGTGCTTATTCTTGAGTTCTGTTTTAATTAAATATAATTATATTTAACCACAAAATATATTTATTCCTTAAATGTTAAAAACATCAGCTTGAAAGTATTCAAAATATTATACATTTTCTTCATCTTTCAATATTTTATCTAGGATTAAGTATGTAAAATATTTATGAATTTGAAGTCATTAGTTCATCTTTAAGTTAAGCCCAAAATGGAATTTTCATTATGGAAATTACTTTAAAAACTCATTTAATATATTAATTTCCTGGCCCTCTTATAATGGGGCGAACCCTGCAGTCGAATTCAATTTCAACTCATAATTCAAACCAAGTCACCCCATTTTTATTTTTTTTGTATTTGCACCCTTCAGTTGATGCCTGCAAGTATGCAATAAAAATCTTTTTAGTGTCAGACACACACACACACTTGCACACATACACAATTCCACAGTAATCGCCACAGTTGTACATAAATCAAAGAAATTTTGAGTGAAATGAAACTCCAAACCGTTCCCATTTTATCTCTGCATAAACTGGGCTACCAGGTTAAAACAGTTGAGAAGAAAGTCAAAAAGATATCGGTTAAGTGGTATAGTAAATTGAATTCACTCACCTTGTCTACCGGCATTGATGGGCACGCTCTGCACAAATTCCAGAATGAGCCAATCATAGGGAAATGCTTTTTATTTGATTTGGAGCCAAATTAGCAAAAATACAAATGAAATTTTTTTTTGGGTTGTGTTTAACACGCGCGTTAAAATTTGTATTACTTAAATTTTGTAAATTTAATTGCCTTTACGTATAATTTTTTTTAGGCGCAACAACTGTATAGACACAAACACAAATCTATCTCTCTTTTTCCCTTTCTCTCTGGCGAATGGTCGCTCTCTCTCTCGCTCGCTCTCACACACTCTCTATCTCTCTCGCTCTCGCTCTTCACACGCACACGCACCTGGATAATGCGTAGCTAAAGAAATTGCGTTTGTATTGTCATAGGCCGAAATTGGATTAGAAAAATTTTGTTTTAGTGGTTTTTTTATGGCCTGCAGGAAACAGTGAAGAAATCAACATTATTACAAAAGTATTGCATACCAGCAGGCGTTCGCAGTTCTTAGTATAACGATGATCTCATAAACACACACTCACACAAACACACATACACCTCTGTCAAACTTATGCATAGAAAATCATAAAAAATTAGAGCCGAATTAGACAAATTGATAAATAAAACAAATATTTTTAGCAAATCAAAGTAAATTTAAACATTTATTCTTATTTTCCCCTCTTTGGGGTTTAGTTACAATTTTATTTTTATGACTAGCAAATCGATATCTATTTTCCCTGACAGCCGTTTGGTATGCAATACTTTGTGACCGCTCTGACAATTTTTTTTCGTTTTTTTTCTATTTTTTTTTGTTGTTGGTTTTGCACTAATTTGTGGCTTCTTATTGTTGGTTTTATCTTTCTCTTCGTTTTGTTCACCGAAGCGCAACAGTAGGTGAGGAGGTTGCAATAACAAATTTACTATAGACTTTAACTGAGAACACACTTTTGCAAATTTTTTGAAAATTGCACTTCTCTGGCTGGCTCTGCTGCTGAATTTGACTTGTGGAAGCTTCAAAATTCTTATTTGTGTTTCTTAACGTTTTCTTTTACCGCACTCGACGACGTTACGTACACGACTGAAACTGAACTGAACCATCAAGAGAAGTGGTTGAAAGGAAACAAAAAGCGATTGTTAAGTGAAGCTAAAGCGTCGGCGTTGGAGTTGACGCAGCGCTTGGAAATTGTATGGGTAAGGGGTTGAAAGAGGAGGCACTGCATTGGAAATGCAAGAACATATGTTTAAAAATGCAGTGGCGCAGTTGGAAGCTGTTAATGAAATAATACATATATCATCAAAACAGAAGTAGAACAATTTAAACACAAAATTAACAGCCAATCAGGAAATACAATTTTTCATTGTGGCCAAATGCAATTTGAATTTTATCACCCTAAGTAAGAGTTATCGATATGCAGAAACCAGTCAAGTGGCAACGCTGGACACATAACGAAACCTTGCTGAGAACAAAACGAATGTTTACATATACAACTACAAAAGTTAAAAACCGCCTTGTAGTTCATTAATATAATAGGTATAATTCGTCTATTAAATAAATAATCATGTATGTGTATAAAAATCTCATAATCTCTGCTAGTACCGTAGTATTCAAACTCTCCCGCTCAAATTAGCGTTGTTAATCAACACACAATATTCAGCCCAAAATATAAAAAACCTGGTCACCCTCGGCGTAGGCATAAGAGCGAAGAGAAACAACAGCTGATTCTGGAAGAACCACCTTACATTTAAAACTTTGTGAGCCTTAAAAGAAACTAAGAAATTTAAAAGCAAAACAAGTTGACAGATATTTTCTATTGGGGATTAAATATACTCAAAGTATTTTACAACTCTATTAAATTTGTTTTATTGTGCCATCATGCATCCTTACACTTTATAGCATGATTCGCATACGGCAAGCCATTTGCGAACAGGTGATTTTTAATATTTAATTGTTTTTTGATTTTCTGACATAAAGAACATATTTTTTCGACAGCTGCCTCAGCTGAAGAGTATCTATCATGCGTTGGAAGTACCCGCCAAGAAGCAACAACTGCAGAATGCCCACCGGCCCACACTGGAATGGATTCTCCCGGCTGTTGCGCAACAAAATTGGGAACAAGAAGATGCCCAGCTAGTTAATAAGTTACAGAATCAATGCTACGATACACAATACATTGAGAAAGTCCAGCTGGTGCCCAGTAACTGCGGACGCAATGTAGCCAAAGTGGAATTTCAATTGAAACCGCAAGTTTTTGTGGAGCACTTGTTGAATCCAAGCGAGCCGCAAGCTCATTCATCCCATCAGCGCCGAGACGAGCACATTGTGGTGGAGTTTAGTTCACCTAATATAGCTAAACCTTTTCATGTAGGTCATTTACGTTCTACCATTATTGGTAATGTTTTGGCTAATTTACATCAATATTTGGGTTATCCCACCACAAGACTAAATTATTTAGGGGATTGGGGCACGCAGTTTGGCCTTATGGCTTTGGGTGTTCAATTAAGTGAAGTGAGTGATGAGGAAATCAAAGCTTCTCCAATTGCAACTCTCTACAAATCCTACGTTATGGCCAATAAAGCAGCCGCAGAGAATGAAGCAATTGCACAACGGGCAAGGGAATTGTTCTCTGCCCTTGAAGCCGGCACTGATCAGACAATGGCCAATCAGTGGCATCAGTATCGTCAGTATACCATAGCAGAGCTTAAAGAAGTCTATGAACGTTTAGGTGTCCATTTTGATAGCTACGAATGGGAATCTCAGTATTCTCAAAGTCAAATTTCTGAGGTGCTCGAGCAGCTGCGCTCTGCTGGTCTCCTTCTTCCAGAGGCAGATGGACGCCAGATTGTTATTGTGGATAATAGACGCATTCCTGTGATTAAAAGTGACGGTTCAACCTTGTATCTGGCCCGAGATATTGCTGCCATCATAGACCGTCAAAAGCGGTTGGATTTCTCACGCCTTCTTTATGTGGTAGATAATGGTCAAGCGGATCACTTTAATGCCTTGTTTAAAACAGTGGCAGCATTAGATTCCCGCTTTAGTCTAGAGCATTTTAGACATGTAAAGTTCGGTAGAATCCATGGCATGAGCACACGCCAGGGCAAGGCCATATTTCTCCGAGATGTCCTAGATGAGGCTAAAAATGTGATGCGGGAAAAGCGACATCAAAGTGCAAGTAAGAGATCCAACATTAAAACTAATTTCAATCTGTAGATTTTCGTTTTCACTTTCACAGCAACCAAAGTGAATACTTTGTTAGATGATGATCTGGTATGCGATATCCTAGGCGTCTCAGCCGTACTGATTAATGTTCTTAAACAACGACGTCAGAGGGATCATGATTTTAGCTGGCAACAAGCTCTCCAGGTCAATGGAGATACAGGCATAAAACTCCAATATACCCATTGCCGGCTACACAGTCTCTTGGACAATTTCAAGCATATTGAACTGAAAGAGTTTAAACCAAGCTGGAAGCATTTTATTCAGGAACCGATTGATGCATTGGATGTAATTTACGAATTGGCACGATTCGAGCAATGTGTCTGGCAATCGAAGGAACAATTGGAAGCCTGCATTCTGGTCAATTATCTCTTTGGATTGTGGTACGATTTCTCCGATTTTAACATTATATACCTAAACTATTTATTTATTTCAGCAATGCGACGAGTCGTGCTCTGAAACGTTTACCAGTAAAACAGGAAACATGCCCACAGAAACAAGGTCAACGTCTGCTCCTTTTCTTGGCAGCCAAACAGACACTCCAAAAGGGCATGGAACTACTTGGACTTAAACCACTGAATCAAATGTAGCGCCACCATATTGTTGATTCCAAAAATTAGTGTTTAACATAGTTTTTTATTAAAACATTTGAACTAAAAATGCGGCTTCACCTCATTATGCTTTGTGCCACGTGATCAGCATTTAGCGCTTCTTCCACGTGTACTTGCGACGTGCTCCTTCCTGTCCAAACTTCTTGCGCTCACGTCTACGATAGTCACGTGTCAATAGGCCGGCTGCAACAAGACAAACCAATTAGCGTAACTAGAGAGATAAATTTATACAAAGCCGGCGGAGACTTACCCAAACGCATCGACTCAATCATTTCTTGATCAACAAAGCTGCGCAAGCTCATGGCAATGCCCCATCTTATAGCGCCCGACTGACCGGTTGGACCGCCGCCCTCGACATTGGCCTCCACATCGACTTTGCCCAGAAGTTCGCTAAATTGCAGCGGAAAGAGCAACTGAAAAAAAGATAGAGGGGAAATAAGACAAAAGAATAACCGTTAGTAGATCACCCAAGGCATCTATTGTCTCTATAATATTTATTGTCTATACGCTACACAGTGATAGCATTTCCTGCCAAACAATAGATAATGGTTGCAAAATCGGAATCGTTGTTATACAAATTAAATGTCCACTAACTGCAACAAATTTTTAACGTTACATGGCCCGTCCCATCGGTAATTAAGTTGTACATCGCCTTTGGCATGATTTGTTTTGTGGGCGTAGTGTGAAATGTCATTGATGTTGTTGGTAGCTAAAACTGAGGTGTGATGTAAATTCCACAAATGCATAATAAGATTATATCAAAAGGCAGATAATTGTATTGCCAAAGGCAATGGACAGCACGCGCGAATTTCGTTAACCGATTAATTGTTAAACAAAGAAGGGAAAATTCTAAAACTCGTGATGGCGAATCGTATAAATCTATAAGGGACGTAGAGATGAGAGGAGTACAACAGTTTCCGATCTATACCATCCCAATTTATTGGGATTCTGGTAATTCTTTTTCCGATTACAAACAGTTAATAAAGTTCTGCCCCAAAAAAAATCAACTTGTAGATTTACCCAAACAACTCTTAATAATTTCAATTCCTTAATCGAATTTTCATTAAGTTAATGCACTATTTTTAAGATAGGAAAACCTCTCATAATTACATCATCTCCTGTACAAATACAGGAACCACAATTTGTGTAATTTTAACAGTATAACTTGTTCTCTTTTTAGTGGATATACGATCAATTATGCAGGATTTCTTGCATGTTTATAAATTTATTAATTGATTGGCCACAAAATATTACTTAAGCCCATTTAACAAGCTGGCATAAACCGGTGCTAATTTATGATCAAAAGAAATTTTTTCTTCCTGATTACCAAAAAACTTGTTATTTCTAGATTGCACTAGTGTAAAAATAGAAGAGTCGAGAAAAAAAAACAAAATAAATAAAGTAAACAATGGAATTACTAAAATTCATATGACAAATTATGCATATTTAATAGCCAATCACAAGCGTCAGTTCCAAAGTCTAAATGGATGAAGATATTCCACTTGTTGCTTTTTTTTTGGTCAATATGCGTGGGAAATCAGCCGACCAAGTCAACGAGCTTTGACAATAAAACGAAAAAAGCACCGGGGAACGCCTCCCTATAGTCTACGGAATAGCACGGACAATAAACACAATCAACATTATGATTAAAAAACAATAAACAATAAAATTTTTGCCAAAAAAAAAAAGAAAAGCAAACAAAAACCAATCCAAATTGACAAGAAACAATTAATCATTGTGCGTTCTTTTGCGCAATCAAATAGAGGGGAAGGAGGATGAGGGGAATATTATGTATTTTGTAGATAATTTGTTTAAACAAATAGGCAGATGACTTCACACACAACAAAAAAGTTTATAACACAATACACAATAAAGAGCAAGATTTCTAAATGAATGATAAAGCTAAGCGAAAATAAGAAATAAAACTTTCGTATATATTAAATTTATTATGTCGACTTGACATACCCTACAGAAAGAAGAGTAGAAATTCCCACTAATTCTTTATTAAATAAAATGAAATAGAAAAAGCGAAAAAATAGGAACATATTAGTAATTTTTAGATCATTTAGTTGACAAACTGAGGAGAAGAATAAATCTGTATAAATACAATATTTTTAAGATCCTATTATGCCCATTAGTCCTATTATTAAAGGGTATACAAATTAACTATTACTAGAATGGAGAAAACATACAGATGAATGACTGGTCTCAAAAAAAAATTAGAAACTGGTTCTGTAAAACTTTAAAAGAAGGTTTAAAATTCAATTTGTTGGCTTCTCATATAACTAACTTAAAACTTATTGATAATGAAAAAGATTGTCAAATTGATGACGACAGAAGAAAAAGTACAACAAACATCATGCACTTAGACCCGGCTTAGTTTAAAGAAAATTCGCGGTATTTCTTGATTATGATTTAAATGAATTTTATAGTTTGACACCATCCAAACGACAGCGACACAAAGATGTCTCGTCAGAATAACTGTAAATAGCATATACATATACATATCTATATGGAGGTTATATAGTATATATACTAAAATGTAGCCAGCCAGGCAATCATTGGCGCGTTCTCGGTACTTACTTAGTTTTATTGCGGATTATCATTTCGGCGCAGTTCTTTTTATCAGTCGATCAAACGCCGTTTGTGCGCGCTCTTCAAGTGACGGATAAAATCTAATTTACACCGCAAAAGAATATTTATTCATTGAGCAAGAAACCCTAAAGGAAACTATTTCAAAACACATACATATATACCAACAAATGGAACAATGTTGCTACGATTCCTAAAACATCGGCGCTGGGCTTGCCACTAAATTGCAGCCAACAAAAATACAGCAAAAAGTAAAGTGAAAATTTGAAATGAAATTATTTTAAAAGAGTGGAAAAAATAAAAAAAATAATAAGGCAGACAAACAAGGACTATATTAGAATATATTACAAGTAAAAATAAATTCTTTTAAAGGAATGTTTGAATGAGATTAAAGAAAAACGAATCCTTCAATTATTACGAAAGTTATGAATATCTGAAATTGTAGATATTTCTATATTCTTGGTATTTTTGTATAAAATTTACTGTCTATATTCGATTATTTGGGAAGTTTGCCTCTATATTCCTTTATTCTTAATTCTCGAATATAATTATTAATAAATAAAATGTCATAAATATATTTGAAAGAATGGTTCTTAAATAAGATGTTCTCGGAGACGACATCCAAATCAATAACATAAATAGGAAGAATTAAAGGATTAACCCTTTTTTTAAACTTGCCAATCGGATATAATAATAATGCCTACAAAAACTAATTGTATATCTTATTTTTAAACCAATGTTTTCTTTTTGAAAATTAGTTTCGATTAGCCAATTAATTAATTGAAAATTTAATTTGCATTTAATTGTTTGATCTTGGCTAATCAATTTATTTTTAACCCTTTTTCAACTTCCTGAAGCTTTAATCTTTCTTTGATTTAATGCACTTTATAGTATTCCATTGCTCGATTACACTATTTCACTCTTTCAATTGAGAAAAATCACAACAATAAATGCTAATCTAATATTAAATTTACTGACAACAACACCAAGAAAAAAAATGAAATCTGCATCTGCTCATGAATAATAACAATTGAGAATTGTTTGCTTTTTTGGTTTAGTGTTCTTTATCGTGGGGTTGCATTATCCTTTAATTTGTGAAAATTGAATTACATCGGCCAGATAAACATATATATGTATATATTTATATAGATATCAACTGTACAACGTAATGTGCGCGCATTCAGGTTCAAGGGCAACAAAAAGAAATAAAAAACACATACCGAACTCACCGAATGCGTTCACATAATACAGATACTAAAGATAAAGATACTATGTATCTAGATATATACATATGTATGTACATATGTATGTATGTATGTGTAAGATTGTAGGCCACAAAAGTGTGAGCAAGCGAAGAAGAAGAAAAGCGAATTCAAATTGATTTCAATTATAATTGAATCAACTCGCAACGACAAGATATAATCGAGAAAGTAAACGAGACAAACGAACGCGATCTCTGAACAAAACGCAGGGTTGCCAGCTTGAGACGTAATTTCTCTCTTGCGCTCTCTCTCTCACACACACTCCTTTTCTCTATTCCAAAATGGCCGATAAATGGCTTACGGTGAATTTACAAATGGCGCTTCCGGAGCGCATACGCAGCATCGGCCGCCGCTTTAGTTTGCAATTAAATTTATCAAAAGAAAAATAAACGCGTGCCGCTTGGCAGATCGCCTGGCAGTGTTTTGGATATTTTTAGTTATGTCGTTGCTATTTTTATTCTTTTCAAGATTTTGTTTGTTTTTATTTTCTGAAAAGAATAACTGACATGACTATATAATATAATTATAGTTTATATCAATTAAAGATTCATTTAATAACTTAAATTAAATAAGAGATAAGAGACCGACAACGATATTTTTAACATTCTTTTTACTTATTTTCTGATATACATCTAAAAATGCATTTTCATTCTTCTTTACCTTCTTACCACAAATTTCCATTTTTTTAAGTATGAATTGGAATTGAATCGAGACGAATACATTCATATATATCATTTAAATCATAAAATGTGAAGTCTTGATAATTCACAGTTCGCTAAAGTAGCAACAAATTCATAATCACACACGGGGGCGTCTTAAATAAATATTTGTTTATTGTATTAGTAACTTTTTCCTTTTTTTTTTGAAGAAAACAAGTTTTTATACCCTCTTGCTTGGGTACATAAATTTTGAAAATAAATAAACCTTAAATATGTTAATAAATGTATCTACTTTGATACATATTTCTAATCGAAATTATCTAAAATACCAAATTAATCAGTCACTAAAAAAATACCAATACCTAAGTTCTTTTTTTCAAATGTTTCACCAAAGATACAGAAATACACTTTCTACTTTTGGGCATTTTAAAAAGGGTATAAAAATTTCGTCTACATTCAGTTAAAGTTAACACAACCGCCATGGTCTTTTACTACGCATAGAATTCGATTTGATTAATTTGCCACTTGAATAGTGTTTCATTTGGCCGTTGCCTTGTTTATCTACGTATTTTGGCTAATAAGTCAAGAGATTTTTTTCATTTCTGAATTTTATCTCTTTTTTCGTTTGTCTTTTTTGTTTCCAGGCAAACATTCGTTAAATTTAGTTCGTCACCCCTTCCTTCCCTTTGGTGTAGAAATATTTATACTTTGTTTGTGTTTATGTTTATTTTGCCAACAGGTCGTCGAATTCCCAGAATTATTTGTTGTGTTGACCAAAGTCTGGGACGTCATTCAAAACTTTTAACAAATAAAGAAAAAAAAAGTAAAAGAAAAAGAAAAAAACATAATAATAAACTCAATAATTGGAATCTAAACAAGCTTAACGCTTGGCTGAATAATTGAAATAATCTGTCAGTGCAAATTGTACATTGAAACCTGTTAGGAGGAATCAAAAATGAACGACACTTAAACTAACAGTTTTTAATTCAATTTGTTATAAAAAACTTGCATAATTTAGATAAAAAGAATAATGTTTAAGAATATACGAAATCTAATAACAAACAGATAAAAATATAATATAAAAGATAAGCATAGGAACTAAATAGTAAAGCCAATAAACTGGAAAAACACGCACTTATTTAAGAAGAGACTTTCGGAAATTTTAAGAAATTTGATAATTAGAAATACGGCCAATGAAAAATGTTAATACTTTTCATAAGCCATTTTATAAATAATTTTTATCAAGGGACGAAGATTTTTATCAACCATCTTAATTAAGACTTTGTCTTTGCTTAAGTTTTAAAAATATCCTCAAGTTAACATGCTAATTTTCTTACAAGAAATCGAACGAACAACTCAAAAATATCGAACATTGAAAATATTAAAACAATAAATACATTGTATTCAGAAATTGTCATCGAAGATTTTCATTCGCTCATCATTTTTAGCTTTTAAAAGTAAACCATCATTTTAAAACAGAAGAAAAACATAAATAAAACTATTAAAAAAAGGAATAATAACTAATGTCTGATTTATAATTACTAAAATATATAAAAAATTTGTTCTTACTTATGTCTTTTGAAAATACGAAACCGGAAATTAAATTAAGGTCACCAATATTCGTATAGCGTCACTTCCAGTTTTGCGACTAAAGGAAGCTTTTAATAGCGCTTAAGAAACATATATTAATATCAGGTTTAATAAATACAAGAAAAGAGCATTTTGGCCAAAGTCTTTAGCTTAATTAAATGTATCAGTTGTCCGTTTAAAAGAAATTTGCCAAACAAATATAAGTTACTTTTTTTTTTTAGAAGCGATGGATGATCTTTTAAGACTTATTTATAGAAGAAATTTTACTGTGAATATATTTCATTTATAGTATACACTACTTGAGTTGATCTAAGCCATCTTTAGTGGTCTGCAAACATATTAAAAGCATTTTCTTGGCTAGAAAATATCAATATCAATAAACTGTGAATAAACAGAATAGGGCAAGTATAAATATAAGAAAAATATATATTTGTTAAACAAATGAACAGAGACAGCGTGGTAACATTTTACGTAATTTGAACCCTTTTTATTGTTTTCTGCTGGCGCCAATGTGTTCCGTTTTGCATTATAGAAACAGGTAGCTCTATATAAGATAAATCCCTGATAAAACACAGCTGACTAAACCGTCTGTCGTCTGAAAATGATGAAGAATTTGATAACAGTGCCAAGTCTTATCGCTGCGTCAAGTGGCACAAGATGCTTAGTTAGATAACTGGCAGTGATTGCCGCATTCAACTCAAATGAGCGAGAGAGAGGGTACAAATCAGTGGACCAAAAGAGGCAAAAGTGACGCAAAAGTTAATATTTGTTTATTATTTAAAGTTAATATCTTTTATTTATTTATTTGTTCTCCTTTTTTTTGCGTGGATTTGGACTTGAAACGAAAGTTAGTCCACAATCAGTTTGCTACGTTAGCTCAAGGGAATCGCTTAGAAAAATGTATTAATTTTATAATTACAAGGAAATATTTTGTCACAATTAAAACAATTTGATCATTACAGATTTAAAGATTGCCACTCGCTAAAAGTTGGGCCATAAATTTTCATTAATTATTGGAAAGTTTGATTATTTTTCGTGCGTTTTTTTTATGGTCATTGGAGACCAAACGATTGACTAGTAAACCAGCCAGCGGCAAGCAAGTGCTTTAAGTTTATTTTTTTGAGTTGGGAGAGAGGTTTTTTTTACGCGCATATTTGCGCGTTTTAATTACAACAACAACAACACCTACAGCATTAACTGCAAGTGCAACAACAAAAACAACAACAACAAGACCAGCATCGTCTGTTCGTCTGACCGTCAGCAACAACACCATGGAGAATCTTGGCTATAAGGAGGGCAGCACAAAACCGCGTCGCATGACACGTTCCATCAGTGTCGTTACCAAGACCGAAGTGGAACAGCCGCTCAATGAGAATAATGCAAATAACCGGTAAGTGCCAGTTGCAGTTTAAACATTTTTATTTTTCTCTGCAGCACTTCTTTTTTTTTTTGTATTTTTGTTTCATTTTGTGCATTTTTGTTTTTTTTTTTTTTGTGTTATAAATCGGTGCATTGTTTTTAAAGTACCTTAGCGATATCACCAACGAAACGCATACTCATTGTGGGTGCTGCCAATTTGGTGTATGTGAGTAACAATCCCACAAAAAGAAAAAAATAAAAAAAAGAAAAAAAGAAAACGGCTAAAATAAAACCAGAACAAATAATGCCACTATTTGATTTGTCATGACTGATATCTAATCGGGAAGTAACTCCATTACCAAAACTTAATCATCATAGAGAGGAAATTTTTTGTTATTAAATAAACCATTTAAATAAAGTATTTTTTGTTAAATTCAATCAAAACAATGTAAATGTATATTAAGAGCCAAAAGAAAAACCTTGACTTTTAAGATAAAATAAGTTCATGGAATACAATTGTTGATAAATTTAATTGGCATTTGCATTCAGTGGAAAATTTTAACAAAAACTATTTAAAGTTTAAAACATTAAAAAGAGGAAAAACTTTGAAAAGTAAATTTATGATTGAAGAATTAAATTAAAGGAAAAAACATTGTTACAAACAAACAGTTAAAAATATTTGTATCGAAGGCTTAAAGTTTAAAACAAAAATCTTCAGCCTATTTTTTATTTGTAAGTTCAAAGGGATATGCCCAAAGCTAAAAAAAGACTTTCAAATATATATTTATAATCCAAAAAAATATGGTTTGAAAAGCTATTTATATCGAATAAAATATGTTTTGAAAAGCTATTTATAGAAACGATATAAAGGAGACGCAAATGAGAGATATTTCTAAGATAAACAGCCAACAAAATAGCCACCATTTTAACTACTACATATATACCCATATATATATATATATTTCTTTTTACCACTTTTTGCTTAAGGACAAAGTCAAAAGAGAAGCTTCAAAAAAATTGGCCACGCCATCAAAATCTCGTGGTCAAAGTGAAAGCATTTTATATGGTAGGATCACCAATCGTTAAGAAACTGCAAGCAACTTTAAATGTAAATGTAATAAAATTCGGGCCTAAAGCCTGTTGCTGATGGTGTTGTGGAATGTGCTCGACTCTAGATGAAACTTTATCTGCAGTTCACTCTACTCTACTCCTCTCCACACCACTCCACTTCATTCCATTCCACAACACTTTACCCACACCCACACGTTTTTACAGAGCCGTGTGATTTTTTTGGCAATCTCTTCCACCAAAATCTCATTCTCTTTCTCTCTTTCTTTCTTTTTTTTTGTGTATCTCTCTTTTTAATATAAAACACTCTGGGCTCATTCAATCTCGATTGGCGACTCAAAAAACCAGTGCTTACGGTTTTTCATCAAAGTTAACAGAGACTCAGTCGGTTTTGAAACAACAATGCAGGCGGACGCGTTGATCGCTACCTAAAATAAAAAAAAAAAAGAACGCGTTCGAAGTGATCGTCGTTAGACTACAACGGCAATTCAAACTAACAACTAGTAGAATAGACAAAAAGCTTAAATAGAAATACTACAAAAATAACAAAAAAAAAAAAAATATAAAAACAAAACGGAAGTGAAAAATTCGCGTTTTTTCACACAACATTTTTGCATTTTCCGCCCGTTAGACACAAATTGTTGAAAGCCAACAAAAACAAGCAAAAACCCCACAAAAGGGGCATCCATTGTAAGCCACTTTGGCCCCGTTGTCTCGGTCTGGGTCACTCAATCCAGTCGGTGGGTCGGTCGGTCGGTCGCTTGGTCGTTCAGTCAAATGTATTTTGGAAATGAAATTAGAAATTGAAAACAGCTCATTGGCGAATTGGCATCATCCGTGGATATGGATGCAAACGGTGTATGTACCTTAAGCACAATGTGGGAATCTCTCCACCCCCTCTCTCTCTCTCTCTCTCTCTCTCTTTCTCTTTCTCTCTCTTTAAGTGATCAACAATAGGGAAATCAGCAAAGTTATGCAACACCCTCTCATCCAAGTGCAGAGCCAGGGACAAGTTTTTGACAATTATGCAAAGAAAATTGAAAATAGAGAAAATTGAAATTCATATAAAGATCTATTATCATTAGTCACCGATTGAAACGCGAAGGAGTCAAACGACATTAGTGGCACTAAGTAAAAAAAAAATGCCATAAAACAACTTGTAAAAAAAGAAAAATATTTGTAAAATATAATAATAATTTTGTTTAATTTATGTATGCCTAAATGCCAACACAAACAATGAACTAAAAGTTTATGTTCAGTGACATTGAAGCAATAAAACAATATGGAAATAAAAACCAATCAGTTGCAGTTGTTAAGTGGAGAAACTTGGCAAAGTTGGGTGAAACTACGTTTCTAGAGATTCGTACAGCTTCCAGTTGAAAATTTAATTATTGAGAGAAAGAGAGAGAAGACAGATAAAAAACCATTAGAAAAACTTAAAGTTTATGATGATTAATTAATTAAATGTATGTCTTAAGAGACCAAGTTATTTATTACTAAGTTTGAAATTTGTTTTGTTTTTTTTTCGTTTTTTTTCTGTTGCAGTTTCAAATCGATTCCACCCAATCTGATGGTGCGATGGCGCAACAATACTGACGCCATGATCGAAGCCCAGTATCCGACAGCTGGTGAATTCGAATACATGGAGTGTGGTCCATCACCGCCGGCGGAAAGTGCGCCGAGCATGTACGATAGCTTTGAGGAGCCAACAAGTGAGCTAAGCGTACAGATATGCATTGACACGCTAAGGATTAGCCTCATCGATCAGATGAAGAGTTCCGCTGGTCGTGTACGTTTCTTTGAGGATATTGAACAGGGAAATGTTGTAGCTGAGAATACAAAAACCCATTTTGAGTCTGCCTCAAAATTGGAAAAGAATCTTAGTTATTTGTGGTCAGCATTTTTAAAACGCTGGGATTTAATCGAGTGTCTGCTGGATGCAGGTGCCGATCTTAATTTTTGTGACCAAAATGGTATATCAGCATTGCATTTGGGTGCATTCAGTGGTTGTTTGGCCACATTGGGTTTGCTTGTGGCCAAGGGATTAAATGTGAATCTACAATCAAAATGTTATACACCATTACATTGTGCGGCCTTTGGTAATGCCTCGGAGGCAGCAAAGTTTCTGATAAATAATGGTGCCGATATAACCAAGGATACAAATAAACCCAACTGTGAGGAGAGTTTACTCCATTGTGCTGTACGTGCAAATGCTCTGGAATGTCTACAGATTTTTATTAGCGAGGGAGCAGATGTTAATTCTCTAAAGCCAAATGGCACTAATGCCATACATTTGGCCGCCGATTTGGGTAATATCCAGTGTCTGGAGGCTCTACTGAATGCCCCAAGTGCTGATGCCAATGTCCGGATTTGCATAAGGGAGAAAGAGTCAACGGCTCTCCATTTGGCCGCCGATGAGGGTAATGTCGAGTGTGTGGATCTGTTGTTGGCCAAAGGAGCCGATGCCAAATTGAAGAATCATCGAGGATTTACACCACTCCATTTAGCAGCTCGCACATCTAGTTTGGAGTGTGTCGAGTCCTTGCTAAGGAATGGCAATGCAGATGCCAATGCTGAGGATTTTGATCATCGAACTCCTCTCCATGCGGCAGTGGGTAAATCTGAGAATGCTTACGACATTATGGAGACACTCATCCAATGGGGAGCCAATGTGAATCACAAGGATATTTATGGTTTCACAGCACTCCATTTGGCTGCACTCGATGG
This sequence comes from Drosophila emarginata, assembly GCA_037075365.1. Lineage (NCBI taxonomy): Eukaryota > Metazoa > Arthropoda > Insecta > Diptera > Drosophilidae > Drosophila > Drosophila emarginata. Next base: position 15,771,819 of record JBAMCD010000221.1, on the reverse strand, counting down.
CTTGGTCCAGTGTGTGGAAATGTTAATATTCCATGGTGCCGATGTTACCACCAAATCGAAAAAGGGAACTTCGGCATTAAACGTCATCACACGCAAGACACCGGCATCGGTGGCCATGATAAGACAAAAATTGGATGCAGCCATCACATTGCATCACTCACAGGTGAGTCAATGATCAAGATTGGGATTAATTTAGACTTAACTTTTTATCTCTTCTCTTCTAGGATCCTGTTAATCGTGAAGTGGAACTTGAACTGGACTTTCGTCAACTCCTTCAGCATTGTCATCCACGCGAAATAAGTTATCTCAATACATTTGTGGATGAGGGGCAAAAAGAGATATTGGAGCATCCACTTTGCTCCTCATTTTTGTACATCAAATGGGGAAAAATACGTAAATACTATATTGGACGTTTAATCTTCTGCTTTAGCTTTGTCCTCTTTCTAACACTCTACGTTCTGACGGCCTTGGCCCACAATTGTTATAATGGCAGCAAGGATGATAATACAACAATCCAGGCCCAGGAATTATGTCAGAAACAATCAATTTTGGGTGATATGTTACGTAATAATCCATTTGTAATGGAAATGCAATGGTGGGTCCTTGTGGCCATTACCATAGTCGAAATATTTCGAAAGTTATACGGAATAACCGGTTACTCATCATTTCGACATTATGTAACCCAAGTGGAAAATATTATGGAATGGTTTGTTATCACAAGTGTATTTGTTATATCGTATATATATACGAAACAGACATACACATTCCAGAATCATATTGGTGCCTTTGCTGTACTCTTGGGCTGGACAAATTTAATGTTAATGATTGGCCAGCTGCCAGTATTTGATGTCTATGTGGCCATGTATACCCGGGTCCAAGGTGAATTTGCCAAACTTTTTATGGCTTATTCATGTATGCTGATCGGTTTTACAATTAGTTTTTGTGTCATATTTCCATCATCGTCATCTTTTGCTAATCCATTTATGGGTTTCATTACGGTCTTGGTTATGATGATTGGTGAACAGGATTTATCGTTGCTTATTAACGATCCAGATGGCAAGGATCCACCCTTTTTGTTGGAGGTCAGCGCTCAGATAACATTCGTCTTGTTTTTACTATTTGTTACCATTATACTAATGAATCTATTGGTGGGCATTGCTGTACACGATATTCAAGGACTAAAGAAGACAGCCGGACTGTCAAAGTTGGTGCGACAAACGAAGCTAATTAGTTATATTGAATCAGCCCTATTTAATGGTTATCTACCAACTTGGTTACGTAATCTTCTACACTATACGGCACTTGTATCGCCGCAAGCCTATCGTGTGGTCTTATGCGTTAAACCACTGAATCCCAGCGAGAAACGTTTGCCCCGGGATATATTAATGAAGGCCTATGAGGTCGGTAAAATGAGAAAACATTTCGGACATACTGTTAGCTCGAAAGATCCGGCTGAGAATTATCTAACATATAAGAATAAGTACAATAATAATAATGGCTGTGCCACAAATGGTTATGTACTGCCCGATCCTGATCCAGAGGCAGCACAATTTACCACACTGACCACCAAAATTGATGACAATGCCGATAGGATTGAGTTTCTTACCCAAGAAATTCAGGAGCTGAAGCAGGCATTCATTTCGCAGCAACAACAGGCTACCAAAGTGATTGATAAATTGTTAACCGTGATTTCCAATCAACAGAAACAAAATTTGCGCAAATAGCGGCCAAATGATAGCATTTAGTATAGAAACTGATATTATACATATATATAAATCAATTCATGAAATCGAGACCACAAAATGATTGGAATATAATATATATATACATTTTTTAGATGAAAGTTATAACTTTAAGTAAAAATGGAAATATTGTTGATATTATAAAGTAGCAACGAGTTGTAGTTAATATAAATTTTTGATATTGAAGCGCAAGGCGCCCTATTCAAAATACTATATATATATATATACATATGCATATATAGCCATATACATACAGCATACTATTATATATATATATATATATATATATATACATATTTATACATAAACCTATTAAATTTAATTTAGTCAATTAGTTACATTAGAGGCGAAGCAGTTGGCAGGTTTGTTTTGTGGCTGGTTTTAGGCTGTGTCTTTGTTGAGAAGAGTTATAATTTTAATGAGATTTATATTGCTTAATAAAAACACACACAACTATATATATATATGTATATATTTTGTAGCCATAACCTTTTCTTTAAATCGGACACTTTGAAGCGAAACTGAATGTAATCAACAATGGGCTGAGATTCTAACTAATAAATTCTGTTTAAAAGGTTGAATAAATCGAAATTAGTACTCACCTGCTCTCTGGATTGTTCCTCAGGAAAATATGATATATCTTGCCCATTAATGCTGATCTTGCCAGTTCCTGGCATACGTACAGTGACATCCGCTCGAGCTGTTTTACGCAAACACTCATATGTAGTAATATATTGTCGGCCCTGTTCATCAATTTTAGGCTTTGGTATTTCCAATTGCTTTGATTGATCCATTAATGGCTTCATGTAGCGTTCAATAAATTCTTTACTTTTGTACGAATACGGCAAAGATATTAAACGTTCCATACTGTTGGTAAAATTTGTGTACTCAATATCCGCAATGCTTTCCACTAGCAACAATTCCAATTGATCTTTCGGCAACAGCTGAAAACCAGCCATTTCCCTGGAATAGAAAATAGGTAAATGAAGATAAATATATTTTCCTGTAATTTATATATGTTTATATGGACATACAGCTTCTGATTCGCATCGGGTGTATTGCCTCGTCGCAGCAATCGCTCTTCCAACTCGAAAAGCTTATTCGTTTCCTCAACAATGTCCTGTAAAAGAAAACGCAAAATATTAGTTGAAATCTTATAAAAAGTGCATTCGTTAATGAACTTACGTGAAGTACTTGGAAAAAATTCGGTTTTCCCGTATAGAACATGCTGTGAAATGGACGACCTGTCTCGTCAAATTCGGCTGCCTTTCGGGCTGGAAAAACCTCATCTGGACTTTTCATGGCGGGACGGGCTTTCTTATCAAACAGGCCAGAGGGAAACAAATATTCTATGGCTTCCTAAAAGTTTAGAATTGTTAATTTCTGTCCAGCTCAGTAGAGTGTACTCCAACCTACATCAATGTCCTTTTGCGTAAATGTCTCTGGATCGGCTCCCATCATATTGGCCAAATGCCGTTTGCCAATTTGAAACTCCAAGTTCTGTGTCTTTATGAACTCATCGTGTTCATTGGCACGTTTCAGATAGGCCTTCATTGCCTTGCTAACCTTTTGCTTCTGTACTGCAGCCGGCGTTGCTGTGACAGTCACTTCGGTTCCATATGAAGCCACCTGCGAGGTAGGTTATGCAAACATGATCAAAGAAACGTTGATGAAAATTGAAATTAGTAGAAATCCAAAGAGGTTTTCTTTAACATACCTGTTGCTGTGAAGGCATAGCACCTGTTTTGCAGGCATTTTGCAAAACATTTCTGTTAGTTTTAATTATATTTAAACCAAAAACACGCAGAGCCATAATTTTAATTGGGTTGAATAGAAACAGCTGTTTGCAGATTAACAGTGTTGGAAAATCTTCCAACTGCATGGTGATGTGCAAAATCAAACGATAGTTTTCTGGTTAGTTAACAAGAATTTGAATTTAAACATTTTATATTTCAGTTTTAACCGTTACGGAAAGCTGCTAGTCATTTGAATAAAAAGTCTTATTTATTTACCATTATCCTCCTTTACAAATGCAATTTATTAGCTAAACTTTTAAAAAACACACACAAAATCCAATGCTGATATTTTTCATTGTTTTTGGGAACACAAAAATTCAAAAGGAACAAAACGGAGAAACAGAAAATGCATTTCCAACCTCTTTCAACAGCTATTTAGAATTAATTTTTGTTTCTTTATGCTAATTAATTATAAATAATTGCCTAGTCTTAGCGTTGAGAAAAATGTGTTTATCAATTGCATTATTTTAAGGTTTTCATTTTTTTGTTTTTTTAAATATGTTTTTTTTTTTAGTTATAATGCAGCTACTAGAATTATTTGATTTCTTCTTCTTACTTCCATCCATCCAATCATACATTTATCCATCCGAGTGGTATTTGGTCGCAGTAAAATTGTTTTTTGTTTGATGTATACATGTATATAAAGCAATTAATTAATAATTTATAATAATGCCACGACTATTTCCATGCTTGTTTGAGCAATTTACGCGACGCTAAATGCTTAACAATCAATGAGCCCGAGGTAAGACCGACTAGCACTATGGATATAAGTATATAATCAAAGTCCTCTTTTAACAAATCGAACGTTTTAGAGGGCGCAACACGGGTAACGAACAAATCTGTCAATGGATTATTCAATTTAATAAAAATGTGTGGGCTTTTTTTTATAGATCGTACGTACCTAAGCCACTGGCAACGACTAGACAGGTACTCTCCAGACCGCTGGGTGCGGTATATATATTGCGCAATCGTGCAATCGTCTGATTATAATTAATATGATTCTCTGTAGGCAAAGGCAGCTCGGGTATATAGGGTATAGCGCCCTCTTCACGTCCCTGAGTGCTCGATGCAATGGGGCGTCGCGGATCTAGCAAATGCCATGGCATTTCAATGATGGCTCCACTTGCGGTGCCAACTGAAAGGAACAATTTATTGACACTTTTTTATAGTTTATTATATCTATGATGGACTTACTCAGCACATGCTTATTGGTTATGCCACGTTCGGTAATAGTTTCCCTCAGTGCCTCCACAATGGTGGGAACAATAAAGGATTGACGCTCTACAAGTGGCATTGGTGGAGCTTGCAGAGAACTCCAAACACTGCTATTTGCCTGGGTCTTGCCCTCATACAGCTCAATGGTAGCTACACAAAATTCAATTTAATTTAATATCATTTAAAACAAAACAAGATGAGTAATTTTCAGACTTACTTAGCTCTGTGCGTCGAACTTTTTCATTAAAATAGGAATAGGCCAACCAATTCTCCGAATGCACAATATGTAATGGAGCACGGACCTTGCGATGGGTCATTGAGAATATTACAGATCCTGAGACCACATCGATTAAATATAAATTAAGTATGGCTAAAATGCAAAAAGAAAATAATTGGAAATTTAAATGTAAGCTCTCTAAATAATTTTAACCAATCTAAAAGTTTTTAAACTGATTTATATATTCAATCGATAGAATAAATATATATGGAACTCACATTTATGTGTGGCATCTGGAGACTGTGTTACAAATGCCACCAAATTGGGATTGATATACTTGTAGAGCACTGATCGATCTCCTAATACACGACCTTGAGAATGAACATGTTCGATGGGATTTTTGCCGGCAACTCCAATAATTTGTTGCTCTGAATTATGGCCTCCTAAGCGGACATTCCAAATATGAGTACATGACAATTGCTAGAGGAATGGAAACAAACTCAATTAGTGGTTGGGATTTTGAATAAATATTTTTTCTACTTACACCGCCCGCATATTTAACAAAATAACCCTCAAGTTCGGCAGTTTTCACATCCGCCGTATACAAGTACATGCCGTTGGCCTGGAAACGTAATTACAACCATTAATAATATTATTTTTAAATGGTTAGCTTATATAATCATACCAATGGCTCTGCATGTTTGGGGTGCACATGGACCTTATTGGATGAGTCCAATAACAATATGGCCTTTACAAAGTCTTGTTCCGTTTCGCCAAGCAGGGAAAGTTGTTTTATTTTAAAGTCCAACTGCAATAAGCCACCTTCGGAAGCCAGACCAGTGATGGGATTGAAGCGATAGATTATGCCATTGCCTGTTTTCTGTGGATTTAATTACATTTATAGCAATATACGATTATTTTGAATAAGATTTTCATTTTATTTACCGCATCTTTGGCCACAATGGTGCACAAGGGTTGAAGTGGAAAATGCTTGGAACTGCGCTGAACAATTAAACGCATCTCTTCGGCATTATCGAAACCCTGAACATTGGGCAAATAGAGCTGCCAATGATGTTTGCCGGATATATTATCAATGCCAAAGATTTTGCCACTCCTCGTAAGCATGACAAGCATTTTGTGTAGGCCAAATGAGTCACGAACCAGGCCAGCTCGCTGAGTATCCGTTGGCGGTGGTCCCAATCCAATGACGTGTAGGAAAAGGCTTCGAATTTGTACTGCCTGTGTGGATATGCGGCGCAAGAAGGCACTGGCAATATCTCCTGATAAATAGAGAAAATACCCAATATTAGTTTATAAACATTCAAAATGAAAACAAAACTACAATTTAAATGGTTAAATACATGATGATCTTTCGACTTACGCTCAAAACTTATGGAATCCACTATGGTTAGCAATGATTTGAAGGAGAATATGATATATATTTTTTTTTTTTGATTTTTGCTTATTAAAGTTCTGACAACTTACCCGCTTTGCCTTTCATTTCGTTCTCAAGTGTACCCTCAGTATCAGCCAAAGGCAAATCCATAAACTCTGAAGCAATCACATTGGCCAAAGCTTCTTCTCTAGACCAACGTACACGTCCCTGCTGTATCGCCACAATAGACTCAGTGCTGGTACTGAATATAAATAGACAGCTTTTGCCATCACCATTACGCTTCAGTTTGCAGTCAAAGTTCCGTAGACTAGGTATACCGAAATGTACAGGAAACTCAAGATTTTGTTGTAGCTCAACGACGGGCGAACAGTTGTCCAAATAGACAGCATTAATTGTTAGGATCTGAATAGATTTAAAATATCAAAATTAATAATTGTGGTCATTTATCTAAACCTATTCAGACTTACTTGATCATTTAAATCTGCATAGACTACAACTTTCCGATAATTAAAACTGCCAATGGCAAAGCTGGAGCTTTGTAGTCCACCACAAATCGCTTGATCCTTGTTAACACTCACAAGTTTTCCATTAACAATAACAACGCCATTTAAACCCTGTAAAAAATAGTAAAACCATTTTAGAAAATTGAATATTTTTTATTTCTTCCGATTACTTACGGCCAAAGCTTGGGGTTTTTGTTGTGATTGTTGTCCCTCGAGTGTTGTCCTTATCACTTGCGTACTCTTGGCCACCAAATCCAGACTTATCAGTTGCTTTCCCTCCGATAAGCAAACAAAATATGTGCCAGCTAATTGACAACTTTCTGGAGTAATCCAGGTAGCCATAATTTTACTAGTGGTGCCCGTCGAGTGTCCCGAAGTGGCAAAATATGCGGTAACCTCAAGATGACTCTGCCAAGCGGGTACAACATGATAGAGAACGGAATTGCTATAGAACCAAACAGCATTCTCGGCTCTCTCAGTATTCAGTGGCATAATCGACCATTCCCATTCGATAGTGCCAGTGTTGGTGTTCCAACCGCGGACTAGAGCTGGTGCATGACCCTGCACAGCAAGCATATCAAATCCAAGAGTTGTGCCCACAGGCGCAGCGGCTGTGTCACTGGAATCATCGGAAAAGCCGCTTACTTGGAGCAATTTAATATCCCCGCGTGGTCGGTGCTCTAAGACTTGTCGCCACACCAATTCACCGGTCTTTGGGCATAGAGAGGCAATTACTTGCTCGTCGGTGCTAACCAATAAGCGAGGCTGGAAATTATTCAAATCGATGTGAACTTGCTTTAAAGCTCCCACATTCACGGCACGCCTGCAGGTGAATTAATTAGTCAGTGGTCAGAGGTCAATTTTCTAGAAAGTGGACAAATTAAGCTTACCAGTCAAATTTCTTAATCTGGTCCTCGTAGAGAGCCGAGCAGGTGCTCAGCAAAAGTAGACCGATTAGTGGACCGGTGATAAACATGTTGTGTCTATTTTTGGCTAATCCGTGATTATTGCGAGCATAAAAACTTTACTAAATCATACACGTTTATGTTATAAATTAATAAAGATCCACATTCACATAAATTCGTGTTCTCTGTCAAAGGGATGGGAAAAGAAATTTGGGGCTGAGACAGGGTTGTAATAGTTCACAACCGGTTATAGAACTGGTTCCATTTACAAATTGTTTTAATTTTGTCAAGTTACTTATGTTGCAACAATTAGATTTTCTTACCATCGCATATTGCATATTACATAATTATTAGGATTATCATATCCTTATACTTGTGGATACTGCATCAAAGATGACATTAGGACGCAATTTCATTTTTGTTCTGCAGTGTAGATAGTTCCTTTCTGAATCAAAGAAACTAGTTCGTAAGTGAGCATAAAATATTTACCAACACTACAACCACTAAGTGTTAAGTGCGCATAAAATATTTTCCAACACTACAACCACTATTTCTAAGAAGTGTTGCAAAACGAGAAAATAGCGGATAATACTGGGAAGTGCCATTACAAACATTGTTGATTTCTGGAAGAATCACTTGGTAAATTCACTGAAAATGTTTGAAAAGAAAAGCGATAAGGCGAAACAAGCCGATTATAAGCACCGTGATGATGGCGTTGAACTTGAAAGCCAAATTATCATGCGTTTGCCAAAGGTGAGAGAAGCAGTTTAATTCTTAGTTCAATTTTTATGTTGTGGTTTGGTTCACTTTGTTTAGGATTTGGCTGACACTGTCCACGATGCTTTAGCAACTGGGAATATCAAAGATCGCTTAAGTATTCAACTGGATCAAGATTTACGGTACGGTGAAGTGCGTCTAGATGACCAATTGCTGTATGCCAAGCTCGTGGACTTGCCCACAGTTGTGGAGAGCTACAAAACAATAGATAACAAAAGTTTCTATAAATCGGCTGACATTTGTCAAATACTCATTTGCAAAGAGGATCCTGAGGATGAAACGGAAAAAGAATCGCCGAACAAGAATAAAAAGAAAGATCCCAATAAAGTGGACAAAAAATATCTCTTTCCACATGGGATAACTCCGCCTTGTAAGAACGTACGCAAGCGGCGTTTCCGCAAAACGCTAAAGAAAAAAAACGTGGAAGCACCAGAAATTGAAAAGGAAGTAAAGCACTTGCTGCGTATTGACAATGAAGCCGTTCGCGTGGACTATGAAATAATAAATGAAGAGGATAAAGCCGGCGATGAGTTGGATCAATCCGATATCAAGCCCTACATTGAGGCCGATGATGATATACAGGATGACAGCACTATGCACCATCAAAAGAAAATTAATAAGAATAGTTCACAAAGAAGGGAGATCAATGTGGAATCGGATGATGATGAGACCAGCAACTTTACTAATACCCATCTGGCACCAAATAGGGGAGTAGCTGAGCACGATATATTTGGCGAAGAGGTGTCCACCACTGATGATGAGGATGAACCTCAACAGCGAAATGTGGCAGGAAATCAACCACGCCGGCATGAACTGGAGGAATCCTCTCGTCTCTCTGCCGATGATTCCCGTCTATCCGATTTCTTTGGAAACAGCAGCAAGCTTGGGCAAAATGAGTTTAATAAATCAATGTTTGGACGCGATGCAAGTAGTCCCAAGTTAAGTGCAGCTGGATCTAGTTCCAATTTGGCTGCTCCAAGTGGTTTCTATGACCAACACCAAATGATGACTAAACGTGAGGATTTCGATGCTATGGAGTTTATAGACGAACCACAACCCCAATACAATCAGCAGCAAATTCATGAAAAGATTAGCCAATTAAGACGCCAAATAAGTGATCTCAAGGCACAACAATTGCAAAAATCTACCGAAATTGCATCCATACAGAATGCTACGCTCAAGCAGCGGATGCAGGAGACACTGGATAATCTGTACACCCAAGTTATAGAGCGTGAATTGGAGCTAAAGGACTTTGAACTCATGTTGGAATCATAAAAGCAATCACTGTTAATCTAGGTTAAGCCCAAAATTCCCACATTTATATAGTTTAAATAAACAATATTTATATTCTACTTTTGTGGCAGTTATTGAGAATGATCTTAATGTGTAGTCAGATATGACCACTTTGACCCAGTAACTGGTTGCGCCTCATTTATGTTAACCTTCAATGGATAACCGATACTCTTTGTTCTTGGTCTAAAATGTCGCTTTTTTATATTTATTAAATGGCATTTGTAATTTATAAAAATAATTTGCATTACAGTTTTGGGCATAAATATTGAAGGATTATATTCTCATGGTTCTCCTGCTTTTTGTACTATATGTTAGGGAACGGATTAAACGATTTATTGTGAGTGGTATATATAGATATAAATATATATATATATATATAAGAGAGAGCTTTTTCGCTTAAGATCTAAAACAATCAAAGGAAAATGTAAAAATAGGAATGCCAAACATATCCCTTACAATTCAGGGACACTCTATAAATGTAGGGTATATTAGTTTTAATTTGTGACAGTACTTTCGAGCACTCGTTGGCTTTTGATACTCTTAGTTGGGGTTAAATTTAAATGAATGACTGGGGAATGCAAGAACTATTTTGTTCAGTTGGAAAATCAAATTAAACCATCTGATTAAGTCAGGTTAAAATATGATTTTGAATTGGTAGTAGTAATAAGAGAAATTAATAAATGTTTTAGTGCGTGGTCACCAGCTCAAGTCATCGGGCAAACCGCCTGGATATTCTCCAGTCAGACAGGCAGTGCAGTGACCCTTTGCTTTACCCTGACCATCTCCCACCGATTGCTTGAGCTGGACTGCCTGAACCAGGCCGGCCACACTCAAATAGGCTAGACTATCGGCGCCCACATGACGGGCTAGTTGCTCAGCATTCAACTTGTTGGCTATCAGTTCCTCACGCGTGGGTATATTGATGCCCATGTAGCATGGATATTGCAGAGGCGGACTGGCAATGCGTATGTGCACCTCCTTGGCACCGGCATCTCTCAGCAGCTTTATAATGGGTCCAATTGTGTTGCCTCTTACAATGGAATCGTCAATTAAGACGAGTCGCTTGCCAACCACATTCTCAGAGAGGGCACCAAATTTTTTGGCCACGCCCAATTGACGAAGTCGCGTAGAGGGCTGAATAAAGGTTCGGCCTACATAACGATTCCTGCACAAAACTTCAGCAAATTCTAGACCCGACTCCCTGGCATAACCATGAGCAGCAGCCGTTCCTGATTCGGGCACAGAACTTACAATATCCGCTTCAACGGGAGCCTCGCGCCAAAGTTGGCGTCCACACTGCAGGCGGACAGAGTAGACCATTTGGCCTTCAAAGATGCTATCGCCACGTGCAAAGTACACATACTCAAAGATGCAGAAGGCCATCCGTTTAAAATCTGGTCGTTCGACTATATCCACAGTGCGATAGCCACGTCGAGTGAGCTCCACAATCTCTCCCGGCTCCACTTCACGCACATAACGGGCTCCGATGGAGAGGAAGCCGCAGCTTTCACTGGATACCACCCAGCCATCGGCTGGCATATCAGACGGACCATGACCAGCATGACCCGAATTAATGGGTACAATCTTTCCAATGCACAATGGTCGATTACCATAAGTGTCCCTTACAGCATAGATCTTATCCTTGAGCATTATAACCAAGGAGTAGGACAAGGGGGCCAGCATCATGAAATGACGAATTCGGGCTGGCCAATTGGGTCCTTCCAGTTCAGAAACATCCTCGGGGGCACAGCATAAGGATTGGGCTATCAGTTCGCTGTCACTATGTGTGGACAATCCGACTCCACGTCCCAGGACCTCTCGCCGTAGAGATTCATTGTTGACCAGCTCTCCATTGTGGGCGAGTGCCATTGCTCCATGAGCTGTATGAACAACGAATGGCTGACAATTGACCACCTCGGATGCTCCGGCAGTGGAGTAACGCGTATGACCGATACCAAGGTTACCCCGGAGCTTTTTCATAGAATCGTCATTGAACAGTGTACTAATCATACCCATTCCCTTGTGAACATTAAAATTCTTGGAACATTTGCCTTCGCTGGTGGCTATGCCCGCCGATTCCTGCCCTCGGTGTTGTAGGGCAACCAGGCCCAAGCATATCACATGAGCAATATCAATTTGCGTAGGCCAATCCCCGCAAGCAATGGCACCAAAGACACCACATTCGTGCGTCAAACCGGTTAGCTCCTTGCTCTCACTTATGGTAGGAATGGTTGATGCTGTGGTCGAGGTCGACTTCACCTGTTGATCTCCCACGTGTTGTTGTTGCTGCTGCTGTTCTTGCGTTGACATGTTGTTGTTGTCGCTGCTCGAAATGTGGCGGGTGAATTAATTTTGATTAGTCTGATCGGGTTTTATTCACTCAATGCAACTCCAAGATATGAATTACCTGTTGATTTACGCAACGGTTTTATATGCAGAACTCTTCGCACGCTTCGCACGCTTCGCACGCGCAGCAAACTTTTGAACACGAGAATTGATCTCGAGACTTGTGAACCAGCGTTGGCTTAGAGTGACCTTGCCAATATTTTTCCTTCATTATAAACGATTTTATATAGTGTCTTTTCCTAATACAGCTAAAACAAACGTATTAAAAATATGTATTAATTCACTACCATATGTTACAATATAATAAAAACCAAAATAGCCAAATATGAATAATAAATTTGAAAAGTAACGAACGCATGGTCGGTTCTAAGGGAGCGTCGTTGCTGAATAGTAAAATAAATTAGAGATGTGATCGTGATTTGGTATTAATTATCAAAAATCTTTTTAAAATAACCAATAATTTTAACAATTATCCAGACAAGTCAAATATAGGTTAGATCGTAAACGATTGTTGTTTAAAAAAATAATTTTATTTTTTAAAATGTCAAAAATTAACTATAACTTGATAACATTGATAGCAGATTCTACGTGCTGAATGTAACGGCATTTTACCTGAAGTGCTAAATTTAAGTACGTCAATTGATATTCGAGTTCTGCTGCTTATGTACAACGCGTCAATTAACATGATTAAATAAATCTCTACCAGAAAGAAATACCAATTCGCCACAATCAAATATTTTTGATTTCCTCCTTAAAGAAAGCAGCCTCTTGTAGTATAGAATTTTCTGGAGTGCTGAGCAATTTTTCAGCCTGATCTATGTCGTCTTTTATAGCTATTATAAGAGCATCCAGCGAATCAAAACTCTTTTCGGGCCTTAAATAGCCTACCATGCAAAGTTTAAGAATTTGTCCATATAAATCGCAGTTAAATTGGTGTAACATGTGCGTCTCCACGCTTTTCTCCGTGTTGTTATAAAAAGGATTCCAGCCAACACTGAGCACCATTTTATATACTGGACCATTATTGACATTCGCCCAACCGTAATAAACACCAGTAGGTAGAGATTCCGGTAGCGACTTCACTACTTCCAGCGAGTAATTTGCTATCAATATAAATTGGTTATCTTTAAAGACCGTTTGACCTTCGGAGTTGTGGCCTGTATACACATACCTGTAGGAATTCCCAGCTCTTTGGAACCACGTCCAAATCCCCTGACAATCTCCCCACTCACATAAACAGGCAGCTCTTTCAACATTATGTTGTGGTGCCGCCTAAAAATATTCGAAATAAAATATCCCACAATTGCTTTTGTCGCTTCTCTGCTGTTAAACGCTATCGCTGCAGTGTGTGGTTGCGACGTTACGAGTCAATTAACTGATATTCAATGAATGAATTAACTCTTCACATTGATTTATAACTAACGCCGACTTTTGATTTCTAAAACAAATCATATCAGCTGACTGGGATTCGAGTTAGAGATGAGCATTTGTTGTAAATTTCCAGCACGCACGACTAGCTTGTTTACGAACAGCTGATTCGATATCGATTAAGTGAAGGAAGAATTCCTGTAAATGCCTATTTTTGCATTAGATGGTCCCGCGGTTTAAATGTCCAGCACTCCGCAAATGGATCTTGGTCTAAATGAAAGACCATCGAACCTGATCATGGACAATGTGTGTCGCGTTTGTAGGGATGGCTCGGTCACCCTAGTAGAAATATTTACCGGAGTGGAGAACGGTGACGACGTCGAGGACCAAGAAAAGAATTTAGCTTATGTCCTTAGCCAGTGTGCCAACTGTCAGGTTACACGGGACGATTTACTACCAAAACAAATATGCTTATCCTGTGTCCTAGCAGCTCAAAATGCTTTCCGATTCAAGAAAACATGCGAGCAGAGCTATCAACATTTTTGTCAACTTCTGGAGATAGGAAGGGAAAATCAGCGTAGGGACCCGCCGGTAGGGCGGCGTTTTAATGATAATGATGTGCTTATGGAGGGTGGCCTTCATGTCATCGATGTGAGCTGCATTAAAATAGAGCCTTTTGTCGAGCTCCAAGAAAATGACATGCCAATTAGCAACGTTACTATGGAGGATACATCTGTTACCATTCCTTCCAGTGAAGATCTGGACAACCGGTGTGTAGAACCTAGTATCAATTTAAACATATATCTTAGTCAAATCTATATTTATATATATTTTAGAAATAACGAGTTGTTTCCCCATGTGTGCCAGTACTGCACTAAAGGTTTTCGAGGAACCTATGAGCTCAATAATCACATTCGTTGTCGTCATACAGGAGAACGGCCTTTTAAATGCCCCCATTGCCCAAAGGAATTCTCTGTACGAATCTATTTAAGGAATCATCTGCGCGTCCACACGGGAGAGCGTCCTTATAAATGCCCACATTGCCCTAACGCTTTCACCCTGTCCAACAGCCTGAAAGCTCACATTCGAAAACATGGTGATGGCCGGAATCGTCTCTGTTCCCGTAAGCTGTTTAGATGCGACTGTTGTGCAGCGTCTTTTCGGGAGCACTTTGGCCTGCGCATGCACAAGCAATTAAAGCATCGCATCAACGATACAATCGCGAAAACTATTGGGTAAGCTAATAGGAAGCTGAACTAAAATCCATGAATATCGATCACTTATTTTTTATAGGAAAGCTAATGAAAAGCGCTCTCAGTCGTCGATACAACGTTCCAAGACAAACGCTAAATTACAAAATTTGGGATTTCAGGAAGGTCTTGTGGAAATTAAGAAAGAACCGGTTGAAGATGGTATGGATACTCCTGCCGCAGCTGTCACCGACCAACCAAATCAGCAAGTGTAAGTACTTAAGACTTGGCGCAGAAATTGAATTTTTGGCATAACGATTCGTTTTACCACATTTCAGTGATGATCCTAATAGATATCGCTGTGAAATTTGTGACATGACGTTTCAATACAGATACGCATTTACTAATCATATGCGCTATCATATGAAGCGACCCTTTCGGTGTCCTGATCCAAATTGTTCATTGGCCTTTCAAACGGAACTAAATCTCAGACAGCATCAGATGCGTTTTCATGCTTCCGATTGGCCATTTCAATGCAGAGAATGTCCCAAGGGTTTCTACACTAATTACAAATTAAAACTGCACATGCGATCCCACACTGGAGAACGTCCATTTGAATGTCCACATTGTCTACAAAGATTTACCCAAAAGCAGAATTTAAATCGCCATATAACAAGAAGACATTCACAGGCAGATCCTATAGAAACAACTTCAACGAATGGGTAAGTTATTTTTCATTTAAGAAAAGGATTGCTTATATATATACATTGTATATCCGTTTCAGGCAAACTAGTGATAAACACAAGAAGACCAGTCCAGATCCATACCTAGTGATTAAAACGGAATTTCCAGAGCCGACTGGACTCCATGAATGTCTTGAAGAGGAAATTTTACCAGATCAAGGCAACAGAGACATGTAAGCAATTACTACACATGTTCAAAAAGGTCAAATTAATTAAATATTCCCCTACCAGGTGCCACATATGCGGAAAACATTTTTCGGATACATCCACTCTAAATCGTCATGTTAGTGGTCATACAGGCTTTCAGTGTCCACACTGTCCAAAGTCTTACACCCAAAACAATAATTTAAAGGCTCACATTCTCTGTCACCATGAACAATTGAGTGATGCAAAGAAGCCAGCAAATTCTGGAGCAAAGCAAAAGTTAAAGCAGGGAAAATTAATAAAGTCCAAGACATCTAAAGGAAAGATCAGTTATCGTTGCAAATGGTGTCCAATTGCTTTCCGAGAACAACATAAAATGGTGCTCCATATGCAGCAGAAACACAAAAAACGTTTAAAGCAGAGTTCCATCGAAGAAGAACTGCCGAAACCGAATAGCCCTATTGAAAATGAGATGAATAACATAGTGGTAGCGCGATCCGAAAAAGAGGTCTTGATACCAAAAGCTTCGACAAAGACTCATAAGTGTAGTGTCTGTGGAAAGGCTTTCACGAGGAGATTTAGTTTTATCCAGCACATTCGTACACATAAGCCACCCTTAAACTGCACTTTGTGCTCCAAGCAGTTTAATTTTTATGCCCAGTTAAGAATTCACATGCGTCTGCACACAGGCGGAAGGTTTCAATGTGCTCACTGTTCCAACTCCTATTCTCGAAAAGATAATTTAGTTAAACATATGCACAAACATAAAAATGAAACGGCATTTGAAACAAGTGCAGATATTAACGATACGAATCCTGTTGAAGATGCGGTTGAAGATGAGTCTGGTGCACATACGGATACCCTTTTTAACTGTCTACTGTGTTCAAAATCATTTCGCTATAAATATAATCTAAGGCTCCATAAGCTCATGAAGCACGGCATCAACGAGAAAACAAATGATGTAGAAAATCAAAATATGAACTTGGAACAGGATACCAATTTAAAATTGCGGAACAGACCTGGAGCTGGTGCGTACGAAGAGCTGGAATTCGAGGACAGTGATGTTGAAAGGCGTAACATCAATAAAAAAAAGACCTTGTCAATTCCGAAACCAATAATTGGTGAACAAATACCATTACCACAAACACCAACAACCGAAGATCATAAGCCCAATTCAGTAGACAGTCTGACTAAATCGTAAGCACATTTTAGTTATATTTGTATATAAAATGTACATGCATTCAGTTTTCAGATATGTATGTCCATATTGCTGTAAGCGTTACGTTCGGAAGGAGAGCCTAACTATTCATATGAGATGTCATACTGGTGAACGACCATATAAATGTTCTTATTGCGAATTAAGCTTCAGTTCGAATAACGCTTGCAAAAGACATCTTCGAGGACATACCGGAGATCTCTTTCGTTGCGATAAATGCCCAAAAGTATACATGACTCGATCTGATTTACGATTCCATAAATCCAGGAAACACAGAGCCTCCATAGAGGAGCCAATAGTATTAACAAAACGTTTGATTGTACGTTTAGAGCGCATTAAATTACCACCTAATGTTAAGATAGAACCATTAGATACTTTAGCTTAAGTGATAAAGAGTAATTAAGATTTTTCAACTAAGGTAATAGTCGTTTAAACTATTTTTTCATGACCTACATGATATACCGATCTGAATCCGAAGTTCAGTATTTATATATACATAACATATATACACAACAAATGTAATAAAATTTTGTCAGTACAAAATTGAATCTCTACACCAAGTTTTAGAGAGAATATTAAGACACTGATACAAGTATTGGAGTCATATTCATTCATTTACTTATTAATATTTATATACAAACCATAAGTTTAGTTGTGCTTATTGAGGCATATTAATTTTGTTTTTTTAACTTGTCATCTAAAATGTTTTTATCTTATTTACTTTTATAAATAAAAGAGGTCTAAATTTATAATTAGCTCATAACGAGATCTAAGCATAAATATAAGTAATTTGCTTCAGTAACTAAATGTAGCATCAAAATAAGGATTGTTGAATTCTAGTAGAAGTTATTAACCCAAAATTTTTTTAATGTTTTCGAAATCATTAGGAATGAAAGTTTAAATACTGATACTCGGTTGCCCATTATCGAATTGATTTAAAAGAATTCAAATATAACATTTTTTTTTTTCGTTTAATTCAAATAAACAATTTTTAGTGATCAACTGAAATTTGAAAATCGATTAATTTTAATATTAGTCCAGCATCTGGCAACATTGCCTGTGAAGAGTTGCCAGAGTTGCCTGTAAATGCGTCAAGCCATTTTCTATTGCAGTTTTTGTTGAAATTTAAGAGTCGTAAAACAAATAAAATAACGATGCGCTCGCGAAGTAGGAGTCGCAGTAGACACCGACAAAGACGGTACAGGAGTAGATCCACCTCCACATCCAGGTCTAAACCCAAAAGACCCTTTGCTACGTCTGCAGCTGCTATCAAAGATCAAAGTAGGGAAAATCATCACCAGCGTGAAAGAAGACGGGAAGGCGGACGACACAGACACAGCAATCGTGATTCAAGCAGCTCCACTAGCAGCAGGAGCAGCACCAACCGGTCACAATCGCGCTCTCGTAGTCGAAGTCGAAGAAATAACCAGTCGGCAACCAGAAAATCTGTAGAACGTTGGCCCAACGATCGTTTCAATGATAACAATGATAGACGCAAGAATCCTTTTAGGGGTCTTGCTCCAGAGGGCAGTTTCATCAACAATCAAGATGAGTCCACTACTAAGTCACGCTACAGAGGTGGCCGAGGCGGCGTTTATAAAGGCGATTCCAAGGCTATAAACGCTCGACGAAGCCAACGAGTACGCATTGGTGAAGAGGGTATTCCCGAAGTATGGGGATCCAGTCCTCGGGCAGATGACGATGTGGAGCTTGTAAAGGGCTCATATGTGGGACCTAAAAAGAAGAACAAAAAAGATAAGAGGAAGGCATCTAAGAAATCCAAGAAGAAAAAATCAAAAAGAAAGAAATCCAAAAACAAAGAATCCAGCTCGAGTTCTTCAGATACAACATCATCATCCGAAAGCAGTAGCAGCAGCAGTGATTCCGATTCTAGCAGCGACAGTTCCAGCTCAGGCAGTGAAGAGGAAGAGGATACTTGGCTGGAAAAGACGGCGGAGGGCGTCAAGAAGCCAAAAAAGAAAAAGAAGTCAGTAAGCGCGAAGGAGAAAAAACACAAAAAGAAAAGGAAGAAGCGAAAATCCGAGAAGGAAAAATCGAAACGAACTTCGTCCAGCACCAGCAAATCTAAATCAAGGTCACATGTCCCTGATAATGACGAAGATGTCGGCCCATCTGTACGGACTACGAGCGGGCTCAATCAAAAAGATTTTGGACGTGCCTTGTTGCCCGGAGAAGGTGCGGCCATGGCAGCCTACATAGCGGAAGGCAAACGTATACCGCGTCGTGGTGAAATTGGTCTAACCTCCGATGAAATCGCCAACTTTGAGTCTGTGGGCTATGTGATGAGCGGCAGCCGTCATCGCCGCATGGAGGCAGTGCGTATACGTAAGGAGAATCAATTGTATTCGGCTGATGAAAAGCGCGCTTTGGCCATGTTTAGCAAGGAGGAGCGACAGAAACGAGAGAATAAAATATTATCACAATTTAAGGACATGATTCATTCAAAACTTCAGGCTAAGGACAAAAAGTAATAACGGTTATCTAAAACAAAATAAATTAAATAAATAGTAATGAATCCTAGCCGGCGTAAATTTGGTATTTTGCTCTGCTACGGTCACACTGGCAGATATTGCCGTCTTGGCGTGCGACGGAAAGTTAACCACGAAAACTTTTTTTATATTACTGAACCATTTATGAAAATCAAAACATATAAAATTGGATTTCCTTGACAAACATGAAAGGAATTTGGTGAATAATTTAAATTTCGTGTTGTTATTATTAAAAAAAGCATAATAATTCTCTGTGACACAGTTCATTCTTGCCTTTGCATGTGCAAGCGAGACGGAAAAACTGTTAGTCTTAAAAGGCAGTAGGAGGAAATGGGAAGGCTGTATACGAAGCAAAAACCAAAACAATAAAGCAAGTAAACCGGCAGATAAGGGGATGATAAGTCCAGAGCCGCGTCAATTGAACATTTCATACACACACATACATACGTACATACCGGCCGTGCCTTTTCACTGGCATTTTTGTAATCAATTATCTGGACACTGGCCCAAGCGTTAGTTCCATTTAAAACGTTGAACATAGCGTGTCTCGTCCTCATTCACTTAAGGTCCCCGCCATGCCAGCCAACGATGAACTGCAATCGCCATCCAGCGAAATGGTTTTGCTTACTCCCAACCTTGAGACTGCCCCATCTATTGTCACAGCTCCAGCGGCAAACAAGGACCCGCTGCGTGAGGGCTCAGCCGAATCGGATAATAGTCGTGTTGTAATGAAAAAGCAATTGGGCCTTTTGGAAGGTGTGGCCATCATATTGGGTATAATCTTCGGCTCTGGCATATTCGTTTCGCCTAAAGGTGTCATACGAGAAGTGGAATCAGTTGGTACATCACTGATCGTTTGGATACTTTGCGGACTGCTGTCCATGATTGGAGCCCTTTGTTATGCAGAATTGGGCACAGCTATACCGAAATCTGGTGGGGATTATGCCTATATCTATGAGGCATATGGCTCACTGCCGGCTTTTCTGTATCTCTGGGATGCCATGATGATATTTGTGTGAGTAGAAGTAACTCGAATAATTGATTTGACTGGGTTTAACCTCAATTTTTAGAGGCCACAAACCTGATGCAATAATTTATTGGAATGACGTGCGAGAATGGAAAAGGGAGCTTGGGGACAGGCAGACACATAAAATAAGCAGAATGTGTGCAAATAAATATGAGGAGTTAAATTGGTTGAGGGCGGGAAAGATTGAGAGGAGGAACTTCTAGTCTATGGGGAAATAAAATCGGGTTTCAAATAGCTGTTATAGTGAATAATTCGGTTAGAAACTACATCTCATAATGAAAATTACTCATAATAATTACTGAAAAAAACACGTTCAAATTTATGAATAATTTTTTATAACTGGTATTAAGTTTCTAATTTAGTATACATTTATGGTTTCAAATTTAACAAAATTTCGAAAGATTTAAAAACGAGAATGAAATTACAAACTGTTTACGTGAAAACAATTATACCGATCATTGAACTGAAATCATGGGGTTTATTTGGTAGTTTGTCTTATCATGTGGTCTATGAATATATTTTTCATGGTCAAGTCATAGAAAGGGAAACACAAAACAAATCTATCAACAGGCATCGGTCATCAAATTATTCCCATATATACATATATTTATTTATATATGTATATGTATTCATACATATGTATATACATACAGCGATTCTTTCCACTTGTATTGATAAGCATATTGTGTAGTGCATTAACTGTTTTATTGTTTGCTATTTTTATTTGCACTTTAGGATGTGATATAGATAAGGGGTGGAAATTTGAACAAAATACGAATAAAATGAATGTCTGCAGTGATCTGCCATAGATTACTTTTTGAACTAGTTACGTATTATTTATAAAGCAATAAATTTGAGTCGTTATAAATATTAAATTAATTATCACACTCAGACTGATTAGGCTATCAATAGTTCCACATTGTATATGTATATAAATGACAATTTTAGAATGCGAGCTGAAACTTGTTTTTCAAAAATATTCTATATATAAAATAATATATACTTCTTAACTGATACAAGACATTCTTGTAACATTTCCAATTAATTTTTTGTTTGTTTTTCTGCAGACCAACAACTAATGCCATAATGGGTCTCACATTTGCCTCGTATGTACTCCAACCGTTTTTTGATGGAGCCTGCGAAATTCCCAAAGTCGCTCTTCAATTGCTCGCCGCTGTGACCATTTGTTTTCTCACCTACCTCAATTCATACTATATGAAAGTCACAACGAAAATGCAAAATATCATAATGTTTACCAAAGTTGCGGCTTTGGTGTTAATCATTATTGTTGGTCTTGTGTGGATGTTAATGGGAAATGTTGAGAACTTTAAACAGCCATTTGAAAATACTGAGACAGATCCTGGCAAACTATCGGTAGCATTCTATTCGGGCATTTTTTCATATGCCGGTTGGAATTATTTAAACTTTATGACTGAGGAGCTGCGTGATCCCTATCGAAATCTACCCCGTGCTATTTATATATCACTGCCATTGGTTACTGGAATCTATGTGTTGGCAAATGTGGCATATCTTGCAGTGCTCTCACCACAGGAAATGATTGCCTCAAATGCAATTGCTGTTGTAAGTAGATTTCGATTAAAATAATCTCGAGAATCCTACAACACAGATTAGTCATGTTATCTTTCTTTTGCAGACATTTGGTAATAAAATTTTAGGCGGCTTCGCTTTACTCATACCCATCATGGTTGCCATCTCTGCATTTGGAGGTCTTTCCGTTCATATAATGACATCGTCGCGTATGTGCTTTGTGGGCGCCCGCAATGGTCATATGCCGGCGATTCTCTCACATATTAGTATGAAGAGCTATACACCCCTGCCATCTCTTGCCTTTCTGGTAAGTTTGTGTAGCTACATAAAAGATATTGCATCATTGAATTGAATTACTTTTGAATTCATATTTTTAGTGCCTGCTCTCTATTGTGATGCTTGTGGTGAGCGATGTTTATGTGCTGATCACATATAGCAGCATTGTGGAGTCGTTCTTTATTATGCTGTCTGTCTCGGCAGTCCTCTACTTCCGCTACACACGTCCCACCATGGAGCGACCAATTAAAGTAAGTCAAGTCTGAGCCAAGTACTTAGACATATGAATCGGATTAAGAAAATGAATATAAATAAATAATTTCTAATGCTCTGGCAGGTCTCATTGTGGATACCGGCTGTATTTGTGGTGGTGTGCGCCTTTCTGGTAGTCGTGCCCATCTATGTGGCGCCCTACGAAGTCGGTATGGGTGTATTAATCACCCTAATTGGCATACCATTCTACTATGTGGGTGTTGTGTGGCAAAACAAACCCAAATGGGTGCAGCACGGAATTGGTGAGTAAACGCCCCCCCTGCGTGAATTACAATTAAAATTAATATTTGTCATTTTATATTATTTATACAAATACTTATGTTTAGATTCCATGACATTTACTTGCCAAAAACTCTTCATGTCGGCCAAAGAGCAGAAGCAGGAGTAAACTCGGCTGATGCGAAAATATGAAAGTCAATGAATTTACATCAATTACTACATCATTGTTGATAGTTACCACAACTAAATATTTCTATTCATTTATATATATATTTACACATATATATTTATATAAATCTAAACATACAAATTGACCTTAAGTGCAAAGACTTCGAATAATAGTTTTTAGTTTCTGTTGATTAATTTGGACTCAAACCAAAGTAAGCGAAATTTTGTACCAAATATTTGTACTGTTTTTGAAAATTATATTTTATTTTTTGTTGCCTATTGTTTAAAAACACATTTAATGTATAGTTTTGTTCTTTTCATTTCGGCTTTAAAAAAAAAAAATAGATTGAATAATAAAAGAAACATTTTGTACTGGCAAAAAAAATATTGACATCTTTTAGGCGCTGCAAAAAAATTTGATCAGCGCCTTTTGATAGGGCTGCGTTAATCAATTATAACTGATATAGTCAATGTCGTTAAAGGTAAGTGAGGCTATTTTTAAGCCTGTTCGGACAAAGAATAATGGTTCTGGCCAAAAATAACACAACAATCTATATAAACTTATTGTTTGCCTTTGACATTTTGGTACTATGACGCCATGCTTTGATCGTGTATTCCAATCAAGTAAATGGCACAAAAACAGAACTGAGGTGTTTTTAATTGATGAAAATTTGTAGCGCACATTTTGGATGCTTGGCAGGTATTATTAAGGTGCGTCTCGTCTATGCATAACTAGGCGACGGCTACTTTATATGACTGGCATACAATGTGAGAAGACAGATTGCTAAAAGTGGTCGTAAAATCGTTCCCCATTCATTTTGATAGCCAAATAATTGAGTTTATTATCATCGGATGTGCCTATATTGGTCATGCATGCAAAATGAGCAAAGCAAATAAAACAAAAATAAAAAAAAGCTTTTAATCTCTAACTAGCACATCGTTCACAAGTCGATTAATCTATCATACGTTCGATCAGATAAACAATAACTGGAAATTTACTAATTGCAGACACGTGAGTTTACACATATATATTTGATTAATCATATAGAACACTGCTGTTAAGCAGAAGTTTTGTATTTACTGATCGACAGTTGGCAACCGATTCGTAACCTATTTAATTGCATTTTAGTATAAATGCAAGCAAATGCAGTTTAAATATTTGCCTGTCTTGGTTAAGGTTCTTTCGCATATTTATTGAAAACACTTTGTTTATGTAGTAATCATAAATTTGGCTTTGTGTCTAAATTTAACACCTTTTGTAGCCACACTAAACGATCGTGTTGAAACGTTTAAATTAGCATTGGAGAAGACAGATCTTTGAACATACGATTTAGATGACCGCAACTGCTCCCAAATAGAAATTGATAAATTGAAATTAAAATGATAAGCAGTTTGACATATTTTATATTCATTAAAAATCTTTAGGTTTACTTTTAGAATGTATTTATGTATATACAATGTAGAAATCTTGTCGCTTACCTCAATTAATACTTTATGTAGATCACGATTTCAAAATACAAATGTAAATGCGACGTTACAAAATTCTATAATAAGAATTTATATTACATTTTTACACCTAAAAACAGAGCCTAGTACACCAGTTACCCTATAACAAATATGGTTAAAATTCTAAATTAAATTAATGACTTGATAAACTTTTTCCTTACTAACTTGGCTTCAAAATGTAAAGCTTTTGATTGAGACAACATAACTCACAATTGATTACGTCTAAATATTTCTATATGTTAAGAGATTCTATTTACAAAATTAAAACATTCTCTATATGATTAAATGTACATATATACTTTAATGTTACGGGGTATAATATTAAGCAAACTTAAAACGTGCGAAAATCGCTCAATGAATCGAACCGCTTCGCTTCAATTAGCGACTTTTGGCATGACGTTGTGGCGACTTATTGGCTTAGTAACGGCGTCTTCACCTCCCCCACCATTTCAAGTGATCTATTTACTCATTCGGCAAATACAATAAATATATCAGTAAATTGTATTCAAAACAAAATATTAAACAAGTAGCAAAATATAATTGAAAGCAGTTACCACTTTTTTGTTTGTCTGTGGCATTAGGTGAGAATTATGACGAGTATTTCCCTTTGCTCTTTGGCTTTTTTGTCCCGTTTTTTTCTGTTTTGGCTCAGTTGTGATTAAATATTAAGTGTACGCAGCGTAGTGCAATGTCTAGTCGCAATTTGGCTTAGTGTGAGACCCTGTCAAAACGATTCCCATCGATCGATCGATCGTCGTCCGTTTTTGCTACTTCGTGCGAATATTCCGGTGTGTGTGAATGAGTGTGTGTGTGTATGTATGTGTGTATCTGTGTGGGAAGCACGCGCTTCGGACGGAGAATTCAGCTTTCGAATTTTCAATTAGTTCGTTGACTGTGCGCTGAGGAAGTTATGAAGGTGTTTCGCGAGCTAGACCTCCGCGCAGTTTAGAATCTGTCACCCAAACGTAAGGTGCTTACAACTCTCTAGTCTCTCCACATCCTTAACAATTGGAAACGAATTTATTATATCATGAAGTTGATCCTAGTACTTCCAGCAGTTCTTCTTGTCATCTGCTCGACTCAAGGTAATTTCGCGTATCATGTGAGATTCATTTGTTATTGTCCAAACAAGTGCAAGCATAAAATCAATCAAATAAAATAAAATTAAAGTGATTCGTCGCAAGTCGCTATCAATTTCTAATGAACTTCCTCTGACTTGCTATTTATGCCAGTTGTTGTCCGTATATTCGTTGTGCATTTTATGACCGTGGATTCGTTATCTTTATACA
Organism: Drosophila emarginata; assembly: GCA_037075365.1. NCBI lineage: Eukaryota > Metazoa > Arthropoda > Insecta > Diptera > Drosophilidae > Drosophila > Drosophila emarginata. Next base: position 15,746,152 of record JBAMCD010000221.1, on the reverse strand, counting down.
ACATTCGACTATTATTCAACGCGTGTGACTCTCTCTTTATTTAGAATATTACGAATAAACCAAACTACTATTGGATTCTATAATATTTATTGTTGGGGGATCTTTAAGTATTAAAAATGACTATAACACAAGTGCACACTTGAGAAAATTAA